>CAWUFW010005833.1:0-1259536 GCA_963921515.1 Calotriton arnoldi | reverse complement strand
CAGCAAGGAGGAGCATCCCCCACACCCCACACCCACGTGTCAGCCACCGCAGTGCACAACGACAGCCGAAAGGCAGACATCACGGTCCACAGCAATCGGTGTCAGTGGGTGTACAGCCACCCCCACGACCCACTACACCCCCCCACCCCCACAGACCTGCAACATGGAGCACCCCCGCTAAGAGCCATGTGGCATCCAGTACAGTGCACGCACGAACAACTTGCAGGTGGGAAACTGGACAGGGCTGGATTACTGGAGGCATGAGGACCATAACACCACCAACACATGGGACATGTCACGTAGCACACGAACACGCAGCACCGCCCACCGTCACGAACAAGTGAACAATGTGCACACGGACATGAACAGCAGACTCACACCCCACATGACCCATCACAGACATAGCAACACCCAAGGAGCCACGTCTGCATGCACAAGCCACACTGAATATAGTACCACACGGCAGCCACTGTGCAACTCATCACACACAACCGAAACACCATTGAAGTCCTGTCCATGTAGCCCCTACTGCCTGTCAACCACACACCCCACAACTACGCCTATGTAAGACAAACAACACTAGACGCAACAGAGCGGAACAACAGAAATGCACCACGAACACCACTGAACCCATCAAACACACAGACACACCATGCACATACAACATACCATCCATCCCATCCGTCAGCCCCAGTCTCATGAAAGGCATGTCATCCGCACAGCTGCCACACATACAGCAGTCACGCTAAGACACATGCCCATGACCAACCATGTGCCAGAAGTCAATTAAGCGCACGACACACTGTGAGCAACAACACACAACATGGGCCACACCCCCCCCGAGCACTGCAGTGATGCACATGGCACAGGGCAGCACGCACACCAAGGAGATGGGACAACTGCAATACGTTGGCTGGCACACAACTATCACTCACTCATAACGATGCGTCCAATGCCATGTCCAGTAACCACAACAGACAGCAAATATGCAGGGCATGTCAGGCATGCACACACCTCAGACCATGCACTGTCATGCTGCCACAACACATGTCACGTTCGGCACCCATGGCTCACAGCATGTACCCCAAAAGCATATACCCTCCCAAATGCGAATCTGGGGCATGGCCCCCATGTTGCCATATGCGTTCCTAAGCGTTCCATTTGAACCCCAAAAGCATATTCCCTCCCAAATGCGAATCTGGGGCATGGCCCCCATGTTGCCATATGCGTTCCTAAGTGTTCCATTTGAACCCCAAAAGCATATTCCCTCCCAAATGCGAATCTGGGGCATGGCCCCCATGTTGCCAAATGCGTTCCTAAGCGTTCCATTTGAACTCCAAAAGCAAAGTACAAACCAGACCCAGGATGGGCCAGGAGCCCGCATACACCAGAGTCACAATGAGTAGGGGCAAAGCAACACACCCATCGGCATGGCCAATCCGTCCCATGCCACATGTGCACAGCACACAGTCCCATTGCCTAGCACACACACCTACAGATGCCACAGCCACACACTCGCCTCCGGGAAACCCATGTACGAGATTGCACGAACTGCCAATGTCAGACGACTAATACATACTTCGCCAGGTGCAACACAATAACAAATCTCATTCTCTCCACAGGTGACGAACTGCTGGACGCTGGGGATGGAGACAGCAGCCAGCACAGCCAGCCTACAAGCCCCCAACGAGGACACACGGATCTGGAGGATCTGTCCACCTCTTCGGACACGGACCACCAAGCTGGCCCATCTGGCGTGGCAGGGCCCAGCCGCTCCCCAGGACCCCTCCTACCCACCAACCCATCATCCAGGGATGCTGAACAGTCCCAGTCCCCTGCTGCCACTGTCGTTGCGGCCACACCCACGGTCATTGCGGCCACTACCACTGCCGCAACCGCCACCATCGCCGCACCGACCACCACCGCCTCCACCACCACCACGTCTTCGCTGGCACCAGCCCCAGCGCAGGTGGTGGCCCGGCCCGACTGGATCCACCCTGGGAGCCACAGCGAGGACCGTGGTGAGCAATGTGGCTAGTGGGCAGGCCGGTGGCAGCAGGACTGGTAGGAGGAGCAGGGTCAGGGAAACGCCAGCCTCCCCTGGGAGCCATGCCCTGCCTCAAATGGCCAGAGTCCTTGGGGCCTATGAAGAGGCCCAAGGACAATGGGCCAGGTCTGCTACTGACACGCGGGAGGTGCTGGGGGTGCTGAGGTCCATGGACGCCCATATGGGCCAATTCGTGTCCCGTATGGACCAACTCGTGGACCTCATGGGCCAGCTGGTGGTGGCGGTGGGGTCACAGGCAAGGCCAGCAACACCACCTCCGCCACCACCTGCTAGGGCGCAGGCTCGGGCAGCAGTGTCCACTTCCCCTGCGTCCACAGCCAGTGAGCACACCTCACCCACCACCAGCAGGTCGCCACCACACACCCCCCTCCCAAACGTGGAAGGGGCCGTCCGAAGAGGAAACAGATCTCCCGGGAGGACTTCGCACGCTCCAGTCGCAAGTGAGGCAGCCAGCCAGCCTTCCGCCAGCCTTCCTTGACCAGCCACTGCATTGACTTGCTCTACGATCCCACTCCACACAGCCATCTGGATGGCATGTGTGTGTTGGACTATGGACATAGAACCAGTGGGTACACCCTGATCATCACGCAGCCATGACCGACAGCTCATTGTCACTGCACGCACCACTTTTGTCATCACCTTACACACAATCACATGTCACAGTTTGTAATAAATGCACCTTTTTCACTAACTGCTGTTTGTGCCCTGTGTCTTTATTGTACGGAATACAACGGCCACCTTGGGCGGAAAGGCACCTGATGCGTGGAATGGAAATGGAATCCGGAGGGCCTGTAGGGACCTAGGGGTGGGAGACAGAACAGGAGCACATTCAATGAGTGTGTCACACACCCATCACACAGTACATGTCAACAACTACAAGCAATGTACACACATCGCACAGAGCAATAGGGCACAATGCCACAGTCACCAACAGTGGCATACTACCCTGGCCATGGAGCGTTGACACACTGCACGCAGTGAACATACGGCCACCCTGACACAGCACACACACACCTGCATAGATACAGACACATCATCCAGTCGTACACGGACACTCACCGTCAAGTGAAGTAGCGGGCGATGAGCTGCTGGCGCACATTCCCAGCTTCCTCCTCTCCACTGTCCACCTCACTCGAGCTGTCCTGGTCTGCGGGCTGGGGCCCTGGTTGATCTCCGTCATCCACAATGAGGGGGATCTGCTTCCGAATGGCCAGATTGTGCAGCATGCAGCACGCCACCACTATCTGGCACACCTTCTGTGGGGAGTACGCCAGTGCACCCCCGGTGCGGTCCAGGCACCTGAACCTGGACTTGAGGAGGCCAAAGGTACGCTCGACCACACGTCTGGTCCTCCCATGTGCCTCATTGTATCGATCGTCTGCTGGGGTGCGAGGATTCCTCAATGGACTGAGCAGCCATGCCCCATTCGGATACGCAGAGTCACCTGGGTGTGAGGGACACAGAGAACCGTTGCTATTCCAACTGGACAGGGGACAGCATCGCACAACCAGCACGCTACACCACTCCACATACTCACCGACAATACAGCCACGATCCTGTTGCAGATTGGCCATCAGTCGTGGCAAGATGCTGTTGCGCATTATGTGTGCGTCATGGGCCGAGCCTGGAAACTTTGCACACACGTGGGTGATCACCATGTCCGCAAGGCACACCACTTGCACATTCAGGGAGTGCGTGTGCTTCCTGTTGCGGTACAGGTGCTCAGTGGCCTGTGGTGGAACAAGGCCAACATGTGTGCAGTCAATGGCTCCCACGACGTGTGGGATTCTGCCAAGGGCATAGAATGCACCCTTCACTGCCGCCAATTCACGAGCCCTGGGGAATCTGATGTACCTGTTCCGGTACAGCATCATGGCTGCCAGTACATCCCTCAGCACCTTGCTGAACATGGGCTGGGACATCCCTCCTCCACTGCCCACTGTGTGCTGGAATGACCCAGTGGCGAAGAAATGCATGGCGGCCATCACCTTAGCCGTGGGGGTGACAGCAGTCGGATACACCCTGCGGGGACGGAGATGGGGCTCTAACATGGCACACAGTCGATGCAGAGTTGGCCTGTCCAGCCGAAACTTCCTGATTACCTCTGTATCGTCCATGTCCGCCAGCAATTGGTATGGGCGGTCAATGTTCGGTCTCCGCCTGGGTTAAATGGCAGAGGACACATGTCAAAGCAACACGGCACATAGCAATTTCGCATACACATCACTGACATGACTGAGCAAGCACATGGGCCACAGCCCAGCTGTCAAGCTGGGACGGCACGGCCACAATACACTTACACAGGTCTCCCAACAATGGCAATGGCAAGTGAGACATACCACTGCCATGTGCATGCACATGGGGATCTAGGCCCCAATGACTTGCGGGGCGTGCTGATGGGGACTGACTGCATATTCGTCAAGCGGCAACGCCACGGCAACATGAGTGTCTGCTGAGCATGGTACTGCTTCCGAGGCTGGATGAGTATGGCACACGGCGACGACGATGTGGGCACGGGCTGAGCGGCCAATACAAGTGGGACCTGTGGCACGAGGGGATATGAGACAGTAGTAGGTGTCAGCACTGCACCCTATGTACAGCACTGTACGGATCACACCTCCCGAAACATTGACTGGTGTCCACATTGACAGCCCCATGCCAAGACGGCTGTGTGCTTGCAGTCACACGTCACAGGTGAGAGGTTACATTGCACGTGCCAGGTGGCAGTCGTACATAGTGGGAGCTGGCATGTGTGTGCATGTGTCTCCTGTTCAGGATCCACCAGATGGGCGCTGACTCTGTACTGACCATTGGACACAGCATGTTCCGTGGAAGGCTTGTGTGTGTGGGATGGTGGCACTGGATGTGCCTCCGTTGGGTGGGGGGCCATGCACAGGGCGGGTACGTCGATGATTGCGCATTGTTGGTCACGGTGGGTGCACCAGCTAAGATGTGTTGCCCTGTGTTCAATTCCTATGTCCGCATGATGATGGACTGTGGATGTGGGCAGACTACACATTGGTCGATGTGCTGTCCATATGCATGTGCCTTCACACCAGGTACAGCTGCCCCTGCACATGTGACCCCTGCTGGACTCGCTGCTGGGTCTGTGGAGCTGATGCACCTTCTGCGCGTGGGGCGGACAGCTCTCCTCACTTCCCTCATTGCGCATGTCATGTCTTTGCCGCAGGTGACATGGATCATGGAGGGCCCACATGTACGCGTGGGTAGGCTACACATGATTGTTCACTGGTCGCCACCCCCAGTCAGTGTTTCGAATGGGAAGGTTGTCGTGCTGGTGGTATGTTCGATGTGGCGGATGGGCGGGCCTAGGTGCGGGCTTACATTCCGGACATGGGGGGTAGTTGGATTGGCGACTAGTTGCAGTACACACGGGACACGTCTCTTCCTTTCCACATCTGGGTCATCCCTTGTACTAACTGACAGTGATACAGTCATCTTCGCCCCAGCCCTCATGTCCTCCCTCGCCCCCCAATATGCATGCTCACCTGCGAGGCTAGCGCTTGCACAGGCAGCCCCAAGCTCGCACCAGAGAGGGCAAGGAGTGCATGTGTGGGTCCAGTTGCACGAGTGGGCTGTCTCAGGGTATGATGTGTGGCGGGACGCCATCCACCTGCGTGGTGCCCCAAATGGAGACCCGGCCTGCATGGACTATGCATCACAGTCTTCGCCTTCCGGATCCGCCACC
The DNA here is from genome assembly GCA_963921515.1 of Calotriton arnoldi. Taxonomy (NCBI): domain Eukaryota; kingdom Metazoa; phylum Chordata; class Amphibia; order Caudata; family Salamandridae; genus Calotriton; species Calotriton arnoldi. The sequence continues at coordinate 1,253,759 of CAWUFW010005833.1, read as the reverse complement.
TGCGACACCCAGTGGCTGTGGCTGCCCTTGCGGCCATGCCGCGTCCGTCTGTGGCTGATGGCCCACACATTCACTCTTTGGCCTCTCTGGGGAGGGCTCAGGGGTGGTGGCGCACGCGCTTGCACTTAGTCGCAATGGCATGTGGCGTGGTTGGTATGATGGGCAATGGATGGGATGGTGCGAGCCACCTCCCGTGACGTCAGTGCTGCTCGTGCTGTGGTGCGTCCCCCTACACTTCCATTTGACTTTTTGCCATGCTGGACGTTGAGGTTCTATTGCCTGCGTGATATGACCAGGAGGAGCGCGAGGAGACCTCTCACACACCATGCTCCACTGCCATCCCGTGCCCTGTATCGCCTGTGCGGATTGACTATGTTGGGGTTACACCTGGTCGACTGGGGCTGTGTGTGCCTTGTCAAGGGGCATGGCGGGCGCACAACAGGATCCAGCTTGTCCACAGAGGGTGGGCTGAGGTGCGCCTGGTACCGCTTTGTACGTGTGCCCGGCTGCTGTGCACACACGTGTTCACTCCCCCCGACAGGTGTCCTCTCACAATGCCCAGGGAAGCGGTGGTGTACTGTTCATGACCCCTCCCAACACGGCGTGCTCCAACTTGGCATGTGCGCATCTACCCGTCGCACCCACCCACCTGAGCACTGCGTCCATACGACTTCACACGACACATGTGTGTCTTCCACAGTAGTGCTACTCATTTGCGTTGACATCCAATGCCAGTGGACTACATGGTCATGTCACGACTGCCGTGTACTTCACATACTCTCATCCTCTCTCATTCGTACTTGTGAAATGAGTCAGCGGAGACAGTTCTGGTTTCAAACATTATATTGAGTCTTCTGTCCTCTGTGATGCAGTATAGTGGACACTACTGGCAGCGGGATACATGTTGAGGATATACTGAGCATGATTACAAATGGGATAGGGTGTGGGGTTACATCTGCTTGGCCAAGGCTGTGCTAATGTACATTTACGTATAGCTGCGGAGCTGCGGACTTTGACACAGACGGTATACATGTAGCCTACCAGACCGCTCGGCATCATGGGCACAGTCCATCTCAGTTCCATGTGACAGGTTTGCTGCGGTTGTTCCTCATGCACGCGTGCATGTGAGATGACATCAGGGCATGTGCTTGCGTGCATGCAGCGGCGTGCCACTTGTTGTTGCACTGTGGTGGTTACTGGACATGTCACAGTCACTGGGGTCGTGTTGTTGTTGTATGCACTTGTCGTCCATGCAAAGGTCCTGGTATGGGATTCCCGGGGCGGGGGTGGGAGGGGTGCAGCACCCACAGACTCCAGGCGACCTATTCATGTCCACTGAGCGGTGTGTGTGTCCATGGGCGCTGGATCCATGTCGTGTCCTGGTTGTTCGTGCAGTTCCGTCCATGTGGGTGCGATGCACAGAGCCCATGCCACTGCCTCCCACGATGCATGCGGTGTTCCTGGATGTGATGGGGAACAGTGTGCATGTCCCGGTCATATCCGATGTCATGGCGATGTCGTTGATGGTGTGGTTACAGTTGCCGGTCGTTTGGTATGGCTGTTGTGGTGGTGACTGGCCAGTCCGTGCGGAAGCTGAGCATGGGTGCGGGGTTGGACTTCATAGGTCACTCGGGAACCTGCGTTGTGGTCCGACGTATTTACAGGTTGACAGGTATGCGATGCCGTCCAGCAGGGCTTCCATGTCATTGGTGGTGTACATGTTTGCCAGCCAATGAAGCGGATGGTGGCTGTCAAGGTGTTGTTCGTAGGTTGTCCCTTGGAGGACCATGATGGGGCAGGCTGGGTGACATTCGATGTAGCTGTTCTCGATGATCCGTCGTGTGGAGGCACAGTGGTTCCATTTCAGTGCGCGTGCGATGTTGGCCACATACGCCATGCCCCCATAGGCAGAGCAGGCCCTGTCGTGTGCGTCCAGAGGGAGGAGTAGTGGTAGCAGGTCCGCCTTCAGACATGCCGGGTTGGAGAGGCATATCTCGACGGGATGCTGGTAGGGACACCTCCGACAGTAGAAGACGGGCATGACGCAGCTGAACAATGTGATGCGGTAAGTCAGTCGGTAACTTACGTTCAGCAGGGACAGGAGATCGCATCCCAATGTATGTATCGTGCTGGTTTGGTACAGCTTGAGCTCTTCGGCGTAGTTGGGTAGGTGTGTTGCGGTTGCCATTTCGCAGCGGTTCGTAGAGGTGGCGTGCTCCGGCTGTGTGTGCAGTCTGCAATGTGCACGCTCCGGGGTTGCTGTGAGCTCTGTGTAGTCGTGGGGAGACAGGACTTGTGTTCTGTTGGCTTGTTTGGAGGACACGGGCCCTCTTCCCACATGCTTCTCAGACAGTTCAAGGTCGGTGCTGTGTGACTCCTTCCAATTAACTTGCATGTGGCCGACATGGGGAGTGTTTTCTTCTTTCTTCCCCGTCCGTTGTGTGCTTCTGTGATATGCGCTATCTGCCGTGTGGTCGGTCTCCTCGGCATGCCTGTGTTGGTCTATTCTTGGACAATGGCTGTATTCACCGGCTTCTGTCGTAGGGCTGTGGTTTCGGTGTTGGAATGGAAGGTCATTCAGTGCTGTCTGCTCTCCCTTGTGTGGGCGGCAGGCTGCCTTTCCGCTCTGCGTTGGGCCTTGTGTGTGGATGTAATTCTTGGGCCACCTGTTGTCGGTCCCCGGGCTCTTTGGTGTTCCGTTTCATGTGTCTTGTTCATATGTGCAGGGTGGTATGGGTTTTTCAGTGTGGTACTGGCGTTCCTCTTCCCGAAGGGGCCCTGCTTCTCCTAGTTGGTGTTGCCGCCGCTGTGTGCTTCGCCATGTTTGTTACACTGGGGTGTGTCCTGCTGTTGCGTGACTTAACTGACATGTGTGCGTCGGTTGTGTGGCGTTGGGTGTTGTCCGTGAATTGGGCGTTGGGGACATGTCTGTGGCCGGCCTGTCACGTGTCATGTGCGTTCGGGGTGGGGCTGATGTGTGTGCTGCTTGGTTGTGTCCCTGTGTCTGTGTGCGACGCATGCATGGCGCTGCGGTTGGCCTCTGCGTTGTGCGCATGTGTGGCGGCGTCATCGGCGCTTTGGGGCCGTGACGGGGTGGTTGGTTCCTAGTCCCAGGTGGTGTGTACACATGTGTTCCGCGATGTTAGGATTTGGCCTGTGTGTCATATGTGGATGCAATGGTGGATGTGTAGTGTGCACGCGCTGGTGGGGGTTGTCCGCTTTATCCGCCCTTGCACTGTGTGCGCTGTTTGCGTGCACTTGTTGTGTGTGTGCCTACCTGCGTCTCCGCGGTACGTTGCGTCCTTGGTGGTGCATCAGCAGAAGCATGGGAAGGGCCTGCAGTGCTGGATTCATGCCCGGGGTGCCGCTTCTTCGTTGTCCGTGCTCTGCGTCCGTGTTTCCGCGTCTCTTTCACGTGCGGTGTCTCTTTGCCGTGGGAGCCGTTTGTTTGCGGCATCGTAATTTATGCGCCGGGCGGGACGTGTTTCGTCGGACGGTGTGTGTCAGTTGTGCTGCGCCGCTACGTGTGCGGGCGCACTTTGATGGCGGACGGTGTTGCTGGCTTGCCGGCGGTGTTTGGCCTGCTTTTCGCATCGTAATTGGGCGGGCGTGTGGACTGCTGCGTGCCGGCGGTAACTGGTGGTTTTTGCATCCGCCAGCACGGCGGTAGTGCTTCCGCCCGCCATCGTAATGGGCCCCTTTATTATAATTAAATTACTTCCCACTCTATTCCCCTATAAACCCACAACCCGCTAATTAATTAATAATATATTAATCCCCGCAATGAACACTATAAAATCTAAATTAAATAAATACTAATAAATAAAAAATAATAATTTATTTATTATAATTAAATTACTTCCTACCTTATTCCTCTATAAACCCACAACTCGCTACAGAACTACAAAACGCAAAATGTAATTAACAAAAATAATAACTACTAAAAATTTAACACATATATTAAAAAACAAAACCAATACTTAAACAAAAAAATAGATCACATAGTTTTAAAATACATACTAAAATACATAACACGAATTAAAAAATCGATATTTTAAACAACTATATTAATGACTTCGATATTTTCAAAAACGATATTTCTTACCTTAAAGTCGATATTCTTGACCAAGATATTCTTGCTGTCGATATTTTTTTATCACGATATTTCCAACTCGATGTTTGTGTATGTCGACATTTAAAACTTGATATTCTGTATGTGCAGCCACTCACAGTTATCACAGAACTCCGTTTACAAACGCGTTGAGTCCCCTGACACACTTTATGTGTGTGAGTGAGGGTCCAATGAGGAAGCAAGCCACAGGTGGTACCTGTGGGTGAGGACCCTAATAAATATATATGTTATACGCCCAGGTATATATCCATAAAAACTCTTCTTTAATCTCACACAAGACGTAGACAAATGTAAGGTGAGCACCGATTTACCTGGGTGCCGTCACTTACCGGTCTCGGATAGACCATATACATGCACTTTATGATATTCAAGATATTTCCTCCTTTAGTTTGTTGAAGCATTTTGTTTGGGAAGATGAGGATATATCTTCTGTAAAGAGTTCTCACTCCTTCTTGAGTTTTGGTGTAAATTTCACTGCATCAGTTCTACATGGCTTTTTTCGTGGGAACGCCCACCCTGAATACATTATACCTGACGCAGATATAATGTGACACAGGGCTTTACAACGTGACGCATCTCCCTAGATGTATCACGCTGTAAATGGGCCGCAATGTGGCGCATTGTTTACGCCGCCACTGCATCACAAAAGTGACGCAACGGCGGTGCAAAAGTGTCACAAGGGGCTTGTAAATCTGCCCCAGGGAGATTATGTGATTTGCACAGAATCACAGGATGTTGAACAACCCTGTCGAGGCTCGAACCCGGTTCCCCAGCTTCGCGGTCGACCCTCTAGCTGTTAGGCCACATCCTCTCCCCAGTTCATTCAGTGGTGTCGTGCATGGTGATGACGGCTACCGAGCGGCAAGGTCATGTACTTTCGATTCAAGGGACCCCCGATCCATGCGTGCCTTGCATTTCACAAGGGTAAATCTCTCATAAGCAGCCCCCTAATAGCCACCTTGTCTGTTTTCCAAAGTGTCCTGTGTGACGGAATAGAACCAGCATTATCCCTGAGGTAAGAGCAAATATGCTGCTGAAGTAGTTCTTGCTTTTCAGGATGTTTATAGGCAAAGGCCTTCATCCACCATTTAAGTGGAGTATAGGCCGATAGCCAGATCCAATTGTTCTGGGCAGTGGTCTGAAATGCAGGCATCAAGGATAGAGCAGCCAGTCACATCAGAAAGCAAGCGATTCTGAAGGAGAAAGTAGTCAATGTGATTCCTCTGGGGACAGGTGTGCCTCATATATTAATGCGATGTCCACCTTCTTAGTGTGCAGGTAATGTAAGTCTTTCGTTCCAAGTGATGATCGAAAGAGGTTTAGAACTAATAGGTAAAAGAGCCGTCAATCTCCCCAGAACCTGGGTGCTGTGCCTTGGGAAGTGGAAGTCTAGGCCAGGTAGGGGAGACGTCTGGCAGGTCTTGTCTGCGCTGTTTGCCCGAGTGTGTCGGGGGTGACAGAGGAAGGGTGAGGTGTCGCTCACTAAAGTGAAGACCGGCTGTCAGGTGCCTCCGACAAGATCTCTAGGCAACAGGATGAGACGATATGTAATAATAAGGGCCAGTACCTGATATTTACTGGAAGGGGAGTAGAGAAGGGAGGTGTAGGAGTAAGGGGTCGGGTATGAGGGGAACAGGAGATAGCAATATTCTTTTAGTCTAGATCTAACGTTTGTGCTAGTCGACACCTGCGTGTCACCTTTCCCCTGGAAACATGGTAGCTATCCACATGGATGGGGCCTGACTATTGACAACCACGGGGAAAGCGTAGCAGGGTGGGCATGGTAGACAGATCAGGCAGAGCCAGACCCAAGGGCCTAGTACATGGTAGAGGGCAGTGTAAAAAGAGAAAAAAGAGGAGGTGTGACTGGGGAAAGCGGGGGAGAGCTCCTCTATGGCCCATCAATAGTACCATGCAAGAGTTAATGTTAAGCAACAGACAGTGCTATCCAGGTCGTCAGTGGCCCAGCGAGATAGCGTTGCCATCATCCCATGAAAAGTAGTGGATCAGCGAGCTCTGGAGCTTATCCAGGGGAGAATGTTGGAGAGCACAGCTACAGAAACAGGAGAAAACACAACAAAAGACAACAACATCAAAGATAATCAATATTGGAGCAAGGAGGCCAACAGCTGTCAACCACCTCCTTCCGCTGCCAGGACTTTCTTCAGGAGAAGGTCGAGGGGCAACCTTGATTTCTCTCTGTCCCTATTGAGTGCCTCCACCACTTGGCTAAGTCCCACATGATATGATCCTCAACGGGTTGGTTCCAGCTAGCGGTGAAGCTGCGTCTGATATCTCCGTTGCTTTCATGGTGCAGCTCTGTCCGCCCACTCAGATGGCAAAACACAGAAGTCAACAAGAAAGTGTGCATTTTAGAGTCACCCAACATGTTCCAAAAACTTCTAGCTCTGCCGGGGTGAAGAAATCCTTGGTCTTTCCATACATGGTTACAATAATGTGGGCCAGGTTCAAAAGGGTCATATTTATGGTCCCAGTGGCAGAGACGCGGAAGGAGCACTAGGAATTTCTTGCGTCTGATGTTGGTGGCTGAAGAATAATCAGCTGAGAAGAACAGTCACTGGCCCATGAAGAGCAAACATTCCTTGGATTGTCAAGCCACCTTGAGGATGGCCCATGTATATTAATGACACACAATCTATTATCGGGTGAGGTGAGGATGACGGGGCATACAAACAGGTCTGGATGTGGTGCACCTTCCGAAATTCTAAAGGTTTGTTGAATGGAAGATCCAATACTTTGGGAAGCAAGTATACCATGAATTGTAGCGTGCCCCCTTTTACTCATTATCTGGTACGCCATAGATGTGGAAGTTGTCATGGTGCGAACTGTCTTCTAGGTCAATTTTATGAAACAGGTTTATCACTGAAAAGCATGCAGACTTCCATTCTGCACTAGAAACTGCAACTGCTCTTGACGCATGGAGAGGGTCAATTCCCTGCCCCATATATTAAAAGGGGGACCGGTCAGTGGCCTCAAATTACTGTCTGATTGCACTCCTTGATGTGGAATCTAAAGCCTATGCCGTGTCCTGTTGGAGCAGTTAGAGTCATGGGTGCAAGAGCAAGAAATTCTTCCTTTCTTTCAATCAGGCATTGGGCCTGGGCTGTCTACTGTGGTTAATATTCTCGCTCTACCTTTTCTGAGGCATCAAGCTACTCAAGCTAACAAACTGAAGCTATTTCGTTGATTCATCAACCACAGCGCGGATTTAATAGGGTTGACAGGGCAACCCTATGGAGGAAGCTGGACACATTGGTATACCCCCTACGCTGCTAAGAACCATAATCTCTCTGCACACTGATACATGGGTCCAAGTGCGAACCAACCCTTGTACAGTCACTCAGAAAATTGGAACTAATCGTGATTTGAAGCACGGTTGTGTCTTGGCCCCACTGCTCTTCAATCACCACACAGCTGACCCGGGCAAAACCTTGCAGTCTCACAGTCTGGTCCTTCCTAAATTAGGAAATATCAAGCAGCAAATAGTTCAAAATGCAGACAATATAGTGATCATGGACAGCACTAAAACCGGGCTGCAATGGGCAATGAATGCCCTAAATATCTTTAATCTTTAATCTGTCCAACCACCTCCAGCTAAATTTGGATAAAACAAAGGTCCTATTTTTTGGCAGACACAAGAAAAAAAGAAGTGCCTGCTATCGTTTGGACAGTAACACAACCAGAACAGCCAGGAAGTATAATCACCTGGGGGTGTGGTTCAGCGAAAACAGTTCCCCAGTGGCAGAGGCTAATGCTTTAAATAAAAAGGGGGCTGCTATTACGTTCGGGATCGGCAGACTGTATCGGATGCTGAGCAGTGCCTCTGCGGAGCCAATATTAAGGGTGATGAAGGCCTTTTGCCAGCCGTTCAGTATAGCCATCATGCCTACCCAGGTGGCCTCAATTCAACTTCGGAACGAATCCAGTGCAGAGCATACAGGAAAGTTTTCCATCAACCGCAATACGAACGCCGGTCCAGGCTAAGGCTGGAACTGGGGCTGGTGATTCAAACATTAGACTGCCAATCCCCCATGTTGAAATATTACATCAGGAACATGAGTGCACAGTCTAAATCACTAAAAGCTCACCTAAAATTCATTTTTGAAACTCAGGGCAACCCCTGGTATAACAAAGTTAGAGATGCAATAAAGACCAATGGGGCATGTTATCAAGAACGGCGTTAAAAATTATCACCGCTTTTGCGGCAGAAAAATGCTGCTAAAGCGGCGATAATGGGCTTGATAATATGCCCTTGAGAATTCCAATAGAAGTCCATGTTCTGGTGTGACCCGGAAATGATTCGGTCGGCGATTTCGCGTTCATTCGCATCGTACTTGGGCGTCCGGACCTCTGTACGACTCGGTCGGAAACAAAGCCTCCGACTCGGATCCGGTAAAGCCGAATCCGATCCGGAGGCCTTCCGACCGAGATCGGAATCGACCCCTTAATGTTTAGTAACAGCTGTTTTGCATGAATTCACCTTTTTTAAATGGACATACAATTTGTACAAGTCTTTAAAAAAATATATTGTAAGAATTGTTGATTTTAATAGTTTGTAATGGTTTTAATTAACTAAACAAATAAACACTACTACTACTACTACTACTATTAAGCATGTAGTAAATTCACTCTACAAAACTAGTAATGATGGCCATGGTCTGCATTCTGGCCAGCGGTTTTCTGTTAAAGGCTAAATTGTATGTTTTATGTGGTGGTTCATATAGAGTAATAGCTAATTAATAGACAGTATTCGCTACTTTGCAAACAGATGTTTCAGAAATCATGGCAACATTGTTTGAGGAAGGTCTTCAAGTTGTTAAGCAAGCACTTGATCAAATTCAGTTAGAGGGAGATGGCAACAAATTAATTTGCATCTTGGATTCTTACTGACAGAGAGAAATTGACACCTGTTCCATTCCAATTCCTCCTGATCAGAAAGTTTGAGTTCAATTTGACAGGAATTTAACACTATCCTGCGAAGTATTCGCGATTGTACATAGATGCAACCACCAGCTCGACCATCTCTGGAAAATGTAATCCCGATTATAATCGGAATGACATAAGACATACCACATCAGTAACTGTTGATTCCAGCCATGGCTATGCCAAGCTTATGTACTTGTACCACCCAAAATTTAAATTTTGAGGCCTCAGGTTTGCAAAATTAAGCTGACTGGACTATCAAAGAGGCCTCTCGCTTACGCCAGGCTACCCCTCTATCAACAAATCTTTCCCAGTTCACTTTTGAAAATATGATTGAGTTTACAATCATAGGTATTGTCCTTAGGTCTATCTTTTGGAATGCACCAAGCTCATCTCCTATACCCGAGAAGCCCTAAGATGCTCATATCTGCTGACCTCCTGATGGTTTGTATAAACAAAAAAATTGCAATTTTGGACTTTCACTCCTTGCTCCTATTATCTGGAATTTCCTCTCTCTCTTCCTTTGCTCACTAGTTCTTCCCAATTAGTTTTTCACCGATTTTTAAAACCCCATCTCTTTAGTAAGAATAAAATATTGGTAATGCTATGTCTTGCACCCCTACAGCTCCAAGACACTGTGTATAAAAAGAGTCATATAAAATAATGATTTTAAATCCTCTGTCTTAAAGACAAAATAAACACAATTCTTCTTTTTATTGAATTTCGCAAACTTTGCTGTTAATTTCTGAACAATATTTCATGATCTCAATGTCTCAATATCTCAACAGGTCTGTTGTGAGCGTGTGTGATTTGCTTTGTGTGATACATTTTGCTGACTGTTTCTTTGTAGCAGATATTTTATAGAGTTTTTAAGTATGCAGAAAAATTAGACTCTATACTGAATAACTCGTATGTTTGATTTAATATTGCAATGTGAGAGATTGCCACTTTCAGAATTGTTTGATTTGCCACAGATTTGAACACTGAACATATGTGAACCCCTGACCTTTTTAAGTATGTTTATTTCGCAATTAATGTGTTGGCTAAAAATGATTTCCGAATTACTTACAGTTTAGAATAAGAGTTGAACCAGTTTCCATATTAGACATCTTTTGTCTTCGTAAGTGCTTCCTGTCTCTGAGCAGCTTCTGTGCAGTTATTAATTTGAGTGCACAGAAGGTTGCATTTGTTCTCAAAGATGCAAGCCATGATTGACAGAATCAGGTATTATTAAAATTCACAGTGCAAAATCCATTTCAGATAATACACGATCTGCTATATTAGATTATTTTCAATCGCCATACGTATTAATTTAGAGTAGGAAAATGGAGTTAACATGGGTGGTGTATGGAATCCTACTACAAATATTCGATGCACCCACAAGCTGTCATGCAGATTTAGGTGGGGGGTACCTGATGGACAAAATTAACATGTTTGATCTGTATCTCACATCTAAATTCAGCAATTATGCTTTATTTCCCCCAGAATGGGTTGTAACATGCAGAATCAGTTTTACTAGGACAAAAATGCATGAAGATACATTTTGGCCAAATAAAGGGCCCTTCTCTGATTTCATGTACCACTTGCTTGGAACAGGTGGTACATCAGAGCGGGCATTGCTTGGCTGGGGGTGTGAGGAAGGAAGGAGTCCTGGACCAGGTGAGTCTGATGGCAGGCGGGGGTAGTGCTCTATACTCCCCTGTGCATAGGAGGGGTCTTGGCTTGTGCTTCAAGACCCTGCCAGAATGTGCATTCAGTATTACTGGGTGGATTTTCAGTAGGGTGCACTGTCCCACTCTGCAACATGACATACCTTTAACTGGGTGTGCATGAAACAGGCCAGGAGAATGAACCCTATTCTGTCAATGCATTCATCCCAGTGCAGATGCAGACTCGTGCCTGCACTGGGAACAGTACATTAGTGAAAGGCACACTGGCTTTTTAAAGCCACAGGTCCATTTTTCATTGAAGCGGCAGACCCAGTTTCTATTTGTAAAGAGGGCCAGGGATCCTCCTCAAGGTAGGTTCAATAACTGACCGCACCTGCTTGTATGGAGATTCCTGTGGAGCCCCTCAGACCACTGTGGTCTCTCCCAAGGGGTGTCCTTGGGGGAGGAGGGGCACACTGACTGTGATCCACCTATTATTGGTGCACCCCCAGATAGCCTCTCTGCCTCTGTGTCTGTAATATGGAGTGGGAGCAAAGACAAAGGATATCCTCGGGCCCGATTCACAAAAGTAATCTGAGACAAAGTCCTAACTTTACGACTTTCGGTATTCACAAAAGGCACTTAGGAGTAGTAAAGTTAGGATTTTGTCTTAAGTTTGTCTTAAGTTTTGGTCTTAAGACAAAATCCTAACTTAAGTTAAACTTAAGTTAGGATTTTGTCTTAAGACCAAAACTTAAGACAAACTTAAGACAAAATCCTAACTTTGCTACTCCTAAATGCCTTTTGTGAATACCGAAAGTCGTAAAGTTAGGATTTTGTCTCAGATTACTTTTGTGAATCGGGCCCCTCATATTTTAATGTGCCATGACCCCATGCAAATGAGGTTATTTCCCCTTGGGATCATGTTGAGTGTAATGTCTGCAGGCCCAGTCCATATTACATACGCACCTGCTGTCACGTGGCTGGACTAGAAACAGCGACATCTTTATGCTCACGTTTCTTAGTATGCCTTCTTTCTGCAACACAGTGACTTTTGTGTATGTGTCAGTGCAGGATAGGATTCCCAGAAGCTGCATTTGCTTACATTTCAACTTCGTAGGTACACTATCATGACACCTTGAACATTCAGTATGATGTAAAGAGTTCACTGCGCAAATGTCCCGGCTTATTATTGCCCAGTAGGCGACAACGCTATCTAACTAACCTAAACAATTACAGCCTGACAAAGACCTCGACATGCCATTATGGGCAGCATTTATTATAAATATGAATTCACTTCCAAATCAGAGGAGCACTCTGCTTACGCTTCGAGGTCGTGGTATGTCGGATTTCTAGTTCAGCTGATTCCTGTCCTCTCCACGAGGAATGTCCCCCTCTACACCCAGAAGGACAGCCTGACAACACTTGCCCACAGGTAATAGGGAGTTAGGTCACCAAGCAGGGATTCTTGGCAGATCATCCACCCTAGGCCAAACTAGGTTAGAAAGCATTGGGTAGGAGCACACTACATTACACTACATATATGCCAGCATATATTCATTGTTTCGGCACGATGGTGAAGCTATTAATCCTCTTCACTCTTCTTGTCTTACTAATTATGGTGATATGTTTCGTTTAATACTAATTGCAGCACACGTATTTTACTCAAGTATCTCACTGCTTCAATAAATATTGAAACTGCAGGTTGTGTATTTCTTGCCTATTTCATTTGGGTATGCATGAGGCTCTAACAAAAAGATTATGCATCTGTTACCACAATTTCCTTGCGGGATCAAGGTTGTCATGTTCTGAGGTTGCACGCGCATTCGTTAACCTGTAAGGTTAGGGGTTTGAATGGTGCACTGTTAGCTAGCAGGACTGCAGGCCAACATATCCTGAGGGTGTGCACGGAATCAGTCTCACACAATCCTGATGTTTATGTTGTCCCACAAACCCACAGTTTTACCAGCGGAGGTACACACCATATGACACTGTAACCCCTTCTGCAAAGTGTCCTGGGGGTGCAAAGAGTGAACACACATGCCCCTTGCAAACCCCAGGGCACTGTTTGTAGTGAAGCCCCTGGTAATCCTGGGTGTGGGAACACCGGGCCACATGCGATCACTTGGCAATGCCAATCCATCAGGTAATAAATAAGTGGTCTGGTGCTCCTGCAGCTTTGGAGGATACCGTTCTGCCCAACTTCTAATCGGGTCCTTAGAGTAATCCTGGGCAAATCTTGCCAACCCTCTCAGCTGCAGTTCTGTCTACTATCAAGCTGTGATCTATTACCAATAGGCTTTCAACAAAAGTCAGTGCTGCATAACTACACACAATTAGATGTCCAGCCACCCAGTGAATTCAACACCCACTACTAAGATCTGCAGGGAAGCTGCAGTCACAGTTTCGAATCCTGGCAGGATGGGCCAGTTTTTGAGTGCTCTAATATCAAAAAAGTGAATAACTTTGAATAAGGTAATAGCAGCACCTGCTGTTCACTGCCAGCTCAAAGATAATATGAAACCCACGTTAAGGGCAACTTAATGTTGCTGCTGCTCTGATTAAAACACAGCATTTTCTGGCTAAGCTCCTTGAATGCTTTTTCTCCTTTCTCTTCAGATCCTAGTGTGTTTGTATTGCAAGGCAATGAAAGTTGGACATTCTCCGTCCAGAACTCTGTTGAATTGCTGTAGTGCAGGAAGACGGAAGGATATCTATGGTCAGTAGCGGCCCGTGGTGGGAGTGCTGCCGGGCGCTGACGTGGGGCGGGGGGTAGTAAACTCCGGATTATGGCCGATTAGAGGTAAGTAAACATATAAATAAATAAATCGAATTTCGTTGCGCGCCCTGCATCGCGATTTTTCATCGCCCTGGAAGATTGTATTTTGCGCCCCTCGCTGGGAACCCCGTGGGTCTCCCTTGGATCCATTGATGTTTAGATCCCCGCAGACTACGTAAGGTGCGGGCCAGGAGGGTAATTCGAGAGCTAAAAAGTTCAATAAACCAGGGTCGTCTAATACTGGAGCATAGACTGAGCATAATGTAAATAAACCCATACCACCTCTGCATTCCTCTATTACCCATCTGACATTTTTATCCACTGCTCTTCTCCCAGGTGTAATAGCACTACCTTTCATCAGGATAGCCACCCCCTTAGTCCTAACAGAGTTGTATACGCAATAACTGTTAGCCCCAAAGAGTTAAGCAAGTTGCTATCCTTCCATGCTATGTGGGTCTCCTGAGGGCAGTATAAATCTGCTTGTAGAATTTTAAGATCTTCTTGGATCTTTCTTCTTTTAGCACTGTCATTTAACCCACAAATATTTATAGTAGCAATGTGTAGCTTAGCCATTATGCCAATAAATCATCTTGACCATCAATAATGCCTCAGCACGATTAATATCAACATTATGCTGCCTGAGCAAGCTCTCTGTTCCAGTCTTGTTTGCACATTGTTCTTTAACCATTAAAGCAACCTGAAGTTCTAGAAGAAAAAATTTGCTGCAAATTATATACCATCTTTTTGCCCGTGACCCACCTACCCAGACCCCCCAAAACCCCTCCACCCCTCCCTCCCCCATACCCACCCCCTACCCTTGAAAGCAGCGAGACCGACCAGGTCTGAATGACAGAGATAGCAAGAAACACCACAGCACCCACCCCTCAACCCCCAAACACACCCATTCAAGCCATTATTGCAGACCAGGCCAAACATACATTACTCAGCGAGGCCAGCCAGAAGAAGTTTTACTCCATACTGTAGAAAAGCCAGGGCCAGTTTAAGATATACCATCTGTATAGGGGAAGCCCCCTATCTCATGAAATTTGGCCCAGACCTCTTTAGCGAAACTGCTTAGAAGATCCTATACAATTCTTTTCTCCAGCAATGCCTGGTCCAGATACTCTCTGGCCTGTATTTCGGAATTAAAGAACCTTACAGACCCTCTCACAATTGTTTTTAGCCTAGCCGGGGCCAACAGAAACACCTCAAATCGAGCATCTTGGTAAGGCTTAATTAATTGCCGTAGTCGCCATCTGAGTTCCAACGTGATGTGGCAAAAATCAGGGCGGATGAAAAAAGAAGACTACTTATACTGCCTTCTTGCCTCAGGACGGGCTTTCTCAAATATGGCCTGCCTAAGCATAAAATTGCCAAAATACACTAGGATGGCCCTAGGTTGATTTAGATCTCTGCTAGACATTTTGCGACGGGTAAAAGGAAACCTGTGTACCCTCTGGATTTCACGCCCCCAGTCCCACCCTGTAAGCTTGGGGAAAGCTTCTTTAAGGCGGTCCAGAATAAAAGAACGAATATCATCCCTTTCCAGGCCTTCCTTGATCCCAAGGAATCTGAGGTTATTTCTTCTCTGGCAGTTCTCCAGATCCTCCAGTTTCCACATAGCATCTGTTAATTGAGCTTCATGAGACTTTGTCTGTTCTCTCACAGCTGACGGTTCATTTTCGAAAACAGATGTTCTCTCTTCAATGGTGTTCAATCGCTCGACAATCTCAGCAAAGGCTTTCCCTATTTTTCGTACTGCTCCTTCCAGTTTCTTTGTAGCCTGTCTTGTTTTCTTTCCGTCCGCCCTAGTCTCTGCACGGTGCTCTTTAATAGACTCTAAGATCAAGCTCACAGCAGGATTTTTATTAACCGCCTCCTCCGCTTGTTGCTCACTTAAAGTATTTTCTACCTGGGTGGACACCGGGTCCGTAGGTCCCACCATCTTGGTGCGGGAATAATCCCACTTCAGCCCAGAGCCAGCAATGCATCTTCCCTTGTTTTTTCGTGACTCGGTGTGGCCCTTAAAACCTTTGGAGCTTCTTCGATGTTTTTGGCGTTTGAGAGCAGTCTCCGGTGCTTCGAGTGTACATGAGCCTGAAGTTGATGAGCTGGTCTCAGTTTCGCTGCAGCCAGAGTCTGAGCGAGAAACATTTATCTGTCCCATCTGATATAATATCGACAGCCAGTAGCCCGTCTAGGCCTGTGGTATAAGCCAGCCCCCCAGAGGCACCATCGGGCAGAATAGACAGGGCATTAGACTGAGAGTCAGTTATCAATCGGGGTTCATTCCCAGAGCCTCCTTGAGCCGTCACTCTTGGGGTACCATTCATGCCAGCCGTGCCCGCCAAATCCGTTGTCTCATCTATTGAGGGTATGCTGGCTGTATAGAGCGTAGGGCCATTATTGCCTATAATTTCATGCGGCAGCTCACTTTCCTCCAGATCCTCCTTATATGCCGAGATGATGCCCACCGTATTGACTCCCTTGCCTTCAATTGAATCTTGGTCAAGTATCTCAGAGCCTAATTCATATGAGGGTTCAGTGGAGTTTTGGCTCCCTGTTCCATCCTTGGTTTTGAAGAAATCCGTAATAGCTGGTTGGGGTCGCATAGGGGTAGTAGCTAGGTCACCACCTGCAGGTGTTGCCCCCCCTTCTTCCACTGCATTAGAAACTATTAATTTCCGGCCCCCGGCTCGTACTCTATCAGTTAAGTTCCTCCGCTTCCCTGCCCACATGCTTTTCAGCTGCTTTTTCAAAAAGCGGGGCTCGTTGGGCTTACCTGCATTCACCTCAGTGCTAGCCGGTGGAGATTCCTGTTTTTCCCCACGGAGTTGTGTTGAGATCCAACCTGCAGGCTCCTTGGCTTGCCTCGTATTCTTAGGAGGCATTCCCCTTGTCTCTACCGCCGAGATAGTATCAGTAACTGCTGTCTGCGCCCTCCGGGTGAATTCCCGACTGACAGCTGCGGCGAGATCCACCCACGCCCTCAGAGTGCCGCGGAGAGACCGTACCAGCCTTGCGACCAGTACGCTGCTTACGCCGAGGCTGCTCCTCTAATCCACCTAGAAAGCCACGCTGCACGCTCCCGCTGTCCTCCGTACTGAAATGCCATTGCTAATGAGATCCGCCCACGTCGAGCAATCCGATCAGGTCTCCGATGGTCCGCAGAACAGGCTACACATCTGTGACCTGCAGGTAAGCCTTGCTGAACATCCTATGGGTGTTTTCGGGAGACAAAGGGGTGGGAGCTCCGCTGAAGTGATCCTAGGCGATCGTCATCTTGCTTTCCCCCTCCCTCTGTGTTTTAAGCTCAGTTTTCGCTTGGGTCTACTGCTTATTTTGCAAACCCCCTGATGCCTCATTCATCTTTTGCAAGTTTTTCTGTCTTATGAAAACTCATGTGTCCATGGTTGATTGTGGAACTACAGGGAAGGAGTTGTGTGCTACTTGTAAGCACATCGCTCTTCTTAGAAAGACGCACCATTAATGTGTTGCATGTGCTTTCCGTTTGCTGTTGCTTTTTCTTTTTACATTCAGGTGCCCTGTCCCTGTCTGCACCCCGGTGCACCTTTAATTGAGTACGCCCAGCACAGACCAGGACAGTGCGTCTGACTACAAATGCACTGCTCCCAATTAATTTTGTGTCTGCAGTGCAATTAGTGCATTAGTAAAAGGCTGACTGGCTGTTTGAAGCTGCGAGTCTGCCTTTTACTGCAGGCGGCAAACTGGTCTCTCTTGGAAGAGAGTGCTGGAATCTCCCCAAAAGTGAATGCAGTGAGTGACTGCACCCGCCTTCAGGAGGTTTTGTATAGGGTTCCTTATGGCCCACATGCCAACTCCAAGGGGGTTCTTTAGGGGACACACTGACTGTGTGCCACCTCATATGTGGCAAACAGTTGGTGCATCTGCTGACAACTTATTTGCCCATGTCTGGGATACAGTGGCAGGGCAAAGGCGAACGAGGAAATGCCCTTTTGTTATTAAGCAGCACAAGATGGTGCCTGTTTGGGGAAACATCCTTTACCCCGCATGCATTACTCCGCATGCCATTACCCCGCATTTTTTACTCCGCAAAATCTTTTACAACGCAGGGCTTCACACCGCAAACTAGTAAAACGCATTCCCCAAAGTAACGCCCCTGTGGAGTTAGAATAGTAAATTGCGTTGTAATGGGGAATGCATTGTAATGGATTGCGTTGTAAAGCCCTGCGTTGTAAAAGATTTTGCGGTGTAAAAACTGTGGGGTAATGGCATGCGGAGTAAAAGTGTGCGGGGTAAAGTGTCCTATTCGCCTGTGTGATCCATATTACAGAAGAGGCACAGACATGGACCAGTCTATAATATATAAGTGCCCTGGGAACAAAAAGTGGGAACAAAAGCCCATTGCACCCTACCTTCCTATTCTCCCCTCCACCCGGGCACTTTGTGTAATTTTTGTGGGGGCCTGTGCTACGCCACTGCCTGAAGGTGAAAGGCCAACAAAACAGTTACAGAATATTTTATTCTTTTTTTGCCTCATCTCTGACCTTGCCTTATCGTACTCATGATCATAGTTTCCGTACCTTTTTGCGAACTTCAACCACTGATTCCAACCAATCCAACCTCTTTACCTATCCCACCTCTCAGTAATATCCACCATCTTTCTCTGTCATGTGCATGTTCCCAAAAGACCCCTTTTCCCCCATGTCACCTGTTTTCCCCTCCCACCTTCCCTGAGCTCTGCTCACTTCACCACCTTTGTGGCTCTGGCGCCTCCGGCCTAGCCGCTGCAGTCTGTCTGCGTTAATTCTGCCACACAGGGGCTGACATGTCAAAAGGACACTGGACCATTATTTTTATAATATGGTAATTTCAATGCTCCAAACCTGCTTCACTTACAATACAAGTCAAAATAATTTAAACTCGAGCCCTTCATGAAGACAGCCTACACATGTCATTCGCTTACATCTTAGCACTTTATTTCCCAACCCTCTCAACATTTATGCCTTTACCCCAGAAGGATCTTATTAAGAGATACTGAGCTATATAGGGTACTCGAGCATTACATCATTCCACATGTTTATATTTAAAAAACAGAATGTGGGATAATTTTGTATTCTTTAAAAAAAAATTTTTTTATGAATGACAATGCAGTCCTATACAGTTGTTTGTCTTTTTCCCTAGACATGCTCAACGTTTTCAAAAGGTTTATGTGCTTTTGAAACATAAAAACCTCACCTGCTATTGCTAAGCAGTATGGAAGAGTGCAGAAACGGAGCAGCAGCAATTTAAATATTCTTATTAATTTTTTAGATGCTCCAAGCGCTTTCGCTGAGATTGCCTGGTGGCTGGTCAAATGAAGCCGCCACTCATGGCCAAAGGTCAGATACCATTACAGTAGCTCTAACTTTGATATATGCGCCCTGCATGGGGATTCAGTAATCAAGGTGAACATTAAATATACGAAATTCCTACTCTTGGTTCTGTAACATTAAAGGAGACAGATCAAAGAGGCGCCCCCATGACAGTACATGTTCAATTATTTCATAAGGTATGATGACGCAATAGCCATTTTATGTTCTATTGCACATGCACAACATAATCTTTGTTCGATATAAAAAAAATAGTGCATTCCCAGCAATCGGACTGGTTAAAATGTGATATGTGACAAAGGAGCCGTATCCCTGCTTCTTTCCTGAATCATCGGTGATGCTGCCGGCATGGCGCGCGCTCTCTAGTTTTGATGCTGATGCGGGGAGCGAGGAACAGCAGATAAGACCGGGTTTTATTTATTCGTGCTTAGAAATGCTTTGACTCTGCTCTCTGCGTCTGAACAATGAATAGCGCGCTATGATTCACGGAGAGTGAACTGTTATGCCTGGGAGGAAGGCGGCCCTTTGAATGCTTTAGAAGCGCTGATGAAAGGATACAGGCACCCGTTCCCGGGAGATTGCTCGACAGACCTGTTTTTGTCTTGAGTAGAGACCCTGCTCTGTCCTCAACCTACAACTACGCACGTTCAGACTCCATTTAACACCTTACGAAAAGGCATAGAATAATGGCAAACAATGTAGCATTGATGTCACAGTGAGAGGGAGGTGTGAGTCAGGAAATTGCGGCCCATGATGTGCAATAATCAATGCTCTGCAGGGCACCGGCACACTCATGCAAATGAGCGGACGAGACAACCTTTGTAGGTGGCAGCCGGTCCAGCCTTTCTAACAGAAAGAATAAACTCTAACATTTTAATTTTTTGCCAATTTAGGGACATAACTTTCCCATTTTAGTACTTTTTTTTTAATTTTCTGTTCTAGACTTTGGCAGCAGAGGCCTGTGCAGGTAAGCGCAGGCTGGCGGGGCGGGGCGTGGGGGGAGGGGGAATGTCGACAGACAACGGAATAGGATTGATTTATTTATTTATGTAATTTTCCCTATTCCGTCGTCTGTCGACATCCTCCCTCCCCCCGTCTCACCCCACCGCGCTTACCTGCACCGGCCGCTGCTGCTAATATTGTTGAGGACACTACCACTAAATCCCGTGGAATCTGAAAAATCCGTGGAAGCGCATCTGGTCCTACTTATGATGACATGAAATATGATCAACAACGCCAGAAATTCACTGAAAAAAACAAAGGTTTAAGTGACCTATGGGGCATATTATCAAGGGGCCGCGATAAAATTATCGCCGCTTTAGCGTCCGTTTTCGGGTGAAAAGCGGCGATAATTTTATCGCATTATCATCAAGGACGCGCTAGCGCGTGATTCCTTGAGTTTGGGCCCGTTTTTCACATGCCTCGCATCAATAATGAGATGCAAAGGAGGCGTGGCTGTGAAAACAACATGGGATAATATCGTGAAGGCAGCTTCGCGATATTATCAAGGAGGGGTAGCGATATTTGAAATCGCGTTAAGTATGCCTTAACGCAGGAATTTAATGTCTGTTAAATTCCTGACTAAGGCAATCCTAACATGGGGGGTGGATTGTGTGGCTAAGACCACAGGCCCTATCATCAAGGATTTCGCCGTTTTCCATGGAACATCGCTGGAAAACCAGCGATGTTCCATGGAAAACACTGCTATCGCTGGAATAATTATCGCCATTGCGCTATGCGTTGTTAATACAGCGCTAGCATGGCGATAATATCCAGCGATAGCCGGCGATAAAAATCCTCACGCTAAGAGCGGCCAGCGATAATTATCGCTGCCGCTTGATAATATGCCCCTTTATACTTAACGATGAAAATAAAGCCTTAACTTACATATTTAAAACCCAGTAATTCACTTAAAAAAACTAAAATTTAAAGTTTCACATAATTAGAAGAAATTTGGTTAAATGGCGCAAGATTATGCGCAATTATGTGAAATGCAAATCCATCATGTCACACCATATTGTAGCGCAAAGTGCTTCCTAACATCAATTTGTGGCGCAAGGATGCATTCAAACAAAAGCACAGCGAAAAACCGCCTCTCGCGTTCTGTTGCTTCTGTGCGTGTACTGTAAATTACCGCCTTTACTGCGTACTTATGTAAAGTGGTGTAACAAATGTAACATGAAATCTCCGAAATTACGCAAATTGCATCTGTAAATCTAAATTTCACCCAGGCCTAGTTATAGTTGGGTATGGAATTAGGGTCTTAGTTTATGTAAACAAAAATAGAAATTCACGGAAAAAAATCAAATGTTAAAATGACGTTGTAGTTAGGTGACGACTTCACACAAGAAGTAATGTTTGAAACCCAAGAAAAACAGAAATTCACCAGTGATCACCACCTGCATAATCTGCAGATTTTAATTTAAAAAAATTGTTTCTAGTTCAAACGGTACATAGGTTACTAAAAATGCTGCAACACCAGCGAAGGCCCTTTGCAAAGGTTGGTTGATCACCTTTCTGTTGCTCATTTCTATATTTGGGTGCTAAACCGGCACTAATGAGGGGGCACCCAATACCCAGATAGTGTTAACAAGTATAACAAGCATTGGTAATGCATCGGTTTCGCCTATGTAATGAACAAAGAGCTGTTTTCATCAATCATCGTCCAGGAGAAGGAAATAACTCCCTGACAGATAACACGGTAGTGGAGAGGATGTGGCACAGCAGCCAGAGCTGCTGACTCGAGAGCTGGGGATCCTGGTTCGAGTCTCGGTGGCGCTGTGCAATATCCCGTGATTCTATGCAAATCACTTAGGGGGATATTCACAAGAACGTGTGCTAAACAACACAAAAAAATGTTAACGCAACTGTACACATCGCAGTCTATCGCGGGAAAATAACCCTGTGTTAACGTGGAATTCACAACAAGGCGGTACCATGCGATAGTCTGCTGAAACCGCGGCCAATGTCCGCGATACAACCACCTCGACGGAGATAAAAACACAAACCACAACACCAAAAAACGTGCGATGAGCCCATTCGCGATGAGGAAAGCAGCGATAAGCACCGCCATGCCCGTGACACACACACGGCAGGCGGGAATAAGCACAACAAAAGCCTGAAAAAGAAAGACAAACCAAACAGAAAATAACAGCCAAGCACAATGGAGGCAACCAGAGCCAGTATACAACCCCACAAGCCCCATTGGCAACAAAACATTGTACATGGCAGGCCATCATGGACAAGGTGAATGTAGCCGGAGAGCGGAGGAGGACAATGGAAGAAACCAGAACAGCCGGAATGATGCGAAACGCACAAACAAGCAGAAACACGCCAACAACAAGAAGGCAGCAATGCACACCGGAGGTGGGAGTCCAGCGCCACACCAGGAGCTGGATGACATGGAGGAAATGGTGTCCACCACATCAGTCTGGAGATGGTGGCAGGACTCGGGGACCGGAAACTGCCCAAAACAACAGACACAACAGCAACAGGGAGAGGAACGACCAGGGACTAGGGGGACGGGGGGAGATGGGCACAATGGCACACATGCACAATTAAGTACAGCACAACTGCAGACAAACCATGCCCAAGAGTAACAACACCAACCAAGAGCACAAGTCACACAACCCGGCAATATCACACCACTGAACAAGCACAGAAGTGAAAACCACACTGCCTGAAAGGGAGAAGAGTGAGCCAAATCAGAGCTGAAGGGACATCTCACACACAATGCAGCACACACACATAGGATGCAGAGCACCCCAACATCGAACACAATGTGGTACAAACACCAACATTTGCACAACCGAACACAGAACAAAAGTGCACTCGCTTGTGGCCGGTAAACGGCCATACGCATCTGGCAAAGCACGAAACAGGGACATGATAATGCACAAGTACAAACCCACAGCCCTGATGGGGTAGCAATGCACGTATGGCAGGGAGCCAGAGAGTCCGTGACACACACATTGGCATACAAATCAAGACACAACACAGTTGGAGACAAGTGAAAGTGCGGAAACTTTATCAACAAGTGCGTGTCAGTACGGCCAAGAGAAGTGCCACGATATGCAGACCAATGCAGCAGCATGTCTGAATGAGGAACGTAGGAAAGTGCCCATGTCCACCCCGGGGAGTCCATCACCAACACAAGTCAGTGCCAACCCGCATTGGTTGTCCACGCATGGATCAGGAGTCCAGGCCAAAGCAGCCATGTCCACTGTCGTCTTGGGACATGTGACCAGATTCCCAACATGCAACCAGGCGTCGGGACACGTGTAATGGGTCACATCCAGTTGTGGCTGCAGGTACCTTGTCACTCGTCCATGAACGCTAGTGCAGCAGTGTAGGCCAACATCTCCAATGAGAGATCGTTGTCTACCACATCTGACAAGTCGTTGACGTAATCCATCAGCTGACCCGGACAGATGTGCTGACTCCAACCCCCGGCCCCAATGTGCACCAAAGCCCAATCGGGTAGTGGCTCAATGTGCTCACTGCACATGACGACTCGTGCAATCTCCCAGGTCCAGTTGCCAGCATGCATGCATGCCATAAATGGGCCTCACGGTGACAGTCCTGGTCGTGGGCCAACAGGGGGCGCACACACACGTCGAAATCCAGGTCAGCTACCGTTACGTTGGAGAGGCAGACATCCATGGTCCACTCGAATATGCACGAGCGACAATGCAACACAGGCTGAATGCAGGTGACGTTGGCAAGGCGGAAGCTCAGCCGGTAACTGATCCGCAGCACTCCCAATGGCAGTGCCCCCAGTACATGCAGCAGACGTGCACGGTACAGGTCCAGGTGACTGGAGTCGAGCATGTGTCCGGGATGGTCTGCCATTGCGTCAGTGGCTCTGCTTGAAGCGGCACTGGCTTGCCCTGCGCCAGTCCTGTGGATGAAATGGCACAGCTCGGAGCAATGAGCAGTGTCTGTGTGCAACGGGTGCAGGGGTGGGGTGGGAGTACGTGTGAAGGCCATTTCACGCACGCTAACTACAACCAAGGACTTCTGCGTGTGCGATGTGTACACGTTGGCCTCACGTCGGGCAGTGCGTAGTGTGGGAGTCGCAAGTAAATGCTATCGTATCTGTCAGGGGCTGCTGGCCACATGCAAGTCCCAGCTCGGAGCTGCAGATGTGCCACCGCCTGATAGTACAGACAAAGGACCCTTCATCCCTACAGTAACTTCACCATCTGCATGCATTCAGGAGATGTACAGAAGCCTGTCGTGGGTGTGGTGGGATGTCTGCGACCCTGGGAATCATGGATGATATGCCCAGCACGTGGCACATGAGCGGCCTCACTGTGTTATGTTGCCTCACACCTGCTCCTCCCTCCCACGAGCCCCCACACTTGTGTGCGCTGCACGGTTGTATCACGTGCACTCCTACGGCACACCATTGTAATGCCTGTCCGCGCATGTCCAGCGGCATGCCAACAACACCGTGACGCTGGCCTTTGAAGGTGTGCGGCCACGTGAGTGTAGGCCAATGGTCCGGACAGGGCGGACACAGGTGTACAGTCCATGGCTGGCTGTGATCGCGCTGCGAATGAGGCTAGGCAACTGACTCATGCAGCCGCAGGACTGATACACATAACACTTGGCATGCATGTGCCAAGACCCCGAGCGGTCTTGCGCTCCTACATTTCCCCGTCCGTGCGGACCCACCCTCCTGGTGCATGCTACATTGCAACATCGACTACTGTGGCCCTGGTGGCGACAACACCCCAACACAGAGACACACTTACCGCACTTCCTGCCCAAGGCCAGGTCCGAGCCACGCCCTGCTCCCCCTGCCGAATCAGCACACCCCTGTGCTGACCTGACGTACGCCGGACCAGCACACGCCGCTTGTGCATGCAGGGGGGGGGCGAAGCTACATGTCCAAGGTCACTGCCAACGCTGAGGTGACATGGTATCGTCCGCTGAAGACAGCACACTGTGATGTTGCAGGGCCCGTGCCCATCATGCTGACACAATGACCACACGGACACACTTGCTCAGATGGTGTGAATGGCTACGGGCACGTGCGCCCGGCCACATTTATTAGCAGGCACACATATCGAGTGACACCTGTGTTAGATGTGTGTGGGGTGTGTGCACACCAGCCGGCAGGGGCTGCCTAGTGCAGTCAGAAATCGACAACAGTGTACATCGTAAAGGACACAACCATTCAACCATAAAGGCCCCATGACTTGTGCTGCACAGAGTTAGTGGCCCCGGATGCACAGCGTCCTGCATGGGCCTACCGCCACGTGCCGCTGACTTGCGGGGCACTGGGGCAGGGTCACGAGTGCAGAGCAGGTTTCCGTAGATGACAAAGGGGCTTGTCGCGGAGTGTCTCGGTGGACAGTGGAAGGTGTACCCCCAGGGCATGATGCAGAGGGCAGAACCATGCTGAAACAGTCACTATGGTGGAGATGAATGGAACAGACACATGTCGGACACCAAGTCCGGTACAGCCAGATGAAGATGCAGAAAACCCCCAGGCCATGGACTCAGACGCCACCAAGGTCCAACCAGATAGTGCCCATGACTCATTGCGCACAGAGTTAGTGGCACCAGTGCTGTTAGGGGATGCCGCCTGCGATGAGGCATGTCCAATGGTGTGGACTCCTCCACATCCTACCCAAGACACAGTTCCACATGTGTGACCTACTGGACCGCAGTGTAGGCCTGAGGCAGCGGTCAGCACGGGCCATTCACCGAGTGTCGCCAGCTTAGGTTGGATGGTCCCACCGGCCTGCGTAGTTCAGGTTCAGTGGCACCACGGGATGCGGACTTGCGGTGAACAGGGTTGATGGCACCAGGTCAGTTGTTGATAGTGTTCGATCACCTCCGTGACTCTGATCCGGCTTTCGTCCGGACTGAGCCGCATCTTCCTCTTACTCCTCTCCGTGCGTTCACTGGTGTGGACTCTGCCATTCATGATTCGCGACTAAGTGCTGGATGTGGGACCTACTGGTCCGCAGGGTAGGCCTGAGCCCTCATCCATGTGTCGCCGGCTTGCGTTGAACAGGGTTAGTGGCACCACGTGTCGCCGGCTTGCGTTGAACAGGGTTAGTGGCACCACGTGTCGCCGGCTTGCGTTGAACAGGGTTAGTGGCACCACGTGTCGCAGGCCTGCGATACGGAATTATGCTTCACTGATTGAAGGGAGTCTGGTGCTGTGGCCGCTGCCATGGACTTGGGGTCACTGCCATTCAAGACTCAGGACACAGTTCCACATGTGGGACCTACTGGGCCGAAGAGGACGCCGGTGGAGTATGTCAATGAGAAAGGAGTAATGTGGGCCAGCGTCGTGGGGGCCAGCGATGGTCTGCGGAGGCTGCAGAGGTCGCGGGACTGGGGCTTGGAGCTTGCACCGGCACGTGGTGGGCCCTCTTTGACACACGCCGGTGTAGGCAGGTGAGCGGAGCCTCGTTGGTGCGCTGGGGCAGGCATGACGGGTCTGGGGACCAGCGGCCCGGGGTGCAGCAGGCGCACAGGGACGCAGGCCCCGCCGCGCTCGGTGGAGGACTCGTGGCGGGCTGAGAGGCGCCGCCCTGGCAGACGCGTTGTCCATTCCGAATGAGAACCACGCCCAGTGCGACAAGCTTTTTGTTCACACCCCTACGCAGGCCTGGCGAACGCAGGTCCAACCCACTCCGCCCACGCATGCAGGGGGGGACGTAACGTGCAACATTTCCGCGTTCTGCCCCACAGCCTGTGGGGACATGGTAGCGTCCACTGGCCACTACGCTCCATGCACCAGCAGTTGATCTCCACATGGCCATTTCCGTGGTTTGCACACTGTGGTCTGTCCGGCACCTCCACGCCACACCTGGCATTGGGTAGGTTCACATTCCTTAGTCACTTGCCGCTCTCGCACATGCCTGCTCCATGCCTCTCCTCACATCCTGCTATTGTGTGTCTGTGGTGCCATGCCGTGGCTGGGTTGTGGGCATGGCAAGGCCAAGTTCCCAATGGAGTTGTGTTGTCGTGTCTGGTCGGTTGGCATGTTGTGTGGCATGTTGAATGTAGTTGTGCTGCATGCCCATTGCCAGTGTCGTGAGTTGCATGACTGTGGGCTGGAGGTGTGTGGTGTGTTCATTTTGGACTTACCAACGAGCACTGCATTTCCATGGGTGCCATCCTGGGAGCGCAGGGTGATGATGGACTGTCGGGAGATGTGAAAATCATGCACTCTGCCTGGGGAGTTGTCCACGACATTGTTGAGGAGTCCCAGGCAGTCCACTATTGCCTGCACATTCATGGGATGCGTGTGCTTTCTGTTGTGGTAGTTGTGTGCAGTATCGGCAGGGGGCATGAGGGGTACATGTGTGCAGTTGATTGGTCCCGACACGTGAGGGAATCCAGCTATGGCGTAGGGGCCTTGCTTGGTCTCCAGCTGCTCCTGCGCAGTGTGGGTGAAGTGGAGGTGCTGGGGTACCAGGCTGATGTTGGCATCCAGGACAGGTGTGATGACCTTGGATGGGGATGGCTGTGTGACTCCTCCGACTCTGGCAGTTGTGGGTTGGATGGTACCAGAGGCCGACATGTGCAGCGCAGCCGGCAGCTTTGTCTGCGGAGGGATGTTGGTTGTCCGCTGGGTTGGTACCGTCAGCAGGTGGGGTATGTGGGTCAGGATGCGGGGGATGGTTGTCTTTTTGGGCCTGTAGTGGGCAATGTCCTCCTCTGGCGTTGGGTCTGGGCGGGAGGTGTGTTTCAGGTGGGTCCGCTGTCTTTGTGTACGCTGCCTCTGTGGTGTTCCCGGGGGGGGGGCGGGACGGGTCCTGTGGGTGGTGGCGGGCCTGGGATGGGTGTTGTGGCCCTCATGGGACTCGGAGCTGCATGCTCATTGTCTCCATGGCATCTGTGGGTCTTCAGATGTGGCTCTTGGCTGGGCTCCCTTTCATGCTGCAGGTAGTCGTCCTGCTTAACACCAGCAAAAGGCAGGTGTTAAATCCCTGGTGCTACCGCGGCTTATCGCGTGGTTTTGACTCGCATCGCAGATCTGGCAGTTCGTTGTGAAAGTGGTGTGGTTTTTTCGTGAGTTTTTGCACGGGAACGCCTACTCTGCATCTCATTAGGGTTAGTTGGTGGTGTCCATCGTGGAGATAAATTTTGGGGCAGTTATCGCGGGAATACTGGCGATGTCTGCAGTTTGCACCCGCTTGTGAATGGGGTGTTAAATCTATCTCCACTTTTGATGCGTTAAGGTGGAGATAAATCGGCGGTAGGTCCTTGTGAATATGCCCCTTAATCTCTCCCGGTGATAAATTGTTATATAAATATGCTGTAAGAGTGAAAGGCAAAACTTTATGAAAATATAGTTCCAGCAAAGTGGATGTTAACACTATTTCAGCAGCGGGAAACTGATAAGAGAAGCAGACGAGGAACAAGCATTGGTAAATGCAGGAAAATATGCTACAGCCTATAGGAATGGAGGAGAGGTAAGTGGCACGCACAGAAACCAATGAGAAGCCAAGAAATTGAGGAGGCGGGATGTAAATCCCTTTTAAGTTTATATTAAAGACAATAGATTTCTCTAGCACAGCGCAAGTGCTGTGCAGGCAAAACCTAAAAATGACAAAATAATGAAGTAATACTGTCACAAAATGTGCCGCATTACTCCACATAATTTGCCTTTTCTTTCACATAATTTACCTAATCTTGCTGCATAATTTGGCCCTCTGCTGCCTCATAATTCCAGTGACCCAGGTTATAGTTCAGTGAGCTCACTATATCTTTTACCCCATATTCACTGCTTATATTCTCACATATCACATCACTCATGACATGTTAACCTGTAGCAATATGCATGACACATTGCGTTCGTGAATTTACTTTAACCTTTGTTTTTTCAATGAGGGGGAATTGGTTTGGGAAAGACAAGGGAGTATTTTTGAAAACCGCTTAGCTTCCCTGATTCCTTCACAGGGATGTGGCAATATACATAGAAGTCAGACAAGAGCATTATGGAACACTGAGCTGTATTTCCTCTGCTTAGTTGAAGAATACAGCCTTATACAAACCCTTGCCATAGAGTACAAGGATTATGCGGTCATAGTTAAACTCCTTTTCCACATAAGTCATTTTAATTGTTTTCCTAATTAAAATAAATAAGAGGATCATTTTTTTTTAAATTCCAACTATTCGCAGATATTTTCCAAAGATGCTCCTTTCCATTGCTTATAGATCTTAGAAACGCGTGCTACATTTTGCTTATCTTTATAAAGAAAAAGCTGTTTGTGCGTGTTTTAAGTTCAGTAGCTTTCTTAGCAAAGAATTGGCAGAATTGGCATGATAACACTGCCAGTCGGCAGCGGCTCTTATCAGCTGAGCCTAGACTGTACTTCAATGTCAGTGCTGAAATAACTCGAATCATTCATCATACTGACAGAAATATATTTTTTTCTGACAGGAAACTATGAGCTGGGCTTTGCTTTGGTGACGTGGGGGGAGGTAAGAACCTGATATATATGCTTTGGGTGTGAAACTCCCCACTAGCTCCTGGCGGTGCTGCAACCAATCAGCATGCGGCTGAGCCACTTACAGGGTTATGTCTAGAGCTCTCCTTCCCAGCATTAAATAGAAGGCATAGTCGTTTAGAAGTGGTCGGTTATTTATCTACCACAATTTATTAAGCTATAAACTTCAAATGTTTTCTAGCAAAAGGTTTTACCATTTACTTCTTGAGGGCTACTGCAAGATAGTCTTCAAGTTGTTCTTCACATAGAAGTGCACAGGGAGACAACACGTGCCTTGACTCTCAGCACAACTCCATGGTCTCTTAACTCGAGTTATGGCACATTTCCACTTTCTCTCTAAACTTTTAACAGATATCTTTCTTCTTCTTCTGACACGTTCTCCCTTTCTTCTTTCCACCTTCTTTTAAGATATTGTCACTTTTCTTTCTTCTTATGCTTGCTCAAGAGACTCGACTTGCTCTAGACAAAGCACACCTGAGACCACGCTACACAGCACTTGTCATATTAATTTTGTTCTCACGCCTAAGGAACCTCAAACTTTTTGATCATTCTTTATGTCCGTGTCTGTTACCGAGATTTGATTTGTCCTTTCTTTACAAACTACAATTTGTTTTTGATTGGAACCCTTAGCATACATTGTCATGTAGTTCCTATAAACCTATATAGGATCTCCGCGTTCAGATGACATAGACTGTGGGATTGGTGTCCAGACTGATTCCAGACACCCCCACCAGGTATGTTTTTTTTTTTTTTTAAATCTATTTGATTGATTTTTGACAGTTTTACCAAAATTCACACATATATACGATGCTGCTTCTATTACAAGTATGTTTGATACAGTGCATGTACATTAGCGGGTCACAGATACATTATAGGTTACAATATTACCGATATTCTGATCTTAGATCCTTTTACATATATCTGGCGCATCTTAACAGTGACTACGAGCTTAGAAGCGTTACCGTCATTTAGTTAATATTCATCATTGCATACCTTGTACTGCATACAGTTGGATTTGTTTAAGTGCAACAAAAGAAGGTGTGAGTTAGTGCGAGTGTCCATTCAGTTCTAATAGATTCAACAAAAAAGAAGGAACAATTAAAACATTAACCCAGCCCGCGGCACCCCTCCCACTTCTCTACATAGATTTGCGTACTGCTTCTTTGCCAATATACTACTCGTTATCTCCCGATTTTGGTGTGCATATCTGCGCACTAGCATAACTAACACATAGTTGCCAGCTAGGTGTTGTGGCATATACACGATCGCTGCACCCGCTTATGGCGTCTACCTATAGGCCACTCAGCAGAGGAATCTCCAGAGTCCCCGCCCGCATTCTGCTGCAGCTCAGTTAAAAGCGCGCCCCAATAGGTTGCAATTGGAACCTGGCGCAGTCCCAATGTTTCCTCAGGTCTGATGGCGAGACTTTCTGCTTTGGCCCATGCTAGTAATGAGTTACGCCATGCCTGTGCATGCGGGGGATCTGGTGCCTTCCACCGTTTAGCTATCAACCTCTTGGCTACCACCATCCCTAAGTCTAGGAACCTGGATGTTACTTTGGTAGTAGATGTTCTACGGAATTTGTGCAATAAGTACACTGGCCATTCAAAAGGCAACTCGCGCCCTGTGCAGGTATGTAACATATTGGCTACCTCACTCCAGTATGTGCCAATCCGGGCGCAACTCCAGAGCATGTGTATTAGATAAGCTCCTAGTTCAGTGCATCTCGGACATGCTGCGTCCTCTCGATTGAAATACCTATTGATTTTAGCATGTGTGAGATATGCCCTATGGATTATATATAACTGAATTTGCCGGAACCGCATGTTCCTAGGGATACGTGTTGGACTCTCTAGTATCTGAATCCATTCCGTGTCTGCAAGCTGGCGTCCTAGGTCTTGCTCCCAATTGTAGCGGAGCAAATCCAGGCTTACCGCTGCATGGGTTCTGAGCGAGGCAGCAAACCAGCGTATGAGGTGTCTACCCTGTCCCATAACATGCAAATACTGTATGGTGAGGTGCGATCGCGGCTCTGCGGTGATGTCGCCCCATTTGGCCGTGAGTGTGGCTATCAGTGAGCGGTGTATGAGAAACTACCCCGGTGGTAGCCCCTCTTCTTCTATCAGAGATGTGTATGGTATAAGTGCCCCCTCTCAATATAGATCCCAGAGTGTTTGGACACCCCTCTCCTGCCACCCCTTGATTGTCTGTGCCGTGAGCACTGCCTGACCGCTGGGGGACCCCTCTAAACGTATCGCCGGCGCGTAAGGAATAATGTCTCAAGTTATATATAGACTCCTGCGAAAGCATTTGTATGCCACTGCAAGTAACAGGGGCTTGGGAGGCCTCGTCTTCGCGCCGGGGTGAAAGAGCCTAACAATCTGTCCCAGTGGGTAGGGTGGCTGTGTGGTTGCCGTGTCCATACAGTACCGATCAGCCTGCCATCGTGCCACCCACTGCAGCTGAGCAGCTAGGTAGTAATGTTCGAAGCAAGGTGCTGCTAAGCCCCCTTGGTCCGTTGGTAAGTACAGCTTTTTAGTGTAATTCTGTGCCGAGCGCTGCCCCATATGAAGACCCTTACCTGTTTCTCCAGTGTGACAAAGAAGGAAGCTGGGATATATATAGGTAGGTTCGCGAAGTAATATAATAGCCTTGGGAGGATGACCATTTTGGCTAGTGCCACTCTACCCGTTACAGTAAGTGGAAGTGTGCCCTAAAATTGCATCTATGACCGGATTGCCGTCAGTGCACTTCCCAGGTTCCCGTCGAACAGATCTTTCGGCTGGCGGTAGATCCGGATGCCTAGGTAGCGGAACGTGTCTTCTCTCCACTGTACTTTTCTATCACTGATGGTAAGGCACGGATCGTGATTCCCTGCGTTAAATGAGTATATGCAGGACTTATCGATGTTTACCTTTAGCCCGGAGAGTGCGCCAAAGCTCTGCAACAAGTGCGCCAGCTGGCTAGGAACCTTCTCGATGTACTTTATGTAAATGAGGAGATCGTCAGCATAGAGCGACACCTGGTGTACAGCATCTCCCAGAGGTATACCGTCTCCCAGTTGGGTACGTATTGCCTCTGCCAACGGTTCTATCGCGAGCGCAAAGAGGAGGGGGGACAAAGGGCACCCCTGCCTTGTTCCTCTTCGTAGTGAGATAGCATCGGAGATATAGGGGCCCATTCTGAACCTGAAAGTGGGGCCAGTGTAGAGCAGGCTCGCTAATTAAAGGAACCCCAGGCCTAACTCATATTTCTCAAGCGTCGCAAATAGGTAGTCCCATTCTAAGGAGTCGAAGGCCTTTTCCAAGTCTAATATAAGACATCCGGCTCTCGGCCACTCCTGTACGGCGTTCGTTGCCACTCTAAAAAAGCGACTTAGATTAAGAGAAGTACTCCGAGACGGCACAAAGCCGTTCTGGTCCATGTGGACCGGTGTAGGGACCACCTGTGCTAATCTGTCCGCCAACACCTTTGCAAGTATTTTGTATTCTGTGTTGAGCAGGGCCAGGGGTCTATATTAACCCATCTCCATGGGATCTTTATCCAGCTTTAATAAGGACACTAGATAGGCTTCACGCATGGAGGGAGGAAGTTGTCGCTCCTCCACAGCGGTGGAATATAAAGTATGGAGCCGTTGATTGAGTGACTCTCGGTACGCCTTATAGTACTTTGCCGGCAAGCCATCCGGCCCAGGTGATTTCCCGGAAGCTAGGGACTTGATGGCATCTCCGATCTCCTCTAACAAGACCTGCTCATTGAGCATTTCCTTGTGTTCGTCTGCTACTGTGGGTAATTGTAAGGAGCCCAGAAACCTTTCCAACCTCTGCTCGTTCCAGCGCCCTCGAGACTGATATAGCTGAGTATAATGCTGCGTCATGGCTTTATGTATATAACACATTCCCTGTAGCTGTTCGTAGAGCCCCTATCGGAATGCGGGTGTGCTCCTGTCTTATCAGCCAAGCGAGCAGTTGGCCTGCCCAATCAGCCGTGGCATGTGTACAGGCTGTGTGTGCAGTATAGTTGTGACATCGAAGGCACTCTAGCAGCTCGGCATGTTCTGCGCGCAGCGTTTTCAGACGCCGCGGGTCTTTACCCATCCCTTTCCCTTCCTGTTCGTACCGTAGTAACTGAGATTCTATTTTTGCAAGAGAGGCAGATAACTGCTTGCGGACGTTCCATGTGGCTCCCATACAGTGCCCTCTAAACGTTATTTTAAATGCCTCCCATTCTATTAATGCACTGCTGGCCGTATCCTCATTCATTTCAAAATATGCAAGAGTTGCCGTCCCCAGAGACGAGCGGAACACTGGATCCTCCAGTGCATTAGTCTGGAGGCTCCACGTTGGTATTGGGGGGTGATCCGCTTCCCACCCAAGTTGCATCCACAAGGGATTATGATCGGAATGGGACCGGCCTAGGTATTCTATCTTTTTAATTAATGGGAGTAACGATTGTGACCCCCACCAACCTGTCAAGTCGCACATGAAGCCCATGCACTGCAGAGTAATGCGAATAAACCTGTGTTCTGGGGTTAAGGGTGGGCCAGATGTTTAGTAATGCCCAATGTGCAAGCCAGTCTGTAAGAGCCTGTGCATTGGAGGTGGCAGGGGTTCTATTGAGGGGCAGGAACGACCTGTCAAGGTCTACACTGAGCACTGAATTAAAGTCACCTCCCACCAACCAAGGAATTTCATTCCATTGAACCAGTACCTCTGATAGGCATACAAGGAAAGAGGTTTGGTCTATGTTTGGGGCGTATATAGAACCTAGTAATATTGTTTGGCCATTCAGTCACCCTCTAACGAAGGTGTATCTGCCCTCAGCATTGATTATGTCCTCCTCGTGAACAAACAGGACTCCCGCTCGTACCCAAATCAGTGTGCCTCGCGCGTGCGCTGAATAAGTGGTGCCGAATACCTGGCCTCTCCATCTCCTGCGCAGCCTTTCCAACTCAGTGTGCGACATGTGTATTTCTTGCAGCAAGGCGATGCCAGTTGAGCGACGCTGTAGGTAGGAAAATATTGAATATCTACATGTGGGCGTGTGCATTCCGCGTATATTCCACGCGATTGTGTTAACTTGTGTCATGTCTGATTATTGCGCTTTTCAGGGGAATCTGAGACAAGCAGTGCAATACTGAGTATGTGGTGTATATAGGGACCCCGGGCTGGTCTTGCTTAACCAAAACTTAGGCTTAAACCATAACATTTGTAACTATTGGGGGCGAACTCTGCGGAGATCTCTGTCCAAACTTTATGCCCAAGAATGGCAAGAACTATTCCAGTGTGGTGCCTGGTGGGGGTATGTGTGGCCTGTGCCTGACTACAATATTAGCGATCCCTTCATGCCAAAATGTTGCCACCCGCCATCCCAGCTGGTGTGCAAGGGTATATGTTCACGAGGTGCGTGTGTCGCTGGTCGCGGGTTTGCGTGTGAAGTGGGCGCGCAGCCAGCCGAGGTGCCATTGTTTAACATTCCATATGCGCGTAACTCATATGTCAACAAAACATTTCAGTAGAGCTTCTACTTGCGTGTGCAGTCTCCTTCATGCTGTATGAAACCTATATGCAGTCATATAATGTCATCAGCAGTCTGCGGGGTGACATCGGGCAGCTGAGTGTCATCCAGGTCATCCAGCCCGGGTGTCGATGACCCGCTAGCCGTCGCCGACCCCGAGGAGCTAGCATCCTGGCCTCCTCGATGTGTCATAGTCCCAAGTGCCGCAGCAACCTCCAAGGCGCCTTGACGTTCCATTCTCCTCTGCTCGGAGTTCGGATGCGTTGCCATTGAGGACATGTTTACGGGCTTCCCACGTATCCCTTGCCGACGATTCCTCCTGCCCGTAGTCTTAGTTAGTTTCATTGCAGAAGGTCTGGTCCCTGTCCACAGTCCTGACTCCTCCAGCCAGTCCCATACCTCAGCAGGCGAATCAAAGAAGCGGACCACTCCTTTCGCCACCACCCTCAGCTTGGCAGGGAACAACAGAGAATAGGTGAGCTTCAGTTCGCGAAGTTGACGTTTCACAGCTGTGTAAGTGCCTCTGCGCCTCTGCAACTGCGCCGTGTAGTCTGGGAATATCATTATCGGGCTTCCACTGACCTTAAGATCCGTGATCTTGCGGGTTTCACGCAACACAGCGTCCCTGTCTCTATAATTGAGGAGCTTGAAGAGAAACGGTCTTGGACGGGCCCCTGGGGGGGGGGGGGTCTGTGGGCCGGCACCCGGTGTGCCCTTTCGACTGCAAAATGTGGCGACAGCATTCCTGGCGGCAGTATTTTCTTAAGCCAGTGTTCTACATATAGTTCTGGGTTTCGCCCTTCCTCACCCTCCGGGAGGCTCACCACTCGAACGTTGTTGCGGCGGGAGCGCCCCTCCGCATCTTCGACCCTGTCCTCCAATTCATGCATGTGATCCAAAATGTCCTGCAGGGCCGCAGTGTGACTTTGGGTGATGGGTTTCAGTTCAGTTAAAGACTGATCTTGCAAGTGAACTCTCTCTGCCAATTTATGGTGATCGGCGCATAGCAGGGTAAAGTCTGATGCGACCTTATCGATCTTGGATTTGAGGGAGGATCTTGTCTGGTCTAACGTGGTCCCGATCTTTTCCACTGCCGTCAGCACTGAGTCAAGTTTGGCCACCAGAGCTGCATGTGACATGCCGCTAGCCTCGTCCCCCCCTGTGCGCACTGATTCCGAGCTGCCCTTGCGCATGTTGCTCTGCTGGGCGTTTGTGCACAGCCGGCCCATTGCTAGCTGCTGCGCAGAAGGTATTCACCACAGGTGGACAGCTTCCGTATGAATACACGTGTTGTGCGCTAACTTGGCTGCGCAATCAGGCCGGACTTCAATGTGTCCAGTAGTAGATCTGGTACCGGACCTCTCTGTCACAATATTCCAGTTATGACTCCTAGTCTAGGATAAGGCGTGTTTAGGGACTCTCAATGCAGTTGTGCCTCCCCTGTGCCACCCCAAGGGTGATGTGCTATTTTGATCTCTTCCCCTGTGTCCTTAGGATTATGTAAAGCACCTATGCATCCCTGCGAGGTATTTCCAGGTATTCGGGCTGTGCATTTGGTGACTGATGGCCTGTCTGCTGTGTGTCCCCCCGCACTGTGCCGCCAGAACCTGGGCCCGATCTGGCCTCCGGACCTCCCTTACTGCATGGTTTTGGCTGGGTGGCTACCCCTCAAATCTTGTTCCCCGCTCACTGCGGTCCTGCCTCAGCTCCCCGCCAGGCCGCGCTGTGGGTCACGGTGAGCAGTCAAAATATCGAAAATAAAATATCGACATACACTAATATCGAAGTCACAATATCGAAGGGACAGAATATCGATGGACAGAATATCGATGGACAGAATATCGACCCTAAGGTAAGTAATATCGAATTTTTTTATATCGATGTAAGTAATATCGAAGTTAGTAATATCGAAATCAAATATATCGATGTTACTAATATCGATGTTACTAATATCGATATTTGTATTATTGTTATGTATTTTGTTATGTTTTTAATATGTATGTGTTATATGTGTTTTTGTTAAGTGTTCTACTTGTCTAAAAATATATGTATACCATTTTTATATGTTAATGTTTTTTTTAAGTTATTGTTTTTTTTTGTACCGTAGCGGGTTGTGGGTTTATAGGGGAATAGGGTGGGAAGTAATTTAATTATACTAAATTAATTATTAATTTTTAGGAATTATAAATTAATTTTAATTATTTTTTCGTTTAAGTTCTGTAGCGGGTTGTGGGTTTATAGGGGAATAGGGTGGGAAGTAATTTAATTGTAATTAAGTTATAATTTATTTTAATTAATTGGTATTGATAATTATAATATTGTTAATTAATTAATAATTGGAAATTAATTTTTATTAATTAGTTATTAATTTTTAGTAATTGATTAATTGATAATTATGTCATTTAATTGTAATTAAGTTATAATTTATTTTAATTAATTGGTATTGATAATTATAATATTGTTAATTAATTAATAATTGGTAATTAATTTTTATTAATTGGTTAATTGATCATTATGTTAAGTGTATTATTTTATTATTGGAGTGTGTTGTGCGTTTATAGGGGAATACTTTTGGAAATAATTGAAATCTAATTAAGTAATTATTAAAATTATTTTTGGGTATTGATAATTAATTTATTGGACATTAATTATTAATTGGTAATTTTTTTAATTAGAATTTTATGGTTCTAAAAATGAATTTATTGTTGTTTTATCATCAATTGGTAATTAAATATTATTAAATATTATTTATTGATACATTTAATTAATATATTAAGAAGTAATTATTAATTGATAATTAATGTTTAATTATTATTATTTTTGGTATAAAAAAGCATTTAATTGTTCAATATTAGTTAATTGGTAATTAAGTTTGAATAATTCATATGTTTTTTGTTATTAAAAATATTTTATTGTTCAATATTTATTATTTAGTAATTAATATTTATTAATTATTATTTATTGGTATTTATTATTAATTTATTGTTAATACGTTTTCTATTGGTAATTATGTTTTTAATAATTATTTATTGGTATTGGTAAATAGTTTACAGTTATTTAATAATTCATTAATTATTTAAAAAATTATTTTATTTATAAGTATGTTATTTGTAACTTCTACGCTATCCAACACTTTCCCTACTGTTGCACTCTCTGGAGTTGGACTAGTAATTTTTACCCCTACGCTATCCAACACTTTCCCTACTGTTGCACTCACTGGATTGGGAATAGTAATTTTTACCCTCACGCTATCCAACGCTTTCCCTACTGTTGCACTCCCTGGAGTGGGAATAGTAATTTCTACCCCTACGCTATCCAACACTTTCCCTACTGTTGCACTCTCTGGAGTTGGAATAGTAATTTTTACCCCTACGCTATCCAACACTTTCCCTACTGTTGCACTTACTGGAGTGGGAATATTCATTTTTACCCTCCCGCTATCCAACGCTTTCCCTACTGTTGCACTCCCTGGAGTGGGAATAGTAATTTTTACCCCTACGCTATCCAACACTTTCCCTACTGTTGCACTCACTGGAGTGGGAATAGTAAGTTTTACCCTTACGCTATCCAACGCTTTCCCTACGGTTGCACTCACTGGAGTGGGAATATTAATTTTTACCCTCTCGCTATCCAACGTTTTCCCTACTGTTGCGCTACCTGGAGTGGGAATAGTAATTTTTACCCCTACGCTATCCAATACTTTCTCTACTGTTGCACTCTCTAGAGTGGGAATAGTAATTTTAACCTCTACGCTATCCAATATTTTTCTTACTGTTGTTTTTTTGGGAGTTGAAATAGTAGTTTTATTCCCTCCGCTATTTAATATTTTTTGTATTATTTTAGTTAATGTAGTATATAATTAATTTTAAAAATATTAAAAGTAAATGTAATTTTTTTAATTTGTTATACATAATTATTTAATTTTTATTTATGTTATTGTTTTATGTGTATAGATGTATTTGTAATTTATAATATTTTTTATTAATTTATAATTTATTAAAATAATTATTAAAACTGATTATTAGGGGGCCCATTACGATACCCGGCGTAAATAAATCCGCCAGGCATGGAAGCGGCAAAAATCCGCCCGCACACACCGCCTGAACACCGACCACGCCATTACGATTACACAAACCGAAAACCGCCATCGGCGGAAAAATCACACAAAATACCGCCCGCCATCGTCCGAGTCGGAGTCAAACCGCCCGCCACGGACGGAAACACGCACGACAACACAAAACCGCCCGCCCACACGGCCGACACACCGCACGTGAAATTACGATTGCACCGCCATGAGCGCGGAAAAACCACAAATATACCGCCCGCCAGCGCAAACAACGCCGATGAGAATCGACACGGCAGAAGCCATGGCGCCAACGTACCTGCACAGAAACCATCCGCACACAAAACCAATAGCACACAACATGGCCAACAAGTCCACACAGCAAGGCACGCACAAATACACAAGCACAGTACACATCCCGAAAACACCCCCGGACAAACAAAAAATACAAAGGCCAGAACCCCAGACACAACACACCTGAAAACAACAGACCATGAGGACACACCCACATAGGTGAGTACAAAAGCAGCACTCCCACAGACCACAACCCCTTGCTACATTGCAAACCAGAGAGGAGAGGAGAGGACACAGTGACACAGCAAGGACAGCAGCACACCACAGAAACGCACACATCACTACCACCACCACCACCACCACCACCACCACCACCAAACACCACCACCACCACCACCACCACCACCACACCCCGGCACCACAAACCCCTGCACATTACACAACACACACCGCACCAGCACCACAAACACCATGGCACCACAAAGGATGCCCAAGTTCACGCCCATGGAGCTGACGGTCATGGTCGACGAGATCATCAAGGTGTACCCACAAATCTATGGGAACATGGTCCAGCACACACCACTAGCCACCAGAAACAGAATGTGGAACCGGATCGTAGACCAGGTCAATGCAGTCGGGACCCTGCCCAGGAACAGAGTCGAGATTAACAAACGTTGGAATGACGTCAAGAGCCTGGTCAAGAAGAAGGAGGGCAAAAACAGAGAGCTGGCTGCCGTCACTGGCGGAGGGAATCCCGCGCTCTTTAAGACCTTCAAAGCGTGGGAGGAGAAGGTGCGAGTCGTAATCCATCCGGAGATCCTCGCCGGATTAGCAGGGGGAGTGGAGGCTGGTAAGTACAAACTAATGTATACCAGCACACCGCTATGTACTCACATGCGCAACTACCATGCCACAGCTCCCAGGGACAAACACCCCCATGTCCAGCACACAATACACAACACATCACACACACATGCAACAGACACTACCACACACAGCCCAAACCGAACAACTGTAAGATGCGTGGGGACATGTGTACACTAAGCCAGCCACGTAACCACCAACAGGTCCCCAAATATGCCAGAAGCGCCACACCGAGCACCCACCACACCCATGTGTCCGCCACAGCTGCACTAACCGACAAGTAACAGGTAAGTGGCAGGAACACAAAGTGCAGTGGGTGGGACGGTGGACAGCCCAAGTACAACACACACCAGGCCCCAGTCCCACAGCACAGCAAGGAGGAGCATCCCCCACACCCCACAGCCACGTGTCAGCCACCGCAGTGCACAACGACAGCCGAAAGGCAGACATCACGGTCCACAGCAATCGGTGTCAGTGGGTGTCCAGCCACCCCCACGACCCACAACACCCCCCCACCCCCACAGACCTGCAACATGGAGCACCCCCGCTTAGAGCCATGTGGCATCCAGTACAGTGCACGCACGAACAACTTGCAGGTGGGAAACTGGACAGGGCTGGATTACTGGAGGCATGAGGACCATAACACGACTAACACATGGGACATGTCACGTAGCAGACGAACACGCAGCACCGCCCACCGTCACGAACAAGTGAACAATGTGCACACGGACATGAACAACAGACTCACACCCCACATGACCCATCACAGACATTGCAACACCCAAGGAGCCACGTCTGCATGCACAAGCCACACTGAATATAGTCCCACACGGCAGCCACTGTGCAACTCATCACACACAACCGAAACACCATTGAAGTCCTGTCCATGTAGCCCCTACTGCCTGTCAACCACACACCCCACAACTACGCCTATGTAAGACAAACAACACTAGACGCAACAGAGCGGAACAACATAAATGCACACGAACACCACTGAACCCATCAAACTCACAGACACACCATGCACATACAACATACCATCCATCCCATCCGTCAGCCCCAGTCTCATGAAAGGCATGTCATCCGCACAGCTGCCACACATACAGCAGTCACGCTAAGACACATGCCCATGACCAACCATGTGCCAGAAGTCAATTAAGCGCACGACACACTGTGAGCAACAACACACAACATGGGCCACACCCCCCGAGCACTGCAGTGATGCACATGGCACAGGGCAGCACGCACACCAAGGAGATGGGACAACTGCAATACGTTGGCTGGCACACAACTATCACTCACTCATAACGATGCGTCCAATGCCATGTCCAGTAATCACAACAGACAGCAAATATGCAGGCCATGTCAAGCATGCACACACCTCAAACCATGCACTGTCATGCTGCCACAACACATGTCACGTTCGGCACCCATGGCTCACAGCATGTACCCCAAAAGCATATCCCCTCCCAAATGCGAATCTGGGGCATGGCCCCCATGTTGCCATATGCGTTTCTAAGCGTTCCATGTGAACCCCAAATGCAAAGTACAAACCAGACCCAGGATGGGCCAGGAGCCCGCATACACCAGAGTCACAATGAGTAGGGGCACAGCAACACACCCATCGGCATGGCCAATCCGTCCCATGCCACATGTGCACAGCACACAGTCCCATTGCCTAGCACACACAACTACAGATGCCACAGCCACACACTCGCCTCCGGGAAACCCATGTACGAGATTGCACGAACTGCCAATGTCAGACGACAAATACATACTTCGCCAGGTGCAACACAATAACAAATCTCATTCTCTCCACAGGTGACGAACTGCCGGATGCTGGGGATGGAGACAGCAGCCAGCACAGCCAGCCCACAAGCCCCCAACGAGGACACACGGATCTGGAGGATCTGTCCTCCTCTTCGGACACGGACCACCAAGCAGGCCCATCTGGCGTGGCAGGGCCCAGCCGCTCCCCAGGACCCCTCCTACCCACCAACCCATCATCCAGGGATGCTGAACAGTCCCAGCCCCCTGCTGCCACTGTCGTTGCGGCCACACCCACGGTCATTGTGGCCACTACCACTGCCGCAACCGCCACCATCGCCGCACCGACCACCACCGCCACCACCACCACCACGTCTTCGCTGGCACCAGCCCCAGCGCAGGTGGTGGCCCGGCCGACTGGATCCAACCTGGGAGCCACAGCGAGGACCGTGGTGTGCAATGTGGCTAGTGGGCAGGCCGGTGGCAGCAGGACTGGTAGGAGGAGCAGGGTCAGGGAAACGCCAGCCTCCCCTGGGAGCCATGCCCTGCCTCAAATGGCCAGAGTCCTTGGGGCCTATGAAGAGGCCCAAGGACAATGGGCCAGGTCTGCTACAGACACGCGGGAGGTGCTGTGGGGTGCTGAGGTCCATGGACGCCCATATGGGCCAATTCGTGTCCCGTATGGACCAACTCGTGGACCTCATGGGCCAGCTGGTGGTGGCGGTGGGGTCACAGGCAAGGCCAGCAACACCACCTCCGCCACCACCTGCTAGGGCGCAGGGTCGGGCAGCAGTGTCCACTTCCCCTGCGTCCACAGCCAGTGAGCACACCTCACCCACCACCAGCAGGTCGCCACCACACACCCCCTCCCAAACGTGGAAGGGGCCGTCCGAAGAGGAAACAGATCTCCCGGGAGGACTTCGCACGCTCCAGTCGCAAGTGAGGCAGCCAGCCAGCCTTCCGCCAGCCTTCCTTGACCAGCCACTGCATTGACTTGCTCTACGATCCCACTCCACACAGCCATCTGGATGGCATGTGTGTGTTGGACTATGGACATAGAACCAGTGGGTACACCCTGATCATCACGCAGCCATGACCGACAGCTCATTGTCACTGCACGCACCACTTTTGTCATCACCTTACACACAATCACATGTCACAGTTTGTAATAAATGCACCTTTTTCACTAACTGCTGTTTGTGCCCTGTGTTTTATTTGTACGGAATACAACGGCCACCTTGGGCGGAAAGGCACCTGATGCGTGGCATGGCAATGGAATCCGGAGGGCCTGTAGGGACCTAGGGGTGGGAGACAGAACAGGAGCACATTCAATGAGTGTGTCACACACCCATCACACAGTACATGTCAACAACTACAAGCAATGTACACACATCGCACAGAGCAATAGGGCACAATGCCACAGTCACCAACAGTGGCATACTACCCTGGCCATGGAGCGTTGACACACTGCACGCAGTGAACATACGGCCACCCTGACACAGCACACACACACCTGCACAGATACAGACACATCATCCGTCGTACATGGACACTCACCGTCAAGTGAAGTAGCGGGCGATGAGCTGCTGGCGCACATTCCCAGCTTCCTCCTCTCCGCTGTCCACCTCACTCGAGCTGTCCTGGTCTGCGGGCTGGGGCCCTGGTTGATCTCCGTCATCCACAATGAGGGGGATCTGCTTCCGAATGGCCAGATTGTGCAGCATGCAGCACGCCACCACTATCTGGCACACCTTCTGTGGGGAGTACGCCAGTGCACCCTCGGTGCGGTCCAGGCACCTGAACCTGGACTTGAGGAGGCCAAAGGTACGCTCGACCACACGTCTGGTCCTCCCATGTGCCTCATTGTATCGATCGTCTGCTGGGGTGCGAGGATTCCTCAATGGACTGAGCAGCCATGCCCCATTCGGATACGCAGAGTCACCTGGGTGTGAGGGACACAGAGAACCGTTGCTATTCCAACTGGACAGGGGACAGCATCGCACAACCAGCACGCTACACCACTCCACATACTCACCGACAATACAGCCACGATCCTGTTGCAGATTGGCCATCAGTCGTGGCAAGATGCTGTTGCGCATTATGTGTGCGTCATCTGCCGAGCCTGGAAACTTGGCACACACGTGGGTGATCACCATGTCCGCAAGGCACACCACTTGCACATTCAGGGAGTGCGTGTGCTTCCTGTTGCGGTACAGGTGCTCAGTGGCCTGTGGTGGAACAAGGCCAACATGTGTGCAGTCAATGGCTCCCACGACGTGTGGGATTCTGCCAAGGGCATAGAATGCACCCTTCACTGCCGCCAATTCACGAGCCCTGGGGAATCTGATGTACCTGTTCCGGTACAGCATCATGGCTGCCAGTACATCCCTCAGCACCTTGCTGAACATGGGCTGGGACATCCCTCCTCCACTGCCCACTGTGTGCTGGAATGACCCAGTGGCGAAGAAATGCATGGCGGCCATCACCTTAGCCGTGGGGGTGACAGCAGTCGGATACACCCTGCGGGGACGGAGATGGGGCTCTAACATGGCACACAGTCGATGCAGGGTTGGCCTGTCCAGCCGAAACTTCCTGATTACCTCTGTATCGTCCATGTCCG
Organism: Calotriton arnoldi; assembly: GCA_963921515.1. NCBI lineage: Eukaryota > Metazoa > Chordata > Amphibia > Caudata > Salamandridae > Calotriton > Calotriton arnoldi. Next base: position 1,209,292 of record CAWUFW010005833.1, on the reverse strand, counting down.
CCAGCAATTGGTATGGGCGGTCAATGTTCGGTCTCCGCCTGGGTTAAATGGCAGAGGACACATGTCAGAGCAACACAGCACATAGCAATTTCGCATACACATCACTGACATGACTGAGCAAGCACATGAGCCACAGCCCAGCTGTCAAGCTGGGACGGCACGGCCACAATACACTTACACAGGTCTCCCAACAATGGCAATGGCAAGTGAGACATACCACTGCCATGTGCATGCACATGGGGATCTAGGCCCCAATGACTTGCGGGGCGTGCTGATGGGGACTGACTGCATATTCGTCAAGCGGCAACGCCACGGCAACATGAGTGTCTGCTGAGCATGGAACTGCTTCCGAGGCTGGATGAGTATGGCACACGACGACGACGATGTGGGCACGGGCTGAGCGGCCAATACAAGTGGGACCTGTGGCACGAGGGGATATGAGACAGTAGTAGGTGTCAGCACTGCACCCTATGTACAGCACTGTACGGATCACAGCTCCCGAAACATTGACTGGTGTCCACATTGACAGCCCCATGCCAAGACGGCTGTGTGCTTGCAGTCACACGTCACAGGTGAGAGGTTACATTGCACGTGCCAGGTGGCAGACGTACATAGTGGGAGCTGGCATGTGTGTGCATGTGTCTCCTGTTCAGGATCCACCAGATGGGCGCTGACTCTGTACTGACCATTGGACACAGCATGTTCCGTGGAAGGCTTGTGTGTGTGGGATGGTGGCACTGGATGTGCCTCCGTTGGGTGGGGGCCATGCACAGGGCGGGTACGTCGATGATTGCGCATTGTTGGTCACGGTGGGTGCACCAACTAAGATGTGTTGCCCTGTGTTCAATTCCTATGTCCGCATGATGATGGACTGTGGATGTGGGCAGACTACACATTGGTCGATGTGCTGTCTATATGCATGTGCCTTCACACCAGGCACAGCTGCCCCTGCACATGTGACCCCTGCTGGACTCGCTGCTGGGTCTGTGGAGCTGATGCACCTTCTGCGCTTGGGGCGGACAGCTCTCCTCACTTCCCTCATTGCGCATGTCATGTCTTTGCCGCAGGTGACATGGATCATGGAGGGCCCACATGTACGCGTGGGTAGGCCACACATGATTGTTCACTGGTCGCCACCCCCAGTCAGTGTTTCGAATGGGAAGGTTGTCGTGCTGGTGGTATGTTCGATGTGGCGGATGGGCGGGCCTAGGTGCGGGCTTACATTCCGGACATGGGGGTAGTTGGATTGGCGACTAGTTGCAGTACACACGGGACACGTCTCTTCCTTTCCACATCTGGGTCATCCCTTGTGCTAACTGACAGTGATACAGTCATCTTCGCCCCAGCCCTCATGTCCTCCCCTCGCCCCCCAATATGCATGCTCACCTGCGAGGCTAGCGCTTGCACAGGCAGCCCCAAGCTCGCACCAGAGAGGGCAAGGAGTGTATGTGTGGGTCCAGTTGCACGAGTGGGCTGTCTCAGGGTATGATGTGTGGCGGGACGCCGTCCACCTGCGTGGTGCCCCAAATGGTGACCCGGCCTGCATGGACTATGCATCACAGTCTTCGCCTTCCGGATCCGCCACCTGCGACACCCAGTGGCTGTGGCTGCCCTTGCGGCCAGGCCGCGTCCGTCTGTGGCTGATGGCCCACACATTCACTCTTTGGCCTCTCTGGGGAGGGCTCGGGGGTGGTGGCGCACGCGCTTGCACTTAGTCGCAATGGCATGTGGCGTGGTTGGTATGATGGGCAATGGATGGGATGGTGCGAGCCACCTCCCGTGACGTCAGTGCTGCTCGTGCTGTGGTGCGTCCCCCTACACTTCCATGTGACTTGTGCCATGCTAGACGTTGAGGTTCTATTGCCTGCGTGATATGACCAGGAGGAGCGCGAGGAGACCTCTCACACACCATGCTCCACTGCCATCCCGTGCCCTGTATCGCCTGTGCGGATTGACTATGTTGGGGTTACACCTGGTCGACTGGGGCTGTGTGTGCCTTGTCAAGGGGCATGGCGGGCGCACAACAGGATCCAGCTTGTCCACAGAGGGTGGGCTGAGGTGCGCCTGGTACCGCTTTGTACGTGTGCCCGGCTGCTGTGCACACACGTGTTCACTCCCCCCGACAGGTGTCCTCTCACAATGCCCTGGGAAGCGGTGGTGTACTGTTCATGACCCCTCCCAACACGGCGTGCTCCAACTTGTCATGTGCGCATCTACCCGTCGCACCCACCCACCTGAGCACTGCGTCCATACGACTTCACACGACACATGTGTGTCTTCCACAGTAGTGCTACTCATTTGCGTTGACATCCAATACCAGTGGACTACATGGTCATGTCACGACTGCCGTGTACTTCACATACTCTCATCCTCTCTCATTCGTACTTGTGAAATGAGTCAGCGGAGACAGTTTTGGTTTCAAACATTATATTGAGTCTTCTGTCCTCTGTGATGCAGTATAGTGGACACTACTGGCAGCGGGATACATGTTGAGGATATACTGAGCATGATTACAAATGGGATAGGGTGTGGGGTTACATCTGCTTGGCCAAGGCTGTGCTAATGTACATTTACGTATAGCTGCGGAGCTGCGGACTTTGACACAGACGGTATACATGTAGCCTACCAGACCGCTCGGCATCATGGGCACAGTCCATCTCAGTTCCATGTGACAGGTTTGCTGCGGTTGTTCCTCATGCACGCGTGCATGTGAGATGACATCAGGGCATGTGCTTGCGTGCATGCAGCGGCGTGCCACTTGTTGTTGCACTGTGGTGGTTACTGGACATGTCACAGTCACTGGGGTCGTGTTGTTGTTGTATGCACTTGTCGTCCATGCAAAGGTCCTGGTATGGGATTCCCGGGCGGGGGTGGGAGGGGTGCAGCACCCACAGACTCCAGGCGACCTATTCATGTCCACTGAGCGGTGTGTGTGTCCATGTGCGCTGGATCCATGTCGTGTCCTGGTTGTTCGTGCAGTTCCGTCCATGTGGGTGCGATACACAGAGCCCATGCCACTGCCTCCCACGATGCATGCGGTGTTCCTGGATGTGATGGGGAACAGTGTGCATGTCCCGGTCATATCCGATGTCATGGCGATGTCGTTGATGGTGTGGTTACAGTTGCCGGTCGTTTGGTATGGCTGTTGTGGTGGTGACTGGCCAGTCCGTGCGGAAGCTGAGCATGGGTGCGGGGTTGGACTTCATAGGTCACTCGGGGAACCTGCGTTGTGGTCCGACGTATTTACAGGTTGTCAGGTATGCGATGCCGTCCAGCAGGGCTTCCATGTCATTGGTGGTGTACATGTTTGCCAGCCAATGAAGCGGATGGTGGCTCTCAAGGTGTTGTTCGTAAGTTGTCCCTTGGAGGACCATGATGGGGCATGCTGGGTGACATTCGATGTAGCTGTTCTCGATGATCCGTCGTGTGGAGGCACAGTGGTCCCATTTCAGTGCGGGTGCGATGTTGGCCACATACGCCATGCCCCCATAGGCAGAGCAGGCCCTGTCGTGTGCGTCCAGAGGGAGGAGTAGTGGTAGCAGGTCCGCCTTCAGACATGCCGGGTTGGAGAGGCATATCTCGACGGGATGCTGGTAGGGACACCTCCGACAGTAGAAGACGGGCATGACGCAGCTGAACAATGTGATGCGGTAAGTCAGTCGGTAACTTACGTTCAGCAGGGACAGGAGATCGCATCCCAATGTATGTATCGTGTTGGTTTTGTACAGCTTGAGCTGTTCGGCGTAGTTGGGTAGGTGTGTTGCGGTTGCCATTTCGCAGCGGTTCGTTGAGGTGGCGTGCTCCGGCTGTGTGTGCAGTCTGCAATGTGCACGCTCCGGGGTTGCTGTGAGCTCTGTGTAGTCGTAGGGAGACAGGACTTGTGTTCTGTTGGCTTGTTTGGAGGACACGGGCCCTCTTCCCACATGCTTTTCAGACAGTTCAAGGTCAGTGCTGTGTGACTCCTTCCAATTAACTTGCATGTGGCCGACATGGGGAGTGTTTTCTTCTTTCTTCCCCGTCCGTTGTGTGCTTCTGTGATATGCGCTATCTGCCGTGTGGTCGGTCTCCTCAGCATGCCTGTGTTGGTCTATTCTTGGACAATGGCTGTATTCACCGGCTTCTGTCGTGGGGCTGTGGTTTCGGAGTTGGAATGGAAGGTCATTCAGTGCTGTCTGCTCTCCCTTGTGTGGGCGGCAGGCTGCCTTTCCGCTCTGCGTTGGGCCTTGTGTGTGGATGTTATTCTTGGGCCACCTGTTGTCGGTCCCCGGGCTCTTTGGTGTTCCGTTTCATGTGTCTTGTTCATATGTGCAGGGTGGTATGGGTTTTTCAGTGTGGTACTGGCGTTCCTCTTCCCGAAGGAGCCCTGCTTCTCCTAGTTGGTGTTGCCGCCGCTGTGTGCTACGCCATGTTTGTTACACTGGGGTGTGTCCTGCTGTTGCGTGACTTCACTGACATGTGTGCGTCGGTTGTGTGGCGTTGGGTGTTGTCCGTGAATTGGGCGTTGGGGACATGTCTGTGGCAGGCCTGTCACGTGTCATGTGCGTTCGGGGTGGGGCTGATGTGTGTGCTGCTTGGTTGTGTCCCTGTGTCTGTGTGCGACGCATGCATGGCGCTGCGGTTGGCCTCTGCGTTGTGCGCATGTGTGGCGGCGTCATCGGCGCTTTGTGGCCGTGACGGGGTGGTTGGTTCCTAGTCCCAGGTGGTGTGTACACATGTGTTCCGCGATGTTAGGATTTGGCCTGTGTGTCATATGTGGATGCAATGGTGGATGTGTAGTGTACACGCGCTGGTGGGGGGTTGTCCGCTTTTTCCGCCCTTGCACTGTGTGCGCTGTTTGCGTGCACTTGTTGTGTGTGTGCCTACCTGCGTCTCCGCGGTACGTTGCGTCCTTGGTGGTGCATCAGCAGAAGCATGGGAAGGGCCTGCAGTGCTGGATTCATGCCCGGGGTGCCGCTTCTTCGTTGTCCGTGCTCTGCGTCCGTGTTACCGCCTCTCTTTCACGTGCGGTGTCTCTTAGCCGTGGGAGCCGTTTGTTTGCGGCATCGTAATTTATGCGCCGGGCGGGACGTGTTTCGTCGGACGGTGTGTGTCAGTTGGGCTGCGCCGCTACGTGTACGGGCGCACTTTGATGGCGGACGGTGTTGCTGGCTTGCCGGCGGTGTTTGGCCTACTTTTCGCATCGTAATTGTGCGGGCGTGTGGACTGCTGCGTGCCGGCGGTAACTGGTGGTTTTTGCATCCGCCAGCACGGCGGTTGTGCTTCCGCCCGCCATCGTAATGTGCCCCTAAGTAAGTATATATATTATATATTATATGTATATGTTTAATTAATGTTTTATTAAATTATATATATTACTTATTAATCTTAAACATTATAAAATATTTAGCTTATTTTACATATTTTTTTTAACAAAAAAAAAAACCGATATTTTTGATAACGATATTTTTGACATTGATATTTTTTTTCTCGATATTTTTGTACTTACCAAGTTGTAGATAGGATATCGATATTGTTGACATCGATATTCTTGCTCCGATATTTTTGTAGGTCGATTTTTTGACCTTCGATATTTTGTCAGTGATCCGTGGGTCACACTGTTCTGTCGATTATTCTGCTAGGCCAGCGCTAGGCCCTAAGTGGGAATCTCCACCGTGTATAATTCCTGACTTCTATTGCAACCCAGCCTTGGTGAGACAGGTCTGTGGTGTCCTGCTTTTTGCCTTGGTGTATCCCGCCTATTTGCGTGCGGGGGCCGGAAGCTCAGGCACTAAAGTTCACTCACCGCTGGTGGGGCCTTGCTGCTTTCTAGTGCCGTCCGCAGTGAGGCACCTCTGCGTTCTGTGATGAGAGGCATTTAGATTCCTCGTCAATATGGCCACCGTAGGCTATGGGAAGGTGGTGCCCCACCCCAGCCGCAGTTCCATTCACCAGGCCTTAGGGTACTATTGGCGTGGGGGCCACTGCCAGGGTCTAACAGGCAAGTTTCCAGCGCTACACCGCTCTGCACAAGATCCAGATGCCGGCCCAGCTCTCGGCGCCACCGCAAGGCTTTTGCCTTCAGCAGGCCGGCTCCACAGCATGTGGCGGGGGCGCCTCGACCCCGCTCCCGTGCAACCACACATCTGTGGCCACAGCTTCTATCAGGGTCAAGCTTTAGCCGGCTAGAGCCTCACTCACCAAGCCCCCTCGGGGAGCGCGAGCCGCCATCGGGCCTCAGGTCTCCGCCTGCTTGCGGGCCGTCACCGGTACCAATCCGGCAAGTTCCTCAGGTCTTCACCGCTTCGCCACCGCACCGCATCTGCACAGAGTCCAATCTCCTTCAGCAGGCCAGCTCCATAGTGTGCAGCAGGAGTGCTCGGATTTCACTACCGCGCCGCCTCACGTCTGAGATCGCGGCTACTGCCAGGGTCGCGCCTCGGCCAGCCAGAGCCCCGCTCACCAGGCCCCAGTGGGGAGCACGAGTCCCTGACGACCTTCGGGCCCATGCCAACACGCGGGGCCAGTAGCAGACAGGCACATACCTCCACTTCTTTTGGTCCTGCCGTCTGTGCCAATCACTCTTCCCTTCGGATTTGGGCACTGTCTCCGCTGCGGCGGCCTTCCCCCGCCGGTAGGTGCGTCCCAGCGGCCCGGCTGTATAGGCCGCAAATCAGTAACGGTGCTGCCACAAGGTTTTCCCTTAGTTCTGCGGCTTCTGTGGGGCCCCTGCAGCGATCGCGGTCAGTTGGCAGACGACCCTCGCACTTCACGTGCCTGGATGGATGTGGTGCAGGCTTGTAGTCAGGGAAATTAAGGGATTGTTAGAGGAGCTCTAGCTTCTCGCGTCAGCCATGATGGCTCGCTAGCCACGCCCCCCCCACCGGGTATGTTTGCCTGTATACCAACTAGCTCACAGTGCCACTAGAAACCCCTCTTACCAAGGAGAGAATAGTTCTTGGCAACTATCGAACATGACAACTCTGTCTCATCAGGGATCGTGGAAACATTGCGATACTTTTCGCTCAGTCACTCGTGCTCACTTCGTCTCAGAGAGATACACAGAATAAACGGTGGGGACGTTTTCAATAAGCATTTATTGAACCAGCGTCATTCTAGTGTAAAATAGGTGTGCTGAAACAACCATTAGACAGAAACAGATATAAATGATTACAAGCACCAACAGAGTAAAAGGATGGTAGATTTCTACCATAGTGCTAAAACAATGAATACAGGCAGGTATAAAAATACATGACAGTAATAATGCGTACTCTTACGATGCAACCCTAACTAGATGTACCTTAGTGTACCTAGCATGTATGTAGGTGTGGAGCCAAGAATCCCTCTAGGATAAAGTCAACCCCATTACCTGAAGTGAGAGACTGTGGGACCCTGTCTTGGTCTCGAGATGGACACCCCGCGAGGGATGTCAGACCACTGCGAGCTGGAGTGTCTGCATGCAGGAACCTCAGCGTCTTGCGTCAGTGTGTCAGCATGGAAGTCCTTTTTCTCCTCTCCCTTCCTCAGCAAAGATATGGTGTTTATATACCCAAAGTGGTACCCTCAGGGGATCTACCTTGGTGTGTCATGTCGGACTTAGGATGACGGAAGGAATGACCCTTATACATAGTTATTATGCAGGAGGTGGTAGTCCTGCTGAGTTTCCAATAATCCTCATGCATAATGAATGAGGCTAGTCTTCAGGGAAAACCCCATGTCCTGTTAGCAGTACTGTAACTAGGTAAAAGGTCAGTCCCAAGAACCGTTATGTAGTGTAATGGCAGGGGAAATATAGGAGAGAGGTTAGGTTGCTACCTGAGCCTATATTGGGGTGCCTATATGGAATATAACAACATTGTCATTTGTCTGATATTAAGTGCTGTATGTTTGGTCGCCCTCCCGTTTTGCACATCTGCTGTAAAATGGGATCTACTGTTGGCAATAGGTTCTCTGCCATCTTTTTGATGTTAGTTTTTTATCAATTGGTCCCTCATCACTTTATCTACGGGAACCCCCAGTTGATGCTAGCTGCAGCCAATGGTTTTAACGCTGCCACATTAGCACTGAAGAATATTAATAAAGACAATGTGAAGAAATTATTTAATATCTCATAAAACAATCTAACAATCTGGGGTCATATTACAATAAGTGCCCCGGGGCGCAACAGGCGTTTGGTCCGCTTTGCGTGCCCCAAGGGCACTTTGGTATTACAGAAGGGGGCGCAGATGCTTGTGCGTCCCCTTTAGTAATATCAATAATGCTGGCACGTTTAAAGCGCCAGCGCTATAATCAGGGGTCTTTCCTTCATTTTAATAGGGGCATGCCCCATGCAAATGAGGGAATCCCTTTGCCTCTGCGCCCGCACCATTTACAGACCACCTTCTAGGTAGTGCACTGTGAGTGTGCCCCCTGGAAGCAGCCCTCTGGAGGGGAGAAAGGGGGTCCTATGGACCCCCCAGACATCCCCTTGCAGGCAGGTGCAGTCACTGACTGCACCCACCTGCAAAGGGATCTCTAATCCCCTTTAAAAGTGCAGGCGGGTTGCCGCCTGCACTGTGAAAACACGGAGAGGCTGCAAGCAGCCACTCCGTGTTGTCACATGAATGAGCTGCCCTGGGGGCAGCGCGAGTTTGTGGCTGCCATGGGGCAGCGCATTCAGAATAATGGGGCGCATAGTCATTGTTTGCGCCCGGCTCACCTTTTAAAAGGTGCGTCGGGCGCAAACAATGACAATGCATAGTACAGCCCCCTAATCTATTTTCTTTTTTTCTGTGAAATTCTACACCATCTCACTCTAAGCTTTCTTTCAGAGCACAGCCCGTGTCTTTGTCCTGAGTCCAAGTCCCTAGGCAAAGCAATCTAGCACTCGTCCTTCAGAATGTTACCTCAAAATAGAGAATTGCCACAAGCTACAAGCTAAAATATATAATTTAATTTGTGTTATTGTTGATAACAATTGTGTAAACAAACAGTGCTCGTTTCCCAAGAGACTTGAGACATGAAAACTGTATATGTTTAAGGAACAATACGAACAATGGGAGGTTTATTTTTCATTTGGCATGTATACATACTACTACTGAACAATATTTCCATTGTATTTTGAATCGGCAAAGCGTAAAAAAAACTAGGAGCTATCACTGCATAAAGAAATAAACAACACAACCTGTATGAGGCTACCCTACGTATGTCACAAACTCTGGGTTAAAAAGTAGAACTCCAATACCTTTTATTAGAGAAATGTACAAGGGAGCCATATGCTTTTAAAACTGGATGAACTCAATACAGCAGAATGTGAAAAAAAAACCTCCCCGATGGTATAGAGAAGTATAGAGAATACTATTGAAAAAGAATAATAATGCAATGTAATATTAAAAAGATGGGCAGGGAAATTTGGCTGGCAAGAAAATTATAAAAGATGCAATGTCAATGGGCAGCAAAATATTAATGGGATCTAATGCTACCACTATGCAATATGTTTTAGAACACTGGAATGTTGGGAACCCCACTCAAGACAATGGAGTGGCTCAGGGCTAAATATGGCTAGCATAAGCCTGCTGTTCCAACCTTCCAATGTTTGTTTCTGTAGCTCCCTTTTTAATTTAGAACATTCTACCCTCAATGGGTGGAATGTTCTAATAGCCTTATTGACCTTTTCCCACTGGCTATACTGGTTTATAAAAGCCTTTTCGCTCATTATAGACTCTCGTCTGCGGCTCTGGCCTATAACTTGGGTCAAGGCCTCTAACAGCCAATATAGCCCTCTGCAGAGGACTATAAGGCTTCATTAATCAGTATGTGGATAATGTGCTAGAAAAATCACAGCCTACTCAATTGTAACTGAAATCCAGAAAGAATGGTTTTGAAGAAACAGGTGAAGACTGAGATGACATTAAGGAAGAGGCACCTTCACCTTCATTGAAGGTAAACAGCAGTCTACTTTGTAGGTAGAAAACCAAGTGCTGCCAGCAATGAAGATACACGAGTAACAATAGCATCAGAGACTCATGGTTTTAGCGATTGTGATGCGGTTCCATGAGCAGTGTCACCAGGAACCACAGATGAAACTTGAGACATCAGAGAATATGTGCTTGCAAAGCTGTCCTGTGACATAGACAGGGAATTAGGTAGATCATCAGGTAATTTTTGATGATTTCTTACTTATCACAATGTATAGGAAGGGGTGCCAGCAGAGCATGATGGTGGACAAGTGGAACTTCACCGTCACTCAAAATAAAATTGAGCGCAATTGTCGTCAAACTATGGCGGCAGATACACCGGGATCTGGCCTTCAGAGACAGTTGTAATTGATGGAAGGCATGGGTATAATATTTGAGAACATCTTTGAGCTAGTGTATGCTGATGCGGCTGCCAGCCATCATCTGGCCATGACACAATGTAAGATATGGGGAAACCTTTTTTTAAAGTAAGAGTACAACATATGCAAGTAGTAGAACTGATGTAAATCCTGAAAGCAAAATTCACCCATTCCAAAAATAGAAGTAATACTTCTAAAGTGAGTCTTGAATGCATGGGAGAGGCTGGTATTAATTGATCCAAAAGGCAATGAAAGTCCTGTCACATTTGACCCCTTCAAACACTTTCAACAATAAAGCAGCACAATGAGTCAACTAGGCTGTGTGAAGAAGTTATGTCAGTTCAGTAGCTATTTTGGCACATTTCCTGGATAATAACATTGCAATCAAAGTCAGTGAAATATCTTTTAATTAACATAGTTAGCATTTTTGAAAGTGCATCAAAGTGCATTGATGCAAATAAGTGTAACAGAGATAGCAGCAAATGAAACTCAAAGCTCTGTGGGGATAATGTATATGTTGCAAAATGAGTTCCATCCATTTAATATGCCCAGATTGTTTGCTTTTTAGATCCCCGTTTTTGGATTTTTTACTGTGGGTGCGTCTGATTATATGTGTCTCACCCACGCTAATCACATGGCAAATAGACTGTGAGTGTTTGCCACCAGTGACCACCTTTTAAAATAAGGCAGCTGAGTCACAGCTATGGTAAGGGGCACTTAGCTGGTTACACAGGTACACACACGTGTGCACATGTGAGACTACCATTTTGCGCAGCCCGGTAACTGCACACAGGTAGCCAGGAGCAGGGTGACCCTGCTGGGTTAGATATTGACCTGAGATAGGCCTTATAATATTAGCGGGCACTTATAGGTAAAGTCAGTGTGATTTACTGTTTTGTCTGTTGTGACCCTTTATTATACACATAGAGGAAATCAGAGAGCAGCTTCCCTTCCCTCAGGCCTACAATGTTCTGTGAGGTATGAAACTGGGATGGACAAGGTGTGCCTAGTTTATATTCGCAGGTCCCAAGACCATGCATGTTCATCTTATGGGTCATCCAGAAATGTCATATTTCTCTGGATCAGGTCAGGATCAGAGCCCATGCCTTTTGTCACCCTGCTGGGCCAAAATAATGATATTTTCCCCGAGCAGAAGGAGCAAAGACTGCCCCACACAAAAGTAGTCATTTACAGTGCTTTCCACAGCTCCTGAGGAGGAAGAGGTTGGGATGAAAATCTGCACCTGTTAACTACCTGTCACACTGTACCAGGACTGGGGACAGCCCAGGCCCACTGTACAAAGGAGGAAGCACAGACAACTGGAGCCAACACAGGAGGGGGCACCTCTTTAAAGTTTTGGTGGGAAAGGCCCTGCCAGTTCTGTCAGCAAGAGCCTGAGCTGAGATTCCCAGATCAGATGTGCCAGTGACTCCTGGATGACGCCATCCTGAACTGTCCCAGCATGCTGTGCAGGAGGACTGGGACAGGGGTGGAGAGGTGATGTGGCACCATAGGATTAACCAGGGGTGCCTGGCTTCTAGAACCCTCTACCACCTTTTAAAAACTCTTGCACAAGGTAGAGAAAGGGTGGTTGTTGCTGTTTGTTGTTTTAGCTGTAGGACCCTGGGACTGTGACAGCCATAGACAATTGGAAGGAGAACCCCCCTGATGCCTAAAAGAACCAAGTACTCTGCCCCAGTTTTACCCCAGGATCAGTGAGGCTGACCACTTTAGTCCCCCTGAGGACCAGTTGGGGGAAAGAGCTGGACTTCTGTGCCCAGACACAAAGACCACGAGGAAAGCTGGCGCAGAAAGCTAGTGGTACCAGCTCCCTGGTGAGTACACTGCTTTGTAGGTGAGGAGGGCTGCTAAAACTCCTGGTGGCTAGAGCTTGCTACCAGGAGTAAAATTAACCCAAGATCATCTGAATTGGCCCTACAGGGTCTGAGTTATGGCCTATTAAAGGTTGGCAACCTTTGACCTTTTTTGCAAAACAAGTGCATGGGGCTCCAACACATCTTCTTTCTATTACCCTCGAGGTGGGCCATGGCCCAGGGGTCGACCCAAGAATGACTAAGGTATTTCTTCAGGGAGTGGACGTACATGGGGCCCCCTCCCCGGATTTTCTATTGGCCTAAGGACTCCATCCCCCAGCCTGTATACACTGAAAAGAAATCCAGGACCCATCCTCAGCCCCCCAAGCCAAAGAGGAATGGGGAGCAATGTCACGCTCCCCTCAATAGCGGTGGTCTCTCTCCGTGCTGTGTCTGGGGGGAAGAAGGCGGCCACTGCCTAAGAAATATCCTGCCAGCACTGAGCAGACAGGGGAGAAGCCCTCGACCGGACCAGCTCCCACGCCAGCATTCCAGGATGCTGGCCAGGCCTGGAGCCAGCTGGAGCAGTCAAGAGTGGGCTCCACGGCTGCCTCCAATGTGGGAGGCATGCCGGGGTGTCTTATATGGGACGGGGCACCTGCCTGGAAAAACAAAGGAAAAACAACAACAAAAAAGACTGGCTGGTTCCCAGCACAGCAAGAGACCCACTGATAAAATATTCACTACTTCCTAACAGGAGCGCCCGAAAATGACCTGCTGGGCTAATTTGCATATGTTTTTCTCTTCTTGTGGTGGCCCCAGGAAGACAGGGGCATCACCAACAAACTTGAAAAGTGTTGTGGAGGCTGTAGGAGGTACAGAAGCTCCCCTAGAAATAATTTGAAAACTGACCCTACGTTTGCGGGTTCAAGGAATCCATGACCCCTCAAGGATTTTTATATGTTTTTCAAAGCATTCCTAAGATTGGTGCTTTTGCTCTACTGCTGCAAGTGCTGCACACTCTAGGGGTTGGTTCAATGGTTGTTTTATATGTGGCCTGAAAGTGTATAAGAGTACCTGGAGTGTAGCATTCTCTAGGGGCTGGTTTTATGGCTGCCCATGACATCTATGGACTGTTTTTCTGATTACATTTAGCGTGGTCTGAAAGTACATAAAAAGCACACAAACACGTGTTGAGTTTGTTTCAAAATGTTTTATTGAAATAATAATGCTGACAGTTATAAGTGCTGAAGATTGATATGCTTTTATGACACTAATTCCATTGAGCCCATGGTTATTATTGATCATTGCATTTACACACAAAATGATGGTGTTTTAACATGTGGATTGTTGTTTTTTTCAATATGGTGAACCTTTGACAAAGCGAATAGGCTGGCCATATTTAAACGGATATTGTATATATTGTGATGTGCTATCTGTGAAGGGTGTGGCGGCACAGTGATTTTGAGGGTCATGACTTCAGGGGTCAAATGTGATTTCAATGTCATCTAAGATATTTCCAATCTGCCTTATGTATATATTTGTAAATTAATGCACAGTTTTTAGTAGTGAGTGTGTAATAAATGTATTTTTCCTTTTCTAATGAAAAAGCACTGACTGGGCAATCATTTATTGAGTTTTATTATTGCGTTTAGGCAAATGGTGAGTATTAGCCCTCACCACCTCCAATGAATAGGCCTTGCACGTCTCTGCTCCGCTACCCAGAGAGAGTCAAGCACTAGAATAGGGTTCTTGGTTCTTCTAAAGGGAAATTGAGGACCCATTACTTGTGCAGGCCTCACATCCTGCACAACTATTAACTCAATTTCCTACAGTATACTTTTTCAAGACTAGGCCTACAATAGGGAACATTTGTAGAGAGATCAATAGGGCAAATGAAATGAGTAGTGTTGAATCAAGGTATGTGAAGTGCGTTGAGGTGGTATTAGGGCCAGGTTTGTTGAATTTGCACTGCAATGAACAGTGATTTCACTACATATTAATGTGCGGTCCAGTGGATTCGCACAAGCTGTAGTATGAATGAGGTCTTTGCTACATGTGCCGCTATATAATCTAATGTTTTGGTACAAGTAGGCAATGTCAATAACTGCATGCCAATGCTCAAGATCAATGAGGACATAATCAATATGACTCTTATGGCTCTGTGTCCAACAGGTGCGCTCACCAACGGTATCAGAGATAGACCTGCATTTGAATGCTTTCAGCCAATAATTTAAATGCAAGGATAATCAGCAGTTTCATCATTTGGGCATTGTTATATCCAAGATGGTTGACTTCCTAGCTTCAGTTAATAGAGCTTTCCTGTGCAGTATGGTGTTAGACCATTTTCCTGTGGACAAATGTCCTGTTCTACTCATATATTAAAGAGAGTGGATCTGAGAAGGATGTGTCACAATATTATTGATTCCAATATTTTTGTTGAATTCATCATCTACCATATAAACGTGTTGTCTTTGATTGTTTCTCTGTTTTTATGCAGCTGTTTTTCACTTTTGGATTCTTTAGTTTAAAAGATTATGCTAGACTGTTCTTCAACTCTGTCTCAACATAGGTTTGATGTCTTGCTTCCCAAATCTTGTTATGCTCTTCATCTTCAATCAAAAACTATCAATATTGCCCTAAATGCCTATTTCCTCATACTTTGATAGACTTGTTTCGAGACTTTAACTAAGAGGGCTATTTCACAGGTTGCACACCTTCCAGGAAGGGGGCCTGATGAAGTGAAAATGGTGTGCATTAAAAAACAGATATTTTTTTATTTGACAGCTGGGCACACCCAGCAAGCCCAATCTTAACCCTTGCGCTATCTGGTAGTTGGTGGCAATTCAATTAACAAAAATAATGCACTGTTTCTCTCTTCTTACGTCTCCTTACCCCTCCTTAACATTTCAACCTGACCCTCTCTTTACTCCTCTCTCTGACTGTCTTTACATCTCTGTTTGCCTACTACCTCTCTCCACTATCTCTACCTCACATATGTCTACTTCACCTCTCTCTCAATATCTCTCTCTACTCTACACTTTTTTATCAATCTCAGAATATCATCATTCTCTACCTATCTGTGCCTATCTATCTTTCTGCCTCAGCTCCCTAGATCATGCCTCTCACTGTACATCACTGCTCTGTTTCCACCTAACCTCTCTGTATCTTTCCTCTAGCTGTCTTTTCTCTCTCAAACGTACCTCACCTCTCTCTCCATTTCTCTATTCCTCATCTCTCTGTCTACCTCACTTCTCTCTCTAACTCATTTCTATCTCTAATTTGCATCTCTCACTAACTCATTTATTTTAATCTCTTCTTTCTCTCTCTCTCCCCAATCTCGCAATTGACCTCACATGTGTTTGCTTCCTCACCTCTCCACTTCCTCTCTGCCTCTTTCCCTCTGCCTCACCTCCATCACTATCCTAAGCCTGGCTTGCTGCTTCTCTTTCCCTATCTCTTCCTTGTTCTCTGTCATATGCTTCTCTTTCTTCTCTAGTTCAATTCACCTTCTCTACCTCACCTCTCTCTCTCTCTCTGCATATTAGTATATTTATCTATGAAATCTCTTTGTATCCACCTGTCTATCTCACAACTATGCCCCCTCTCTCGCTCTCTTTCAGAGTTCTCACTGCATATCCTTCTCTATTTTACCTCACCCTCCTTACCTCGTCTATCTTTACCTCTCTGTTTATATATCTCAACTGTCTCTACTGCAAGACGATTCTCTCTAAACCTCTTCTCTCTCTACCCCTCACCTCTAACTCTACCATTGTCTCTGCCTCACTAATCTCTTTACCTGACCTGCCTTACTTTAACTCTTCTCAGTTTGCCCAAATCTTTACCTTACCACTCTCTCTGCCTTGCATCTTTCTATACTTCTCTTACAGTATCAACTCTCTACCAGCCTATCTCTACCTCTTCCTAACTTTATACCTTACATATCTCCACCTCACTTCTCAGTGTACCCCAATATCCCCCCTCTCTATCCATACTTTCTCTTTATACTAAGCTCTCTCTACCTCACACTAAATTCTTGCATCCCTCTCGAATTCCTTTATTACCAAACCCTTCCTCTTTGTATCTCTCTGTATATTTTCATGTCTACCCATCTTTCTCTCTTTAATGTACGTCTTATCTTACCTTATGTATCTCCCTACCACATCTCTATCTCCATCTCCCTTCTCCCTCTACTTCACCTCTCTCACTATACCATTCTCTTTATCTCTCAGTCCCACGCCTGCCTCACAATGCATACTATTTCTCTTACTCCTTAATATGGGAATTCAATGTCTAACTAGAGAAGTGTAAACTCAGAAAGAAAAGAGGAGGTGCAAGGCAGGGAAGAAGAAATAGGGAGACGATTATCATATGTGAATTCGCCCCATGGAATGGTAAACATTCTCAGAGGAGTGATTTGATTTTCACTGTTGCAGAAGGAATGCCAGTTGTGGAGGGGGATTTGTGATTACAAATATCTTGCAAATAAGATACAGTTTCAAGAGGTATACACATATGTCTTATTTTAATACTGTGCAGTAGATTACTAAACATCCATCTAGTCACCACCACCTTGTTTTTCTTACAAGTGGAAGAACTGGTCTGGATAGACACTGAATTCCAGGTAAAATATTGCACAACCAAAAAAAAATATATCCAGGCACAAAGAGAAATGGCTTTATCAGTGCTTGCTAAATCTTTCTTTTCATACTATTTGCCTGGAGGATTTTCCTTCAGGATGGCAGGCCGCTTGGACATTCAGATTTTTTTCTGTGCTCCTGTTACCTATACATATATATATGTATATCGACTGAGACATTAAATTTATATTATTGCAACTTAGGAGGACACCATGATGTACTCATGAACACAATTGCAAAGCATTATGGATGTGCAGTCCGATTACGGATATTACTATGATTGGAGTATTACAAACTTGGACACTGGTTTGAAATGGCTGCACTATGCAAGTTACGTTTTGAAAGTACTATCAAAAATAACCTCTGACTGCAAATTACATTTAACAACGAACAAATCATTGTTAAGGTTTTACTTTAAATCTAGTGTTTGCACATTGTGTCCTCCCTCGCTGTTTACATCCCAGCATATTTAAGTTGAGAACAGCTTGTCCTCGGTGCCGCATATGATTAAGACCTTTTATAGGTTGAAACGCGTAATGCTGTACTACTTGGATTGCCTGCTATGAATAAAAATCAACTCTCACCTGCTTTTCGAATGGAGGGCTTTTGTTGTGCTGCAAGGTTGGCATGATTCTTCATAAGGAATATATATATATATATACATACATACATACATACGTATGTATATATATATATATATATATATATATACACATATATATACTATTAATTAATATTTGGCAACACAAGGCCTTTAATTATCTGAAAGCAGGGTTTCTGAACGGGGGTACCAAAATAGATATGGTCCAGGCCCAAAGCATACTTAAAACAACACTGTAGCTGGGACCCTTTTAAAGAAACACATTACACGTTTTAAATTTTTCTAAGTGCAGTGTGTCACTGTGGCTACTAAGAGAGGTTGTCCTTTGTTCAGGCAATCATAAAGGGGACAAGAGGGAGCTTCTCTACATCCAGTGCTTGATAGACTGCAATGCCAATGTTATATGGTCTGGTTTAGACATAGAGGGGCATATTATCAAGGGCTTTATCGCCGATTTAGCGGCACTTTTTGCCGCTAAATCGGCGATATTTTTAACGCCCTATTAGCAAGCTGTCGCTAACAGGCGTTAGCGACAGCTTTCAGGCGTTAGAGGCCGGGAATTACATCGCCTTGCATGTCAGCGATATTTATCGCTAATGACATGCAAGGTAGGCGTTCCCCACTAAAAGCGACTGTAAACAGTCGCTAACACCACTAACCCCTATTATCAAGGCAGGCGAAGCGATAAAATAAATCGCGCTAAGCGCGTTTATCGCTATATTTTAACACCTGCTACTGACTATGACTTACCTGTTTGTAGTATAGGAGGTGGATTCTAATGCTGAATCCACCTTAGCGTTAATGCGAGAATATCGCTGGTTTTCCAGCGATATTCTCGCATTATGCCGCTATCGCTGGAATAATCATTGCCATAGCGCTAATTGTTGCTAATACAGCGTTAGCGTGGCGATATAGTCCAGCGATAGCTGGCGATAGAATATTTCGCGCTAAGCGCGCTCTGCGATATTTATCGCATTTTGTTGCTAATATGGCCCAGAGTTCTAAGGACTTGTTTCAAGTGTTACAAATCCATCTTACAAATACAGCTTTAAAACAGACCTTAGCTTTGGGGTCTACTGATATCTCAATAGACCTTCTTATACCCAAAGTTGTTCTGGCCACTCCGAGAAATTGAGTGAATTTTTGGATTTACTAACTGTGCATTTGTTTCTCATCCTGCACAGTTTTTCATGCTCGAGCCAAAGTAGGGCACTTACCAGTGTTACTGAACCTGCTTTGACTAGAGTCGGGAAAAAAAGGCACACATGACATGAGAACAAAACAACAGACACCTGTAAGGATTTTTATTGTCAATATAGAGGAACTGCTCATTTTTGCAGGAAATACACACTGACGTGAAGCTGCTCAGGGCAAAATCAGACAATCTTCCCAAAAAAGGCACATGGGATACATTAGGTGGTGATTCACAGCCACACGGTAACACATATAAGGATCACATGAATGCAAATGAGACTTCAAGACATTCCTATATGGACATGATTGGCTGATGGCTATTGGCATTTAGAACACAAGAGAGGGGAAGAAATTGTGGCTGCTGGATTCACAAGGGAATCAAATTTAAAGAATTTCCATAGCTGAAATAGATAAACAATGTAATCAAAAGCACAGCACACGTCTGCATAAACACATAGGAGGTAATAAAGGCAGGACAAGTGGTGTTTGGGGTGTCAGTTCCAACATCTACAGGCAACTACTTGGCCCTTGGTAGCCCAGCATGTATATGAAGGACCATAATATCAGGGAGAAGATCATCTCCAGTAAAGTGTGTCATTTTCAGACCACTTACTTAAAAGGTACCGGAGGGTCTGGGAGTCTTTGGCACTGCTATGTATGCTATGTATGTGGCAGGGTGGTTCTTCAGGCACTAAGTCATATGGGGGTTCAGTGCCCATGCCTTCCAAGTATGTGCATAATTATAGCAACATGCAGATTATTTACCTTTGTGGGATGATGTAATAGTGATGGAAGAGGGAAGTGCTTTACATTCTTATCATCTTTTTGCAGACACATCTTTCAGAGATGTGGACAACTGACTTGGTCATGCCACTAGCAAACACCACAGAGCTAAAGTAGAAGAGTTATTTGAAAGTGAGTCATACACTGTATCCACATCATATACTACTCCATGTGAGACTCACAAAGTAGAATCCGCCTGGACTGACTTCACTAGAACAGTGACCAAAAACACCTGTGCCTCCACAATGGCACATTCATGTGTTGGCATGGATATAGTGCTCTGATGTTGTTAGCCATCAAAAAAAAGAAACTTTTAGACCTGGCATCCTTGACGTGGTTTCTCCTGACCTTTTTGCCTTGTGACCTACTGTTGTGCTGACTTCGTTTTTGCTGGCCTTAGGACTCTGGGCACTTTACCACTGCTAACCAGCACTAAAGTGCGCGTGCTCTCTGCTTTACACATGGTAACATTGGTGTATCCACATTTGGCATATTTAATTTACTTAAAAGTCCCTAGTAAAGTGCACTACATGCGCCCAGGGCCTGTAAATTAAATGCTTCTAGTGAGCCTGCAGCACTGGTTGTGCCACTCACTCCAGTAGCCCTTTCAACATGTCTCAGGCCTACCATTGCAGAGCCTGTGTGTGCAGTTTTAAACTGCCATGTCGACCTGCCAAGTTAACCCTCTTACCAGCCCAAACCTTCCTTTTTAATACATTTAACTCACCCCTAAGGTAGACCCTGGACAGCCTAAGGCAGAGTGCAGTCTATTTAAATAGTAGGAAATGTACTTTTGAGTTTTACATGTCCTAGTAGTAAAACTACAGATACAGAAAGTATGCTGTTCCTAATTACGAGACAAGGGAAAACTAGGGGAACCGGTTTTGCGTGGTCATGAGATGCAGGAGGACGGGGATTCCTCCTCTTGGAATTTAGGGCCCTCACACACCCGGCTGGGTGTCATGCTTCATCAGAGGGCTGCTCCTCATCAGGTCGGTGCTGCAATACCCGATGGGCTCCCTATGAGGGGCTCTTTGGCAGAGATCTTTTATTCCAAATTGCCGTTTGGTGCCGTGGGGGTGAGGGGCCTAACCAGTGTAGATGAGTGAGTGGAGATGTGTAACCTGAAGGAAGTTAAAACAGGTTTGGAAGTACCAACGAAAACAATTTTAATCAATAGGTCTCCCAACCTGATTAAAAGAAACAAAGGCGCATGTCTGAGGTTATGTCTCAGGTAGGGCGCTCTATTGTGTGGTCGACATGTTTCTCACCTAGTAGTCAATCAATCTGGTGGTGATTCGTCAGGACCTTATAAAATCAAATCTATCTACACACTGGTGGTTATATGGTGTAATCTACCTCTTTAAACCAACCTAACAAATACTATGTGTAGTACCTGATAGAACATGACCAACCTAGTGAAGGAATAAAAACAAATATTAAGATCTCAGACTTCAGTATAAACAAAACTCTCGTGTTCCCTGTGTGACAAGCTCACAGCACACAGTGGTGATGGCTAAAAACATACACAAAGTGTGTGCCGTGTGGGTGACTCTCACAGACCTTTTATCGTGAAAATTACACAGGCACGTATGCTGGAACACCACCATGGTTGCAGATAGAAATGATGAAGTCACCCCAGTCGGGTTTCTCATTCTACTTCATCAATACCCGACATATATCACACAGGGAATTTCCCTTTGTGCTGTATGGGTTGTAGGTTAAAAGAAAAGGAGATTAGAGCACAACACGTAAGATGTTGTAGGTACGTGATTAGGTATATGGAGCAGTGAAGGAGTTGTTAAAACTAGCAACAATTAACGAGAGGCAGCCGTTAATATATGTTGTGAAAACGGACTCGCCGTAACCCAGATCATATGGTGGTCAAATAGACATGAGCTGGGTGTAAATCTTGTTTGCTAAAACTTGCGTGTGTCCTGTCAGGACAGATAATTGTGTAAGTGCCATATGTCAGGTTGTAATAGTCTAGAAACATGTCGTCTGTGGCAGGGGCACCAAAGATTGTTTGTTGTGGTACAACCACTGCATTGATTAAGTGTAAAAAGCTCTTGTTGTTTCGGTAAGCTGCGCATCATAAAAACCAAACTACCGTTAGATGAGCTTGCGTGTTGCGGAGTAACTAAGAAAACCCCAACATTAAGGAAAATTACGAAGACTCTGGGTAAAGTGTACCCAGAGAGGCACAGCGTTATCGGACTCAAGGTACTCACGTTTGCTGATATAGTGCACCCAGCTAGAGGGGTGGCTGACCTATGCCAGGGCTATGGGTTGTAGGCATGGCACACAGGGATGTGTCCATTCAAAAAAGACGACGCGGTGCACTCCTGTTTCATCACAAGAGAAACAATCGCACGAACATTCCTTTTTGTATAAAAAGGGTTCACAGGAACTACATATGTATTGGGACTGTTTGTTCTCCTGGGTCACTGAAATGTTCATTATTTTTTACAAATGTTTATTCTTACAAGTAGAGTCAGATTGACTGACATGTGACATTTATATTACCGTAGGCCAGAACCTTTCATGAATCAACGTTGTTGACATTAGCGGGTGGGCGGTGTATTGTTTATGGATACTTGGACAAGGGGAGTTTGAGGTAACCACCGTGATTGGTGTGGAGGCGAAGGTAGATTGATGAGGGAATATCTAGATTTGGAGTGTATGGAACGGACTGATGATCGTGGGGCATTGTGGGAGTTGGAGGTAATGATTAAGAGCAGGAAGAAAAAGCGGCAGTTGGTTGTAGCATGGGAGGTAGTTTAACTGGTAACAGGTGTAGCGGAGGGGTGGAGACTAGCAAGGGTAAAAGCGCAGATGCGAGAGAGTTGCATAGTTTGTTCATTTGGGAGTGGTAGCAAAGGAGTCAGAAGGACGATTACACGACGGCTTGAGAGGTATGGATTGGTAGAGTTATACTACCTTGAGGGACATCAGATATATTTGGAAGAAAAACAGCTCGCATATAAATGTGGAAGGGTTAGGGTCATGAATTATAGATGGGATTCGGCGGGTAATTTTAAACGGGACAAAGGTGGTTACAATGGGTATCCAGGATATAGTAGTGTTGGGCTACAATTGTTAGCGGGATAGAACGTTGATTCATGGGAAACGCCTAAAGAGAGAATTATCATGCAAATGAGTAAAGAAGTGACATTGGGGTAAAACACGGAATCTAATTGATATGTTTTTTATTTGTAGAAAACCCCTGACGAAGGGCCAGATAATGGGCCCGAAATGCATTGGGTAACATATGACCAATGATCGTGGATTAACTTATGTACACAGTCGTGGTGCAGGATAAGGCCTGGATGGGCATTTCTGTAACTTTAAGAGTTTAGTGACGACATAAGCGTTTCTCTTGCTACATGTGAAAATTATGAAGATTACTAAAGTTGGATTACGTTGGAGTAAAAATAAATACAAATGAGTAACAAAGAACTTTGTGGAATGTTGTTATATGCAACTAAAAAATTCAGTGCATCTGGTTTGGGGTGGTATTCCATTCCATCTTTTTGTGACACAGGGATGTGTGCCATGTCGACTCTTCACTTTGTTCTGCACCAAAACATGCAGCCTACAAAGGCATTCTGTGTTTGTAAAGGTACAGGGCCTCTAAGGGTGGCACAATAAGTTCTGCAGCCCTTAGATGCCTTCCCTGGCTACAGTGATCTTGGTACATATGGTACCATTTACAAGGGACTGACCTGTGGCCAAAGAGTGCCAATTGGGTTTTGTCTTAATGCAGTTTTAGGAAAGAATATCGTCCCTGGGCACTTTCTTACAACTACTGCAAGGCATATCACTCCCATAGGTTTACCTTATTGCATTTTATGTGTCATTTCCAATTGGGACCCCCAAGTTTGGTGTCTCTGGAATCACAATTTAAAATCCAGACTTATGGTGAAGTTAAATTTTAAACTGTAATTCTGGAAAATGTCACTTTAAGAAAGTTAGCATTTTCTTACTTTATACATTTGGTGCCTTCTGCCTGTCTCTGAATACATGTCTAGGGTGGGTGACAGCTGGAATTTGTGCGTTCCCTTTAGACAGCCAGACACAAAGGCAGCTTGGGTGTGACTCATGGGTCATCAGCATCCTGATGGGCCATCCTGGGTTGGCTGGAAGGGAGGGGCTGACACTTACACCTGAATGGTCTGTGTCCTGTCCCCACACAAAGGGCTGCATACCCCCCTGTAGAGAGTCTGGAGCCAGGTCAGGAAGGGCAGGGACTCTGTGCACTTCAAAGGTCTCTCTTCGCAGTCTCCCCCACTTCAAAGGCACAACTGGGTATAAGTACTGGACCTCCGACACCACCAACTCAGTACACCTCTGGACCTGTGTATACTCTGCCAGGAACAAGGACTGCTGTGCTGCTAAAAGGCCATCACTCTGCTGGACTCTGCTGGACTCCTGCTCTGCTGTGCTGACCTGCTGAAAGCTACCCTCCGTACCTGGGAGTGAGGAGGACTGGACCTGCATCTCTACTACCCAGAACCAAAGTGACTCCAAGGGCTTGCTGGCTTGCCTCCTGTTAGAAGTCTCAGGGACATCAAATACTTCAATCAACTCATCTGCAGCACGTGGAAGCTGCCATCTGAGAGTCTTGCCCTGCCAAGTAGTGTCAATCCAGTCCTGAGGCCTTGGAAGTGGGTATGGAAGTGGGTATAGAGTGCTGCTCCAGTAAAAACCTATGCGTTGCCGTCATTTTGCAGCTCGGAACCAGCGCATCTCCTTCGACGCCGGTGCATCACTGCTGCTGCAAGGACTGAAGACATTGCATCACTGACTGCAGGGCGCATTGCCTCCAGTTCTCGACACATCCTGGACTTGCATGGCTCAACGACGATGCATCGCCTACATCTTGGGGTTCGATGATGACACATCTCCAACTTGCGTGGATCAGAACTGACGTATCGTCTACATCCGAAGAGATTGATGACAACGCATCGCCTCGTCTGCTCCTCGCATCTCATCCTCAACATCAACACAACCATGAACCAAGATACTGTTTCAGTGGGCCGAAGCTGGTCCCTATATCCGACCTGGCTCCATCGCTGTCGGCCTAAACTATTGGATTTGCCCCGGTCTAGTGCGAACAGATAGCCTTGGTTGGCGCTTTATGCTATTAAGCACTACATTTTAGTTTATTCTTTAAAAATTCATTACTCCGGTTATACTTATTGGAGTTTTGTTGTTTGGTGTGTTCAATAAATTAAGCTCTATTTTCCTAACCAGGTGTGGTTTCTTTTTGTGTGGTGTTGTCACTGTTTTACTGCTTGAAGTGTTGCACAAATACTTAACACATTGCCTACTAAGTTAAGCCTGACTGCTCTGTGCCAAGCTACCACAGGGTGAGCACAGGTTAATTTATGATGTGTATCTGATTTGCCCTGACTAGGATTGTGGTATCTGCATGGACACAGTGCAGATCTCCGCCAACCAGAAACCCAATTTCAAACAGAAACCTTATCCTGAAACAAATAAAATAAGGCATAACTGCACACAGAAAATGGTGGTTACGCTATTAGCTGGAATTGCCACACAACAAGCAGAGCAGCAACAGCCAGGCAGTGGTTGCTGCCTTGGTTTCCGCAGTCTATGGTACTTCAGTTCACTTTGAGGGTTTACCATTGGAGAGAACTAGGGCGACTGAGGTCTACAACTAGGTTGGTTTCCCAAGTACAGGCAACTGCTGGATGCAGGAGAAGAGAGAAACTTAAGTGTCAAGGGCACTATAAAAATACCACAATATTGATAACAGAAAAGATGCTCATGCTCAGAGAAATAATAAATAGTTTACTCTGACCGCAGAGTGGGTTTGGGCTGCTAGGACACTCTCTCTCTCTTTCTCTCTCTCACTCTTTCTCACACTGTTGGACTTGGCCCTTATTGTCCTAAAAATTTTCGCTTTTCCCCCTAGCCTTTTTACTGACATGGTGTGTCTGAACTGAAAATAATAAATGCTGTGCAATGGTGTACGCACCTTTATTTCCACCATTGTAGAAATGCACCTTTGTAAAATGTTACTTTTAAAATGGACGCCCTTCCTGTCTGCACATGTGCCGCCGGTCTGAGGTGAGTTGGCGGTCTAGTTGTCTGTTTCCCAGCACCCCCAGCTTTTGGAGGAAGCCTGGCACCCAGGGTGCTCTACACCTCCCCTAAACCAGTTGGGACCGGTTCCCCAGGGAACCTTCCAGAAGCTTCCAGCCCTTTCTGGTAGGTGGGGTGAGGGGGCTGTGCCTCCATGTGCTCAGACTGAGCGTGGACCTGAATGAGAGGGGACACTCTGCCAGGAGGTACCGCCACATTGGGCCTGTGTGCTGGCCCCTGTGCCCATCTGCACCCCTCCGCTGTCCACAGGGCCAGTGAGAGCCCTTTACTGGAGTGAAGACTGCTGTGTCAGGAGGAGTGCCACTTTATGGGAGATGACTGCTTCTAGGAGCTGCTGTCCTGTTCTGATGAGTACCCACTGCCTGCTGATCTTGCCCAGTATTGCCTGCCTGCTCTCCTGCCGTCCTAAGCCCAGCACCTGGTGAGCACTATATCTTACTGCCAGCTGCCTGCTGCCTAGCACCCTGTGAGCACGTGGTCTGCCCAGGAGAAGAGAGGAGCTGATGCCTGCAGCGCTGTGCTGCTAAAGCGTTATAACTGTGCCACAGGGGAAGAGGAGCGCTGCAACTTTATTTTGTGGGACTTAGCGCTACAACCTTATTCCTGCACCAGGAGAGCGCTGCCTCCAGCCCTGCCCAGGAGAAGAAGGTGCGTGGGTCCTGCAGCGCTGGGCTGCCGGAGTACCATATTTGCATTGACTGTGCTCTGCTTGCTGCGAGAGCGCTACAACTGTGCCCAGCAGAAGAAGAGCGCTTTATCTTATTGCCCAGGAGGTGAGGAGCTGACATCTGCAGCGCTGTGCTGCGAGAGCGCTATATTTCCAGTGACTGTGCCTTCCTGCCTGCTCCCTAGCGCCTCGGGAGGGCTATATTTCATTGCCAGTGAAGGGGAGCGCTACCACTTTATGGTGTGGGACCTAGCGCTTTGTGGGTGCTACAACTTAATTTCAGCCCAAGAACTTTCCTGCCGCCTAGCGCCTCGTGAGCGCTATATGTAAATTGCCAAGGAGGAGTCCTGCGGCGGAGGGGGCCCGAGGCACATTGTCGGTGCCTGCCCCTCCGCGCTGCTGACGAGGAGAAGGCTCCGCTGAGGGTGAAGCCAGGAGAGGTCCCAGAAGCGGGACCTATCGGGGCACATTGCCGGTGCCCGGAGACTGCAGAGACATCCAGAGGGGCCTCAGACTGCCGGTGAGTGGGGCTCAGTCATCCTGTGGTTGGGGGTATGTCGGGGCACATTGTCGGTGCCCGCCCCGGTGCCAGTATTCTTTGGAGGGCATTGGTTGTGTTTAGAGTCCCATAGGAGGGGGGCTCCAACGTGCCCAGTACTTGTTTCCTCCCTCAGCTGCACGACAGAGGCATTTTGGGAAATTCTAGCATCCCAGAAGAGGGGCTCCACCGTGCCAGTGTTCTTGTGGGCATATTCCTGTTAGTGCCCGGAGTGGGGCTCCCATCGTTGCATTGTTGGCGCCAGTGCTTGTTGGGTTTACCCAGCTACCCCGCAGGACAGGGGGCAGCTGCCATGCATTGGGGGCATTGGATTACCCAGAAGGGAAAGAGAGAGGAGTGAGGGACCCTCCTACCCTAGCGCTTTGCGCACCTTTGTTTTCGCTGCCCTTGGAGCCAGCCCTGACTTTGCGGGATATAGGGCTTCTGAGCCCCTGAGAGAGGCTAGTTGGCCTGGGCCCAGTTTCAGAGTGTTGTGCCCCCGATTGGGACGACTGGGGCTTATGCTTGTGAGTCCTAGCGCCTCTTATGATTTATGTACAGGTGATTTATGCTAAGGCTATGCCTGCGCTAAGGGGTCTACGCTAATGCATTTATGCTGGTAATGTTTTCCCCCAAATTGCTAATGTGTTGTTCATGCTTTCACCCTAATGGTGTCGGCTCCATGCCCACATGTTGGTGCCTAATGCTCTTTTCTAATGTTCCAATGCTGTTTATGCTAATGGGTTCTTTCCCCCTGGTGGTGTTTCTAGGGTGCACTGTTAAGGTTATGTATAATGTGGCCACACTGCTGGTTTCAGGCACAAGGAGTTTTCTGCCTCCCAATTCATGCCGAATGTCTTCATTCTATGCCTAATGATTTCATGCCCAGGTGTATTCACATAAGGCGCACTGCCAACATGCTGAGAAGGCCCTTTATACATGCCTAATGTGGTTTAGGCTGATACTGCTGTTATGCTAACGAGATGCTGCATGTTAAGGTCTTTATGCCAATAAGGGGTCTAATGTTCTGTCCTAATGCCCACACTACTGATGTTTGGGCATAATGTGTTTCCTGCACCATTTTGGCCTGCCTCATGTTTCATGTATGCTGATAAAATGCCTAATGTGCTTTTACGCCTACGGAAATGCCCCATGCACCTGTTTAGGCCTACTGTTTCCATGACTACGGTGATGTGAAGGGAGTATGTCTAATGTTCACAGGTTTATGCCCACTCTGATCGAGGCTCATGTGAGGATGCTAAGTTCATTATTCTACCAGGAGGTACGGACTGATTACATTTAGTAATACTTATGAACTTTCATTTATCTTTTGCAACCTGTGCTTGTGGTGATTCCGGCAGCGGCCCGATTGGCCCTGCCTTGTAAATAGTCCCCGTGCAAATTGCTACCCAGTGCCGGTTGGCACCATGTATATGCAACTGTGATTACATTCTGACATGTTTATGTCACAATACACAAGTTATTTTCACATCACCTGGTGTGGTCTCTTTTTGTAGTGTGCCTGGTGTGTCGCCTGTGAGTGCTGTGCGGATGCTTTACACATTTCCTCCGGAGTTTGGCCCGCCCGCTCTGCACCACGCTACCCGTTTCTAACACACACATACACATTTGAGTGAATACTTCATGTAGAAATGGTCCATATGCCCCCATTGGGGTGACTAAGGTGAATACACAGTTATGCATCATTAGGGATAGCAGACAACAAAGAAATACCCTTAAGAAATACAAGTTGGGGTACTACCCCTGTGCCCCTTCCATTTCAGGTGAATGTCTGAGGACGTCTTCCACACACGATTGATTTTCATCGCTCACAGCTGGAAAGTGGTTCATTCTTTTCAAGGATTTGTCCTTGTCAGGAGTTTTTCCATTGTTCCATTGTTTTTCCTTATTTCTCCTCCTCTGCAGAACCCCACATCACAGTAGTGCTGGACCTAGGGTGTTTCTCTGGCATCAACCTCTGCCTTTTTTCATGCCCCAACAATGTGGGATCAAGCATGTGCCAACTGAGTAAAGCCCCCTAGGTGCCTGAAACTGACTCCATGGGACCTGCAGTGACAGAGTATATCACTGGAGCACCAGATCCCACCAGAGAACATCAGACATCTTGCAGGAAAAGCAGTTCTCCATAGAAGTGCGGTCATCTTGGGCACATGCTCAACATAGAATTCGTACCAGATCAGTCTTCCCTGCTTAGCTGTAAGGATCAGCAAAGAGGCAGGAGCCCACTCTTGTTTCTGAATTCCAGAATGGACCCCATGCCTTAAGTAAACTGCATCTTCCATAACTTCAGTTCTCCGTCACTGCATTGTTCCATCGCAGCATCTGGAGGACCCTCACCTGGAAGGAAAAGAGAAATAAAGATTACCAGGCTCCACAGTGGTGTGTTCTCAAAGGGAGGGACGGGGGCTTGGTAGGTCCAGCATACAGGCCCCTGGTAATGATGGAAAAACAAGTAGTAGGGGAGAGGAGTTGGCCTAACGGCTAGGGCGGTCGGCCTCGAATCTGGGGAACTGGGTTCGAGTCTCGGCAATGACGCTGAACATCCTGTGATTCTGGGCAAATCACTTAATCTCCCCATGCCTAACAAAAATGAATGTTTACTCGTGTAAAGCGCTCTGATACCCGATTCGGGTCAAGTTCGCGCTATATAAAACTCTGTAAAAAAAAAAAAAAAAGTAGTATGCAGTTCCTAGGGAGGGCAGGGAGAGAAAAGGGATGGGGGAGCGAGAAAGCTGGGTGTTCCAGGTGTAGAAAGTGATCCGGAAGTGTGATAGCTCCTATAAGGAACAAAGGCCTCATGCTTCATCATAGGGCAGCTCCTCGTTGGGCCGGTGCTGCAATGCCCAACGGGCCCCGCAGGGGTCTCTTTGCCGGAGGGCTTCTCTGGTTGCTGACGTGAAGCCAAAAAGAGGTGCGGGCGTGTGTAAGATGAGTAGGAGTGGGAGTGGAAAAGGTGCATCTAAAAATAGCTATGGAATTCCCAAAACAATTTTATTAGTTGGATACAGATGCTATGGTTAAAAACAACCGACTATAAAAGTCGTGGCTGGCGAGGAAAATTACACCTGCTGCAGCTCAAAGTGATGTGTGAATGGTGGAAATGGTCGACATGTTTCATACCCAAGATATCCAGTAGGATCTATGGCATTTCATCAGGACCGGGGGATCCTCATCTACTCTAATGGGGACAGTCAAAAAGGTGTACTAAGAGATTCCATACCCTATGATCTGGACTCGTGTCGTAATCCAAGGTGCAAGTGGGAGTGTGTGTAAAAAAAACATCTACCTTCTGGCAAACACCTAGAAGGGGATGGGGGAAGACCCCATCCTTGATGTCCAAGATACTCCCACACTGGCGAGGGAGGAACAACTCGGTGCGAAGTGCTCCGAAGAGTGGGACCTACCCACGTCTGGACATCAGCAGGGATGCCTTCACCACAAAATGTATTGGTAAACATTTTGACAGTTTTACTCATACATCTCCTAGGAGAACAGTTCCATAATACACTCTAGCGTACTCTAACGTAAGAATTCTAACAAAACGTAAGACTGCAGACAACAAGAACTGAATGTACTGCGGCAAGTATGAACAAGTGCTAATGCATGACTGTAAGGGTAACACATACAGACAATACTGAGCTTTTTCAGCAACAGCAAGACAAGGACCTTGTGCATCACCACCAATTTGGTAGGCTTTTCCTCGTGGGAAGTGCTTCTTGTGTAAGCACTACATGGAGGAGGCTGGATGGGCAAGAGAAGACAGATTGGACTACCGAGGCACCTAAGCACTTCCTTCAACTAGCTCTTGTAAGAGGATGTCACAACTCATTAAATTAGGGCCACTTTGAAGGATACACCAAGAAACAATAATAGAGGTCCATAACCATGGTTTAGTTGTTAAGACTGGCATAATTATTGACCTGTAGGGCCATCATGGGGTATACATTATTGAATACACCATATCTTGATTGTTTGATACTCCTGCTATCTTAGAGTTTCACCCCATCAATACTTTGACTTGTATCTCAATACAGTAGCTATTCGATAATTCACTGTTAAACAATGTAGAAGATTATATCACTTGGAGGGGGTGGGGCACACACATTTCCTTTAACTCAAAGAGGCTCGGCATAAAACATTTGAAGACCATAGCTCTATTGTGATCTCTCACCTTTACTTACATGAATGAGGGTTTATGCATATAGGGGCTTATTTATGAGCCCTTGCGTCACTTTTGCGCCACCGGTGCGTCACTTTTTGTGATGCACCAGCGGCGTAAAAAATGTGCCATGTTGCGTCATATTTACAAAGTGACGCACCCCTGCGCCACATTATATCTGCGCCAGGTATAATATATGCATGGTGGGCGTTCTGATGCAAGTAAGCCTCGTAGAAGTGACGCAGTGAAATCTATGAGATTTCACTGCACCACTTCTAGGACGCAAATGCGTCAATATCTTACGCCTGCCTCACATCAGGCTTAAGACTGACACAGGCATATTTGAAATGGGACTTGCCCATGTGAAGTGACCCATTGCTGGAGTTCCTTCACTTTTGGGACACACTCCAGCAATGCGTCATTTTTGCGCCAACAGATACGTCAGAAATACTGACGTATCTGTAACTCCTTGCGACATGATGCGTCATACTGTAAATATGACGCATCCAGCATGTCTCAAGGAGGGCGTAATGAAAAGTGACGCATCGCTGTTTTAACGCAGAGATGCGTCACTTTTCATAAATGAGGGCCTATAATGTTCAAAAGTTATAAAATCGTTTTAAAGAATTAAAGAAAAATATCATACTGATATACACTTCTGTTAAAATATAGGATAACTCACAATTTTGAGCTTGCAATACCTTATGAATGGGATATCTAAGACTCCAAATGAAATATATTGGACTTTTTTCATATGTTACATGTATGAAACATCTCTTCACCTGTGTTTAACAATCTTTCTGACAGGGCAAACTCGCATTTTCAGACACCAAACAAAGTATCATTTTAGTAATTTCTGGATGGTAAGAAGAACAGCAAAAGGCGTGTTGCTGTTATTGATGATAGCATAGACTCCTCGCAAGAGCAAGATAAATGAAAAGCAATAACAATGATATGAACAGATTTTCATTAAAAAGTGGAGTCGACACGAGAAATTCCGCCCACGCTGAGAACTTATAGACCGCAGATCCTTTCTGTGTGTTTTATAGGAAAGCTGCATCTTCATTATTCTTCGCAAAATCTTTCTAAAGCTATTTCAGAGCAATTTGGAGAGAGCGAGAGGGGAAGAAGGGAAGAGAGGAAGAAAAAGAAAAAGAGAGAGAGAGAAATGGGTGAGACATAGGCAGAGAGAGAGGGAGGGAGAGAGACCGTTTTCTCCTTAGATAAGTTTATTTTTGCCTGAATGTTTCTTATTTTCAATAACTTAAAATAGGGGGGCATATTAGCAAGACGCACGTTAAAATTGTCGCCGTTTTAGCGGCAGGAAACTGCCGCTAAAACGGCGATAATGGGCTTGCTAATATGCGTTATAGAATTCCAATAGAAGCCCAGGTTAGATGTGCAGGACATCTAACCTGGGCTTCTATTGGAATTCCATAACGCATATTAGCAAGCCCATTATCGCCGTTTTAGCGGCAGTTTCCTGCCGCTAAACGGCGATAATTTTAACGTGGGTCTTGCTAATATGCCCCAGGATGCCTTCATCTTATCTGGTAAAATATTATGGGGCATATTAGCAAGACCGGCGATAAAATTATCGCCGTTTTAGCAGCAGGAAACTGCCGCTAAAACGGCGATAATGAGCTTGATAATATGCGTTATAGAATTCAATAGAAGCCCAGGTTAGATGTCCTGCACATCTAACCTGGGCTTCTATTGGAATTCTATAACGCAGTTTCCTGCCGCTAAAACGGCGATAATTTTATCGCCGGTCTTGCTAATATGCCTCACGTTTTTAGATAAGGGGCTGATGGTTACCAGATAATATATGCAAATGTAAATGTATTTTCGTAGGAAATAGCTCCTCATTTCAGATTTCAAAGTAATGTTTGAAAGCAAACAAGTTTGCATCATTACCAGTGTTTCTTCAGTTTGAAACTACAGAACCATGATGGTCAATACACATCTGTGAAATGCACACTTTGTTTACACGTGGTATGGTTGAAGGTAAATACAATCTTAGTAGAACTGAATGGGGGGGCTGCCTTCAGAGTCATACTGTAACTACCAGCCTGAAACCCTAAAGTAAGGACTATTATTAAACAATGATACAAAATTGGATGCATAAGATGTACGTTTTTCTGTCATTAATGGTTACAATCAGTAATGCGCAAAGAAAAGACACGTAGGGGCAGTGCTTAACATACTTGCAGGCACATGCCTCAACCATTTTTGCGAGCGCAAATGGTGCGAATCGCAAAAATCGCCCGTTTGCGCCCGCAAAAAGGGCTTCTGCGATGCATCAACTTGTCAGCCCCTCGCAATTTAAGAAATCGCAAATTATTGAGATTTCTTAAATTAAGGAATTGCAAATTGCGATTCCTTAAATGCAATGCATGATGGAATCGCAAATTTCGATTTTGCTAATAGGGGGCGCAAATTACCATCAATTTGTACTTGATGGTAATTTGCAAAAACTTTGAAAAATGCACTAAAGTGCATTTTTCAAAGTTGTAGGTTACACACACACATGCCCTTGGGGCATGTGTGTGCGCAACATGTGTGCACAGATCAATTACAGGGGTGCAACAGGGTGTCCTTTTGGCACCCTTGCAACCTTGAAATTGCATTCTCAATTTGCGATTCTCTAATTGGTAATCGCAACTTGAGAATGTCTTCCCATTCATTCCTATGGGCCTCCTAGCCCATAGGAATGAATGGGAAGGTATTCCTTATTTGCGAATCTCAATTTGCAATTCGCAAATAAGGAATATGTAGGATTCGCAAAATATTTAGCAAATCCTAGCTGGCACATGCATCAAGGAAGACTTTTGCGATTCCTTAATTACGATTATTAAGGAATCGCAATTAAAGAATCGCAAAAGCCTATGCATGTAGGAATCGCTATAAAAATAGCGATTCCTAAAGATTCCTTAATTGCGACTCGCAAATTGCGATTCGCAATTAAGAATGGCCTCCCATTCATTCCTATGGGCCCACAGGCCCATAGGAATGAATGGGAATTGCATGCGCAATTTGCGAGTACCCATTAGGTACTCGCAAATAGCGCATGCAATTTCAAGGGTCAAGGGTGTCAAAGGACACCCTGTTGAACCCCTGAAATTGAAATGTGCACCCATGTTGCGCACACACATGTCCCAAGGGCATGTGTGTGTGTGACATGTAACTTTGAAAAATGCACTTTAGTGCATTTTTCAAAGTTTTGCAAATTACCGACCTGTTTTATTTTTCGGTAAATTGCAACCCCTAATAGCGAATTCGCTATTTTAAATTGCTTCTAGCATTGCATTTAAGGAATCGCAATTTGTGATTCCTTAAATGCAATCATAATTTCCGATTTTTGCATTTGGGATGATGCATCCCAAATGCAAAAATCGATCAGCAAAGGGCAGATTCTGAGAATCTGCCCGTTTACTGATTCGGTTTTAAGTTTGATGCATGGGGCCCTACATACATTGCATTTTGCGATTCTCTAATTGCGATTCGCTAAAAATTGCAATTTGAGAATCGCAAAACTCTTTTTGATACATATGGCCCTAACATCAGAACAATACAATGAGAAATAAAGAATGTCAACGTATCTCCACATAGTGAAGACTGATTAAAATGTAGTAATTCATATCAAAGAGAAATCGAGCAAAACGAATGAGTTCAGTATCTATGGAGAAAAGAAAATAACATCAATTACATCAGCAATTGTAAAATTGCCACATTTAAACAGCAACATAATGAAAGTGAGTAGGCATTCCATTAAGGATGAAAATAATATCCCAAAATAGTTAACAATGTCAAGAATAATAAATAATTGTGAAATTCAATTTTGCATTCAGTGGGAACCAATCAAAAGAAAAAGAAAATCCCCAAATTAAAAAATCCCCATTGAAAGTGAACATGGCCACAATGCTAGTATTTCAATCGGAAAAAAATATATAAAATATAAAGAAACAGTTAAAAATAGGATGGTTAAATAGTTGGACATAGCAACCTCTTCAAATTACTTTTGAAAGCTTGTGGTTGGATGTATGGTGAGGTTTATACCACGGATGGATTTTAACTTCGGATTTAGAAACTTTGAAGGAAATCACAATGTTGAGAGAGGCCAATCTTGAGTCATTCACTAATTTGGGTTTTACAGGACTGTATAATGTCGGGTAAGGTCATGCTAAAACAAGTCCCAGTTGGCAAAAGTGTGGTCATAATAAATTTTGAAGCTGCAATGCGCTTTGGACTCCATGAAGTTGGACACCATTTACATGGTTTCTTGTGAGTGTGTACCTGTGGTCTTTCTACTTCCAACCAGGTCTAAACTAAGGGGCAGATCTACAAGAAACTAACGCAACGCTGTGCCGCAAGTCATTTTGCTGCGCCGCACTGCGTTAGTTTCGAAGCACAGGGATGAGACATATTTACAACAATATGTTGCATCTCTGTGCTTACCCCTGCGCTGGCGCACAAACTGCAGCCATGCGCCGGCGCAGGCACCCTTGCACCATGGTGCAAGGATGCCTGCAGCGTGGGGAGATTGTTTTTGGGTAGGAAGGGGCACCTTCCTGCACAAAAACAATCAATTGAGGTGATTTCCTCTTCCAATGTGTGCTGTAGAATGCAGCACGCATTGAAAGAGGAAAAAAACGAGGAGAAATTAAAACATTTCTCCTCGTTGCACCTCGCTACGCCACCCCTAGGGTGGCGTAGCATTCTGATGCATTTCCAGATTTACAATTTCTCGTAAATCTGGAAATGCATCAGTGGACATGGTGTTGCGTGGGAACACCCACTCCCCCACAGCAACACCCATGTCACGCCCGTAACACGCAAAGTGTTGCGTGAACAGGGGCGATATTTACAAGCACAGGTTAAGTCACGCAGGGTGACTTTACCTGTTCTTGTAAATATCACTTAGCAGGCTGTGCCACCGGTGCTTCAAGCCGTGTTTGTCTGGAGCTCAGTGGCTTAAAGTTTTGGTTCAAAAGGGGGACAGATTTAGAGATTTAAGTTTCAGATTTTAAAATAAGGAAAATATGTTTTTAAACCTCACCAATCATTTCCCAATTCCTCAATAAAAGTCTTCAGTTACTCTATCCCCACACACAAAAAGTTGAACTGGGGGCGAAACAAAGGATCCAGCCCCCAGGGAACCAGTTGATCCCCATAATTGGTTTCATTTCAGTTGTTGGATCCAGCACATTAGTTGAAGGGGAATCCCATACAGATCAGCAGTATTCTTTGATTTCACAGGACCCACTCTGAGCCCCAGTTTTCAGAAGCAAATATTCACTGGCACAAAAAGAAAACTATCCACACAAGACAAAGGGCCCACATTATCTGGGAATCAGTTAAGAAAGTTGACAGGTTCCAATTAAGGAGTAAGTCTTGTCCAGAAACAGCATTCACTTGGTGGGTCTGACAAATCCCAATAATTATCTGCAGAGGTGTCCAAGGAATGTTTTGTATTTCATTCCCTTTTCAAAGTCTTGAGCAACTAAAAATAGATCAGTGCTTATCCTTACATGGGGAAATGCCCCCAGACCTGTGGGAAATGGGCTATCAGGCAGACACCAGCTCGGATTGCACAGCAGCTCATCGAGTACTCTGCAGGGGACTCTATTCCTCAGTCATGAAGAATTTGGGACTTGAACTACATGGGTGATCTAGATAGCACTTTTATACACATTTTTTAAACAAGGGATGTGCATCCACTGTATCTGGCTTTAGAACTGGTTTGGGTTGGTTCTCTATCAAATATCATTTCCAGGCTGCTCGCTAGATACGGCCTTTGTGCAAAGTAATGTTTCCCACAGCAGGTAGCGGGCCACTGGCTCTAAGCAGGAGTACTCAAAACATGGGCATGATGAAGTATACATTATCTGCAACTGGCTATCATCTGTATTCCTGTAGCAGTAATCAGAGATGAGCAAAAGGGCAAGACCTTCCTGAAACGTCTTCACTCTAAAGAACAGGAACTGCCGTCCCTCCATCTACCCTACCAAATGGCAGTGCTCAGTAAGAACCAATCGGCAGCCGTTTGCTAACAGGGACTTTATTTGATTTCTAAAGTAAGCCCTGCCCCCATTCTACATACTTCAGTGTCTGGCTCTCCACTCTCCAGTGGACACCCTCACAAAACAAAGTATGGTGCCATCACCACCTTAAGTGTTGTACCCAGGGCAGAGAAATTAGTCCACGGCATAGTATAAAATAACACTTGGTATGCCCCTTCCGGTCACAAACAGGTTCTGCACCTTTGAGTTGTCAGGGACAGGCCTAGACCTCCTCACACACTCTAGGTTAGTGTAATGATAGGGCCAAAATCAAATTCACGGTAACAGTTTCACATGCAGTTGGGCACTCAGGCCATGGGTATATGTCTATTTACCATGCACAGGACATTCCTGTCTCAACACTTCCATTTATATAATTCTTTAAATAAAAACCTCAAGGAAGAATTCAATATGGGGAATTGATTCCTATAAGGAAGTGTTCTCTCCCTCCCACAAACAACTTCAAGCGTAAATCCAGGTTCCTTGCAAATAGTACAAAACACTCTGCTGGTCTTGGGACAGACACAAGTCAGCCACTTTCGTTCCTTAAAGAAATTAAATCTCAGGCAGACCACCACAGAGATAATGGGCTAGCCTAGAAAGATGGTCGACATCTTGCACTTAAAGAATTCATTTCATAATGACTCTTCCTCCTGTTTCGAAAATGTGCCCTAAAGCTAGATGCTTGCTTATCCACCCACAGGCACCATTAGCCATGTTAGCATAGGCTAATTTGCCTTTCTCCCAGCATGAGATGTAATTTTCTAATATATTACAGCCTACAAAGGAAATATGTGAAATATAAATTTGTCCACATCTCAAAAGTTAAAAAAATATATTAAATCTATTTGAAAAATTATTATTTCAGGAGAAACTGCACTGAGGGATCGGAAATATAACCTCCCATTCGCATTTTATGGCCTTATGTACTATTTAATAGTTGCAAGATATTGGTCACAATTTGTGACCAGTTTTTTTTGCAACCAGTAAAGGTTTTTACGAACCGATCTATGTTCTACTAGGTAAGTTTGCAAAAATCTGATTAGTCGTGGTTCATAATTCAACTTACCTCATGCATCTGTTTTTTAAATGCAGCTCTTTTTCCTGCATCTAAGGAAAAATAAAAGGTTTTAAATCATTTTTTAGGTAGACCACTACATACTCCTACATTTTCTTTTTCACCATTCACAAAGGGATCCCTTCCCATTTGCAAAGGGTACCACTACCTTTCAGTTGTTGTAAAATATTACTGTTTTAATGTTTTGTAACTGGATTTCAGGTGCAAAACATTAAAATGTACCATGAGTATTCCGTTTTTGGAGGGATGTTTTAAACACGTCCCTTTCCAAATACGTAAACAGTATAGTTTCCTATACCCATTTAGCGATTCAGTAACCGATAGCAGAATTGATAAATGGAAAACACATTTATTGGTCGCAAATGTGATTTACCGAAATACAGGGTTTGCGACCAGTAAACGCTTTCCTACGCCTGCCCGGTAACTCTTTAAGATATGAAACCACTTTGTTCCATGCTAACAGTTACCTTTATCATCTACAAAATAACAGAGACATGGGGGGCATATTAGCAAGGGCACTATCGCCGCTTTAGCGGCACTTTTTGCCGCTAAAGCGGCGATATTCTTATCGCCCTATCAGCAAACTGTCTCTAACAGCAGTTAGAGACAGTTTTCGGGCATTAGCGCCCGTGTTTTTACCGCTTTGCATGTCAGCGATATTTATCGCTAATGACATGCAAAGTGGGCGTTCCCGACGAACAAACCTGGGAAACACCCGCTAACAGGCCTATCGCCTATTAGCAAGGTGGCCATGGCCCCAGTTAGCGACGTGAAAAGTCGCGCTAACCGGGGTCATCGCCATTTATTTAACACCTGCAATTAGCAGGTGTTAGCCATTTCTAACATGGGGGTGGATTATGCTGATACGACCACAGGGTCGTATCAGCAAGGTTATCGCCGTTTTCCATGAAACATTGCTGGAAAACCAGCGATGTTTCATGGAAAACACCGCTATGGCTGGAATAATTATCGCCATAGCGCTAAATGTCACTAATACAGCGTTAGCATGGCAAATTATTCCGACGATAGCCGGCGATAAAAAAGTGCTCGCTAAACACGCTTTGCGATGTTTAGCGCACTTTTTAGATAATATGCCCCATAATTCGGAATCATTGCAATAACATATTAAGCGGCTTATTTACAAGCCCCTTGCACCGCCGGTGGGTCACTTTTAACATGGGAAAAAGTGAGGTACTGGCGGCGCAAGGGGCTTGTAAATAAGCCGCTAAGTAACAAAGTCACTCAACTGAATATATTCTTTAAGATTTTGCAGGCCCCATGAGCTTTTGACATAAATGTTAGTTAGGGGTTATATATTCCCTTTAGTGGCAGTCCAGTGTTACTTCGACCTGTAGCAGAGCCGAAAACACATTTGATGAATCCAAGCACAGGCTGTAGCCTAAAACCAAATCACAGGTTCAAACTAAAAGGTAAAAAAGCAAAAAAACTAGGGATTATTTTCCAGAGCTTGCATACGTTCTCCAACATATAAAATAAAATAAACGAAACGTGCGCTTTTTGGTAGCCAGTGAATTTGTATTTACACATTTTCTGCATTTCGCAACCTATTTGAAATAACTGTTAATAATGACATATTCTCGGGGGCAGATTTACTAATTTTTCAAGCAATGAAGGGCAACAAGCAAAGTTGCTGCGCTGTGCTGAGTGAAAAGGAGACAGAAGAAATGTGTCATATCAACTAAGGTATGTGCATTTCTGCTGCTTCCTAGTGCTGGCACACTGTGTGCTGCCTAGTACCAACACAGGCACCCTTGCACCATAGTCTAAGGGTGTCTTGTTACAGGCAGGATTGCTTTTGTGTAGGAAAGGACACCTTCCTGAACAAAAACAATGATTAACTATGTTTTCCTCTTTCTATGTGTGCTGCAAAATGTAGCACAAGAAGAAATAACTAAGAGACATAAAGATAATTCTCCTTGTTTCATCTCACTGGGGAAGGCATAGCATTTTGAGGCATTCCCGGGTTTATAAGTCTTTGTAAATCAGGGAATGTGCCCAAATCCAGGGGCAGATGCACGGGAAAGCAGATGCTCCACCCATGGAAGGGTCCCAAGTGGAAATGGAAAGCAACGCAGTGCAAGCTTTACATTTCTTTACAAAGTCATGCAAGCCAGGCCTTGTGAGGCTTTGTAAATATTACTGAAACTTTCTCGTTATCCTTGTGTCACCTAAGGTTTCATAAATATGGGCCTTAGAGTCTTTCTAAATATGCTGTATAGAGATGGACACCATCCTTTTAGCTTTTAATGATCATCCAGCTATCTGTGAATATGGCCAAATGAATTCACTCTGACACATATGTCATTATTAAATCACCTGTGCTGAATTGCTTTCCTTTTCAAGGCACGACACTGCCACTTCCAGTGTCTCCACTTCCCTGCTTTCGGTCCCTCTTGCTGCAGTGGTAAAGCCAGCTCTGGCCATCTTCTGTGAGTGTGCGCTATTGGAAACTCTGGCCTTAGTTCATGGTGCTATTTCCTGACCAAACACATCACACTGCCCATGGTGTTGAACCATTTGTGGCCGAGTGAGGGATAAGCCTGTGGATGACTGCGCTGCTGCCATGTCCTGTTGGGATTATGTGATATTTCTATCTTTTGCAAACTTAGCTCTCTTTCATCTCGCTCCATTATTTGATCTGACTATGCCAGCCTATTGCATACAATACACAGAGGTTGGACTATGGGCCAACTTCCCTTCAGTGGTTGGCTAGTTTGGGGAAGCACCCATCAACCTTTACTTTGAGACAGTCTGAATCACATCTTGGATCAGCTCAAAGGAGTATTTCTGACTCATTATCATTCTTTTGGCTTTTGGGTGTATTGCTCCATCTCCTAGGGAGCCATTCCATTCTAATGTATGAAGTGCAGGAACTATTAGGTGAAAGAAGAAACCATCTTGACAATAATGTGTTCCTCTTTAAAGGTTACACCTTTTACATTATATCAATGTGCTTACTGGAAGTATGATGTAAATAAGTATGTCAATGACCTATAATGTTTTTCGGGTGTCAAGTTTTAAAAAATATTTTTGTTTCTAAAAAAGCTATGTAAACATAAGGAAATAAATGATTTTCTTTATGCATAATACCTGATGCATTTTCGAAAATGTTCTTGATCCTAGTTCAAGCTAGCCTTTGTTTCTTACTTGAGTGGTGTTGTTAGAATACCTTCATAATTTGCATAAAATTAAAATCAGAACCATTAACAGCTTTTGGGCAGCGAGTGAGGCCCTTTCAGGCCTCAGACAAGTGCTTTTGAAAGAGTGACAACAATCGTATTTACATGCCACCAACAGAGGCAGGAGCAATGCTTTGAAGTGGAGGGAAATCTTTGTGAACATAG
This sequence comes from Calotriton arnoldi, assembly GCA_963921515.1. Classification (NCBI taxonomy): domain Eukaryota; kingdom Metazoa; phylum Chordata; class Amphibia; order Caudata; family Salamandridae; genus Calotriton; species Calotriton arnoldi. The sequence goes on along the minus strand of CAWUFW010005833.1, from coordinate 1,167,947 downwards.
GGTGTTTAGATGATACTTGAAATACATTGAAGGAGAACAATTAATGATAGGTTTGCTCCCTGTATACAAGCAAAAATAGCATGGTAAGGAAGATTGTGAAGGGGAAAAGAGCATTTGCTTTCATGGCATGCACTGTGTGAAATTGAAACACATTTCATTACATTATGTCTCATTTATGGATTTGAGGTTTTTTCTGTCCTCATTCACCACAGACTCCGAAACTGTCACTAAACCTTTATTTTCGATTCTTGCCCTTGGCCAGGTGTGAGGTAGACAATGAACCCAGGAGGCTGCATCTCTCTCATGTTAACCAATTCCAGGAGCCACATTTTAAATGCAGCAGGAGAGCTGTACAGGTGTAATCATTTAACAAGATATATGCTCTTTGTGTTACCACCCATCTAACCCACCTGTGCCCCTCACCACTCCAGCACTGGTCTCCAGAACGTTTTCTTCTTGGATACTTTACCTGCCAGATCTATTTTTGATGCATAGAAAAGAGCATCAGGCCACTCCATGTGCTGGGGGGGGGGGGGGAGGGGCCTGTCACTCACCCATTGCGACATATTTCCCTTCTCGCCCGTACCATTGAATAAAAATGAAGGTTTCTAATATCACCAATCAACTCCTCTGGACCCTCTAGTACTCCAAAGATGATCAGAGAAAGGCTTACCTTGACATGTACCTCCAGAATGCTTGAAACGGTCTTACCCACTTCTTCCCAGAACCTTTGAATTTCTGGGCATTCCATGAGCGTAAGGATATCATTTGCCTTCTCTAATCCACATTTAGCACATTTGGCTACACTTCCTTTCCCCATCTTCAAAAATCTTTCAGGTGTCATGTAGGCTCTGTGAAGTGCAAAGAAATGATTTCTTCTTAAAAACGCAGGTTTAACAATAGTGAATAAAGTGTGCATCGATACTTGCTACATATTTTGTAACAGTTCTCTCAGCAAGCATCCTCCTCACAGTTCTTCTGCCAGCTTGAAGTCCCTGTCCAAAGACTCTAACAGTTCCCAGTACAAAATTGATACGTCCTTCTTTCCAGGGGGTTTCCCAGATAGTTGTACTTCCAGGTGGTACATAGTGACCAAGTCCGATCTCATACTCTGCTCCCAGCTTTTCAATTGTAGGTACTTGAACCTTGAAAGCTTCCCCTCCCAGCATTTTGTTTATATCTTCCCCGGGAAGAAGCCTGCCGTCTCAAGCGAGTTTGCCCCAAAATTGTATTCCCGCCGTCTTAATTGGTAGAGCCAATATATCATTTAAGCATTCAAGGGTGCCCTGGGAATCCCAGATAGGAGCCAAGTTTTAAAAATATTCCACTTTAGCCGCCTGTCTGATGTTAAACCACATCTTGGCCATTGCTTGCAAAACTTTCAATTTCACTTTTTTGAAAAATTTCGGATCTCCAAATTTAAATAGAAAGTGTGCTGATGCTCCTTTAACACATTTTAGCATGGCACTAAACAGGGTCCCTAATTCTGAGTCATCTGGAGTATTAAAAAGCATCCTAGCATTTTTCTTCTGAAAGGCCCAGGCATAATATTGTATATCTGGCAGATAAGCCCCCCTTTTCTTTCTTCTACACAATATCTTCCAAGAGATTCTTGACCCCTTGTATGCCCAGACAAAGGAATGTATAGCCTGCTGTATTTTTTCTACTAAGGTTTTTTTGAAATCAAGATGGATTGTATTGAAGAAAAAAATGGTTTTAGGAAGTATCACCATATCTTCTAAATTGATTCTACCAAAGATAGTCACGGGTAAGTGCGCCCACCCTTCATTAGAGCTTTTATTTCCACTACCGCTTTCCCAAGAGTTACTTACGGAATTTCATTGATGTCCTGCATAGTTTTGAACCCAGATAGTTCATATCATTCTTAATCAGGGGGTTTTCCCTGATCTGGTTCCAAACCATAATCTCATTTTTCTCTGCTTTCACAGCATAACCTGAAAACTTACCAAAGTTTGTGGATATCTGCAAGATGGCAGGGAGGGTCATGCCTAGGTCGGATGTAAAGACCATAAGATCATCCGCATATAGGGACACCTTCTTCTCCCATCTATTGCAACAAAAAGGGAAAATAGTAGTCTCATTTCTAAGTTTAGTTGCTAAGGGCTCAATATAAAGGGTAAACAATTACGGGGATAGGGGGCAGCCTTGTCTTGTTCCTCTAGATATTTTAAAAGTTGAGGGTAAGTTCACAATCACTAGAATTCTCGCTAAGGGGTTCTGATAATTAAATGAATTGCTCTACAAACATTTTCACCCAATTTATGTTGTTTTGAGGACGGTAGCCAGGTAGGTCCAATTTACCCTTTCGAAGGCCTTTTTTTAATCTAACATTACAAAAGCTGAGGGCATATGTAGTAGCAAAATCTATAGACCCAACAAGGCAGTACGTTAATTCTTGGAGATATCTACCTCTTACAAAGCCCTTCTGGTCACTATGTAGTAGCCCCCCCAGCTACTTTACACAACCTCTCTGCCAAGACTTTTGCCAATATTTTATATTCGCTACTAAGAAGCAAAATTGGTCTATAAGACTCACAGCACGTAGTTTTTTTCCCCTGGTTTCAGGATTAGCGTAACTGTTTTTTCATTCCAGGATTTCAGCAGCTGTGTACCCTTCTCTAGAATCTCCTCAAACACAATTGTCATAAATCTAATTAAAGAATCCCCAAGAGCGTGATATAATTCTACCGGTATACCTTCCGGGCCTGCCGTTTTACCCCTTTACTTCAGCCTATTGCCACTCTGATCTCTTCTTGGCTGACAGGTTAATTCAAGAGGGCCAGTTTTATGGATTTGGCTTGACTTTAGCTAGTTACTTTTGCTAGATTTGTCGAGTCAAAACCACAAGAGCTTATTGCTCAATTTTTTAACACTGGAGATGAAGAAACTTCAGTGTGGGAAAAATACAGAAATTGATGCTCTTTTGTACATTTGCGCATACATTAGTTTAATCAACTCTAAGCTGCCATCCTGTTCTGTGCCATTTTCTTCCTTTGCTTTCCAGATTATTATTCTCGTTATCATTATTATTATTATTATCATTATTATTATTAATATTATTAATCATAATAATGATCAAGTAGCTGGAGGAGCCACAGAGGGGGCGAGGCCTACAACCCTAAGAATGCTCTGGTTTCTGCCACATCATCTCTGTGTCCAGAGGCTCTGAAAATCAACAGCTGGCTACCGCAGTGCAGGACGCATGTGGGGCGAGTGGGCCCGTCTGCACCCGTCATAGCCCGGAGGAGGCTGGGCTGGGCCACCCCCACCCCTTGGTACATTTAAGGTACATTAAACCAACTTGCTGTTATCTGATTTGTATTATCCCCCGGCCACCTTACACTTGTCGTATTCTCTCTACTTGATTTTTAATATAATGGGAAAGAATAGGTTGGAGGTCCTCTGAACTTACCAACTCCCTCCACAACCTCAACTGAAAGAATGCTGATGAGGGCGGTAAATGTTATAAGCAATAAACCCAAGCTGTCCAAGGCTTGGGCTCATTCATTGCAGGGCCATCAGACTCCTTGGTTCAGACACCACTTGTGGTTAATGAAAGTCCGCCTTAAGCTCTATGTCAGTCATCAAACGGTCAATATGCTCGGCCAAAATAGGCCAAAAGGGGAGCTCCACCCAGAGGGACAAGCTATTGCCAATTTAAGTACCAACTCCTATTGCTGGCCACCTCCATTTCCCCGATGGGGAAGGAGGTTCAACGGATTTGCAACGGATTTGCTGTCAAATTGCCCGAGGGGGTGATTTTATTGGAGGACTGCCTAGTGAAGATTAGGAATTTACTTCAGGCGGCAATCTCACCGGTCATTGCATGGTTGGATGCTATTGAATGCATGCTCTTGGCTTTCATTCGCTCAGAGGCATTAGATAACATGTACCCTATTGCAGCATCAGCCCCTAAACCCTTTACGGCTGTGGGTCTAAGGACGGTTGAAAATACCCATTGCTCACTTTCCCCAGTACAGGCTTGTCTAACTGCCAGGGTCACAAATTCTACTCAAAATCCCATAAACTCTCTAACAATGGGCGACTGCTCTATTTCTAATCTAAACTGTCACTGCCAAAAGGAGCCGCTTCAGACCCATGATAAGAAGGGGCAAGGTCCCATGGGGAGTACAGTTCAAACAATAAATCAGCGTGTGATTAATCTTCCTCTAGCTTCCTGCCCTTATGTGGTAGTCTTATCGGGAGTTCCTCCCTTAAGAAAGGAGCGGTGAGAGTCTCATGAGGATTTGCTAAATAAGACTCTGCACTGGTTGTCCTGGCGTAGGAACTTCCCCCTTAATTTGAAAAACAATATTTTGTTGACAAGAAGAGGGGGCTGGATTGGTCCCAGGCCTGTGCATTGGCAAGGCGACTGTATAGTTGTAAATTTTAAGTTACCCTCACTGTTTAGGCCCTTGCTTTTTGGGCAAGCAGGAAGATGCTTGCCGCCAGTGACATTCTTCTACTCCCCCTGGGCTATTTTTAGAAACCAAGTTTGCCCATACCTGGCCCCTTTCACGATCCCACTGATGCCCCCAGCCCCCGCTTCTCTCACCTTTGGTATACCAGTACACAATTGCTATGATGTGCTAGCGGATAAAGTCTGACATGATGATTCAGGGAAGGAGAGCTCAAGATCTGCAGGCTCTCATGACCATGCGAAGGGGACCTCAGTCTCCTCAGACACTTCCCTTAAATTGATCTCTTGGAACGTTGCAGGACTACAGTCCAAACTTTCTAACCCTGAGTGGTGTAATTTCATCGACTCCTATGACATATCTCTGTTTCAAGAGACTTAGTCCACCACTCCGCTTTACCATCTAGGGTTCACTTGCGATAGCGAGGCGGCTGTGTCTTCAGGCAGAGGCAGGCCCTCAGGGGGTCTCACAATATGGGTTAAAACCACTCTCCGTGCCACTATCAAAGGGATTAAGTTGGGTTCACCAGATATAGGGGACATCAGTTTAGTTTCCTCAGATCGTACATCATGTCATGTTTATAATATCAATTGTAGACCCAAGGGTGGTAAACCAGAGTCAGTCAAAATCAGTCTGTTATCTGCACTTATAGCTGCACTCCCCTTTGAATTTGTGAAAATCGTAGGAGGGAACTTTAATCGTCAGTTTGAGCCATTGGATGCACATTTTAATCTCCACTCCCTCGAGGAGGACCAAGTATGGTCCATACCTCAACTGACAATCACAACAGCAGTCAGATGATCACCCCGGCAGACCAGTTAAATGCCCTTACTTTAAATTCAGGCTTTAGGGCCTCTAATGGTAGGACAGCTTCAGACAGGGAGGGATGCCATACATTTAACCGGCTCCAGGAATCAAATCTTTTGGACTATTTTCTCTAGGATGCCCAGCTCTGGCCTGCTCTAATAGACATGACAGTGTTACCTGGTACTGATAGCAACCGCAACCCTTTATCGCTAGAGTTGAAGTCGATAATGCCCACAGTACGACCTAATCATGACGAACCCTTTGAGGGAAGGTTGGCCCTATCCACTAATAGGCGCATGGTTAAATGAAGTGCTGCTTCACCGACTGAAGAGTTAATTGATAGCATATATAGATGTGTTGTTGGTGGAATAGATGATTTTTTGTTACTGCTAGAGCAGTCTCAGCATGAGTTGTGTGACTGGGCTACCCTTGTAAATGTTCATTTGCAGTTATTTTGCAACCTTGTTGAGTTTCTCTATGTAGAATCTCGTCGCCTGGGCAAGAGGCAGAAACCCCCCCACCTGGTATAATCTGCTGTGCAGATCAGCAAGAATGGAGTTGTCACATGCCATTAACCAGCAAGATCATTTGAAGGTTCAGGAGGCTAGAAAGGTTTTCAAAGCTAGCATTCAAGAGGCAAAGGGAGATTGGGAAATCAAAAAGTGGGAATCCCTGTTGACATCGGTAAAAAGAGGTGACTCGTGCTCGTTTTGAAACACAGTGGCCACTGGCAGTTCGGATGGTTGCCCCCTGATTGAAAATCATATATCGCTGGAAGTTTGGGTTGCTCACTTCGCCAATCTGTATTCTCCCCAAAAACCTAGCTTATCTTCTGATGTTGATTCTCTTATTCTGGGTAGTGGTGTTACTACTGAGATTAGTACTGAGGCAATTGTACGTTATCTTAGGCGACCCTCTTAATAGTTTGGTTATCACCACTAAGGAAGTTGTATTGGCAATTAGTAAGATTGTTCCTCATATGGCCCCGGGATTGGACAAAGTCCCAGTCGATCTCTTTTTGGGAAGGCCTAAGGTGTGGCATCCTTATTTGCCCTCGTTTTGAGTGCTATAATGAGGGGTGCCCCTATTCCTCCTACATGGGTTCAGCCCGAGATTATCCCCATTTTTAAGAAGGGAGCTCGAGACCTCCCGTCCAATTGCAGGCCTATAAGTTTAATTGATTGCACCCAAAAAGTTTTTGTAAGAGTTGTACTGAATAGCCTCCAAGAGTGGATGTCTGCCACACAGATTCTCACCCCCTGCAGGCAGGATTTAGGGAACGGATTAGCACTCTAGATCGGGTGCTGCGGTTTCAGCTTCTTTCCTGGAAATATGTCTTATTGGAGTGGGGACGGTTGTATGTGGTGTTTGTTAATCTTAGATCAGCTTTTGATTTGATTTCCCGCATTAAGTTATGGCAGGTTTTGGGTGTTTTGGAGGTGCCGAACTATTTTTTTAATATAATTAAGGGCTTGCATGAAGGTAACTTCGCCCAAGTAAGATGTGACCAGATGGGAGAATTGATAGAGCCCTTCCCTGTCAAAAGGGGGGTGAGACAAGGGTGTGTACTTGCGTCAACCCGTTTTTCACTTTTTATCAATGATCTAGCAACTTTTATAGACTATGGTAGATCTGATGCTCCAACTCTAGCAAACATCGGGACTCCGACCCTGATGTTGGCAGACGATACGTTGCTCATTTCAAAATCCCCTATGGAACTTCAAAGGATCTTAGACAGATTTGACACCTTCTGTAGTCTCAGAGGGTTGGACATTAATGTCGCCAAAACCAAATATATGGTACTTAACCCTTGTAATACCACACTTAGAGGGTCTCTCTTGGAACGAGTTCAAACTTTCGAGTACTTGGGAGCTACCCCTACCGAACACTTTATCTGGCAACCCCATATAATAAGGATCAGGCTCAGGCTAGAGCAAACATCAGGGGGTATTATGAAGTTACACAAGGGCTCATCTTTTCGCCTGATTTCCCCTGCTATACAATTTATAATCTTCATGCACTCGGCTCAGCTCTATATGGAGCTGAGCTTTGGGGACATAGAAACGTGTCTACCGTTGGGCTGATGGAAAATTGTTTTTTTGTGAGAGTTAAATGGCCTTCTCATCAGCACCCCATTGCTCCCTCTAGAGTTAGATATGAAGCATAAAAATATAACTGATGTGATTAGCCTAAGGCCTTTATTGTACTGGAAGAGACTCTGGTCTACTCCTGAGATGGCGGCTTATCATGTAGGGGTGTCGGAGATTCTATGTAGCGCAGGCTCAAATGATATCCCGTGGCTGAAGTATGTAAGAGTTACTCCTTCAAATATTGGTTTGTCAGCTCTGGGATGCCCCTTCAGAGGCCAACAAAATGTCTAAGGCTCAAGTTAAGAACGCATACAGGCGATATCAGATGAGCTTGCTGCATAGCCAGACTAATGTAGGATCCCTGACCTTGGCATTTCTTTAACAGAAAGATGGCTATGAGTGGGAGAATTCTGGGGAAGAAATTGAGCCGGTAACCGCAATTAAACTTTTCCCACAGTTTAGATATGGGTCTCTCCCTCTTTCCTCTTTTACAGCTAGATGGGGCGGGGGTATAATGAGGCCCTGATCCCTGTAATGTGCATCTTGTTTAGAAGCAAATGAAACACTTGAGCATGTTTTATTTTTTTGCCCAGTGTACCAAGGTGCTAGAAGACTGTGTATTCGCCCACTATGTCCAATCTTGGAATTAGGATGTACAGAGAGGCTCTGAAAATTTTAAATAGTGACACTTCCCAGTGTGTAGTCTTTGCGGTATCACGATACTTGTTGACCATGTGGACGGTTAGGCAAAATTATATAAAAAAGAATACATTGCCTAGTATTACTCAAGGTGGAAATAATTAGGTAAAGTTTTATACTGTTTTACATTCTCTTAATGATTTTAACGATGTATTTATCTTTTAATGGACTTATGCCCTTTTATCTTGATTTTAAATCTTGATTATTGTCACTCTTATGGGATTCTTTTTAATTGTATGAACTTTGATGGCATATATGCCGAATAAAGTTTTGTATGATGATGATTATAATCATAATATTAGGAGTAGTAGTATCATCATTAATTATGCTACTAATATTACTACTACTAATAATAATAATTGTTTTATAATGCTGTATATTGTTCTTCTGCTGTCTGTGCTGCAAGAGTTCAAGTTCATCTAACAAATGCAGACAGTGTTGTTTGTACATCCTGGGGTATTGCACACACGTGCTAATACAGAAATACATTCTTGTTGCCTCATCATATTAAACATGTATTAGCCGTGGGTAGTCAAAGCTTCTGTGCCTTTCCTTGGCTGTTCCTCAAAATCCTTTCATGTTAGTCATAATAGACTCTTGTTTATATGCAGCATCTCCTGGCACAATTGTGCCATTTCTAAATATTTACTATTGGTATTGATATTAGTATTATCTTAGTTATTAGATGTAATTCACTGACTTTGGAAGAATGAAAGGTTGAATTGCCCTACCCATGACATGAACTTGGGACTCTCAAATGAATGCACTTCGTAGTGGTGAACTCACTTAGCTGTATTGATGCAGGAGCCTTGAAGAGACTGCATACAGTGTTGGAGGCGAACAACACTACATTTGCGAGTCTTTTTCTGTGCAAACACTGGCCTGTTTCTGCACAGTAATATATGGTTGCATCAGCTTTAATTTTCCCAGTAATTGCAGGCAAGCTTTGGCATCACCAATTGGCCTGGTATAAGTTTGCTAAAGCATGTTAACATGATTTGTACATGCCTATACTTTAATGAGTTACCACTATAAAAGCAGAGCAATTGGTGTTGCCAATGCTTGCTGTATAAAATTAAAATTGAAAAAGCAATCACTACAGTGATTGGAAAACTTGAAGCTCATTCTGCAGGTACTTCACACTCAGTTGCCTGCAAGAGACAATTCAAATATATCAAAAGAAGTGGCAGCCTCAATCCTACTTATTTGCGGCGAATTAATATTTATCAGATGTAAGCTTCCAAGCATTGTTTAAGCGGCCTTTTTGAGGAAATGTTTTAAAGGTTTAAGTCTATATTATGTAATGATGGAATAATCATCTTTTTCTTAAAGTGTACCATTGAATTCTGGTTAGTGTTAGACCTAACATCCTTAGCTTGGTGTTCCCCGAGACTTTTTGCCTTCATTCCTCTATCTCGCTGAACTCGTTTCTGCTGGAATTGGGACTCTGTGCACCTTACCTCTGCTAACCAGTGATAAAGTCCTTGTGCTCTCTCCTTAAATCAAGGTAAAATTGGCCTACACCTAATTGGCGCATTTACTTTGTTTACAAGCCCCTAGTAAATGGTACTAAATATACCCAAGGCCTATAAATTAAATACTACTGGTATGCTGCAGCCCTCATTGTACCCCCCACACTAAAGTAGCCTTTTAAAACATGCCTCAGGCCTGCCACTGCAGTCTATAGTGCAGTTTTAAAGTGCCATTTCGATGTGGCAAAGTTAACCTTTTGCCAGACCTTCCTTTTTACTACTTATAAATCATCCATATGGTAGACCCTTAAGGCTCATAGGGAAGGGTGGATGGAATTTAAAAACAAGGACATGCAGGTTCAACTTTTTACAAGTCTTGCAGTGAAAAACTCAGAAGGTCTTTATTCAGTGCTGTAAGGCTATCTCTTCCATTGAAATAACAATGGGTTGCCTTATTACACCTAATACGTGCTAACTTCAGTTTGAGACAAGATAGAGAAATGCTGTTTACACTCAAATCAATTGCAATTTAAAATCATCTTTAACTGTAAAGTTGGATTTTTTTTAAGTTACTATTCGGGAAATGCATTTCTAGAAATTTGGCACTTTTTTCTGCCTAAACTAAACTTGCCTTTCTGAAAGTGTCCAGGGTTACATGACTTTGAATGGTTCTCGTGTGGTGTTTTGTGTATTACTTCTAGATAGAGGAACAAAAGAAGCCTTGGTTGTGGGCAGGGCATTGCTCTCCTGAGCAGGATGTCCAGGGGCTGTACTCAGTCTTCCTGAGCTTTAAAGGGGTAGCCTCAGGGCTTGGCCAACCGCTTCCTAACTTCTAGGGGCTGCCTGCTCCTCCATTGGCAATACAGTTCATACCTAGGCCTGCCTGCCCTTTGTTACCCTAGACAGTTTGGAGCCAAACCCAGAAAAGAAGGAAGGTTAGACAAAAGGGGTATGCCCCACCCGCAGGCTGGCACTGAGGATAAACCTCTCATCAGAACACTCCTGGACCTGTGGAAGATTTAGAAGAAGGACTACTCTGCTGTCTGAAGAAGAAAAATTAGACCTACTTGCCTTGTACCCAGGCTCCCCACAAGTGACTCCATGGGTGAGTTGACAGACCTGTTTATCTACAGGAACACAAGCTTCCAGAAGCCTTTCTACTTTCCAGCTGACCAGACCCACTGGACCTGACCAGGTACCGCTCTGCTAGCCTCTGTGAGAGTGAGTACTGACCCCCAAGTGCTGTCATCAAGGTCCTGGACCCTTGGCTGGAGTTTGTGTGTACACCTCCCTGTGCAACTGAAGGTTTCACTGGAATTGGCAAAGTGCTGTGCAGACCAATGCAGGACCTCACATTGTAGCACCTTGCAAACCTGTAGTGTCATTGGAACCAACACAGTACAGTGCAGACCGATGCAGGACCCCGCATCGCAGCACCTCACAGCTCCTGATCTGCTGCTTCACTGGGACTGACACAGCGCAGTGCAGACCAATGCAGGACCTCTCATCGCAGCTTATCACAGACCAGCGGTTTCATCAGAACCGACGCAGCATGGTGCAAAATAGCTCAGGACCTCACACTGCAGCACCACGCAGCCCCTGCACCAAGGACAAAAAGGTACAATCCCAGCGGGTCAAACTCAGTCCTGTACCTGGCCCGCGCTCCATCACAGTGTGCCTGAATTTGTGTCTTTGTCTTGGTCCAGCGTGGCCAGATGACTGCAGATAGCACTTTGTGCTTTTTGGTGCTATTTGAACTAGAAACTTTAAAAACATATAACTCCAGTTCTACCGATTGGAATATTTTTGTTTTGATGTCATTTATTTAAGAAAATTAACTCTGTTGTTCTAAATTGATTTGGGAAGTTTCCTGTGTTTTGTTTTCACTTATTATTATTTGAGTGCTGCATTAATACTTTTCACATAGCCTCTAAGTTAAGCATGACTGCTTTTGTGACAAGCTACCAGAGGGTTAAGCAGGGTTAATCTTCTGACAGGGATTGTGTTTATAGTTTGAGTGTGGCTTCCTTCCCCCTCAACTAATAACACAAACTCTTACAGTTAATGTAATCATTTTTCTTTAAACTCTTGAACATTGTCATGGTTCTTCTCAGTTTATCCCACCAATAGACAGAGCCTAAGTTGCATCTCACTGCACTCTGGCAATTGTATTCTTTATACTTCAAACACTTACTTGAACTTTGCAGCTCGTTAAAGCCCGACGTCAGCTCTTTTCAGGTATTTTGAGTCTCACTTCTCATCTCAAATGAACTTCCCTTAATGGTACTGGGAGAAACTTTCCATCTACAACTTTTTACATGACTGGCTTACAACAGTTTGCCCTCAGAGTGAGGGACCATTATTCAAAGCTAAGACGTTTTTAACGCTGATTTCACCCCAAAGCTGCAGTGTGATTCGAAATTACTGAGGGGCATATTATCAAGAGAATTATCGCCGCTTTAGCGGGCGTTTTCGGCCGAAAAGCGGCGATAATCCTAACGCATTATTAACAAGAACACGCTAGCGCGTGTATCCTTGATTTAACTCCTGTTTCTGTCACCACTCGCTACGCATCGATAATGAGATGCAAAGTAGGCGTGGCTGACAGAAACAACATGGGAAAATATCGCGAAGGCAGCTTCGCGATATTAGCAAAGAGGGGTAGCGATGATAATAATCGCGCTACCTCTGGCCTAACGCAGGAATTTAACGTCTGCTAAATTCCTGTGTTAGGCATATCTAACATGGGAGGTGGATTATGGGGTTAAGGCCACAGGGCCTTATCACCAAGATCATCGCCGTTTTGGGAGGGACATCGCTGTTTTTCATGCGATGTTTGGCCATTTGCCCGGTATCGCTGGAATATTTATCGCCGTAGCGCTGAGCGTTGGTAATACAGCGTGAGCTTGGCGAGATATTCCAGCGATAGCCGGCGATAAAGAAAAGCGCGCTAAGCGCGCTCGGTGATAATTATCGCCAACCCTAGATAATATGCCCCTGAATTTCTTCTTTAAACGTGGGATGGACAATGTGTAATTTAGCTTAAAATGTATTGTTAGTTTTGTAAAACTTGAGTAAGAATTTCATTACAAAAACTGAAAATTCACCCAATAAAAGTGAGTTTGTTTTTTTTTTTTTTTTTTTTTTTCTTTATCACAGCAAGTGTACATAAATACATAGATAGCAGCTTATGAATTTAACATGTTAATAAATATAATTAATGTACAAAGATACAAAAAGCAGTACTAATTCATCATACAATCCAGGTGATAGTCAGACTCTGAGGTTTAACAGCAAGTACTTATTGGAACGCATCCAACCATGTCATTAAGGCTCCCCATATCTTCCTCCCCTTCTTTTTAGCCTGAATGCCCTTGCGAGTATACAGAGCCATTTCAAAATGATATGCATATAAAAGCGCCCCTTCCATTGCTGAAAGGTCGGAGGTAAGCTATCTAGCCATGATGAAGATATACACAATCTAAAAACAATCATTGCAATAAAAAGCATTTCCAACCCAGGTCCCGAGACTGTCTTATCCACACCAAATAACATTAGTTGCGGAGACGGAGTGATTTTGCTTTTCAATACCTCCCCCAAAAGCCCACGATTTCCAATTCTAGCAGTCTTAAACAGGAGCAGGAATAAAATATATGAACCAGATCCGCCTCCAACGCCTGACATCTAGGGCACCTTGTCCCCGCCACGCCGCCCCATTTCGCAATCTTTGCTGGAGTTACATAAAGATCAAACAACGTCTTATAATGTTGTGACTGCAGATTCGAAGCAAACACCATTGTGCCCCCTAACTGCAGTGATTCCAAAAGCCGGAGTCGGCAAGCTCAAATCTTTCCTGCCATTTCCCACACTGTTTCTCCAAATCATCAGGGACCAGTTCCATCAAACAGCCATATATCTGAGAAATGGAAGGGGCGGTCTTCTTTACCATCATTTCCAACAAAGGTATTTGATCGAAGCCAGCTATTCCCCCAATCTTTTTTTGAAAAATCCCTGATCTGCAGGTATTTAAAAAAATCTCGTGGCCCGATATTAAATTTCCTGCAAATCACATCAAAGGGTGCCAGCAAATTCCCAGCAAGGAGGTCTCCAAGCCTGCCAATCCCGTGATTGCCCCATCTATTAAAACAGCTATCATGAAATATACAGGGCAGTTGTTCATTCTGGATCAGGGAGTATATCTGCTGTACCTGCCTACCCCAATCTTCTTCCGAACCATCGCCCAGTTCCTATATGCAGCATACAGAGTCTTAAAGCGGGTTCGCTTAAAATAGCTAGGCTCAAAAACATCATTAAACATCCATGAGCAGCATTACCAATTAATAACTCATAGATGGATGGTACATGATTACCAGCGCCGTACTCCATTGCCTGAGTGCTAAACAATACCTTATAGCATTGCATAGCAGCAGCAAGGTAGTATAGTCTGAAGTTCGGGAGTGCCCATCCACCCCTCTCTCTGGGTAAACACATAAAGACATTGGCTCTTCTGGTTTTCCCATATGCCCATACAAAGCTTGCTACTAATCTATCAATTTTCTTAAACCACTCATTGTTGAATTCCAATGGAACAGCTCGAAACACATATAGCAGTTTAGGAAGAAAAACCATCTTAACTAAGTTGCATCTTCCCATTATAGATAGTCTCAAATTGTCCCACCGTTCAAAATCCTGTTTGGCTTTCTCCAAAATAGGGATCACATTTAAATCAATTATACGCCCCACCTTAGGGGTAATGCATATACCTAAATAAGTAGCTTCGCTTGTGATCCTACTATCAGAAGCCAACGTATGGCTGTTAATCAAAACTTGTGTTTTAGCCTTGTTTAACAAAAACCCCGACCTTATACCGAACTCTTCTGCCATCTCCTCCACCGCCTGCAATGCCCTATCTGGGTCACTAGTAATGATGGCGATGTCATCGGCGTACGCCAATGTTTTTGTATCCCAGCCGTGTAAGCTAACAGGAACAATATCCGGTGATGACTCTAGTCTCCTGAGCAAAGGATCAATAAATAGGGCAAACAACAAAGGAGACATAGGGCATCCCTGTCTCGTTCCCCTCTCTATTAGAAAGGGTTCAGACTCTTGTCCCATTATTTGCAAATAGGCTATAGGCTTGTTATACATTGCCCGGATTGCCCCAATAAAGTCTTTTCCCAGGCCATTGTCTTCCAATACTTTCCACAAAAAGGCCCATGACACACGGTCGAAGGCCTTTTCTGCATCGAGTAAGACCACCCCCATTGGTTTTTCCAAAACTTCCGTTGCATCAAATAAAGCTATAACCCTCTGAATGTGGTCAGTTGTCCCCCTACTCGGAATAAACCCATGCTGCTGCTCAAATACCAGCTGGTGTATGACCCCAGCTAATCGAGTGGCAAAGATTTTAGAATATACCTTCACATCGCTATTAAGCAACGTGATTGGTCTATACGAACCCATGGCAACTGGGTCTTTACCTTTCTTTAAGAAAATGATTATGTTAGCGATACCCCATGTCCTGGGAGGCGAAATCCCGGTTTTAACACCATTTACAAGACTCAGCAGCTCCTGCTGAATTTCTGAGAAGAATACTTTATAGAATTCTAGTGGGATATGGTCTGCTCCTACCGCCTTCCCCGATGGTAAAGCAAACAAGGCAGCCTGTAACTCCTCTAATGAAATTACTCCCCCAAGCATTAGTCTCTCCTCATCTGTGACCAAGCCAGACTGGTCTACCAAGCACTTATCTAAAAGCTTGGGGCCCAGATTCGAGGAGTCTTTATACAAATTGGCATAAAACCCCTAAAAGCCTCTCTAATTTCCCCGGGATCTGTAACTATGTTTCCAAGCAGATTCTTAACCTTGCTAATACTACCAACCGTCCTCTGTTGTTGTGCCCTAACTGCTAGGAACCGCCCAATACGCTCGCTATATTCGTAGCGGTCCTGCTCTTTAGAGAGGAGTTTCCCCGCCGTTTTCTCTACAAAATGTTCATTCAAGCGAGCCTTGATAACAGCTATCTCGTTTAAAACAGGGGCTGAGTCTTTCCCATTTTTAACAGTACTAATTAAATTGGTTTCCAGGCAGCTTAGCATTTGATAAAGCTCTCTGCTGCGTCCACACGCCTTCTTCTGTTTATTGATGCTAAAACTCAGGGTTTCGCCCTTACCCCCGCTTTAAATGAGTCCCAGATTATTCCTACATCCGCACTTCCGTTATTTAGTTTAAAAAAAGCACAATCCAGGATTTCATGTGTTTAACATAATCATGATCCAGGAGCAGCCCCCTTTCAAATGTCCACTTTCTAGGTGCACGAGCCAGCCCTGCAATTACAAACTCAAAAATAATCGGATTATGATCAGACACTGCTCTAGGATATAAATCAACCTGTGCCCCCAATAAAAGTGAGTTTGTGATGAGATTTATTTCTGAGAAACCTACTTTTGTGGAATTTCTTTCTGACAGTTTAAACTTCATAAGAGTAGCAATCTTGAGATATTTGCAAACTTTTGAATGAAGCTTCGCCAAGTTTGGGATGAAAAAACTTCAAAACGTCGCACCCCTCTTTTTATGTTCCCAGTCGACCTCTGAGAGGGCCGACCAATTTCTGTTGGTGATCCCAGCTGCTTGATATAAAACCAGGAATTATAGTTATTCCCAGATCCTAGACCAAAAATCGTGAAATCACTTGCCCTTGAGGAAATGGCCTTTTGGAAGAATATTTTATTTCAATAGCCTGTGATTACCTTTGTCGTTCAGTGACTCGATTTTCGTAAGGGCACATAACAAAGCATTATAATGGAAATAAGATCAGCAATGGGCTTCCAGCATCTAGATTTCTGTCTGTTTTTCCAAATGCTCGCCACACTTGTGGTTGATTAATTCGGTCCTTTTTTTTGGACATGTTGTACTAATAACCTCCTCTGGTCAGATGTATCTTCACTCTAGTTTTCATTCATAGGCGCAGAAAGTAAGGGTTCTTACACCCCCACAATAACCATGCTGGAGTTTCCAAAGATGAATGAGCTATAAAGATACCTTTAATTTTTTATTTATCTTACCACATTTTATGTGTGTTCATAGACAAATGTCAAATGTCAGGCTGCCTGCTGACAAATTACTGCTTATTCTTTTAATATGGGGACTAGTGTTTACATTTCTTCCCTTGACTGCAAAGTCAAAATATTTTGTAAACTGTACTATCTGCCAATCTTGCTTCGGTGTAGGAAGTGAGAAACGAAAGGTTGTAGGATGTCAGTTTTTTTCTAACACACAGCAAAATTTAAATACCTGTAAATGAACTTTACAAACATTTCAAAATATATAATTAGTTAACAAAGCACAAATGAAACACATTTTTTGTAATTCTGAAGTGTGAGGGAAACCGAGATTTTAAAAGGATCAAAGCAAACCAAGACACATTAGATGGTGATGTGAAAATGGTAAATATTTGCAGAAATCTGATTTCCACACTTTATTGCTTGTATCAGTAAAACCGCATGTCAGTGCGAATTATGTGGTCATTTTAATGGAAACTGTGCTGTCTGTAAATGACTATGTGCTAGCAGGCCATGTTGTAGTAATATATTTGCAGCAGTGCGCTCCAAAATTCTCCACTCGCTACATGCCACACACTTACCACTCTCTTGCTGAATTGGTGTGGCCCATTGTTATTCTTGCTATTTGTGAAACCCTGAGATTCTCCACATGCCCTATGACTTCAGTGATGTAACACTAATGGCAGCACCGACTCAAAAAAATTGTTCCAGCACCACCACAGCCAGTCATACAGCGACGACTCCTCCGCTAAGGCGAAGGAGCATCGCCCCACTGCTCTGTGAGCAGTTGAAAAAGGAAAAATAAAAAGATGATAACGCAATGTTATTATAATTTTATTTTTCCGTCCTGGCTCAGCTTGTTTACATTTTAGATGCGGGCTGGGCTGTCACAGGAGCAGGGGGAGGAATGGTGGGCACTCTTTTAAGTGTGCATGACGGTTTGGCTAGCCGTCTTGGGTCGGCTCAACAGTAATGCGCATTTAAAATGTTCTCCACCCGGATGTACTGCACAGCCTGGGTGGAGAACATGCACAGGCTCCCAGTCCCTGTGTGAGCCTGAACCATGGCACTCAGACCAATCATGACGCCACTGTCATGCTGGTGACAGCAGCGTCATGCTTGGCTAGGGGAGTCTGGGAGACTGTTGCTTCCTGCTTCTGGAGTCGAATGGAAGAGGACCAAGAGGCAGCAGCCAGGCTGCAGGTAAGTGATTTTTATTTTTTCATCCCGCCCCTCCACCCTCGTTAAGTTGCAGCCACCACTGCAGTCTTAGTATCAGAACAAATATTGAATAATCTCCACAGGAGAGTAGAATCAGTAAGCAGGAGCCAGTAACAAAGGCCGAGCTAGAACTATCCAGAAATATCATTATTACTTGGGAGGAAATGGCTAAATTCATCTTTCAATATTGCCACTGAATTGTGTGATTTTACCATGCCAAGGGAACATTGGCCCTTTTATCACAAACTTAAAAGACTAGGGGTCATCTTTATCGAATCTTTGCACCGTGACACACCTTGCTGCGCTGCACTGTGTGAAAGGGGGAGGGTGGGAATGGGACATATCTATCTAAATATGGTGCATTTTTGTCATCTGTCTGCTCTGGCGTACAATTAGCAGCCTAGCGTCAACACAGGCTCCTGTGCGTCACAGTGCAAGGGTGCCTGTGTTGGAGGCAGGATTGTTTTTGTGCAGGAAGAGATGCCTTCCTACACATAAACAATCCTCAGAGGCATTTTCCTGCAGAATGCAGCACACATAGAAAGAGGAAAAACAAAGAGAAATAAAGATATTTCTCCTTGTTACACCTCACCTGGGGAGGCGTAGCATTTTGACGCATTCCCCAGTCTGCCTCTAATGGTAAATCTGGGAATGCACCAAAATCCATGGGTGGATGCGTGGGAACACCCACACTTCACCCATGGAACACCTCCTCGGACAGAGCGGCGTAAGGCAGCGATGTGCGCTGCCTTGCATTACTCCAGATTTATCAAGCCATGCAGGGCCACGCAAGGTGGCCTTGCATGGCTTGATAAGTCTGACTTAGGTTTTGTGTTTTCCTTGTGCCCCCTTGCGTGGCTCAAGGGCAATGTAACTCCATGATAAATCTGGCCCACAAATTGATGGAGCATCTCCACATTTAGAGCTTCATTTGGAATAGCAATTCCAAACCTATAAATACAGGCAAGTTACTCTTGCAAAAGATAGTTGTAAAGGGTTTTTCCAGAAAGAGAATGAAAGAGCATGAGGCAATGCCAGGAACATTTCATCCTAGACATATTAATTTCCTACTGGAAAAATGTAAATAGTTGTGCATGCAGAGTGCATATCTCAACAAAGCTTACTCATGCTAAAAGTCTGTCCTGCAGAAAATTCTTAAGAGGTAAATGTCGATGAAGGAGTGTGCTTTTCAAATCCACAATGTGCACAATTTTCATCCTTAGTTATGGGGATTGTTGTCAATTTCCTAAAAAGTCAGAATCTTACTCAAACTTTATACAAATTGAAGTAAATGTGTCTATTGTATGCAAATTGTATACAAATTGGAAGAGGGGCGCTAATTCCTTAATTTCCTTTAGCTCTACATACCTTTACCTCATTAGTTATTTTTACCTGGAAACATTACCTCGCCATTACAGTAATCTTCGCTTAAATTAATTAAGGTAAATAGGTGGGGGGATATGGTTAGGATTAGGGACTGGATAAGGGTAATAGTACAGGATATTATTAGACTTGGGGAAAGGTTTATGCTTAGATTAGGGTCAGGGTATGGGATAGATTTTGTGTTAGTGTTTGAGAAAGGGTATGACTGAAAAAAATGTTTAGCGTTATGGGATCATTCAAAGTTTGATGCAATGAAAGAACAGATGTATATCAGCAGTTCCTCTTCACCACTAACCTCACAACTCCCCACCCTATTTAGAGGTGGTGAGGTTGCTGATAAACCTCTGTGTATCCACCACTGGTTTTACGAGTAGTCAGTCAAAGGCAGAAACCCACTCATCAGAAGGACACCCTGTTTGATGCAGCACAATGTCCATTATATTTAGGTCAGTGTTCCTGATGCAGATTTTCCTGTGAAATTCTGCCATGTGAGACATGGTGGACGTGAGTTCATCACAAGTTGGGGAAAACAAATGGTGGCCCTCACTCATAGGGAGTAAACTATTGTTCTGTCAAGGCCATTTATGTTGTTTTTTACTGAAAGAAGCCTGCAATTTGACGAGGGTGGCCACTGTGACACAGCCGCCAATCGGCATTTTATCTTTGTCAAAAGTGTCCGCATTTTACCTTTGTTAAAAGTGCTTCTGCTGCACTTGCCTGGGCACTTTCATCAAAACAATTGCTGACATTTTGACATGGAGATCTGAGGATAGAGGAAGGTCTTTCGCTAGAAAGGCAGAGACGATGGATTTCTTTAACAAGCTATGGGTAAATGTAAAAGTTAATATAGCCTTATAGCCCGCCGTAGCGGGCTATATTAAAGGCCCGCTCCAGCGTTAAAGGCCCGAGCCGAAGGCGAGGGCCTTTAACAAGGGAGCAGGACTTTATTAGCCGGTATAGCCCAGCTACGAAGGGCTATAAGGCTATTAGAACATTCTGCCACTAGAGGGCAGAATGTTCTAACAAATAAACAAAGGCCTCTCGGAGCCGAGGGGGTTTCAAACCCCCTCGAGCTCCGAGAGGCCTTTGTTCACAGCAATAGCTGTGAACAAAAGCAACATTGGAATGTTGCTCTGCGGGCCTTTACCGGCCCGTAGAAGCTCGGAGCACTCCTTTGTATTCAATGGAGTGCTCCACATTCCAAAGTTCTAAGTATGCATAAAGGTTTAGGATTAAGCGAACGATAGGGTTGTGGTAAGGGAAAGGTTTAGATTACAGATAGAGCAAAGGTCTATGTAAGAGTAATGCATTGGTTGAGGGAATTATAAGGATAACAGAGTAAGTTTAAGAGATAAGCGTAAGTACAGGATTATGAATAGGTGAACAGGACGAACTGAAGTTATAGACAAGGTGAGTGTCAGGTTAGAGGAAAAATAAATATTGACAGGCATATGAAGTAATGTTAGCCAATGTGTTTGTGGCTAGGTAAAGCCAGTCTGCATTTTGCCATTCATGGACACTGCCAACTGCCAGCCATTCTGTCCCCCCCAGACCAAGCTCCAATGGAAGTAGATGGACAGGTGAGTTTTTGTTATTGTTATTCATCTTTTAACATTCAGTTACATGGAAATGCCAAAGAGGTACCTCCTCTGAAAACCTCTGCCTTTAGGAACCACTTAAGGAGCCTTGCTCAAACTTCTGTTAGATTAATAACTTTGTTTTGATTAAATCTTCCATTATTTTAAATTTATTGCACTACATTAAAATTATTTTTCTGGAGTTCAAATTAAAAAATGAATTCCCACCTAATGTAAAAAAGACATTTTTTAATCTGCATTATTAATTCTTAAAAGTGTTGTATAGAATTACTTAAAGGTGATTTATATTATATTAAAATATGATCTTAAAATAATTTTTCAATTGAACAATTCTGATATTTCATAAATAATAAATATGCATTCTTTTTAATTGTTTTATTAATTTATATTTATTTTTATTTTTAACTGTTTTAAATATTTAGGTTTAGTTTAACAATATTTCCTGAGGGGTTTTATTTTAAGTCCCTACCAGCACCCATTTGCATGGGAGGGTGTTGCAGTAGCAGTGGCTGTATGAAGTGTATGAAGTAATTCCACAAGCATGTGTGCTGCTGGAATTACTTCATCTCTGAGCACGAGTAACTTACTTTCGTTTTGGGTCCCTTTTTGTCTCTAGTAACTTTAGAAGGGCAGTTTGTGACTAGCAATAGGCCTACTCTTTTGTGTGTGGGTGCACGTCCCTCTCTAACCCTTCACTAGCCCTCCACAAACTCACTCCTCCTTAATCCCCTCGTGTTTAGTCATAAGTATTCCCCATTTTCCATCCACTCCCCTTTTTCCCTCCCACATTTACTACTAAAACGTCTACTTACGCAGTCGTAGTAGAAAATCTCCTCACAGAAAAAGATCAGAGAGGCGAAGGTATAACCTCTCCACGTAAACTTGTGAATAGCATTTTGTAATATATTGGTAGTACTAATGTAGCAATGCAAAACATACTATAAAATGCAATTTATGAATAGACCCCTATATTTTGACCAAAGACAAAGGGCAAGTGTTAGAAATTGGATCTCAAGTTGACATAAGTATGCACCCTGTCCAAGTAGGGACCACAATCGTAGTCAGGGTAAGTCAGATACACACCTTAAATTAACCTGTGCGCCCCCTCTGGTAGCTTGGCACAAAGCAGGCAGGCTTAACTCAGGAGACAATGTGTAAAGTATTTATGCAACACTTAATACAGTAAAACAGTGAAAACATCACACAAAAATAATTCACACCAGGTTAGAAAAATATTGCTTAATTTAATTAACAGTACAAGACCAAAACAACAAAAATCCAATAAGTAAAACCGGAGTTCTGACTTTTCAAAGATTAAATTGAAATATTGTGCTTAAAAGCATAAACCACCAACCGGCGACATCTGCACGTACTTGACCGAGGTAAATCCAACAGTTCAGGCCACCCACAATGGAGTGCAGGTCGGACACAGGGAGAAACCTTGTCCCACTGAAAAAGTACCTTTAAATGGAGGATGCATCATTGACGAAGACCCGATGCGAGGAGTAGAGGAGGCGATGCATCGTCGTCGATCCGGCTGGATGTAGGCAATGCATTGGTTCTGATCCGCGCAATTGGAGATGTGTCATCGGCGAACCCTATACAATGAAGGTAATGCCTCGTCGTTGAGCCGCGCAGCCGGCGATGCACTGTCTTTTTCCCCAGCGGCGATGCGTTCTAGGGCAAGACTTACAGTTGGCAATGTCCAGAGGCTGTAGCAGGGTTGTTGGAAGTCTTAGATGTCCCTGAGACTTCAGAACAGGAGGCAAGCCAGCAAGCCCTTGGAGTCACTTTGGTTCTCGGGATGTAGAGATGCAGGTCCTGTCCTTCTCACTCCCAGGCAAGGAGGGCAGCAGGGCAGGTACAGCAAAGCAGGAGTCCAGCAAAGTCCAGCAGAGTGAAAATCCTTTGAGCAGCACAGCAGTCCTTCTTCCTGGCAGCATGTCCTCAGGTCCAGAAGTGTACTGAGTTGGTGGGTCAGGGGTCCAGTACATATTCCTATATTGGGCCTTTGAAGTGTGGGAGACTTCAAAGAGAGGTCTTTGAAGTGCACAAGGTCCCTGCCCTTCCTGCCCTGGCTCCAGTCTCATTACATGGGAGTATGCAGATACTTTTTAAGGTGATAGACACAGCCCTATTCGGGTGCAAGTGTCAGCTCCTCCTTCCATCCTACCCAGGATTGCCTATCAGCCTGTTGATGGCCCATCAGGATGTGAATAGCCCATCAGGCACACCTATGCTCTCTTTGTGTGTGTCTGTCTAGAGGGAATGCACAAATTCCAGCTGTCACCCACTCCAGATGGATATTCAGAGACAGGCAGAGGCACAGAATGGTTAAAGTAAGAAATGACAACTTTTTAAAAGTAGCATTTTCAGACTTACAATTTAAAATCCAACTTTACCGTAAGTTGTGCTTTTAAATTGTGAGCCCAGAGCCACCAAACTTGAAATATTCATCTTGTCCCAATGGGAAATTACACTTATGAAATGTAATAGGTAATCCCAATGTTAACCTATGGGAGAGATAGGTCTTGCAGTAGTGAAAAACAAATTTAGGAGTTTTTCACTATCTGGGCATGTAAACCTTAAAAGTGCATGTCCAACTTTTTTAATACATTGCACCCTGCTCTTGGGGCTGTCCAGGTGAAGGAAGTGGCCCTTAGGGGCCACCCGGGTTACTCACAACCACCTGCTAGGCCTTCCCAAGAAATGAAGAGTCGGTCAGACAGTAGAGAATACAAACATACCTTTATTAGTAATACTCTGCAGAGGAGTCCAATCTGACCTGCACCCTAAGATGTCTGCCGAGGGACTGACTTCCCAACAGTCTGCAGTGAGTAATCATTCTTCCCAAGAAGCCTCCAACCACGCCCACAGTGGAAAGTTACCGGCCTGAGCCAAACATGAACAAAGCAGGCACAGGAGGATGGGCTACCACCCGCCAGATGGGTACATGCTATCTGTGATTCGAGGTCACCGCGCTGAATCTCAGCGTCTCCCAACTTGAGAGCAGAACTACACACTTGGATAGGTATGCGAGGGCAGAATGGCCTATTCATTAGTAAGTCGGAAAACAGCCTTGAACAGGTAAGGAAAAAAAATAATAACTAAATGCAGTATTCTGCTGAGGCAAGCAGTACGAATAATGAGGCCTAGTTCAAACACAGCCTAATAGGGATTACGAAATACAAAATGGAGTCACACTTGCTAACTAAAGCTTGCACGCTGCAGGGATAACTCAGTGGGTTGCATAACGTGAATACAAATGGCATCTATTTAGCCACACACTGCTAACCTAATATAGCATGAAACGAGTGCATGGCAGGAATGGGATTTTCAAACCTAACACAGGGCCTACCTTAGGGGTGACATATGTATTAAAAAGGAAGGTTTGGGCCTGGCAAGAGGGTTAACTTGCCAAGTCGAAAATGGCAGTTTAAAACTGCACACACAGGCTCTGCAATGGTAGGCCTGAGATGTTTAAAGGGCTACTTGAGTTGGTGGCACAATCAGTGATGTAGACCCACTAGTAGCATTTAATTTACAGGCTGAGGGCAGATGTAGTGCACTTTACTAGGGATTTATAAGTAAATTAAATATGCCAATTGTGGATATGCCAGTGTTACCAAGTTTTAAGGCAAGAGCACATGCACTTTAGAACTGAGTTGTGGTAAAGTGCCCAGAATACTAAGGCCAGCAAAAATGAAGTCAGCAAAACAGAAGGTCAGAAGACAAAAAAGTCAGTGGTAACCACGCTATGGATGCCAGCTAGTAAAGACTGTTCATGAAAACTCACTTACTGTGTGAAGGAAAAAGAAGCAAAAAATGCATTGTTTACGTGTCTCTCATTTCCCAATCATGTTCTCTGAAATCGAATGTCAAGAAACCATCCTGCACATATACTTCTCCATTAGATCGGAGGGGGCCCTCCAGGGTGAGCTTATGAAGCAGCTGCAGGGAAATGCTTTGGATAGCACTTAAACCATGCCATTTTGTACAATTTTACATCATCCAATGTCATGGGGATCATTTAAGTTCCGACAATCAGTGTTTTTCTCTGGCAGTCCTCTTGACATTGTCGCTTACGTTTTCTCTTTTCTCGGGACTATTATCAGCTTATGCGGCCAAGACGTAAACATGCTTTGTTCAGTTCCCGTGACTCATAAAACAGTGAGTGTGAAAACAGCAAAGACGCCCAAACATCTCCAATAAATTCCACCCACACAGCTACTTGTAATTGGTAGCTTCGTCACGAAGAGTCACACTGATTTATTTGTGACTAGAATTTAATGTTGACACGTTAAAGATAGAAAATCCTGTCAAGAAATTAGCGAGAAAGGTAAGCAGCGACAAGGAATCATGGCCCTACTTTCTATTCTACATAGAGAGCAAACCATTTCACTTGAAAATCTTTTGTACCCTTTCAATAAAGTACCTCTTTCTTGTCCAAATCTTTAAAGTTTTAAGGCAAAAAGTGTGAAAAATCACAAAGTCAATGACTGTGATTTGGGCTGACCGAGACAGACGCCTAGGGTTCAAATTTTTACCATGTGATTTATTCTTATTGTCTGAAAGTCACATCTTCTCTAGTAGGGTAAAGCATGATTCAGTAGCTAAAGAGGGAAATGCCAATCTCGCCACAGCCAAGCTCCAAGAAGTACAAAAATGTATTTTGTAGCCAACAATGCCACTTCACTGCTGGTGTAACTTTTCCACATTGTCTCTATCACAGGATTTACCTTTGGACTTTTGGGTCATTTAGACACCTTAAGGCTTAGCCGGACTACCAGGGATAGACAGGCCATGGACTGATCCATCCTGTCAATGAGCAGTCTGCACTATTTAGAGATCCATCCCTGCCACCAGGGTAAGTGTGAGGGGAGCCATCATGGTTCCCCTCACAACAGAAGTTGTTTTTTCTAAACAAAAAATAATAGGCCACAACATGCAGGGAATGGTATCTCTGTGTGTGGATGGTAATTGACATGTTCCTTGCTTATGTCCACCACGCCTTGCATATTAGACACAGGAAGCGAAAATAAGTGATGATTTGCCTGCCCTACATAAGTTAGGGTGGCAGGCATTTTGAACCCAATGGCTCTGAGATGAATGGACCACTGGTTCAGGGGTTACCGTCAGTGGACCCAGCAGCGACTTCGGTAATTACAACACAGTGGTTCTTCCAGCTCTAAATGGGGTGCGGAACTGCAGGCTTGATGGAGCGGTCACACCACCACTTTACCATGGTCAGTCCTCTTCACGAAAACCCAAATTTGATCCCTGGTCACTATTTTGCTTCACAAAATCCACTAACAGAACACAGGATTCTGTATCAGACAAAGCGCTCACAAGGTTGGCTAATTCTTTTTAGTGGTTCTGTTGTAGGCTAGAACTTTGTTTCAAAAAGCTCAGAATGGGATCTTTAGCTGCTGAGATCACAACTTTGTTGGGAAATCTCTACACCTTGTGCCAGTCCACAAGAGTTCCAATAATTATTGAGGGCCTGATTTAGAGACTGGTGGACAGGCACTCCATCACAAACATTACAGATATCCTGTTCCCTTTATTACTTATTAGAATATAATGCACTTATAATAAGGAAGATGGAATATTTGTCACGGTTGTGCTACAGTATGGATGAAATATCTGTCATGTGTGTGACAGAGTACCTGTGTCCCAAACCTCACATCAGGCCCTAAGCCTCACATTTTTGTATGTGTTGGAAACTTCTTCCTATCTATTTCTACAAATCACCTGGGAAGGCTTTTAGGTACTAGGTTTCAATTCAGCAAGGGCTCCAGCAAGGTCAAGCGCCATTCATTATCAACTGGCAGAACTGGCTTTTCTGTCCCTGAGGCTACAGGCCAGCCAACTGAACCTTGGAAAGCGCTTAGGGGCATATTAACAAGGGCCGGCGATAAATATCGCAAAGCGCACTTAGCGCTTGCATATTTATCGCCGGCTATCTCTGGAATTTATCGCCCGGTTAGCGCGTTATCAACAACGCGGATCGCCGAGGTGATAAAAATTCCAGAGATAGTGTGGATATCGCCGTTTTCCATGGTGGAAAACGGCGATATCCTAGATGATAGGGCCTGTGGTCTTAGCCACAGAATCCACCCCCCATGTCAAGTATGCCTTAGTCAGGAATTTAACAGACGTTAAATTCCTGCGTTAAGTCATACTTAACGCAATTTAAAAAATCGCTACCCTTCCTTGTTAATATCGCGAAGCTGCCTTCGTGATATTTTCCCTGGTTGGTTTCACAGCCACGCCTACTTTGCATCTCATTAGCGATGCAAAGTTAGGCGTGCTGGAAACAGGCGCTAAGTCAGCAAAACACGCGATAGCGTGTTTTTGCTGATAAGGCGATGAAATTATCGCCGCTTTTCGCCCGAAAACGGACACAAAAGCGGCGATAATTTCATAGCGCCGTCTTGATAATATGCCCCTTAGAGTCTGTGGATACATGTGAATAGAAGGTCACACCTTAGTCCACTTTGGAGTCTTCACCAGGTTCAGCTGTGGTCTGAGACGCTGGTAGTGGGAAGACAGTTTTATAACGTTCATTAACTAGTGAAATCCTCAAACTCAATTCAAAACTAATTCCCACAATGTAGACTCTCAACTTTTCAGCAGTAGCTGCCTTCCTGTACTATCCTAGGGTGCCCCCCTCAGGAGTTGTTCAATATGGCAGATCACTTATCACTATGTCTAGATCTCCTAGACACCACCTAAGGCCTAGCCCTCTGAAAGATGATCCACTCCTACCAAATCTCTCCTGACTGCTTGTGGAAACCGGTCCCCACCCCAGATTGTGGACAAGCAGAGAACGACTATGGTGATTCACATTTCAAAACGTTTCCTCACACTAGAACCTGTTTTGAGTCAACATGAGAAGGGCCAAGCTCAGTCTGACTCTCTGTGATACCATCTGTGTGCATTTTGTTCATTTCCCTCTTCTATATCCCAGGATACATTGCCAGTGTTTACTCCTCCTACCCTTCCTACTGGCACTGGCACTCTACTGCCCCATGGGAAGGGAATATTATCACACTGTATCCAAGGAATGAGAGCCGAGCATAATTGAATCAATCACTGACTAACTTTCCAACAGCACGTGTTGTTCTTCGAAGTCAACTTTATTGTATTTAGTAAAACTCTACTTTCACCAATGAACTAGATTTTTGATACATTTTGAAAAGGATTGTTAATCACGAGCAAATCTTTTCAACTTAAAATCCGCATTAGCCTATACAGTGAAAATTCCACTTCATAGTTAGTTCCTGTATAGGCACACTATTTTTAATAGTTAGCATGTCTCACTTTTATGCATTAAGCATCTAGCCATCTGGACCACCACACACACCTAGGGGGGAGAATTATTTTTATAGTAGATATATTTTTCTACATGTAAACACATTTTCACATGTTCCACTGCAGTTTTTAAGACTACAGTAAAACAGTAGAAATAATCTAAAGATTCAACAGCAAGCCCACAATGATAAGACTGAAACCAGTCTTTTACATTAATACATGTGGATAGTGTAAATGTAAATATCACCCCACCTACGGCATTTAACATTTATGAAACTATTTCATTTTCTGCACCATATTACATGCACCCTACTGAAAACATAAATTGCCAATTCGGTTTAGACAATTTTGCATCATGTAAGGGTGTAACAGCACATGCAGATGGCCTTCTCAGAGTACTCAGAATCAGAATGCCAGCAAACACAACCGCAAAAAAGATGGGCTTTCTTACACTCACTATATAAAATTATGCCAGTAACAATATCCAGGAAATGGTGAGACAAAAAGCACATGTATTGTTTTATTATAGCGTGTTACTTTTGCTGTCATGTGTACTCACCTCAAATGCCTTTCCACTCAATAAGTTTGTTTTTTAATCCTGCATATTTGCTTTAATCGGCATCCCTTATAAACTGAGGTTACATCTAGCTACTCACATCACATCAGGGTCCCAAGAGACAGGCAACAACTGCAGATTCTGATTTAATTTACGTAAAGTCAGGTTCAACAGTCCCATGAAGAAGACACAAGAGCGAGTATTAACCATAACATGTTTAATATATGACCATATCCATCAGTTTACAGTGAATGTTGTAGGAAATCTGCCTTTTCTGCATGGTCTTCACTTTTTTTCCATTTGCTGGACCCTATATTTTTGCTGGCTTTAGAGCTTTGTGCACTTTACCCCCACTATCCAGTAGTAAACTGCCTGTGCTCCCCCTTTTAACATGGTCGAATTGGCACACTCCTAATTAGTATATTCAACTTGCCTATAAGTCTCAAGTATAAAGTGCAAAATGTACCCAGGGTCTGGAAGTTAAATGCCACAAATGGATTGTGCTATGGGCAACAGTGGCAGTAGAAATATGGATTCCGAACTACCATTGCAGCCTAATTGTTGCAGTGCAAAAACTGCAATTCAATGTGTCAAAATAAACCCTTTTGACAGGTAACAACCTTCCTTTTAAATATTAATAACTCACCTCTATATTGGCCTTGTAGCCTACCACACAGGGTGCATGGTATTTACAAGTAGGACATGTAGAAAGTTTATGTTAGAATGGTCTTACAGTGACTGCCCCTCAAAAGCTATTTTCACCAGAGAAAGACTAACTGGCCCACATAGAAACACTTGGAAGCAATATTAAATACTAATATTATACCTCAGGAAAAGGACCAGTTAGATGGGTACATGGCCTAGGTTTCATATACAGTCTCTGGTATGCCATTGTGAGAAATTGGGTTACTGGTTAAGGGGGGTGTAGCAAGGTGGAAATATTATGTGCTATGGCTACGGGTAGCCTTACCATGTAATATTAACACAATAACCATAAGTGGACCTCAGATTCAGACTAGTAACCCTTAGCTCAGTCCTGGTAGAGTGGCAAAAAGCAGTCAGGCTTACTCAAAGGAACATGTGTTAAGTATTTCAAAGTACCAACATGAACAATAAGTAACGGACACGACTAGAAAGAAATCCAACACCAACTTTAAAAAAAAGATCTTACTTTTATATAAATTTAGACACCAAAATGAAATCAATACAAGGCTTATAACCAGAGTTATCGATTTTAAAGTGTTCAATAAATCAGTACTTTGCAGAGCTGTCAAACTTTACCATGGCGGTTAATGGGGAAAATCTCATGTGATACTCGGTCACTTGCGGGATGAGTTCAACGGAACCCACTTGAAGTTAAGGTCTTGCGGGTCCCTAGACCAAGCGTCAACAGTTTAAACAATGTTATCTTGCCCAGGGAGTCCGGGTGCAAAGGTGACTTGGCTGTCCTTGGTGCTGAAGAACAGGAGCCGTGGTTGCTGGAAAAGCACTCTTGTGACACTCGGTCACTTGCAGGTTAGGTTCAGGAGAGCCCCTTGGAGGTTAAGCTTGGAGGGGCCCCAGGAATCACCAGGCAGAACAGCTCTACCAAGCTTGGGTGTCTTGTGTGCTTAGGTGAACCTGGCTATCCGTGGTGCTGAACGGGAGCTGCAGGGGCTGCTTTACCAGGCATTCCACTGCAGACAGGTTTCGGATGCAAGTACTCGACAACTGCGCCACAGAAGCAGGAGGTTGATGAAGCAGACAATTCCCTCTTCCTGAAGTGTTGAGTAAAGTAGTCAATAGTCAACAAGACCACCAACAAACCTTGGCCCCAGCTAGTTACTTTCGGGCTGGTCCTCGACGGGGCCCGGCAGACCATCCTTCTTGATCTTTGGAATAATTGCGGTTTGTGCCTCCTGACTGCAGAGGACAAGCACCTCTAGTCCTACGGAGTCCTGGTGAAGTCTTTCGGTTGCAGAGGGATTCACCTTCCATTTGGAAACAGTCCCTGGTCTGGTACGAGTCATAATTCAGTGGGTGTAAGGGGCTGCCACAGGTACAGAACGTAGCGCCTTGTCTTGGTAGAGTCCTGCCATGTGCAGACACGGGTCTTTTCTTTGTCCTTTCTTCTTCAGAGCAGATCTGGAGTTCTGGTGCCAGGGGTGCCTCTTAAATCCTGGCTTTAGGGGGGTGATTAGGGGAGTGAGGTCTAGTAGCCAATGGGCTACTTGTCCTGTGGCTTATCCGCCCCTGAGTGACTACATCTGATGGGTGTAAGTCATTTTTCTACCCAGAACCCACTATTTTTGGGACTGTTCAAGGTGGTACAGGTCATCCTCGGCTGTACAGACCAGATAGCCCACTTTAGAGGTGTGGCTAGCCTTTGGGGCTGTACGCCTCCTGACTGGCTAATTTTCCTGCCTGCACATCAACAAGAGTGCCTGGGGGCAAGGGGGTTTTTGTCTTCGACTGGGGAACAAGTCACTTGCATATCAGAGGCAGTGTAGCCTTTGAAGCTCACTGCCTTGATGTGCCATTTTCTAGCCAGCCTGAGATGGCCGAGGTGTGACCTCCTTCCTGCCCAGGCCCTTTGTGTTCGTCCTCAGGGCATGATAGCACAGCCCAGTAGTAGGTCAGACTTGGAAAGCCCACCAAAGTACAGGGAGGCATCAACTTGGGGGCAACCTCAAAGGATGCCACTCGGGTACATGCCAGCTTTCCCTCACACAAGGGTCATGACAGGGGTGAAAAAACACAGTGTCTGATACCAAACGCGACTGAAATCAGTGGTACCATAATGGAGCTGGGTAACTTGGGGTCGCCCGGTAGCCAGTCCATGTTAACTTATTGACCGCCATCCACTTACAGTGATATTTAATGGAAAGATCACTGTAGGGACATGTATGCTTGCACATACATGTCCACACCATTAATATAATGCACCCTGCTTCCTGGGCTATAGGATGCCCACCTCAGGGGTGGCTTACTTACAATAAGGCAGTGAGGTTATCCTGGCACACATGGTGTTTGCAGGGTCGATCTCGAGCAGGGAAGCTGCTCGTGCAGGCTGCGATGGCAGCCCTGCAGATCTTACTTTTACTCGGGTCACTCAGGGTGGCACAAACCGGGTAACTTGGGGTCACCCGGTAGCCAGTCCATGTTAACTTATTGACCGCCATCCACTTACAGTGATCTTTAATGGAAAGATCACTGTAGGGACATGTATGCTTGCACATACATGTCCACACCATTAATATAATGCACCCTACTTCCTGGGCTATAGGATGCCCACCTCAGGGGTGGCTTACTTACAATAAGGCAGTGAGGTGATCCTGGCACACATGTTGTTTGCAGGGTCGATCTCGAGCAGGGAAGCTGCTCGTGCAGGCTGCGATGGCAGCCCTGCAGATCTTACTTTTACTGGGGTCACTCAGGGTGGCACAAATAGAGCTGCAGCCCTGGTGATCCCTTTAATTTCCCTGCCCTGGGTACCACTGGTACCATATACTAGGGACTTACGGGGAGGGTTAAAGAATCTTGCCAATTGGTTGTACCAATTAACATTACCTTTTGAGGGAAAGAGCACTGGCGCTGGGGCCTGGTTAACAGGTCCCAGTGCACTTTCACTTCTATTACACAGCATCAGGAGCAAAAAGGGAGGTGACCATCCAAAAAGGGCACTTTTCTACTGGGGGTAAAACCCTACTCAAGAAGCAACCACACTCCTTGTCAAGGTGAGGCACAAGCAAACCCCAAATTAACCTGTGCTCATAGCTTAGTATGGAACTGGCAGGCTTAACTCAGAGGCAATGTGTAAAGCATTTATGCAGCACTTCGAGCAGTTATAAAGTGAAAACACAAGAAAAAAATCCAACACCAATTTAGGAAAATAGAGTACGTTTTAATAAATAAAACATGACCAAAATTACAAACATCCAATCAATAGAACCGGAGATATGCAGGTTTAAAGATTTCGATCAATATAGCATCAAAAAGCACAAAGCGCCAGCTGTGGATATCTGGCTGCGCGGACCAGGACAAAGTCACAAGTTCAGACTGACTGCAATGGACTGCAGGCAGGCTCAGGGACAAGTCAGGCCCACTGAACACGAGTACCTTAAATCCTGGTTGCAGAGCTCTGCGATGTCCTGCGTCAAGGGTGCATCTCATCGCCGAGGGGATGAGTCATTTCCAAGGAACTGCGAAGTAGCGATGCAAGGTCCTGTGTCATTGTCGAGGATCCCGTAGACGAGGGCTTGTGATGTGAAGTCTAGAGTCAAGGATGCATCGCCCAGTCAAGGCGATGAATCAGTTCCGAAGAGCTGCGAGACTGCGATGAGAGAACGTGCATCGTCGTCAAGGCAACCATCAATGATAGATTTGCTATGCAAAGGCCTACGTCAGTGAAGCTTCTCACAGCAGTGGTTCTGACGCTCGCCATGAGGTCCTTGGCTGAGAGAATCCTCACTGCAGAGGCAGTGCTTCGGTTCTGCTCCGGGTTGTGCCACGCATCAGAGGTGATGCGTCTGTCCTGCTGGATTCACAGATGGGCTGACAGAGCACCTTCAGGCCCACGTACAAGGGTCCAGGATTGAGGCGGAACCACTTGGCAGGGTAGGACTCACAGATGGCAAATTCCAGGTATTGAATTCAAGGTTGTTCAAGCCTTCTGTCTCTGACGCTTTAGTCAGTAGGTCAGTCAACTAGCCCTTGAAGTCACTCTGTGGTCCTGGGTTCAACAGATGCAGGTCCAGTCCTTCTGACCCAGGCAAGAGGGAAGCAGACAGCAGTCCACCAGAACAGTAGTCCAGTGGAATGGCAGTCCTTTCAGCAGCACAGCAGCCCTTCTTCCTGGCAGAGTATCCATAGGTCTAGATGTGTGCTGAAGAGTTGGTGTCTGAGGTGCAATATTTCTACCTGGGCCTTCCCTTGAAGTGGGAAGAAGCTTCTAGAGGTTTCCCTCAAAGGTGTGAGGCATCCCCTTCCTCCCTGTCCTGGCCCCACTTTGCCTAGGGTCACAATAGACTAGTGTTAAACCCTTTGTGAGAGTGCTAAGGCAGAACCTTTGTGATCTGCAAGTGTGGTAGGTAACAGCTACTCCCCCTTGTTAACTCAGAGTGGCCCAACTTGCCAGCACCTATCTTCCTTTTTTTCTCACTGTCTAGGAGCAATACACAAAGACCAGCTGCTATCTACACCTAGTCATGCAACTCAAACACAGGCTGCAGGCACCAAATGTTAAGGACAAGAAAATACCAACTTTCTAAATTAAAAATCCAACTTTACCATTAAAGAGGGTGTTTAATTACAATTCTTTAGACAGCAAACTCGACCAGTCTACCTGGTCCCAATTGGAAGTTACAGCGTATTAAATGTAATAAGTAAACTCCATTGTTATCCTATGGGAGAGGTAGGCCTTGCAGTAGTGAAAACAAATGTAGGAATGTTTCACTACCAGGTCATGTAAAACTTAAAAGTACATGTCCAACTTTTTAAATAGATTGCACCCTGCCCCTGTGCTGTCTAAGGCCTACCCTAAGGGTGACTTATATATATTAAAAAGGAAGCTTTAGGCCTGGCTGATGAGGGGTGTTACTCCGAACCTGGTCCCAGGATGCTTGTTTCCGGTCCAGGGAAGACCTGGTTTGGCAGTTCGGGCTGGACTGTTCCCATGAGGAACAGGGTCAAGACTGATTTGCATATGGCTGGGTCTGAACTGGGGTGGCGAAGTGAGCTAAAGAATGATGATGGATTCAACCCAGATCTGTGACTGGGGGTGAGTGTCTGAAAGGTTTCAGCACTCCGTCCATCATCTCCTTGTGTTTGCAAAGGTTTATTTTGTCAGGTTGAAATGGCAGTGTAAAAACTGCACACACAGGCTGCAATGACAGACCTGAGACATGTTTAAAGGGCTACTTAAGTGGGTGACACAATCAGTACTGCAGGCCCACTAGTCACATTTAATTAACAGGCCCTTGTCACAGGTAGTGCCACTTTACAAGTGACCTATAAGTAAATTAAACATGCTAATTAGGTATAAGCCAATTCTACCATGTTTTAAGGAGAGAGCAAAAGCATTTTAGCACTGGTAAAATGTGAAGAGTCCTAAACGTCAACAAAAAAGGGTTCAGAAACAGCGGGGGTTTCTCTATGGGAGCGGAGAGCATCGCCCCCCCACTGCTGGGAAGAAAGCGTCAAAAATTAAATGGATTTATTGCAATTTTATTTTTGACACTTTGTGCCAGCAAACAGAGTGTGAGGGCAGGGCGGGGCTAGTATGTCACTGCAGCGAATGGCAGTGTTCACTTAAACTTGCATTGCATGTGTTGGTTTGGCCGGCTACCTTGCTACAGCCAAACCGACATGCACATTTCAAAACTCTTCAACCTGGCTGTTTTGGACAGCTGGGTTGGAGAGCAGGCACAGGCCTACAGTGCCTTTTGGAGCATGGAGCCAGCCCGCTCAAGCCAATCAAGACACTTTACTACGGCGTCTTGATTGGATGAGAGAGTTGGCTGTGGGCTTTGTGCTTTGAGGACGTGCTGCAGAACAATGAGGACGTACTGCAGAACATCGAGCAGCAGTGTAAGGTAAGTGATTTTTTTAATGTGTATATTTATGTTAATGTGTATATTGTGTATTTGTTATGTGTATTATGTGATATGTGTATGTATATATGTGTATGTATGTGTATATGTGTGTGTATATGGTATGTGTATTATGTGTATTTATTATGTTATTATTGTTTGTGCCTCCAATGTGATTTCCCACCAACCGCCACTGTTCAGATGCCAGGAGGGTAAAGGCAGTCTGGGGCTAACCCTGCAGAAAGGGTCAAGACCAACAGACACCTATTGCCATTGTGGCCCCCAGAATCAGAAGACGTAATTCAGATGTTGACAATATCGCAGAGACGTGCTCTACAGTTCCAGTGGTGGATGCAGTCCAATCATCTACCCCAAAGGATATCACTAGACTCTCCATCTCATTGTGTCGTGATCAAGGGCGACAGCAGTGTTGGGGCAATGTTTCAGGACAAGGAAGCACAAGGTCATTGGTCAGGGAAAAAACAATAAAGCCCTCCATTTGGAGGGAGGTAAAAGCTCTTTGGAGGGCCCTAATAGCATATGCTCAGTTTTTGCACAGTCACCTGGGTCTTATCCGGCAAACATAGTTGCCAAATCTTTTTTAAATCATCAGGAGTCATCAGGGTGTAGAGTTTATCTCTGATTACAAATCAGATTATGAGCTTGGCAGATAATTCATTTCAGTCTCTATCTGCAGCACATCTCAGGGGTGTAGATGGACTCAGCTGAATATTTATATCTTTCAGAAGATGTCTTTCAAATACATATATCAAGAGATCAATCTGTTTGCAACAAGACAGAGAAAAACAAGGGGAGGTAGAAGAAAAGAGACATAGGGACTCGTCCTCCTAGCAAATATGCTGTACTCAAAAAGAGCCCATCTGTCACTTGGGACTTTCTTTCCACTCGGGATGTATTTAGAAAACGGAAGGTTTTCCTTAGATAAGCCTCAGCCACCAGGGTTTCCTCTTGGTGGCATGCTTCCTCATTGGGTTCTTCCTGTTCTGCTGCAGAACAGGGCGTGCTACGACCTACGCGTTACATGGGAGCGCTTTGCTGTTGGTCTGTACGGTCGATGAAGGAAAAAATTAACCCTGGGGGGTAACTCCACTCCGCCAGCGGAGTTTGTGGAGATTTGCCTACTCTGCGCTTCCTTGCGAACGCGGAGGTAGGCAAAACTCTGCCTCCGTGGTGGAGCGGAGTTAGCCGCTCCCTCCCAAATTCTTTAAAAATGATAAAAGAAGGCACTTACCTGCGTGTCTGCCGCCTCCCGTGCCTGGCCGCTCTCCTTCCTGCTCCTCTTGCGTCCTTCTTCATTGGAAAAAACACTACGTTGTACGTCTTGCGAGTGCGCATGGGAGGGGGGAGGGAGCGGAGCGAAGCATAGCTCCACAGTTTTTTTCAAACTCTGTGGAGCTACGCGTCGAGGCACTACGCCAGCTCCGCCCACCCTTAGAAAAAATAGGAGTGGGGGGTGTGTGGAAACTTAAAAATACCTGGCTAGTAGGAAAAATATTTTATTTGTACCTCTATTCGGTATGGTTAAAAAGTGGGGAAAATGGAAACTCAATGGACTTAATGTCACTGAGTTTCGCTGGTCAACATGTTTCAAGCCCTACTCCAAGGCTATTTATCAGGACCAAGGGTTACTACTCCCTGATACCACTCCTCTTAACTCCCAATAAGAATACCACTGCTCGCTTAGAAAAGAATCTATATATAAATATATATATACAGCATCTATTGGTGTTTGACAGTGGAAAATCTGCAGAAATATTATGAATGGAAAGAAAATTAGTTTTGCATGGCTTTTGGCCATGTTACATATATAATGCTTATAAAATGGGAAACACATAACCATTGTGGAAAAAAACCTGATACATTTTTCTTGCTATCTATGTGAACAATTCTAGTGCTACCAAATGAAAGGGTTATTTTAAATGGCATATACACACATATATACCAAAAAGTTACAATTAAGTAGAAAAGACACATAAATGTTAATTGCCTCCATTAAGCTTCATGAGACCATACGGGGGAATGGAAACCTTTAGTCACACTCTGTGTAAAGTAGCAAATGGAGAAATGAAAACACTGAGTCATTAGGAGCGAAGGTAGTTTAGCGATCCTCTGTACTAAGAAAGAAGGAAAACCTCTGTTATCAGAAGAACAGCTGTGCCGTACTTACAACGCTAAAGCTACTCCCCCACTTGAGGAGAAACGCCAGCCTGTGGCTCCAAAGGTGCCGGCTGTTCGTGTCGGCACTGTATTTGACCGCAGTGTGGCAGGGAAAGACGTTGGCGTCCTCGTGCCTTTGAAAGACTAGGACAGGGAACTTCCAAGATGGCCTCTGCAGATTGGAACTACTTCCTGGTTCCTGTCTCCTTAGCGTTTAAATGTGTTAAGGGGCACCGCAATGAAAGGGGTTCTTTAAGAAATTGCCTATTATTTATCAGAAAAGAATAAAAATATAGAAATAGTTATTATAAGGGTTTGTGAATTCTGTTCAAGATAAAAAAATATTTTCATATATATTTTCAATATAATTAAAAAATAAACAGTATGGCAGTTCAGGATCACTTATATCCGCTCAGTTGGTAAAGAAATCCTAGAGGGATAATAATGCACACTATGATAGACTAATTATCTGTAAATGAAATGTGGGTGTATAAAATATCCACGAATGACCAGTATATTATTTTAATAATTGGCCGCAGGGTATATTTCAGTCCTTCAATGTGTGTTTTCAAAAGGAGCACCCTTTTTAAACAGTTGTGATTCCTGACTCACTTGTTCTAGGATCACCCAATGATAAGTTTGAACTTCTGAATGTGGGGACACCAGCCAAAGTGCTCAATGAGAGTGTACCCTACATATTCAAAGGTATGGACCCTCTCCAAGGGAATGCCATTGATGACTGGATGCAATCATGCCAAATGACAGGGATTAAGGTTTTAAGAAGGTTGATCCCCAGCCCTCTGCCTGTAGAACACACTGAACTGGTCCAACAGGTTTTGCATGCTCATGGGGGATTTCGAGACCAGAAAGATGTCATCCGCAAACAGGAGCGCTGGGACTTTCCTATTAGCCAGACTCGGGGCATTGAGCTTACATTGCTCCAGTTGAGCCACCAAATCATTTATAAATTAAAAAAAACAGAGTCAGAGCTAAAATGCACCCTTGTCTTACACCCAAGTCACTGGAATGGGATCTGTCAGCTCCCCATGGGGGCCACACCTGACCTGTGCATAGTTGCTTAAATAGAGCCCGCTGTTGACTTCTACTAAATATTTCGGGAGACCCAAGTTGGTCAGAACTTTCCATAAGGTCTCCCATCGAACCAGATAAAATGGCGACCGAAAGTCAACGAAGATTACATAGAGGCGGCCGCCCCCCAGTGTAACATATTTCCAGTAGATTAATTGCGATTGTAATACGTGGTCAGTAGTACTAGTCCCTGCCCTGAGCCCAGCTTGCAGGGGATCAACACGCCTCCTTCCTCCATCCAATCCTGTAGCTTATTCTGCAAAATGCAACTTAAAAGCTTCTAGGAGCTGTCAATAAGGCTAATTGGCTAATAGTTGGACGGAAGGGACCTTAGGCTTTTTTGCAGATTGGAATTATCTCAGCCCCTGCCCATGTCTGTGGCATGGGAAGCCCATCCATAATGCTATTAAAGTATAGGGCAAAGTATGGGCTCCATATCTCCTTATCAGCTTTAAACACATCCCCCGGTACCTTGCCCAGCCCTGGCGCTTTCCCTGGGGTAATCCAATCTATAGCATTGGCAATTTCACTCACAGTGATAGGGACCTGTCTGAACGAGGCAACCCTAGATGGAGCACTTTATACTGCGCCTTCCTCTGCCCGTTCTGCAGGTACAGGCATACCACCTGCACAGCGGGACGTAGACACAACTTCAGACACCCCACTAGCTGGGCTCACTACAATACCAGCAGCTAGTAATTTGTCTATTTCCTATGACGCCAAGTCACAGGCATAAAGGCCTGTGAACTGATCAACCCAGGCAGCAGCTAGGCAATGTAGCAGCAGGTTCTGGGCCTCTATCAGCCAAAATGTGCCAAAAATAACGGTGGTCTTTCCCTTTTACTGCCAGCAGTAGTGACTCCTATTTGGCCATTTCATAATCCCACTTGACCTTGCCTAATGTGGCCTTGTAAGAAGCCCTGGCTTCCTATATTAAAGTTCTAGTCCCACCTTTGATAGCAACCGTTAGGGCGCGCTTTGCTAACCTGCAGCCCTTGGTGTGCCATTAGGCCGGTTTGGGGAAAGACCTTGACTCCACCATAAAGAGTTTCTTTAAATGCTGTGATTCACTTTTTCTCATAGACGAATCACCACTGACTAAACAGATGTGGCTTTCCTTTTTACAGAGAAAATCTTCTGTGTGTTGAGCAAAAGAGGCGTCTCATTCTTTGTTTGGTAAGATTATGATTATGTTTGTGTAAGAAGCACATTTCTTGTTAACAGTTGTGCCTGGAGACATTTTACAATTATAATAACGGCAAAGGTTTTCAAGGTTAGTCACAACATTTATAGTCCAAGCGCAAAAGCACAGCTGCAGGCTAAATAAGGAACAAGGCACCGGAGCACTAACTCTGCACGCTGCATAGCTCTGATGGCACTTGTCGGCTGCCAAGATCTGGTTTGCTATGTATGACAATCTGTGTGTTCATCTAAATATGTGTTAGTTCAGTGAACAAATGAAAAACCACTGGTATTGACAGAAAAGGCTAAGCATGGTGCATGCATAAACTTTCTGAGTAACAGACTCCTTCAGGGCCGGACTGGCCGTACCAGGCACAGGGCATTTCCCCGGTGGGCTTGAAGGCTGAGGGCGTGTTTTGTCTCTGGGGGCCGATTTTGCAGTAGTGCTGCAATATCAGCCCCCTGTAACAAAAGAGGGAACAGTGCTTCACCCCCTACACCGGGCCTTTATCTTGAGTTTTGTTTCTGTAGTCTTCCAGAGCGCCCTTGAGCTCGTGTGCAAGGGACAATTAAAATAAGAAATTGCATACATTTAAGGTTAAAATGCAAACCCTTTTTTTGCAAAAATGAGCCCAGTTCTCCTACAAGAGACATCTGTTTTGCAAATGAATTGCTTGGATCTTCAGGCCAACGCTGTGCAGTTCTTTGTGTTTGTTCTTGGCTCCCCTCAGAGTGCTCATGGCCAGGCAGGGTCAAGATCTGGCAGGGTAGAGCAGAGCGGTCAGCCTTTAACCCCTGGTACCCTCCCCATTTTTGTCACTATCCCTATGATGGTTACCCTTCTATCCCTCTCACCCTGTCACATTCCAAATCTCTGTCACACTCACAGTGCCTGTCACTTTACCAATCCTTCCCACCATCCCAATCCCTATCACATTCGTAAGCTCATCCCTGTTACCACCCCTAACCCTGTCATACTCCCAGTCCCTGACAGCCTTCCTCACCCTGTCATCCTCACACTCCCTGCCACCCCTGACTCTGCAACCCTTCCCATCCCTCTGATTTCCCCAGTCCCTGTTACCCCCTTTTCCCTGTCATCCTGCTCAACTCTGTCACCCTCCCAGTCGCTGTACCCTCACCATCCATGTCTCTGTCACATTCAGAATCCCTGTCACTTTTCCAGCCCCGCTCACCATCCCAATCCCTACAGCACTCCCAACAACTGTCGCAATCACATCTCTTCCACTGTTGTGACCCCTGTCACACCTCATTCCTATCTCACTCGCCATCTCAAAACCTGTCCCTGTCACTGTCTCAATCTCTGTCACACTCCCATTCCCTATCACCATTCCCACCCCTGTCACTCTTTTAATTCCTGAAACCCTCCCTAACCCTGTCATCCACTTCATCTATGTCATACTCTCAGTCCCTATCACTTTTCCAGTCCCTGTCACTTGCCCCATCCCTGTCATCCTCCCAGTACCTGTTACACTCCAGTTCCCTTTCACAATCTAGTTACAGTTCCTCTACTCTGCTAGTCGCCCACAGCATGCCCAGCCAGGTGCCAGCTGGTCTTGGATCCTCTCTGGATTGAGGAAGGGCACCACTGATATACTGGTGGCAATTCTTGGCACATCATGAGCATTTATAGTGAAACAGTGCTGAAAATCCCAGTTTTCAAAGGTTTTCTGGAAAGGCTAACACCCAAGCACGCCTGATGAGGGTGTGTCTTCCTTGGCACACAAAGAATGTATTAGACTATATCAAGAGTGCTTTCTTCAAAATCTCTGTCTTTTTATCACGTTTAGGTGCAAATTATTCTCTGAAAGATTCTATTTTGACCAATTTTTACATTTTGTATTCTGGTGGGGAGACCACTGTCAGTCCCCTACTTCAAACAAAGGAATTATGGTTCCCTCAGTTCGCTCTCCCACTGAGTGCAATTTGTACTGGATATTTGCGTCACACCTCTGTCAGACTTTGCTAGGGGCAAGCGTAACTGGCATAATTTCCTCCAGCGTAATTACTGCATAATTACTCATAATTATGTGTAATTGTTTGAAAAGCATAATCCAGCTTTTAACGCTATTTCCATAATGCAAAATGCACCCTTGTGTTCAAAATGGGCCAGAGGATGCATTTTGTGCTCAGATAATCGCACTAAGTAATACAGGACACTAACAGCAGGAGCCAGCAGCCTCTTGCTCTCTCTTAGTTCAATGCTTCTGTGCTCCTGCGTAGGATTTTTGCACTAAATTACTCTGAATTACTGAAGGTGGTCTATTCATGTAATTTCACATCACAAGAATAATGCGTAATTACTGAAATTTCTCTGATTACTTTGGTGTAATTTAAAGGAACCCCAGATCTAGACTTTTCCACCCTCTACTATTCACTGCAGCCCTTTACATCACCCCTGCTTTGAAACTTTGACAGCTATTTCTGAGCGTGGTGGCCCTCACAGACCACTGGGCCCTCAGGCAGAATTTTTTTTTCATACTGTTGAATAGGATGAGCTCTCATAGAAGACAACTGTCTGCATTACATTGTTAAAACTCACTGTACCATGTTGGTGTCCAAACATCATATGAATCTTTTGAATGTAATCTTTCCATATCTGAATGGGCCGAATACATCCTAGGAGACGTTTCGTCAAATGCTATGGGATTTTCTTTAGGCACTAAAACACTGTCCTGAATCCTCAATATCATGAACTAACCCCCAGCCGGGGCCCGTGCAGGTAAGACCAGTGGGGTGGTGGGGCCTGGTGGGGGGGATTTCGACGGATGATAACAAGGGAAAATTAATTATTTATTTAATTTTCCTTCATTATCGTCCGTTGAAATCCTCCCCTAACCGGCCCCTCCCGGCTTCACCACCCCACCGCTCTTACCTGCACGGCCCATGGCTGCTAACCCCAACACCACTTACACTCTGGGTCACCTAAACCCAATTCCACCACACACACTCTACACCAACTTCACCCTATACCACCTTCACTCTACTCCCTACACTACTTATGCTTCTTACCACATCATCTACATTCTGCATACCCTGCAACTTCATCCCAGCCAATTCCTAAATTATACACATCTATGCTATACATAGCCCACTACAGCTGCTAGTGTATGTTGCTTCCTACCCT
The DNA here is from genome assembly GCA_963921515.1 of Calotriton arnoldi. Taxonomy (NCBI): domain Eukaryota; kingdom Metazoa; phylum Chordata; class Amphibia; order Caudata; family Salamandridae; genus Calotriton; species Calotriton arnoldi. The sequence goes on along the minus strand of CAWUFW010005833.1, from coordinate 1,125,141 downwards.
TCACTCACTCTGGCCACACAGGTCCCCATGACATGGGAAAGGAAGCAGGACGTTACTACTGTCTACCCCATTGATATATCCCAATTGTAGCTTCTTCTTCCACTTTACTCCCTCAAGCTACATCCCTGGTCATCTACACTACCTATACCCTACACAGCCACCTACATCCTACCTTATATCACCACCTCCACTGCACCAACACTCTCAATCACCACCTCTATCCAACAACTATGTTCGACACACAATTCCAGCACTGGAATTCTATGGTAATACTAGTGACATTATTACCTACACCATCTCCTACATATAATTCCTTAACTGAACATTTACTCTCTATACTGCTTGCAATGTCCATGACCTCGTACACTCTACAGCTCATACACTGCCAACAATTTCCACCAGCTACACTTTAAACTCTGTACTACCACCAACACTGCCCAAAGCCTATACAATGCATCATTATCCTGCACTCTACATCACAACCTGAAGTATTCATCACCACTACCCTGTATCACATGGTCTGCAACTATATCAGCACATATTTAACCAACACCTGAATCATACATACACCTGCACTTTACATAATCACCCAAACAGTATCATCTGCACCTACCAGCAACATCCAACATCAAATTATGTTGTGATGAAAGACTAGAAGCCGAGGAGTATCTTTGAAGATTATTTATTAGTCTTAGTTGCAGGATGGTATCCAAGCACAGCAGTGCCCCACCAGGAGCAGCCTGCCTGCTGCTCAGCCCATACTCCAACTGTCACACCTCACCACACAGGCACACAAGCATTCCATTCGTCATCACCACACCAACATTCCACTCAGAACACTCAGACATGATGAGCATCTAGGACCCAAGGTAACAGGGGAGATGCATGAATACATAAGCAAGATATGAAATATCCTGCCCCTTTAGAAAGAAACTGAAATTTAAGATACTAGGTGCAAACAACTATTCACATGTATGTACAAGTAAAGAGAAATGTTTTCAATACACATGGATGCAAGATAGAACAAAACATCACGTGAAGAACTAAGCAATAAAGAAAGGAGAGAGGATTCAAAATAAATACATAAAAAATATCACCCATCCTCCCTCTATAAAAACAGATAAAAATGGAGGGCCTCATTTACAAGAAAGTGCCGCAGCGCGCAACACAAGCCCTTTGGCTGCGGCACGCTGCGGCACTTTCAAAGCACAGGAAAGCGACAATAATAATACAATAATATGTGGCATTTCTGTGCTCTCCCCTGCGCTGGCGCAAAATGGGCTGCCATGCGCCAACACAGGCACCCTTGCACCATGCTCCAAGGATGCCTGCATCACAGGGATGATTGTTTATGTGCAGGAAGGTGTTCCTTCCTCACATAAACAATCAGAAATGGCGTTTTTCAACTTCTATGTGTGCTGCATTAGCACACATAGAACTCGCAAAACGTCATTTTTTTAAATGATTGTTTATGTGCAGGAAGGGACACCTTCCTGTACATAAACAATCACCAGAGGTGATTTCCTCATTCTGTGTGTGCTGCAGAATACAGCACGCATAGAAAGAAGGAGAAATGAATACATATCTCCTCGTTGTGCCTCCCCACGCCTCCCCCGGGGAGGTGTAGCATTCAGACGCATTTGAAGAAAAAGGAGGTGCACTCAATAATTGTTCAGCAGAGCCAGTTAAGTCCATAAATTCTTCTTTATTCAAAATCGGTATAAAACACTTGAAGCACAGCCAACGCGTTTCGTTCCTGTGTGCCAAGGAACTTTGTCAGGGCTGAAACAATCACACAAGGACATAATATAAATATACATATAACATATATACTAACATAATATTGACATATAAAAACATATACTCAAGTCGATAGACAGCCCACATACAATTTTTAAAATGATACACTAGCGTATAATAATTGACTAACAGAAAAACTCCCTAAGAAAACAATTATCTCAAGCAATTTGTTCAGAAACAGGTGAACTGGAGAGGACCTATATACCTGAAGTATCAAAAGGTGGGAAAATACAGAAAAAAAGAGAAAGAACATAAAAAAAAAATATATATAAGAAGTTATATAGACCATTCATAAAGGAAGAAATAAAAGAGAAGAAAAGGGGATAGATGTGAGAAAGTACCGAAAGAATTAGGATTCCAAAATTCAGTAGCAGTGAGAAAACACCAGATATTCTATGTGACATGGATGATAACTACATCCATGAGAGGTATATCATATGAACCTCTATGAGAGACGTCTCACCTTAACAAAATTATTAGGTTGGTTATAATAAGTCAGTATTATACTCCACGTTGAATATATCCCGTAGTATTCGAAAAGATATTGAGATCCAAAATTTCATTTCTATAAGAAATAAAAATTCCCATATATCAAATTTAAAATAAAACTAATATACAAGATTTAAACGATCAAATTATTTTCTAATATTCTCACCTTCAAATAAAGCAAATGAGAATGCATAGGCATATATACAAAGATGAGAAGTAACATCATGATAATCTGTGAGTGGAAAGCAGATAAGGATAAACAGAATACTTAAATCCTTAAAGGTGGATCTAAAATAAAAAAGAATGCGAAAAATTAGTCTAGCCAATGAAAAGAAGCGCCAAAGTGGTTACAAAGATTCATGATTTTTCAAATTCATTTAAATAAATATGTTCAAAAAGAGGCCAAGCCAACCCAATCGAATTCTGGGTATTTCCCCTATATTTAGGAACAGTCTGGTTTCATGCAGAGCCATAGTTTCTATGCCGATATAAAAATACGAGATTATGAGCTTGGTATTAGGAAAACACCTGGTTTCGCCTAAAAACGTGAGCAGGAAATTGTGTAAACATCCTGTATGCAAGGCATGAATCGCCAAACAGATGTCGAATTACGGACATCCAACCCCGAGTTAGGAGGTGCCCAATTAGGCACAGAATATCAATACGTCAAGTATAAAAACTATGTTTGCGCAAAGCGTCAGCCTCCAAACATGAATCAAAAATAAAGCATACATTCCCCTGTTTGCGCAAAGCGTCAGCCTCCAAACATGAATCAAAAAAAAAAATATGTAAAGCATACATTCTCCTGTTAAGAAGTTAATATTTGGAAACGCCTAGTTTTGCCTAAAACATTAGCAAACAATTGTATAACATCCTATATGTAAAGCATGAATCGCCGAACACCTGTCAAATTTATAAACATAAAACCCCAAGTTGGAAAATGCACAATTGAGCACAGAGTGTCAGTACATAAATTATAAATACTACGTTTGCGCAAAGCGTCAGCCGGCAAACATATATGGAAAGTCAAGCATACGCTCCTCGTTAGGAAATGCCCGATAGTAACCAAAGTATATTTCGGCAAGAAACAGACCCCTTGTTATATCTACAGTTACGGAGTACAACCAAAGACCATCACTTACTTTTGTACGATGAAGTCAATCAAAGGAACGGCATAATAACCGGCAAATCTAAACAAACATGGAATCGCGCCATAATTTAAAGGGCAAACCATAAGTGGCGCCCGTCACAAAGTGACGTCAATTTCGTGCGCAATCTCGGACGCAAACATAACGAGATGAAAAACAAAGCGGAGAAAAGGTTCGGCCATATTGTTATACAAATAACGTGTATGAACTACCGAAATTTAGATATAAAAAAGAAGCCATCAACAAGGTAAATAATAAAATATAATTCACGTGCATCTTCAAGGAAAACTGAATTAATCACAGGCAAGGAAAGTTTATAAAAAAGTTAAACGGCCACATTGTAGATCCTGCTTAATACATATGAATCAGCTAAGTAAAATTAGGGACAGTAACAACTACGAGTAAATCTAAATCGCACCCAAAGCGATAGCCTTAAATAGAAGCCTAGAATGAGGATCATAAACACCCATTATAATTCGAAACCGGAAATTCCCTAGTGTCCGCCAACCAATGGACTCACTATAGAAACGAAGCGGCCATCTTGGAGTGGAAAAGGCAGATGTCTATATTCACTCGGTAGATTGCATAATACAATCAAAAGTGTATCTTGTCTGGAATCCAAGGACAATTAAAGTCTCAACATTTATATAAGATGAAAAATTCTAAGAGCATTAGTAATCTACAAATCAGTATGCTAATTAATATTAATAGTGAAAATAGAAAAGAGAACAAAAGAAAGAGAAAAACAACACATGTTAAAAGTTAATCGATGTTAATTTCATAATAAAATCTGAATACAATAACACCACAGGAATCTTCATAAATCTTGGAAACTAAGCATAATTCTTAATGATGCAATCACATTTTGGACATAAATAACATAGTAGTTACATAATGTCAGTATAGTGGATGTTCATACACGCATATGAGGATGATCAAACTAATCTTAATATTCCATCTTTGTTAAATGAATTTGATATTCCTCAAAAAAGTGCCAATGAGAGTGGTCTAAAACCAAAATCTAAATGTACCCCTACATTGGCCTACCATCAAAACATAGACATCTTTTATGAGAAAGTGAGTCAGGATTTTTACAAACTTGAGGTGCCTAATAAATTCTCTTCTCCTATACATTACAATATTACTTTTAATGAAAGACAGGCACTCAACCGCCTTAAACTTGACTATACCTTAGTCATCAGAGAGGCGGACAAAGGTTCAAATGTTGTGATCATGAATCGTTGCGATTACATGACAGAAATCAATCGTCAACTGAGCAACGAACATTGCTATCGGAAGATTGCCACTAATCCTATTGTGCAACTCACATTGATGATAAATATGAAATTAAGTGAATGGCAAGAGATTGCTTTACTTACAGAGGATGAATTCAGGTATCTTAGGGTTAAATGCCCTAAATACCCGTGCATTTACATCTTGCCAAAAATTCATAAGGGGGGATCTTTCCCTCCTGGTCGTCCAATCATTTTGGGGGTGGGCTCACCAACTGAGAGACTCTCAGAATTTGTAGATCTAAGGCTCCAAAAACATGTCTTGGATTTGCCCTCTTATATCAGGGACAGCAAAGACATTCTTGTGAAATTCAGAGATTTTGAATGGTCTGATGAGCTTTTATTCATCACTTTTGATGTGGAAAGCTTATACACATGCATATGCAAGGAATTTGGTATATTGGCTATACAAACCTTTTTGGATAAGGAAAATGCAGAACAATACGAATTCAATCAAATGATCATAGAGATGATTGATATCATTCTTAATAACAACTTCTTTTTACATGACAGATGTTGGTTCCAACAGACACAAGGTACAGCCATGGGCTCGAGGTTTGCTCCCTCTTATGCCTGCCTCTTTATGGGGTGGTTTGAGAGGGAGCATGCCTGGAGCAGACGTGCCTCCCCCTGGACAGAACACATCGTTTTCTGAGGCAGGTACATCGATGATATTATCTGTCTGTGGTCTGGGTCTACGGATCAATTGGAACAGTACTTTGATTATCTAAATACAAATGAGTACAACGTAAGGTTAACCATGACATCTGACAAAGAGAAAATAATTTTTTTAGATATACAGTTTTATATCAAAAATGGTATGATACAAAGCACACTTTACAGAAAGGAAACAGCATGTAATGGGATCCTACATGCTGCTAGTGCCCACTCACATTCCGTCATTAACAACATCCCCTATGGGGAAATGACGAGGATTAGGAGGAACCGTAGCGAAGATGAAACATTTAAAAGCAACATTATGGAATCCAAAAGGAGATTCCTAAAAAGAGGATACAGAAAGGATGTTCTTGATAAAGCTGTTAATAGAGCACAAAAATTAAATAGAGAAGATACCCTCCAAGAGAAGCGGAAACATGACAAAGGGTCAAACACTGAGGGGCAGTTAGATTTGTGACGCAATACACCACAAACAGTAACAAGATATTTAATATCCTCAAAAAAAACTGGGGCCTCTTAAAGGAGGTGCCTAGTCTAAAATCAAGTTTGCCGGTCATGCCCTCTGTCACTTACAGAAGGGGCAGGTCACTTCGCAACTCATTATGTCCAAGCTATGTCATGAGTAAACAAGAAACATGGTTACCATCTAAACCTACAGGTTTCTTCAGATGTGGGTCCTGTAATGTTTGTCCTTATGGAAAAAACAAGATTTCTAACTTTTCCTATAACCCCTTCAAATCACATAATATTTCGCATTTTATTAATTGCAAGACCACACACGTCATTTATGTTTGGGATTGGGAATGCAAAATAATATATGTTGGAAGTACAGTTCGGCCCCTAAAGATTCACATACAAGAGCACCGGAGGGCTGTTCTGAATAAGGACAGTAGATATCCCTTAGTGGATCATTACAATGAGGCACACCCAGGGGACACCATATACCTACCGGAGCTAGAGGTGGGAATAGAGAACTATTGGCCAGACAAAGAGAAGCGAAGTGGATTTGCTGTTTGAGGGCAACAGATAGTGGACATAATACAGACAGGGAACTCCACTATTTTCTAGCATAAATTATGGAAGGGGGATCCCGCCATATATCTGTAAGAAAATTAGATAGATATTATCTTTTCTGTTCATAACTTTCTACTTTACTGAACAAATGCTTATCTGTTCCTCCATCCTCATATGCGTGTATGAACATACACTATACTGACATTATGTAACTACTATGTTATTTATGTCCAAAATGTGATTGCATCATTAAGAATTATGCTTAGTTTCCAAGATTTATGAAGATTCCTGTGGTGCTAATGTATTCAGATTTTATTATGAAATTAACATCGATTAACTTTTAACATGTGTGGTTTTTCTCTTTCTTTTTCTCTTTTCTATTTTCACTATTAATATTAATTAGCATACTGATTTGTATATTACTAATGCTCTTAGAATTTTTCATCTTATATAAATGTTGAGACTTTAATTGTCCTTGGATTCCAGACAAGATACACTTTTGATTGTATTATGCAATCTACCGAGTGAATATAGACATCTGCCTTTTCCACTCCAAGATGGCCGCTTCGTTTCTATAGTGTGTCCATTGGTTGGCGGACACTAGGGAATTTCCGGTTTCGAATTATAATGGGTGTTTATGATCCTCATTCTAGGCTTCTATTTAAGGCTATCGCTTTGGGTGCGATTTAGATTCACTCGTAGTTGTTACTGTCCCTAATTTTACTTCGCTGATTCATATGTATTAAGCAGGATCTACAATGTGGCCGTTTAACTTTTTTATAAACTTTCCTTGCCTGTGATTAATTCAGTTTTCCTTGAAGATGCACGTGGATTATATTTTATTATTTACCTTGTTGGTGGCTTCTTTTTTATATCTAAATTTCGGTAGTCCATACACGTTATTTGTATAACAATATGGCCGAACCATTTCTCCGCTTTGTTTTTCATCTCGTTATGTTTGCGTCCGAGATTGCGCGCGAAATTGACGTCACTTTGTGACGTCACTTATGGTTTGCCCTTTAAATTACGGCGCGATTCCATGTTTGTTTATATTCGGCGGTTATTATGCCGTTCCTTTGATTGACTTCATCGTACAAAAGTAAGTGATGGTCTTTGGTTGTACTCCGTAACTGTAGATATAACAAGGGGTCTGTTTCTTGCCGAAATATACTTTGGTTCCTATCGGGCATTTCCTAACGAGGGAGTGTATGCTTGACTTTCCATATATGTTTGGCGGCTGACGCTTTGCGCAAACGTAGTATTTATAATTTATGTGCTGACACTCTGTGCTCAATTGTGCATTTTCCAACTTGGGGTTTTATGTTTATAAATTTGACAGGTGTTCGGCGATACATGCTTTACATATAGGATGTTATACAATTGTTTGCTAATGTTTTAGGCAAAACTAGGCGTTTCCCAATATTAACTTCTTAACAGGGGAATGTATGCTTTATATATTTTTTTTTATTCATGTTTGGAGGCTGATGCTTTGCGCAAACAGGGGAATGTATGCTTTATTTTTTATTCATGTTTGGAGGCTGACGCATTGCGCAAACATAGTTTTTATACTGAACGTATTGATATTCTGTGCCTAATTGGGCACCTCCTAACTTGGGGTTGGATGTCCGTAATTCGACATCTGTTTGGCGATTCATGCCTTGCATACAGGATGTTTACACAATTTCCTGCTCACGTTTTAGGCGAAACCAGGTGTTTTCCTAATATCAAGCTCATAATCTCGTATTTTTATATCGGCATAGAAACTATGGCTCTGCATGAAACCAGACTGTTCCTAAATATAGGGGAAATACCCAGAATTCGATTGGGTTGGCTTGGCCTCTTTTTTGGACATATTTATTTAAATGAATTTGAAAAATCGTGAATCTTTGTAACCACCTTGGCGCTTCTTTTCATTGGCTAGACTAATTTTTCGCATTCTTTTTTATTTTAGATCCACCTTTAAGGATTTAAGTATTCTGTTTATCCTTATCTGCTTTCCACTCACGGGTTATCATGATGTTACTTCTCATCTTTGTATATATGCCTATGCATTCTCATTACGCTTTATTTGAAGGTGAGAATATTAGAAAATAATTTGATCGTTTAAATCTTGTATATTAGTTTTATTTTAAATTTGATATATGGGAATTTTTATTTCTTATAGAAATGAAATTTTGGATCTCAATATCTTTTTGAATACTATGGGATATATTCAACGTGGAGTATAATACTGACTGTTATTATAACCAACCTAATAATTTTGTTATGGTGAGACGTCTCTCATAGAGGTTCATATGATATACCTCTCGTGGATGTAGTTATCATCCATGTCATATAGAATATCTGGTGTTTTCTCACTGCTACTGAATTTTGGAATCCTAATTCTTTCGGTACTTTCTCACTTTTATCCCCTTTTCTTCTCTTTTATTTCTTCCTTTATGAATGGTCTATATAACTTCTTATATATATTTTATTTTGATGTTCTTTCTCTTTTTCTGTATTTTCCCACCTTTTGATACTTCAGGTATATAGGTCCTCTCCAGTTCACCTGTTTCTGAACAAATTGCTTGAGATAATTGTTTTCTTAGGGAGTTTTTCTGTTAGTCAATTATTATACACTAGTGTATCATTTTTTAAATTGTATGTGGGCTGTCTATCGACTTGAGTATATGTTTTTATATGTCAATATTATGTTAGTATATATGTTATATGTATATTTATATTATGTCCTTGTGTGATTGTTTCAGCCCTGACAAAGTTCCTTGGCACACAGGAACGAAACGCGTTGGCTGTGCTTCAAGTGTTTTATACCAATTTTGAATAAAGAAGAATTTATGGACTTAACTGGCTCTGCTGAACAATTATTGAGTTCTCCTCCTTTTTCTTCAAACCCCTGTGTATTAGTGGCACCTATCAACGGCGGGTGCTGGGAGCAGTAGCACCAAAAAGTGACTCACCGTGGTGCAAGGGGCTTTTAAATAAACCCCGTAGAGAACGAAACTGGTGAGACAATATTGTCTTACACATCACACGGAACTAGACAGCAGACTGAGCAATACTCACAAAACAAACTCCTAATAGGAAACTGAATCAGACAAAAACACATGAATACACAGAAGAAATGGGTGTGAAACACCAGACCAAACATCCCAACAAAGGGCATATAATGTAACGTGTAGCCACGGGTGTCATGCACCCCGAAATCTCCATCCCTAATGTAAGGGGAACAAGTGAAACATGTAGACACGGGTGAACTGCACCCCGTCCAAAGAACCCTCATGTAAGGGCCTGTAATGTAAAATGTAGAAATGGGACACTAACCCATTTAGACATCCCTCGTGTAAAGGTCTGTAATGTAAGTTGTAGAAATGGGACTTTCCCCCATTTAGACATCCCTCATGTAAGGGTGTGTACCGTGTAACCTAGAAATGGGTGACCGCCAACCACTAAAACATCCCTCATGTAAAGGCATGTAGGCTAAAATAGAAATGGGAAAATCCCACCCATAACGCGATCCCACGTGTAAGGGATAGGTAAAGGTAAATGTAGAGACTTGGATAAGTGTAATGTAAAATGTCAACTTGCCAATGTAGTGTAAACTGTGAAAATGTGGCACTCCAACATAACTGTACAATAAGCGGAGACTATTGGAACAAAATGTTTCCCACCACAGCACATCAAAATAGACACCCCCGCAAAGTAAGCGTGGACAGCGTAGGGAAGCATACACCATTAAAACATGTTGGCTGCATACTAATGTAGTGTAAAATATGAAAATGCAGCCATACTAATATAGTTAAACCACAAACCAATATAGTGTATCATGAGAAAATGTTGAAATTCAACATGGCAGAGCCATAAGTGACAACTTAATGAAATTTCCCACACTAGAAATAGCAACAAAAAAATCATGCTGAAAATGCCCACACATAAAATTTGCGCACCAGTAAAGATGCAACCATACACAGGAACATAGCAGTCATGACTTAAATAAAAATTGAGTCTACTAGTAAAAACAATAATATGGATTGAAAACTTGAAAAAAATAACTGGCATTACAAAAAAACAAATATGCAAGTAATGAACATTACTCCAAAATAAACACTAAATCAAGCAAACTCTTTTTCATTTCCTCTTGTATACAAATGAACTGTATCCGATCCAGATGCAGCAACACCTCATGTGAGCGATTTCTCATGCAAATTGACAAACACTGCCTCAATACTTCCAAAAAAAAAAAAATTCTTAATACATGCCAATCTGACGTCTGGGCATCCATAGTTAGAGAAAAGTCCCAACAATAACATGCAGTTTTTAGTTTTTACACTAAGACTTTACTCTACTGTTAATCTGTGAACTTTGAAGATAATAACATGTGGATAAGGTTGTCATGTAGCACCATCATGCACTGGCAGCTACTCTGTGGAATTCGACGTGCAACTTACTGCGATGCAGGGGAGGTGAGGCGTCGGTTCCTTACTGTTGCCAGGGAGGTCACCCACGTCAGGTACCGACTCTGTGATGATGAAGCACCAGCGTCGTCTGAGGTCGGGGCTGCTGTGTGAGTTGGGGCGGTGCATCGTGAGCGTCACGAGTGGTGCCCTCGGCTCCGGTGCAGGCAGCGGCCTCAGTGACGGCTTCGGAGTCGATAAAGTACGGCGTCGGCAGGTGTCAGGGCTGCTGTGCAAGTCGGGCGGTGCGTCGTGCACTTCACGAGCGGTGCCCATGGCTTCGGTGCAGGTCGCGGCATCGCTCGCTGGCGTCAGTGTTCCTTTTTCCCACTGGGGCAGCTGAAACAGCAATTCCAGGTGCAGGAAGACAGAGGGGAGGAAGTCTTTGTGTCCCTGAAACTTCAGAACAGGAAGCAAGCTCTACACCAAGCCCTTGGAGATCTTCTTCAAGCAGGATACATAGCACACAGCAAAGTCTTGGTCCTGTCCTTGGCAGAAACAGAACTGCAGGCCACCCGCCCACACAGCACACATCAAAGGGGCAGTACTTCTCCTTGGTAGAGGTTCCCTTGAGTCCAGAAGAAATCTAAAGTTCTGGGGTCTGGGCCCCAATATTTATACCACATTTTCTTTTGTTCTCTTGTGGCAGAGAGACTCTTAGCTCAGTCCAAACCAGTTCTGTCCTCTGTGGTCCAGCTTCCCCGCAGGAGGTGGAGACAGCATTGTGTAAGGCAGACCAGGCCTATTCAGGTACATGGAAATCTTCTCCCCCTACTCTAAATGCAGCCCAGGTTTATTCAGCCCAGCCCTGACTGATCCAGGAAAGGCAAGACTCACCTCAACCCCCCCAGTGGCTGTCTGCAGTGAATTCACATCCCGAGCCCCTGTCACTCCAAAACCAGACAGTCAATACACAACTCAGCAGATGCACATAGAATGGCAAAGCAAGAAAATGCCCACTTTCTAAAAGTGGCATTTTCAAACACACAATTTAAAAATCATCTTTACTAAAAAGAAGTGTTATTAAATTCTGAGTTTAGAGAGCATAAATGGCAGGTCTGAGAACCCTTTGAAGAGCTGCTTGTGTGAATGGCACAACCAGTGCTGCAGGTCCACGAGCAGCATTTGATTTACAGGCCCTGGGCACACACAGTGCACTATACTAGGGACTTAGCAGTAAATCAGATAAGCCAAACATGAAAACACCAATACATAAACATAATTTACCTGCAGAGCATATGCACTTTTGCACTGTATAGCAGTGGTAACGTGTCCTAAAATGAACAAAAACAGGAACAAAAACAGGAGGCCAAAAACCAAAAAGTCTGGGGGTAAACCCGCTGAAAAAGCCAAGCCTAACACACCCCCCTCCCAGGCTAAAGCCAGTGTAGACTAATAAATCCCTTGATGGACTTCCCCGCTTGTGGGGATAGAACATAGACCTGTCCTACAACAGCGGGGGCACGTTCGGGTTTCTAACCCAGTTGGATCTCTCTGTTAATACTCTCAGGGCCCACTAAGCTAACCCATGGTGAACCCTTCTCCTCACCTGGGGACCCCATCTGTGCAGCACCTAACCTTATCTTACTCACAGGTGTGTCCCAGCAGGCAGACAGTACCCACATGGCCAACACAGTGGTGTGGCCCAGTCCACCCCCGAGGTGTGACTCTGGTCCCCTCCCCAGGGGCACCTCTGTCCACCAGGACAGCAAGCCACAGTGGCCACTGACAGCTGTCAGTGACGAGAGCCAGGCCTCATGCCTCTCTAACCTCTGTGGTGTTAGAGAGTGGAGGGCGGTAGCCGCAGGTGCTTGACACCCTTTGTCCACTCTCCCTCCTGTCAGGTCAGGTATGGCATCATGACACTGACCCACCAGCCCAGGGTCTGTACCCGGAGGCTGGACAGGAGACTGGGGTGGGCTCACCCCCACCCTGCTCTCCTCCCTGGGGCTCTGCAACCTCCTACCTGGAGTGGTACCCCCTAACTCCAGAATTGTCAGGGCACCTGTGGCAGGTGTCCCGCATAATTCTCCCACCAGAGGGGTGCAATCCTGCAACTGATACACCAGCCTAGTGTCTGTACCCTGCGGCTGGCCACACTGGGGTGGGCTCTCCCACATCCTGTCCTCCCCGGGGTGGTCCAGTACCCGCCTCTGTGGAGAGGAACCCCCAAACTCCAGGACTGTCATGGCACCTATGGCAAGTGTCCTGCACAGTTCCCCCACCAGTTCAGGGGTGCTATCCTGCAACTGGTTACTCAGCTCAGGGACTGTACCCTGAAGCTGACCAGGAGACTGGGGTGGGCTCCCCCACACCCGGTCTTCCCTCCTGGGGTCCTGTACCCTCCACTGTGGCGATGTACCCCCAGGCTCTAGGCCAGCCATCCTGCACAATCCTCCCACCAGTTCAGGGGTGCTATCCTGCAACTGGTTTGCCAGCCTAGGGTCTGAATCCTGAGGCTGAACAAGGGACTGGGGTGGGCTCTCCCATACCCCGACCTCCTCTCTGGGGCTCTGCACCCTCCCACCTGGAGTGGTACACCCAGAAGACAAACCAGTAGGGGCACTGTTAGTAGTTTCCCCTTCCCCCAGGTGAGGGAGGTCACCTTGGACCTGGCCCTCCAACCAGGGGTCTGTACCCTTAGGCTGGACCTGTGCCTGGCAATCTAGGACTTCCAGGGGAGTAGACCCACCCTCCTAAGGGAAACACACTCCTCTTGAGTTGTGCAAGAGTCTGCCTGGTGCAGGTCTCCTGCCTACTGTGCACCCGACAGTGCCTGAAGACCCCCCCAGGCCAGAAGTGGCCTCACAAGTTTCAGTCCTGGGTTGCTCTGACCTCAGAGCTGGCAACCTCTGACCCACTGGTTCTTCCACTGGGGACTGTCTCCCCTACCCCTTGCTCTGGACTCTTGCACCCTCCTAACGGAAGTGGTGCTGCCAGACACCAGAACTAGTGGAATGCTGGTTACAGCAGTCCCCCCAGCTCACCTTACAGTTTGGGATCCCCCTCAGGGGATGGCCTCTCAGTACAGACTAGGCCCCCCTCCTGGTGTTCTCCCATGGAACCAACCAGGCCCTGGGACGGGGTCACGGGCACCTTGCGACTTAGCCCATCCCCACTCCCTCTACACAGAGGCAGGACATGGGACCCCTCACCTTTCCCATTAAACTGGGACCTATCTGGGTCACTACCAACCTCCCCTACCTCACCTAGTTGTGGAAAACCTGAGCCACCTCCTTCAGGATCACCCTTAAAAGCTTCTTCAGACCCTATGGAATCCACCAAAAGGTCTTCCTCCAGTGCAAGTTCCCTGGAGTCAGAGAGCTCACACTCCACCGGGTGTTACCATAGCTCCAGAAAACAGGGACTGAACATATGATCTCCAGCATCCAGGTTACACAGCCCCTCACTTGTGTCAACCAAACTACCCTTCACCCAAACATCCAGTGCCTCAGAAAGGCACCCCACATCACCCTCACAAGACTGGTGAGACAGTGTCTAAGTGTTGCTGTCACTCAACCCATACTCTTCTGGGTGGTCTCCATACTCACATACCAGAGCTTCTACCATGGGAGAACCCCTCTCCCTGCACCTCTCATCTAGAGTCAGTAGAGTGTCCTTCCACCACTAGGAATATGATCCCCTGTGCCAGTTCCCCCACCCACTTCAGGGACACTGGACACCACTGGAGTTGCATCACAATCCTGAACCCCCTGGTGTATGTCAACCCCATTCTTGAAGCAGGGCACCAAGTCTGTGTGTGTGTGTGCGTCTCCCTTGTCACTAAATAACACCTTTTTGCAGCCACCATCTTAGCTAGACTCCGCTCTCCCGGCTTCTACCTCAAGCCCAGCCAAGCTCAGTTCCTGAGCAACACACTTGTCTTTTTCCTGGGCTAAGGCTCTCTTAGCCTCAGCCCTCTTGAGTTCATGGTCGAGCTCTCTCCGTCTCCGATCACAAGCTCGGATCCTACTCTTTTCTTCATGAGCCCATCTTTCCCCCCGTGTTTCCTTCTCCTTGCTGGTACTCTGGCTGGGTATCCTCCCCTTTAGACTCCTCCTTCGAGTCATTTGGTAGTACTGCTAGCCAACGCGTTTCCTCATAACAAAACAGGGCTGCCTCAAGATCTCTCCTTGTGGATCTCCTCTTCACAGGCAACCCCCTCTCCTTGCAAAAGACTTGTAGCTCCTTCATTTCGTAGATGTACAAGTGCCAAAAGTTGATTTCCATTTTTTCAAGGCCTCACAGGTACAACTAACCAGAGTTCCAGTTCTCAACAATACTTCCAGACGGCAAACAGGGAAAGACAGTATGTGGTACGTAGTGGTCTGTGATATGGTAATAGTGTACACCAATCACTGTAGGTGAAGTGCAAACGCAAGTCCTATCCCACCGCTGCCACCAATGTTAGAAATGGGGATCTCTAGTTGGCAATGGTTTGCACCTTTGTCCAAGTAGGGACCCTTGCCTCTAGTCAGGGTAAGGGAATTATGCCCTTAGACAACCCCTGCTCACCTCCTTGGTAGCTCGGCACAAGCAGACAAGCTTATCTCAGAGGCAGTGTGTAAAGCATTTGTGCACACATACAGTAACGCAGTGAAAACACTACAAATGGACTCCACATCAGTTTAGAAAAAATAGGAATTCTTTATCTTAACAGAACAAGACTAAAACGACAAAAATTCCATCATACATATATCAAGATATCATCAAAAATGGTTGTGTGTTCCAACCACGCTATCCCCAACCTCGCGTGGCTGAACAACATGGTCTTAACAACGACTGCGTCTTAACCACGCATGTTTTTAGCACGCATGCCTTTACAACAAATTTGGTTGTAATGACATATTTGGTAAAGGCATAGTTAAGGTTCTGCCCTAGCCCCGATCTTTGCCCTAAAACCTACCCACCTGTCCTGAATTATGACCCTAGCCCTAAAAACACCCCAGCCCCCCGCCCTAAATCTTAAAAGCGGTCCCCCGCCCTAAATATGAAGCCTCCCCCAGCCCTTAAACACCCCAGTCCCTCTGTGCCCTGAGCCCTAAAACCCAGCCCCCCTATTTGAATTTGACCTGACCCCGCCCCTAAGCCCTAAATCCTTCACCCCTGAACTCAACCCTGACCCCCCTCTCTGCCCGAGCCCTAAAATCTTCACCCTATAACTAAAAAACAACCCTGCCCCTGCGTCCAAAAACCGCCACCCACCCGCGGCCCCTGACCCTAAGCCCTTGGTCCTTCACCCCAGAACTCGAGACTGACCCCCCCCTCTCTGCCCTCAGCCCAAGAACCTTCAAACTATAACCAAAAAAACCTCAGGCCCCCCGCCCTCAGCCCTAAAACCACCACCCAAGACGATGATGGATTTAACCCAGATCTGTGACTGGGGTGAGTGTCTGAAAAGTTTCAGTGCTCCGACCATCATCTCCTTGTGTTTATTTTGCTTGCCCTAAGTTAGTAGGGGTTGCCCAGACATGGGTCCCTTGCTCACTTTGCTACTGGATTCAAGCTAGCCTGGCTGATAATGGGAGTTAGGATACTTGTTTCTGGTGCAGAGAAGACCTGGCTCGGCAGTTGGGGCTGGACTGTTCCCATGAGGAACAGGGTCAAGACTGATTTGCTTAGGGCTGGGTCTGACCTGGGGTGGCGAAGTAAGCTAAAGAACGATGATGGATTCAACCCAGATCTGTGACTGGGGATGAGTGTCTGAAAAGTTTCAGTGCTCCGTTCATCATCTCCTTGTGTTTGCTTTGTTTGCCCTCCGTTACAGTATATACATGTTTGTATGAATATGGACTAGCTAAGTAAGTATCAAAGGCCCCTGCAACTTGTAGGGTGTAGGGGAGGGCCCACCTTCATCCAGTTCCTCATTCTACCCAAGGCTTTTATTTATCTAAAAGGGTTAATTACTAGCCTGAGTGAAATTTTTGTGGTTCCCCACTTAATGACAGAGAGAAGGCAACATTTGTCACTGGAAATGAAAAGTAATTTACTTCCTCATAGAGACTTTCATAGCACTTGTATTAACCTCTCATAGGATGCACTCTACTATGCGTACAACTGCACACTAAATGTAATAGTGCACTGAAATCACTGCATGCAACAGGGGAGGAGATCTGCATCTATAGGCAACCGACAAGCCAGTACCTAATCTGCCACCCCCATTATTCTAAAGAATGGGAATTAAGATTATGGTATCTTAAAGTCCATCTGTTTTAATTGTGGGGTGGGAGCTGAGTCCCTTAAGCATGTTTCATGTATTTGCCCTGAGTTGATTGCATTAAGAAAATGTTAGGGGAATTGGGGAAGTGTTAGAAATTGGGTTTCTAGTTTGCAGAGCTATGTGCTCTGTCAAAGTAGGGACCGCAATTCTAGTCAAGGTAGGTAGTTACACACTTATAATAAACCTTTGCTCACTCTCTGGTAGCTTGACACAGAGCAGTCAGGCTAAACATAAGAGGCCATGTGTAAAGTATTTGTGCACACACACGCAGTAACTCAGTGAAAACACCACAAAAAGACCACACTGTTTTATAAGAATATGGTATCTTTATCTCAATCAAAAGCAACACAAACAACAAAAATCCAATATGTACAAATCACAATATGAGCATTTAAAAGTTCACAGCAGGTTTATTGCTTTACTGGCACTCACGATTGCTTAACACTGGGGGGCACATAGAGGAAAGTAGCACGAACCAAGGTTGAAGTGAGAGAGGATGCTTTCGGAACTCTTCCGGTCATCACGTGCCCAACAACAGTGATGTTCAAGTGACGCTTGCAAAAACGCACTCCACTGGTCCCTCGGGACCGAAGAATTAAACAAATCTTGGCCGCGAGCGTGCGGCTTGAGTTAAAGGGACCTCAGACTCAGTTGAAAGCGTGGGGCTCAACTTATTGTACAGTACCTGGTTCAGTAGGAGCCGAAGGGTTGACACCTCAGGGTTCAGGACCTCGTCACTGGGGGTCCCCAAACAAGAAGGTGGGTGGCAATGGACTGGGCAAGTCGGTCTGCGGTCGTTGCGGCGATTTCTCTCTGGGCACCAGCAGGTAGATGACTTTGGCGTACCACGTTGAATCCAGTCATGTGGGCAGCTGATGTCATCACTCAGGGAAAACTCCGGTCCCTATGGCAACACAGCAGAGCCGCACTGAAAGGGCTCCCCTTCAGTGCTGTGGCTTCGTTGTCGGGTGCAGCACAAAGCGCTAAGCACAAGCTGATCTCAGGGGAAATGTAAAGCGCTCAACATGTGCTGATGAAACTCAAAGTTTCCCAGACACGCTGGCCTTTGCACTTGGATGAATAGGAAGAACTAAACATGCGCTGATCTTGGTAAATTGCAGAGTGAGAGATCCATACAGCTCCCAGTCACGAAACCCCTGCCAAACTCACGAGTGACAGAGTCCCACAGCAGCAGTGCGTCGGTGAAATCTTTGATGGCCCTGAGATTTCAAAACAGAGGGCAAGCCAACAAGTCCTTGGAGACTTCTTGAAGTCAGTCACAGTGCACAAGTAGCAGGCAGCAAGCCAGCACAGCAAGGCAGGTAGCAAAGTGGCAGTCCATCATGCAGCTCAACAAGCAGCAAGCCCACACAGCAGAGCAGTTAGCAAAATAGCAATCCCTCCTGGCAGCACAACAGTTCCTTCTGGCAATGTGCAGATGTAGAGCCAGCGATGTCTGCTTACAGGTCCAAAAAGTGTCTGATTAGATGGGGGCACAGTACTTATACTCAAAAGTGCCTTTGATGTAGGGGGTGACTTCAAAGGAACTCTCTGAAGTGCACAAGGTTCCCTTTCAACCCAGCCCTGGCTCCAGACTACCAGTAGTGGGTAAATCAGCCCTTTGTGTGAGGACAGGACACAGTTTATTCAGATATAAGTTGAGCCACCTCTCCCCCTTCCTGCCCAGGAAGGCTATCAGAATGCAGATGAGTGCTCAAAATGCAGATGAGACTCCCCTTCCTGTGTTTGTGGCTGCCTAGAGGAAATGCACAAAGTATAGCTATCACCCAACCCAGACATGTATTGGAGACAGGCTGTCAGCAGTAAGTACAGAAAAATATCCACTTTCTAAAAGTGCCATTTCTAAAACAGTAATGTTAAATTCAACTTCACCAGTGAGGAGTATTCATCATTACCATTCCAAACATATCAAGTATGAAAAAGCTACTCCTCTCTGATCAGGAATTACAGCTTAAAAGTATATTGTGGAATTCCCAACGGTGGCCTATGAGAGGGGTAGGCCTCACAGTAGTGAAAAACAAAATAGTTTGTCCTGTGCTGTAAAATCAGTGCGATCGGCACCACACACAGAACATGATGGCGCTGCTTATTTCTGCCGCTTGAGTAGACATTCTACTCAAGCAGGAGCTTCCTCAACATGATTGACAGGTTTCTCAACGCGAGCTGTAACGGCCTGCCGCGACCGCCCACATTGAGAAATCTCGCCGAAGGTGGTCTGGCATATGTTTCTCCTTGCTCGTGCTCACCAACTTAACATTGGTGATCCGTGCAAGAGGAAAAACTCCACTCCGCACTGCTTTGCGGAGTTTTTCGGAACTCCCCGCTCTACACGGAATGGGCAAAACTTTGCAAACTCCGCTGGTGGAGCTGAGTTAACCTCCCACCCCTAATGTTTATACTGTGCTATGCATCATGATAATTTGATTATCGAAAATTTGTGATTAAGCTTTAACTTAATATATTGAGTTTGTATTAATCACTTATCTATTTTTGTCTATCTTTTTTATCACTCGTATTAATCTTTCATGTCACTCTTTACTCTGCATAGGCATGTCAAGTGACACATTACATTTAGCTGTGAACTGAAATCATTGCAAAAGATAGGGAGGCCATCTGCACAAAAATGCAACAGACAACACTAAATTTTAAAGTTATACATTTTCTAGATTGCGCCTAAAGATTCGGGAGCCTTTTATCTGTGAGCATGGAGTTAATCACAATATGCTTCAAATTACTGTTTTCATTTGGAGCAGAGGTTTAGTACCATGATGTGATGGGTTAAAGCAGCAACATTTCTGATATCTTTAACCTTTGATTTTTAAACTTGCATTACATAGATAAATTCAATCTCCATTGAAAGCTGTTAGTTCTCTTAAAACCTGATTCATCTACCTAGAATAGGTCTCAAGATTTATTACAACTGTGATTAGAGTGGTCTCTCCAAATACTGCATGCTTTACATAGCACTCGACTTCACTGTTAATATTTCTATTTTTATAAGGCTCAGCCCTGGTGCATGCATTTTTTAAGTGCACCAAAACTGTTGCTCAGAGCTGTTCCATTTTAACGTGTTACTTCCACCTGTTGAAGAATTCTTAAAGCCTTTCAAAAGCACGTGCATAGCACCAACTTGGCACACTTATTGTAAGATAATATAACATTGCGACATAGCATGGTTTACTTCATCCTTGCAGTTTACACCAGTGGTAGCCACTTTTAGGTCCTGCGGAAGCCAAGACCTTTTGATTTTACAAAAATTATTTGTATAATATGCTTACTTAAAGGGGCTTCTCACCACTTCTCTTCCTCCATTGGTTTTTAATTCCACCCACTACAGCATATAGAATGGGGCAGTGGGTCAGCCTACTTAAGCCACTGGCTTACTTCACTTTGAGTGACTGCATTTTCCTCTCTCATAATGAGCACATCCACACACTGTAGAAAGCTGGCTCTGTATATACGATACCAAAGTAAGGTACAGTGTGCACAGAATCCAGTGGATCCCCAGAGGCTTACAGAGGTATAAGTAGATAATACCTTACTCTCCATTTGTGTTAGTGTGTGCGGGTAGTAAGGCTTTATCAGAGGGTAGTTAGTGTTAAGCATTTATTGTACACACTCAGGCAAGAAATTATTTCACACACTCAAAGACTGAACTCTGACCTATTGTTTTGTATAAAAATATTTCTTTGTTGTATTTCATTTTTAGAACCAAGCCAGACTTGGTGCAGGTAAGTAAAAATAGTACTTTTCTGATAATACTGAGAATGCAGTTGAATGTAGATACAGGTAGGTCAAATGTTTAGAAACTGTTGAAATTATTGTTGAAATTACTTTTCAGTTACTTTGCAATTACCTTGTGATTACTTTTTAGATTACTTTTCTGATTTCTTTTTCTACTCAGTGTGATATGCCTAGATATCACACTGGGACATTTCCTAAAAAAAAGGTAAGTAAGTCAGTTTTTGTAAACACACGGGGGCATATTCTCAAGGACTTATCGCCGATTTATCGGCACTTTAGCGCTGCAAAAGTGGCGATAGATTTATCGCCCTATTACCAAGCTGGTGCAAACTGCCGATATCGCCAGTTTTCCAGCGATAGCTGCCGCAAAAAACATCGCCATGGATGAGAGCGACAACTAACGCTAATGATATGCAGAGTAGGCGTTTCCGTGCAAAAACTCACGAAAACACCACTTCGTGATATTCTCAACAATCAGCCAGATCGGCGATGCGATCCAAAAACAGGCGATAAGGCGCGTTAGCAGCAGGCATTTAACA
Source organism: Calotriton arnoldi (assembly GCA_963921515.1). Taxonomy (NCBI): domain Eukaryota; kingdom Metazoa; phylum Chordata; class Amphibia; order Caudata; family Salamandridae; genus Calotriton; species Calotriton arnoldi. The sequence goes on along the minus strand of CAWUFW010005833.1, from coordinate 1,103,745 downwards.
CCTCCCTTCTACTGGTGTTAAGCAGGACGACAACCTGCAGTATAAAAGGGAGCCCAGCCCAGAGCCACATCTGAAGACCAACACATGTCATGGAGCTCCTGATCATGCAGCTTGGAGACCCAAGAGGGCCACAACACCCACCGCCACCACCCCCAGGCCCCCTCCCCCGGACCACCCCCCCGGACTACCACAGAGGCAGCGCAGAACAAGACAGCGGACCTTCCAAAAACGCACCAGCCTCACAGACTTAACGCCAGAGGACGTCATTGCCCACTACAGGCTCAAAAGGATAACCATCCTCCACATCCTGACCCACATTGCCCACAGGCTGACTGTACCAACACAGCGGACAACCAACATCCCGCCGCAGACAAAGCTGCTGGCTGTGCTGCACCTGTTGGCCTCTGGTACCTTCCAACCAACAACTGCCAGAGTCGGAGGAGTCTCACAGCCAGCCCTATCAAAGTTCCTCACACCTGTCTTGGATGCCATCATCAGCTTGGTAACCCAGCACCTTCACTTCCCCCACACTGCGCAGGAACAGCTGGAGACCAAGCAAGGCTTCTACGCCATAGCTGGCTTCCCGCATGTGTTGGGGGCAATTGACTGCACACATGTCCTACTTGTGCCCCCTGCTGACACTGCACACAATTACCGCAACAGAAAGCACATGCATTCCATCAATGTGCAGGCAATAGTGGACCACCGGGGACTCTTCACCAACGTCGTCGCCAACTACCCAGGCAGTGTGCATGATTCCTACATCTTCCGACAGTCCATCATCAACCAGCACTTCCAGGATGGCACCTATGGAAATGCACTGCTCGTTGGTAAGTACCAAATGAACACACCACACACCTCAACTCCACAATCACGCAACTCACAACTGTGGGAATGCACACGTTACAAAATCACATACAACATGCCAAACAACATGCCCACCTACCAGACACGACAACACAAGTAAGTGTGGTAACCGTGGCCAGCCATGTAGACAAACCATCCACATCATGGCACCTCTGCCACACAATTGCAGAATGTGGGGAGAGGTGGGAACCAAGTCTGTGCGAAGGAGGCAAGTGACCCATCAATAAGAATGTACACAATGCCAAGTGTGGCGGTGATGTGCTGGACAGACTTCAGTATGCAGAGCACAGACATGTCCATGTGGAGATATACTGCTGGTGTTTGTAGTGTTGTGGACAGTGGACGGAACCATGTCACCTCAGGCAGTGGGGAAGACCTTGGACATGTAGCTATGTCGTCCCTCCCTGTAAGCGTAAGCGGAGTGGGCTGGGCTGGCGTACGCCAGTCCAGCGTAGGAGTGGGAATAAATAGCCCGGGGCTCTGGGCGTGGTTCACTTCCGGGATGGCCACCAAAGTAAATACTGCATGTGTCTCTGTGTCCGCCATATCCTGAACATAGGCCTACACACACGTGGCCGACCACCTTCAGCGGCCAACATCACAGTGTCGTTGTCAGGCTTGTGAACATGCGCAGACAGTCATGACAATGGTGTGTCTTAGGAGTGCAAGTGATGCAACCGCGCAGCGCACACAAGTAAATAGGCTCGGGGGGAGTGAGTAGCAGCTGTGAGGCAACGTAATACACATGGATGCCGCTCATTTGCCACAAGCAATACATGTCAAACATGAATCCCAAAGTCGCACACATCACACACCACTAAACTAATAAGCCTGCCAACACAGAATGCAGAACCACCGATTGACACATATCTCTCACCCCTGTCACAGGTGATCAAGGATATGCACTCTGCCCGTGGATGATGACACCCCTCCGAGACACGAACACCCAGGCCCAGAGGCAGTACAATGCGGCCCACAAACGCACCAGGGGCATTGTGGAGCGCTCATTTGGCGTGTTAAAGTCACGTTTCAGGTGCCTGGACATAACAGGTGGAAGACTCCTGTACAGCCCGGAAATAGTGTGCAAGATGATCATTGCATGTTGTGTGTTGCACAACATATGTGTACGCACCAATGCCCCATGGATCCAAGTGCCAGATGCACCGGACGATGATGATGAAGATGAGGCAGGTGGACCACACCCCAGTGCAGCTGCAGCAGGATTAGCCCGAAGGAACACAATCATTAACAATTTCTTCACATGAGCACATCACATTGTGACTGTCCTTAGCAATCATGGGACAGGACAAAATGACCACAGGCACAGCATGTGCAAATACATTCATTCCAACACACATTCCCTGTGTGTATATCACTCCTCTGCATAAGCACATCACTCTGACAAGTGTAAGTGCAACATTTAGTGCTAACAATCTCACAAATGGCAATTAGATGGTGAGTGTGTCACCTCTGTACAGAGAGGCTGTTTAGGGTATCACGTATTCAAAATGCCATTTCAGGGTGTCAAAGATGGTACGTAATCCCACTCAGCAGCGTATCACATGTGTCCAAATTCATGACATAAAGGCTGTCATTTGTGACCAAGAAAAGACAACAAGGCGTCTTTTGGGGTCAAATATGTACCACCATGATGCAGAGAGTTGCACCCTGTGACTCAAGTCCCACAACATTAGCAACATAGACGTGAGGGGGAATCACTGCCCCTACATTCATCCATACTTTCATACTTGATTGAACATAGACATGACACATCTGTGTGAATTAGAATGTTTTATTCACATTCGGTGGAGTGTTGAAGCTGGAGCAGTACAGGGCAATGCAAACCCCACTTTACATTGTTGCCCCGTGGAGGGCCAGCCAGAGTCCTTTAGGGATTGACAAGTTCATCGGTAGAGGAAGAGTTCAGTCCGCAGTCTGATTGCTGTGTCATTGGTAGATGGCCGCCGATGGTGAGGAGCTCACCCCAGATGCTCCGGGCTGGGGATAAACACAACGTTTATATCCCTTTTTTAGCCCAGCCATCCTCCACAAGGAAAACGGGAAACAGAATGAAACTACGGTATTTCCTTACCAGGGTGATGCCTCCTACACGACGATGATGCAGCCACAAGATTCCTGCTGACTGGACCCACCCGGATACCGCGACCGACGTGGCTCTAGACCTGCGAGGTGTCATCGAGGTACCTGGGCACAGGACCTCCAACGGAGTGCAGGTGAAATCACGAGGCCACAGGTGGAATGGGTCGCGCCCCTCCGCCCGGGCCATCGGCAACAATAAAAGCGGAGCAGTGCGGCCGCCAGGAAACGACCGGCAGCAACAATAAAAGTGAAGTGGTGCGGCCGCCAGGAAATGGACACGCACCCCATGCTGCGGCACTCGAGGGCAGGCAATGCGGGGACGCCCCGTGAAGGAAGAAGGCTAGCTTAGGGGGTAACGCACTACACGGGGAAGGCCGGAAGAAAATCACCGGAGCGCCTGACCTCAAAATGGCGGCCTCCTTAGACATGGCCAGGCATCCAGGGAAGTAGGCCGCACATCGGAGGGCCTGCTGCGACGATCGAGGACAGAAAATGCGGGGTCGCCCTGAGAAGTAAGGAGGCAAGATTAGGGGGTAACTCGCTCCACAGGGAGGCCTGGAGAAAATCACCGGAGTGCCTGACCTCAAAATGGCGGCCAACTTAGACATGGCCAGGCATCCAGGAAAATAGGCCGCCTGTCGGGGGGCCTGCCGCGGCGCTCAAGGACAGGAAATGCGGGGACGCCCCAAGAAGTAAGGAGGCAGGATTAGGGGTAACGCGCACCACAGGGGAGGCCTGGAGAAGATCACAGAGTGCCTGACCTCAAAATGGCAACCTTTTTAGACAAGGCCAGGCATCCAGGAAAGTAGGCCACATGTCAGGGGGCCTAGGCGGACAGAGAGGCAATTTCGGGGTATCTGTCAAAGACAAGTGGCGAGGCACCTGAAACATATGTGACGTACCTGAGTGGTGGATCCCGAGGCCAGGGCCTCCAGCGCATAAACCTGACGTGGCTGCTACCACGTCAGGTTTATGCACTGGAAGAAGATGGCGGCTTCTCTCTGAGCTCTGATCCAGCACCTCCGCTGAGCCTCCATCGTGTCGGCTGGCCCAGATGACTCCTGAAGCCACATAAAACATTTTCATACGGCGCAACGTATTCCGATCATAAAGCGTCGGCTGGGGGGACCTTATTCTCAGCGAGGTGTGCTCCCTGGAACGTACTTCCCCGCATCCTTTCTCACTCAAGATGGTGACGACCTCCCGCCTCTCAGCCATTTCAGCGATGATAGCCGCTTGGCATTTTTTACCTATAAAAAACCTTGGCAGTTTTTGACCTATCGCCTGTTTGCCCTTTTCTTCTAGTCTACTCTTCTAGTCTACTCCCTCCCCCCCCCCCCCTTCGGCTTCACCAATTTTCTGATAATGGCCACCATGAGTGGGCCCCTTTCCAAAGCACTCCTTCTTCCCTTGTTGGGGAGGGATCCAGCATTTATGCCCTGGAGTCTCAGAGACCCCTCTGAGAGAGTCCACAGCGACAAGGGAGTCTCACACAGCTGAGGCCTGGGTTTTTTACCCCATTACCGCTGGGAGCACAGCACAGTACACACCGTGGCCGGCGCGCTCGATGGAACTTTTTGGACTATGCCCCCATAGGTGGAAACTATAACCTTTTGTATGTACTGCGGTGCCTGAGCAACCTTTGGCCGATGACCGGTGGAGCTGTCCCACGCAGCTATAGAGGAGTTTGGCTCTGGTTCACCCCTCGGCCGTCACCTACCCAGCCGGACGTCGGACACTGTTTTTCCTCGTCTCCCCGTTGTGCCTCCTATACCCTCCCCCTCCTCTTCCCTCCATTATTCTCCTCTACCTCCCCTAGTCCTTCCCTCTCTCCCCTAATCTTCCCGTCCCCTTGCCTATTTTTTTTCCTCATGTTTATGCTATGCTTTTATACTCATGTAATTCCTGTAAATACGCTCCAGTAACCGATGTAACTTTGTAACCATGTTCTGAAACAATGTTTCTTCCTCATGTAAAGCGCTCTGATACCTCCGGGTCTAGCCAGCGCTATATAAAACTCAATAAATAAATAAATTGGTAACCAAACAGAATATGGCAGTCAATGTCGAGGTCCAAGGTGAGTGTCGCAGAGTGTATCGGGGGACAGTGGAAGGTGATGATGCAGAGGGCAGAACCAAGCAGAAACAGGCCATATGGCGGAGGTGAATGCTACCTCTTCCTTCTTACCACTAAGGCAGAATCATCCGCATCTTCATCCTCTGATGTCTCATGTGCCTCACATGTGGGTGGTGGGGTTTTGTCTGCATTTTGAGTAAACAGTGGTCCTTGTTAAGGAGCTAAAGTAATTATGCAATCAATATAGACTAGAATCAGTACTATATTACTGCTGTCCAGCCGGACAGTGAATTTTAATGAATGATCAATTAAAATTCTTAACACACAACAATGAAGTGGGACACAGTCCTGTGTCCTACATAGTCACAAAACATATACATTTAAACAGAACAATCAGGCAAGACAAGAAAAGCTTGTATATAATGCAAATGGTTAGGACAAGCATAAAGACGACAACCGTTGCACTGAAATATCAAATAGATGTATGTGCAAGGTGTTTCAGCAAGTCGACGACGTTTCGATCCTTTAACACAATACTAGGATAATCATCAGGACAATTTAATACAAGCCTGAAGTATATGGTGCCTGTAAGACATTTAAGAGAAGGGGGGGAGAAAAACAGGCAGACAAAAGAGAAGTAGAGTTTAGATACAGATAATAAAAAGACAATTCTATTGCAATCTTGTGTCCCACTTCATTGTTGTGTGTTAAGAATTTTAATTGATCATTCATTAAAATTCACTGTCCGGCTGGACAGCAGTAATATAGTACTGATTCTAGTCTATATTGATTGCATAATTACTTTAGCTCCTTAACAAGGACCACTGTTTACTTACTGACTCCCAAGGTCCTTGCTTACCTTTTTGGGTTCCCTTGTCTTTGTTGAAATAGGGGTTTTGTCTGCAGCACTGTGTGGCACTGACACATCAGGTGCCGGAGGTGGATTGTCTGCCGCACTGTGAGGCACTGACACTTCAGGGGGCGGAGATGTGGATGGAGTAGTAGCAGCAGCATTTATCCGCGCCAGGCCTTGTGGCAGCAATGCCATGATGAGGGTCTGCAGGGCATGGAAGAACCCAGCTACATCTCGCTGGTGTGCAGCCGTGGCAGCCATTCTTTCCGCCTGCATCCGCTCCATGTTCTCCATGATCCTCCGCATGGGTCCCAACTCCCGGCTGACATAGCTGGAGCCACTCTGACTAGACAGTTGTTCTTGGCTCAGAGTCAGGACTCCAGCGATGTCAGCCATGGATCATTGGAGAGCATGGAGCGGACTGTGGGTGTCCGTTAGGGACTGTAAGTGGTCCCTGATGGGACTTAGACACCCACGTATGGCATCTAGTTTGGCTGCCATGAGGTCGAACCCCACCCGCACCTGATCAGCCAACTTCTCCTGGCACCCTAACACACGGCATTGGAAGGCCATGTGTTGTTCGTGGGGGTCCTGGGAGACAGCCGTGGTGGTGGGTGCTTCCTGCTGTGTGGTCTGTGCAGGGGGTGAGGTCTCCTCGATGCAGCTGGGCTTCCCTGCTCCTGGAGGTGAGGTGCCGAAGCTGTCCATGAGCTCTTGGAGGGCGTCGGTGTCAAAGGTGTGGAGGTCCTCTTCGTCATCAGTGAAGAGATGTTCGATCTGCTCTGCAGGAGGTGTTGATTCTCCCTCTGCAATGTGAAGGGGAGATGCATTTTAACATTGTGTTCACATGTATGTTGATGCATTGTACAAGTTTACATACAGACTGCATGACAATGTACATTGTGACTGTTTGGGAGGAGCTGCCTATTTGATGCGGGACAGTGGACATTTCGACAACATCACGGATGTGTGTTTGTACCTGTACATTATCATCTCGCATTTCCCTGCTATGCCAAATGTGATTGGCCAGTTTTTCTACACACAAGCGGCACCAGTTGTGTCCTCTGTTCTGTTGTGAACGTGTTGCAGTTTGTACCACATTGTTGTCAATGTTCATGTGCTCTGAATGTTATGTGTGTGTGCTGCATTTTGGGAGAGTCACCCCTGCAGCTCTGATTTTGCTGCCCCTTATCCCTTTCAGGAGGTGTGCCTTTGACTTCTGTGCTTATACAGTGCTGAGATGTTGCATACTTGGGTAAATTGGGCTCTTGGTGGGAGTTGGGACTCTGGGGCATGGTTTGTCCGCAGATGTGTTGTTGACGTCAGGGGTTGTATGTGCACGTGGATGTGTCAGAGTGTGACCTGCTCCTTTACGGATGTGGTCCACACTCAGCCACCTCAGTGTCGTGGCGTGCAACATGTCATGATATATTGACTGCAGCCATGTTATTCGTCTTGCATTGTCAGTGTGGCTCACAGACATGCCGCTTTGCTGGGTTTGGCACATGTGCATGGGTTGGTTGTGAGATTGGTGATGTGTGGGAAGGGCCCCCTCTGGGCACATAGTCGACGGGGGCCTACTTGCTGTTTCTAGGTGTGCTGCAGTGCGCCAAGGGGATCAGGGTCATGATCCAGAGTCATTGTGGGTGTGGACTGTGCTATACTTAATTGTGCATGTGTGCCATTGTGCCCATCTCCCCCGTCCCCCCAGTCCCTGGTTGTTACTCACCCTGTTGCTGTTGTGTCAGGTCATGTTAAGCAGTGTCCGGTCCCCCAACGCCTGCCACCGTCTCCACACTGATGACTGTGGACACCATTTCCTCCATCTCATCCAGCTCCTCCTGTGGCGCTGGACTCCCACCTCCAGTCTGCATTGCTGCCTTCTGGTTGTTGCCGAGTTTCGCTTGGTTTTGCACTTCACATCATTCCAGCGCCTCTTGGCCTCTTGACCTCTTCCATTGTCCTCCTCAGCACTCCGACTGCATTCACATTGTCCACGATGGACTGCCATATTCCATTTTTTTTTGCCAATGACACAGTGGAGGTGACGAACAGTTGTTGATGGTGTTCTATCACCTCCGTTATCAGGGTCCTGTTTTCCTGCGGACTGAACCACGTCTTTCTCTTCTTCTTCTCCTTGCCCTTCCCTGACCCCGAGGTCCCAGGCTGGACCTCCGTGGGGCTTGTGGGGTTCTGGTTGTCCTCTGTACTTGCTCCGGCTACCTCCATTGTGCTTCGCAGTTGTTTTGGTTTTGTTTGTGTTTTCTTTTCTGCTTTTATGGTGATTTTTCCCGCCTGACTGAATTGCAGGCCTGGCGCAGCTTATCGCTGAATTTTTTATCGCGGTTGGGCCCATCACCACTTTTTTCACGTTCGGCTTTAGATTTTTATCGCCGTCCCGGTAATTTTATCGCGGACATGTGACGCGTTATCTGGAAACTATTGCATGTTACCGCCGTGTTGAGAATAAGACGTTGACACGGCGTCATTTTCCCGCGATAGACGGCGATATGAAAAATTGTGTTAACCTATTTTGGCGATGATTATCGCACGTTCTTGAGAATATCCCCCACAGTTTCTTAAGTTCTCAAACAATTTCCAACTCCACACTCAGAACTTTTTTCACAGAAATGCAGTCAATGCAATCCTACCGGAGGAAATGAAGTTATCGATTTACAGGTAAGTACTTGGTTGTGGGAGTTGGATTTCTGGAGTTAGAACCAGGGTTCCCCCAGGGTCAAGGATGCACTCTCAGCGGCACTAGCGCGGCCAATGTTATCCAATGGAGGATAGGGGGCGTCCGGTTGGTGGTTGCTCACAGGCACGCCACTTGGTTGTAGGAACAAAGCTTCTAGGGTTTAGCTCAGGGCAAAGGGGGATCCTAATTAGCACACAAGGTGCACCCACAGCATCACAGTGGCGGCTGGGTGCAGAGTGTTGATTTGGCGTTGGGTGCCCTGTTGTTTTCAATGGGAGTTGCCGGTTTGGGATTTTGGCTGCAGGCTCGGTCCACGAAGTCTTCTGGGAGGAACCAACAGCTGGGTAGATAAATTGGAGGGCTCGGGGACTTAGGTGCACCTCAGGTCCTCTTCTCCAGGATGCAGGGGGGCTGGTTGCAGGGGTATCTTTTGAGGTCGGATTTCAGCTTACCGGGCCATTCACGGTTGTGGGGGGTCTCCGTGCAGAGGCTGCAGGTGACATCGGGGAGTCCTGGAGGGGTCAACCCATGGTGGACTTGGACTCTGGAGTGCTGGGGGACCTCGCTGGGACCAATGGGCCACTCGGACTCGGGCCGTAGGCGTCGGGTGCAGTGGTGGTTTCAGGGGTTGGGTTTCTTTGTCCTCAGCAGGATGGGAGTCTTTCTTGGGTGATTCTTTTGAACAGAGCTGCTGTTCTCAGGAGATCGGGTCTTTGTTGAAGGCAGTCAGTCCTCTCAGGGGTTCTGGTGGATGCTGGCTGTAGGACAAGGCGACTTTTGGTGCAGGATCTCTGGAAACTGCAGGCGGGCCGGTAAGGCTGGGGCCAAGTCAGTTCTTCTCTGCAGTCTCCTCTGCTGGGCATCTTCTCTCATCCTTCTTCTTCGTAAGTTGCGGGAATCTCTCTTCTTGGTTCAGGGCTGTCCCTAAATACTGTATTTAGGGGGTGTTTTAGGGGCTTCGAGGTCAGTAGCCAATGGGCTACTGACCTCAGGGTGACTACACCCTTGGTGTGCTCACCCCATGTGGGGGAGTGGGCACAATCCCTAACACTGATTGGAGAGTGCCTGCCATCTGCAAGATGGCGGGCACTGAAGAGTGGGCTTCATCTCGCCTCCCCCACCTGAGGGGTGGGGATGGCAAAGGTGGGGACACCTTCTGGTCTGTGCTAATTTTTCCAACATGTCCTCCCGCCGAAAACGGGGTGAGACAGGAAGGAGGCCTGCTTGTGATAGCAGGAGAGGCTGGGGGTCGTATTAAAAAGGCAGCAAGGCCTTTGAAGCTCCCCTGCCACAGATGCCTGTTCCTGACTTGGGGGAGGTGTGACCACCTCCGCCCAGGAAAGGCTTTGTTTCTGGGCCCAGGGAGCGAACGCTCTCACCCCAGGGGTCCAGAAACATGCCTTGTGGTGGCAGGCTGGTGTTTACCAGTCAGGGACCCCACCAGAGGCTGGTCATTTTTCAGGGGGCATCTCTGAGATGCCCTCTCAGTGCATGGTATAATAAATCTCACATTGGCATCAGTGTGGGTTTATTATGCTGAGACGTTTGCTACCAAACTTCCCAGAATTCAGTAAAGCCATCATGGTGCTGTGGAGTTCGTAATGACAAACTCCCAGACCATATACTTTTTATAGCTTTACTTCACTTACAATGTCTGAGAATGGACTTAAACACTGTAGGGGTACAGTGCTCATGCAACTGTATCCTCACCAGTGGTATAGTGCACCCAGCTAGAAGGGTGTCTTACCTATACCATAGGCAGTGGATTGCAGGCATGGCACACAGGTATGTGTTCCATGTCGACTCTTAACTTTTCTCTGCACCAAAACACACAGCCTGCAATGGCAGTGTGTGTGTTAAGGTACAGGACCTCTAAGGGTTGCACAATATGTGCTGCAGTCCTTAGAGGCCTTCCCTGGTCACAGTGCTCTTGGTACCCATGGTACCTTCTACAAGGGACTTACATGTGGCCAGAGAGGGCCAATGGGGGTAAAAAGGTACAGTTTTGGGAAAGAACACAGGCCCTGAGAACCTGATTGGCAGGGACCCAGGGTACATCAATTCAAAGTGCATCCGAAATCTGGCAAAAAAGTGGGGGGGGGGCTTACTGCAACAGAAACCCACTTTCCTACACACAAAAGGTAGTTTCATTCACCGCTAGTCTTTTTGTTTTTACTTTATAATTACTTTGGTGTTCCCTTTGTGTTTAGAACCTGATGTGACAGCAGGATACTGTTGATGTGACCAAAGGACATATTTCAGGATTATCAGTTCCTGTCTCTTGCAATTGCTGTTGTAAATTCCTTTTGCATTGACCTTTGTTTATCTTACTGCTGCTATTAGATTAGTCTGAAAAGGATGTGGAGAAAAGAGCCTTTTGAATGACAACAGTAATACAAACAGCAGCACACACAAACTCTGAATGTAAGCTTGTGAGTGTGCTCTATCTTTGCAACCATAACAGATCTTTCTTTCTTTTTTCCTTCTTCCTTTCCTTATTTTCTGCATTTCCCTCTTTTTTTCCTTTCTTCATTCTTTCTTCCTATCTTCCTTTCCTTATTTTCTGGCTTTCCTAGTTTCTTTCCTTTCTTTCTTGCCTTTTTCTTTCTTTCTTGCTTGCTTGCTTTTTTCTGTTTCTTTCTTTCTTTCTTTCTTTCTTTCTTTCTTTCTTTCTTTCTTTCTTCCTGCCTTTCTTTCTTTCTCTCTTTCTTGCCTTCTTTCTAAAAGGCTAACTTTACTATGAGTTTCGTCATGCTGCCCTTTCACAAGCAGCACACCCATACACAAAGTAGTTCCCTTCAATGCCAGGAAGTACTATGGTTTTGGGTGCTTTTTTTAGACCCAAAAACATTTTTGCCTTTAGCCAATGTTTTTTATTTTTAGATTGAAGAAAGCCTTGCAGCTTCCTGAACAATAAAGGGGCACATGCATCAACCTATGAGATCGCAAACAGTGCGAATCGCAAAAATCGGCTGTTTGTGATCGCAAAAAAGCCCTGCGCAATGCATCAAACAAATTTGCAGTATATCCCTGATATTCACAAAAATAGCTATTACCTATTTAGCGAATGCCAAATAGTGACTCGGTATTACCGATTCGCTATTTGGTAATCGCAAATGCCTATGCATGAAAAATTCGCAAATTGGGAATGACATGGGATTCACAATTTTGCACTCGCAAAATAACAACAAATCAAAGCAGGTGGTAACCAGGTGAAAACTATCTAATCAGGTGGGAACCATTGGCAAAGTATTTATACAGGTCCAGAATGCCTCACAATGCTTCACAATGGCAGCGCTCTACGTCATGGCGAGGAGGTTGAGGCTACGAGCAGCAGCACAGAGAAGAAGGAGGATACAGGAGCGCATTTTCAGAGTGCGCATTACATTGTTGGGGCAGACAGAGGAAGAGATCTATGACAAGTATAGGTTAAATGCAGACATGATCTATGATCTGATAGCTGAATTAGATCCCCCTAATGCAGGGTCAGACTCACAGGACACATGCCATCCCCACTCATGTGCAGGTCCTATGTTCACTGCACCTCCTAGAGTCAGGTAGCTTCCAGGGTGTAATAGCTGGAGCTGGAGGGGTTTCCCAAAGTGCCCTATCGCGCTTTTTCAACGCATTCCTTGATGCCATGTTGCAGAGGATACACCTACAACACCACAGGAATTGCAGCAAACCAAATTTGATATCTATCAAATAGCCCAATTTCCCCACGTAATTGGTTGCATTGATGAGACGCATGTAGCCATATGTCCCCCCTCAATGAATGAGTACATTTACAGGAACAGGAAATCATACCATTCACTGAATATACAAGTCATCTGCAATTCCAAACACATCATCACAGACATAGTGGCTCATTTCCCTGGCAGTACACATGATTCCTACATCTTCCGACACAGAGGCATACACACTCGTCTCCTTGGGGGTGAATTTGGCGAAGGATACCTGCTTGGTAAATATATGTAACACTGTCTTGCAGACTCTCTGGTCATAGTGACACATAGCAGTGAGTAACCTGTTGCTATCTACCCTGTAGGTGACAGCGCATGAGCTGTGCGCTCCTACATACTGACGCCATAACTCAATCCAAGTACCCCAAGTGAGCAGCAATACAATGCAGCGCACATTTCCACCCGCAATGTGATTGAGCGGACCTTCGACTTACTTAAAAGTAGGTTCTGCTGCCTCCACAAAACTGGTGGGGCGTTGCAGTACAGGCCATATACCTGCTGCAAAATTGTGGCCACTTGTGCCATGTTGCACAACATTGCAACTTCAAGAGGCATACCCCTGGAACTATCAGACAGCGAGCCTGAAGATGACAATCAGCCAGGACAACCAACACAAGCAGCACGGGGCTGGGCGCAGCAGAGGAGAGACAGAGACGTGCAGAAATTACACAGCATTATTTTTAAGGTGGGTAATGATGGGACGAAACACTACATGCTTTCATTGATTCTGTTCTTTATTATAAAGAAAATGAGGTAGTGTTAATGCACACATACCAGGTGCAAACTTGCATTGTAACAGTCAAAATTAAACAATATGACATTGCCATGGAACTTGAATGTCAGCCCCGACAAATGGCATGATACTAGTTACCTCACCAGATTACAGTTTTACTTTCTACGCCACACTACTTTCTGCGGCCATACACTCCCGTGGGCCGTTCTGTGCGCTCTGTCACATCCCTTGTGGTGCCTTCTGATGCAGAGGAGCTCCTAGTACTGCGCCTCCTGCATGTGGTTACTGGTGCCAAGTGACTACTTAGCCTGGAGGCCTCCTCACTCTCCCCTCCACCTAGTACATTGTTGCCCCCAACTGCAGCATTCTGTAATTGCTCCACAGCATTGGTGACCTGTATGAGTCTCCTGGCCACATCCCCACAGCAATGGGTCATTTCCACCTGCATGCCCACAGCACGACGGGACAGCAGAGCTGTGGTTGTGCTCAGGCGGATGATGGCCCTAGTGTATCCATCTAAGCGCCCTATCAACTGATGGTGCCTTTTGCGTTGGGACACATGGTCTTCCTGCAACACCTTGCATAACTCATGGACGCCCCTTTGTCCTTCCACCACTGCTGTAGTGAGCTCTCTCATGCTGTCTCTCATATCTGTCATGTTTGTAGCTAGGGAACCAAGTTGTGCCTGCATTAATCGCATGTGTTTGCATTGAAGGCGCTGCACCTTCAACATTTGGCTTTCCAGCCCACCAAAGACATTGGAACCATCATCCTCAGCAGCTACCATTTGAGCCCTTGCCCTGCGCCTCCGGTTGTGGACATTGCTGCGCCGCAACTTTGATTGGGGTCTCGGTGTGGGGGTATGCCCAGCCTGTGATGTCTGAGGGTCAGGTTGGCTCTCCTCTTCTGTTTCAAAGGCAAGTAGTGGTGGCACTGTGGTCCTGCGTCTTGTGGGTGCAGGTATTGGGGTTGCTGGGGCCACTTGTGTCTCCTCTCCTGACTGGGCCTGAGTCTCCAGGGTGTCATGGCCTTCAGCTTCATCAGACTCCTGTGCAGCGGCATCTGTGATGTGAAACAGTGCAAGTTCCATTTTTTTGTTGGACATTTATGTCACATTGCGCATTGTGTGGTTTAATACATTTATTTAGTAACACACAGTGTCTAGATATTTCATTTGCATGTTGCACTTGAAAGCACCTATGCTGTTTTGAGCCCTCCTTGCCTTTCCTATTGGAGTTGCTGTCTGCTAGTCCCATAGTGTGTAGCAAGTAAAATGTGGACTGGGGTAGGATTTGCAACACTAAGCCTGATCTGACTTAAGGTTTGTTTTATATTTAGCATTGAATGGACATTTGCACGCATCTTACCTTGTGAAGTACTGGCCTGTGCCAAGGTGTCTATCTCTGTGACTCCAACTACAGCTTCAGGCTGCAGGGTTGACTCCACCATGTCCTCCAGGGGTGTATTGTCTGTTTGGGTGGATTGTCCTCCTCCAGTCTTCTTGGCATCCGCAAGCCTGGCAGCAACCTTTTCCTTGGCACAGCTCCGCAGGTCATACCAGCGCTTGCGCAGATCTTCGATCGAACGCTGTGTGATCCCCACTGCATTGATCCTGGATTGTATTCCAAGCCAGATTTTTCTTTTCTCAGACTCAGGGACGTGGAGTGACTGCTTCCCAAAGAGATTATCATGGCTCTTTACAATGTCCTCAATGAGGACTTCAAGCTCCTTCTCGCTGAACTTCAGTTTCCTCTGACTGCTGCCTTCTCACGTTTTTTGCAGAAGCCATTCTGGTTTCCTTGCACAGTTTCAGTGTGAGAAAATGCTTCCTTCTGCTGTGCTCCTACAGTCTGCCTCCTCCTCTGTCTCTCTCAGTACACAGGTGCCAGCATGGGTTGCATCACTTCCTTGTTGTGATGTCATAATGTTGCATCGAAAAAGCGGCTATTTGCGATTCGCTATTTGCGATTCACTAATTGCGTATTCGCGATTCGGAATTTGGCAATCGCTAATAGCGATTGCGATTTTTACCGATTCGCTAATATTTTAAAATGTTTTTGATGCATGGACATTTGCGATTACCAAATAGCGATTGCTTAAAAATCGCTATTTGGTAATCGCAAAATTGAACTTTGATGCATGTGGCAGAAAGTTTTGAAAAAACCATGACAAAACAAAACAAGAATTGCCAGAAGGCTGGCGGCCAAAGCCAGACCTTTTGGCTTTGCCAATGCTCATTAAAAGTGCAATGTGTTTACCACTTTGCACTGTTTTTTAAAAGCTTGCCTATTAAATAATGATAAAACTATGCTATTATTGCAATTGATATGCAAAGACTGATGTAGAAACATTTATGTTAATTGGTTGGTTATATCCATCATTAATGTATGGATGATGACGTGTAAATGATTTTGATAAAACAGTACATAAATAAAATCACACAATTTTAGTTATGTGGTGTTTGTTCAGTGCTAGCCTACTCGAAAGAAAGCAGAGCGCGGCACAGGGTCAAAGGCAAAGATTCACGCAACTTTTGATGGAAGGGGTAGCTGGCTCTAGGAACGAGGATGGACTGTCACGACATTGTGCTGTAGGGTTCTTTAAAGAGATGTAACTTCAGGTCTTCCTTGAGTTGAAGCAGGGTTGGAACACTCCTGATGGTTTCTTTTTTACGCTTCTTCGTCCAATCTACTGGTGTCCCAGCTGTGGTTGGGCCAAGAACCAACGGGAATGGTGAGCTTGTCAGCAAGATAGAGGAAGGCACCGGTCGTGATGGCTTTGTAGAAGATGCAGCGGGTTTTGAAGATGAGGCGTTGAGGATATTCTTAAGAGGGGCGAGTGCAGAGTCTGGGAAGCCTTGGAGCAGAGCATTTCCACTATACAGGTGCAAGAGTAAAAGGGTTTGATCAGCAGTTCAAACTCAATTCAGACAGGAATGGTTTTGTAAAGTGCGAAGATAGATGCTGCCTGACCCCTTAAAAATATAATTTCTCTTTTAAGGCCTGCATTGAAAACCACCAATAACAAGCTGCGACAATTTCAATTAATAAAACATGCACGCAGGCGCAGTCAATAATAGTCACATGTTATAATAGCAAAAGGTTTTTGCATCAGATACATAAAGCTCTCTTGAGCTGGACATGGCGACGAAAAATGTCTTTGCACGTAACTGTGTATGAGGTATGACGGGACCTGCGCATGTGATTGCGTGCGATCTTTCATTACGCTGAAGGGGATCAAAGTACAAAGACTGAACATTCTCAACAAGCGTGTTCAGTCAGAAAAGTTACGGTGCGGCGTCTTTACAGCCGCCGTTTACTGCAAAATCCTTGTTTAATTGGAAAGAACGATGCATAACAACTATGGCTGGCTGAACTGGTTAAGCGAGCTGCCAAAACCATCAGTCATTCCTCATGTAAAGTAGCGAACATTATCAGAATTTAACTGACTGGGGATGTGTGAAGCGAGGAGCGCTGGAACAAACGCCCTCACATCCGAAGATGTTGGACGTGTGGCAGCTTGTTCATAACAGCTGATTCCATCATTTACGGTTTATGCAGTGTGAGTTTCGCTTCTCAGAGCAGATAATTATGAGAGACGTATTATGGGATGTCAGCAGGGGCATGGAGCCTTGTACATGAATAATACGCCACCCGGCATGATTCACTGTAAGTGTGGCTACGTTTCATGAGTGTACATTAACGTAGTTAGAAATGCATGTACAACACATTACATGAAAGGAAAGAGGAAGACTCTGAGTGAATTTTTTTAAAAGTGCACTTGGCATCATATATTTTAAGAACACAATAAAGTGGGTACAGTTGTAGCAGCACTGTAGACAAAAAATGCAAAAGCAACCCGAATTGGACTTGGTGCTGAATTGTGTTTGTGACACAAAAAGTGGCGACGCAAGTGACAATGTGTAATCAGCGAAAACGGCGCAAAGTGCAATTGGTGAACAGATATATACAGTGAGTATTTGTGGTTCACGACAGTAATTTTCAAGTTTTTAAATGGAGACAGTAATTTGGTTGAACCACAGAGGGTAATGCGCCATCAGTTGCGCTGAGGGGTTGTCGACATTTCGATCCTATGACTCAGGATCATCTTCAGGACCGGGTTGCTGTTTTAAGCGGTGCTGAGAAGGACACTGTCCCGTGTCCCTGGAGGGCAGGGTAACGAATGCAGAGATAGTCAGGATTCCAGGGAAGGAGATCCTTGAAGCATTTCACGTCAGTTGAGCGTGTATAAGCTGGCGCCGTGTCACAGCGTCCCCGTGTTTTCTAGGATTGACTCCTCACTACTAGACCTCCCCCATCGGTACCAACTCACGGTACACCGAGGAGCACCATTACTTTCTTTCCAGCCGCCGATGTTCACTCCGTGACACGGCGCCAGCTTATACACGCTCAACTGACGTGAAATGCTTCAAGGATCTCCTTCCCCGGAATCCTGACTATCTCTGCATTCGTTACCCTGCCCTCCAGGGGCACGGGACCGTGTCCTTCTCAGCACCGCTTAAAACAGCAACCCGGTCCTGAAGATGATTCTGAGTCATAGGATCGAAACGTCGTCGACCACTCAGCGCAACGGATGGCGCATTACCCTCTGTGGTTCAACCAAATTACTGTCTCCATTTAAAAACTTGAAAATTACTGTCGTGAACCACAAATACTCACTGTATATATCTGTTCACCAATTGCACTTTGCGCCGTTTTCGCTGATTACACATTGTCACTTGCGTCGCCACTTTTTGTGTCACAAACACAATTCAGCACCAAGTCCAATTCGGGTTGCTTTTGCATTTTTTGTCTACAGTGCTGCTACAACTGTACCCACTTTATTGTGTTCTTAAAATATATGATGCCAAGTGCACTTTTCAAAAAATTCACTCAGAGTCTTCCTCTTTCCTTTCATGTAATGTGTTGTACATGCATTTCTAACTGCCCTCACTAATCATACCAGTTGAGATATTGTTGTTTTACCTCACGTACCTACCCACATCTCAACGTGGTTTATGGGTTATACTCCTGTCGTTGCATACATGTACATTAACGTAGACACATTTACAGTGAATCAGTGAATGTGAAAGTCTAATAAATACAATGTGAATGAGCTTTTAGTTGCTTTGTTATTATGCTTTCTAGGTCTGTATTGATAAGTTAGTCATTTTAATATATGAAGTGCTCATAAAATAGTGCCAGTGTCCATTTAGACGCAGCGCTTTAGCCAAAGACAAACTTCTGTAAAAGATGTAAACCATGGTTGCGCTTCAGTTTTGTTTGGGGCTTGAGTTTGTCAGATGTCTTCCTTTGGCAACAAAACATTTTTTTAGATGCCTAAATCTAAGTAGTTAATTCTAAGGCAAATCAATCTACATACCCAGAATGCACTACGCTGTCAATGAAAGTCCCGAACTGAAAACAGTCCAAAATGACCTGGAAGGAGGCTGTCCCGTAATACTAACCATGGATGTATAATAAATAAGACAGGCACTATATCTCGTCAAAGCTCCATAAATGGGCCTATTCCAAGATCTAATCAGTCTTGGGAGAGATGTCAAGGAAGGTTATCTTGCTGCATGTATTTTGGAGATGTCTCAAGCGTGTGTCTTTTTGCAAAGAGGTTTTGCATTAATAGACGACATACTCAGCATCTTTGGAGACCGCAACCGGAGGCGGTTATCTCTGGTCTACTGCTCCAGATGGCCAATGATCTCCCGGCGACAACCTTGAGACAAGCCATGCAACTAAGCTGGCTGACAAACAAGAAACAATAGGCAAATAGCGGTATGTAGACTTGCCAACACAAAATTCCAGCTTGGGGCGCCTTTTGTATTTGTCAGCGATAACATTATAATGTTGGATTCACAAAGTCATGTGACAGGGTTTTTATTGAGTGTGAGCCTTATTGTTGGACTACCTGGTCCAAGTGTTTGAATTTCTCTCTTGCCTGTAACACTGGAAACCTCTTTGCACTACCCCTAAATGGTGTACGCACGTCTAGCCACTTGTAGCAGTCTGGGCTAGGGTTAGTGAAAGTATGGGTGGGAAACTGTAGGAGGAGGTGAGTAAGGGAGGGAAGAGGGGCTGCCAACCTCAAACTTAAAGAAAGATACTACAGATGCCCAGTGTCAGCTTTCACACTGTCTCATCATGCTTCGTTGAAATAGTAATAAAAAGCATTATATAGAAAAAAAAGAAAACTAAGGAACCAATTGTTGTCACCCCTCACCCACCCAGCCACCATTCATTGAGCATTGACTGGGTCACCAAAGAATCTTATGAGTGCAAACCTGAGCAGGCGGTGATCCTCCATGGCATCCAGGTCATTTTAATATCGCTGTAGCCCAGGCCTTCCCTTCAAGGTTATCACAATTTAATGTCATCTCTATCTGATGAAGGAACATTTCAATGTACAGCATTGGTTTTAAAATGTCTGATATGAGATGTGTGCAAAGGGGCACTGACTACTTAGACAGGATAACGTGTTTTTTTAGCCTGTATACCACAGGCCTCATTCATCACATTCCCTGCACCTTAATGTCACCTCTCCAAAATGACTCTAGTGCAGCTATAGCTGAGCGAAAATTACGTGCTCATAAAACCAGATTACACATTCTGCCCAAGTAACCAAAACCATACATGAAAAACAAATATATTCGAAGTTCACACTTTCGCTCATGAAGAAATAGTATGTCCTCATTATTACCCAGAGAAACCAGCAAAGAAATATATGATTTTCAACATGTTCTCACATTTGATAAAGCTCCTGATGGAGCAAGGTTTCAAAATTGAAACTTGCTTGTATGCAATCTTCCTCATAGTATTAATTTATTAAACTTGTACTGTCAATACTAATCCTTGCATTCACAAACACAAAAAGGGATAGAAGCTTGCCTATGTGTTTTACTAATGAATAACGCTTGTCCATAAACCAAGATGGCCGCTAAAAGCGCGGGACTTAATTGCGCATGTCGCAACCTGATCACATGGTGTGACGTCTTTCTTTGCTTGGTGGGAAACTTCTGCTTCTGCGCAGTGTGCATTAAAATGGCCGCTAAATGTTTTCACATGCTTAAGCTTGCTCTCATGTCATTATTAAATTGTCCTTTTCTTAACGCTACTAATGCAGGATAGTATTATGATTAAATGGGAATAGAGTAGGGAAAGTGGGTATACAGTGAAACTTTTTATTTGTGATTTTAATATTTTCTTCTTGCACTTTTAGTAATTCGTAAACTTGGGCCTGGGTTGGTGTCTTGAAACTCGAGAGACAGAGGGTTCTGCGCATGTGTCCTGTATGCCTGCCAAGTGAAGTCAACTTGGACGTCTCCCAAGGCCACGACCTATTGGCCGAAGATGATGTACCCAATGTTTCCGGCGGACAAATTGTTACTTTTCCCCTGTAAATTGTATAACATTTGTCGTGAGACGGGTGGGAAATAAAGCGAATGTATTAATTTGAAGGGGCGGGAACGTAAAGACAATAGGCTTCACAATTTAGGCCAAAATTGACATGGTGCGAGAATCCACCCCCTGTCCCTGTCCAATCAGAAGTAGTGGTCCCATATTTTAGCAACATTAAGGGGAGGTACATGGGCATAGAAGGGTATAATAGAATATAGCATTAGTAAATTAGTCAGAGCATGCGTTCACGAAGAACAGGCGTCCATACTGCCAGAGCGCTCTCAACTCCAGACTGCCCAGCTGATCGGTTGCTGACTGAATTCCTGTCCGGAAGAGGTCCTGAGGAGGGGGCGGCGGAGTCCATTAGACGGGAGAATCGAGAGAAGTCGAGTATCAGAGAGGGGAACGGCGCAGGCGTCGTTGTAGAGAGGTCACCGGTCCTGTCCTGATCCCGGAAGAAGTCTTTGCTCTTCATCCTTCCTTGGTCCTATCTTTTCCAACTCCTTGGCCAAGGGGCTTAGTTCTCGCATTTAGGTAACTATACTGCAACATTTAGTTGTGCTGCTGTCTCTATTTTCTCCTCTTCCTTAAACACCGTCATTTATTAGCAAAATCATTTCTATGCTTTTTCTTGGGTATTTCAATCAAGTACCGTGTTTTTCTGTATTTTACTCTGCTAAAACTTTAGATAAACATTTTAAAACTTCCTGACTCAGTGGTTATTTCAGGATTATGTACTATAATGAATGTCACTCATTTTAAACTTCCCAATTAGCAAAGGATCCATTGGTAAGTTATTACTCTTCAATCAGAAGGTAATTGGTAGCAGGGATTTTTGATAAAAGAGTACATCTGACATCCAGCGTAAGTATTAGTGTAGTGTGAATGTATGGGCCCAAATGAGTATATGGTGTATGAATGCCGTTGGCTAATATTGCGCTGGATCAGTTTTCTGGTAAGCAGAGGACGTTTTTTTTACTCTTTGTTAATTGGGTAATGAGAATTTTATTTGTATTTTTTATGAACTAACATCCGCTTATTTTTGAGTTTTTGTTATATGTTGTCCAGAATACCCCGGGGTAGGTAAAAAGAATAGTGGGTGGCAAGTGGAAGCCATACTGCAGTGAGGTTATCTGTCAGGCAGAAATAGTACTGGGAAGTTAAGCAGGACTTCAAGTACTCGTTAGGGACTCTATGCGTGTGAGTAGTAGCAAAAAGGGTACGTTGATAAAAATTTGATGTTATATCACCTAGTAACGGTAACATTGGAGAAGTAACAGGTACTTCTGGAGCTTGTGTGAAGAGTAGACGGAAGTGTTTTACTCGTAGTGTATGTATTAGTAAACGGAAAGGTTTTACTAAAGTGTGGAAGAAACTATCCTTTTCAAAATTAGTGGAAACTGGCACGATAGCGAATGTTTTATGTTGTTACTGAAATTTAATTAAGATTTATAGAGAAAATAAGTTTGCGTAAATTTTTGTAAAGGGAGGGTCAGTTGCCGGAGAGGGAGCTGACGTCACAAAACGCCGCGCTGTGGTAGGTTGAAACAGCGGGTGTGGAGAAAACCCTTGTAAAGGAGGGGTCAGTAGTCAGGAGTGGTACTGACGTCACAGGTGCCGCGCTGGGATTGGTTAAACCAGCGAGGACAGAAGAGAGCAGATTGTAAAGGAGGGGTTGACAGAGAAACGTCACCAAAAGGCCGCGCAAGGATTGGCTCGGAAATAAAAGATAGCAGACATTTGATTGGTCAAAAATAATAGAAGCAAAATTCTTAGTGGATAAGGATTGCATGTTAAAACGTGATCCGACTTTAACAGGAACTCGTCCGGATAGAAGATTCCTAGGTTTTGCAGAATATAATTTTGTACACAGAAGATTAGATAGAATGTATGGAGAAAGGAGAAAAATGTCATTCTTACAAAAGATTAAGAATTATTTTAAAAAGGACAAACCAATCAAAACGAGAGAAGGAATTATTATTCCACCAGCTAAAACGCCAGCATCGTTTATGATGATGGAGAGAGGTTATCATACCTGTGTATGGATGGAGAATTGGATAGAATACACCAAAAATGATGGAGTATTAGCATTTTCCCATAATGGCACGTTCAATGGGCGAATTCTTCAAAATTTAAGATTGAGGATGAATGACTTAGAACCCAGACCTAGATTAACCCAGTACGAAGCTCTAGAAGAATGGGAAACCGAGGCATTTGAGCGGGATAGATCTAGAAGTAATAGGAGTTACCCAGGATTTTACCCCAGATATTTACGTGAGTCGAGAGAAGGTCAGATGAAACAATGGAGAAGGGCAATGATTACAGAGGGATTGTATCCATTATTCACAGAAGGAGAGAAATCAGGAGGCAAATGTACAGAAAAGACAAAACATTTAATGAGAAATGAGGATTCAGAAGACGAATTTATGGAGGAAATGTTAAGAAATCCCCCACCATATCAGGAAGGGACAAGTGGATGCACCCCAAGTGCACCACCGAAAACTCCATTGGTACCACAAGTAATGCATGAATTTACCACGACTAGGATACTTCATGACAAAGAAAAAGAAGCCCTAGAAAAGACCAGAGCAGAATTAATACAGAAAATAACCCAGATAAAAGTACATCCTGATTCGTTGACCATACCTGTAACAATTGGTCCAGTAGTCCCATTATATGGTACTCAGGGAAATTGTCCTCAACCCATACTTGCACCTACTCCTGTGAATAACACCAAACCTGAAGCTCCAGTTATAATTGAGGATCAATTTAGTGACTGTGAATCCACAATATCACTCATGGATTTACCTATTCGAGGTTCTGTAAATAGTACTCCCAGAAAAGATGTACCTGGAGGTTCAAAAGATGTAAGTTTAGTAACTTCATCAGGAACAAAAAGTGCTACCATAGTAACACCTGAAGATTTAGAAAGATGGGTACAAGGGTCAGTCAAACAGTGCACACCTCCAAAAGTATTGGATATCCATAAATTAAAAGTTGAATTAGAAGAAATAATAGCAGGAAATGTAGGAGTAGAACGCTTGAATACCTATGATGATGAAGAATTATTATTCTTGTATATGAGTATCACTAGAAATGTAAAGATATTCCATGAACAATTGTCCAATTTAGCACTACAGATGGGAATCGAAATAGGGAGATCAAAAGTATTACAGAAACCATATAGAGCAGAATTTGCGGACAAAGATTTAGAAAATATGAATGCATCTGGAAGAAGACTGCAAATAAGAGAATTAATGTTAGTTTTACAAAAATGGGGAGATCTAGATAAATGGAGATCTAGGTGGGCCAAGAAAAAGGAAGAAGCACGAACAAGTAGAACAGCATCAGAATATGTGATGAAGGAAGCAGGAAAAGCAGACCAGATGTATCCAATGCGAGAAGTTGCAGGAGGAGGATATGTACATGTCCCATGGAGCAGACAGGATATTTTATAATTTACGAATGATTTTCCAAAGCTGAGGGAAAAGCCAATTGAATGGTACAAGCAGGTTGAAAGGTTTGTGAAGGTGTCAAAGGTATTGTTAAAAGATTTAGATGGTTTGTTTGACATAGTGGTACCTGCCGATTTATGGACAGATTGTAAGATCACAGTCGATTGGCCTAGTGATGAATATCCTAGAGATCCGAAAACGGGTGCCCCGTCAAATGATGTGATGAAAAAGTATCAGCAGGTGATAACATACCTGAAAGGGAAAATACCCACGAAAGAAACAGATTGGGTGAAAATAGATTGAACAACCCAAGAAGCCAGTGAAACAGTACATTCCTATTATGAGCGTTTATTGCAGGTATTTAAACAGTATAGTGGATTTGAGGACATTGGAGACAAAAACATGAGTCAGTTTGTGTATCGGTTTGTTTACGGTCTGAAGCCAGAGATTTGCCAGATGATTAAACAACACATGCTGTGTTGGCAGGGAAAGCCCATAGATGAGATTCTGAAGTATGCAAAATATTGTGGAGACGATATTGAAGAGAGACACAAGAAATTACAAGAAAAGGTGATGTGGGCACAGGTGAAAATGGCTGAGAAACAGGGAATTAATTTGGAAAATCCGAGTGAAAATCAAGGAAAAGATTCTGGAACGAGTGGTGATACGGGAAATGGTGGAAAATTTAGAGGACGAATGAGTAGAGAAGAAGCTAAAAAGAAATTTCCTTGTCAGGGATGCGGAAAATTGGGGCATTGGAAGGATGAATGTAAAAATATTCGGAATAATAATGGCCCAAATCAAAACTTAAATCCACAGACGCAGAATGACTCACAGCAGGGTGTAAATCCCCAGAGTCAATTACCACCTCCACCTGTTCAGGGTAATGTAAGCAGAGCAAAACATGGTACAGACATTGGTTACCCAGGAGGGAGTGGTAAGAATGATTATATGACATCACAATTTCTTTTGCAGGACAATTATTGTAAATTCGACTCATGACGGTGCCTAGGAGAGGGGAAGAAGGAGTGCATACTTGGCGCATCCTTACAGGTAGATCAGTCTGGTCCATATGTTGAAGGAAATGTGAAAGGTAATGATATTACTTTCCTTTTGGACACTGGTGCTACCAGGTCTACTGTGAGATCAGCAGACATCCCAGACCTTCCTCTCTCTGGTGAAGATATCCAAGTAGTGGGGGTAGCTAATCAAAGAATTAGAACACCTCTTACCGAACCAATGGAAGTTAAAATTGGAAACTTCAGAGAAATGCACCAATTTGTAGTGTGCGATTCCAGCCCAGTAAATTTATTAGGTAGAGATTTATTGTGCAAAATGAACTGTACAATTTTCTGCACGCCGGATGGTGTGGCAGTTCAGACACCAGATGAGGACCATGTATATAAAATTATGGTTGCAAAACAAGGTACAGAAATAGATTAAATGTTTTCGTTGATAACAAAAGATGAGTTGCCAGAAGAATTAAAAGGTACAGTAAACCAAATAGTATGGGATTTCACCGGAAAAGAAGCAGGACTTATGGCAAAAATAGATCCAGTTCAAATTACTGTAAAAGAAGGTGCGATTTTCCCAAATACTAAACAATACAAAATGAGTGCAGAAGTAAAAGCAGGAGTCATTGAAGAAATCAATCGAATGGTAAAACAAAACATTCTAAAAGAAGTAATGAGTAGCCCATGCAATTCACCAGTCATGGGACTAAAGAAACCTAGTGGAAAATATAGGATTGTTCAGGTCCTGAGGAAAATAAATAAGATTGTAGAACCATGTTGTCCTATAGTACCAAATCCTGCAGTAATTCTATATCAGATTCCTTGGAATGCAGGATGGTTCACAGTAATTGACTTGTGTCAAGCATTCTTTTCAATACCATTGCATCCAGACAGCCAGTATCTTTTCTCATTTAAATTTGAGAACAAAGTCTATGTGTGGAACCGTGTTCCTCAGGGGTACACAGAAAGTCCTTCCATTTTCAATCAGATACTGAAAAAGTGCCTTGAAAAACTAGTGATGCCAGGAAGCTCAGTTTTAGTTCAATATATCGACGACTTATTAGTAGTGTCGACCACCAGAGAAGACTGTGTTGTTGATTCCATAGCATTATTAAATCTTTTGGCTGAGGAAGGGCATAAAGTCTCACCTGAAAAGTTACAGTTTTGCAGGACAGCTGTTAAATATCTGGGACACCAAATTGAGAGGGGAAAAAGAAGAGTAACCTCTGAAAGAGTAGAATTAATAAAGAGAATGCAAATGCCTGTAACCCAAAGACAAGTGAGAATGTTCCTAGGAATAGTAGGATACTGTCGACAATGGATACCAAATTTTTCCATGTTGGCTAAGCCCTTAATTAACATGACGAAAAAGAAAGCAAAGGACCCTGTTGAATGAGAGGATGAAAGTGTAGAAGCTTTTGTAAAATTGAGAAACGCACTTTGTTCAGCACCTGCCTTAGGCATGCCTGATTATAAAAGAGAATTTGCATTATTCTGTCTAGAGAGAGAAAATTGTGCACTTTCTGTCTTAACTCAGAGACATGGACTAGACAGACGTCCTATAGCATATTTTTCTGCTACATTGGACCCAGTAGCAGCCGCGTTGCCAGGATGCTTAAAAGCAGTGGCAGCGACTTGTTTGAGCATTGAACAAAGCGAGTCAATTGTGATGGGACATCCTGTAAAAGTGTATGTTCCACATGCAGTTGTCATATGGTTGACAAGAACCCGAACTCAGCATCTTACTCCTAGTCGGCTGACTAAATATGAGAGGATAATAATGGGTGCTGAAAATGTGACCATGGTAAGGTGTACAATAATAAATCCAGCAACTTTATTGCCGGACCCATATCATGAAACAAATAAAGATGACGAAGAAGATGAACATGATTATGGTCAAATTACAGAATTATGTACAAAACCACGCCCAGACATAGAGGAACAGCCTCTTAAAAAGCCAGACAGGGAGTTATTTGTCGATGGTTCATGTCAAAGACATGAAGATGGTAAACTAACTGCTGCCTATGCAGTATGTGAATTAACT
Organism: Calotriton arnoldi; assembly: GCA_963921515.1. NCBI lineage: Eukaryota > Metazoa > Chordata > Amphibia > Caudata > Salamandridae > Calotriton > Calotriton arnoldi. The sequence continues at coordinate 1,076,754 of CAWUFW010005833.1, read as the reverse complement.
GGAATAGTTGAAGCATCCTATTTGCCAGGAGTCAAATCTGCACAAGTAGCTGAATTGATTGCTTTGATAAAAGCTTGCAAAATTGGGAGGAATCAGAGAGTGACCATATTTACTGATAGTCAATATGGTTACGGGGTCGTGCATGATTTTGGCCAACTGTGGATGCAGAGGGATTTCATGACTTCTTCAGGATCCCCCATTAAAAATGGACAATTTGTAAGGGAATTGCTAGAAGCAATACAATCACCAAAAGAATTGGCTGTGGTGAAATGTGCCGCACATCAGTCAGGAGATGACTGGGTGGTAGTCGGCAACAGATATGCAGACTTGGTGGCTCAACATTGTGCCAAAACCAGAACGTCAGTCAATAAGAGGGTGGAAAGAATGGGAATCAGCTGCCAACTTATGCTGTATATGCCACCTGAAACTTGGAATGAGGTGAAGAAATTGCAAGATGAGGTTGTTGAAAGTGAGAAAAATTTGTGGATCAAAGTGGGTTGTTCCCAAAGAGGAGAAGATGAAGTATGGATCAGTGCACATGGCAGACCAGTCATGCCAGACTGTTTACTCTCACAAATGGCTAGAATGCATCATGGAGACACACACATAGGGAGAGATGCAATGATTAGGCTGTTCAGACAAAATTGGTACAATCCCAAATTCAGGGCTGTTGCAGAGAGTCTTTGCCAGAGATGTCTAACTTGCCAAATGCATAATCCAGGCAGGAAGACGATAATTGGGTTTGGAAAGATTGGAAAGGCAGAGGGCCCCTTTATAAGACTCCAGTTCGACTTCATACAGTTACCACCATGTAGAGGGCTGAAATACGTACTAGTCATAGTGTGCCTGTTTTCAAAGTGGGTGGAGGCTTACCCTACTAGGAGAAATGACAGTATTACAGTTGCAAAACTGTTGTTACGTGAGCTCATACCTAGGTTTGGTTTCCCAGTATCTTTGGAATCAGATAGAGGAAAACACTTTAATAGCGAAGTGATCCAGATAATATGTGAAGCATTTAAAATTAAACAGAAATTGCACTGTGCATATCGCCCAGAGGCTTCTGGAGTGGTTGAACAATTGAATGGCACTATAAAGTCAAGATTGGGAAAAATGTGTGCATCAACATCATTAGAGTGGCCAGACGCATTGCCACTTGTCCTGATGGGACTCAGAAGCATACCTGACAGAACAACAGGATTGAGCCCCCATGAAATAATGATGGGAAGAGCAATGAGACAAACACATATTCCCACAAACAAACTGGTGAATATATCTGATGATATGGTTTTGGATTATTGCAAAGGATTGGCTGACCTAGTGCGTTCTGTCTCTCATCAGGTTGGAGAAGACGCAGTTTCCAGGCAGCCTGAACTAGAACATGATCTGAATCCTGGTGATTGGGTGGTAGTGAAGAATCACACCAGAGAAACGTGTCTATCACCCAGGTGGAGCAGACCTTGTCAAGTCATATTGACCACCAATACAGCAGTGAAGTGTGCAAGATTTCCTAATTGGATTCATGTAAGCCACACAAAGAGAGTACCAGAACCTGAAGAAGAGAATCCACAGACAACGCCAATCACTGAAGAAGCTGAAGGTTGCCCAGCTGAGGAATCTCAGGCTAGAGGTTCGAGAGAAGCTGACGGAGAACAACCAAGCACAAGTCAGGATTCGATACCAGTGGTAGAAGTTCCTGAAGTATATTACAGAACGAGAAATCAAACAAAATTGGAAGAAATTGAAGAAGATCAGATAGGTGAAGAAGAAGTTCAGGATCAAGAAGAAAAGATAGTAAAAGATCCTGAACTAAATCAGATAGGGAAAGAAAATTGGACTAAAAATAGTGAAGATTTAATAAACTTTGAAGAGGGACAGACAGGTTTAGAAGAATCAGGTCAGGCTGCAGAAGTTCACAGTGCAATAAGCCCTGATCAGAAGCAGTTAGATCAAGAAGAATTCACTAAAGAAAAAGGGGTTAATACAAATGAACAGAAAGAAATAAAAAAGGAACAAAGCCAACATCTTGAAAGTCATTGTGGAGCTACTGAAAAGAAACCAATCAGACCTGAAAAAGGACAAACAAAAGAGGCAGTAATCAAAGAAAACAAAACAGTATTAAGCAGTAAAATTAACGAGATCTCTGAAGACGTAAACAAAGAAACAGTGCCAACCAAGAAGACAAGAAAAGGAGATCATTGGCCAAGTGTCATCAAAAGAGTAAAATACCACATAACAACCAGAAGTGAAGATCCAGAACAAGTACCTGAAGTGACAAGTCAAACTGAACAAGAGAAAAAGTCAGGAAAAAGAAAAAGTAAAAGACTGAGACTTGTGAATAACAAATTCAAGGGTCCTGACTGGACTTATATCATTCTTGAAGATTTTGAAAGCTCAGAGTCAAGTGACAGTGGTGGCGAAGGAACAAGTGCAGAACTAACATACGAAGAAGAAACAAGACCACCCTGACTAAACAAAAGAATCATCTAAAGAAAAGAAGAAGCGATAAGAAGAGAAATCTTCCTTGTCGAAAAATGCCTGATGATAGAGTTACTGGGAGACCAAAACGAAATTGTTGTAGGAGATGCTGTGCAATCTGCATATGTAGTCTAGTATTGGTGCTTATAGTATGGTTAGTCCTGATTGTAGCAATTCCTTACCTTATGATAATAGATAAGAAGATTAATAATGAAACTAAAGGGAGGACAGCAAACATGAAGGGCAATAGAGTAGAATTAATGGCAGAAGATGAGGCAGAAATTCATCATGAAATAACTGATAACGACACTAGTTTAAATGTTTTTACAAAGTTATTGTTTCAGTATGTAGACACAATGGAAGTTAGTAATTGTTATGTCTGTATGAAGTTACCTGAATCAGTAGCGGAAGGATTAACATACCATCATTTACCACTGACATATGGCATCTCATGTAGTGTATTAACAAGTTTATTTTATAGAACAGGTAGGCTACAGTATTATTATTCAAACTTAGATGTGATATTTTCTGAGGTTCCGATTCGCAAGAGTATGAACACAGTGCTTAGTAGTCAAGACGCACAGTTTATGGGAGAGTTTTTCTTAACTATGAAATCGATAGACATAACACATGCACATAGACACAATCTAACATCTTCTTTACTAGAAGAAGAAAAGATATTTTTGAATTTAGTAGAAGATAGAAGACATGATTTTCAAAAGAAAGCTTCAGAGCATAAGGCTCAGTTGCCACCTTGGGCGGAGAAGGAAGGGAGTTATACACCTGGTAAAGCTCAAGCTGCAATGGCTCTGGATTTCGTAAAGAAAGGGAAAATTTGTCTTCATAGGTTAAAGACTGATTATAACAATGTTTTCATCGGTACCAGTGAATGTGAACACAATTTTTTAATTCTGGGAGGTTGGGGACTCAAAGGAGGAACAGATTCAGTTTTTCCTGGAATCTATTATGTATGTGGGAATAAGGCTTACTTTAGGCTTCCTGCAAGGTGGTATGAAAGTTGTTATTTTGGAATAGTTTTTCCAAAGATATACCACGTAAAAAGAAACACTGGAAGCAATGAAAACAATAATGAGTTAGTACGTAGAAAAAGAGCTAGTTTTTCAGAAATTGTAGGTGATATATTTGGTGCATTGATACCTTCAGTGGGAATAATTCTGAACTCAAGGAAAATATGTAAATTGTCTACAGTGGTTGATCGTTTATCAACGGATACTGCTGGAGGTTTTCTAATGATTAATACGGAGATGGTTGCGATTAGATCTATGGTGATGCAAAATCGACTTGCTCTTGACATTCTATTGGCAAAAGAGGGAGGAGTCTGTAAATTATTGAAGACGGAACATTGTTGCACTTATATTCCTGATAAGAGTGCAGAAATTGGAACGTACATTCAGAACATAACTAAACTTGAGAAAGAACTTAAACCACTGGAAGTTGATAGTGTATGGGAAAGATTGACAAATAGTATATCGTCAATTGGAACCTGGTTTGCTAATATAGGGAAAGGACTTATAGGTCAAATATTAGTACCCTTAGCAGGAATAGCAATAATAATTTTAGCAATAACAATATGGTGCAAATGCTGTAGAAAGAATGGAACATATAAAATGACAGGAAAAGGAAAGAAGAGAAAACTAGAGGAAATCGAACTAGAAGAATGGAGAAGTGATTTATACAAGAAATTAAAAGGAGACTGTAAGAATAGAAAAAGTAAAAATGAGAATGAAACGAATTGCTAGAAGTTGGCATCTGATTGAGGGTAGTATTTTGATGGCTCAGAAACGCCATCAGAGAGGGGATTGATGGAGCAAGGTTTCAACATTGAAACTTGCTTGTATGCAATCTTCCTCATAGTATTAATTGATTAAACTTGTACTGTCAATACTAATCCTTGCATTCACAAACACAAAAAGGGATAGACGCTTGCCTATGTGTTTTACTAATGAATAACGCTTGTCCATAAACCAAGATGGCCGCTAAAAGCGCAGGACTTTATTGCGCATGTCGCAACCTGATCACATGGTGTGACGTCTTTCTTTGCTTGGTGGGAAACTTCTGCTTCTGCGCAGTGTGCATTAAAATGGCCGCTAAATGTTTTCACATGCTTAAGCTTGCTCTCATGTCATTATTAAATTGTCGTTTTCTTAACGCTACTAATGCAGGATAGTATTATGATTAAATGGGAATAGAGTAGGGAAAGTGGGTATACAGTGAAACCTTTTATTTGTGATTTTAATATTTTCTTCTTGCACTTTTAGTAATTCGTAAACTTGGGCCTGGGTTGGTGTCTTGAAACTCGAGAGACAGAGGGTTCTGCTCATGTGTCCTGTATGCCTGCCAAGTGAAGTCAACTTGGACGTCTCCCAAGGCCACGACCTATTGGCCGAAGATGATGTACCCAATGTTTCCGGCGGACAAATTGTTACTTTTCCCCTGTAAATTGTATAACATTTGTCGTGAGACGGGTGGGAAATAAAGCGAATGTATTAATTTGAAGGGGCGGGAACGTAAAGACAATAGGCTTCACAATTTAGGCCAAAATTGACATGGTGCGAGAATCCACCCCCTGTCCCTGTCCAATCAGAAGTAGTGGTCCCATATTTTAGCAACATTAAGGGGAGGTACATGGGCATAGAAGGGTATAATAGAATATAGCATTAGTAAATTAGTCAGAGCATGCGTTCACGAAGAACAGGCGTCCATACTGCCAGAGCGCTCTCAACTCCAGACTGCCCAGCTGATCGGTTGCTGACTGAATTCCTGTCCGGAAGAGGTCCTGAGGAGGGGGCGGCGGAGTCCATTAGACGGGAGAATCGAGAGAAGTCGAGTATCAGAGAGGGGAACGGCGCAGGCGTCGTTGTAGAGAGGTCACCGGTCCTGTCCTGATCCTGGAAGAAGTCTTTGCTCTTCATCCTTCCTGGGTCCTATCTTTTCCAACTCCTTGGCCAAGGGGCTTGGTTCTCGCATTTAGGTAACTATACTGCAACCTTTAGTTGCGCTGCTGTCTCTATTTTCTCCTCTTCCTTAAACACCGTCATTTATTAGCAAAATCATTTCTATGCTTTTTCTTGGGTATTTCAATCAAGTACCGTGTTTTTCTGTATTTTACTCTGCTAAAACTTTAGATAAACATTTTAAAACTTCCTGACTCAGTGGTTATTTCAGGATTATGTACTATAATGAATGTCACTCATTTTAAACTTCCCAATTAGCAAAGGATCCATTGGTAAGTTATTACTCTTCAATCAGAAGGTAATTGGTAGCAGGGATTTTTGATAAAAGAGTACATCTGACACCCAGCGTAAGTATTAGTGTAGTGTGAATGTATGGGCCCAAATGAGTATATGGTGTATGAATGCCGTTTGCTAATATTGCGCTGGATCACTCCCATCGACATGGGGGCTGTCTTTTTTAGGAGCCGAGCCTAAAGACTACAAAATATTCCTCTCACATGCTAGGAAGCACAAGGTTTGGCAAGGCCAACAGGTGTGATGTTAATGTTCTAATGGCACCAACATAAGCACATTAGAGTCAGACAACAAATTAAAGGTGGACTATACTAAAGTCTTCTTGGCCTTCAAGAGAGTCCTGCTTTTGTTTCTTTTTCAAATAAAGAGGGCATATGTTGTAAACTAGTCCCTCAAGCTGTTGACTGCATTCACCCTAATGGAGGCAGAAGGATACACCCAAACAGCAAATAGTATTAGGTCAGTGATGAATAATCCACTGGGCTGAGCCAAGACATGATTGACAAAGTTTCATAGCTGAATGAGATGGACTGAAGAAAGCCAATAGTTGAAAGAGGCAAACCCAAAGCCCGCTTTATATATATATTGGAGTAATACCTCTGGTTGACAGCTGTACTGTCAAATCCGAAATCTAAAGAAAGAGCCAATGATGGCAAATATAATTAAGTTAAGCAAAGTGTTTCTTTACCATCTGCACATCTTTCATGGGTGGCAGAAATTTGTCGTGTAGTTGGTTTCAGCAGCAATAAGTATAATAACTTAAATCCACTTTGATTATATGGTTAGGGTGATCGCCTCTATCCAGGTCATAAGAACTAAGGGGCATATTAACAAGGGCCTTATCTCCGCTTTTTTGGCTTTAAAAGCCAAAAAAGCGGAGATAAGATTATCGCCCTATCTACAAGGGGATGCTAACATGCATTAGCGCATGTTAGCACCCGTTTTCCCGACGCCTCGCTTCGCATCTCTAATGAGATGCAAAGTGGGCGTCACTGGGCGTACCCCTGACAGACTACCTTGTAAATTATCGCTAAATACACATCGCGATATTTCCAAGGTGGCCCTCAGGATTTTTGCAGATGTTAATTTTTGGCGAAAACCGCGGTTTTCGCCAAAAACTAACATCTGCTAAAATGCTGACTTAGCTATACTTACCATTGGGGGTGGATTATGCTGATACGACCACAGGGTCGTATCAGCAAGGTTATCGCCGTTTTCAATGCAACATCGCTGAAAAACCAGCGATGTTCCATGGAAAACATCGCTATCGCTGGGATAATTATCGCCATTGCGCTATGCGTTGTTAATACAGCGCTAGCATGGCGATAATTATCAGCGATAGCCGGCGATAAACATTTCCACGCTGAGGGCGGCCAGCGATAATCATCGCTGCCGCTTGGTAATATGCCCCAATGTTACCAATGCTGGACTTTTGGGTAATACACTAATGCTTTCTGGGTGATTTAGTCTTGTGTTGCTTCCATCGAACTAATTAGACATGGGCATCTGAAATCAGTGACTTGTAGATGAAAAGTTCATGACTGTAGACAGTGTCTGTAATGACCTGAAGTGAGATGTTAATGCTATCTGTGTATGAATGCCTGAAACTAATGGGCAATTATTCAGCCTACTGTTGTTGTTATGTGACATGTCTATCGAACGTCTGTGGTTGCTGTAGCCTTGTGTTACTCTATCTTCTCTGTTATATTGCAAGCTGTAGGATCCCTGCTTGGTTGGAACCGTGTTTGAACTCTAAGGGGCTTAAAGGCAAAGATTTTGGTGTCATGTGTGAGGTTCTGACCAGTGCTCCAAACTGTCCCTAAAGTCTTTTGAAAAAGCATACAAATATGTTTTCATTTTGCAGGTACTACAAATCCTGGTAACAGTGCTGTGAATGCATAGCTATATTAGTATTTATGTCGCTGAAACCCATCAAGAGCTCATCTGAGCTCAGTACATCAAAGGGGTCTCTGAGCCTATTCAAGATTGTATATATCAGCTATAGTGTTGGCTATGTGGATTACATATGTTTGTACATCACACACACACACACTCACACACAAACATATATATTGCATGACGCAAATTTCAATTTGAACCTCACAATGGTTAAGTGACTTGCCCACAATCACAAAGCTTTTTGTCAAGTGCCAAAGCTGATGTTAAAACCAAGATCTCCACATAAGTATGATAGTCACCAGACTGCATCGCCTCTTTAAATGAAGGATGTTCCTATTGTACAACTCTTTGGTATGCGTGTTGGTGGCCTAGAAAGGATGAAAGGATGAGTCAACCCTCTTAAGATCTAAACTTCCATTTTAATGATAGCTCAGATCTCAGAAACATTGCTAACCCTTCCCTCTTCACTGTAACACAGCTCGGTGCTGAACTCACTGAAATACACAAACAACACACCCACCTGACAAACCCCTTTGACCCCCCCTAAGCGCTAGTCACCTACTAATGTATACCAAACTTGAAATTCACTAGCAAAATCAATAAAAGGGAGTTTACACAAAAACTGCACTTTTATAAATGGGAATCAAGGTTCAGCAGTGTTGATCAATCTGGTTTTAGATCACTCACTCACACACACACACACACACACAAACACACACACACACAAAGAAATACCAGTGGAGTCCCTCAGTCCTTCAGCTTGGAAACATGTGTGGTGTCACGAGAATCATATTCTCCACTGTTATTTTTCCCCATTTATTGGTGTGTCCCAAAGGAATAGTTCCAACAAAATGGCCTGTTTCTCAAAATGTGTGAAGACAAGACTGAAATCCATCGCCGATAGGGACGCTGGGAAGCAAATCAGATATCACAAACTGACTTCAACGCATCCAGTAATGATGAAAAATGCTTTCCTCGGAGGTGAATGACCTAAGACACAACTAAAAGATAACTCTCTAAACAAAATCGTATTTGCTACCAGATCACAATAAATAGTGCCAAGTTTACCTGAAGCTAAAGTGAGGCCCCGGAAATACATTTTGCGGGGCCCTCTCTCATATGTAATCCCATTTTCTATATATTTTTTTTTAATAAATGCTCCCTGGGTACAGACAACAGTATTTGTCACCACCTAGTGGAGCACCAATGTTTGCTGCATTAGAAAAGCACACGTTATTCCACTGTTGTATTATTTAATACATTTTCCAACAGGGGTGCAGGGCCGCAAGGAGCGCGGGACCTGGCACCAACACATGTCATTTAAGTAAGTAATCTGGTTGTGGGCTTTCCTCTATTGCCCAAAGCAGGGCAGTAGCCATGGAACAAGTAGTCAGCTACAAATGTTCTGCACGTTACTGCACCTTCTCCATTGTAGTCACAACATGTAGCTGCATCCTACTTATGATCCAGTGGCACTGTTGTGACACGATGCAGGACACCCTTTCCAAGAAACACATCGATAGGTTGTTACTGGTACAGAATCAAGTTCACAGTCTATGCTAGGAATTTCATGAGACTACATAAACGAACCCTTAGAAAGCTTACAGTTGTATAAACTATTGTTGGTAAAGCATGAGCAAGTTGTGTAGAGAATATTCAGTACGCTTTCAAGTGAGTGAATGCCTTAAACCCAATTTGTTCGTAAACGAAAGTAGACGTCTTTAAATGCGCAAACTTAAAAAAAAAAAAAAGCACATTTTTTGTATTTCATTATGTATATTGGGTGCCTGTGACAGTTGCATTATAGCGCTGGGACGCCCCGTTGCTGGGGCAGCTGCGCGCTCTACAAAACCCCATAACATAACATTACATAACATTAGATAGCTTTAATGACTTCTACGATAAAAAAATATGAATTTAAAATGCTAGGCACCATGGCATTGCTGGGTGATGGACCAAGTGTATGTAAATACCTTGTACATCATCACTCAAAAGGCACCAACCTGAAGTAGGGATAGTGTGCAGCAGTGAAGCAAACACAACACAAAGGTTCAGTGGTGTCATGACCTCCCCACTTTAGCAGCTTGAGGGAGAGGAGATAGCCACTGGGTGTTTTGTGTAACAAATTACATTTAAATAGTTGTTTATTTCTCCTTTGACTCCAATTGGAGATGCTGATGATCGGTTGATTTTGTGCGCAGTGCCACATTGCAGGTTCTTCCAAGCTAGGAATTATGAGGGATGAAAACACTCAAAATATGTACATAATACCGACCAGAAAATTCCCAAGGGTTTCTAAACCTTATGAAGACGCAGACCCTGCAGCACTGTACCCTTGTAGGTCCATAGAACTCCTCGGTGACTTGCAATATCCTTATTGGACATAGCCGGGGGTACAACAGCACCTTCCATATATAACATATAAGAACAACTATTCATTTCAATACAAAGGCCTCAAAGAATAGAAAGGCCTGTTTCACCAATTGCGTTTTTGAACACTCCTTTATTACATCTGATTATTTATTTTTATTTTTTTTATTTATTGCGATTTTACATAGCGCGAACATTACCCGAAGGTGTCAGAGCGCTTTACAAAAGAACCAGTTGCGTTACATAAGGACTTTGGATTACATGAGTTACATACGAGATTCAAACAGAAAAAATTGCAAATGTACAAGTTGTAAAGTCACTCAAGGAGGAGATATAAACAAGAAAAAATTGCAAATGTACAAGTTGTAAAGTCACTCAAGGAAGAGATACAAACGGAAAACTCTAAAATCACATAGGAATGGTAGTAAGTACAAAGGTCTACTACATATACTAGCGGTTAGAGTTCTATATATACAAATAGTAAGTTCACTCAGGATTACATTTTAACAGCGATTAGGCTTGGACAATTATATATTACATATTTACATATATATATAATTATGAGTTACAGAAGCATGGCTCAGGCATAGGGAAAAAAACAGGCAAGGGGAGAGAAATTCAGGGGAGAGAGGAAAGGAATAAGGGAGGTAGAAAGAGTGAGGGATGGAAGAGGTAGGGGAGGGGGTGATGAGTGATGGGATCTGCTCTGTCCACGCCGGACCCCCGGGCCCCCCCGCCCTGACCCACCGCAGTGCAAGGCCCGCTCATCAAAGCCAACCCGGGCCAGGCCCATAAAGCCACCATCTTGAGTGCGACAGGCTGGGGGGAAGATCGTTCCAGGGAGTACACCTCGCTGAGATAAGGTCCCCAGAGCCATCGCTTTATGATCGGAATATGTTCCGCCGCATGAGAAATGTTTTATGTGGCTTCAGGAGTTGTCTGGGCCAGCCGACATGATGGAGGCTCAACGGAGCTTAAAGAGACTCCGCCATCTTCTTTATCGCGTCAAGCCACGCCACATACAACAAGGGCCCATATACCACCGCGATCCCTAGGGCCTGCTCCTCGCTGAGGCTTGGCAATCCTCCCACCCTTGCTGCACACTCACCGCCTCCTGCTGCGTGTGTCCCGTGAGGTGAGCGCAGGGGGCACTAAAGCACGTTACCGGCTGCTCTGGCCCGCATCACCCGGTCAGCGGTCTCTGCCCCAACACCGTAGTCAGTTCTGTGCTCTCTACTCAGGAAGGGACTCACCGCAGAATCCGTCCGCCTGGGCCCCCGGGCTGTTCTCTGCAGTTCCGTACTGGCCAACAGCTCCTTGTCCTCCCTCACTTCTGCACAGATGTCCGCACGCTCACCTCTTCGACGTCCGCCTGCATATCGTTATGCGGGGAGATCGAGACTTCCTTCTGTCTCCGATTAATTGTGTTCAGCTTCTAATACGTACATAAAACATGTTGAGATTAAGAACATTCATTAAGAACACAAAGTGGACTACTCAGACATTGAAATCTTGATGTGCGTAGGCTTTTCATGAAAAGAGCGGGGCACGAGCCAGTCTACTACAATCGAAACATGTCTACATCCAAAATTCTAGTGGAAATGGATGTCAAGTGCCCAAGCACGGGTCCTTCTCCAAGGGACCTAAAGGTGCTTTATGAAGCATATGGTACTTTCGCTTTTAAGAGACTTTTTCAATATGCTTTTGAGTCAAGTCCAGTGATTTCTCCATACTTGGAATAACACCTTGGCTGGTGCTCTCACCCAGCTGCTAACAGTCTCCAAAAAGGAGTGAGAAAGTCAAGATATATTTATTTTTAAGTCAATTTCTTAATGTGCTTTTGGATGTAATTTGATTATGAAATGAAAAATAGGAGCCTGTCTCTTCACAAGATGAAGAGTCATGACGGAAATGGAATGGAGTATAGAACAGATGTGCATAGGCACAAATCGTTTGTGTATAAAAGTTTCGCCTGTACTGTTTATGTTTATTTCGCTTGTTTCGCGCTCACTACAAACTCAATTGCTTCTAGGTGCTGGAGCATGAAACTGGTATAAATGGCGAAAGTTACATTTGATTAGTGTTGTTACAGTCCTTGCATGTTATATCCTGTAGATAGACAGGAGGTAACCAGCATTGATATCACCACCTACATTAGAGATAACAGCTTACAGAAGGTTTCAGCCACATATGGAATCTCTGCTGCTACAAATTGTTCATTTTCCCGATACAACCATCTTCAATTCATTCCTTGTTGGAAAAGTCTTCGAAGTCCTGGATAGCTGTACACTTAATACAAGCATTGCTTCTTCCCCATGGCTTTCATGACCGATTTCTTTTAAGGCTTTGCCACCATTTTGGGTCTTATTCGATGTTGGACATTCTCGGAAGGTCCTACCATATCCTAAAGGACAACTCGATTCTACATCACAAAGTTTTGCAGAGCATTGTCCTGCTACCATCCACAGGCTCGCTGTGCCTACAACCCGAAGTGCTCTGAGAAGACTGTAGGGAGATTAGTAGCACTTTTTCACACCATAATATTTCCAAAATGTTCCTGAATTTAGATGTAGGTGAATCCACTATAGCGCTTAAGAGCGGTATCCAAGAACTTAGCATCTCAGACCCTTGTCCACTACTAAAGTTAAATACACAGGACCATTTCATTCTCGGGGTAAAAATAAAGGGCCTGATTCACAGAACTAACTTACGTCAAAAACGTAAAGTTAGTACTTTTTGGTATTCACAGAATGAATTTACTCATTTCGGTATTCACAGAAGTTAGTAGTCCTAACTTTAGGACTCCTAAATGCCTTCTGTGAATACCGAAAGTCTTAAAGTTAGGATTTTTCTCAGTTTAGGAGTAGTAAAGTTAGTAGTCCTAACTTTAGGACTCCTAAATGCCTTCTGTGAATACCGAAAGTCTTAAAGTTAGGATTTTCTCAGTTTAGGAGTAGTAAAGTTAGGAGTCCTAACTTTACTACTCCTAAACTGAGAAAAATCCTAACTTTAAGACTTTCGGTATTCACAGAAGGCATTTAGGAGTCCTAAAGTTAGGACTACTAACTTCTGTGAATACCGAAATGAGTAAGTTCATTCTGTGAATACCAAAATGAGTAAGTGTATTCTGTGAATACCAAAAAGTACTAACTTTACGTTTTTGACGTAAGTTAGTTCTGTGAATCAGGCCCGTAGTCAGTTTACAACCTAAGATCACTTTAGGACGGCTCATTCCCTAGTTTGGCACCCACCATTGACAACGAACAGCCAGTTGCAGCACTACATGTGAACTTAGCAATTTCATTCCATTGATAGATCAGGATCTCACCCAAAGTGTTGAGTTTGAGGGGGTGATTATAACATCTTGATCTATGGTAAAACGCCTATTTTCTGTTGAATGATTTTGTAATACTTTTTTGGCAGCTGCAATCATGAGTTTTGTTTTGCTGCCAGTTAATGTTAAATAATACCCATCCAACTCTTAGTTTCATAGCATTCGGTGTAGCCTCTCTGCCTCTTTTGCAAACCCACCAGTAAAGCAGAAAAACAGCTGTGAAAAGTCAGTCCCTAAAGATGTCAACAAATCATGCAAGAGGGACTTGTATTTATTAAAGAGATGCGGAATTCCGCATACAAATTTACTTCAGTGTTTATTCGAATATATCCATGCAAGCTCTCCATTAAGAAAGAATGAAACCAGCCCATTGATTTTCAAGGACTTTAACTATTTTTTTCAGTCATTCCAATAGGACAGCATGGTCACTGGTATCAAAGATGGCTGACATATCAATCATTATCACTGATGATGTCACACCAATACCAGCCATTGAAATAAGATGCTCCCTGATATCTGCAAGTGGTGTCTTGTCACCTCTTCTGCTGAGTTGGTAATTGCTCAAGGAATAAATGTTTTCCAGCTGAGCTCCTGGTTGAAATGTAATAGCTTTTTCCAGGGCCTTTAATATCGAATGAGATTTTGATAATCTGTCCCTAACTATCCAGATTAAATCAAGTCCACATGTTACTTTTTTAGCAGCCAATCACCCATGCTTGTGTCAGGGACATAGGATCTTCATTCTCTTCCAGTGAAATAATCGCAATCGTTGTGACCACTGGACAGATAAATCTGTGTTCAGCCGCGGTCCATGCAGGTAAGAGCGGTGGGGCAGTGGGGCCGGGTGGGGGGGATTTCGACAGACGACGACAAGGGAAAATTAATTATTTATTTAATTTTCCCTTGTGGTCGTCTGTCGAATCCCCCCCACTCCCAACCCGGCCCACCGCTCTTACCTGCAAGGGCCGCTCCTGTCTGTGTTCTTGTCATGTATTGGCCCCCACAAACACACGGGACATGGGCTGCATTGCACACACGTCTTTATTTTCTCGCGTACATGCGCGCACTGCCCTTTTCCCCCCAGGCTCCTCCTATTCCTGCCATGCCTGACCCTAGGATGCAGACAGGACAGGCATGGCGACACACCATCGCCCCCCTTTGTATTTTGAACGTTCAATGTTCCTCAGAGTTCTTCAATGAGTCGGGTGGGTTTCTGAATGGTTCTTCGTGGTCGGCTGGTTCGTCGTTGGCTGGAGGGGCACCCCTCTCTCAAGTCGCAGGTCTCTGACACCCGTCTGGGTTCTTCATGACTGCTTCCTTCTTGACTCGACACGTCTGTGTCCCAATCAGGTTTTCGGGCCTGAGCATATGCTGTCGGGTCACAATTTTTGAAGTGTGACACGTTTCTGGTTGTTCTCTTGATTCCGGAATCAGCTGTAATCATGGTCCCTTTCCTTCTTACTACTTGCAGCGGATGGGCATAGCAGCGGCTGTCTGCTTTGGTTCTCCTTTCTTGTCTCACCAGCACCCAGTCTCCTTCTCGGATGTCAGACGTCTTGGCATGTCTGCGATGATCTGCATATTCTTTCATCTTTGCCTTCTTGGTCCGATCCAGTTCTACCAGGGTCTCGTGGTCTGAGGTCGTGATTCTGGATTGTGTGACAGCGTCTGCGGTCGGTATCCGGGTGCGTGGAATTCGCCCGAGCATCAGAGTGTCGGGACATTGATTTGTGGTGCTGTGTGGCATGGTCCTGTACGCCCGTAGTACTTCATTTAGCGCTGGCTGAATGTCGCGATGAGCTAATTCAACTTTTTGCATTGTCTTTTTTATAGTGGCCATAAATCGTTCCATCATCCCGTTGGCCTGGGGCCACAGGGGAGTGATTTTCCGGTGTTTGAAATTCAGGTGTCTCGCAAAATCTGCAAATTCTTGTCCATTAAAAGGTGGTCCGTTGTCAGTCTTTACCACCGTGGGGATTCCCCATGCGGCGAATGCTTCGTCAATGACGGGTATGACAGTGCTCGCTTTGGTAGAGGAAATCTGATGGGCGATGGGAAATCGGGAGCACTCGTCCATGATGACGATGATGTATTTTCCCGACTTCAGCGGGCCAAAGAAGTCGACGGCTACTTGTTGCCATACACTGTCTGGGAGGTCCGACATCTGCAAAGGGGCATGTGATTCTTCTCGCCCTACCAGTTGACAGTGTGGGCAGTCTTGGAGCGTGGTCTCTACCATCTGGTCAAGGGTAGGGAACCAGATGCGCTCTCGCAGTGCTTTCTTCGTGGCTACCACCCCTCGGTGTCCTTCGTGTGCCAGGTTGACGGTTCCTTGTCTCAATTGGTGAGGGATGACAATCCTCTGATCTCTTAGTAACAAGCCATTGGCACTGATAGAGAGTTCGTCTTTGACGTGTTTGAATGCCATGAGTTCCTGAGTGTCGATGGCGTCACTCGTCTTTGGTTCTTCCAGGTGTCTCCACGAATCAGTGCGGACACGATGCATGATGTTTTGGAGCGTAGCGTCTTTGGCAGAGGCTTCGATGATGGCTTCTAATGGAACGGCCGGTGTGCAGGCCTGGTCAATGACGAAGTGGATATATTCTTCGGCTACGGAGTGTCGCACTCGTGTCAGAGCTTGTGGATGCCGCGATATGTAGTCTGCAGGGTTCTCCGCCTTCCCCGGTTTATGAATGATGGTGTACATGTAGTATTGCAAACAGATTCCCCATCGTTCGATCCGCGGAGGCATCTTCGCCAGGGGGTTTCCGAAAATGGTTATCAGAGCTTGGTGATCAGTGATGAGTGTGAAGTGCTTGCCATATACGAAGAGGTGGAAATGCTCACACGCCCACACGACCGCCAGGCTCTCTTTTTCCGGTTGGGAATATGCTTTTTCCGTGTTGGTGAGGCTGCGACTGGCGTATGCAACGATGTGGCGTTGGTCATCTTCGTCATCATATTGCGCCAGAATCGCCCCTAGCCCAACAGAACTGGCATCCACCGTGATTTCCGTCTTCCGTTTGGGGTGGAAATACGCTAAGTTGATGGCTGAACTCACAGCTGCCTTGATTTTGTTAAAGGCTTGTTCACATTTGGCTGACCACTGAAAACTTTGTCCTTGTCGAGTGAGTTCTCGTAGTGGGTAGCTGATGGTTGCATAGTCTTTGATGTAGCGGGCGCAGTAACTGGCCATGCCCAGGCACGAGCGGATGTCGCTAACATCATGCGACTGTGGAGTGTCCGATAGTGCTGATACCTTTTCGGGGTCAGGTCTCATGCCCTCTTTTGAGAAAATGTGGCCATAGAATTTGAGAGTCGATTTGTGAAACTCACATTTGTCTCGGTTAAGTGTGAGATTGGCGTTGAGGAGGGCGTGACACACTCGGTCTAGCGCTTTGTCGTGATCTTTCTGGGTCTCTCCGAACACCAAGATATCGTCACTGTAGTTGAATGCATTTGGGATGTCTTGTATTATTCGCCGAACAGCCTCCTGAAAGATATCGGCAGCTGACGAGATTCCGAAGTTGAGGCATTTATATATGAAGAGTCCTTGGTGTGTGGTGAATGTAGTGATGTATCTCGATTTTTCATGTAACTCAAGTTGATGGTACCCCTTGTTGAGGTCTAGTTTCGAGAAGACTGTCGCTCCGTTCAGGCGTGTAATCATGTCGCTGATGTGGGGTCCTGGGTGTCGCTCCCTTTCGATGGCTGTGTTTGGAGCTCGCATGTCTACACATAGGTGTACCTTGTTGTCCTGACCTCTCTTAGGCACGACCACTACTGGCGACACCCATGGAGTGGGACGGGTTGATCTTTCTATGATGTCTGCCTTTAGTAGGTCTTGGAGTTCATCATCTACCGCTTGCTGTAGGTGAAATGGCACCTTCCTGCGATGCTGTGCCACTGGTGTCACTTGCTCGTTGATATGCAGCTTGACCTAGAAGTGGGCTAGCTTCCCTAGGCCACTGAACAACTTCGGGAACTTGTTGACGATGTCTGGTGAGTCGTCCACTTTGTACAAAATCTCGACGAGCTTCAGGCGTTCTGCTGTTGGTAAACTGAGAAGGCAGTCTGCTGCTTCAGGACCTTCAATCACGTGGATTTGCGCTTGAATTCTTCTGTCTTTATAAGTTAGCGTTGTGCGGAATTGTCCTAGACACGGCAGTGGTTCTCTGGACATCCAGGTATAGACTCGTACTGCAGCTGGTTCCAGTTTCGGTTTTGGATTCATACTCTGGTATTCGGTGGCGCAAATATAATTGAGTGATGCGCCTGTATCTACCACAAACTTGGCGGAATGGCTTCCCATTCGGATGTGTAACCGCGGGTACTTCTTCAGTCAGTTCTTCAGTCTGGTGGTAGTTGTTTTCACTGTTCCCTTTTCTGCTCTAAAATTTATTGAAATTCAGAAGGTTTAGTTCACTGTTTACTCTATGCATGAAAATACAATGCATAGAGTACAATGCCCCCTAAACCTGAGAATAAACATCAGTTGTCAATTTATAATTATTTGGTTATACATAGCTTCAATAGGAACCCTTTAACATGAACAACCTGGTCGGAATCCGGTTGCTCACAGGAGTGATGTCACAACCATAGTGGTTAACCACTTTAGTGATGACACTCAAGCAAGTGCTTTGCTACCCCTTTGTCACAATGCCTTGCCCAGGAATCCAGGGACCTGAACGTGGCAATAGAAAAGTAGTTGGCAGCTCTACCGTCCTTCTCCCATCTCTCCCGGGTCTCCAGAGACCAGAAAAAGACTGGAGAATGCGGGAGGCTTTGTGCATCATCTAACCTCCTTCTCCCATGTCAATCTGCGTTGAGAGGAACTTTGCAGTCTCACTGACAATCCGCTCTTACCAAATCACTGTCACCACATTGTTGGCACTCCACTCTTATTGTAAGAGCAGAGAGCACTGCTGTTGGCTTGGAGATTGTGGGAATTGTGCTGAGAGTCGGTGGGGTGGGTGTCAAGAGACTAGGCATTTTTTTCAGTTTGGAAGGGGGAGGGTCGTGCAGAAGGTGGTGGGGTGGGTGGTAGGAGGTCAGATATTAATTTCTTAATAAAGGAAAGTGCAGAGTATCTCCAGGTTGGTGAGGTGTGGTGGCAGGAGTCTAGGTTGTTTTCCCTTTTTTTATAATTCATATTATAAATAGCACACCCAGTACTCCTCTGCATATATGTTGGCAGCAATGGCAGATGATTTGGGTGGACTACATACAACATCAAAATTCAGATAGATAAAATGTTAATATCTGGGATGGCATTCACTTTGGGGTTCGGAGAACCCATAGGTGAATAATGTCTTAGTTATTAGTGATATACCAATTAATTCACTTTTGTGACATGAGCTGCTGTCTTCCTTTACAGTACATCCACATATCAGAAACCCCAATAGCTTCCCCTGAACATCTATATCACATTATATATCTGCTTCTTCTCTTTTAAAGCAGCAACATCCAAAATGACACCAAACTTGACAGACAAGCCCAAGATCTCCAGTAGCCAACAACAACACGAGCAGATAAGATATTGACAAGCATGAGACCAAAAATCACGAGAAGAAGATGACCAAACTGCAAGAATTCTCCTCCGGTGAGCCAAAGATCTGCAGCTCCAACACAGCTGAGATCGGTCAATCTCCATTCACCTCCAAACCCGAAAGAAATTAAGGCACACTTTTTCAAGGAGCAATTCAGCTGCAAGTAAACTACTAAAGTAAATAAGTTGTACTTGTGACCATCTTTCGGATCCTTGCATTGTATACCAATTTCTTTGTGTTATAGTTAGGTTTGTTCTTTATAGCACAAGTCTTGATTCATGAGGCCTGTGACTTAAAATCAGTAGTTGCAGGGATAAGGAACACAAATTAGCAACAAGTGATTTTGAAGAAACTGTTTTATAAGTATTATGAATATTTGTCTTTATTTTGTGTTCACAGGAATACAGGGTTAAAATGAACACATTTCGAAAGTCTACCCTCTGTGTCAGAAGAAAGTGAGGACGTTTTCTAGACATTGGGCCAGATTTAGAGTTGAGAGGGGGACAAATATCCGCTCTGCATAATTACGAGGCCATAGGATATAGTGCACTTGTAATAAGGATGAAGGGTAAGGTTGAAGGGATATCCCATTTAACCCATCCGCAAAATTCTAAATCAGGCCGTTTGACTTCATTTACCCCTCTGAAGGATCCTTAATCTCCGTCAAAAGGCTTCGGTCATGATATGAGCTGGGTTCCCGCCCCTCATGTCATTGGTGACCTTTGATATATAAATAAACCTCCTGGCAAAGCTCGGCCTTAAATAAATTGGAGGGGAGCTGTATCACTTCTGTTTTTGTTTTCAAGCTGCAATGGCTGCAGTTAATGAGCCCTGCAGGTTTTATGCCCAATTATGCTCTGCAAGTGGACTTCTGTTTTCTTTCGCGGATTAATATCTGTGAGTTTACGGTTTTGTGGTCTTAAAACCCTCAAAGCAAGGCCGGCTGCTTGCAAGATGAATTCAAAGGGTGTTGGCTCTGCTTTGTTAAAAAATGACCCAAGATTCCCCTAAAAAACAAAGCGATTATGACGGTTTTATATGATATGTGTTTAAGGACCAAAGGCCTAAATAAACATGTCCTTGACAGACTGACTGATTATTACAGTATTCTCTATAATGCTTCCGCAAACGATATCACGTTATTCAGACATGAATACGCGCGCCTCCTGAAAAGGCGCCCTTGGTTCCAGCAGAATTGGGCCCCACCAACAGAGGAGATGTTTGGATTTTTGTGAGGCCCCATCGTACGTATACCGCTGTAAAAGAGACAATCTATTCCAATTTACAGCATTTCCTGGCATGAGGCGTGCTTGGAAAATCTTGCAGTTAAATGCTACTCGAGCAACATTCTCTAAACACATTTAGCTCAGCACCTGCTGTCGTCAGTTCTCAATAACCACTTTACAGAAGTGCGGCGGCTGCCAGCTGGTTGGAAAAAGAACAAAACTGAAAAAAACTTCCTCTCCACAACCGGTGGAAATAACAGTTTCAAATTATTTTGCTTCGATTTTTTTTGTTTAAATATTGTTCCACAATCATTTATTTATTCTGAAACCATAACTTGAATAGTATTTCCGAAGACATGAATTCAGAGCAGCAGTAATTCAGCACACACGATGAACATTCACTAATGTTTTTAATGTTGTGTTTTTTTTACATAAAAAATGTTGAACCTTCCTTTTTATAATCTTAAACAGCAACATTGTAAAGGTTTTAAGTAACCGCACAATAAAGTATTTCATTCATTCAACATTCACTAATGTCAGCATACAAATTGTAGTTTATGGAATTGTATCAAAATTACTGATAAGTCTCCATTTTCTGTTCACACAGGTTTCGGCGGCAAAAGCCCTGATAGCGAGTTGGTCGTATATATCCGGACCCGTGCGTAAACCCTGTTGCTAGGTTTTTAATGCATCCGATAGTTATCAGATACGTTAAATACCTCAACCTTAGTTAAATTTCAGCAGCTCAAACCTGCTGAAATTTAGCAGGGGAAAAGCATACTGATACAATGAAGTATCATGCAGATTTTGGTGCATTAAACACTAAACTCAGCATGTTATTCTCCACTGAGTAATCCGTGTTTTCGCACCCAATAAATAAGGTACCCCGTGGTATCGTAACCAGGACCTAAGTTACTGGAAAATTTCAGGTTGATACTTTCGGATCCCTTTATGGACATAGCAAAGTTAGAAAGTGTTGAGCTCCAGGCATCCAAAGATTTGAGGTATGCCGCTGATGGAGTGAGGTTTGTAAAAATACATCCTCATGAAATTAAGAAACCCCATAATGATGTATTGACTGCATGGACTAACCAACCCTGAATGCACACATTTACACATGGGACAAACGCATTTTACATAATATACTAAACCATGATGGCATGAGCACGTATTAACTGTTTGCGCTTTGAAAAATCATACTAATGCATGTTTATGCTTTGTTGTACATTGCACATTTTGCATGTTGTGCACAAATAACGAAAAAGTCGCTTTAAATTACATTTTTGGAACACAGGTACAGAAGGGGACCTGGGAAGCCGGCAGGAAAAGTTAGCCTGAAATAAGGCAGAAGAAAAGTGTGAGAAGTGAAATCACACGGGAATAGGTGCATTGTCTGTTGAATTAGTGATAACACTTATGTGTTATTTTAGGGACTATTTAGCGTGTATGTAGAAAAAGAGTGACATAGCGAAGGGTCCACCTGTGAAACTTTGGCCTTATCCCCAGAAGAGTAGCGAGACCTCCTTTCCAACAAAAGGTCCTCTTGTGAAATTTTGGCCTTATCCCTAAAGAAGTAACAGGTCCTCCCCTAGCTTGGATGAAGGGAAGGATAGCGGAATTGTTATACTTGCCCGTAGGAACATTCTTTAAAGTGAAAATCTATCTCTTTATTTAGTAAAACAGGAAATGTGGTATTGTTTTATGTTGTGACTAATAAGTTATTGTAAAGAAAAAAGGACTTAGAAAAGTGCCGATAATTTTTGTAAAGGGAGGGTCAGCAGTAAGAGGAGAGGCTGACGTCACAAAAAGCCGCGCTGGCATTGGTCAGACTGTGGAGGCAAAGTAAGCTCAGATTGGCTGGTTGGTGTGATCCGCGCTGGTATTGGATAGGATAGCAGAGACGTAGAAAGCTCCGATTGGAAGAGTTATAGTGTGTCGCGCTGACATTGGTCAGGTGTCTAGGGAAGCAAAGGAATTTGATTGGTGAATCATAGCGGATTGTGTTGACAAATATTTGGATTGAGTAAAATTATTGACAATTAGCAAAAATGTATTTCGAGCAACCGAGACAGGAGAAATTGACTTTGTTTGGCAAAATTAAAAGATTCTTTAAAAAGGACAAACCCGTAATAACGAGAGAAGGAGTTCCTATTCCTCCACCAAAGACACCAGCGTCTTATATGATGTTAAAATATGGTTATCACACATGCATTTGGCTAGAAAATTGGGTAGGATATACGAAGAATGATGGTGTGCTAGCTTTTCCAGAGCATGGTTCTTTTAATTTGGCAGTATTGCGTAATTTGAGAGACAAGATGATGGCATTAGATCCAAGACCCAGACCAACACAGTTTGAAGCATTAGTGGAATGGGAAGATGAAATGTATGAAAGGGAAAGACATAGAGGTGGTAGAATTAATAGATTTATGTTTGGAAGATTTCATGATGAAAGGCATGAGGACAGAATGAAGAGATGGAGAAATGGAGAGATAACTGAAGGATTGTATCCAGTTTTAACGGTAGGAGAGACTGCAGGAAGCAAATGCAAGGAGAAAAGGGGACATTTAGAGTCGTTTGGTTATGGATATAACCCGAATGAATCTGATGACGAGCTACTGGATGATATATTAGTTAAACGACCACCCCCTTATCAGGAAAATCCGGCGATGGTGACACCAAATGCACCGTCAATGGAAACCCCAATGACACCTCAAACGACACCAGTTCCAACTGTAAGCGATGTAATGCAGGAAGAGGAAGCAGAATTGGCAATAAAAACCAAAGAGTTAGTTGAAAAATTAAATCAGATGAATATGAAAATAGATGCAATAACTGTGCCAGTAGCTATAGGTCCAGCAATACCTGTATTTGAAAATAGACTTATCCATGAACCTTCTTTGACTATCCCACTAAATTCTGCTGTAACATCAGCTAGTAGTAGAATTATTGCTGTAAGTGTTCAAAGTGAACAGCCCACTATCGTTACTAGGCCAACACCTCCGACTAATTTAACAGTAAATGAAACACCTAGGGAAGTAATGCAGTTACAGCCAAAAAGAATAGAGTTGGAGGAAATCCCCAGAAGTGAAGTTTCAATAGGTCCGAAAACTGAAGAGTTAGATGATTGGGTGAAAGGGTTACAAAGGAGAAAAACACAGCCACAACCTATAGATGTATGTAAGTTGAGAGTAGATCTGGAAGATATGATCCTTGGAACCATAAGTCCAGACAGGCTAAAGACTTATCAGGATGATGAATTGATGTATCTGTGTAAGAGTATTACTTGGAAAGCGAGAAATCTACATGAAAGGTTAGTGGAAGCTGCGGATGAATTAGGAGTAGACATGGGAAGATCAAAAGTGTTGCAGAAGACGTATAGAGTGGATTTTACTGAAAAGGATATAGAAAATATGAATACATCTGGTAGACGATTGCAGATAAAAGAGTTAATGGTTGTTTTGAGAAAATGGGGAGATGTGGAGAGATGGAAGGGTAGATGGATGAGGAAGAAAGAAGAAACAGCTGCTAAAGAAATATATTTACATCCAGTAAGAGAAGTAGAAAATGTAACTCTTGAATGTCTCATGAGAGAAGTTCCAGGAGGAGGTTACGTGCATGTTCCGTGGTCTAGACAGGATATATTGTCTTTTACAAATGAGTTTCCCAGGTTGAGAGAAAAGCCAGTGGAATGGTACAAACAAGTTGAGAGGTTTGTGAAAGTCTCGAAAGTGTTGCTAAAAGATTTAGATGGATTATTTGAAATTGTTGTCCCTGCAGATTTATGGACAGAATGTAAGATTACAGTTGATTGGCCAAAAGACGAATATCCTAGAGATCCTAAAACAGGAGCACCTTCTGATGAGGTGATGAAAAAGTACAATCAGGTGATTACCTTTTTGAAAAGTAAAATTTCCCCTAAGGAAACTGATTGGGTAAAAATAGATAGAACCACCCAAGAGCCGAAAGAGTCTGTGCATGCATATTATGAGAGATTGTTACAAGTTTTTAAGCAGTATAGTGGTTTTGAGAATATTGGAGACAAGGATATGGGTCATTTTGTGTTTAGATTTGTGTATGGATTGAGACCTGAGATTAGTCAGATTATACAGCAACACATGTTGTGTTGGCAGGCTAAGACAATAGATGAGATTCTAAGGTATGCGAAGTATTGCAGCGATGACATTGAGTCTCGCCATTGCAAATTAAAAGAAAAGATGATGTGGGCGCAAGTAAAGGTAGCAGAGCAGCAGGAAACTCAATTGAATTCTCAGCCTATAAACCAAATGGGAGGAGTTAGTCAGAATGCTCAAAGACCCAGTGGAGGTAGAGGTAGGGGACAAATGAGCAGGGAAGAGGCGAAAAGGAAATTTCCTTGTCATGCGTGTGGAAAGTATGGACACTGGAAGAATGAGTGTAGATCAGTACAGAGGACTAATGGAGGAAATCAAATTTTAACCCCACAGGTGCAGAGTGAGGTAGGTGTGCAACAGCCACCACAGCAGCAGGTAGTTACTACCCAGTATCAGGTCCCGCAACCACCTTTGCCACACAATGTAAATGCTCAAAGATACAGTGCGGATACAGGGTTCCACGGAGGAGACCAGGTTGGTAAAAATACTAACACGAATGTAATTCCCCAATTTTGGATGCAATGTGATGGAAGTGATGTTGAGTCGAATCAATGACGCTGCCTGAGGGGGGAGGAAGAGTGCGTGCTTGGCGCTACTCTATAGGTAGATCAGTCAGGTCCATTTGTTGATGGAAAAGTGGAAGGTAATGATATCACCTTTCTTGTGGACACTGGTGCTACCCGTTCTACTGTGAGAGCAGCAGAAATTCCAAACCTACCCCTCTCGGGAGAAACTATCCAAGTAGTAGGAGTCTCAAATAAACAGATTGATACTCCAGTTACTAAACCAATTGAAGTGCATATTGGTCCATTTAAAGATATGCATTGGTTCGTAGTGTGTGACTCGAGTCCAGTGAATTTGTTAGGGAGAGATTTGTTGTGCAAAATTAATTGCACTATTTACTGCACACCGGATGGTATTGCATTCCAGACACCTGATGAGGATGTCCCTTTTAAAATGGTGCTAGAAAAGCAAGGAACAGAAGTGAATGAGTTATTTTCGCTTCTTACAGATAAAAGTGTGCCTGAAGAATTGATGAAGGTAGTGAATTCAGATGTGTGGGATTTCACAGGACAAGAGATTGGGTTAATGAAAAAAGTAGACCCGATTAAAATTACAGTGAAAGATAGTGTTGACTACCCTAATACACCACAGTATAAAATGAAGCCAGAAGTAATAGCGGGAATAGCTCCTGTAATTGATCAAATGATTGAACAAGGAATTTTAAAAGAAATAATGAGTAGTCCTTGTTATTCACCTATTATGGGATTGAAAAAGCCAAATGGAACCTATAGAATAGTGCAAGATTTGAGAAAGATGAACAAAATTGTTGTGCCTTGTTGCCCAGTTGTGCCAAACCCAGCAGTGATTCTCTATCAAATCCCACATGATGCAGAATGGTATACAGTGATTGATTTGTGTCATGCAATCTTTTCGATCCCCTTGCATCCGGATAGCCAGTATTTATTTGCTTTCCGGTTTGGAGACCGTGTTTTGGCATGGTGCCGAGTTCCTCAAGGGTATACTGAGAGTCCTTCAATTTTTAACCAGATCTTGAAAAAGTGTCTGGAAGATTTGAGAATGCCTAAAGGGTCAGTTCTGGTTCAGTATATTTATGACCTACTGGTGGCATCAAATACTCGAGAAGTTTGTGTTGCAGATACTATTGCTTTACTGAACCATTTGGCGGAAGATAGACATAAAGTGTCCCCTGCAAAATTACACTTCTGTCAGCGAGAAGTCCAATACTTAGGTCACAAGATTGAGAAGGGAGTCAGAAAGGTAACATCAGAGCGTATTCGAGTGATCAAAAACATGAAACCACCGACAACTCAAAGAGAAGTGCGAATGTTCTTGGGAGTGGTTGGATATTGTAGACTGTGGATCAGTGGGTTTTCACTGACGGCAAAACCTCTACAGAGGCTGACAAGGAATGATGTAAAAGACCCAATTAAATTGGATGAAGAGAGCATGGAAGCTTTTGTTAAATTGAAAGATAGTCTGTGTCAGGCCCCGGCATTGGGGATGCCTGATTATTCAAAAGATTTTGCATTATATTGCAGTGAAAGAGATGGGTGTGCGCTTTCAGTTTTAACTCAGAGACATGGAATGGCGAGACGACCTGGGGCATATTTTTCTGCTACTTTAGATTCAGTAGCTGCTGCATTACCTGGATGTTTGAAAGCAGTAGCTGCTACATGTGTGAGTCTGGAACAGAGTGAAAGGATCATAATGGGTCATCCTGTAAGAGTGTATGTGCCACATTCAGTTGAAATCCTCTTAACAAGAACACGGACACAGCATCTTACCTATAGTCGGCTGACTAGGTATGAGAGAGTGATTCTGGGTGCAGAAAATTGAGATGTACAAATGTGAATCCTTCCACCTTATTGCCAGATGCTTGGGATGAAGAAGTGAGAGATGAAGCAGAACATGATTGTTTGAATGTGACTGAATTTTGCACTAAGCCCCGTCTTGATATTAAGGATGTTCCTCTTGAAGAATCTGATTGTGTGATGTTTGTTGATGGTTCCTGTTTACGAACTGGAACAGGGATGTTGAGTTCTGCCTATGCTGTCTGTACTGTAGCAGCAATCCTGGAAGCATCCTGTCTAAAAGCGGTAAAATCTGCACAAGTCGCCGAATTGGTGGCTCTAATTCGAGCCTGAAAATTGGGAAAAAGTCAGAAGGTGACTATAATTACCGATAGCCAATATGGCTTTGGCATTGTGCATGACATTGGAGAACTATGGATGCAGAGGGGATTCCTGACCTCTCCGGGGTCCCCCATCAGGAATAGTCAATTTGTAAAGGAATTGCTTGAAGCATTACAATTGCCAAAACGAATTGCAGTGGTCAAATGTGCCGCACATAAGTCAGGAGATGATTATGTGACTCAAGGCAACAGATTTGCTGACCAAGTAGCACAATATTGTGCAAAGAATCAGACTTCCATAAATCGTGGAAAAACAAAAGAAAATACGGTTTGTCAACTTATGTTTACTAACACCATTGAAACATGGGATGAAGTGAGATAATTGCAGGAAGAGGCAGGTGAAGGAGAGTCACAGGAATGGGAAAAGGCGGGATGTAGGAGACGAGCAGATGATGATGTATGGGTATACATTGATGGGAGAACAGTCATGCCAGATAGTCTACTTTCTCATATGGCAAGGATGTATCATGGGATGACGCACATTGGCCGAGATGCCCTGGTCAGATCATTCAAACTAACATGGTTTAATACCAAGTTCAGGACTATTGCAGAAAGTCTCTGCCAAAGATGCCTGACGTGCCAACAGCAAAACCCAGGAAGAAAAACAGTAGTTAGTCTGGGAACAATAGGGAGGGCAGGAGGTCCTTTTACCAGACTACAACTCGATTTTATCGAGTTGCCCCCATGTAATAAGCTCAAGTATGTGTTAGTAATTGTGTGCTTGTTTTCCCACAAGGAGGAATGACAGTTTGACAGTGGCAAAACTTTTGTTGAGGGAATACATTCCTAGATAGGGTTTCCCAGTCACTATGGAAACAGATAGAGGAACACACTTTACTAGTGAAACAATCAAACTGATTTGTGAGGCATTGAGCATTCAACCAAAACTTCATTGTGCCTATCGTCCAGAGGCTTCTGGAATAGTAGAGCAGATAAATGGCACAATCAAGAACAGGTTAGGCAAAGTGTGTAAATCCACAGCACTGAATTGCCCTGACGCTTTACCCCTAGTTTTGATGAGTCTCAGAAGCATTCCTGACAAAAAGACAGGATTGAGTTCACATGAGATCTTGATGGGAAGAGCAATGAGGCAAGCATTTATACCTGCCAACAAATTGATAAATATATCTGATGATCTCATCCTTGACTATTGCAAAGGATTGGCTGATGTAGTAAGTTCTGTGTTTCATCAGGTTGGAGCAGACGCGACCACAACACAGCAGACTCAAGCCCATGACCTGAGCCCTAGTGAGTGGGTTCACGTGAAAAGGCATAGAAGAAAAACTTGCCTAGAGCCCCGCTGGGAAGGACCATATCAGGTCATATTGGTGATGACCACAGCAGTAAAGTGTGCTGGTTTACCAAATTGGATCCATGCCAGTCACACTCACCGAGTCCCAAGTCCACTTGAAACACGAGTAGAGCGGCATCTGGAGATCTCAAGTTCAAGCTCGGAATCAGAAGCTGAAGTACAAGAAATTGGTGAAGTTAGAGCAATAGATTCTGAAACTGGTGAGCATAAACAAGAGGACTCCGAAGAGCAGCTTGATGATGATTTGCTTAGCACAAGTCAAGTAAGGTGGGCACAAGCTACTGGGACTGAGGAAACTGCTGTTGAACAAGAAGAAAGACAAATCTTAGATGAAGAGGGAAAGTATAGAAAGGAGATAGGTGAAAGAAATACAGAAGAAGAAAAAGAAAAAGAAGAAGAAAGCAAACTCAAAGTAGGTGCAAAGAAAGGAAGGTACGAATTGAACAAAGAAGAAGAAGAAGTTCAACCAAAGAGGGCAAAGAAAGACGACCAGTGGCCAAGCGGAGTTAAAAGACTGAAATACAGGGTGGTGAAAGGAAGACCCGAAAATAGGCTAGAACAAATAAACGAAGTTTCAGGTCAGATAGAACACGGAGAGTCGGATGACGAATCAGTGCTGCGACCAAAGAGAGTGAGAAAACCAAACAAAAAGTTCAAGTCACCTGACTGGATTTACATAGTGTTGGAGGAGATTGAAGAAGAAGATTTAAACAAAGAAGGAAACAGCACTGACAACGAGCAAGAAGAAAAGAGTGACCTAAATCCACCTTAAGAGACTGTCACGTTATCAACTGAAGAAATATTCTGAAAAGCAAGAAGACGTCTTGAAAAATTGGATTAGTTAAAATCAAAGAAGGGGTAAAGAAGAAAGCTTTTGAAGTGTGGGATCACACTACATTTTTAATTTCTTGTAGAAAATAGTAGAAATAGATTTTAGAAGAATCCATTAGAACCTTATAAAATTAATATTACTATGGCAGATACACAAGTAACCAGACTGAGATGTAGTCTTATGTGTAGGTGTTATAAAGTTTGTTTGTGTCTATTTTGTATACTGATAGTATTTTGGGTGATATTAACAATTGTAATACCTTTACATCTGATAAAAGAAGATACACCTCGTCCTAACAATTTGACAAGTTCAATGGTAGACTCTGACATTAGGCAATGCTAGTAGTTTGCATCACAATAGATCAGTTACTAATTTTTCTCTGAATGTTTTCACTAAATTACTCTACGAGTATGTGGAAACAATGGATGTGAGTGACTGTTATGTGTGTATACAGTTACCATTGTCTGTTTCAGAAGGTGTAACCTACCATCACCTTCCTTTGACTTATGGTGTGACCTGTAGTGTCTTATCAAGTTTGTTGTATAGAACAGGTAAACTGGATTATTATTATTCCAATGTAGATACAATCTTTTCTAAAGTCCCTGTACTACCTGAGCTGAATAAGATAGCCCCTGCACGTGTCATGGGAGATTTTTTCCTGACAACCAAGCCTTTAGATATAGAATACACTAATAAAAATAATTTAACATGTAAATTGAGAAAGGAAGAGAAGATCTTTTTGGAGATGGTGGAAGAAAGAAGGACTAAGTTTCAGAGAAAAGCTGTTGAAGAGAAATTACAGACACCACCTTGGGTTTTTAGAGAAGGCAACTATGACAAAGGCGAGACTTATGCTGCAATGGCCCTGGATTGGTCGCAGAAGGGAAAATTATGCTTACATAGGGAAAAGACTAACTACAACAATTACTTCATTGGTTCCAGTGAATGTGAAGATACCTATAAAATTATTGGTGTTTGGGGATTAAAAGGAGGAACTGACCCTGTCTTGCCAGGCATATATTATGTCTGTGGGAGGAAAGCCTATTGTCGGCTACCAGATCACTGGTATGGAACTTGTTATCTTGGGATTGTCTTTCCAAAAGTCTACCATGTAGACAAAAGCACAAATGGAATCCATGAAGTAAAGCAAGGACTAAAACGTGTAAAAAGAGAAAGTTTTTCAGAAATTGTAGGTGATATATTTGGAGCATTGATACCTGGAGTTGGGGTTACACTGAATGCATATAAAATTCGACAATTGTCCACAGTGGTTGATAGTTTATCAACGGATACTGCTGGAGGATTCCTGATGATTGACACTGAAATGATTGCTATGAGATCTATGGTTATGCAAAATCGACTTGCCCTTGATATATTATTGGCAAAAGAGGGTGGAGTCTGTGGAATGCTGAAGGTTCAACATTGTTGCACCTACATTCCAGATAAAAGTACGAATCTGGAAGGATACATTCAGAATATCACAGATTTGCATAAGAAAGTAACACAACTAGAGGTTGACGGTGTCTGGGAGAGACTAAGTAAGAGTTTCTCTACTATAATCAATTGGTTTTCTTCTATAGGTAGTTCCTTAGTAGGGAAAATAATAGTACCAATAGTTTCTGTAGCTGTTATGATATTCATAATACGAATGACCTATGTTTGTGTGAAGAAAAGTCGCAAAGAAAAGAAAGAAAGGAAATTAAATAAGGAACGTAAAGAAAGGAAAAGAGAGATAGATGAGATAGAATTGGAGGATTTTAAAGAAAAATTGTACGTAAAATGTAAGGAGCAAGGGCCAGAAGACAAAATAAGAGCTATATAACTTGGTAAACCGTATGTTTAGGGATTTTAGGGGATTGATGGAGTGAGGTTTGTAAAGATACATCCTCATGAAATTAAGAAACCCCATAATGATGTATTGACTGCATGGACTAACCAACCCTGAATGCACACATTTACACATGGGGCCAACGCATTTTACATAATATACTAAACCATGATGGCATGAGCACGTATTAACTGTTTGCGCTTTGAAAAATCGTACTAATGCATGTTTATGCTATGTTGTACATTGCACATTTTGCATGTTGTGCACAAATAACGAAAAAGTCGCTTTAAATTAATAGCTTTCGCTAGGAATTAATTAATACAGGGTATTAGTATGGTGGGAGGTAACCATAATGGGTTTTATTTCATGAATTAATATTCTTTTGTGTTTATTTACTTTAGTACGAGATTGGGCCTGCATGAAAATGGCCTCTTGTCTGAACCAGCATGTGGTTGTCTTGGTCGGTACGGAGGACGCATGCGCCGAAATGTTTCGCCTGCTTACGAACTGAAGAGTGCACCAGCTGATGTAATCCGTGTGAAGGCCATGTTGACCTGTGTCCTATTGTTTATGTGCCAAGACGCGACAGCGACTGTGGGAACTGCCATCGCTACTTGCAATTTGAATGTGAAGCGGATGCCATAATACGAGAATGTTGCACAATGTATAACTATTGATATTAGTAGTATACAAATGTATTTATCCTTAATACTTCCTTTGTTAAAACCGGTATGGGATGGATTTGTGAGGAGAACATGATGAGGCGACCATAACATGATTCGTGACAACCAATCAGAGGCCGAGTTTCTACTGATACTGCAACATTGTAAGATAGCGAGCTAGGCATTAGGGTATAATTAATCTCCCAATTAGGGGGGTGTCAGTCGAGCATGGAGAGAGAGAACGTAGAAAACATCTAGACATCGGGAGAGAAGCGCACCAAGACAGAGAGAGCAGACCAGCACTGAGCCAGAGAGCACCTTAGGTACGAGAACGTTGCGGGAGTGCTTGGGAGGAGACTGCATCCGAGGAGAACTAGATCAAGGTAGATAGAATTGGGAGAATATATTTGTTTGCCAGTCTATGGCAAAACTTAGCTGCATCTGTCCTGTTAACTTTGTCCTCTGAGCCTATCTCTGGGGATCCCTTGCCACAACCTCGGCCAAGGAAGTGGTTTTCCTGATTCTTTGGTGGGTATCACCCTCCTTAAATGCTTTAATTTTGCAATATATTTCTGCAAGTATTTATGCTGTACCTTCTCTTTCCCCATTCCTATGCACGCTTTGATGTCGATACAAATGATTCATTTTGATTACATTGCTTGATAATTTGTTCTCTTATATGTGGTCTTGTGTGTGCACTGACAATCTGAATTATGAGCATTTAATTTTAATAAGATAAAATTATTAATTGAATAAACGACTGTGTGGTTATTTAGTTTAAAGTATTAAACTGTTTAGTTAATCATAGTCACCATCAACTCTTCAACTAATGGTCCATCGACCAAAGGAAAAAGACAGTTGAGATTAAGAATAGTTAGGAATATATATAAATGTTATTAATGTGAAGTATAGTATTGTACATAATAAAACTGACAAATTAAACCCCCCAAATCCAGCGCCCGTTTTCAGGGATCATTTATGGGTAATGTGTGATGGGCCCCGTTGTTTGGTAAATAGTTTATGTGTGAAGAGATTTCCCTGGTTCATGAATTAGGGGTTGCGCTGGATCACCGCCAAGGCTATTGTTTAGAGTCAGGCAGAGGGGTGAACCGTCATAAATTGGCAGTTGACTGACCCGTCGCACTGGTGGGTCCATTGCCCCTTTTGGAGGGAGAAAATTGTGGGATAACTGCTGGCTGCACAACCTCTGACAGCACCAGGTTAAACTCTTGTTTTGGTGGCCCATTCACTACTGGACCACCAGGTTAAGTTGACAGTCACCTCCGCTGTTTATGGAGGAGTAAAAGTCACTAAACTTCATTACCTGGAACCACCATGAAAGGCAACATGGTCCTGGACAGGGAATTGAGTTTGTGAGCCAGACAGACAGAGAAAACTTTATGCACGTCTGGGTCACTGATAGCTTGTTTTTCTAAAACAAACTCCTGGTTTGGGAGTTTGTTTTTGAAAAATGAACAGAAATGCCGAGTGGGGCAAAAACATTACACCTGCTCAGGCTTGCACTGGCCTATGGGGCAATCAAACAGTGTCCAAAAGGTTGGTCTGGCAGGCGAGTGAGTGAGCCAGTTTTCTGGCTATATTTGGCCTGTTTTATGGTCTTGTGGGCTGCTTCGTACGGTTGCTTTTTCCAATCTTACCACAAATATTACCTGCAGCAAGCACAAATGCATGCAGTCTCCCATATGTTGCAAAATACTTATACAGCTTGTCTTTACAAATTTAAAACTTCCCTCATTTGCAAATGTGGGCCACTTTTTAGCTATCCTATTCACTAATGGGGGCCACTTTTAATTTGCTGTCCTGGCTTTTTTCTGTCCCAGTCTGACGCTGCATCCACTTGCATTCCCCCTCAGCCTACTGTTGAGATACCACACCTGTGTTTTTGGTTTGTGAAATCTGTAGAGGTGGAAAAAATGTTCATGGTGTGTCCAGCCGAACAGAGATCTCAGGTTCCCCAACCCATGTTTAAGCCCTATTGGGAGATGAAGAAAATGTTCCCTCATCCAATGGGATTTATTTATTTTCAAAATTCTGGGTTTGCACTCAGCGTTTGAGCTCAGGTTTGTGAACTGTTTGCAAATTAATGGTCAAGATATACAAATATCTTTCTCAGATTAACCCTTTGAAGTCCACTTGACACCTTTGTCTAATGCAAATTTCCGAAAAAATACTTAATAGATCTACAATAAACCAAGCAAAGATGCACCTCTAAGGAAAGGTTTATCTCCATACCAAGTTGGGTGTAAATTTGTTTCTTTGCTGTAGTGGAAGCACATTTTCTTATTGAACTTGACAATAAAAACCTTTTTGACCTGTTCCCTTCATTTGTATTTCCATTTCTGAGCAGATATGCACTAACCTTGACAGGCCTAAGCTGTGTGTGAGATTTATGCCATTTAATTGGAAAGAGCCCTGCAGATTTATCATGCCACCCAGAGATGGAAGCAAACTAAAAAGAGGTTCTCAATGTAGAGTGAGTCACAACGTAACTATCAAGTTCCTTTCACAACTCTGTAATGTATTACACAGGGACAGTTACCACTGTGTAGTTGTGGTTCAGCTGCACTTTCAGTAAAAAAGGCATTTTTTGATTTGCCTTTAAGTGTGGCACCCATGGGTGAATCTACATCAAACTTGACAGTCGCAAATTTTAGTTACCTAATGTCTGGCACAGCAGTTTTTAAACAGGTTCTGCAGGAGAAAAGCGTAAAGGTTGGGTCAAGAACGATGTGTTTTCCCCTTTTACCTTACACAGGGGTGTAAGGAACCCCCCGCTTTAGCAGCTTAAGCGGGGGCTCCCACTGGGCTTGAGAAGCTGGTGAACTGGATCCACGTAAAGATTAATTAGTTGTTTATGGGCCTCTTATGTCTGCAGGTCTGCGGATAAAATTATGATAAATAGCTCTGCTAGGAAATACCACGAGAGAGGGTGAGAGAGGGTTGTGAAGTTTCAGCTGGCATGCACAGGGAAGGAAATACATAAAGGAAAAAACCAAATAGTGGAAGACGCAGAGAGAAACACATTGGAAAACAAAAACCACAACAAAGAAAGGCATGAAAAAAATAAGGTTGAGAGAAAAAGATGGGTAGGTTAAAAGGGAAAGAACAACGGAAGGAGAAAGGAAGGGTGACAAGAAGAAAGGAAACATGAATGGAAAGATGGAACAAAAGTGCAAGGTATTCTTTTGACAAAGGAAGGTGCACCAGGAATGGAGTCAAGATCGTCTTGACTTGGAACCAGGCGTACTTGCCGATCGTGGGGAAATATCGAATCCAGGAGATTGGATGGGATACGTTTGACTCTTATTGTGGGGTATTCTCCTGAGCTGCTACACGTGATTGCTGAGACACTAAATAAGTGTCCAATTCTTCACTTAATATTGGAAGCCCTGATGAAGTTCCTTCATAGGAACGAAACGCGTTGGCTGATGGCCATTTTTAAACATTTACACTATTAAAGAAAATTGATGGACTCACTCAGACGATCTTGACTCCATTCCTGGTGCACCTTCCTTTGTCAAAAGAATTTGTTTTCTCTGGATTCCAGTGGAGCTCAACGGCGGCAGCCTCCGGAAGTGAATGCACAAGACTCGTAATATTTGTAGATAGGGATTGACGTGCTGAACCTTAGCTCAGCCGCTGAGAAGAGTGTTTTTGTGTTTCTAAAAGTGCAAGGTATGATGAAACAGTGTAAGAATGACTGGATGAAAACGTGAAAGGATTAACTGGTGAAAGTGTGAATGGATGGAGGTATAGATGAATGCACAAATGAAGAAGAGTAAATAGCTGGCTGGTTAAAACACAGATGGATACATGAACATATTGATGGATGGATGGATAGGCAAAAAGATGGAAGGATAAATGGACGGATAGATGGAAGGAGACTAAAAGGAACTCTCTTTAGGAGGGTCACATTTGCTCGCTTCACACGCTTGGTCTGATTAGAGGTATGTTTCAAGTGGAGAGTATTTACATTTTTTGGCTTCTCCCTTGACCTTACATTGGAAATTTTTCTTGAGCCTACAGAAAAAACCTCTAAATGGATTTACCTCAAATTTAGCATGGAAGTAAAATTTCACTCCAAAAGTCTCATTTTGTTAATTAGGTGTAACTTAATTTTTGAGAAATTAATGTTAAATAAAAGTGCTTGGTGGGATTGAAAGGGTTAAAACGTTTACATATGTTGGCTGTTATAGTCTAGAGATGTTTACGGACTAGGTCTGAGGACCATTCACAGACTAAAATTTGAAAAAGTAAAGACCTCCTATTGTTGGAGAGTTCTTATTATTCCTATCAATCACTTCTGGTCCACAGACAAGGTCCCAGAAACAACAACACTGATTGGCTGGCTAGAAAAGAAAAATTCCTCTGATGGCTGTCATTACAAGATATGGGACATGATCCCTGTATTAAAAAAATTAATTAATAAAAAGGTCATATAAGGGAGCAATGTAAGCACATCCTGATCCCCAGACTACAGTGGAGGAACCTTGAATGGACTCCATAACAAGCAAGAAATGAAAAACAATTATCATTGCATGATAGTCCGTGGACTATTTTTGATACTGCAGACTCCACCACCTAAAATGGCAGTGGTAGTTTGTGGCCACGACAGCAAGGCCATGGACTCAATACACTTAAGTTGGCACACACAGTCTGCGCCCTTGATAACGAGACCGCAGACCATGTATGCTATCTTAGGTGCATCGGTTCCGCAGCCTTCTTGTTGAGGCTACAGACTGCCAGTGCCATCTTAGGTGTGCCAAGTTCACAGCTTTGAAAAAAAATCCACTGACCACCGATAACATTTGGGGGCAATGCAAAATAAAAAAACTAAACTTAATACCCATAAAAAGTCCCCTACGTGTGCCATGGGTCAATATTAAAAATGTAGGTGTTCATTAATGGGAAACATTACTTTTTCTTCAGTTTGCTGCTGAGTCTGCAGCCCCTCTTGCGAGATTACAAACCTGGCACACCTAGGAATGGGTGACAAATTTATTGTCATATTCTCAGACATCCGTGGACTATTTTATATTTAAAGAGTATTCTGGTAAGCTGATTAGCTGACAACTAAGATACCTGTGCTCAAGAGAACATAGTGTCACTTACTTAGCTGCGAGTGGCAAAGCACTATTTGCTGAGAAGCAGGAGACCAGAGAGGGAGCATCAGCAAGTTACAGCTGCATTTGCTGACTTGCCACAGTCAAGAGAGGAGGATCTGTCAGGTGCATCTTCTTCAAATTCACCAGGAGCTAGGCAGCTCAATTTTTTTTCCAGTGTGCTGAGTCCGCAGACCTGGCACACCTAGCAATGAAGGATGACCTTACTGTGATATCCTCAGATATCCATTGACTCGTTTACATTCAAAGAGTATTCTGGGAAGCTGATTAGCTGGCAACTCATGTAACGTTGCTCAAGAGGAATTAGTGGCACTTTCTTAGCAACAAGAAGCAAAAGACCACTTGCTGAGAAGCATGAGAACAGAGAGGGAGGATCAGCAAAAAAGACAGTTGCATTTGCTGACTTACCACAGTAGGGAGAGCAAGATCTGCCAGTAACATCAGCTGCACATTCAACTTGACAGAAAGAGGAGGAAGATATGCAGTGCCTGGGATATGCAGCAGAGAAGCAGTCTGATGTGTAAGAAGATAACTATTCATTTGAAACATCTTCCATGCGGAGACACTTAGGGGTTGATTACGATGCCGTTAGGAAGGGCTCCAAATCAGATTTGGGTTTGCAGAATCCGATTCGGAACCCTTGTTTCTGACCGAATCGTTCACAGTTCCCAAAGACTGATTACGATGCCCAGAAAAAGTTAGGGCTGTCTGAATCGGTTCCGAAAGGCATTTGGACAGGTCGCGTCTTTTAGATGTGAATTGTAAAGCTCTATGGACTAGGTTTCCGAGCGAGCGATTACGATGACCGATTCGGGCAGCCATTCCGAATCGGTTTCTCCGGAATGAATCGGCTGCCGGAATCTGTCTTTGGGGGCCCGTAGTAGGTCCCCCTTCACCCGGGGCCTTCCGAATGGGGCCCGTGGGGGTACCAAAGGGACCCCCCCTTTCCAACCATGCACAGTGTGGCAGGCACCAAGGGGTACCTGCCACAAGGTGCACGATTTTCCCCAGCCACCCCTTTCTTCCATGGGAGCCTGTGTTGTCGCTCGGAAAACAGGCTCCCATTGAAGTCAGTGGGAGTCCGACCGAATCGTATCCAGAAGCATCGGTGAACTTCTGTGGTTTTGATCATATTCTAAGCTGGGCACTTGCCCAATACCCTGAGGTAACCTACACCCAAGAATCCCCCTCCTCTCGGGAAGGGCCAACCCCTGCAGCACACAGGTTTTGGACATGTGCAATGAGGGTTGACCACAGGCTGAGCCCAGGCCCTGCTCCCGCTCCCCCAGGAGCAGCCAACCTGTGCACACTGCCTTCAGGCTTGCACAATGGGAATTGGCTGCGTGGCCTAACCCCCTTGGGCGTGGAAAAGCCCTGATGTGCCCAGGATTTTTTCTTTATTATTTTGAGTACTGCAGTGCTACTGTGAGGGGCGACACCATGGGAGATCTGCTGTACCACAAGGGAGTGCACAATGAGTTCCACAGTAGCACCACTATATCAGTGACAAAATCGGCTTAGTTTTTTATTTTAATTAGCAGAGGGTCCTCATGTCCCCCCCATCATGGGTCTCAGGGCAGGGTGTGCTCCCTATGGACCCTTTTCAAATCTATTTCACGACTCTGGATCCCTGACTCCTGTAATGGCAGCTGCAACATTTTTTCCAATGTTTGGTAGCCAATCATATTGTTTCATTAACCCACTGGACCACTACCGGTCTCACTGTACCAAAATGGCCAACAGGAGAAAAAGATGCCTTGATCAATAATGTCTGAGTCTTTTCTGAACTTTGGTCCCGCTGTACTCCAACAGTAACATAGCGCAGGAGTACCACGGGACCAACCGTCCAGATATTACTCACTTTGTCTAAGGGATAACCTCTTCATGCCCAACCCAAGCCCCTCTGTAAATGCTACTTTCTCAAAAAACAACCAAAATGGCTGAACGGAAGTACACCAAATTTCTCAGAAAGCTTGATCTTTACACAGAAAGCATGCCTTTTGTTTTTTGGTGTAAATCTGTTTAGTTGTTTTGGAGATATTAAGGTTAAAAATATATAGGTATATTGACAATTGGGCTGGAATTAAAAAAAATCATGCCTTCTGATTGGCTGAAGGGGCTTTTTTGGTGCATGCCGTCTGACTGGCTTGCTGCAACATGAACAGAAATGTTGCAGCAGCCATTTCGGACTGTTGAACTTGTTTCCCTGTCCTAAAAATTTTTTTTTTTAAAGGAGCTAAGTGTACAGGGTAAGGACACGCTGGCCCCCCAGCCTTCTAGGAGGTTCCTGGAGGGAGCATCCCTGGGGCAAAATAAAAAAGTTTTTTTTTCTGTTTCCCAGTCCCACAGCAGTGGCAAAAAAATGAAAAAAAGGGCAGGCTGCCAATTTTGTTTATACCCCCCCTGCCCCCACCTGGGAGGGCCAGTGCATCTTTTGTTTTTATAATATTTGTAGGGGGGCTTTCATGGGGCCTTCCTCTCTCAGCCAAGCTTCGTCCCCGGAGACCCCATCTCCCAGGGCCGACTCCATCACCTTTGGCCACAATGGATTGTCGTGGGCAGGAGCCAAAAAGAAAGCCGCCTCCTGTCGGGCAGGAGCACAAAGAAGTCTGTCCGGCTCTCTTTGCAGCATATGAGGATGGGTGCTGGCTGGGAGCTGGTGGGGCCCCGGGGAGCTTGGTAATCCTCCCACGTGCCCCCAATGGATACCCTGAGTTGAGGGGACATGGGTGGGACCAGGGCACCCACCAAGTATATAACAAAAATAAGAACCACATGCAGTGGTGAGGCCTCCCAAAAGGAGAGCAGAGCCGGTATACGCTCTTTAAATATTCACTGCTCCAGAGAGGAGCCCAGAGAAGGGTAGACGCACCACCAACGACTATTTTCATGTTTTGTGGGGCTGAAGGGAGCGCAGAAGCTCCCCAGGAATAAATCGCAATATCATGTTTTAAGCACTGTGTGCTGGAGCCCGGTGCTCGTCAGCTGGAGTGAGATGATCCGTTATGGTTGACCCTTGCTGCATTATGTGGCCTGGAGAGTGCTAAAGACAAACTTAAACTGATCTTTATGTTTTTTTTATTAAGAGTACTTTAGTAACAATGACTGTTTAATAATGCAACATGAATATTAATAATGAATACTTTGGATTATGGTATTGATCCTGTTGGTTTTTATGGTAAATTATGACCTATGGCTGATTTATTGATGTGGTGACCATATGACAAAGTCAATAGGTCTGCGTTATTGATGTTGGATTGTACTGTATTTTAATTGTATTTATATAGCGCTTACTACCCCTGACGAGGCGTGGAAGTGCTTTTCAGCGAGTAGCACACTACTCCAAACACAAAAAAGATTTGTGGTGGATTATTATCGTGAAATTTAAGTTAATTTGAGCGGTGGACATGTGAGTTTGTTAGTTAGATTGAAAAGTATAATGGGGGATAGAAGAGGGAAGAGTCTAGAACGTGTTTATTGGGAGATCATAGTACTAAGATGAGATTTGGGGTGAGTATAATGAGAGATGGAGGAGGGACGAATCTCTAGAATTGGATTTGGGAGATCATAGTAGTAAAATAAGCTTTGGGATGAGTCAAAGGAGGGTTAGGTGAGGGACTAATTTAGAAGGGTTCTTTGGGAGATCATAGTATTAAAATGAGGTTTGGAGTGATCCAAGGAGTGATAGGGGAGGGAAAAGTCTTGAAAGGGTTATTTTGGAGATCATAATATAAGAATTAGGTTTGGGGTGAGTCAGAGAGTGGAGGTAGAGGACATATTGCGAGTGGTAAAGGGTGAAATATTGAGTAGTTCATTGGAGAGAGTGAAAGGTTTTTTTTACAGTAGGAGTAAAGTAAGAAATATATAGCTACATAAGTACATTTTATAATATATATATATTTATATCAAGAAATAAACATATCTAGATACATACATATAATCAAATTAAATGTTTATATGCGCAGGGATTTGCTGTACATTTGTGTTTGAGTATTGTGGTTATGTGGGGAAGAGCCAACTCTTCAGTAGTCTTCTGAAGATAAGATAGTTATCTGTGGATCTTATGTTTGGGGGTAATGAATTCCATAGTTTGGCTGGTAGAACAGTGAAAGATGTTTTTCTTGTATGGTGGGATTTTGAGGCGAGGTGCCAATCTGGAGTGGCGGTTCCTATTTTGAATGTATTTGGTGATTTAATTCCTGATGAAAAGTGGTCCTGTTCCATGTATTGCTTTGTGGGTGATATAAAGCAGCTTGAATGTGGGTCTTCTGGCAATTGGTAACCAATGTAGGGCCCTCAAGGCAGGAGAGATGTGGGCTTGTGGCTTTACATGTAGTAGTCTGGCAGCATAGTCCTGAAACCATTGTAGTATTGTCATAGTTAATAAAGATGATCCATGGTAGAGGCCATTGGCGTAATCAAGTTTAGACAGTACAAGAGAAAGTGGCTTGGACCTTGTGTGGAAATCCCAGGAGGGGGAAGATGCATTGCAGAGTTTTCATAGTAATGAAGCTTGACCTTGCTAATTTGACCACTTGGCCATTCATTAATTAACTTGGAGTCCATGGTAATTCCAAGGTTTCTTACTTCCTTAGATATTTTAGGAGGTGGTCCCAGATCCTCAGGCAGGTGCAAAGTGGGTCATAACGTTTCCAATAGCAACATGGGAGTATTTCCTTTTTTGAAAGCATTCAATTTGAGATGGCTCCATATCATCCACTGATCAATGGCTTTGAGGCAACTGAAGATTTGTGAGTTTCCAATGTCTTTGGGGCTTTCCAGTATAAAGAGCCTTTGTGTGTCATCTGCATAGCTGAAATGTATTGATGATGCCGGTAATGACTTCCAGTATATGTTGAAAAGCATTGATGTTGTCACCCTTTGAAAAGTCATTATACCTGCCTTACTTAAAATTACACCCCCTATATTGTAACATTGCATCTGGATAGGTGAGTGTAATTGTTATTATAGGGGTCATGACCCACTAGGGGTCAAATATAACTTGAGGGTGTCGCCAAAGGTATTTCTATCTACCGGATGTACATACTTGTAATTTAATGCATAGTATTTAGTTGTGTGTGAGTAATAAATATACATTTCCTTTTTACAATAAAGAGCACTGACCGAATAATATTTCAGGGTTATTTTTGTGTGCCAGCAAATTAGGATTGCTAGCACACACTACCTCCCTTGAGTAGCACTTGGACTGCTCTGCTTCCCTATCCTGAGATTGTCAAGAGTTACAATGGGTTATTTAGATCTCAGTACGGAGACAATTATGGACTTAGTACGTGTAATAAAAACTTAATTTACATTTTTAAAAAACGAGAAATTACTGAAAAAAACAAATGTTAAAGTGATGTTTTAATTAGGTCTGGGAATAATATTTTAGTTCACGTTAAGAAAAATTCTGGCATCTGAGATGTCATCAATGATGTTATAAGTAATGTCATTGAACATGTCACGAATAATGTAATATGTACGGTCATAAGCAGTGCATGGCGAGGGGGGCCCAAGTAATAGTTAGCTCAGTAAACTATAGCAAGTACATTTTAAGTGTCTTTTTTTTTGTTAAAAATTTTATGTTATAACTGATATTTTCATCTATCTACAATGTCACTTTAACGTAACCTTTGGTTCTTTCAGTGAATTTCGCATATATATATATATATATATATATATTCACCAAACTCCTTCTTCACGTGTCAGTTTCCCTGGGCACAAAGAAAGAGCGCGGACCTCGTCAATCTTCAATATGCAATGTTTATTTGTGCTCCCCAAACAATGCTGCTGCCATGACGCGTTTCGTCCCTCTAGGGGACTTGATCACATATATATATATATATATCTATATTACCTACTGGCGGTCGCCAGTAGGTAGTTATAGTTAGGACCACGTTTCCATAGGAAAAGCATTTTTTGATGTGCTTATAACTTTGGCGTCGTTTGACGAATCTTTACAAAGTTTTCCCAAAAGTTCCTCTTTTCAGGGCAGCTCCTATCCTAAAAGTTTGGGGGGGATTCGTCAAGGGGGGGCTAAGAAAAAAGGGGGTCCCAAAACGTGTTTTCTCCATGCAATTTCCTAAGGAAACTTTAGACAAGGCTACAGGTCAAACTGCTGAACGGAATTACGCCAAATTTGGCACAGAGAAAGGTCTTGGTCCAGAAAGCATGCTTTTGTATAAATCGGGTAAATCCGTTCAGTAGTTTTAGAGAAATATCAAATTTTCCAGATATTGATATTTAAGAATTCTGACATCTGATTGGCTGAAGCGTTACGAGCACGAGCTTGCGGCTCATTGGCTGCGAACTGTTGAAACTAGGAAGTTTTGGCAGCCATTTTGTGATTCAGTCCATCAGCTCACAACTCTCCCTCTACAAGGCATCAGGTCTGTAGTTCTACCTCTGCGAGGCAACACTAAAAATATACCGCAGCTCTGTCTGTGCGAGATACCCCTTTCACGGTCCTTCTCCCCACATCACCAGCTCGCGGCTATGCCTTTAGAAGCCAGTCCGTCGGCTCGCAGCTCTGCGACTGCGAGCTGTGAGCCATTTTGTGACT
The DNA here is from genome assembly GCA_963921515.1 of Calotriton arnoldi. NCBI lineage: Eukaryota > Metazoa > Chordata > Amphibia > Caudata > Salamandridae > Calotriton > Calotriton arnoldi. The sequence continues at coordinate 1,033,446 of CAWUFW010005833.1, read as the reverse complement.
CAGTCCGTCAGCTCGCATCTCTCCCTCTAAAAGGCATCGGATCCTTAATTCTACCTCTGTGAGGCAATACTGAAAATATCCTGCAGGTCTGTCTGTGCGAGATACTCCTTTTACGCTCCCTCTCCCCACATCATCAGCTCGCGGCTATGCCTTTAGAAGCCAGTCCGTCGGCTCGCAGTTCTGTGTCTGCGAGCCGTCGGGCCCGCAGCTCTACCTCTGTGAGCCACCTCGTTAGCTCGTAGCTGTGTCTGTGCTAGCAGACCCGTCGGCCCGTTACTCTCCCTCTGCGAGTTAGCCCGTCGGGTTGGAGCTCGGAGGGCTCGCAGCTGTATCTCTGCGAGCCAGCCCGTTAACTGATAGCTGTGTGTCTGCTAGCAGGCCTGTTGGCCCGTTGGTCTCCCTCTGCGAGTCAGGCCACAGCTCTCCCTCTGCGAGCCAGTACGGTGCTGTGCTTTTGCGAGCCAACGGCTCATAGGTCTCCCTCTGCGAGTTGAGCCCACGGGCCGCAGCTCTTCCTCTGCGAGCCTGCTTGACGGCCCGCAGGTGTCCCTCTGCTAGCCGAACCGCAGCTGACACTCTGCGAGCCGAAATTGGGAATATAAGACGGCTCTAAAAAGAGCCCTTGTGTTTATTAGTTGGAGCTACATGTAAGTGCGAATGCACAGCTTCAGGTTAATCAGGAAAACTCGGTTTCCCTCATCTGTGAAGTGTACTCCATCACTTCTGTAGATATCAGCCATATCAAAACATATGTGGTTGTTGTAAATCGACCCCATTCTATGGTCTCTGAGGTATGCAGACACAGCTTTGTTGACATTCTTCCTAGATTTTTCAATCTTATAACAAAATTGGTTTGACCATTTCCACTTCTGTCTTTGGCATATATTGGAATATACAAAGACAGTTTGAGGCAAAAGTAACATCAATTGTCCAAAGGTGTCCTTCATAAGCATTTCCAAACCTACCCCAGTAAACTTGCCTAGGTCGTTGCCACCACAGTGCACAATCATGAGATCAGGGTGTTGGAGATGCAAACAGGTTTTAACCAAAGGGAGCAATTGGTGCCACTTCAATCCTCTCTGTGCAAACCATTTAATGTGCACATTTTGTACACCTAGGTCTAAGTCAATACGTCTCTGTTCTGCATACCTCTTGCACCAGAAAACATAGCTATGTCCTGCAATCCACACTAGCATTTTGAAGGTATGGCTAGAAGATATGGATAAATGTCTGTAGCTCATACAGTCCGTTCGTAGAATAAAAGATACGTTTAAACATCGGGAACTACTTTTTTTTTTACATACAAAACGTTAACCGATTGGGAGATGAAATGTATTGTGTCCTAAAAAGTAGGGTGTATATTAGTTTTGATGAAAAGCATCTTTGTGATTGGTTAATAAAAAGCAGTTTATACGTGGAGTACATATTATAGGATGAAATTTGCTCAGCTCAACCACACCTGCTAATTGTATTTGGAAGGTGAAGTTCAAACTTGAAAGAATGGTGAACTTTTGACCTCTACGTGCCGTTAAATGTTGGAGAAAATGTTGCAAAAAAAAATATCGGTAGGTTTAAAAAAATGATGAACTTTTAACCTGAACGTGTCGTAGAATGTTCTAGAAAGTGTTGATACAATACCTTGAACTTTTCACCTGTATGTGTCCTTAAAAAAACTGTTTATATGGAAAGTTCAAAAATAAGCAATAAAGAGAGGTTTTGCAATCTAAAAAAAATAAGGAACTATTCTGATTTGTTCTTTACATGTATTTATGTGTGGAGCAACAGGGGAATTGTGCCATTACTGGTTCCATTCTTGATGAAAGCAGTGCATTACATGTACTGTGTGACAAGAAAAGAATTGCATGCGTTTGTGACATTTGAAATCTGCATACCAACTATGAAGGTAAATTAGAAATTAAGAAGGTGTGTTATGTGTTTTGTAGTAGTGGTTAAGTATTTGAGACGATATTTTTAACTTTGAAAGTATTTTTTATTTCTAAATAACATAGTGTTAGTAAAGTCTGGTGTTTTATTGGTTCTAAAATATGCATAATGTGTAACTAGTTGTTAAACAAGTACTTTATATACGTTTAGGAGTTTTTCACAAAGAAAAAGTGTAAGTTGTCATCTGTAAAAGACTGTGGGCCATATTCTCAAGACCAGCGATAACATTATCGCCGCTTTAGCGGCAGTTTCCTGCCGCTAAAGCGGCGATAATGTTATCGCCATTCTTGTGAATATGGCCCTGTATGGTTTTGAAAATTCGATGTAGCGTTAATTTCAATTTATATATCTATTCCGGCGAGATAAACAGAATGTGACACGTTTGGAAATTATGCTCAGTCTGGAAATAGTGGAGAAGGGGTGACAGTAGAAAATTCATGTGTTATTAACTTAACAGAGATGGAATGTGGATCAGTTACAGGCTCAGCTTCCGCATTGACCACGTCACCTGCGTCCAGCCCTGGTTCCACTGCCGAACATGCACATTCGAGTGTCCCATGGATGTCTGCCTATCCAACACAACTGTTGATGAATTGGACTATGACTTGTGTTTGCGCCCCCTGTTGGATCACGAACAGGAGTGTAGCCGAGACAGCCGTGCATGGGATGCCTTGACATACTGCGTATTGGTAGTTGTGCATGGGAGATGGCACAATTTCTCGTGTGCAGTGATCACATCGAGGCGCTCCCCTATTGGGCTGTGTTGCGGATCGGTGAGACGGCGTGGGCTGAGCACACCTGCCCGGACCACCTAATGGATTGGCTCACCCTGGTGTTCCTTGAACACGACAACGACGTACTATTGGAACACATTGCACATGAAGCTGCACGGGCATTCATAGACGAGTAACTACGTACCTGCAGCCACATCCTATTGCCACCCACAGCACATGGCCCAACAACTTGTTGCACAGTGGGGATTGCTCACATATCCCACCAAAACAGAGGACACGTCTCCCTTCGGTCGAGCTCTGGATGCATGTGCATGGAATAACGCGTGTGCACACACACCTGTTCAAGGCGACGCAGGTCCATGGTCCGAGCAACACAGCGTCGTTTGGCAACTTTGCCAATTCGGACACACTGCTCGGTGAGAGCACACACATGGCGATGTAGCACGACATGTGAACCTGTCGGACCCTCACACCTGATCACTGTCAGCAGAGCAGACAATTGCCGCACCCCGGAGGCAGAGAAAAATGCAGACCCCATGTACAGTGAGTCGTGCCCCCTCACACGGGGCACTGTGCAGATGCCAAATAAACCATCCGACTTATCCACAGCCCACACATAGAAGCCCCTGCCTGTGGTACCCCCGCATGGGATGGCCTTGACACCCACGAAAACAGCAACCCATGTCCCACAACGTTGCACACACATTCAAATCATTGCTCAGAGCTGTGGCATATCCTCCACACAAAAAAGAAGAAATGTTATGTGCACACTTTGTGGTCTCATTTTTTACACTGAGAGGTAGATTTCAATGTCAGTCAAAGCTGGTGTGGTACTGCGAGGCTTTGCATTTGGGTGTTCTTAGGAAATCTAAGTTGTTGGGGAGCAAGGCAAGGTGGGCTGTGAGCGATGCCATATGTGATAAATCTTGTCCATTTCAGCCCCAACATCATCTGCCCCTCGACATGTACCCATGCTGCGTGTAAGTGTCTTAAGCATGTCCGTGCCTGTTGTGGCCGTTGCCTCGTCCGTACTCACACGCACATGCCAATAAAGCCTATGCCACTCCACTGGTGTCTAACTGTGAGGTGTGTTGTAAAGATTGTCCACTCGTGTGCCACAATCAGCCTCGTCCCACCACAGGGAAGAACTGACTGTCGCATGTGCAACGGGGGTGTTCCCTTTGGCAAGCTCCGCCTCTGTGAGCCAGACATTGTTTTTGCATAGGTGCTGGACGACATCTGATGCAGCCCCATCACCTACACAGTCTGATGTGTCAGGGGCACACAGCCATGCAGCCATCACCCCGCCACACACACCGGACACAGAACCCGGTGGCCAAAGGCGAGCCCGTCTGCGCCCGTCCGCGCTTGGCCCGCGCACAGCGCCAAGACCCCTGGCAGTTTGGTGCCAGATAAGCCCCCATCGCGCCATTATGATAGAACAACATTGTTGGCGCTAGGTAGTGAGGGTAGGGGCAGGGATTGTATTTGTTTCTCTCTGGATATGCTGCCAGATCTCCTCCCAGAGGCCTGCCCGAAATGCAGAAAGGTCCTCCCTAAACTTTTAATGCACCCCATCTCACCAAGGGTTGCTAAGACGGTAAGACTAGTCGAAGGCACTGACCAAAGGCTTAAATGTATAATGCTTAATGCTAGATCATTGGTTAAGCACAGTCTAGAATGCGCAGGGCTAATAGAGGAGGAGGAAATAAAAATTGCCTTCATTACTGAATCCTGGACGGACAATTGTTCTGGGCCAGACATAGTGAAGGCTACCCCTCCGGGGTTTTTATGTTATACATTAGATAGGCCTCATAAGAAAGGTGGAGGATTGGCCGTGATTTACCATAGCCTGATTAAAGCAGTATTTCAGCCTATCATGCTGGAAGCATGCAAAGTATTAGGTTTCAATTTTTATGTATCCCACCAACATACTTTTAAAGGCAGTTTACTGTACAGGCCACCAGGAAATAGAAACCCTTTTTTAGCCTCTCTTGGCAAGGTAATGGAAGAAGGCTTATGCACAGACGCCTATACGGTTTTGGGGGATTTCAATTTCTATCTAGAGGTACTTACGGACCCAGATACTGTGGCTCTGAATGACCTGATGAACGGTGCTGACCTGAGGCAGATGGTTGTGGGGCCTACCCATGCGGCAGGTCATACCTTAGATGGGATCTTTTCCAATTACCCTGGTCTCAAGTTTATGGGACTGCTGCCTATTACTTGCTCAGACCATGTCGCCATCCGTTTTGAGCTGACGGTGATGGGACTGAGCAGGAAGGGGCAGTGCCCTAAAGGCCCCTTAACCACTAGGCCATGGAATAAAGTAGAAGGGACAGCGCTGCAGGAGCTTCTAAGTGCCACAGCAGGGCAACTGCCAGGGGGAGTGGATGAAGCATCTGTAGTATACACAAAATGGCTGGAACAAGCCTGTAAGACTCTAGCTCCAGTTAAGACTCTCTGCCCTAGGAGATCGCAACCCTCTGCGCCTTGGTTCACAGAGGATTTGAGAACCCAGTAAGTCGTATGCAAAAAGCTTGAACGGAAGTGGAGAAAGGGCTATGGAGAAATAGAAAAAACAGAGTACATACTCAGTCTGCAAAATTACAAACAACTTATTTTTGCGGCTAAACAAAAGTATTTTGCAGCCCGCATTGATTTGGCAAAGAACTCAGCAAAAGAACTATTTAAAACGGTTTCGAACCTGGCCTTGCCAAGTCCGGCTACCGTTCAGCCTAGCCTGGAACTTTGTGAAGACATTGCCAAGTTCTTCCTGGCCAAAGTAGAGTCCATTTTCGGTGCTTTTAATGGGGCGGGTAGTGGAGGATCATCTGTGACAATGGAAGTACCAAAATCTACAACAATGTCCACTGCTACGTTTGTAAACTTTGCCCCAGTATCCGTTGAAGATACTCAAGAGCTCCTTTCGGCTGTAAACTCAGGGTCACCTTATGACCCATGTCCAGTGGCTGTGGCCAAACTAGCTCCGATCCCTATTGCATCACAGCTATCGCAAATCTTTAACGGCATGTATGCTAACGGACAATTCCCTACATGCTGGAAACTAGCCTCTATCCTGCCCCTACTGAAAAAACCCAGTCTGGACCCTGAGGATCCGAGCAATTTTCGCCCCATTTCTAGGCTTCCACTCCCAGCAAAACTGATAGAAAAAAACATGAATTCACAACTCAGTGCTTTCCTAGCTGAGACACAAGCTCTGGATTCCTCTCAATATGGCTTCAGGGAGGCCACAGCACTGAGACTGCCCTCATCAAGGCTACCAATGAGATCAGGGGAGCTGTGGACAGGGGGGGCAGGGCAGTGTTGGTGTTGCTGGATCTGTCCGCTGCCTTTGATACGGTCCATGACGGTATTTTGATGGACCGTCTAAGGGCATGCGGGGTCTGGGGGAAAGCCTGGGACCTTTTAAGATCCTTTCTTTCAGACAGGAGACAAATTGTGGCACTCGGAGATTACCAGTCTAATCCTTTCACTCTGCCCTGTGGGGTTCCACAGGGCTCTTCTCTTAGCCCCACACTTTTCAATGTTTATGTTTCCTCTCTGGCGCCTATTGTTAGGGCATTGGGATTTGGCTTGACATCATATGCAGATGACACCCAAATTGTGGTGTCCCTGCTACCCGGAGAGGAGGCAGGGTTAGACAACCGATTTCAAGAGTGAATGTTATCAGTGGGGAATTGGATGGCAGACAACTGCCTAAAACTTAACTCCGGTAAAACCAAAGTTATGCTGTTTGGTAACAACTCTAACTTCTGGACCCCTAATTGGTGGCCACCTTCGATGGGGTCCCTCCCCTCACCCACCAATAAGGTGAAAAATCTTGGGGTGATAATGGACGAGGACCTTACCTTTAGTCAACAGGTCACATCCGTGACCTCTAAAACTTTTTTTGTGATAAAAACAATTAGGAAAATACTGCCGTTCCTGCCCCCAAATAGCCGGCAAACAGTAGTCGCGACTCTTGTACTGTCGAGGTTGGACTACTGTAATAGTCTGTACCTTAATGCTCAACAAAGGCTTTTGAATAAACTCCAGACGCTGCAGAATGCAGCAGCTAGACTGATTTCTGGAACACCTCGGTTCGCACCCATTACCAAGGAAATAAATAAATTGCACTGGCTATCGGTGAGGAATCGAGTTTGCTTTAAGGCCCTTTGTCTAGTTTTTAAGGAGCTGCATGGCGAAGGACGTGACTATTTAAAACAGCGTTTCCAATGGTATATACCGAATAGACCACTACGTTCATCAGAGGCCAGATTGGTCGCAGTACCACGCATAAAAAGAGTTCGTTGGGGAGGCAGGAGTTTCGCCCACAATGCGGCTAAAGCCTGGAACAACCTGCAATTTCATTTAAGGTGCATTACTAACCTATTGGCCTTCAGGAAGAGCCTTAAGACCTGGCTTTTTGCCCAATAGATTTCTCTCATTTTTCATGCACAGGAGATGTAACTAGCGCCAGGACACCTCCGGGTAACAGTTGCGCTGTATAAATGTCATTAACATTAACATGAGGGGAGTTTTGTACCACAATGCCTTCATTGCTGATGTTCTGTGATTGCTATGTGTGTGGGCTGCATTGTGGGGGAATTGCCTGTGCACGGATGGCTATGCACACACACATGTTGGCATGTGGAGCCAGGTGCCCGTGCGGCCTTGCGCTGCTTGTGCTATCTCACTCCGTCTTTCTCCCTCGCTCTCTCCCGCCCTGTCATAGCAAACTTGTGAAAGCGATGGGTGCGCGGCTCTCAGGGCGGCACTCGAGTACTTCTTAAGTCTTTCAAACACCGAGGGGTATATTCTCAAGGACATATCGCCGAGTTAACGGCACTTTATCGCAACCAAAATGGTGATAAATTTAACGCACCATTCACAAGCTGGAGCAAACAGCCCATATCACCAGTTTACCAGCGATAGCAGCCTCAAAAAGCATCGTCACGGATGACTCCGGCAAATATTGCTAATGAGATGTAGAGTAGGCGTTCCCGTGCAAAAAGCAGCGAACACATCACTTCGCAAGTGTCTCAACCATCAGCAAGATCGTCAAAGAGAGTACAAAACAGACGATAAGGTGCGTTAGTAGCAGAAAGTTTACACCTGCTCTGAGCTGGTGTAAAGTCGGACTACAACCTGCAATATGAAAGGGAGCCCAGCCCAGAGCCACACGTGAATGACAACAGATGCAATGGAGCCAAAGATCATGCAGCTCGGACACCCAACACTGCTCCGACACTCCCCGCCACCAGCCCCTTGTCCGCCATCCCCCCTCACCTCCCCCGCCCACACAAACAAATGTGACAGCAACCTTAGGAAATCTGGAACGTAACAAATTGGCTGATGTCGCACAATTATAGTAAAGAAGATGCATGTGAGGTTGGACAAATAAGAATCTCAGTCATCTATGGATTTACATATAAAACATTTTATTTAAACAAAGCAACAAAATAAAAGTAGGTACAGGTATGGCATGTCATCCCTCGACAATTTGTGAATCACAGCCTGCAAGACAAAAAGAAAGATAAGATTGTGCGTCATGCGTCCATGAAAGGAGAGAGAGAGAGAGAGAAAGAGAGAAAGAGTGAGAGAGAGGAAGAGAGAGAGAAAGAAAGAGTGAGACAGAGAGGAAGACAGAGAAAGAGTGAGAGAGAGAGAGGAAGAGAGAGAGAAAGAGTGAGATACAAGGAAGAGAGAGAGAAACAGTGTGAGAGAGAGGTAGAGAGAGAAAGAGTGAGACAGAGGAAGAGAGAGAGAGAGAGAAAGAAAGAATGAGAGAGAGAGGAAGAGACATAGAAAGAGAGAAAGAGTGTGAGAGAGAGAAAGGAAGAGATAGAGAGTGAGAGAGAGAGAAAGAGTGTGAGTGACAGAAAGGAAGAGATGGAGAGGGAGAGTGAGTGTTGACACTAGAGAAAATCCTCACAGCTCACCTTTCTGCCACCGGTGTGTCTCCAACCACGTGCCGGGACATAGTGCAGTCTTCAAGTTTAGTCATCTGAAAGATAGTATAGAATCAGTAATGGCAGAGTACATACAACTGCACACGCCTAATTCTCTGTTTCGGCCCTGCGCACCCAGGCTGCTGCACCCCATCGACTCCCACTGCCCAGAGGTGTCTGCCCGCCTCTGTGCACCCAGGCTGCTGTACCCCATCCACTCCCACTGCCCAGAGGTGTCTGCCCGCTGCTGTGTACCCAGGCTGGTGCACCCCATCCAGTCCCACTGCCCGGAGGTAACTGCCCATTCCTGCGCACCCAGACTGCTGCATCCCATCCACTCCCACTGCCTAGAGGTGTCTGCCCGCTCCTGTGCACCCAGGCTGCTGCACCCCATCCACTCCCACTGCTCGGAGGTGTCTGCCCGCTCTTGTGCACCCAGGGTGCTGCACACTATCCACTCCCACCGCCCAGAGGTGACTGCTCGCTGCTGCGGAAACAAGCCTCTCTGCTCACCTTCTGCCACCGGCGTGTGTCTAAGAGGGTCCACCACATGCCGAAGCAACCTCCTCAGGCGTTGCATACACGCGGTCAAGCCGAGCTCACAATTCAAAGTGGGTGTTGATTGCAGGATGGCCACGCATCATCGCAGGCTGCACACGCGCTCAGCTCTGGTGGCACTAACTCAGTGGAACTGAAGTCATCGCCTCGTGGCGGGAGGTCCGTGTCGGGGGGGTCGTCAATCTGTGAATCACAGCCTGCTAGACAAAAAGCAAGATAAGATTGTGCGTCATGCGTCCATCAAAGGAGAGAGAGAGAGAAAGAGTGAGAGAGAGGAAGAGAGAGAAAAAGAAAGAAAGAGTGAGAGGTAGACAGAGAGAAAGAGAGAAAGAGTGAGAGAGAGAGGAAGAGAGAGAGAAACAGTGAGAGAGAGAGGAAGAGAGAGAGAAAGAGAGAAACAGTGTGAGAAAGAGGAAGAGAGAAACAGAGGAAGAGTGAGAGAGAAAGAGAGAGAAAGGTAGAGAGAGAGAAAGAAAAAAACAGTGTGAGAGAGAGGAAGAGATAGAGTGAGAGAGAGAGGAAGAGAGAGAGAAAGAGTGTGATGGAGAGAAAGGAAGAGATGGAGAGGGACAGTGAGTGCCCACACTGTGGACAAAACCCTCACAGCTCACCTTTCCGTCACCGGTGTGTCTCCAACCACGTGCCGGGACATAGTGGAGCCCTCAAGCTTACTCATCTGAAACGTAGTATGGAATCAGTAATGGCAGAGTACATACAACTGCACACGCCTAATTCTCTATCCCACCTTTGTGCATCCAGGCTGCTGCACCCCATCCACTTCCCAGAGGTGTCTGCTCGCCGCTGCGCACCCAGGCTGCTGCACCCCATCCACTTCCACTGCCCAGAGGTGTCTGCCCGCTGCTGCGCACCCAGGCTGCTGCACCCCATCCACTCCCACTGCCCGGAGGTGACTGTCCGCCGCTGCGCACCCAGGCTGCTGCACCCCATTCACTCCCACTGCCCGGAGGTGACTGCCCGCCGCTGCGCTAACAAGCCTCTCTGCTCACCTTTTGCAACCTGCGTGTAGAAAAGAGGGCCTACCACGTGCCGCTGCAAGCCCCAAGCCCGGGGCCCGCGGACACGGCACCCTGCATATCATGCAGCCCCGCTCCGCAGGCCACCAGGTCTCACATTTGGTGCTGGGTCTTGATTTCGCCATGGCAGAGGACATACCAGTGCACCGGGCTTTTCATTGCAGGCTGCACACCTGCTCAGCCCTTACGGTGCCACTAACTCTGTGACCAGCGAGGCGACGCCACGTGGCGGTAGGCCTGCGCTGTCTGATGGCTCAGGCCTACACTGCGGTCCAGCAGGGCACACAAAACCTGAGCTGTCCAGACCGCCGGGACGGGCCATCACCGCAGGCTGCAAACCCGCTCAGCAGTTACGGTACCCGTATCTCAGTGGACCGAAAGTCACTGTCCCGTGCCGGTATGCCTGTGCCGGCCGCAGTGCATCCGGTGCAAGCAACTCTGAAATGGCGTCGAGCACGTGCGCCCGGTCTTTTGTATTGGCAGGGTCACGTGTCCTGTGACGCCTGTGCTGGATGGGTGTGGTGTGGGTGTATACTAGATGTGAGGGAGTGACTGTGGCGTACTGACAACTAGGGTGTGACCAGCAGATCACTGCAATGAAAATCTGGGCCATGTAGCGTTGTTGTCCTTCCCTGTAAGCGTAAGCGGAGTGGGCTGGCCTGGCGTATGCCAGTCCTGCGTGAGGCTGTGAAGAATGACTCCGGAGCTATGGGCGTGGCTCCGTCCTGGGCTGTATGAGGAATCAACTGATGCGGGTGTCCCTGTTGTAGTGCTGACGTCACCTGGGTCGCAAGCGCCAATGTGTCACTCTGTGAGCCAAGTCCCACAACATGGCCAACATGGAAGGTACGGGGAATCACTGACCCTACATTCATCCATAGTTCCACACATGAAAGATGGTGGACATGACACATCTGTGTGGATATGAATGTTTATTGCACATTCAGTGGAGTGTTGCAGCTGTAGCAATACAGGGCCATGCAAAGTTCAAGTTTCAGTATTTGGCACATGGAGGGCAGCCAATTAGAGCCAAGCTTGTGTTCAGGGTTAGGCTGTGCCAACATATGTACTTATACAATTACTCCACCAATCCCCAAGCACTTATAAATTCACTATACACTCTCCTTGCAGTACTCTAATGATCCAGTCTCTACGTACGTACTTGTACAATGACCGAGAGAAAGTTACATAACCGAAGTTTTCCCCGCTGCCAGAGGTAACATGGTTGCATACGCTGTCCACAGCACAATGTAATGTGGTAGGGCCCAGGGGCGGCATCTTGCATACATAATGAACACACGGACACAGATAGATAGTGGAACTGGGTACGGGCTCGTGCGCTCGACTCATTTTTATTACCAGGGTCACATGTCCAGTGACGTCTGTGCTGGATGCGTGTGGGGTGAGTGTAAGCCAGCCCTCCGGGAATGGTTGGTGCTGGCAACAAGTACAACAGTAATCATTGGCTCAGACACACAGATTCAATCATAAAGGGTCAATGAATTGTGCTGCACTAAGGTAGGGGCAACAGATGTGAAATAATACACACAAGATTGTATCGTAAAGGGTCCATGACTTGTGGTACACTGAGGTAGGGGCAGCAGATGTGAAATTATACACAAAACATTGTATCATAAAGGGTCCATGAGTTGTGCTGCACTGAGATAGGGGCATCAGAAGCATTCAGCGTGTGCGCAGCCAGTGATGATGCGTGGTGCGGGCGAGCCGCACTGGGAGCAATGTCTGTTGCCTACTGGACTGAGTCATCTGCAATCGCGACTCAATGTGAATTGTGAGCCCTGCTATCCGCAGTGTAGATCAAAGGCAGTAGTCAGCACAGACATCGAAGAATGCTTTTAGTCACTTCCTGTTTACAAAATTTGAGGACATAGAGTACAATTCTCTCTGCAATAAATAAATCATGTCTCAATTTAAATTGTGAGCTCTGCTAACCGCAGTGTAGGTGTATGGAACAAAAGATGAAACATTTATGGAATACACTGTCGAAATATGTAGGTTTCAGGGACGTTATAGTTAGTTACCTACTGGACTCTGAAATTAATGAATGAAGACTGAATTTGAAATGTGAGCCCTGCTGAGCACAGTGTAGGCCGGAGGCAGCGGTCAGGAAGGGCCTACAGCCACGTGGCGTTGACTTGAGCTGCATACAGTTAGTGGTAGGTGTGGCGCTCAGCGTGTGCACAGCCAGCGATGATGCAATGTCTCTTGCCTACTGGACTGTGTCATCTGCAATCGCGACTCGATCTGAATTGTGAGCCCTGCTGACCGCAGTGTAGGCCGGAGGCAGTGGTCAGGAAGAGCCCAGAGCCACGTGGCGTTGACTTGAGCTGCATAGAGTTAGTGGTAGGTGTGGCGCTCAGCGTGTGCGCAGCCAGCGATGATGCAATGTCTCTTGCCTACTGGACTGTGTCATCTGCAATCGCGACTCGATCTGAATTGTGAGCCCTGCTGACCGCAGTGTAGGCCGGAGGCAGTGGTCAAGAAGAGTCCACAGCCACGTGGCGTTGACTTGAGCTGCATAGAGTTAGTGGTAGGTGTGCGCTCAGCATGTGCGCAGCCAGCGATGATGCAATGTCTCATGCCTACTGGACTGCGTCATCTGCAATTGCGACTCGATCTGAATTGTGAGCCCTGCTGACCGGTGTGTAGATCGAAGGCAGTAGTCAGCACAGGCATCAAGGAATGCTTTTTGTCACTTCCTCTTGACAAAATTCGAGGACATAGAGTACAATTCTGTCTGCAATTAATAAATCAAGACTGAATTCAAATTGTGAGCTCTGCTGTCCGCAGTGTAGACTGCCATTCAGTGTTCCTTTGGACTTGCAAGATGAATTTGGTCATTGTACTAAAGCTATAACTGATATAAAACAAGTTCTTGAAGCAAGGATACTAAAAGGATATTATGTAGGTTTTAGGGACGTAATACTTAGTTGCCTACTGGACTCTGCAATTAATGAATCAAGAGTCAATTTTAAATGTGAGCCCTGATGACCGCAGTGTAGGCCGGAGGCAGCAGTCAGCAAGGGCCCACAGCCACGTGGCATTGAGTTGAGCTGTACAGTTAGTGTCACCTGAAGCAACCAGCGTGTGTGGAGCCTGTGATGATGCATGGTCCGGGCGGGCCGCACTAGTAGCAATGTCTTTTGCCTAATGAATTCTGTCTTAATAAGTCCACGTGCACTGAGTTAGTGGCACCTGAAGCACTCAGTGTGTGCGCAGTCTGCGATGATGCGTGGTCCGGGCGGGCCGCACAGTGATCAATGTCTCTTGCCTACTGGACTGCATCATCTGCAATCGCGACTCGATCTGAATTGTGAGCCCTGCTGTCCACAGTGTAGATCGAAGGCAGTAGTCTGTACAGACATAAGTCTGTGGTGCTCTGCTGCTGGGTTCGCAGGGGGCCTGTGTCGAGGAGGCCGGCGGTCACGGCGGAGGCCTCGTGGCAGGGTGAGGGCTGCCGCCCTGGCAGACGCTTTGGCCTTCCCACAAGTGAACCACGCCCAGAGCCCCAGCCTATTTATTCATACTCCTACGCTGGAGTGGCGTACGTTGGACCAGCCCACTCCGCTTCCGCTTCCAGGGGGGGACAACACAGCTACATGACCGAGATCTTCCCCACTGCCTGAGGTAACATGGTTGCGTCTATTGTCCACAACACTACAAGCACCAGCAGTATATATCCACATGGAGAGGTTTGTGCTCTGCATAGTGAGGTCTGTCCACCACATCACCGCTACATTTTTATTGATGGGTGACTTGCGTCCTTCACACATACTTGGTTGCCACATCTCCCAAGATTCAGCTATTGTGTGGCTGAGGGACCATGCCGTTTTTGGAAGGTCCGCTGTCCTGTTCTGCGCTGCCTCGGTGGTAGTAGGGAGGGGGGTGGTCAGGGGGGAGGTCCTGAGGGTGATGGCAGTGGGTGTTGTGGCCTTCTTGGGTGTCGGAGCTGCATGGTCAGTTGCTCTATGACATGTGTTGGTCTTCAGATGTGGTTCTGGGCTGGGCTCCCTTTCACACTGTAGGTAGTCGTCCTGCTTTACACCAGTAAAAGGCAGATGTTAAATTCCTACTGCTAACGCAGCTTATCGCCTGTTTTTGGATCGCACCCCAGATTTGGCTGCTCGTTGAAAATATCGGGAAGTGGTGTTTTCGTGTTATTTTTGCACAGGAACGCCTACTCTGCATATTATTAGCGTTAGTTGTCGCTCTCATTTGTGGCGAATTTTTTTGCTGAAGCTATTGTTGGAAAACTGGCGATATCGGCTGTTTTCACTAGGTTGAGAATGGAATGATAATTTAAAATCACTGAAAAAACCATAGGTTTAATGAACATTATAATTAGAAACTAGCATTTAAAAAACTTTTGAAATTCACTGAAAAAACCATAGGTTTCAGGCACATTATAGTTAGAAATTAGCATTTAAAAAACCTTAGAAATTCACTGAAAAAACCATAGGTTTCAGGGACGTTATAGTTAGAAATTAGCATTTAAAAAACCTTTGAAATTCACTGAAAAAACCATAGGTTTCAGGGACGTTATAGCTAGCTGGACATTTCACTCGTACAAAACCATAGAAATTCCACCGTTATAGTTAGTTCAGCTAACTATAACTCTCGCCCCCGCAATGCACTGCTGATGACGTCACATATTACATCATTCATGACATGGTCAGTGACATCACTGATGACATCTCAAATGACATCATTGATGACATCACTGACGACATCATCCAGTGACTGTGTGTTCTGTAATTTTTTTAATATGTTTTATATATATTCCAAGGTGTATGGAAGAATGAGTGGGTGTATAAGTGTCTGGATGGAGGATTTAGTAGGTGAGTGAGTGACTGACTGTATAAGTGAGTGATTAAATGTGTCTTACTGAATGCATGGGTTAGTGACTAAACTGTGAATGTCTGTATTAGTCTGTCTGTTGTTGTGTAAGCTGCTGCATGGGTTGGTCAGTAGCTACATCAGTGTCTATATAGGTTATTGATTGGTTGTCTGAGTATTTTTGGGGGAGATTTAGTGTGGGTGGGTGGGTGGGAGGTGTGTGACTCTGTGCATAGATGTGTGAGTGGTTGATTCACTGGGTGTATGGGTTCAAGAATGCATGTGGAAACAGCTGTATGGGTGCGTGAGTGTGTGTATCGGTGTCTTGGTGAGTGAATGAATGTCTGAGTGGTACATGTCCAAGTAACTACATATGTAAAAGGCAGTGTATGTGAGAGTTGAAGTATATAAAGGACTCTACATGATAGTCAGTGATTGTGAGACTGGCTGTATAGATCAATGTGTACTTGTATCACTGATTATATAACACAGTAAGTATGCATTAGTATCTGTATGAATAAGTGAGGTGGTGTGTGTATAATTGTATAAGTGAGTAAATGGGAGTGTGATAGATTCTTAGCATGACTGAGTAGGTGTGTGAGTAACTGCATGGATGAGTGGCGGTGTGTGATTGTCTGTATAGGTGTATGAGTGCATATGATAGTGTTGTATTGATGAGTGACTGCATGTATGAGTTATTGTATGGATGAATGAGTGGATGTGTGTGTAGACCTAGCAATCAGTGAGTGCGTATGTAGTAACTGGTATTGGTGTGTCAATGATCTAGAAAATGGTAGTCTGTATTTTACAGTGGGTGTATGAAAGGTTATATTAGAGTGTGAGGAGGTGCATCAGATTTTCACGTGGATGATGTCGTCAGTGATGTCATCAGTGATGTCATTTGAGATGTCATCAGTGATGTCATCAGTGATGTCACTGACCATGTCATGAATGATGTAATATGTGACGTCATCAGCAGTGCATTGCAGGGGCGCGAGTTATAGTTAGCTGAACTAACTATAACGGTGGAATTTTTATGGTTTTGTATGAGTGAAATGTCCAGCTAACTATAACGTCCCTGAAACCTATGGTTTTTTCAGTGAATATATATATATATATATATATATATATATATATATATTCGTGCTACAAATAATTGACCAGCATTCACAGGAGAGTTAAATCCAGTGTATTTTACTCTCCCGTGAGTGCTGGTCAATTATTTGTAGCATGAAGATAGACGCAAGCCTGCCCTCGCATGATGGAGCACCCGCTAGACAGTGCGGAGGCACTCGGCAGGGAACGGAGCAAGGATATATATATATGTATGAAAACCAGCACCCGCGCCACAGCGCAAGTAAATGTCTGCACTCCAAAAAGGTAATCCACAAGTATTTTATTAGCTGACGCGTTTTGACCTACACAGTCTTTCTCGAAGCCATTACATAGATGGTGGTAGTGCCCTATCACCTTTAAACACAAAATCTCCTTACAAAAAACATAGTGAAAAGACTTGCAGGTCCCAGCACTCGGTTCCCTGGAAAGAAAGACCAATGTTCGGACGTTAAACAAAGTAAACAGGTATGCACATATGGTTACTCACACAAGTGTGCTTCTCACCGCAGAGACATGCATGGTCAACCAATGAAATATAAACAAAGAAATTATGATAATGGAACACAAAGCTTTGCAATTAATTCACTCCTCCACCTGAAGGAATTCAATGCATAAAAATTTCACGCATATCAATTTTTTAAAAAGGAAACGTAAGATTCATTATTTCAATCAAATATAATCCTGTACCAGCAACCATGTGGCATGTCATCGAACAATTCTATATCAAATGTGTAGTGTTCATGTCTCGTGCCTGTCTGCACTGCATACCATAGTACCGCTATTATCTCCGACTGGTAACAGCAACATAATGTCAAGTGACAGTAAAAAGGGGGAGGATATGGTGCGTGAATCCCAAGGAACTATGCACGTACAAAAGGGTCCCACATTGACGTAAAGACAAAATTGTTGTGTTGGTGCAAAAAAGGAAATGTGCACAACATAATAGAAGGATAATAAAAAAGAAGAAGACACACCACAACAAACATACAATTATGTCAGATCAGCTAGTCAACTCAAATAACAATAATGCACAAAGCACGCTCATATCCATCATTGGAATGCAAAAATAAGTTACAAAAATGTATTAAATGAGTCAACCAATCCTGGAAACAATCCTGCTTCCAACTCACAATCTAAACAAAGGGGGGGGCGAGAAGGGAGAGATGGAGGGCGGGGGTGGCGGACGTCCAGGGGGCTATCATCTCATGGGATCTGGGAGACAGTGAAGAACACTTGGCGATACGTCAACCTACATGAAGTCTCTCATCCTGGTTGAGCTTTTTCAGGTGCTTGCTGTTGAGGTGGATATGAAAACCTTCACCCTGGACCCTAAAAAGACAGTACATTTTATATTAAAAGTTTATTTATTATGTACGATCAGAACATATACCTTGTTTATAGGAATAATAGAAATTAACATGGTAATCTTAACTATTTTTTATGTAGAATGGGATGAACATTAGGGAAATCCCAAACATTTTACATCAAATATCCTAACAATCTGTACCAAATTGGTCTAATCCCTACCTAACGCCTCTGTATATATTCTCAACATTTGGATGTTGAATTGGCTGAATGATCAGTAATTGCCCTAACTAAATCATGTCAGGTCATAAGCTCCTACTTATCCCCAAATACCTTAGAAAGTTGTCTGGCCTGCAGTTGTGTAATGACTCTCCAACATCTCCTCGCAAGTAATCAGTCCAGCCAAAGTCTAAGGTCTCTTCGTACCCTTCTCCTCAAGAAGAAGGGTGATGTGGGAAGTTGCTGTGAGTCTTTCATGTCTGCACTGTACAGAACAAACAATGTCACAGGCAGAGACTTGTTCAAAAGGCAAGCAAATGTATCCAATCTTGCTTCCTCCTCATTTGGAAATTAGTTCTTTGCCAGGATGGGTGGCATTGCAATAATAAACACTACACATAGCTCTCTGTGCAGCAAACTGGAAGGATTACTCTCTGCTGAGTTTCAGTTATTTTATTTTGTGTGACGAATGTCAACCTGCTGCTAAAATAGTATGCCAATCTTGCACACTCTGTTGGCTATAAATACTATTCAAAATATGAATTAACTAGGCTACTAAGGCTTGCACCTGAAGGAGCGCAGGGCCACTCTTACTATTTCCTGCCATGAATCTTTGTAGTTGACTGAGAGGCAATAGGGAGTTAATGTTAACCAAACTTTTTACATTCATTTAACCCAATTTGCTACACAACGAAGACTATGAATCGGAAAAAAGGTTAATAAGGTTTATTACAAATTAATAGCCAAACTGATATAAATGAATCTCAAAAACATATTATAAAGGTATAAAATTACCAATAGGATACTAAATCTTCTTACAAAGTTCAGTCACAATAGCAAGAAACTTACAAGAATTCAGTGGCAGCAACGCAAAAGAGAAGAAATAGTATCTGATGCTCTGTATAATATTTCCGGTTCTCTTGATCAGTCATCATGAATTGATTCTGGATCACTAGTTGTCTCCTACACTAAAGTCATCTAGGGAAAGGATGTTGAAATTAAAATAGCAGGAAGGTGTCGGCACAGGTGGAGATTTCTGTAGAAATGTTTGAAGCAGAGTCAAGTGTGAGGCATATTGACTTACACTCTCAGAGAAATAGAGTAGAGAAGTCTGTACCTCTCCAAGTCAGCAAGGGGTCTGGTCTGCTTCAACAAAGGAGCCCCTAATTAAAACTAAAGGATTCAAAGATGAGTACATCTCTCATGTGACCAATACCAACAGCTTTCCACTCTTCCAAGGCTGACACTTTCTTTTTCTCTTGATCTTCACATTCCACAGCTTAGCCCATCTGGGCGACCTTGAAAGTGTCCTCTTCCCAGATACTACATGAATGGACTCCCCTCATTCAGCTTGTTAGATCCACATTTCTTTGCCAACCTTTCTTGCTTGTACCTCAAAATGGCTAGTACAAAGATACTCCTTTCACTAGCTATGAGATCACAAAGAGGCATCTGCAGAGGAGAGAACATTGCAAAAACAAACCACTTGTACAAGTTGAAGGTTAAATGTCTAAGACTGTAAGCTTAAGGCCCACAGTTATGCTAACTTAGCAAATCACTTAATCATTATGCACGTTGAATACATGGCTATATGTGCACGTACAATTCAAAATAAATGAAACCATTAATAAAGGAAATCAGATTATAAGGTAAACTGTACTTTCAGTATATGCAGTAAAGCTAGAAAATCATACATGTAAGAGTAAACGAGAACTGTGATTGGTCACATTATAATCAAAACATTAAAGCACACACATGGTTCAGAATCCCTTGGCCGCAGTGAATGCACTGCATTAAATGCATTTTAGTGCACCACTTTACATTCTAAATCTATAAGGTCTATAACAAATACATTTTTAATATTAAAAGGGTGATTCAATAACTCTCTAACGTTATTATTCTCGGTAATAGAATGAAGCACATAGAGTATAGGATGTCCATCTCACAAAAATATTGAGTTTCTGTGACGTGTAAGGGTGGAGGCAAAATGACGCTGCTCCACACATAAACACTCTCAATAGTTTGTGCGTCTCATGGTTGGCATACAATCAGGCTTGAACCTGTATGTATGACCAGGAAAGCGCTGCTGCATATGTCCCACTTTTCCTTTATTTATGCCCAAGTGTTGGTTTATAATGCAAACTAGCAATATATCCTTGTTAGCGCTACTTGACACAGACAATGGATAATTAGTAAACAAATTTGATCCCTTGCCCAACCAAATGAGAGGTAAGGGTGATCTGAACAGCTGTGGGCTAATGTATTCCTGTTAAGGCCCTCGACCTCCATTGCTCCTGACAGCTACTCCCAGCTGCTCCTGCTTAGTGCAGAGAGGCTGTGCACACAACATACAAAGGGCCATGTTCACCCATTAACTACCGGGTGTTAGACCTGGCACTGTTGGCGTGGGGCTCCCTTCCATTTTTTGCTGTTGCCTCATGTGTTTTTGCTGGTTATAGATGCTTTGGGCACTGTGCCACTGCTATTCAGTGCCACTGTGCAAGTGCTCCCTATGGTAAATTGATGTATGGATTAGTGATTCCATGATTGGTTGGTTTGGTTTACTTGTCAGACCCTAGTACAGTGCACTGAGTGTGCCCAGGGCTTGTAAACCAAATGCTGCTGGTGGGCTTGCAGCACTGGTTGTGCCACCCACAGAAGCAGCCTGTAAAAGTGTGTCTCATGTCTGCCATTGCAGAGCCTGTGTGCAGTCTGGTACTGCCATGTTGACTGGGCAAGTACACCCACTTGCCAGTCCCTAAACCTTCCCTTTTCTGCATATTAGTCACCCCTATGGTAGGCCCAAGGGCAGGGTGCATTGTAAGTATAAGGTAGGACATGCCCTGGTGTGTGTGGCATGTCCTAATAGTAATTACAGCCATTTTTGTTTTTCACTATTGCAAGCCTACCTGCTCCCCATAGGCCAGAATGGGCAGTTTGATTATTACAGCTTATAATCCTAACTGACCCAGGGAACATGGTAGAAAAACGAATTTAGTATGCCTGAACTCAGAATGATAAAATACACCTTTTAGTGAAGTTGGTTTTAACATTCTGTGTTTGAAAATACCACTTTTAGAAAGTAGGTATTTTCTTGCCTTACTATCCAAGCCTGCCTCTGCTAGGTTGTGTATTCCTTGTCTGGAGTTTGAGTGACAGGGGCTGGGGGATTCCAGGAGACAGGGTGAGTCAGCACAGGGCTGAATAGAGAGATCTGCATGTAGATGGGTGGGAGGAGTTGCATCTGGGACCTGAATAGGGCTGTGCCTTCCCTCCACAATGCTGGCTCCACCTCATGTGGTGTGTCTGATGTCCCTGGCCTACATTGTGAAAGGAAAGAAGGAGTCTTGTCAACAAAGTGCTCCAGGACTGATCAGAACTGGTTTGGACTAGGCAAAGGCCTCTCTGCCTCCAGAGAACAAAGGATTTTGGTGTATAAAAGAGGGGACCCAAACCCCAGAACTTTAGATCACTTTGGGAAACAAGAAGAAACCTTTGCTGAGGAGAGGAACTGAGGAAGAGACTATCCCTAAGCTGAGTGCTGTTTGGGGGATTGGCCTGCAGTGGTTGCCTGACTGCCAAAGAAAGGAGAAAGGAACTTTGTGTGTACTTTCATCAACTTGTAAAAGATCTCCAAGGGCTTGAGAGAAGAGCTTGCCTCCTGCTGAAGACTCAGGGACAACAGACTTCACCAACCACCTCCCCAAGAGCCTTCCTGGAAAGTGCCTGCTGCTGTGCTGGACTTTCTGAGGGACTGCGTGTCGCAAGGAGCTGGAAGCGCGACTCACGAAGAAGAAGCGTCGCCGCCGCAGCCGAAGCGCCACGCATCGCCGAAGAAAAGGATCGACGTCGCATCAGACGCCGCTGCATCAACGGAGAAGAGTGTCGCCGCCGCTGTCGCATCGTTGCCGAAGCGCCTCGCATCGCCGAAGAAAAGGATCGACGTGGCATCAGACGCGCCGCACCACCGGGAAGCGTGTCGCAGGGCCTGTCGCGGCTCAGAAGAATCGTTGAGTCGTCGCACGGCTGTCGCATCATTGCCGAAGCGCCTCGCATCGCCGGAGAAGAGGATCGACATCGCATCAGACGCCGCCGCATCACCGGGAAGCGTGTCGCAGGGCCTGTCGTGGCTCAGAAGAATCGTTGAGTCGCTGCACGGCCGTCGGGCATGCACGCATCGTGTCGCATCAAGAAGAAGACGCCATCTTTGTTTCATTGCACCAGATCTTCATCGCATCACGGCGTTGCTGGTCGCACCGCCACGAAAGCGCAGTAAGAAACCGATGCATCACCTCCCCATGCCGAGAAGAACCGATGCATCCCCTACGCATCAGTAGGGACCCGACGCATCACCGTTCTTGTGTGTAAGGAACCGATGCATCACCTTCCCTGCAACACTTTCGTTGTATAGCGTTACGCATCCAAAGGTACATTGAACTCAAAGTGTCGAATTTACATCTTAAGAGAACTAAGCTAATTCTACCATTTTTGAAGTACAGTATTGTGGATTTTTGTCGTTTGTGGTCTTGTGTTAAATCTATATAAAGAATACTTATTTTTAATATACAACTGGTGTGGTGTCCATCTGTAGTGTTGTCACTTGATTACTGTATGTGTTCACAAATGCTTTACACACTGCCTCTGAGATAAGCCTGTCTGCTCGTGCCAAGCTACCAAGGGGGTGAGCAGGGGTTATTTTAGGAGTGTACCCCCTTACCCTGACTAGACGCAAGGGTCCCTATTTGGTCAAAGGTACCTACCTCTGCCAACTAGAGACCCCCAAATCTAACACCGGGCATATGTGAAAATGCTTTGTCTTTACATTCATCCATTCGCCTTCAACTTTCACATACCTACCTGCACTCACCTACATTCATTCCCTTCATTAAGTATCACCACTCACATTCAGTAATACTCACTCTTTCACTTAGCCCCCACCCACCCTGACTTGCCAATCTGTACAGTCCCACACAAAACATGATCACAAAATTGCCAATCAATTAACAACCACTTTCACTTTAATACGCCAGATTGATTAGCTTTGCTAGAACTAATTTACTTATATATGCCCAATGTACCTCAAAGTAAAAGAAAATGTGCTGAGAATTATGCCTATATTTTCGTGTACTAAAACTGTTCGACTCTGCATCTAAAACGCAGACCTTACCTCCCAAATCTCCCACACCACTTTGTAACTGCATGTGATTCATTTTTAGGTTGAGCCTGAGCCAGCGCGCAAGCGCTGCTCTGGCGATCTTTTGTAGGTAGAGTACGGAGAAGAAGCTCCGCCCACTACCCGCCCATATTTTTCATTGGCTTGTGTCTTTGTCCTTCGTAAATGCTGCCTTCTGATTCAGTAATTGTCTTGTTAGACCCTCCTTAGTACGGCCATGTCGTCATTTGTCACCTCCCATGGCTACTGGCCCCTTTACTTGGTTGTTACAGGTACCTGTTGTATTTTGTTTATTGAGTTTCTCCTACATAAGGATGGCCTGCTTCCCTTACATTCAACGCACCATGCCCGCTTTCACTTTCTAAGCAGCTGGAAAAAGCAGTGGCCCTTTGTTTCTAATGCCATAGGTCTCGCATTTGAATGCGAGAACTATAACATTGCAAATATGTTTTTATGTAAATGTGTGCAATTATTTAAGGTGGGCATGGGGGTGAATAAGTGATTTGACCACATGTTGAGCAACGCTGAGGCTCGAACCCTGATCCCCAGGTCCGGAATTTGCAGCTCAGATGCGGCCGCTCATTGGAGGAGGAGGCGGGGTCGAGCCGGGGCTGCTCTGTGACCTTATTTTCAGCACACGCACACACATCACTCGGAGGGAGCACTACTTTAGCAGTGGCGGTCGCTCCTTCTTTTCACCACTCGGATAAACTGGAGAAAGATTACGACATGGGTTGTCCTTGCGGTGCTAAAAAGAGTCACCCACCTTCGTATTCAGTTTATTTTTTATGCAAGCTGTTGAAGATTTCCCGCTACTACTGCCCGAGAACTGCGGACCACAGCATTTTTTCCACATCAATAGCCTGACATGCGTGCCTTGTGGTCAGGCCATCAGAGCAACAGTGGTATGATAGGTGGCGAAGGATTGAACTTGACTTTCCTTTTCATAACCGTGGTTCCAAGGCAGTGAGGGAAGTGAACCTTTCATCCCTGTCCCTCCCACTACTAGAGCATTACATGTATGACTCCACCTCCGGCAAACATGTACGCACTCTATCCTTCTTTAAGAAGGAGACTAGCACGATTAATTCAATTGCCAAACAATCTATTTATCAGCAGTGCCCCACTTTCTATTTATTTTTAAGACTGTAACAATATAGAGCACATCTAGTTCCAAGGGAAAATTGAGCGCTTTACATAATAGCGGAAACATCTTCGATATAACTTGTACATAGGACCACTGTGTGCGAACTGGTTGAAAACCCAGCACAGAAACTACAACGCAATAGGACGAAGGGAGTTACATGTAATTAGGACTGTAGTAGATCGGACATTGTATCTTCATTAGACATACTTAAAGTTTGAACATAGAAGTTAAAGTGTTTTACTCGAATCGAACATTTTTGGGCAAGTGCTGAGGATGCTGAAGAGCACCTGACCCGTCTCAGGTCATCCACTGGTGTGCTGCATAGACCATTTCGTATACAGTTAAACGGACCCCTATCCGGACAATTATGCATATTACAAGGTCTAAAATATGATACAATTCTATTAGAAAGATGCATATTACATAGATATTGTTATGCAGATAAATTAAGGGGTAAGTTCGAAAGTCTGAAACGATACTGTGCACACAAAAAGCTATTATTTAAAGTTTAAATATCATGTATCGAAAAGGTCATTATGCAAACATTGCGAACGCTTGGTGATTGGGTATGCCGACATTCCTGTATCTCTCCAAATCCATTTGCTCACTTGGTGTAATCGCCTGAGAAGGGCTTTGACGTTGTTTTACATCAGGGACACCAAAACTTGCCCCCGCCTTTCCCCACCTCTGGGAGATGGTTGATAGAATGGTCTAATGACAACTGAGTTTTTTTTTCTCCGTTACGTTGGCGTCATTATTATTATTTTTTATCACAAATGATATTGCATTTTGTTAAGATATGACATTGCACACAACACCGACTGGCTTGGAAGAACAGCATTGAAACAGACAAGGTTACACATATCTCCAGTCAAGTAAAAAACAATATAAAGTGTTTCATGAAATTGAAAACGAAAAAAAACCAAGCATTCGCAATGCAATAGGTCTCACATTTACGAGAGTTTAAGCTATTGGCATTGTAAATGTGTAGTGTTCTGCGTATCCGTCTCGTGTTGGGCATGGAATTGGAACATATGTGTGGATTCCATGCCCTGAGACGTTGCGGACCGTTGGTGGAGTTGCCTGTCTGCCCGCACAGCTCGTTGTTACTTGTGTCAAATAAATGACATCTTTTACTTACCTGAAGTCTACGTTTTCTTCATCACCACATATTTTGGCAACGAGCGAGTGAGCTGTCCACACGGACTCATCGCGGGAGCCTTCACGGAAGATTCAGCTGCGCAAGGGAGTCTTGTGGTCGATTTTATCCAGTCCCATGAACAGAGGAGTGGCGCCACACGCAATGGACATAAGCTAAGTGGGCGTTATTCAGCGAGGTTGGGAAATCGAAATAATCATCTGGGAAAGGCTTAATAAAAACTGTTTGTGCCGCACATGCGCAAGTCTAACTGGGTGGGCAGGCGGTGGAATACACACGGCGAGGTGAAACGCAACGTGTTTACTGTGTGTGAAAAACGTGGCGGCCACCTTCGGAAAGTATCGGGATGATTCAGCGGCGAGAATGATTACGGGGCATTTCATAGACTATGCATGTTTTCAAGTGTGAAGCCTAATCTCTGACACGCATAGCTGATTTGAAAAACCAAAAGATAAATAAAGTGCATTGTCATTTACATTGCCAATAGCTCAAACCTGCGTAAATGCGAGACCTGTTGCATTGCAAATGCTTGTTAACACAGCTCTTCCCCTAAGTACAGTCCTTCTCTGAAATATGAGGCTAGGTTCATGCCTGCAAATGTAAAATTAAATTTAAAAAATGCAGTAAATTTCAGTGCGTAAACTAGTAACTCACCTATTGTTATCAGATAGATTGAACACACATAGCTCCCTTCAGGAAGAACAATCAGCTTCGCCATTGGGCCAGTGGTGGGTGAACATATGGAAAATATACACCACAGAGAGATTATGAGCATTAGTACATGACAGAATACATCAATTCAAGAGCGTTGGCAACCATTTAAAACCTACATGAAACAGACGGAATAACAGTTAGGTGGAGACAACTATATGCCTAAAACATTCCAACGTTCCTTCCTATTTGATATATCTTCTTCCTTTGATGAGTAAACTATACTCAGGGCCACTGGAATTATGTAATTTTGCAGCTAATGTATTTTCCACAAAATATTAAATTTGATGCATTTGCCACATAAACTTGACTTGGCTATCCGTCCAGGTTACCGGATTGTGTGTGTGCTAATCAGACAGAGATAAGATGGGAGGCGGGGTCACCATTATCTTTAGGGACACATTTGAGGACTCCTAATTTTTGTTGAGCCAAATTGAGAACTTAGAGAGTCTTATTTTCAATATCACAGTAGCCCCTACATTCTCTTTCTTGGGCACGATGATATACAAGCCCCTGGAACGTCTTAATAGTGCTTCCCCCAATTGTGTAACATTATTGCGCAATTATCACTGCAATATGCTAACTTCACTGTCCGGGGGGACTTTAATATCCATGCAGATGACCCTAAGTGTACACAGGCTTCCCAGCTGGGCTAGACTTTGGTGGACTGAATTTGGTACAACACATCCTGTTGCTCACACACAAAGCAGGACTCATGCTGGACCTTATGTTTTCTAATATCTCTTGCCTACAGGTCAGCTCGCCTGAGCATCTAGTCTAGACTGACCATTTCCTTGCTCTTTTTACTTTTTATGGAGCCTGTCACCAGAAGAAGATAACCCCCCCCCTTCGATGAAGAGAAGATGGCAGAATATCACAGAGAAACCCCTTGTGCTCTCTCTCCACTCTTCATCTTCTTCCTTACAGGCAAATTCTTATTCTGCCCTCTTCAATTAATGGATTACCAATTCCTTGCACCTTCTAGCACCTCTGAAAGTCCATATTACTAAGAGATCAAAGCCCTCTGCTCCCTGGTTTTCCCTGCCCTAAGACCAGAGAAAAGCTTGTGTAAAAAGTTAGAGCACAGCTGGAGAAGGTCCTATGATCCTGAGGCGAAGTTGCTAAATGAATCAGCTCTCAGTAAATTTCGTAAACTTTCACGTAAGACTAAGAGAGAGCATTTCTCGTCACAAATTGACGCTGCTTTTAATACCTCTAGGGAAGTACCTAATATAGTGAAGGCCTTACTCTTCCCTGATTCAGTAAAAAATTGATTTTAATCCTTCTCCCAAACTCTGTAACAAATTATCGATTTTCTTCAATGAGAAAATACATAAATTGTATTCCACCTTCCCCAATGGATCCAGTGTGGAAATGACGCAGGCTCCTACTTCTAGCTATAAGTTGGCTCTTTCCGAGTTATGCACTATTTCAGAAAACGAATCACTCAGCGAGCTACTGAAATGTAAGTCCGGCTCTCTGCCGCTGCCCTCCTCTAATTTTCAGGATGATGTCCCATTTTGTCAATCCATTTCTTAATAAAATCTGGAACTTGTCTCTGAAATCTGGCGTTTTCCCTGTCACTTAGAAACATGCATTCCTTCTTCCGCTTCTTAAGAAACTCAATGCTGACCCAAGTGTTCTAAACACTTTCAGACCTCTCTCACTGTTGCCTGCCCCTGCTAAGATTCTGGAGAAATTGGTAAATAATCAGCTATCCTCCTTTGTTGAGGCTAATTGTCTTCTCCATGATACTCATTTGGGTTTTCGAGCACAGTCCAACACTGAAACTGCACTTCTGGAAATGTCTGAGTCTGTAAGGGAAAACTTAGATAGACGCTCTTCAGCCATGGTGGTATTTTAGACCTGGCAGAAACATTTGAGATGGTCTCTCACACCACTCTCCTGAGCAGATTAAGCCAATTTGCTTCCAGTGCACAGTCCTTTCCTGGCTTAAATAATTCTTGGAAGACAGATTCCAGTGTGTCTATCTCCACCCTTTCTCCTCATCCCCCAAACCTCTTGTTTGTGGGGTGCCTCAGGGACCAGCCTTGAGTCTGCTGCTTTTCAACCTTTTGTGATTGAAGACACAGGGAGCCAGGCTTGTAAAGAAAGCAGAAAAGAACAGATGCAGCAGAGGCGTGGGGAGGGGTGAGTGCAAAACACACAAAACAGATACAGCAGAAGCGGGGGCGGAGGGGTGAGCGCCCCTCACACAGTTATAGCAGAGGTGGGGCAGAGGGGTGAGTGCCCCATCACACAGAACAGATACAGCAGAGACCACCACTGCATCCACTTCACCTTCCGGAAACCCGCCGCACACCACCGCACCCTACAGATCCCCCGCAGATGCTGGAGCAAAGTCACCGAAGACCAACTCCAGACAAACCTCGCACTCAGCCCACCCACCGACCCCTCGAACTCCGACGCCGCCGCCCGCAATCTCAGACGATGGATGGACGACTGCGCCAACACCTTAGCCCCGCTGAAAAAACCAACCTACAAAGACACCAGCAAGAGAGCCAGCTGGTTCACCCCGGAACTCCTAGCATCCAAGCGCACCTGCCGGAAACTGGAGAACAAATGGCACAGCGAGAAGACGCCGGACAGCCGCGCAGCCCACAAAGACGCCATCCGCAACCACCATCACCTCATCAGGTCCGCCAAGAGGACCTCCTTCAAGAACCGCCTCGACAACAACGCACACAACAGCAAGGAGCTCTTCAGCATCGTGAAGGAACTCTCCAACCCCAGCTCCAACGCCAACGACATCCCGCCGTCGCAAGCCCTGTGTGATTCCCTCGCCACCTTCTTCCACCGCAAGATCGCCGACATCCACGACAGCTTCGACTCCCGGAAGACCCCAACAGGCCCCGGCACATCAGACCCGCCGCACCCCATCGACCACGACCCCCTGACAGCCTGGGTCAACGTGAACACCGAGGACACAATCAAGACCATGGGCACAATCCACTCCGGCTCCCCATCAGACCCTTTTCCACACCACATCTTCAACAAAGCCGGCAGCTCCATCGCACCCCACCTGCGCAACGTCATCAACCTCTCCTTCGAGACCGCGACCTTCCCAGAGAGCTGGAAACACGCCGAGATCAACGCCCTACTCAAAAAACCCAAGGCGGACCCGAGCGACCTCAAGAACTTCCGGCCCATCTCCCTGCTTCCATTCCCAGCTAAGGTCATCGAGAAGATCGTCAACAGACAGCTCACCCGCTACCTCGAAGATAACAGCATCCTGGATCCCTCCCAGTCAGGATTCCGCAGCAACCACAGCACCGAGACCGCCCTCATCGCCGCCAAAGACGACATCAGGATCCTGCTGGACAACGGCGAGACGGCGGCCCTCATCCTCCTGGACCTCTCCGCCGCCTTCGACACTGTTTGCCACCGCACACTACGCACACGCCTCCACGACGCAGGGATCCGAGACAAGGCCCTGGATTGGACCACCTCCTTCCTTTTCGGCAGAACCCAGAGCGTCCGCCTCCCCCCATTCCGACCCGAAGCCTCCGAGATCATCTGCGGCGTACCCCAGGGATCTTCCCTCAGCCCGACACTGTTCAACATCTACATGGCTCCACTCGCACGCATCGCCCGACAGCACGACCTCAACATAATCTCCTACGCCGACGACACTCAACTGATCCTCTCCCTCACCAAGGACCCCCTCGCCGCCAAATCCAACCTCCACGAAGGAATGAAAGCCGTCGCCGACTGGATGAAGTGCAGCCGACTTAAGCTGAACACAGACAAGACGGAGATCCTCATCCTCGGCTCCAACCCATCAGCCTGGGATGACTCCTGGTGGCCCTCGTCACTAGGGGCACCCCCGACACCAACCGACCACGCACGCAACCTGGGAGTCATCCTCGACTCAACGCTCACCATGACCAAGCAAGTCAACGCAGTCTCCTCCTCCTGCTTCAACACCCTCCGCATGCTCCGCAAGATCTACAGGTGGATCCCGACAGACACGAGAAGAACAGTCACCCAGGCCCTCGTCAGCAGCAGACTCGACTACGGAAACGCCCTCTACGCAGGAGCCCCGACCAAGCTCATCAAACGACTGCAAAGAATCCAAAACGCCTCTGCACGCCTGATGCTCGACATTCCACGCCACAGCCACATCACCCCCCACCTGAAAAACCTGCACTGGCTCCCCGTCGACAAGAGAATCTCCTTCAAACTCCTGATCCACGCACACAAGGCACTCCACAAAACCGGCCCAGCCTACCTCAACAGTCGACTCTCCTTCTACGTTCCCAACCGTCAACTCCGCTCCGCCGAACTCTCTCTGACCACCGTCCCGCGCATCCGGAGAACCACCACCGGAGGAAGATCCTTCTCTCACCGCGCCGCCAAGATCTGGAACACCCTTCCCCTCAACCTACGACAGACCCAAGACCTTCTGACCTTCAGGAGACGACTCAAGACCTGGCTATTCGACCAGTAGCGGCAACACCCCCCCTCCTCTCCCTCAGCGCCTTGAGACCCTCGCGGGTAAGTAGTGCGCTTTACAAATCTTGTGATTGATTGATTGATTGATTGATTGATTGAAAGGTGCAACCGGAAATCAATTGGAGTCCATGAAAATCCAAAAGGTATTGCAAGATTTCTGTTTTTATTTCATGTTCGTCTCAAATCCATATGCAAGAACAATGTTGTTTGTGCAACAAACTTTCAACCAACGCATTT
Organism: Calotriton arnoldi; assembly: GCA_963921515.1. Taxonomy (NCBI): domain Eukaryota; kingdom Metazoa; phylum Chordata; class Amphibia; order Caudata; family Salamandridae; genus Calotriton; species Calotriton arnoldi. Next base: position 1,002,822 of record CAWUFW010005833.1, on the reverse strand, counting down.
CATTCAAAGAAAACTCATTTGAACTTCATCAGGGCTCATTATAGCTTGCGATCGGGAAACCAATTCCCTTTATGGAGCTGAGTCCTCATAAATTGGTTTGGTAGTTGAATAGTAATATGGGGTTAATTTCCTCTTGTTTGTTCACAATCTTGAATCCAAATGAATTATGGCAACATCATCCATTGGTGGAGTATACGAAATAGATACCCCCAAAGCTGATACCTTAATAAGCATCCCGGGTCGCATGTTTCGGGTCCAACAGTTAAAAGCTTTACCTGGCCCCACTGACTAGTCTAATCGAAACATGGGGGTAAAGGTGGTCTCCTATGCAGATGAAATGCAACTGCTATTTTTCTTTCAGGAGAACTCAGAGGTGGCACTCCTCTATTTTAAGGAATGCCTAAAGGTGTATTTGTTTGAATGGAGTCTAATTTCCTTAAATTACAATCGGACAAGAACAAGGTTTTTTTCTTCAGCCACAGTGCGCCCGTAAATTTCTGTTGGCCTGAAGAACTAAATCCCCCACCAACTCCTACTGCATTGGCTACAAATTTGGCTGTCATGTTTAACTCTGACCTCTCCTTCACAGGCCAAAAAAGACAGATCTCCTCGACCTGCTTTCTGAATCCTAGAACTTTAAGGAAGCTGATACACCTGGTTCCGGAGAAGACCCGTAAAATTGAAGTCCATTTACCTGTAACCTCACATTTAGACTATGCTAACAGTCTATATCTGGTTCTGCCTGCCTTTCTGACCCACAGACTCCAGGTCATTCAGAATGCTGCGGCTTGGCTGATTCGGCGTGTCCCTTTTCGCCAAATGATCGCACCTCACTTAAAGCAGCTACACTGCCTCCCATTGGTGAAACACAGCCGCGGCCACTGCAGGTAAGAGCGGTAGGGCGGTGGGGCAAGCTTGGGGGGCAAAGGGCGTTTTCGAGAGATGACCACAAGGAAAAATTAAATAAATAATTAATTTTCCCTTGTGGTGGTCTCTCGAAATCCCCCCCAGCCGGCCCCACCGCCCCACCGCTCTTACCTGCAGCGGCCACAGCTGGTGAAACATATTAACTTTATGGCCTCACACTGGTCTTTAGCGTCCTTGAAGGCAAAGGCCCTCTTTACCTGAGGAATAGACTCGGCATGTACAAGCAAGAGAGAATGCTGAGAGGTCCAGTAACCTCTGCCGAATGTGAATTCCAAAATATTCCAAAATCCAGCACGGAGGTAGGTCATTCATGGTATTGACAGCCAAGTTCTGGAACACCTTACTGCTCAAGCTTCTCAGGGCTCAGTCAGTTAACATCTTTAAAAGAGAGCTAAAAACTCGGCCTTTTGGTCAAGATTAATCTTCGAGGACCCGGTATGTCTTCAGTCTCTGCTTTGAGTGCCGGCACACTTCAGCCGAAGCAGCCGTGTGCTTAACAAATGCCCATGATTGATTGATTGATAATCAGTCATCTACTCCATAATCCGCAGATTTTAACAGAAAACGTTTTGCTTCTAGCTCAAATGGATAAAAAATTACTAAAAACGTGGTGACACGTTGCAGCCTGTAGAAGGCTGACTGGTCCCCATTCTGTTCCTTGTTGCTGCATTTGGGTGTTAAGCTGGTACTAACGAATGAATGAATGAATTAAATATTTATAAAGGTCAAAGCTATCTGGCAGACGTCCCAGAGCTGACGAACTTGAAGGAGTTCTCTTTACCAGGGCTAACTAGACTGACCAAACAACCAGGTCTGCGAATGTTTCTTGAAAGTGAATACGTTTGCAGCTTCACAGATTTTTAAAGGGAAGACATTTCAGAGCAGGGGGAGTGTGGGTGGGGGGGGGGGGGGGGGAGGCTAAAAAAGAAAAGAATAAGCCACCTAAATAAGCACTGTGAATTCTGGGTATTTCCATTAGGAACATATTTGGAGATCGTCATGTTCTAGTCGGGTGGTACACATGAATTCTGTCTCTCAGATACCAAGGTCCGTTGATATGAGCCGTTGTAAAATGAGGGGAAACATTTACCCAGGCCATGTTAGCACGTGTAAAAATGTCAAAATAATGAAGTAATACTCCTTCAAAATGTGCCGCATTAGGCCACAAAATTTGCCTTTCCTTGTCACATAATTTAGCTAATCCTGCTACATAATTTGATCCTCCCTTGCCGCATAATTCCAGTGGCCCTGACTGCAGTTAGGGGCACATGTAAGGTAGACAGAAAATGCAGCAGATCTTCCGGTGTGAGTGCAGGTGATCTTGCTGGTGTGAATGCAGGTGATCTTGCCGGTGTGAATGCAGGTGATCTTGCCGGTGTGAGTGCAGGTGATCTTGCCGGTGTGAGTGCAGGTGATCTTGCCGGGGTGAGTGCAGTGCAGGTGATCTTGCCGGTGTGAGTGCAGGTGATCTTGCCGGTGTGAGTGCAGGTGATCTTGCCGGTGTGAGTGCAGGTGATCTTGCCGGTGTGAGTGCAGGCGATCTTGCCGGTGTGATAACGATATATGTCAATGCTTCATCGATAGTGAATTGCGACTGTAAACGATTTAATGCCTGTAAAAACAAATAAATTAAGATGTTTTAAAAAAATATATATATAAATTAAAGCCGCTGTAGCAAAGGCAGACAAGATTTATTTTTTATAATGGAAACTGAGCTGGTTCGAATATAAACAGGTTCACACGTTTTATGTATTATATATTAATATTAATATAATATTATATATTTTTATCGCGTGCTTTTGTTTACTTGTGTTTGGGTTTTTGTCGAGCGCTGCTAGCTCCCTCCCAGCATCATCTCATCATTTATTTATCTAAACAGCCGGGGACTTGAGCTCCAGGGACATCTACATGGGAGAGACAGTGTCTACAAAATATACAGTCCGTGTACCCTTATTAGAATGGAAATTGGTGCGAGATACTAATTTCATATGCGCATATTGTATGCGCTTCCTGTTTTCGGGTATTTCATAAGTGAAATCGACATTTCTGGATGCGTGACGTAATTCGACTATTGGACACCAAGGACCCGCAGCAGTCGTTCGTTTACCCAATAGAGTAGACTGTCTTTGTTGCCCCTCGATGTCTACAGGGCAGGGAGTTCTCTTTGTCAACGGTGTCGGGACTTCTCATGTCAATTGCTGCTGTTGTGTTGGTCTGCCTTCTTTGTAGATAATTTCGGGAAACTCCGGAGAGTTAGTCGATAATTATGAAGGCGCTCACGTCGGATCCCAGAGCTATGTGAAAAATGTCTAGCATGTGCAATAACAAAGTGTAAAGAGGCAGGTGAAACAATCCGAAACCAACAAACGTCTACAACATAATTATATTCTTGCAACTTTGCCAAAAAGGCCGCAAGCAGCTGGGCTGTTTATACAGACTGAGAAAAACACCGTTGACCCAGATTTGACAAGCAAGAGACACCGCAGACAGACACGCACATGAAGTGGGGTGGAGGTGATACGGGCATTTATTGTCCTAAGAAGGCATTCGGCTTCTCGACTGGAAGGGTGAGGTTGCCTTTGGAGTGCAGTGACGTGTCAAAGCCACATCTGATCACTATCATTGCAAAACAAGCACTGGCAAAGTCAATAGGTCTGCCCTTTGCGCCACAGCTTCTCTTAAGTTCTGCTTTGTTATTTTATTAAATATTTTGCTTTGTGAAAAAAAAGCTGGCAGGGAAGTAAAGCACGTTCTAGTGGTTTGGCCAATGCTTGTTATCACAAGCTGTCAGAGTGAGGAGCAGGATGGTGCAACAAACTCGCGCTGACTTTATATTGTTTTATGTCCTTTTATCAATTGTTGTGATTGTACAGTAAAATGCTGTGCATACGTTTTTATACGAAATATTATTTAACCAAAAAACTCAAAGTAGAGTGAGTGACCACCTGACTCCAGCCATGAACATTTTTATCTACAAATGATTGATTTGAGCAGTGTTTGTCTAATTACTTAAATAGAAGCAAAATAAGACTACTTCATCCAGAATGCATTTGGCAATCATATAAAAGGCCAGGACTGGGAAAAATGTCGATAATGACCTGGAGGGAGGTGGACATGCAGGAACCTTGACCCAAGGCAATTAACATTTTGGGACTAGTTGCTAATGTGCCATGTTTTCTCTTTCCCTACAGTGCATATTTATAACGTTAAAACAGGTTCTCGTCCTCTGAAGGCCCGCTTCAATATTATGACGTGGGCCCCACAAGCACTGGCTGCCACAGAGCTAACAAAAACCACCCGTTAATGAGAAATATGCTAAAAAGTAATGCATCAAGAAGGGGGAGGGAATGGGACACCTTCAAATCCTTCAACAGTAGGATGGATTGAACTTATTGTAAATGACTTGGGGGCAGATTTACGAGTTCTGGCACATCTCTGCAAATCAGCAGGGATGCGCCAGAAAAGATGCGACACGCAATTCCCTCCCTGCGCCACCACGAATGCGTCGCATTTACAATGCGGTGCACCGTGGCGCAAGGATAGGGCGATGCGTGTCGCATCCTGTGGCGTAAGGGCGGCGCATTGCTGGAGTCGTGTCGCAAGCGCAACGCGGCTCCAGCAATGCTCAGGGGCGCCCTATGCCTAATATGCTGCGTCACTCCTTACGCCTGCTTCAAGCAGGCGCAGGGTTTTGACGTAGCATGGACGTAAAATTGACTCCGTGAAATCTTGTAGATTTCACTGCGTCACTTTTACGAGGCATTCCTGCGACGGAACGCCCACCTTGCGCCAGAACGCCCACATGAAACCTAACGCAGGTTTCATGTGGCGCAGGGCTTTACAACGTGACACATCTCCCTAGATGTGTCACGTTGTAAATAAGGCGCAACGTGGCGCATGGTTTACGCCGCCGCAGCGTCACAGAAGTGACGCAACGGCGGCGTAAATGTGGTGCATGGGGCTTGTAAATCTGCCCCTGGGAATTTAGAGCGAAAGAAGATCCCTCCATTGAACTATCCACTCACAACCAAACATGCTGGTAACCCCCCTAGTTGCCACAGTGAAGCTTACGTCCACTGAACCTTCAGATTATCAAGGACATCAGCCAATGAGCATTCAGGTCGATGTTGATGCATGTTACCATTGAACCAATACACAAAGGCCCTGATTCATTCGAGGCGGAGGCCCCGCAGTCGTAGGGGGATCTCTGCATTCGCAGCGGGATCTCAGCACTGCAGTTTCCCGTTGTGAAGATCCTACCACGAGTACGGAAATTACGCCACGACTGCAGAGCCTCTGCCCAAGAGCGGAGGCTCTTTGTGAATCAGGGCCTGGTTGACCAGTCCACTGGCTCCTGGTCATCCTAAGCAAGCCAGCTAGTCCTGGAAGTGTCAGTGGCCACTGCTGGTAAGCTACTGGAATCAGTCCGTCCATGCACAACACCTCGCCGCAGGTTGTGGAAGGCAGCTACATTGAAATTTTACAAGATTTGTGAGGTAGCACTGAGATTGAGTGGTGTGCCGTAATAATATTAACCAGTCAAACATAGGAACATCCAGAAGCAGCGACACATTGACACACTGGAAAGAAGTCAGAGACAAGCACACAGTAGAGCAGTTACAAAGACACATTGTGTGTCAGATTTTCCCAGGCATTTAAGGACAAAGTCACAGACACCACCTCAGGCGTGGCCGGTTCAGGTAAGAGCAATGGGGCGGTGGGGGGGCAGGCGGTGGACGGGCGGGGCAGGGCATGCGGGAGGACTGTCGACTGATGATGGAAAAGGTAAAAAATAAAAAAATAAACCCACTTACCTTGAGCTCGCCGCATTGTCGAGTCGGCAATGCGGCGAGCGCAAGGTAAGTGGTTTGATTTATTTTTTTATTTTATTTGATATATTCCATTGTCTGTTGACTTCCCCCCGCCCCGCCCCGCCCCACCGCCCCACCACTCTTACCTGAACTGGCTGCACCTGCACCACATCAAGGCACAGTCTCATGATTTTCCACAGTACCGCAGACCCTCTCAGAATATTGCGTATCAGTTACAGTCAAGCCAGAGAGTCTCACAAGCAGGTGTATTTGTAGGCAAATGGTCATACCCGAGAGTGAATATACAGGGACAATAAAAAGAGTAGTTATGCTCAACATATCTTAGAGCAGACACAAAAACACACTTGAAGCAATTACACTCAGCATATCATGGATCAGCAGGAACATAAGGGAGCAGTCGAGACCATCATGGCACACATGCATCTCGTAGAGGGATCACCCTCATACACACCTCTAGAGTCATGTCATGGAATGCGGGTACGGTCAACTCAGACTTCATCCGATGGAGGTGGGTAAATTGAGCCGAATTAGATAGGTTAACAGCAAAACCTGTCATTAAAAGAGGCATCAAAAGTATGATTTGAAGCTGGATTTAAACAAGTGATCAATAATGTGGAACACTAACATACATGAAACATTGTGGAACAGCGACCCACCGGTTTATAATAGATTATTCATTTAAAGGAACACCAGCCAGGCGCAACAGGAAGCAGTGACATAGAGCTATACTGTGGAGTAAACCAGTAGGTTAGAATATCCTAATCCAAAATATCATTAGACATAAATATTGTATCCTAAATATATATATATTTTTAAATACTGTCGCTAAGAGGGTAGATTTTCCAATATTAGCTCCAATTGGGTGATATTTAGAACAACATATTTCCGTCAAATAATAGTTTAGTTACAATGGGCCTGAGTCACAGAGGTAAAGGGACACTTTTGTGTAAGTTTATGTTTGTTTTGAAATTCACAAAGTCTGATTTAATAGTAAATTTATGACTGCCGAGGCTCCACAGTCGGGGCGGAGAACTTGGCACATAAAAAGATACGACATGTCAGAACCAATATTCTGGTACCATGGCCTACATGAACTCGTTGATGAAAGGTGACATGTGAAACATCATGGGGCAGTCACACACTGACATATCAAGGGTCAATCAGACATGGGAATATGGCAGAGCAGTCACACACAAGTAAGTATGTGTAGTGCAGGGCGCACATGATAATAATAATAATACCAGTATTTGTAAAGCGCAAACAATTACCCGAGGGTGTCAAGGTGCTGGGGGCTGTCGGGAAGATTAAACAAGCTATTGTCCAGACTCACGTGGTGCTGGGCTAACCTGCCGCCGGCGATCAAACCATGAGCCCCCGTGTTCCGGAGTCAGCCGCCCTGGCTGCTGCGCCACACCTCTTCCCCATGCACTTGAGGGGAAAGGGACACAGTGGCACATTAGGGGTATGTTACACACTTGTCTATCTCGGAGCAGTCACACAGGTCATCTGGAAGTACTACAAAGTCACAGTGGTGAGCTATCACGAACAGCCACTACAAAGAAAAAGTCACATGTGATCGCATGAAGCAGTTACATGAAACACGTCCTGGAGGCTCCGTGGTGTGTATCATGTAACTTCTTGGCGCTTTGACTGCATGAAAGAGCAGTCACTCTTAGACACACAACGAGCAATTACACAAGAACACATCCTTGCAAAACACCACATGAAGCCAGAAACATACAAGGAATTCTAGAAGCAACCACACCCACTGAGCAGCCAGGACAAATGCACAAATTTAATTAACAGCAAGTGCTGCTTCATTAACCATCCTCCCTAAAGCACCCCCCCCCCACCCAACAAGCTCTCCTGCCTGCTCCATACAATGCTCCTTTGCTCACTTGTCAGGCCTCAATCACCTCTAACAGCAGCTATGCCAGCAGCATGTCTACTGCTAGAAAGGGTCTGCACAAGGCATGCAGATGAAAACCAATAACACTATTCACAACACAAAACAACGCACAGGAATATGACAAAAAAGTGAATTTAGAATACAAAACAATACTGGCGTGAAATATAAAGACAAACCTATGCCAGAGAACAGGCAATAGGGTTTAAAACTGGATAGTCAGTTGTTGCCTCAACCCACATTTTGGTGCCTGCATGGAGTAAGGTCGGGGATTTGATGCTGCAGAAATTGGGCCAGTTCGCCAGTTTCTTTAACTTCTTGGCCCAGGCATAACATTAAAAAACAGTTCACTTGGGGACATTGTGATGATATCTGCATGCTGCTTCTTTCATTCCTTCATTCTTGCACAAATGCTGTTGCTGTCTTTGAAACACTATAGATTACACACAGTCTTGGCCTTCTGCCCTCTGTTTCCTACTGGTGAGCCTCGCCAATTGCTGTCTGACTCCATGTGTTCAGCTGACTGTTCCTCTTCACTTGATGACTTATTGGTTCCAATGCAATCTAGACATTCAGCAGCACATCACTGCTGTGAATAGCAGCTGTGATACGAGCAATTGCTTCCAAAAATCTGCTCTCCGTGTACTGAATAACTGGTAATAACATGTTTGTGAACTTTATCATGACATCTCACAAAGCATTCTCTCCCAGTTACTGGTATTAGAGCTGACACAGCTGTACTCAGATTATACTTTCCAGGACTATATTTGTGCATCTGTGGCCACCCATCTGTGCCTAGTGAAATTGTAAAGAAACAACACATGACACAGTTAAATGTGAACATCCGTCTGGTTATTTTCTATAAATAAGGACTGATATTGATAAATCCGCTCGTCTGCCCAAGATGTAACAAGCATTGACAACAGAAATAGGTCAGGTTTATACATTTATAAATTAAAGTGTCTTTTGTGTCAATGATGGGATACACCACTCAATAAATCATCATGCATGCACTCTGTCACTCAGCTTTGCATTCATGCTTCCATTCTTTCATCCACTGCCTCATTCCTGCATTCACTCTCTGATACAACCGTAATAAGACACACCCCAAAACAACAACATATGCAAGATAGATTAAAATTCTACAAGTAGAAAAAAGAAAAATGCTGCCATCTAAACACTGTGGGCATATGCTTGCAATAACAAACTGTTAGACTTGGCATCTTTTGGCGTGTTTCCCCTGACTTTTTGCTTTCTGACCTCCCGGTTTTGACTCTGTTTTTGCTGGTGTAATGATTCTGCGCACTTTCCTCACTGAGGTCCAGTGGGAAAGTGCAAGTGCTCCTGTATAAAATGTGTTATGGATTGGTGTTTCCATGATTGGCCTATTTGGTTTATCTGTCAGTCCCTTGTAAAGTGCACTGCGAGTGCCAGGGCCTATAGACCAAATGCTGTTGGTGGGCTGCAGCACTGGGTTGTGCCACCCACGCAAACAGCCCGTAAAGTGTAACTCGGGCCTGCCATCGCAGAGCCTGTGCGCAGCCTGGGGCTGCCATGTCGACTTGGCAAGTGCACCCACTTGCAAGTCCCTAAACCTTCCCTTTGCTACATGTTAGTCACCCCTAAGGTAGGCCCAAGGTACCCCTGTGGGCAGGGTGCGGTGTATGCGAAAGGTAGGACATGCCCGGGTGTGTGCGGCATGTCCTGATAGTGAATCACAGCCTAGTTCGTTTTTCACTATTGCAAGGCTACCTGTTCCCCCTAGGCCAGAACGGGCAGTTTTGATTATTACAGTTTATAATCCTAACTGACCCCGGGAACAGGGTAGAAATTCGAGTTTAGTATGCCTGGACTCAGAATGATAAAATGCATCTTTTAGTGAAGTTGGTTTTAACATTCTGTGTTTGAAAATGCCACTTTTAGAAAGTGGGTATTTTCTTGTCTAACCATCCAAGCCTGCCTCTGCGAGGTTGTGTATTCCTTGTCTGGAGTGTGAGTGACAGGGGCTGGGGGATGCCAGGAGACAGGGTGAGTCAGCGCAGGGCTGAATAGCCAGATCGACATATAGATGGGTGGGAGGGGTCGCACCTGGGCCCTGAATAGGACAGTGCCTTCCCTCCACAATGCTGGCTCCACCTCCTGTGGTGCGTCTGATGTCCCTGGCCTACTCACTGAAAGAAGGGACGGAGACTTGTCAACAAAGTGCTCCAGAACTGGTTTGGACTAGGCAAAGGCCTCTCTGCCTTCAGAGAACAAAGGAATTTGGGATATAAATATTGGGGCCCTGACCCCATGAATTTAGATCTCGCTGGAATCAAGGAACCTGCCAAGACGAAGAGCTGGAAGAGCTGCCAGGAGGAGTACTGCCCCTTTGCTGTGTTGTTGGTTTGTTGGGTTGGCCTGCAACTGCTGCTTCTGCCTTGGGCAGTGAAAGGACTGGACTGAACTTTCTACAAACTTGTGCTGAGTATCTCCAAGGGCCTGGAACCGAGCTGGCCTCCTGTTAAGAAGTCTCAGGGACTACAAAGACTTCACAAGCCTCTGGGTACCGCTTCTGGAACGCTGTTTCAGTCGCCACAGAGGAAGGGAACTGCAACCGACTCCGTCAACCGAATCCATCCCTGGCCGGTGACCTGTTTGCACCGCAGACCGCATCGCCCCGCTTCGCATCGCAACCCTGGTCTCACCGTGGGCGACGTCCGACGCCGCCAACATCGAGCCGCTGCTTGCACCGTGACCTGTGGGCACCGCATTTCGCATCGCATCGCTTCACTGTGCCAGCCGGACCAGACCGACGCTGTCGCTGCAACTTGCTCGAGAGTCGTGACCGCACCGCATTTGGGGCACCGCTCGCACGTCTGCGACGCACCGCTCCGACTCGCACCGCTGTCCGACGCCAGCTCCCGCACTCCGGCTTGGTCGCCTGCATCGCAACCTGTCAGCACCGCATCGAGCATCGTCTCACCCTGCATCGCACGCCTTGGACTCACCGACTCCGTCTGCACGACGCTCATCGAGCCGCTGCCTGCACCGCATCGAGGGACACCGCACCTTGCATCGCTCCGTCTTGCACCGCAACCGCGACGAACGCCGACCGGCTCGTACACTCCGTACCAGCCACAACGAGAAAGGTACTGTAACCGAGTCTGTTCACGACTCTGCTGGCCCGTATCGACGCGGTCGGCTGGAACTGTTAGACTCTGTGGTTTTCAGCATCACGGTAGGCTCGGACAGAGCTACCGACTCGTACGAACTTTGCTTTTGTGCTATTCCTGCAAAGAAGAAGTTACCGTATCAAGTATTCATTCGTAAAGTATAGTATTGTGGATTTTTGTCGTAATTGGTCTTGTCTTGAGTATATAAAATATTGGTTATTTTTCTAAACTGGTGTGGTGTCCGTTTGTAGTGCTTACACTGTATTACTGTTGGTTATGTGCAAATGCTTTACACACTGCCTCTGAATTAAGCCTGACTGCTCGTGCCAAGCTACCACGAGGGTGAGCAGGGGTTACTTCACGAGTGTAACAACCCTTACCCTGACTAGGAAGAAGGGTCCCTACTTGGACAAAGGTGCAAGCCCTTGCCAACTAGAGATCCCATTTCTAACATTGGTTGTCAGCGGTGAGGATAGGACTTGTGTTTGCACTTGACTTACAGTGATTGGTGTGCACTACTACCATATCGCAGACCATTACGTACCACATACTGGTTCTTTTTCTTTTGGCCTATTTTTGATCTTGCCAGTTTTCAACTCACTACTTTTGTCATGCCTGAATCAATTGCATCATCCGTTGCATCTCTGGAAGTTATCTTTGAGGAGGATAGGTTGGAATCCTACGCCGTAAAGGAGCTACGAGCGATTTGTAAAAACCTGAAAGTCCAAATTAAAGGCCTCACAAGGAAGGAGGAGCTACAGAAGGCGCTGAGGGCCTGGGTAGCAGCCAGACATGCCAATGGGCAGCCTGGTGATCTCAGTGAGGAGGTGGAGGAGCCTATTTCCAGGGTGGATGTGCTTTTGGGTAGGGGGAACCCGCCAGGTCAGGCAGCAGCAGTCTGTCCCCAGAGGAGCTGGAGGACAGGCGGGAGGCAAGGCAGTTCGAGCTGCAGAAGCTCAGGCTGGAGAGTGAGCGGGAGGAGAAGAGATTGGCCATAGAGGAGAGGAAGATGCTCTTAGAGCATGAGAGAGAACTGAAGGAGCTAGAACTTAGGAGTAAGTCAGGCTCAGATGGTGGCAGCAATTCGTCCAGAAAGGCAGACAGGATTGTGCACATTCCCAAGAACGTAGGCAAGGAGTTCAAGAAGGGGGATGACATACAAAGGTGGTTTCAGGGTTATGAGGCAGCCATACACATGAATGGGGTCCCTGAGGAGAATTGGGGAGCAGGATTGTGGCCGCTTTTCCCTGAAGAAGCAAGGGATGCTCTGATAGCTTTGGGTAAGGGGTATCACCTCACCTATGCTGACATGAAGGATGCCCTTCTCACGAAGTATGGTCTTACTCCTGAAAAGTACAGGGATCAGTTCAGGTCCAGTAAGAAGTCTGATGTCAACACTTGGTTGGAATGTGTGGATGTGTTCTGCAGGTCTCTGGATGGTTGGGTGAAGGGCAATAGTGTGACAGATTTTCAGGGGCTCTACAACTTGATTGCATGGGAGCACTTGTCTAGTCTATGTTTTGCAGATCTGCGCCAGCACCTAGTGGATAGTAAGCTAACTGACCCCAGGAAGCTTGCTATGGAAGCGGACCGCTGGGTGAGTACCAGGGTCCACAAGAAAGCGTTTGGGGGAGACTCAGCCAAAGGTGGGCAGGGTCCCCAGCAGAAAGGTGGGGGGACAAGGGTAAAGCACAGGAGTTCTCTAAAGGGCCCCAAACTAGTACCCAGGGTAAAGGTTCCCAGCCCCCGGTGATAAGAAGAAAGGGGTCTCTACAGGGAAGCCTGTTGAGACCGGCCCCCGCAAGTGTTATGCATGTGACCAGGTAGGTCACTTTAAGGGGGACCCCAAGTGCCCAAAGGGGACACAGCCACCCACCGGTGGACAGTCCAAAGTGTTGGCTAGTGTAGCGCTTGGGGAGGAGGGGTGCCCACAGGAGGGTGGGGATCCCGCAGAAATGACCCTTGTCTCACTAGGGGACAGTGAGATGGTCCCAGGAAACCAGGTGCCCCCTAACACAAAGAAATATAGCACCTGGGTGACCATTAATGGGAACAGGGTAGAGGCTCTCAGAGACACTGGAGCCAGTGTGACCTCAGTCCGGTGTCACCTGGTGTCTGAGAAGCAAGTAGTCCCCAGGGCATTCCACCAAGTAGTTGCTGTAGACAACTCAGAGCGCCAATGTATGGTGGCGCAGGTTCCCTTTGAATGGGGGGGTCTCAGGTCCCTTGAGGGTGGTTGTGAGCCCTACCATGCCTGTAGATTGTCTGCTAGGAAACGACCTGGAGCAGTCCTTATGGAAGGAGGTTGAGCTCAGGTCTCACTTGGAGATGCTTGGGTTGCCAGAGTGGGCATGCGTGTCTACTCGGTCAATGGCAGCCGGAAAGGGTGATCAAGAGGACTTGGAGCCTGAAACAGTGGCCCAAGTCCCTGCCAAGAGAAAGGGCAGGGGGCGCGGGAAACCGGCCCCCGACGTTCCCACGGACCGGGAGGAGGCGGACCTCGAGGGGGACGCCCCGGTGCCTACAGGGGAGCAGGTAGCCGAACTGGGAGACATCTCTGAGCTGACCCATTGGCAGCAAGAAGGGGGTCCCACCAGGGAGGAATTCTGCAGGGAGCAGAACGAGTGCCCTACTCTGGAGGGTCTGCGGCGGCAGGCTGCAGACCAGGCAGCTGGTAATCAGTCCGGGTCACATCTGATCTACTGGGAGAGTGGTCTCCTATACAGTGAGCCTAAGGTTGCTGAGCCTGGGTCAGCCCGTGTGCTGGTGGTACCCCAGCGCTTCAGGACCTTCCTACTGGGTCTGGCTCATGACGTGCCTTTGGCAGGACATTTGGGGCAGGACAAGACCTTTGACAGGCTTGTCACCCACTTCTTTTGGCCCCAAATGCGAAGGCAGTCAGATGCACACTGTAGGTCTTGCCAAACTTGCCAGGCAAGTGGTAAGAGTGGGAGGAAGGTCAAAGCTCCTCTCCAACCTTTTCCTGTTGTTGGAACACCCTTTGAAAGGGTAGGGATGGATATTGTGGGGCCACTGGATCCCAAGACAGCCATGGGCAACAGGTACATCCTGGTCTTGGTGGACCATGCCACCCGGTACCCGGAGGCAATCCCTCTCAGGACAACGACGGCGCCAGTGGTGGGCCGGGCGTTAATGGGGATCTTTTCCCGTGTGGGATTCCCCAGAGAGGTGGTTTCTGATAGGGGGACCAATTTCATATCGAAGTATATGACATCCCTGTGGAAGGAGTGTGGTGTAACCTACAAGTTCACCACTCCTTACCACCCACAAGGAAACGGTCTGGTGGAGAGATTCAACCAGACCTTGAAAGGCATGATCAAGGGTCTAACAGAACCCTTGAGGCGTAAGTGGGACGTCCTCTTACCATGCCTACTTTTTGCGTACAGGGAGGTGCCTCAGAAGTCTCTTGGGTACAGCCCCTTTGAGCTCCTGTATGGCCACCCTGTCAGAGGACCTCTGAGTTTGGTAAAGGAAGGCTGGGAGGCGGCTCCCAGGAAAACTCCCCAGGATGTATTTAGCTACATGCTGGCCTTTAGAAACCAAACTGCCCGCTTCAGGAAACTCGCTCAGGCGAACCTAGAAGCAAGCCAGGAAGAAATGAAGAGATGGTATGACCAGAATGCCACTCTGGTCGAATTTCAACCTGGGCAAAAAGTGTGGGTCATGGCCCCAGTGGCACCTTGTGCCTTGCAGGACAAGTGGACTGGGCCATATGAGGTAAAGGAGCGCAAAAGTAACGTCACCTACCTGGTGGATTTGCAGGCTCCCAGGAACCCTTTGAGGGTCCTTCACGTGAACCGCCTCAAGCCCCACTTCGAGAGGTCCGAAGTGAGTATGCTCTTGGCGACAGATGATGGGGTGGAAGAGGAGAGTGAGCCTCTCCCTGACCTCCTGTCTACCAAGGAGCATGATGGGTCATTTGAGGGTGTGATCCTCTCCCCTACTCTGACTCAGGAGCAGCAGGGGGACTGTCGCCAGTTGTTGGGACAGTTCGCCCCACTGTTCTCTCTGACCCCCGGTGTTACTCACTGGTGTACCCATGACGTGGACACCGGTGACAGCCATCCTGTGAAGCACAAGATTTACAGGTTGACTGACCGAGTCAGAGCCAGCATCAAGGAGGAGGTCTCTAAGATGTTGGCGTTAGGGGTGATTGAGCCCTCCCACAGTCCTTGGGCCAGCCCAGTGGTCTTGGTCCCAAAGGCTGCGGCGCCCGGTGCCACTCCAGAACTCCGGTTTTGTGTGGACTACCGTGGGCTCAATGCCGTCACCAGGACTGACGCGCACCCCATCCCCAGAGCTGATGAGCTCATTGATCGGTTGGGAGCTGCCCGGTTCCTCAGCACGTTTGATTTGACGTCTGGGTACTGGCAGATTGCCTTAACCGATGGGGCCAAGGAGAGATCAGCGTTCTCAATCCCAGAAGGTCATTACCAATTCCGGGTGATGCCCTTTGGGTTGAAGAATGCCCCTGCCACCTTTCAGAGGTTGGTCAATCAGGTGTTGGCTGGGCTGTAGGATTTCAGTGCCACCTACCTGGATGACATTGCTGTGTTCAGTTCCAGCTGGGAAGAACATTTGCAGCACCTTGAGAAAGTGTTGAGGGCTCTGCAAGGTGCAGGCCTCACGATCAAGGCCAGTAAGTGCCAGATCGGGCAGGGTTCTGTGGTGTACTTGGGACACCAGGTAGGAAGCGGCCAGGTGGCGCCCCTACAACCCAAGATTGACACCATTCTGGCTTGGGAGCCCCCCAAGACCCAGACAGAGGTGAGAGCCTTCTTAGGTCTCACCGGTTATTATAGGAGATTTGTTAAGGGCTATGGCACCATCGTTGCCCCCTTAACAGAGCTGACCTCTAAGAGGCAGCCCAGGAAAGTGATCTGGACTGAGTCCTGCCAGAAAGCTTTTGATGCCCTGAAGGCAGCCATGTGCACGGCGCCCGTGCTCAAGGCACCTGACTTCTCCAAAGAATTTGTCGTGCAGACTGACACTTCAGAGCATGGTGTGGGAGCGGTGCTCTCACAACTGAACGAAGAGGGCCTGGATCAGCCTGTAGTCTTCCTTAGCAGGAGACTACTTCCCAGGGAACAGAGGTGGAGTGCCATAGAAAGGGAAGCTTTTGCTGTGGTCTGGGCACTGAAGAAGTTGAGACCATACCTGTTTGGGACTCACTTCCGGGTTCAGACAGACCACAGGCCCCTCAGATGGTTGATGCAAATGAGGGGTGAGAATCCAAAACTGCTGAGGTGGTCCATCTCCCTACAGGGAATGGACTTTACGGTGGAACACCGTCCTGGTACAGAACACGCCAACGCAGATGGTCTGTCCAGGTTCTTCCGCCTTAGTGAAGAGAACTCCAATGGGGTTGGGTAGTTCTCCCTACTTTCAGCTGGAGGGGACATGTGTTAGACTTGGCATCTTTTGGCGTGTTTCCCCTGACTTTTTGCTTTCTGACCTCCCGGTTTTGACTCTGTTTTTGCTGGTGTAATGATTCTGCGCACTTTCCTCACTGCGGTCCAGTGGGAAAGTGCAAGTGCTCCTGTATAAAATGTGTTATGGATTGGTGTTTCCATGATTGGCCTATTTGGTTTATCTGTCAGTCCCTTGTAAAGTGCACTGCGAGTGCCAGGGCCTATAGACCAAATGCTGTTGGTGGGCTGCAGCACTGGGTTGTGCCACCCACGCAAACAGCCCGTAAAGTGTAACTCGGGCCTGCCATCGCAGAGCCTGTGCGCAGCCTGGGGCTGCCATGTCGACTTGGCAAGTGCACCCACTTGCAAGTCCCTAAACCTTCCCTTTGCTACATGTTAGTCACCCCTAAGGTAGGCCCAAGGTACCCCTGTGGGCAGGGTGCGGTGTATGCGAAAGGTAGGACATGCCCGGGTGTGTGCGGCATGTCCTGATAGTGAATCACAGCCTAGTTCGTTTTTCACTATTGCAAGGCTACCTGTTCCCCCTAGGCCAGAACGGGCAGTTTTGATTATTACAGTTTATAATCCTCACTGACCCCGGGAACAGGGTAGAAATTCGAGTTTAGTATGCCTGGACTCAGAATGATAAAATGCATCTTTTAGTGAAGTTGGTTTTAACATTCTGTGTTTGAAAATGCCACTTTTAGAAAGTGGGTATTTTCTTGTCTAACCATCCAAGCCTGCCTCTGCGAGGTTGTGTATTCCTTGTCTGGAGTGTGAGTGACAGGGGCTGGGGGATGCCAGGAGACAGGGTGAGTCAGCGCAGGGCTGAATAGCCAGATCGACATATAGATGGGTGGGAGGGGTCGCACCTGGGCCCTGAATAGGACAGTGCCTTCCCTCCACAATGCTGGCTCCACCTCCTGTGGTGCGTCTGATGTCCCTGGCCTACTCACTGAAAGAAGGGACGGAGACTTGTCAACAAAGTGCTCCAGAACTGGTTTGGACTAGGCAAAGGCCTCTCTGCCTTCAGAGAACAAAGGAATTTGGGATATAAATATTGGGGCCCTGACCCCATGAATTTAGATCTCGCTGGAATCAAGGAACCTGCCAAGACGAAGAGCTGGAAGAGCTGCCAGGAGGAGTACTGCCCCTTTGCTGTGTTGTTGCTTTGTTGGGTTGGCCTGCAGCTGCTGCTTCTGCCTTGGGCAGTGAAAGGACTGGACTGAACTTTCTACAAACTTGTGCTGAGTATCTCCAAGGGCCTGGAACCGAGCTGGCCTCCTGTTAAGAAGTCTCAGGGACTACAAAGACTTCACAAGCCTCTGGGTACCGCTTCTGGAACGCTGTTTCAGTCGCCACAGAGGAAGGGAACTGCAACCGACTCCGTCAACCGAATCCATCCCTGGCCGGTGACCTGTTTGCACCGCAGACCGCATCGCCCCGCTTCGCATCGCAACCCTGGTCTCACCGTGGGCGACGTCCGACGCCGCCAACATCGAGCCGCTGCTTGCACCGTGACCTGTGGGCACCGCAGTTCGCATCGCATCGCTTCACTGTGCCAGCCGGACCAGACCGACGCTGTCGCTGCAACTGGCTCGAGAGTCGTGACCGCACCGCATTTGAAGCACCGCTCGCACGTCTGCGACGCACCGCTCCGACTCGCACCGCTGTCCGATGCCAGCTCCCGCACTCCGGCTTGGTCGCCTGCATCGCAACCTGTCAGCACCGCATCGAGCATCGTCTCACCCTGCATCGCACGCCTTGGACTCACCGACTCCGTCTGCACGACGCTCATCGAGCCGCTGCCTGCACCGCATCGAGGGACACCGCACCTTGCATCGCTCCGTCTTGCACCGCAACCGCGACGAACGCCGACCGGCTCGTACACTCCGTACCAGCCACAACGAGAAAGGTACTGTAACCGAGTCTGTTCACGACTCTGCTGGCCCGTATCGACGCGGTCGGCTGGAACTGTTAGACTCTGTGGTTTTCAGCATCACGGTAGGCTCGGACGGAGCTACCGACTCGTACGAACTTTGCTTTTGTGCTATTCCTGCAAAGAAGAAGTTACCGTATCAAGTATTCATTCGTAAAGTATAGTATTGTGGATTTTTGTCGTAATTGGTCTTGTCTTGAGTATATAAAATATTGGTTATTTTTCTAAACTGGTGTGGTGTCCGTTTGTAGTGCTTACACTGTATTACTGTTGGTTATGTGCAAATGCTTTACACACTGCCTCTGAATTAAGCCTGACTGCTCGTGCCAAGCTACCACGAGGGTGAGCAGGGGTTACTTCACGAGTGTAACAACCCTTACCCTGACTAGGAAGAAGGGTCCCTACTTGGACAAAGGTGCAAGCCCTTGCCAACTAGAGATCCCATTTCTAACACAAACCTACACATAGCAGAGGTTGCCCTAAGGTGTTATAAATAATCTATTATAGTTGCAGCATGGCTGCCACAGTTAGAGCCAGCATGTTGGCCATCTTGGAGAGAGAAAACAATGATACACTATGGACAACAGCATTCCATAATGGTGTCCTGGTTTACAAGAAGCGTCTACATGAGATGAGGTCACACTTGGAGCAACGCTTTTGGGAGGACCACAAAGCCTACAATTCCCTGCTGCATCCCAGAGGAGGGGCTTGCCTGCGGGGGCTGGTCAGGTGCATAAAATGCCACTTATCTGCCTGCAGTGCGGGAAACACTTGGAGCATCCCTGGTGGCAGGCCCACAAGGCCCATAATTCCTTGCTACACCAAAGAGAAGTGGCTTGCATTTGGGTGCTGGTCGGGCACATAAAATGTCGCTTATCTAGCTGTGGAATGGGACGCTCCCGGGTGCGTGCCCGGGCGAAGGCAGGTCCCAGAGCAGCCCGTCTGTGCCCATCTGAGCCTTGGCTGGGCTACCCCATTTATATTTGCTGGCTCAAAGAGTGAAATTGGTAAGCAAAATCCCATTGCCCCATTGGCCCTGTTGCCCAAAGGGGATCCCAGGATTGCCTGTCTATTATATCCTCAGAGGGACATCCCCATTGAGGGTAAATTCCCAGTCGGTGGCCACAGTGGCTGAGATTCATTATGACCCAGGTACCTCCTCTTTTGAATCGGCCCAGCCTGCAAAGAAAAAGGAAAAGCAGGATGTGTCTTTTAAAAAGAGGCCAGACTTTGAGAGGGCTAGCCCTAGTGACTGTAGTAATGCCCCCTTGGAAATTATGGACTTACAAAACCATGATAGAAATGTGGACTCAACTCGAACATTGAGTAGCTTAAAGATGTGCATTGAACCTCTGATGAATAATTTTTATGAGAGAGTTGACATTTTAATTAAAGTGTTGTGGAAGGTTTATATGATAAAATATCAATTTTAGAATCCTTTATTAAAAACCTGGGCCTCTCATTAGCAGATAAGACAAAATCAGGGGCCGATAATACACGTTCTGATTTACAATCGGCAATCCAACCGTGGCAATCACAGCAATTTGATTCAGAATCAGCACCCTTCTAACCTTTCTAGTACCACCACCATACAGAAACGTCTTGGTCAAGGCAGATAGACCCAAGAATACCTCAACTGAAGTCGCAGATGAGAGGGGTGTGACTTCTGAGATGGTCAAAACCTTCCTCACCCTGGACCCCATTATTTAGCGGGATAAAGCCATTTTGAGAACCTGAGATGAGGATGGTAGTCTTCCCATCATTGTTCCTGACAGACCATTAGGTCCCTTTGGTGGCTATCCTTACTAGAGTCCAGCCTTTGAGGCCAGGAATGAGAGAAACTACCCTTCAACTAAAAAATAAAGTTATCCATTGGTGTAACAGACAGATGAGGGGAGTGAACCTCCTAACATGCATAGTCAGAAGAATTGAGTTGGTGGACAATATGTAGAAAACGTGGGAGAGGGGTTGCGTTATTATTGACTTCGACCAACCAGACATTGCTGGTTATTTAATACAGCAAGTTTCCCAGATTAATTCCCCCTCAACAAGGATTAAGGTACTCCCTTTAGGTTGCTTTTATCCGCCGGGTATTAACCCAAAAGCTTATACGAAGACATACAGGCCATCAGGATACGACTATGGTTGTCCAGTTGACAAATATATTTAATCTTCTTAGCCCACTCGATTGCAATGATTGACTGACCACCTCTGATAGAAATTCTCCTCCCTTACAGGCAGTGTTTGATGGCCAGATGACAAATCAAACCCTTGTCACAGTATATAAGCCAAATACCCTCATCAAGATTTTGAGTTGGAACATTGTTGTTTAGATAATAATAAATCTGATGATAGAGAGTGTAACTTTATCAAAGGTCATCATATTGCTGGGCTCCAGGAAACATGGAATGTAGCTAATTCCCTCTACATGGATGGGTGTTTTTCATTTTTCTCTCCAGCATTACTCTCCCCAGCAGGTAGAGCAAGGGGTGGCTTAGTCATTTTGGTTTCCTTAGATATCACCTGTAAGACGCTCCAAGTCAATACCAGATCACAGTATTTGCTTGCGGTCAAGCTAGTTTTTAAAAAGCCCCCTAGCATTTTAGTGCTTAACTTCTATAATTCATAATTGCAGACCAAAACATCTGAGCACATATTGTCTTAAAGGTCTTTTTGGATGTCAATGCTGAAAATCAACAATCTTCGTATACAGTGGTCTTATTATTAAATTTTAACATACACCCCTGCCTTTCCCCATGTCAAGTTATTGATGAGTGTCTTCTAGATGAATATCGACATCTTGAACACACGAGGCAAGGAGATTTGCTTAGTACCATTTTGGCTGATCACAATCTGGTATTTACAGATCAGAACAATAAAGGTTCGGGACCTTCTGAAGTTATCCCCACATTAATAAGTAGAGGTTTTAATTCCACTATTGATTATATTTTTTACCTCTGCCTATTTAGTTTATGTTCTTAAGCAATGTAGGGTTACCTGGAACCAGTTTAGTGACCATGACCCATTGCATCTTAGTATAGATTGGAGACTAGAGGAGGAAGTAGTGACTAAAGAAGGGCCGGAGACTCAAGATATCAAGCTTATTGATCAGGGTTGCAGACTAAAATGGAACAAGGTGGACTCAGAATCTTTTTTTGTCAATTTATATATTGCATGAGGTCAGGACATTAATTTTTTGTTTAAAGGTTACCTTACAACCAGAAGTATTATTAAGAGCCTCTAACAGGGTCTGTAAGCAGGTTTCAAAGAGTCTAAACCATGTGGGCGGTAAGAATAAGGAGCCTATTAATCGATGGTTTGGCCACAAATGTTCAGAGGCTCATCAAAGAATATATACAAAGTGGCAATAACTGACCGAAAAAATGAAATTAGAAAAGATGCTTGGGAACTTCTTCTCTGCAGTGCCAGATTTTGCGAAATAGCCAATCTCCCTTATTTCACTGGCGATGGCAGTGGAGCAGTAGAGTGTCATATTTCTCCTGATAATTGAGTGCAACATTTTAAAAGGATATATGGTTCAGTTACCATTGAAGCTATAACTATCAATAGGGAGTGCCCCTACGGTAAATCTAATTTGGAATTCCCTGAGGAGGAGGCAAATGAGGCAAATATTTACATGTCCAAAAATAAGGCCCCAGGCCCAGATGGAGTACCTGCTGAACTGTTTAAAATGTATTCAATGGATTAACTCATGTCTTAAATGCCACATATAAAGTGGGTATTGCTCCATCATGGTTCAGGTAAATAATTATACCCGTGTTTAAAAAAGGGTAGAGAAAATACCCACAATGCTATAGGCCTATATTGCTTATAGATTCAGTGGTTGAGGTTATGGGGCGAGTTATTCTTTCTAGATTAAATAGGAGGCTGGATGAAAATAATGTACTGTCTGACCTGCAGTATGGTTTTAGGTCTGACAGGGGTACCCTAGACCTATGTTTGAACCTACAGATGATAACAGGGAAATCCACAATTACCAAGGAGGGCTCGCTACATTTAGCCTTTATGGATCTCATGTCAGCTTTTTAATATTAGAAAATTGTGGACAATCCTCCTTAACATGGGTATTGACAGGGATATTGTGAACTTCTTGCATGAACTACACAGGGATCTGACTGCTGTAGTCAGTTATGATCAGTATGGGAGCTCTTCCCCACAGTTTAAGGTTCCCCAGGGGGGTGTGGGGGTAAGACAGGGGTGCATCTTGGCCCACTTTTGTTTATATTAAATATTAATCATCTGGGCCCAACACTATGTGCCGCTTGTAAAGATATCCCATGGGAACTGCCTTATCTTATCCTGGCCCTACTCTATGTTGACGATGCAGTGTTGTTAGCGAGAACTGCTGTGGGACTACAGCAAATCCTTAAGTATTTTGTCAGTTTTATGAATAGTTTGGATTTGAGTACCAACTATAACAAATCCCACACAATGGTTATAGGCTCTAGAGGTAGGGGACACGGAAAATGTATCCTAGAGGGATTCAATATCACCTGAGTAAAGGACTTTTTCTATCTTGGGGGATTATTTGATGATAAAGGCTCTTGGGCCCCTTTGGTGAAAGCTAAAAGAAGTGCGATGGCCAGAGTGCCTGCCTCTGTGTTTGATTTTGCTTCCTATCTGTGAGCAAAGCCTATTAAGGCCCTGATTAAAATGTATCAATCTTAATGTATCTCCACCATGAGTTATGGTAGCGATATTTTGGGTTACAAAGAGGCCATAGAGCTACAAGTATTTGAAAATAAATGTATGAGCCGCTTATTATCTGTGCTCCAATCTACTCCTTCTTTTATCTTGCGTGAAGAATTAGGGATAGGATACATATCAGATTTGTTAATATTGCAACCCATGCTTAGGTGGATCTCAATATGGTTAAGTACAGAGTTGGGATTGAACCAGGTTCTGTTGAAGGACTGCATGAAACTTGAGAGGCTGGTTCTATTCCCTGGCTTAGATACATTAAATACTTATTTGCAGAATAAGGATGCCCTGATTTATACAGGTTGCCAGAAAGGATTGTCCATGAGGACTTATTGTGAGTCAAGAGACAACATACATCTGCAGCACAAGTAAAGAGAGAGATGAGGGAGATGAGTAACGCCTCTATACGAGCTTATGTTGATCTGAAGTCAAGTATGACCATTGAACCCCATCTTAAAGTGGTCACAAACCCTCATCATCACTTCCTATTAGCAAGATTTAGATTACATTTATTGCACTGGCTTTTGGCACTGCCTCTGGGTTGGAAAAAAGTAGAAAATCTAGGCTCTTGCAGTTGTGATTCCTTTTCAGACCAAGACACCATGCACTTTGTAATGTTTTGTGAACACTATAGATCTCTACGACAAAGGTGTATTTTATCTTTGTTGAGAGGTAAACAGTTTGCTCAAGATAGACCTGCATTTACCTTTTTACAAATGCTGCCTAATGAATGTATGTGTTTTAATGTGGCCAATTTTTTAATAGGGGCCCTAAGACATACACAGAAACAAGATACACACTCAAGATGATAACAGCAGTCGATTTGTTATTAATAGTGGGCGTTTTATGGTTTTAAATTTTTTTAGAAAGTTTTAAATATCACTGATTATTTAATTGTACTCTTTATGAGGGTAGTTCATACTATGAATTTAGGACAGTATTATTATTATGTCATTATCGAATGAGAAATGTTGTATCAATTCATCTTGCAAGTTTTCTTTTTTGAATTGATTATACCTTTTATGGTTTTAAGTAATCGAATATAGAATATTTGATGATGGCGATGTGATGAGGTACAATGCAGATGGAGTGAGCACCAAGCAAGTGACACATTACCACTGCCCGCAGAGCTGCAGAGTATCCCCTTAAGAAACATTAAAATAAAAAGAGGAGAATCAAAGAAATGAAAGGGGAACTGTAAAAGGAGAACATTGAAAACTAAAGGAATGGTCAGCAAGCCCTGACCCTTAAGCGTATTAATTTCAATGTGGATGTACACAAGTGATCAGAAAATGCCATCTTTCAGAGGGCAAGAGAGCCAATGCCTGATGTAGACTCAACCATTGCCCCATGCACTATGCTATCATAGATAGGAGCAAGGAGTAAATTGTGTTCAAACAGACCAATGGCACAACAGCATAACAGAGCTGACCCAAAGTCCCTCTATGCCTCACAAAGCCAAAAGATGGAGGACGAGAAAGACAGAAAGAAACTTCACAAAGGGATTGTCTGGCACTGGATTAAAGAGGCATGAGGTGCATTTAGGACTGCACAGCTTTGGTATTTGGCATGCTGATATTTAAATACACCGACTGCAGCTTCTGAGCAGAGCTTTGGGCACCGGACTCATTATTATACAAATTAAGCACTATATAGATATATATATATTACCCAGTGGTAGTCAGTTAGGTCAGCGTTACCATAGGGAATGGCTTTTTTGTTTTGCTAATAACTTTGGTGCCATTTGACGAATCTCCATGAAATTTCCCCAAAACTGCTCTTTTTTGGCTCCTTTGTGCAAGCGGGGCTGAGAAAAAGGGGTCCCAAAAACAATATCTGCATGCATATTCCATAGACTTTTTGGTAAGCGATATTGTAAAAACACTTAAAGGAATTCCACCAAATTGGGCAGGAAGCTAGATGTTGGTGCAGAAAGCCTGCTTTTTGTTATCTGGTTTAATCCATTCAGTAGTTTTGGAGATATTAAGCTCCAAAAATATTTGTATATCAGGAGTTGGGTTCGCGGGACAAGAGTCCCTCGAACCCATTTAAAAAAATAGAGCTTCCCGGTTGGCCCGGGGGGATTTTTTCCCTTGGGCCAATTTGCCCCCAAGGGAGACACGCTCTGGTTGGCTGCCAGCAACATGAAAATAAATGTTGCTGGCAGCCATTACAGGACTCGGGGGCTTAGTCACCTATCCTAAAATGTAAAAATAAATATATAAGGGGGTAGGGTAGGGATGCCCTGCCACCCTACCCCTTGTGGGGGGTCCCAGAGAAACAACCCATTGACCAAAATTGAAAGAAATGTGGCAGTTTTTTCAGCGCTCCTGCTCCTAAAGGCCCTGGGGCCCTTCGAAGCCCAACGCGGCCCTAGACCCCCCCCATCCCATGGTGCCTGGCTTTCAATTGAAAGGAGAGGGTCCCTGCAGCCCCGTCCCCATGCCTATATAAGCCCCGGAGACCCCATCCTCCAGGGTACAATAATCTACAGTGTCCCAGGGAGCCCACCCACAAGACACTGTGGTTCCCTGCCTGGGAGAGTGCTAGCTATACTTGTTCATAAAGCCCATAGGCTCACTTTTTTCACTTTTTGTATTTTGGTGCTGCAGAAGTCTGTGCATGGCAGTAGGATTAGCAGAATATACTTTACGTTAAAAAAACTAGAAACTCACTGAAAAAAACTAAGGTTAAAGTGACTGTGAGAAACTGGGTTGTTGGTTGACTGTGGTTTGAGCCTTGGTCAAGCAACAGCCACAATCCCTTGCAGGGTGAATCACAAAAAGTCATTAAATTAACCTGTGCTTAACCCCGGGTTAGACAAAGCAGTCAGGATTAACTTAGAGGCAAAGTAGTTATGCAACACACAGACAGTAATAAAGTGAAAACACAAGAAAAATCCCAAACCAGTTTAGAGAAAAAGAGTAAACTTTGATAAATTATTCGACACCAAAACTACAAAAA
Organism: Calotriton arnoldi; assembly: GCA_963921515.1. Classification (NCBI taxonomy): domain Eukaryota; kingdom Metazoa; phylum Chordata; class Amphibia; order Caudata; family Salamandridae; genus Calotriton; species Calotriton arnoldi. The sequence continues at coordinate 976,945 of CAWUFW010005833.1, read as the reverse complement.
TCCAATCAGTAGAACCAGAGTTATGAATTTTTAAAGATTTTAGTAAAAACTATCACCTAAAGAAATCAAAGCGCCAACTGCGGACATCTAGTTGTGCAGGATCGAGCCAAAGTCGAAAAGTATGGTCAGCCGCAACGGACTGCAGTTCGGATGCTCAAAGCCGATTGGGCCCGATCAGAGCTTACCTTTGGACTTCGAAGAAATTCGGAGAAAAAGTGTCTGAGAAGGTAAAGTTCAGCGGTTCAAGGATGCAGGAGGTGTCCGACGAGGGAGCGTCGTCGCTGGATAGCCTTTGGTCAAAGTCGCGGTGAAGATTTCTACGCTCGAACTAAGTCTCTGAAATGGAAGTCAAAAATCTCCATCTTGATGAGGCAGAGGGCTGTAGCCGAAGACAGTTCCACAATGCTGGAGGAGACTCCTTTGGTGAGGGACAACTGAAAAGAGGTGGCTGCTGCTCAGAAGAATGTAGCGGAAGAAGCCAATAAGTCAAATCCAACTGGTGGTGCACCTCAGGCTGGCTAGGTGAGCAGGTTGGTCCGGGTCTCCTCCTTAGAGCACATTGGAGCCAAAATTTGTCCTCAGTTTTGGATTTGGGCTATCTGGGCACTTTGAGCACAACTTCCAAGGGTCCAGGACTGGAAGGGCACCACTTGGAGGGTCAGGACTCACTCAGGTTGGGTCCAGGTGTGGATTTAAGATAGAGGAAGGTTTTTGTGTCTCTGTGGCTCTGAACAGGAGGCCAGCAAACTAGCCCCTGTGAGCCACTCTGGAGGTCTTGGGTCAGATCAAGTCCTTGTACACAGGCAGAAGGCAGCAGGACAGCAGGGCAACAGGACAGCAATCCAGCAGTGCAACTATCCTTCAGAGCAGCGGTCCAGCAGAGTGGCAGCCCTCCCAGCAGCATAGCAGTCATTCTTCCTGGCAGATTATTCACAGGTCCAGAAGTGTACTGAAGAGTTGGTGTCTGAAGTTCTATTTTTATACCCTGATGCCCTCTTTCTGGAAGGTGGGAGAAGCCTCTAGACAGTGGCTTTGAAGTGCATGGAATTTCATGCCTCCCCTGCCCTGGCTCCAAGCTGGATACAGTGACAATGTGGAAGTTTGTGGAAGGCAGAGTACAGGCTATTCTTTTCCAAGTGGGGCTGTACACAGCTCTGCCCCCATCCTGCCAGCAATTGGCCCATTCAGGCACACCTAATCCCTTTACTGTGTGACTGTGTGGGAGGAGTTCACAAAGTCTAACTGTCCGTTATACCCAGTCATGTGACCCAAGACAGTCTACAGACACAGGGCAGGAAAATACCAGCTTTCTAAAAGTGGCATTTTCAAAATTGTAATGAAAAATCTGGCTTTGCCATTAAAGGGGCTTTATCACTGCAATTTCATAGACGCCAAACATGACACAGCTACCTGCTCCCAATTAGAAATTACAGTTTATTAAAAGTAATAAGGGAGGGGCGTGGCTTGGAAGGCCAACATGGCGGATGCAGCCTAATCGGGCTCCGAGCGTCCATGCCGTAATCCACATATAATCCGTCCAAAATCCTGTTCAGACGAGCTGATCGGTGACAAATTTGATCCCGGCAGTGCGGGGAGTGCTGTTTCCCAGCGATCGGCAGCTGCAGAGCCGGGACAGGTGCTCCGCACCGCATAGACGCGGAGGGAGAGACATGGGCCAGGGCCGGGGCAGGCAGCCTCCGTCTAGACACCGGGCCTGTCGCTCGCAGAACTGCTGTGGAGCCGGGGGCCAGGTCGTGGCCCCAGAGGTGAGCGGTGGGTCTAGTGCGGGGGGCCCGGCGGCGAGTACCGACTGTTGCCTGATACCCTGAGACCGGGATGGGCCCACGAGAAAAGAGGGCCTACCTTCCCTGGTGCTGCTGATCGCCCTGGGAGACCCCCGGCTGGGGGTTCTGTGCTGCACCCGCGCCACGGCGAAGACCCAGCGACCCCTGAGTGCCAGCGTGACAACCAGGTGAAGGCCGCACGTACATCCAAGGCCGGGGGCACCATATTGGTCACTACCAACGGCCTGCGTATAGGCCCTGCAGGCGGGGGGCCTAGTACCTCGTCCCGGCCGCCGCGCCTCTTCCCATCGCTCTACATTTATGAGGGTGAATTAATCAGTGGCCGCAGAAGCCTATATCGATGGCAGGGATAGACTCTCACCTGCACCGTGCCGATTGCCATCAAGGGTGCGAGCATGTTGACTTGCGCCGAGAGCTGATGAGAGAGAAGTGCTGCACCCCTTAATCGACTGGGGCACCCTGGGCCCCCCCCTGTTATCGACCGCTTTCGGGGTGGTGGCGTGAGCGCAGCCCCCGGAGCCTCTACAACGACGCTGAGACCCATGTTTCGACATCTTGCTGGGAGCGCTGTGGGCGGACGGTCCGGCGAGTCTGGTTCCATTTCAGCACCTACTTGGCGGGCGGTCGGGGGCTGCAGAAGCTGCTGAGCTAGGCTCGGCTTGCGGCCCAGGACATGCCTGTATCCGTGAGGACCTGCCGGCAGTGCTTCCCCGCGGTGGGCCCGACGCTGCCCTTACGGCCCTTCTTGGATGGAGTCGTACCCCCTACACTGGCGTGGGCACAAATCCGACATCTGAATCGTTTCCAAGGGGGCCCTGCGCCCGCTCCCCCTCGCCGTCTTCCATGGGCAGGGATAAACCTGGTGGGGCTGGCCCCAAGCAGGGCACCCTGGATCACTTCACTACACCTACCGGGGGCGCCACAGGGGGTTATGTGGCGGGCGCAGTACCGGACAATGCGGCACTCCTAGCGGCGATCAATGACGCCAGAGACAAGTTGGATGCCAAAATCAGTGCGGTGGGGTCAGAGGTCTCATTCCTGCGCCAGGACCTCCAAAAAGCGATGGACCACATCACAGAAGCAGAGGCGCGGGTATCGACGGTGGAGGATTCGGTGACTACCCTCCAAAAAAAGGTCAATAAGCTAACTGTAGTATCGCAGGAACTTGCCTCCAGAGTAGAAGATGCAGAAGGCCGCGCAAGGCGCAATAACCTGCACTTTGTGGGCCTGCCGGAGGGATGTGAAGGATCCTACATGACCCGCTTTATTGCCCAGTGGCTCACAGATCTCATGCCAAAGGACCTGCTATCCTCATGTTTTGTCATAGAGCGGGCCCACCGGGCACTGACTACGAGACCTCAATTTGCAATACATGCTTTTGTATCCAGCTAGGATGCGAGTTATATTTAACTCCAAGTCATATTTCTTTGACACACCGGAAGCAGTATTTGCATGGACAGACGAACACGCTCACCTCAGACCGCATACGCCACCCCCGCAGAACTCAGACTCCTCCCGGGGCCCGCTACGGAACAGACCTCAAAGGACAAAATCAAAGAGACGCCATAGATCCGGGTCAGACAGGCGATCCTCCAGTCCAGAACGTGCATCCTGAGTAGACCAGTCTTACATCAAGCAGCAAATCATAATAGCCGTGTATTGCTCTTCACTGTGACTATCCTGATATTCATTGTTCTCTGAACGGGCGTGAACGCCCAGCCATAGGGCTGCTAGGCCCTGGACATTTTCACCTCCCTCTGTTAATGTTTTGTGGGTGGGTTGGGTATTGTTGGCGTGGGTACCCGGGTTCCCCCTGTTGGGGGCCTGGTGTGCCCTACACCGCGACAGATGCTCCTAGTTTATGGCAGTGTCGGGTGGGGGGTGGGGGGATACTAAGGGAATTCAGTTTCATTGTGTTTTTACGTGCAGACGCATTATCTAAATCCCAACGCTATCCTTACAGTGACCTCATAGACACGGGATGATGGTACAGACAGACACAGCCTCCTCAGGGGACCTTACTGTGGTTTCTTGGAACGTCAGGGGTCTGCTCAACAAAATAAAACGGGGGGGGGTCCTACGCCAGGCCAAAAGATATGGGGCCGACATTCTACTCCTACAAGAAACTCACCATCTTGGTACCAAAACCCCATGCCTGGCCAGATTTGGGTACCACTATATATACCACGCAGGGTTCACCAGGGGGTCACGGGGAGCAGCCATTCTGATACACCGAAGAGTCCCTTTCCAACACACAAAACACTGGGTAGATCCAGGGGGCCGATATGCTATTGTCACGGGCACACTTCATGGTGAGCACGTCACCATAGGTAGTATTTATGCTCCCCCCCTATGGGGACGACATTTGTAGACAAGATTTCCAGGCTTTGGGGGGAAGTGCCGGAGGGCTTGACCCTCCTAGGTGGGGACTGGAACGACACCATGGGTCCAGTCGATGGACAGCGCAGCTCTGACAGCCACCCGTCGGTAGGTCCTTCAAAACTTAATTTATTGGTGTCCACCTTAGGCTGGGCAGACGTCTGGCGTGCATATCACCCCGCCGAACGCAGCTACACATTCATGTCCGCAGTACATGGTTCGCAGTCCCGTTTAGATTACTTTTTTACACCTCGCACATATATCCATAGATTTTCACAAGTCGCTCACCTCCCCAGAGGGCTTTCAGATCATTGCCCGATTACTCGTAAACTCCATATTTGCTCCCCCTTTCGATGGCGGATGTCCTCATGGCACCTTCGAAATCCGGACTATCAGGACATGCTACACAAGGTAATCTCCGAATATTTGGACAATAATATAGATTCTGCCCCATCTCAAGGCATCCTCTGGGAAGCCCTAAAGTCCACAATTCACGGGGCAGAAATTAGCTATCGCACCAAAGAGAAACGTGCGTGACAAGCACAACTGGCAGACCTAGAGTCACGCCAGGCGTCCCTGGTGATGCAACTTAACCGGGACTCCAGCCCCCCTCTCCAACGCAACTTGTTACAAGTGCAGCAAACAATACAGCAATATCTGATGGGCGAAGCCAAAGAGATTTCGGAGGCGTCGCAACACTGGATATATCAATAGGGAGATAAGTCGAGTAAAATGCTTCATAGGTTATGCCAGGCAGACAAATCCCCCGCTGCAGGTCCTACCCTCCGAGACGCCGAGGGGGTCTTGTGTTCGTCCCCAGAAATGGTAGCTCGGGAATTTGCACAGCATTTCTCCTCACTGTATGAGCGACGCGAGCAACTCTCCGAGGCTCAAATAGCAGAATTCCTTATAGATACCCCACCCTGCAGGCTCACAGACCATATGCGAGACTAACTGGAGGCTCCCATCACCATAGAGGAACTGAGCGGGGCCCTGCATGCTATGCGTCCTGGGCGGGCCCCCGGAACTAATGGATTCCGTATGGAGTTCCTGCGGCCGAATATCCGCACAGTAGGCCCCCATTTGCTGGCAGCAATACAGGAGGCTCAAGAACAGAGTATATTACCCCGAGATTGGCGTCATGTGGAGATAGTTCTATTCCTAAAACCAGGTCGCCCTCCGGAGGAGCCATCATCATTCTGCCCTATCTCCCTTATCAACTTTGAGCCCAAACTCTTAGGGAAGGTCCTGGCCGATCGCCTACGGACTTGTGTGTCAGATTTAATTCACCCAGACCAATCGGGCTTTATGCCTTATAGGGCCACTCGCCACAACATACGAAGAGTACATAATGCCATAGCGTTGGCCCCGGATTTGGGACGCCCAGCGGCTATATTATTAGCTGACATAGACAAAGCATTCGATTATCTCAGCTGAGTCTACCTATTCAAACTTCTCGAAGCAGTAAATTTCGGCCCGCGTTTCATAGCATGCGTCCGTCTGCTCTACACCAACTTAACAGCCTCTGTCCGTATAGCAGGACATCGCTCAGACCCATTCCATATTTGTAGGGGCACAAGACAGGGTTGCCCCCTCTCCCCGCTGTTGTTCGCCCTAGCAGTGGAACCCTTGGCAGCATGGGTCCGGAGCGACCCGATGCTCCGTGGATTTGAATGGTCTCAGTCAAGATCAGACCGCATTGCGTTATACGCAGATGACGTCCTTTTCTTTATGACTGACCCGTGGATTTCGGGGCCACGTATTTCTACAAATCCTCAGAGTGTTTGGGGAAACTACAGGTCTGCACACCAACCCTGCCAAATCTGTGCTTTTTCCAGTATGCGGTAACCAGGGGCGGGGTACCTGGGCGACGCAGCTGTCGCACGCATCAGGGGGTTTTAAATATTTGGGCATCTTTGTGTCACCATGCCCGAAGAATTCATGGGCAAATAATATCAGCCTGCTACTCACGAGTTTAAATAGTGAAACGACAATATGGTCCTCCCTCCCACTCTCATTATATGGGCGGTCGGCCATCTTTAAGATGGTTTCTCTACCCAGAATTCTTTACAGACTACAAAATTTCCCTTACAACATTCCGTGATCCTGGTTCACGCAAGTACGGGCCATACACAATAAATTTCTGTGGAACGGAGGGGCGATCAGGGTAGCGCTGCACACCTGCACACAATCCACGTTCTGTGGGGGTATTGCGGCAGCAGATATATACGCATACTATGTAGCCTCCCACCTATTAATAATAAACGAATGGTGGTACAATTCTCCAACTGACCTGGCTTTTGCGCTAGAGCATGCGACAATGGAGGGAGTTCCCCTTCTTCAGCTCCTATATAGCTCCAGACGCCTAGATATACTACCCCCGGCGAGCAGAGTGGTAATTCAGCTATGGCGGTATACGGTGAGACAGATGGGGTGGTGCGGGACTCTAACCTAAGCAACTCCTTTGTGGCATGGCACATACCTCCGTCCGGTGGCGGCCCTGAAGGGGTTCCGGGGGTGGGACTTAGTGGGGATATCTTTCCTAGGGGATGTAATGAAGGGCACTACACTGAAATCTTTTCAACAGCTACAAGCAGAACTTCAATTACATAGGACACAATTTTACAAATATCTCCAATTACGCCATGCTCTGAGCCCCCTGATCCACGCTTTAGAGACCCTGCCGGAATTTCATCCTTTGGTGGGCCGCCTATTTATGGGGGACCTAGGGTTACATAAAATCCGACAAACTTATCAAACATTGACGACACACACAAGAACGACACTCGACAAGACTAGAAGAGCATGGCAAGAAGACATCCCTGATCTGATGGACGACGACTGGGCGGAGGCCATTGCCAGCCCTCGGGGCGCTGCTGTATCCACACGCTACCGCCTTATACAATTCAAATACATACACCGCGTATACTACTCATGAGCCAGACTCTGGAAGATGGGAGTTATCCAGTCCCTTATATGCTTAAGGTGTGAAAGGGAGGAAGGGACATTTTTACATACAGTCTGGAGCTGTACTGCGCTGCAACCCTTTTGGCGCAGGGTATCGTCTTGCCTAAGCAATGTACTTTCATGGGAGATCCCACTTGACCCACGACTCTTCCTCCTACACAGTACCGATGAAATAGGGGGAAATAGATACAAACAACACCTGCTCTTTTTGGCCCTTACCATTGCCAAGTGCGATATCGCCCAGCTGTGGAAGGGGACATCTCCCCCGACTATAGGCAAATGGAAGGCTGAGCTAGACAGATGTATGGGGACGGAGATTGCGGTGTTTCAAGCCCGTGGATGCCCCCAGAAACACAGGAAAATATGGACCCGCTGGGCGACATATCGGGGGATAGACCTTCCCCCCCTCCCATCTTCGGACCCCTGACAGGAATCCCTACCCATACAACCATCTACTGACCAAATCATTCCACACTATGTAACAGTCCGCCATTCTCTGAATGTAACCTTCATATAATTACTGGGATCTAGAATTGTCTGCACTATGTTTATGTTGTGTAACCTGCACGTTCGCAGGAATTGTAACTGTTAAAAACTCCGGTATTCCTGATGTATTTTACTTCCTACAGGTACTTGTAGGGCTAAGGCCCAGATTCTTTCAAGAAATACCAAATAAAATTTGTTATTAGTAGTGTGTGGGAAGAGACTGACCTCACCACTGAAACCTCTGTGCGTAGTACCGTATGGCGAAGGACTAGCCTCTCCACTGAGGCTTCTCTCTTGGATAACAGGTGTGCATAGAAGGATGTGGGGAGGTACTGGCCTCTCCGCTGTGTCCTCTCTCTGGGATGGCAGTTGTGCAAACTACGGTGTGTGCAACGACTTCCCTCTCCACCGAGACCTCTCTCAGGGGTGAGGAGTGTGCATAGTAGGTTGTGCAGAGGGACTGGACTCTCTTGGGTAACAAGTGTGTGTAGTAGGGTGTGGAAAGAGATTAACCTCTCCACTATGACCTCTCTCTGCTATGACGAGTGTCCATATTAGGGTGTGTGGGAAGGGACTGGCCTCTCCACTGAGACCTCTCTCTTGCATGATGAGTGTGCGTAGTAGGGTGTAGAGAGGAACTGGCCTCTCTGCTGAGACCTGTTTCTTAGATAAAGGGTGTGCAAACTAAGGTGTGCAGAGGGACTTCCCTCTCTGCTGAGACTTCACTCTTGCATGACATGTGTGCATAATAAGATGTAGGGTGGGGCTGATCTCTCTGCTAAAACCTCCCGCTTACATGATGACTGTGCATAGTAGGGTGTATAGAGGAACTGGCCTCTTCATTAAGACAGACCTCTCTCATGAATGACGGGTGTGAGTAGTAAAGTGCACACAAACTGCCTCTCTGCTGAGACCTCTCTCTGCTAACATCCCTTCACAGGAAGAGAAGCATGCATAGTAGAATATGGAGAGGAACTAGCCTCTCCACTGAGACTATTTTACAGGGTAACAAACGAGCATAGTAGGGTGTAATAATGAGCTACCTCTACAGTGAGACTTCTCCCTAGGACTACAGATGTGCATAGTAGAATGAAAAGAGATTTTTTGTATCCCTTCCTACTTTTTTACGAGCCCAGCGGGTTTGCAAAATAAACAATAAAAAAAGAATTTACACTTTCTTTCATCACAGTACTTATGCCTTACAGACCACTGCTCAAGTACTATGGGGACAGGATAGCTACCTCCTCATACACCTTTTTTACTTCATACTCACAACACCAACAATTTTTCATGATAAACAGTAATGGCAGCCATGTCAATTCTAAACCTACAACAGCCAGCCAATCTGAGAGCTCACTCTTGTGGGACTCGCAAGAGCATCTTGCTTCCGCATAGCGTGAGATGCCTGATGGGAAAAAGAGACACCTCAACCAATCAGATGGCTCAATATTTTAAATTGCGCTCCCACGAGACTCTCAAGGGACTCTTGCGAACAAAACCGTCCAGATGTACAAACATTTTTTAACCTAAATTTCTCAAAAACTACTGAACCAATTTACATCAAATCATGAAAAGCACAATCTGCGGATAAAGATTTAGCTTCCTGCCAAATCTGGTGGAATTCCGTTTAGCAGTTTTTGTGGTAGCGCTGCCTAAAGACGTCTATGGAAAATACATGGGGATTTTACATTTTGTGACTCTCCTTTGTTATCAGCTCCTGCTTTATGGATCACCCCCGAAACCTTCCAATGACAAACTAGGTAAAAAGCAGCACTTTTTTGTAAACTTTCTTCTAGATTCATCAAACGGCACCAAACTTATTAGCAACACAAAAAAGCATTTCCTATGTAAATGCTGACCTAACTATAACAACCCAGTGAGGACCACCAGATAGATAGATAGAAAGATATATATATATATACATATATATATATATATATATACATATATATATATATATACATATATATATATATATATATATATATATATATATATATATATATATATATATATGTTTATGTATATGTAACTTCTTTTTTGTTGATCAAATAAGGTAAGGTAACAGCTGCGCTGTCAAGCCTAACCTAAACATCCATGTAGATTAATGTAGCCCTGGGCATCCCATACTGCTCTCAAACAAAAAACTGCTCTCTAAACTTCGAAGGTAATGATGGAAGGGGAGGATGCTGGAACTGCAATACCTCCCTACTGACTGCCATTCTCACATCATTGATGACATCACTGATGATGTCATCCGAATAACGTGACAGTTTACTATATGGTTTTCATACTGGAAGATATCGATGGCGCTACACCTAGATCCTAATGGGCATATCGTTTTGCAACATGGAAGAAATGCAGCATATCTGTGAAATCACCCACATTTACTAAATATTATGATCTTTTTTACTGGAATTCATCTGTATGAGAAATGTAATGCCTCTGTGGACATTAATGCTATCAGCAAATTATTAATCCTTGAATACCATTCAAAACAGTGTTTGGTCTTTGTTTACCTTAATGAGATGTATCTGTTAAATACCTTATCTGGCATAGACTTTTAAGTCTGGGGATTCACATCTATGCATTAGCCACTAATAAGGCATGCACAACCAGTTCCAATGCATAACCCTCTGTAGTTTGTAAAAAGTTCCTTAGACGTATTCCTGAAATGAGCAGAATGGCATACACCATTAGAACAATACTCAACGACGTTTAAGGCACAGGAAAAGGGGACAATTCAAAGGAGCTCCCTGAGAAAGTGAACTTTCTCGCTATTTGATTTCTGCCAAATTAATTTATCTAAACTGCTGTCGTCTCTACCATTGACTCTGTCTTTTTACCCTGTGTCATCATTTATGGGGTCCCAGGCAATACATATTTGAACTGTTTTTGTGTGACCCTGTTAAAGTTTAACATGTTATTTAGTTTATCTTGACATCATGCAAGCTTAAATTAGCAGAAAATGGGTAATGAAATTCAGATTTGTCTGTACAGCCTCCAATATATGTCTTACCCCAAGCTCCCAAAATCCTTAAGACAGCACTGACAGCTCTTAGAACCATGCTATAACTTGGCTCATTTGTATGTGGGTAATCTATACATTAAACATTCTTTAACAATGTATAATGTCACTGAATTTCTAGAAATAAATCTGTGCACCAGCTTATATAGAAATTAATTGTCAGTAGCACTAATGACACCTCTTAACATCAGCATATGCTTAGAAATACACAGGTGAATAATGTATTGTGAGGGTAAGCTTGAATTTTTCCTCATATATTTTGGCAACAGGAAATTGATTTAAGCCACAACCTATTGGCAACATCCTCTGAAACTGACACTTGTTGCACTCAGTTGCTTCTTCGTTTAAATTAAGCACTGTTTAAAACGCTACTTGTAGTTAAACTAAACACATACATCTTTTACCATAGTGAATCAGACTTGTCTCCAGTATTACACTACTTCTATTTCGTACATGCATACATGTACATATAGTTAATCAATGCTGTATATGTTTGTGGGACCTTTACTGCCTACTTTTTTTCTAAAATGATGTGGTGGTTTACAGAGTAATTTGAGGTGCGGTAACTTGGATAATGCCATCAGTGATGTCATCAATTATGTCATTAAACATGCCATGAGTGATGTATTATGTGAAGACATAAGCAGTACATGTCAGGGGCTGAAGTTATAGTTAGCTCACTGAACTATAACTAGCAAATTTCAGTGTTTTTTCAGTTTTTAAATATTGCATTGTGCATGACTTTGTCACCAAACTATAACAATAACATCACTTTAACATTTGTGTTTTTTAGTGAAGTTTCGAGATTTTTCAATGTAAGATAAGACCTCTTTAATATTAATATATTATTACCATATGTAATTATAACATCCATCCTTTTAACCTTTGTTTTTTTCAGTGACTAGCTCAATAGATTATAACTGGTGAATTTCACATTTTGTGTGTTTAAAATGTGACGGTATGATCGACATTATCACCTATCTATAACGTCATTTTAACCTTTGGTCTTTTGTATTTCTTGTTTTTTTTATGTAAAGTTAGGTTTAACCTTTGTTTTTTTCAGTGAATTTCTGGGTTTTTTAATGTACAGTTACATATTTTTACAACAGCTAACTTCAACGTCACTTTAACATTTGTCTTTTTTTAGTGAATTTAATTTTTTTAATGTAAAGTAGGATGTAGTCATCCACCCCAATTAATAATCCAATTAATCACAGTATGAATTACACAATATTGAGAACAACATGAAATACAGAAATATCACACAAATAAAAATCCCCAAAATATTCTTCTCTTATATTTAAACAATAAAAACACAAATATCAACTACAGAAATATTGCAATTAAAAATATCTAAAAGACTCAAATATTAAAAACAAAAATACAGAAACATAAAATATTGTTACTTTGTTTAATATATTGAACAATAGCCAAGCATTGAAAATAACCTTATCAACAACCCAAATATAGTTAGCAATAAATTAAAAAATAACTATAATTAGAGTCCATTAAACTACTTTTTAAAACAGCGTAAAATACTAAAAAGCATGTGAAAATCTTTTAAATTATTATAAACACAAAATAAAACATGTATACATATTTAATAAAATATATCAAAGTAACATTAAAATAAATTTACTAAAAATAACATTAAACTAACATTAAATCAAAATTATAAGATTAAATCAAGCACTACAACACTTTTATCATATTTTCTATAATAAAATAATCAGTTTACATGAATACATTGTAATAAATATTACTTCAAAAAATATATCTATAAAAAATCCACACATGCAACTTAATACATGTCCACTAAATAAGGATTAAATTGACAACATAAAAACAAATACAACATGAAACAATCAATAAAATTACAGTTTAAACAAACTTAGCAATGCAAACATTTTAGGAATTGAATAACCACTATAAATCCAATAAAACATGCATTAATTTATACCAACAACACAAACATTCCCAGAAAGTGACACTCTGTTGGATTCTGTTGAATCCAACTAAAAGGAATTGTATTAATGTTTTGGTTTAGGTTCAGAGTTTGGCTCTTGGTGTTGTTTAGTAATAGTTTATTTATTTTATATTGGTGTCTATGTTTTCTATGTAGAATCCAACAGAGTGTCACTGTCCACATAGAAAAAAAGAGAAAACAACTACAAAGAAAAAAAGCCACCTCAAAAAAGTAGGCACTATAAAATAAGTTATTACTAAATAACACCAACAGCCAAACTTTAAACCTAAGCCAAAAAAATACAATGCCTTTTATTTATATTTCTGTCATACAGTAAACACCTACCTGATAAATTTGAAGACAAAAATAAGAAGATCATCTTTCCAAACTACAAACGGGTATAACACAGACATGAGTGTTCAAAAGAGACACGCTAATGAACGAGTAACACGCACTGGAGTCAAAAGTACAGTACATGACTGTGTCACCATTAAAATGGTTATTCACGAGTTTTTCGGCACAAGTGCATGGTACACAATCCAGCAGACTATGAGTACATGATACTATGGTGGTTATTTTGTTGTTTATGTCGTTCTACAGATGGAGTGACGACATACCAATTGGTTCTAAGATAAGGAGCAGCTTTCTGCCCTTACTACATTGAGTATAGGGCAATTCCCTTACCTATTTTTGTTTCCAGGGGGCCACAGCTTGTCCTGAAGAAAGTCCAGCACCCTTTATGGGGCACTAGTGGACTGAAACATGTTGACAGTAGGGTCCTAGGACCATAATATCCCACCGGACCCTATTTCTTTATCTTTTTAATATCCCTGCCAGAACCAACAATAAAAGGAAACCGGGATCTGACAGAGGATTTTTAATCTTTATCCCCCTCTGACCCCAAAAAATATCTCTTAAGCGCTCCCTGAGATATGGTTGAGCCCACCCTGACTTTTAGGCGTCAGGGTGTCCCGATGATGAAGCATGACACCACTAGGGTGTGTGAGGGAACATAAAACAAAAGGAGTTGCCTCCTTCCTCACCCGTAGGTGAAGATCTATCATAGCTTTATGAAGGGACACTCCACCATCATTTACTCAGTTTAAAATTATCTAGGTTGTCCGGGCCTCCCGGAATAACAATTAGGGGAGTACTTTGTGTGTAATAGAGTCCACATCTTGCTCCCTTTGCTGCTGGCATGGAGAAGCCCATGAACTCCTGTAGGTGGAACGATTCTGCCAGCCATGTTTCCTGCAGCATTATTATGTCAAAAGTTTTTTAACGACTGCAGGAACTCTGGGTCAGATGTTTTGTTTTGACAGTCCACTAGCTTAGCATGGAATAGGAATAGTTAATGAAACTTCCTTGAAAAAACTAAATTCAGCACAAATAAAAATCCTATTTATTTTTGCAAATTACTAATTACAAAATAGTTTAAAAACATAAAATAAATTAATAATGAAAACCTGTAAAATTTAATAAAGTCTTTATACATTTGAATGTTTATTTCCTTATATTAATAAAATATTTTATATTTTTTGTAATAAGTCTAAGAAAAAAATACAATTATTCCCCCAAAAATTTATTAAGCATTTTCAAGAATTAAAATGAACATGTAGAACGTCCCTAAAAAGTAATAACAATTATAAATACATTTAAAAAAAAAAAAGATATCTTTAAATATACCATTAATATGCAAAAAAACAAACACATCATGATTTACAATATCTCACAAAAATTATATTAAAAACTACTTTGATATATTTCAGACACAAAAACGAAATATATACTATGAAACGCCTGTAACATGTTTGAAAAATATTTTAACAATTAAAATTACTAAATTTCTCTCAACAAACATTAAAAGTTTTTTTAACAAATATGTAGAGATTATGGGCCTCGGTGGTCTGACCGCCGACAGCCCTTCGGTCCGACCACGGTATAATGATACTGGCGGTCAGACCCAGCGCTGTCAGACGCAAGACTGCTGTCTCCGCCAGGATCATAGATTCAGACGGGGCAGCAGTCGGATGAGAGTCCCAGCTTGGCGGGGGTGCGAGGCAGGCACTGCAGTTGGAATTACAATATCCCTTTCCAATAGCCAATACTTGTCGGTAGTGGTACGAAGGGCCCCAAACAGGCCACCCGGGCATTGGAGCCCAGAGAAAAATGTGTATTGAGGCACATGTAGTGTCCCCCTCTCCTGGCACTGTCGTGTGTGCACTGTGTGTCATGTGCAATATGGTGCATGGCACACGGTGCACAGACTTGTCGGAGGCACTGCATGGCAGCGGCATCTGCTTCAATCCTTTTCTATGGCCGCGGCATGTCCCCACCGTGGTACCACCGAATCCCAACCACCAACCTGGCGTCACATCAAAATACAGCAGTAGAACTGCCCGCATGTTTGTCGGTAGTCTCTTGACCACTGCATCAGCGGCCGGCGGTCCAACCGTCCGACGGCCATTGTAATCAGCACCTATATTTCTAAATGTATTTACAATTTTAAAAACGTTTTTTGAAACACTGCCTATCCTTTCATTAATAAAATCAATATCCTATAACAACAAAAAAACAACTAAACTAAAAACGACATTTAAACACTCCAATAAACCCATCAAAAACAAATCAAAATAATTTAAAAAAGAAGAAACGTAAAATTAACAAATGATCACATCTAAACTTAAACAACGGAAAAACAATTAAAACCATTTTTTTAAAAATACCCACTCCATACTCCTAAAAAAACAACATCCAACCCCTGAAAATAATTGAACGCGAAATTAAAAGAATTAATAAAAACATATCACATTTACAATGCTACAATAATAAAAAAGATATTTCATTCATCTATGTTATGTACAGTAGTAATTTTTAGCAATAATATTAAACACAATTACAACACTAAAAAATGATATTTTTACCTTCTATATTCCAGATGCCAATATTTTTGATATCACAATATTGTTAATATGGATATTGATGCGTTTATCAATAAAAATGAACTATCGTCCTTAGTAATAGAATCGCCCGTTCTGAGCTCCACATCTACCTCGACAAGCAAATATGTAGTCAGGCATGCCCTGCGACCTAGGCCCAGGATTACTGATTGATGGGTCATAGATGGGAGGGTGCATACCTGGTAGACAAACACTTGGGCAGGAAACTCTTGATCATTCCGACAGATAGGCACAGCACATTACAATGGTCAGGAGAGATTGCCACAATAAAGCACACATGGCTGGAGGGGGTAAGTGCATTCCTAAAAACATCATAAAGTCAAATGCCTAATGAGTTACGAACACACTGGAAATCAGGACCTAGCACATGTTGCGATAACACGCTCTCCATGCCGGACATCTGGGCACATTCACCACTGGCCACACTGTGTCCTCGCAAGGTAGAGGCACACCTGCACTAACCATTTGACCATTAATTTATGACTCTAAGGCAGCAGCCAGCCTTTCTCACCATATATGGTATGCCGGAAACTTTTATTGCTTGTGGTACATTTGTATATGTGATGAGCACAAACCAAATGTAAATTGAGACAGTCTTCAGAACGTGTGCCTGTAACTGTTCCCCTGCTGAACTGTTTAATTAAACAAACTGTTCTTGTTTTGTCAAACGCCTCTTGTCTTCTGTTTTTTATAAGGAATTCACACTGAGCAACAATCTGAAGGCAAAGATGTTGTGGTAAGCCAATGTTCCCTAATCTATATTTTGGTAAAACCCCCAGAGAACGTGACTCCACTCCTGCAACACTTCACTGGCTTCCTATAGCTAGAAGATAAATGTTCAAAGTATTTTGCATCAACCATAGAACCTCCTGAGCAAAAGGACCACTATACCACAAACTAAATTTAAACACAATAGGACACTGTGCTTGAGGCTAGCACAGCAGGTCGTCATTCCACTTTACAATTTGCAATCTATGGGATGCTCCACTTTTTCAGTGCAAACTGCCAAGGTCTGGAACTCATTGACAGCCAAGATTCAAAGCATCAATGAGCACTTAAAGTTGAGAAGAGATGTGAAAATGAAAACTCAGTTGTTTACATAAGCCAATGACCCACGGATAAAACCCAGAATAGTAACACATCTACCAGTATAAGCACAGTCCAGAGCTATGGAACAGTCATGACCAGCACACCATGCTAAGAGGACAGACATAGAACAAACTGGGCAGCTCCACCCAACATAACCTCACTATTGGGCTGATCACGATGGCGGGCAGACTTGATCCGCCCGCCATCGTAGCGGTGTTTGTAACCGACCACCATGCATGCGGCGGTCCCGCCTACCCTATTAGGATGGGACCGCCACCGCTGCGGTCTGATTCCGCACCGTTAACATTGCAGCGGTGGCTGCTGACAGCAGCACCGCCGCGATGTCTAAAAGAGCATGTTGTGCATTTCACTGCACTATGTGGCAGGCACTACACTGTGCCGGCCACATGGTGCAGTGAAATGCAGGGGGGTACCATGGGTACCCCCCAGTGCACCCACACCTCCCCCCAACACAAGGGGGGCCCCCAAACCCAATCCCCGCCAGCCTTTCCATGGCGGCGGCGCCGCCATGGAAAGGCCTCCTAAAACCCACATCCTAATATGGCGGACGGTGCCTGCTAGGCACCGCCACCATATTAGTGGCCCTGCTCCACCCGCCAGGCAATCGGTGCGATTGCCACCGGCGGAAAAGCGGCGGACGGACTTATCGTCTGCCGTGATACCCACCGCCATCCTAATATGGCGGTGGGTAAATCTCAGTTTGGTGGCGGAACTATCCCCACCGCCGGCCCGGCGGTGGCGATCGTTCCGCCATCGTAATGAGCCCCTATGTTCTTGAAATATGGATATAATATAACTGCACCATCCTAATCATAAGATATGCCTCTCCAATCAATACCATAAGTACCCACTGACACTGAAACTGAACGTCTGCAACCTGTGTTTTGGCATATTGGACTCTAACCACAGACACACAAAACTTCACAAACATAATAAACCAAATCTATCTTACCTTTAACCACAAGGTGGAGGACAGACACCTATCACACACAAAGAGCTGTATCCCATAACATGATAACTGGACCTCAGTGGTCATTATGCACAACATGGAAACACTTCTCACACAGGCTCCCTACTCAAGCAATAAGCACAATCCTTGTCAGGGTGAAACACAAAAGCCACTAAATTAACCTGTGCTTAACTCTCTGGTAAGTCAGCACAAATCAGTCAGGCTTAACTTACAGGCAAAATGTAAAGTATTTATGCAGCATACAAAGAATAATAAAGTGAAAAAGCAATGGTATTTGGACAAAATATCTAGCTGTAAATATCGACAAACGACTATCAGAAAAAATATCATGATGCAAAAATTTTGTGGTGCAGAAATATAGGGGCCGATTCCGATTCCGGCCGGAAATCTCTCCGACCAAGCCGGACCCGGAGAGAATTCCGACCGAATCGGACCCTAGCAGTCCGACCGGACGAGTACGATGCATTCGCATGCTATCGGACTCGATTCGGTCGGACTCCCATTGAAGTCAATGGGAGCCGGTCGTACAACGCGTACGCGTGCTCCCATTGACTCAATGGGTGCGAGGCGAACAAGGGCGCCCCTACAGCGGGTACGCGTCCATGCGCATCGCGGCGTACATGCACAGGTAGGGGGACCCATGGGTCCCCCTGTGTGCGACTTGCGTGCCTACGCGTACAGGGGGTCCGACGCGGACCCCAAAGTCCGGCTCCGTCAGCTCTTTCGAGCCGGACGGCGCGAGTCGGTCGGACTGCTCGCGGCGCGCATCGTACTTACCCGGCCGGGTAACGTCTCCATAGCGCGGTGCGAGTCGTGTCCGTGCGAGTCGGTCGGAGCGTGTTGAAGCCGCGTACGAGTCGGTCGGCGATTTCGCGGGAGCTTGCATCGTACTCGCTCGGCCGGACCCGCATACGATTTGGTCGGGAAACAGGGCTCCAAATCGGATCCGGTAAATCCGAATCCGATTCGGAGCACTACCGGCCGAGATCGGAATCGGCCCCATAGTTGTCAAGAATATCCTTTTGTTTCAGGTAAGTAATATAATTGTTAGGAATAATGTTGATGTTCATATCGTTTTCAATAATATAGTTGCACAAATATTGTTTTTTAATTATATTAATGTGTTTTAGTTCATATATAAAATGTATGTTTTATTGTTTGTATAATTATTAATAATATTTTTAAATTTAGTTTGTAATTTTAGGTGATTTGTCATTTTTTATTTAATTGCTAATAGTAATTTATAGTGTCATAGTGGGTTGCTAGGTTTTTAGGAGTATAGGATGGGAAAGTTAATTTAATAATAATTAATTAACAATTAATTATTAATTTATTATGAGTTGTTACTAATAATTTAATTCATTATTATTTATGTAAATTGTGCAATAATTATATTTTTAATTATATGTTAGGTGCAAGCTGCTGGGTTTGTAATGTTAGAAGGTGGGACGTTAATTAAGTAATAATTAATAGCAATTAATTTATTCATTTATTATTAATTATTTAATTGATTATTAGTTACGTAAATTGTGCAATAATTATATTTTTAACATATTATAGGTGCGGGCTGCTGGGCTTGTAGGGGTATAGGGTGGGAAGTAAAGTAATAATTACTTAACAATTAATTATTATAAATTTTTCAATTGATAATTAATTATGTCCATTATGTAATACTGATTTATTTTAGCTATATTTTAGTTGCAGTCTGCTTTGTTTGTAGGAGTATAGGATGGGAAGTTAATCAAGTAATAATTCATTAACAAATAATTAGCAATTGTTAATTAATTAGTTAATTCATTATCAATTACGTATATTGTGTTATACCTGTTTATTTTAGTTATATTTTAAGTGTAGCAGCTAGGCTAGTAGGAATATAGTGTGGGAAGTTAATAAGTAATAAATATGCACAGACTGAAGTGGGAATAATAAATGTAATCCCTCAGAAGTCCAATGCTTTCTCGACTGTTGCACAGACTGGAGAGGGAAAGTAAATCTTACCCCTCCAAATTCTAACACTTTCCCTACTGTTGCACAGACTGAAGTAGGAATAGGAAATCTTACCCCTATGAAGTCCAATGCTTTCCCGACTGTTGAACAGACTGGAGTGGGACAGTAAATCTTACCCCTCCAATATTTAGGCATATGGGTAAGCAGAAATACTGAATGGATATGGCAATGCAATTTTGGGAAAGCCATGCATTGGCTGGAGGAGCGCATCCCGGTTTGGTCTCAATTGCCCCTGTCTATGGCAGGGCGTATAGCTATTACAAAAATGGTAGTATTACCAAAATTTCTTCATTTATTCATGAACATTCCAATTCCACTTACTGTTAGCTTCTTTAAGCGACTTCGATCTAACCTGACTACGCTCATATGGGCCGGCAGGCAGCCACAGCTGAAATACGAGCTATTAACATTACCACAGTCGCAAGGGGGATTGGGTGCACCGGATTTTCAATTATACACGCTTTGTGCACAGGTGCACATCTTACATTACTGGACTCATCCCACACCCTTTCAGCCACACGTCACGATCGAGACAGATAGAGCTTCTCCTTGGCCACTAACCACAGCTTTGTTTCTCCCATACAAATCGCCCGCCCCGACGTAGACACTATCTAATGCATGCGCTGGGCATGGGAGGGACTCGGAAGGCACGCAGGCACCACACAGCTCTATGCTCCGTCAGTTCCAGTAGCTAATCACCCCTCGCTACATCCTCTGCAGGATAAAGGTGCAATCAGCTGTGCATAGGGGTTAAATATCCATACATTTGCAGACCTGTATCCAGGCGACCGATTCCTTGACCCCCCAGGGGTATCTAGCACGGCTCTACTGGCGCCACTAGGCACTCTCCTTTATTTCCAATTACAGGCAACATGTCGCGCACTTTATGACACCTTTAGAGGCTCCCTGAGGCCACTGCAAGCCCTGGAGTACATTTACACAACTCCCTCGCAGCGCAAGATGATTACGTCCCTTTACCACAGCATGCAACAGACCACGCCAGCGATTATTCCAAAGACACGCGAGGCCTGGAATGCAGACTTAGCACTCATTCTGTCTGATGCGCAATGGTCGTGTTGCTGCAGCCAGCTGGAGATGCTATCTCCCAATTACCGGTTGCGCTTGATTCATTTTACATTTTTACACAGGCTCTACCGCACAACGACACAACTATTTCGGATGGGGTTGCTTTCTGACTCCCATTGCCTGCGCTGTCATGCACAGCACACTGATTTCATGCACCTTGCATGCCACTGCCCTGCAATTGCGGTGTACTGAGGTGAGGTTTTTCACATATTGGAAGACATTATAGGTATGTCAGTTGCATTCTCACCATTATTGGGGCTATTGGGATACGTTAAAGGTACCCCTCAGGAGATCCGTAAACTGGTTGCGCTGTTGCTCCCCCTTGCAAAACGACAGGTGGCAATGCATTGGGGGAGATCACAAACTCCTAGAACTCAAAAGTGGCTAATAGATGTCGCATATTGCCATGAACAATTGTCAGCATATTGGGACCTGATGCCGCAGGGGAGCCGCCCCCATGATAAATGGGAGCTATTCATATCATATCTTCGTCAGCGCGACACCTCCCCCGCTGCAACGACTGCGGACACCTCATTCTCCTGATGGGATATAGCATTGCTTACATAACCCCAGCTTGCCAGCTTGCACATGGGCTTTGCCAAATGTAGATCACAGTAAGTGCACTCTTGGGGCATGAAGGACATTGTGCTGCTGTAAGATGTACAAGAAGATGGCGTGGGCTCAATTATTATTTATATCGGAAAATGTCAATGTTATGAGCAAGATAGAAGTGCATCAGGATCCACTGTTCATGGTTGCGATAATTCTTTGTAAATGGCCAACGGTTTTCTCAATAAAAGTTTAATAAAAAAAAAATCTTACCCCTCCAAAGGCCAACACTTTCCCTACTGTTGCACAGACTGGAGTAGGAATAGTAAATCTTACCCCTATGAAGTCCAATGCTTTCCCTACTGTTGATCTGTTAGGAGTGGGAATAGTGGAATTTTTTGTGAGTAAATGTCCTTTTTTTCGATTTTAAGTTTTTTATATTTTATTTATATGATTTGTTTAAAATTTTGTAATCGATTTGTTAATATTGTTTATATTTTATATATATATATTCCGCACATCCTACTTCCTCAGAACAAGAAGAGGGCACGCACAAGAGGTAAGTAAAATCTGCAGCATATCTTTGTCATGGGCCTCCCACGACTCAGCACAGAAGAGAGACGTGTTTCAGCAGGGAACCTGCCTTTGTAAATATGTATATATATATTTTCTATAGCAGTAAATTAAAAAGACCCATAAAATTTAATATAATGTAAAAGCTATATTTTTATAATAGTGTTACATTATGTATATAAAAAATTACTCATACATGTATGTGTGTGTGTGTGTTTCTAGAAGTATATATTTATTTATAGACAGTATTAAATATTATTTCAATGTATTAAATTTACATTATATACATGTTATATTTTAAACTATTTCAGAGTTACTATTTTAAACTATATACATATATATATATATACATATATATATTAAAAAGCTTTATTTATGTATGTTTTTAATGATATTAGTGTGAAAAGATATTTTATTTTTGATAATTATAAGTATAGGGAGACGATAATTGTGTAAATTGTTGTTTGACACAATATTTTTGTTACACAATATTGTTGTTGTCGATATTGTGTCAGTGATGCACAACACAAGAAAAATCCCAAACCAATTTAGAAAAATAGAGTAAATTCTAATAAATGAAATTATACCAAAATGACAAAACTCCTATCAGTAGAACGGAGATATGCAATTTCAAAGTTTTAGGTAGCTATAGCACATAAAAATGCCACTCATGGTCATCTGGTTATGCTACACCAGGGGAAAGTCACAAGTTCAGGCCAACCATGATGGAGTTAGTCCTGCTGAAAAGTTACTTTCTCAAAGTCCAGTACGAAGAGTTCCCTTCGCAATGGAGGAGGCCACTTGGAGTAATGAGAGCATTGTGAATAGTCATTGCTGCAGCATAAAGAGCAGGCCTGGCGTCGTGGACGATCATTGATGTAGCGTGAAGATTTGGTTGGGCGTCGCAAATGGTGGTTGGTGGAGCATCGCATTGGCAGACACCACAGGCTGTTGTTGATTTAGCGCAAAGGGAAGATCTTGTGTTACTGGCTGTCGCTGTAGATTGAAAAGTTGGGTTCACCGGAGCTTCACACTGGTGGTTGTCATGGGTGGCTGAACCCAAACCTTCAGGGTTCCACATTTATGCATAGGAGGAGCTCAACTGATGCCAGCCAAGGGTCCAAGACTTGAGGAGGCACATCTTGGGGATCAGGAATACACTCCAGAAGAGTCCAGCAGATCTCAGGCAGGTCCATTTGCCGGTCCAGTGCAGCAAGTCAACTGGGTATTTTCATGAGGCCTCTGGAGCTTGGTGTGTCCCTGTAGCTCAGACAGGAGATCAGCCAACTGACCCTTGGAGTCACTCAGCTAGACTGGGATGAAGTAAGCAGGCCTAGTCTTCCTTCTCAGAGAGCAGGGCAGTCCTCAAGCAGCAGGACAGCTCCCTTGGGGGTCAAATCACTCCGCAAGCACTAGGGCAGTCTTCTAGTAGCCGTAGGGCAGTTCTCCAGGGAGCAAGGCAGGCCTCAAGTAGCAGAGCAGTCCTCTAGGGAGCAAAGCATCCTTCTTCTTTAATGTCCGTAGGTCCAGGAGTGTACTGATGAGTGGCTTTGGAAGTCCAATATTTATACCTGGTGTCAGCCTTTGAAGTGGGGAGGATTCCCCACTCTATCCCCACATCTGGTTATAGAAAAATCTTCCTTTCCCTTTTCAAGGCTCCAATAAATCTTGGGTGATAAAAGTCTAGTGTAAGGTTCTTTTTCGTGTGCTGGGGGCAAGCCCTTTGAAGTGTAAGTGGGACTGGGAACAGATCCACACACAGATACTCTGGCAAGATGACCCATTCTGCCCATATCTAGTCCCCTTTTGTGTCACTGCCTGGAGGGAATACACAAACCTCAACAGAAGAACCATTCACAGTTATGTGACCCAGGACACTGCCAGAAGTCACAAATGATTCGGAAAAGAAAATGCCAACTATTAAAAGTAATGTTTTCAAAATTGTGACTTAAAATGCTACTTTACTATTAAATAGGGCTTTAAATTGTAATTCATTTTAGTCTAAACCGCATATCTCTATCTGCTCCCAATCCAAACTTAGCACTTATTAAATGTGTTAGTCAATGGGAACGATAGGCTTTCCAACATTGAAAAATGAGTTTAGGAGGTTTTCACTGCAACCCACATGTTCTACCTTTTAAATACAATGCAACCTGCCCTATGAACCTTTAGGGCCTGCCTTTGGGGTGACATGAATTAGAAAGGAAGGTTTAGGCCTAGCAAAAGGTGTATTTCGGCAGGTCAAGATGGCAGGTTAAAACTGCATGGCAGGCTGCAGTGGCAGGTTTGAGACACATTTTAATTTAAAAGGCTACTTTAGCGGGTGGCACAATGAGTGCTTCAGGCCAACTAGTAGCATTTCATTTACAGGCCCTGGGTACATGTGATATCACTTTACTAGGAACTTACAAGTACATTAAATGTGTCAATTAGGTGTAGTCCAATATTACCATGTTTTAGGGAGAGAGCACAGGCACTTTAGCACTGGTTAGCAGTAGTAATGCACAGAGTTCTAAAGTCAGCAAAATGAATTCGGCAATGAGGAGTAGTGAGGGCAAAATATTTGGGGCCATACCATGCCAACGATGTCAGGTCTAACAAGATCGACACTGTACAGCATGCTACCCTCATGGATAAGAGCAATACTCATTTGTAAACCCTAGAAATAGAGGTGATGGACAGGCTGGAGAAATATGTCTTCCTTTTAGTCAGTGTCTTTATGCCTTAGAGGGAAATACAAAGAGGTCTATTACGATGTCGGCGGACTTGCGTCCTCCCGACACTGACTCGGAAACGGGACCGACCGACTTACGGTCAGCAGTCCTGACCGTCAGATTAGGATGAGACTCAACACTGTTCAATCGCATTCCTACATTTCCCTATGCGAGCATTGTAACGGCTGTAAACCGGCCATAGGGAAGTGGGAGGTGGTGTTAATCCCTGCACCCAGTGGCAGGCAGGCCCCCTTGGCCCCCAACCGGAAGCTGCAAGGGAAAGGGGGCCCAAAGATACTTTCTGACAGGGTTTCCATGTCGGAAAGGCCGGCATGGAAATCCTGCCAGAAACCTTGCATCATAAACTGGATGGCGTAAACCGCCGTCTATTTGGATTACCTGCCAGTTCCGACTGGTCGACGGGCTCCATGAGCCCATCAGAAGCCAGCCGGAATGACTGGCCGGTTTCAATTACGACTGGCTGAATCAAAATCAGCCAGTCGGATTTGAAACTGAGGTTGGAGGCCTTACTACCAACATCGTAATAGGCCCCTAAGTCTCCTGAAGGCAAACTCAGTTAGGCAAATATAAAGTGCACCAAACCTTAAAATGATTTTGAGTGGATAATATGATCATAAATATAAAAGACCCAAATATAAGTTAGGATTAATTACCTGGATAATTAAGTGAGAATGATTCACACAGACATTTTATCTCGATCGTCTGGGCAAAGGGAGAAGTTCCAGACAACACATTTTTGTGACAACTTGTATTCAAGAACTTCTAGACTTTCTTATGCCTTAATCTATGTTAGCAGACGATATAGGATAAAACCAGTGGTGAAGGATCAGAAGAGCCGAAAGAGAGGGCCAAACCTGATTGTCACAATTCTGGACCAAAACAATGGGCGGAATGTTTGTGCCTGCAAGAGAAAAAATGAAATATCTTATCAAATAGATTGATCATTTTAAATGAGCAATTGATAGTTTTTTTTATTCAAGTGGTGGACGGAGGGCAGCCAGCCAACTAAGCCAAAAGTTTTGCAATACGGCAATAAGGCAGAGCAATGTATTGGTAAGGAGATAAGATGACTCGTTCTGGAAGATGAGATGTCGTCTCATTTCAAAGAAACCTATTAGAATAAAGAAACTTACTCACAAATGGAAATCCAAAGAATGTCAAGGTGACATGGAACCATCTGATCATCCTATCTTTAGAAACAAAATGAGGGAAGTACTCTTACCAGCAACGCCTTCATCTCATTCCCGAGAGGGGAAAAAAGAACAACACCTCTGTGGGAACGCTGTTAGCCTTTATATATTGTTGAGTTGTGAAAGAGCAATCTTGAGCCGCATAAGCAACCTTGTTGTGCTTAAAGAAAAATGGGAATTGTTAGGTATCACAGAAAATGCTGTGAAGTTGCTTAGTTATGGTTACAGGTTTTCGTGGCTTATTTTGGTTTGGGAACTTAGTATGGGGCGTGTTAAATTCACAGCCACATCTAATCGCTTCAGGGGAGGGGTAGAGGATGGACGGTTCGGGATACAGAGTGTCATAGATTACTTGAAGTGCTGATGCAGCCATAAGGTGAGGTCATTAGCTCTATTATAGCGCTGCCAACAGGGGGCTATCAGTGAGTGCTAGACTGAAGTTGTGAACTACAAAATGTTCCATTGTAGGGTCTGAGTGATTGAAGTAGGAGGATTTTGGTTTGGTTTTACCTGAGTGAGGAAATGATAGTTCTTTTACAGTTACTGCTTGTACAGTTCCTAATTTACTATATACGAGGTTAAGGGCCTGATTATGATCTTGGTGTACAGGGTTACTCCATCACAAACATGAGGGATATTCTGTTCACCAAATTACAATTCCATTATATCCTATTGAACTGGTAATACAGCAGATGGGACATTTGTCACGTTTGTGACGGAGTATCCCATTCGCCAAGATCATAATCAGGTCCATAGTCTTTTAATGAAAGCATGGGTGATAGGTGAATAGGCATAGTGAGCCTTAAGACACTTCTAAAATCACTGTACGTTTTGTTTCAGTCAGAGATACAGGGAGATGAGATTTGTGCACCAATCGATCAGTCCCAAGTGAGAAATGAAAGAGAAAGTTGTGAGCTGCTCACCTTGGACTACTGACTGGCTAACTTTGGTACTGTTTGGCTAGTAAGAAGAGAACAAAAATTACTTTTTGCCACCAGGTAGCGTGAGAGGACGTCTAGGTTCATAATGTGCACTTTTTGTTTTGTTAAACTGACCTTGTTATAGAGCGTTCCTTGTTACTTAACTTACATTTTCTTTTCATGAAAATACTAACCCTTAAGTGTAATAAAATACCAGCAGGCAAACCACAGCAGAGGCCACTGTGCTATACAGCTACTGAGACCATTGAAACTGTAGAAAAATACATTTAAAAGGCATCCTATGATACATAATGTAAGACTTCATCAAATT
The DNA here is from genome assembly GCA_963921515.1 of Calotriton arnoldi. Classification (NCBI taxonomy): domain Eukaryota; kingdom Metazoa; phylum Chordata; class Amphibia; order Caudata; family Salamandridae; genus Calotriton; species Calotriton arnoldi. The sequence goes on along the minus strand of CAWUFW010005833.1, from coordinate 949,883 downwards.
CAAATTGAGTAAAGTGTACTTGGTCTTTAAAACCTAGCCTTTGAGTATGTTATTGAGTTATTTTATGAGTCATGGCTCACCATCTTTGACTAATCCTCTTTTAATCTGAAGGTGTTGTGAGCCTACCATAGAGAAGGGCTTGACTCAAGGTAGGCTGTTAGGATTGTGTTGAATGTAGAGAGTGACTCATGCATCCCTTCCTGCTGATCACTTCCAGGCCTTTTGAATGGATCTCAAAGCATTATTTGGTGCAAAATGAACAGTCAATCATCAGCCATTCATGATATGTTTCAATACATTTTTATAAAAGCAGATTTTAGTAGACTTCAGACACCTATCAGGTAAAATAGTGGCATGGAAGATGTTACAGCCCATTACATAAGGAGTAGGCACTGTGCAGAGGAGCACTAGTTTCAGATTCACCCGCACTCACTACAGGCGTAGCCAAAATGCACATGTGACGCACTAGTCTTGAACACACCACTCTACCTGCCACTGCCAGCACTGTGATCCAGTGCTGGATCACCAAACACACAACTGAGGTGTCACATATGCAACGCAAATGAACCCCCCATTTAATATTTCTATCTTCGGGAGGGGGGAGAATGACAATTATTAAGCAATAAGTCTCCCATTCAACCTGTATTTAGTTGAAAATCTATATGATATGTCCAAAAGAATTGGCATTGTTCCAGTGTATTTTCACACAAAGACATCTTAACATTGTATTTACAACTCTATTCTTATATACATTATGGAATATAATAAATTGACAAAATTGACTGCCTGTACAGTATTTCATTATTTATTTTTCCAAATGGAATGTACCCAGAATCTTCAAACCCTGTAACTTGAAAGAATGTATTCACACACTCACACTCTATCTACCTCTAATTAAAGCAATGATTCCCAGACATCATGCACAGTACACAACAAAAATTATTTATGCTCTGTATCTATTTCAAATGTATCTCACACTGTTGGTCCCAATCCGAAGAACCTATTATAGGCAGTCAATGTACATTTCAGTGGCCAGTGCTTCCTTATTGCCACCTTTTTCAGAATCAGCTTCAATTGAAAAAGTTTAATTCACTAGAGGGTTCAGGGCTTCTCTTATCTGCAATAAATGAAATTAGCTGTCCACTATGTAAAATGTATTTTACCATTGATAGATCATACATCATTATAACTATCTATTATACATTGTTCCAAAAGCAGCTCACAACATATAGCTTCAGAATAATACACTTTATCTGTCTGCCATCGTGAACCATCACTGCATGTGTGTCAAAAAATAATAAAGCCTACCCACAATTGGTGAAAAATACAACAGAGAAACAAAGGGGGATATTCACAAGAACGTGCGATAAACATCGCCAAAATAGGCTAACGCAATTTTCCATATCGCGGGAAAATAACTCCGTGTCAACGTCGTATTCCCAACATGGCGGTAACATGCGATAGTTCCCGAGAACGCCTCAAATGTCCGCGATACAACTACAGCGAAGGCGATAAAAAAGGAAACCCGAACGTGAAAAAAGTTACGATGGGCCCAACTGCGATAAAAATCCAGCGAAAAGCAGCGCCAGGCCCGCAAGTCCCACAAGTAAGGCGGGAACAATAACCATAAAAGCGGAAAAAAATGAAATACAAATAAAACACAAACAACTGCGAAGCACCATGGAGGTAGCCGGAGCAAGCACAGAGGACAACACGAACCCCACAAGCCCCACGGAGGAACAGCCTGGGACCTCGGGGTCAGGGAAGGGCAAGGAGAAGAAGAAGAGGAAGACGCGGTTCAGTCCGCAGGAAAACAGGAACCTGATTATGGAGGTGACAGAACACCATCAACAACTGTCCGTCACCTCCACTGTGTCATTGGCAACAAAAAATGGAATATGGCAGTCCATTCTGGACAAGGAGAATGCAGTCGGAGTGCTGAGGAGGACAATGGAAGAGCTCAAGTGGCGCTGGAATGATGTTAAGCACAAAACCAAGCTGAAACTCGCCAACAACTGCAAAGCAGCAATGCAGACTGGGGGTGGGAGCTGGATGAGATGGAGGAAATGGTGTACACAGTCATCAGTGAGGAGACGGTGGCAGGAGTCGGAGGACCGAACACTGCTCAACATGACCTGACACAACAGCAACAGGGTCAGTAACCACCAGGGACTGGGGGGACGGGGGGAGATGGGCACAATGGCACACATGCACAAGTAAGTACAGCACATCTGCGGACAAACAATGCCCAAGAGTCACAACTCCGACCAAGAGCCCAATTTACCCAAGTCTGCAAAAGCTCAGCACTGTATAAGCACAGAAGTGAAAGGCACACCGCCTGAAAGGGATAAGGGCCAGCCAAATTAGAGGTGAAGGGGCAAATCACACTCAATGCAGCACAGACACATAACACTCAGTGCACCTCAACATTTACAACAAAGTGGACCAAAGTGCAACACTTTCAGAACAGAGGACACAACTGCTGCCACTTGCGTGTAGAAAATGACCATTCGCATTTGGCATAGCAGGAAACTGTGAGATGATAATGGACAAATACAACCTCACATCCGTGATGGTGGCGAAATGTCAACTGTCCAGCATTAAATAGGCATCTCCACACAAACAGTCACAATGTACATTGACATGCAGTCTGTTTGTAAACTTGGCCAATGCGTCAACATACATGTGAACACAATGTCAAACTGCATCTCCCCCTCACATTGCAGAGGGAGAAACATCACCTCCTGCAGAGCAGACTGTACTCCTCATCACCGATGATGAAGAGGACCTACACACCATCTCTTCTTGCAACATATGCGAATGTAAGCACTCAATGTTGCACTTACACCCGTCAGAGTAATGTGCTAATGCAGAGGACTGACATGCACATGGGGAATGTGTGTTGCTAAGATTTTATTTGCACATGCTGATCATGTGGTCATCTTGTACTGTGCCATGATTGCTGTGGACAGTCACAATGTGATGTGCGCATGCGAAGAAATTGTTGATGATTGTGTTCTTTCGGGCTATTCCTGCTGCGGCTGCAGTGGGGTGTGGTCCACCTGCATCATCTTCCTCATCATCGTCCAGTGCTTCTGGGACTTGGATCCATGGGGCATTGGTGCATTCACATAGGTTGTGCAATACACAACATGCAGTGATCATCTTGCACACTATTTCTGGGCTGTACAAGAGTCTTCCACCGGTGATGTCCAGGCACCTGAAACGTGATTTCAACACGCCAAACGTGCGTTCAACAATGCTCCTGGTGCGTTTGTGGGCTACATTGTACTGCCTCTGGGCCGGGGTGTTCGGGTCTCGGAGGGGTGTCATCATCCACGGGCAGAGTGCATATCCTTGATCACTGGTGAGAGGTAAGTGAGGCCAGTATCAACTGGTGGTTCTGCATGGTGTGTTGGCAGACATACAAGTTTCGTGGTTTGTGATTTGTGCGACCTTGGGATTCATGTTAGCCATGTATTGCTGCTGGCAAATGTGGTAGGACAATGTGTATTACGTAGCCTCACAGCTGCTCCTCCCTCCCACCGAGCCTATTTACTTGTGTGTGATGTGCGGTCGCATCACTTGCACTCCTACGGCACACCATTGTCATGCCTATCTGTGCATGTCCGCAGGACTGACAGCAAGACTGTAATGTTGGCCGCTGAAGGTGTGCGGCCACGTGTGTGTAGGCCTATGGTAAGGATAGGGCGGACACAGAGCCACACGCAGTAGTTACTTCGGTGGCCATCACGGAAGTGAACCACTCCCTGAGCCCCGGCCTATTTAGTCACTCCCCTACACTGGACTGGCGTGCGCCAGCCCTGCCCACTACGCTTACGCTTACAGGGGGGCTGACATGGCTACTTGTCCAAGGTGTTCCCCACTGCCTGTGATGACATGGTTGCGTCCACTGTCCACGACACTACAGACTCCAGCAGTATGTGTCCACATGGACATGTCTGTGCTCTGCATACTCAAGACTGTCCAGCACATCACCGCCACACTTGGCATTGTGTACATTGTTATTCATAGGTCCATTGCCTCCTTCGCACAATCGTGGTTCCCACCTCTCCCCACATTCTGCATATGTGTGGCAGAGGGGCTATGCCTTAGTGCATGGTTTGTCCACATTTCTGGCCCCTCTTACCACGGATACTTGTGTTGTCGTGTCTGGCAGGTGTGCATGTTGTTTGGCATGTTGGATGTGATTTTGTTACGTGTCCATTCCCACAGTTGTGCGTTGTGTGATTGTGGAATTGAGGTGTGTGGTGTGTTCCGTTGGTACTTACCAACGAGCAGTCCATTTCCATAGGTGCCATCCTGAAAACGCTGGTTGATGATGGACTGTCGGAAGATGTATGAGTCATGCACACTGCCTGGGTAGTTGGCAACGACATTGGTGAACAGTCCCCGGTGGTCCACTATTGCCTGCACATTGATGGAATGCGTGTGCTTCCTGTTGCGGTAATTGTGTGCAGTGTTGGCAGGGGACACAAGTAGGACATGTGTGCAGTCGATTGCCCCCAACACGTGTGGGAATCCGGCTATGGCGTAGAAGCCTTGCTTGGTCTCCAGCTGTTCCTGTGCAGTGTGGGGGAAATGAAGGTGCTGGGGTATGAAACTGATGATGGCATCCAGGACAGGTGTGATGGCCTTTGATAGGGCTGGCTGTGAGACTCCTCCGACTCTGGCAGTTGTTGGTTGGAAGGTACCAGAGGCCAACAGGTGCAGCACAGCCAGCAGCTTTGTCTGCGGAGGGATGTTGGTTGTCCGCTGTGTTGGTACCATCAGCCGGTGGGCAATGTGGGTCATGATGCAGAGGATGGTTGTCCTTTTGAGCCTGTAGTGGGCAATGACATCCTCTGGCGTTAAGTCTGTGAGGCTGATGCGTTTTCGGAAGGTCCGCTGTCTTGTTCTGCGTTGCCTGGGTGGTGGTCCGGGGGGGAAGGTGGTCCGGGGGGGTGGTCCTGGGGGTGGTGGCGGTGGGTGTTGTGGCCCCTTGGGTCTCCATGCTGCATGATTAGTAGCTCCATGGCATCTGTTGGTCTTCAGATGTGGCTCTGGCCTGGGCTCCCTCTTTTCTGCAGGTTTTCGTCCTACTTAAGACCAGTTATGAGCAGGTGTTAAGTCCCTGCTGCTAACGTGCCTTATCGCCTGTTTTTGTCCGGCATCACAGATCTGGCTGGTCGTTGAGAATATCGCGAAGTGGTGTTTTCGTGTGTTTTTGCACGGGAATGTGTTTTGCGGCAGCTATCGCGGGAAAACTGGCGATGTCGGCAGTTTGCATCAGCTTGTGAATGGGGCGATAAGTCTATCGCTACTTTTGCGGCGCTAAAGTGCCGCTAAATCGGTGATGGCTCCTTGAGAATATGCCCCAAAGTGTAAAGTATGGACTACCCAAACTCAAACCAATAAGGAGTTGGCATATATTTACTCACTTCACAGGAGTTCTCATTTATAGATTTCCACAACACTCTTTCATCTAAAGATCTCATGTAGGGAATCAAAATAAAAGATACCTCCTGTACGAAGAAACAGACTTGAAGCCAGATTTATATATTGACGGATGAACCGCTGTTCCACAATGAGGATGGAGTAAATTACTCCGTCCCCATGAGGGAGAGCCCGCCTTACAAATTTATAAATGACCGCCAAGCAGGCGGTTATTTATAATGCCTTGGCAGGAACCGCCGTCATGGTGGTTCCTGTCAATGCATCTCGCTGTTTGGTCCAGGGCTGCACCAGCATGACGCAACACTGCACAAAAGAGTTTTCTTTTTTATTTTCAAAAAGAAAATCTCAAAGCAGGATTTGTTTTTAAATAAAAAGGGTAATGCTCCCCTTGACATGGAAGTCATCTCCAATGGCTGGGGGGATTTGCTTTTTACTATCCCTCACCGCCAGAGTTTGCCCGGCGGTGACAGAAAGTAGAAAAATGGCTACATGTTTGCCCATCTGATTCGATGGGAGAGGAGTTGGCCTAACGGCTAGGGCGGTTGACCTCGAATCTGGGGAACTGGGTTCGAGTCTCGGCAATGACGCTGAACATCCTGTGATTCTGGGCAAATCACTTAATCTCCCCGTGCCTAACAAAAAATGAATGTGTCCTCATGTAACGCAACTGGTGCTATGTAAAGCGCTCTGATAACCGATACCTTCGGGTCAAGTTCGCCCTATTTAAAACTCTGTAATAAAAAAAAAATGTAGCCATTTCTCCAACAATCCTTACTCCATTGGGTCATTGGAAAAGTTTGGCTATGGTGGTGACAGAGTAGTCAAAGCAGTGGCCGAACCTATGGTCCACTGCAATGAAAATAGGGCAGGTAGACCATTATGCTTGCGTGTAAACTCTGTGGTCATTGCACTGGAGTATACACACCGCCAACATATAAATCAGACCCTAGGTCACCTATCAACCTCAATACCACTGTATGGCTGCAATAGTTCTTTAGTGCACAAATGCACCACCCTGTGTGCTTGACTTGAAGAAAGGTGTGGGGGAACCACACCACTGGCAGATAGTAAGGATATCTCTGACATTTGGCACCTTTTAGCATTTGTGGAAAGGGATTACCTTCTGTTATTCATTTCTTTTTTGCACTATGGTTACAGTAGTTTACATATTTGCACTCCAAACGTTATTGTTAAGCATGTGGGGAGTAATTTAGTGGAAAAAGGAAGTAAGGAATTATTCCGCAACCTCTACATGTCCTCTAAGGTCATTAGCTAATTGACAAAAATGAATGTAAGGATCGTCTAAGAGTTTCATATGTGAAAGTTTTGTTTTCAGTAGCATTTTTGGGACCTTTAGGTTCAGTAATGAAGGTATTGCATATATTTGTTGCACTCCTGTCTTATACAATTAGTCTGTTCCATCAGTAATGCTTACAAAATCTATATTGTAATCAAATTTAATGTAGAACTTGTCAAAAAGATATATTGCAGTGACAATCTGAGTATAAAAGAAGACTTTAATGTATTTTGCTTACAAAAATTGCATAGGAGCTCTAAGGGCAAAAATAATACATTGATCATGGGAAACCAGCAAACACAACTTTTCATCCAGATTTGTGTTTGTGCCATCCTAAGAGCAAGGGGAAATACTTTACAAACTTCTTGAGAAGATGAAGCAGACATCCCAATCTTACAGAATTTAACCACAATTACCATATGATTTACTTTTGACATCTATTGGATAAGTAGCGAGAGTACTAGTGATATTTGGGGCCTGAAGTACGACCATATTTTGCGGTCGCAAAAGGGAAATTGGCCCATTTGCGACCGAAAAATTGGTCTGCCCCATGTACAAACCCTATTTTGTGAGTCGGTAACCTATTACTGACTCGCAAAATATGGTTTGCGACTTGCTATTAGGAAGGGGCGTGCCAAGGGCGTCCCTTCCTAATAGCGAGTCTCACTTAAATGTATGATTGTTTTGCGACCACAATTGCGGTCGCAAAACACTCGCAGTTTACCTCAAGTAGGTGGTAAGCCACTCGCAAATGGGAAGGGGTCACCAGGGGACCCCTTCCCCTTTGTGAGTGTGTGCGAAAATATTTTTAAGAGCAGGCAGTGGTCCCACGGACCACTGCCTACTCTTAAAAATGAAACAGAAATGTTTCATATTTCTTTTTAAATGCATCCAGTTTTCGGACTGGATTTTAAAAAAAGAACTGCATTATTTAAAAAGCTGTCACAGACATGGTGGTCTGCTGACCCCAGCAGGCCACCATCCCTGGGAGTGCTAGCCATTCCTAATGGGGTCGCAAACTGTACCTGCCTCATGAATATTAATGAGGCAGGCAATTTGCGACCCCATTAGGAATCGCAAACAGTGTCTGGGACACTGTTGTAAATTCCTATTTGCGATTCGCAAATTTCGAGTTGCAAAACGACGCAATTTGTGACTGCCAAAATTGATAGGGTCTTACATCTGGCCCTTAGAGTGTAAAAACAGCTCCAAATGATAATGGGACCAGTAATCATAGGCCCTGGAAGTAGGTGACGGGAAGGGTCGCTGCAGCACTGCCAGAAATACCCATGCTAGAGTTCAGAAAATGAAGAGCAACTTTTAAATTTTGTGTTTATCTTGCCACATTTGCTGCATCCAAAAAAAAGACTGAGGTTAAATGCCAGGCTGTGTCTTCTGACAAATTGCTGCTTATTCAGAAACTGGCGTTTACTTTTATTTCTCTGACTGAAAAGTGGGAGGATTTTGTAAAGCCAACTATCTGAAAATCTTGCTGAGGTACAGGAGGTGAAAGGGAAGGCTGTAGGATGTCAGTTTGTTTTCTAACACATAACAACATTTAAATATTTGCAAAAGACCTATAGCTAAGAAAGCAAAAATGAGTCACATTTTTGGGGAAATCTGAAGTGTGATGGAAGCAAAGATTTTAAAAGGATCATAACAAACAAGACACTTCACTTAGTGATGTGCAAATGGAAAATATTCGCTGAAACCTGATTTCCACACATTATCATTTGTGCGCTATATAGTTTTACCAATAAAAAACTGCATGTCTGTGCAAATTTAGTGGTCATTTCAGCAGAAAATGTGTGGTCTGTAAAGGACAGTGCATTACCTCACCAATGCTCCAAAATGCACTACCGGCTACACACCACACCCTCACCACTCTCCTGATGAATGGGTGTGGCACATTTGCCACACTTGTTTTTTGTGTGATGCTTGATTTTTCACAATCCCTATGACTTCAGTGATATCACATTGATGGTAGCAACACTGCTCTGAAAATTGTTCCAGCACCAATGGACCAATTTTTTTCCATTTTGTCAAATTTTAACTCAGTTTGTATTGTGTTCTCCTGTATTTTGCACTTACTGTAGACTTCAGATTTTCATGAATATTAAGAGAGAAGTCAAAATATTTTCAATAGGCTAATAAGAAATGTATGCATTATTAATTTTCTTTCATAGAACTAATTTAAACTCGGCACGTTTCATACCTGATTCTTCAGATCAGGTTTCAATGACCGCATCAATGTGAACCCATGGAAACGTGTTAATTATCAATGTAACAACAGCAATCTTTAATACCCAATAATGGTAGAAACATTGCCCTACAGAGCAAGAGGCTTCATATTTATTCAATCCTCATTTTCCTTTTTGGGCATGGCACTTTAGTACATAGGGGCCTATTAGGATATCGGGCGGATCGCCACCGCCGATCCGCCCGCCAAATGTCCTGTTTCACCTCCCGCCATATTAGTATGGCGAGGGGTACCACGGCGGACGGAAAGTCCGGCTGCCGCTTTTCCGCCGGTCGGATTGCCGGACGGGCGGAAAAGGCAGACAATATGGTGGCGGTGCCTTGCAGGCACCGCCATCCATATTAGCATGCCTGCGGTGTGTATGCCTTTCCATGGCGGAGACTCCGCCATGGAAAGGCATATGGTAAATGGCTTTGGGGGCCCGTTGCGGTCCCCATGGGGGGGATGGGGTGGATGACTGCACTTGGGGGGTACCCATGGTACCCCCCTTCATTGGCATGCACAAGGTGGCAGGCACCGCACGCTGCCTGTCACGTTGTGCATGCCAATGCACAACATGCATATTCTACATTGCGGCGGGTGCTGCTCACAGCACCGCCCGCCGAAATGTAAAAGGTGCGGGATGCGACCGTCAGGGTGGCGGTCGCATCCTAATTGCCATAGCGGGACCGCCGCACCTCTGGCGGTCGGTCCAGTTTACCGTTACGGTGGCGGGCGGGCAAAGTCCGCCCGCCATCGTAATGGAGCCCATAGTTTTCACCATGGAATTTGCAGCTCGCTCCAGAATTGTGAATCCCTGGAGCTGCCACTCTGTATGTATGTGCTCCACTAATCCAAAATGCATTCAAAGAGTTCCAAGAATCACTCACAGCTGCGGATCAATAATGCTATTTCAGATCTTTGGACCCAACCCTGGGTCCACAGGCTTTAAATAATATGAAAAAGTGCAGTGCAGTGTGAATTTACAAGGACAAATGAAATAAACAGTGGGTAATGCCCACATGGAGGAGGTTGCAGCTGTCTTTGGTGTGAAGGACATGGGTGGAATTAGGTTTTGTACAATATATAATAAAACCCAAAGGTTCACTGAAAAAAACTTTGTTAAGTATAATATATGGCAACCTTTGCTTACAACACATTAACATTTACCTATAGGAAACTCAGAAATCCCATTAGAAAATCACAGTTAAAGTGATGTTATGGACGAGAAAAATGAATTGAGTGAAATCCACTATTATGTTATTTTAGTTTTCCGGCGGATTTCAAAAACTCCAATTTGTTTTCTACAGAACGTCCTTTTGAGGACCCCTTCAAAACTATCATAAAGAGTTCAACCTCTTTTTTTATCCCGTTGTAGAATAATGCAGCTCTGACTAAAATGGTGGGATTGCAACATATGTTTCCATGTATGTGGTATTTGTATAGCACTAAAATAGCCAAAGGTTAGTGGATCACTTAAATGATCAAAGGCAAAGATAAAAGTCAACAAGTGATTGGAGTGGTAGCTGGGTACTAAGAACAAAAGTGCCACATTGTGTTGTTGTGCTCTTAACCCCTTCCGTGCGCGGTAAATTCTCCCGCTGTGCGGGAGAATTAACGCGTGGGCGGGTTTTCGACGGCCCCCAGCCGTCGTGAGCACGCGCCCACTGTAACGCGTGACGGCTGGGGGCCATCGTGAGCATGCAAGGGGTTAAAGGAGCGGGTCTTCAGCTCTTTCTTAATTTGGAGCAGGGTTATGATCTTGATTCTGATTACTTCATAATTTGGGGATGCGATTTCAATTGTAGATTGTGTCATGTTACAGATCCGGCAGTTTGTTGTCTGTATCCGTGGGATACTGAGGTTTACCTTCATTTTGAACATACCCCTTGTGGGGAAATATTCAATTCATTACTGAGCAAGCTGTCTCTGTATCTAACGGTAGAGCTAAATAGTCATGTTGATAATAAGCCTATTTCCTTCTCGTTAAAAGGCAAAGGTAGACTTATTGATTTCACTGCACTATCTCAGTCTTATAGTCCAAAGAATATTGTTTTTGTAATCCCTCCAAATTGCTTTGGCAATCATTATTCCCTATGCTTGTATATTGATACTGGCAAGGATAATCAACCTTTGGCTGCCCTTAACAGGATATTCGCATATAATCAAAACAGGGGGGTTTTAAGTAAATGGGTCATGTGGACTCTCGTCATATTCTAGAGGAACTATTAACAGTAAACGACGGACCAGTGTTAACTTGCTTGGATGATGAGTTGAAACCTAATTTCATGCTAAAGCGTTTGAGGAAATCTGCCAATCAATTGCTAACCTCCTCACAATTCAATGCAGGAGGGGAGGGCGAAAGTAGGTCTCATAGAAGGCTTCATCGAAACTGCTTCAAGCAGGAGCAGGCCGTGCAGGTAAGTGCGGTGGGGCGAGGGGGTTGGGAAGGGGGTCGACAGACAACGACAATGTAAAATAAAATGTAAAAAAGAAAAACACTTACTTTGCGCTCGCCGCATCGCCAAGGCGATGGGGCGAGCGCAAGATAAGTGGTTTTCTTTTTTTAAATTTAATTTTACATTGTTGTCATCTGTCGACTCCCCCCACGCCCACCCCCCTACCCCACTGCTCTTACCTGCCCGGGCATCTCCTTGCTCCAAGGCTCACAGGATCCTTTGGCAATGCTCTAAAACAAGCCCCAAGAGATCAGGGCTTGGTGAGATTGTGTAGAAATAAGTACAAAAAAACATTGCGCAAAGGAAGAATGACCTCTGATTCGAAGGTTGGGGTAAACTATATGAACCCAGCTCAATTCAGGATTCTCTCTTCTTCTGAAAGACTGTAAATTACCCCTTCTTCAAAGATGCCCATAATACACAGTTAGACGTTGTCATTCTCCTCCAAGAATGGATTGATCATTTTTCTAAGCTAGGTAGCTGCAGTGATGGAATTGACTGCTACTCTGAACGAGGTTTTACTACACCGATAGGTGATAGCTTGGAGATCGTTCCACCTAGCTGTAGTGAGGTTGCCTGTGCTTTAAATCGCAGTCAGAGAAATTAAGCCCTCTGACGGGGTACCTGCAGATCTTTTTATATGTTACCCTGACCTGTGTGTCCCACTTCTCACCAACATCCTTAGAAGTGTGGTAATCGAGGGTCCCCCCAAATCTTGGCTGGGCTCAAACATAATACCTATTTTTTAAAAAGGCAATCGATCCGACCCCCGGTGTTACTGCCCTATTTCCTTAATAGATACCACCAGCAAACTCATGGGCAGGATCGTCCTTGAGTATCTTGAAGCATGGGTAACTGAGACGGGCCGTTTTTCTCAAATGCAGTATGGGTTTAGACAGGGCTTGGGCACCTCGGAGCAATGCCTCAATCTTCACCTGGTCATTTCTAAATACACCATGGCCAAGAGTGGTTCAATCCACCTTGGCTTTATGGACTTATTCTCGGCATTTGATTGGGTGGACGGGGGAAACTCTGGACCAAGATGCTGAATATGGATTTTGAATCTGCATTGGTACATATTCTTGCCTCTGTGCATTATGGTGTGATGGGGAGGGTGAGGTATGGGAAGAATGGTGAGCTTAGCAATCAAATTGAAATGAAACGGGGTATTAGGCAGGGGTGCGTATTGGCCCATTTTTCTATTTCTTATTTATATAAACGATCTTGAAGATTTTCTAAATGCAAAAGTTGTTGATTTCCCAAAGGTTGGTTCCAGGAAGCTACCCACTCTTTTATATGCCAATGATTGTGTTTGTGTTTTAATTGCAAAGACGAGAATATCTCTACAAAGATTACTCAACAGGTTCCTTCTTTTATGAATGATTTGGGCCTAAAGACAAATACTACAAAATTGCATAATATGGTTATAGGGAAGACCCACTCCGCTCTTATGCCCCAATATATAAATGGTGAGAAACTTTCATATGTCTATTATTTCTCAAATTTGGGTTTTCATCTTGAAAATAAATGTACATGGTCTCACCTGATTAATACCAGGAAACAAAAACTCGAACAATCTACTGAAGCAGTTTTAAGATTTGCAAAGAAGCTAGATAACAAAACCCTGACCTCCATGATTCATATATATATAATGCATGATGTCTTGCCTTGGTGACATTTAGAGCAGGGGTGTGGGGTTAATGTAATGTGGATGGATGTCCTTCAGGTGTCGGAAAATAATTTTTTAAGAAGATTGTTGTCCGTCCCTAATAGTCATCCTGTATATCTTTGCCATGCATAATTGGGACTTGTCCCGTTAGCAGACCGTGCTAAAGCAGCACCCCTATCATTATGGAGATCAGTATGGGTTAAACAAGAAACTCTGTTTAATCAGGCCTTAATCAATGACTGTAAATCTCTATACAAAGCACAAAATATCCTGTGGTTATCCTATGTAAGGGACCATTTGGCCCTGTTTGGGAGAGAAGATTGCTATACAAACCCAACCTTAATAGTGTCTATCCCAAAAAAACAGCTCAAACGTGATCTGTTTGCCATATTTACTGAACAAAGGCTAGAGTGCAAGTTCAAAAAGAAGCAGGTAACAGAATTTCTCCCTCTTATTACAACCTTGTCTATGGAACCATACCTGATGTTTCCGCTCTCTTATATACAAAGATTTTACCTGACGAGATTTCGATTTGGCATAGCTCACTTCCTGGTTTCCTACCCTAGTACTGCATGTCATGATGCACAATTGGACTCTTGTCCTTGTAGTTCAGTATCTGCACAGCCTGGTTTACATAATTTCTTATTTTGTAAATTTATTACTGTCCCTCGAAAACAATTCCTGATTCCCCTATTGAGACATTTGAACATTAGAAGTTGTGTTGCTTACAACGTCTACAGTCGAAGATTATTTGTCTGATGGTTTATAAATATTTATCTACTGCAACCGTCTGAGGAAGCTAGTGGGGAAGTAAATAAACGTATTGTTATATTTTGGTAACTGGAGCTGTTCAACAGGGACAGGTTGTGACTTGTTTACTGAGCAAAGTCTAACCTTTGATGTTTACATTGCACTAAGCACTTTTTTGTATATTTGTTTATTGAGATTACGGATTCTGTAAGGACGTTTTGTGGGATTTAATAACTTGACTATTCTGCCATTTTACCTCTGTTTGAAATTATCATTGATTTTAACATATTTTATTGATGTATGCTTTTATGGTTATACTTTTTTGTATACCAAATAAAGATTAATTGATTGATTGGAGCGGGTTAAGGGCAGACCTGATGAATATATTTCAGAACCTGGGTGCATAGATGGAGAAGCCTTGTTATTTTTATTTTTAATTTTTGCACTTCTTTATCTCTAGTTTGATAGTGTTCTGGCTGTGAGTGTGCCAACAAGTACCACAGATAATGAGCATGTCAGTCAGATAGGTGGTGGTGCTTTTCATGATGATGTTGTAGATAGTGCAGCCGTTTTTTGAAGTTAGTTTTGGTTGGCAAGGGGAGCGAGTTGATCAGGGTGCTGCAGCATACAGTATATCCTGTAGGTGGGGTCTTGGTGGAGTCTGTGAGGCCACGAGCAGGGCGTTGCTACCAATTGGATGCAGGAGTATCAGATTTTGCATCTGCTCTGATGGAATCTCAAATTACACCATCAATGAGCTCACTGATAACATCTCAAATGATATCACTGATCATCACTAGAGAATGGACTGAACATCAATAGAGGATGAGGCGGAGTGTGTGCACAAGAACGGAGATGGTTGAAGACCACACTAAATTCTTCTATGAATCGGAACATGATCTAATGCTATGTGCAGCTGATACTTTGTTGAAGGGGAGAAACAGCAGATATGACTTTTCCAAAATTGTGAGTCTGCAGAGCCCCTTCACATGACTTGGGTGTGCAGAGTGGTGCTTAGACACAGGGTACGACCACTGGCCACAGCCTTCAGCCCTGTTTAGCTTATTTGGGATGTCAAAGACCTGAGGCAGCTGGCTTCCACTGTGGGTGGCTGTACAATTCTTTCAATAGCACCAAAAATTACAACTCCTAAAAACTGAAAATGCACACTTTCAGTTGGGGTCTTGGTCTGCCCTTTGATTGCACCCAGTGCTTAATGTTAGCACTGATGATTCCATTTGAGATGTCATCAGTGACATCCTATGTGATGTCAGCAGAAGCACATAGATGGAGTATGAGTTATCATTTACAAGTATTATCATAGCTGGGGAATTTCAGTGTTGTTTTGATATTTAGCATTTTCACCATAGTGTCACATTAACTGCAGTTAATTTCAGAGGTTTTTATAAACAATCATTTACTTGTTGTGAGCAAGCATATCTTTAATAAAGGTTTTTCAATTGATCTGGAATATAGCTGCTTGGATTCCTAGAAGTGAAGATGTTTAACTTCTAAACTTCCTGCAAGGAGCTAGTCTTCATAGAACAAATATTTGTACACTAGACAACCTTATTATTTTTTAGAAAAGGCAAGTAAATCTATGATATGATGCCAGAAAACAGTTTCATAAATCATCTGAAATAAATGTGTTGTCCGAAATATCATTTTGAAAACATTTCGCCCCATTGCAGTAAATAATAGAAACTCTAAATTCATTGGAGGGACATTGTTATAAACGTTTTTAAAGTCACAATATTTATGTCAGACAATATTTCTGCATGTAATATTCTGACATGCAACCGTTTATATATATAGCTAGCCTGAGAGTGGTTCACGTTCAATTGGATATATAGCTAGCAGCCTACGAGGAACACTTTTGGTGGGAATAGTGTTTTTGTTTCAATAATTAATTTTAGCAGTGTCCTCTAATGTACTTCATAGCATGGAATGTATACTTACCATCTGCAAGAAGGAAACAGGATCATTTTATTATTACCTTAATGACCTTTCACCAATTATTAACAGACACTTAGCCAGCCATTAGAAATTGCATTAATTACTGGGGGCTTTAATTGATATATTGCTATATTTTTATCGATGAGGGAGAAAATATTTGTCATCAGTATTACAATAACTACTCGGAGTGTCCCCTGTAATATTTAATACATTACACCATAATAATAGAGGACAAATGTTGGGGAGAAATATGATGACCAACTTTCACTCATTATATGCTGTTTATAGCAAGATCAACCTGCACACATAACCCACTTGGAAACAGCTAAAAATACACTATTTTCTATTATACTATGGTCAATGATGCTCACTTTTGTCTAGTTATTTTTTTTTTCTTTTTAAAGGTGTTTCTTAGTGATCTTTTAACCCTGTTTTCAGGGCTTTAAGTGGGATAAAAAAACTGGGGGGGGCTCTCAAATGGGCGTGGCCGAAGTAATTAGGGCGGGGCTTAAAAAGTAAGCTAAAAATCTGTGCTTAGCATAGTGTACTGCCAGAGAGGTAATTTGCTGCTTCTGTCATTGCATCCAGATATATAATAGAACAAGTAACATTACGCCTACAACAAGCCAGTACTATTGTCTTTGTAAATGGTTGTTAGTTGCATAACATAAATAAGCAACAACCATGGTTTCGTAGTATATCATATTGAAAATGCTTCAGTTCTGAAATGATAAGACTATGAAAGACCTACAACGAGTCTCTTCGAAGTGACATCAAAGGCAGTGAAGGGTGGTACTCCTGCAGAGTTTAGTTTTTTTTCATCCTGAGGGTGCGATCCAAAATAAAGAGCCCGAAAGAGACCTGTCTCAGCACCTGCTTTTTAGAACTGTAGGTGCTGACCACCGGCTGGACCCGGCCCACTTAAAGCCCAGCCTATTTTGTATATTTACTTTATGTACAACCGATACAAGAAGCCGAGCGGTGGGGCGGTGGGGCTGGGTGGGGGGATATTTCAACATATGATCACGAGGGAAAATTAATTATTTATTTAATTTTCCCTTGTGGGTCATCTGTCGAATCCCCCCAACCCGGCCCCACCAGTCTTACCTGCATGGGCCGCGGCTGCTTACAAGTCACAGTCTGGCCCAAATCTATACGCTTTCAACAAATAGCGTTTTTAGTTGAATTGAAAACTTGGGAAAAACAGCAACTCTGACCGATTAACTATATGGGAATTCCTCAACGCCTCATAACAGGACATACTGCGAATAATTAAGTAGAAATCATAGCTAACATAGATATAACAAATTTCAGACGCACAATCAAGAAGAAATGTAATCTCTTATTTTTGAAGAGGCAGGACACATAGATGATGTAAAAGGAGATTTATTAAGATGAACAGGAACAGACCCCTGGGCACAAACCGCACTGCAGAAGACTCTTCTCCAACTGCCCCCCTTACATTCCATTGTAGCCAACTCCAGCAGGTTGCTAAGGAGCAGCTAGGGTTCCACAGTATCATAGGAAAACAACATGAACAGGGTAATCAAAGGCATTCTTATATCAGAAGAATATAACACATCTCCCTTCTTAAGAAAATTAAAAATTATTATATATTTTTTCTTTAAAGCAATATACGGACATTACATTTTTTTAAAAACAATATAACTTCAAGAACATATGTAATCGTCATATTTTTTGGTGTTACACGAGTTCGTCCAGAGCTAGTCGTGGCTTTAGAGGTAAATACATCCCTTGGGCAATGAACAACTCTTCCAGCATCAGAACCTTCTTGGGCATTAGAGGACACAGCGACCTCAGTGTCAGAACATGGTGACACTTTCCTGGTGTTCCACCACTTACCATCCGATAGTTTCACACAGTTCCCTTTTACAAGAACAATTTCCTTGGGAGAAGACCATTTTGAACAACCTTTTTTACTTTATCCCCCACATACACTCTAACCCACATTCCCTGCGTAAATAAACGTTTGGATTTCACAATTTTCTTATTATGTCTATGACAATAAGCTTTTTGGTAATTGTCCACTCTGTATCGCACCCTACTTAAGTTCACATCACATTTGCCAGCTCTGTTCATCCAAGCTGGTACAGCTATTGAACATGGCACTCTTCCCTTGAGTAAGGAAAAAGGTGTCTCTTTTGTCACCGAATGAGGTGTGGTACGATATGACCATAACATATCCTTGACTTGTTGCCTCCAAGATTCTCCACTCCTACATGCTAGTTGGACACACTCCACCAAAACCCTGTTGAAGCGTTTTACTAGGCCGTTTCCCCTTGGGTGATAAACAGGTGTTCTAGTGTGTTTGATACCCCACTTGACAAGAAAATTCTCAAATTCCTCTGAAATGAATTGAGGTCCATTATCAGTGACAATCTCAACGGGACAACCCTCTCTTCTAAAAATATCCTCACAAAATGAAATAACACTCGAGGACTTGACCTCTCTAACAAAAGCAACCTCCGGCCACTTGGAGAAGTAATCAACCATAACAATAGCGAATCTCTCACAAACGTTCAAAACATCAAATGGTCCACAAATATCAATAGCCAGTTTATCCCAAGGTCCTTTGGGCAAAGGTGACGAAACAATGGTGGTTTCCTGGACAGAATGGGTTTTGTCACTACATGCACATGCTATGCAGTCACGAACATACCGCTCGATTTGTATGTCCATACTCGCCCACCAAAAATCCTCTCTAATCTTCCTTTTCATGGCAGACATTCCACCATGACCTTCATGCATGATATTCAACAGTCTTTCTCTCAGTAACTCAGGTACAACCAACCTACACCCTCTTCTAAGTATATCATCAATGATATTCAACTCAGACCAAATTAATTTAAATGATTCCAATTCTTTGTGCAATCTCCATCCTTGTTCACAGTTTAAAACATTTTTGATCTTGTTCAAAACACCATCCTCTACCACAGCTTTCCTCCAATCCTCCTCACTGATGGCATTACATACGTCTTTGATTTCTGCAACCATCCACTCATCATCCTCATCATCTTCTATTCTGTCCAAGGGTAATCTCGATACACAATCAGCATACACATTCCTTGCTCCAGGAATATACTTTATCTCAAAGATATACTCTTGCAAAATTGGCGACGAGGATGGGATTCCCTTTATAGAGGAGGACACCAACGTTTTGGATCACCTCATACCTTAAGGAACAAAGCATTATTTCACACTAAGTGAAGTGACCCCTGGAGTGTCTCCCTGGACTCATACTGTCACTGGTTTGCAGTGTACGCCCAGCCGTTGTGACGACCACGGTGCCTGTGAGCTCTGTATTCGTGTGTGGATGAATCGGTTTTTTTTGCCCTACATCTGGCTTGCGATTTTGTCCACTCCCCCGCATGCTCCTACCCATGAGGGTTTGCTCTGGCGGAGTCGCTATTGAAACAGAGATTGTGATTAACAGTGGAGTTTAATCTGTAGCTTAAACCTACTTTGACAGTTGCAGCCCGTGCCTGGCTGGGCCCGCGCATGGATTGTTCACTGCGTGTGAAGAGCGCGACTCCCATGCGCTAGGATATCTTTGTTGTTTCGTCATTCCCATTCTGGACGTTGTTGTGAGCGTCCCGATGCACACGTCACGCACGTTGCGGGCGTAAAGGAAAACGTGCCGCCATCTTGGATGTTGCTTTCTTAAGCAGTATTTACGTCCTCTTAACAGCGTTTCATCCCAAGCTGTGTTTTTCGTTCTCCGGTGATACGCACACCTTTACAAGCGTGTCACAACTCTCAAAGTACTTCGCATTTTCCCCAGTGTGTCATTTCTACTACATCAGTGACACACACACTTATGCTAATGGTTCTTAGAGGAATACTTCTCACCTTCGAACCACTTTTGGGTGTTGTTTAAGACCTTGTTACATATATAAACATATTTTTTCCTCCCATTGATTTTAAAAATTGTATCAATTTTTTTTTTCCTTACATTTTACACAATGACTTCCCAGATCATTCCAGCACCACCATTTTTCCTGCAAAGTCCTGGTCAACCATGCATGTTGTGGGAACATTGGAAAGAATCGTTCGAAACATACTTGAAAGCTATAGGGGTGATGATTATGTTTCAAAAAGGAAGCTAGCAATTCTTAAACAATTTTTGGGACTGGAAGGCAGAAATGTTCTAAAAACATTACCCATGATGGAAGTTTCTCACACCGAGGTAAATGCAGAAGGTGAAGCTGCGGGGGATAGTAACATCGATGTATACGAACTCGCTTTGAAAGCTTTGGAAGATAATTTTGGGAAAAAAGTTAGTGTGGTGGTGGAAAGACACAGATTTTTTTCGTGTGTACAGTCACCAGGGCAAACCATTGAACAATATGTAGCAAACTTAAGAATGTTGGCTGTCACTTGTAAATTTAATAATATGAGGGATGATCTCATTAGAGATCAATTAATCAATAGGATATCGAATCTCAAAATTCAGGAAAAGTTACTAAATTTAAAGGATCCTTCCTTAGACAAAACTCTATTAGTAGCTAAAAGGATGGAGAACACCTCCAGGTATGTTAAAGAGCTTAACTCAGCATCCAAAAAGTTTATGCAAGAGGATGAAGGTGTGCATAATATTAAAAAAAGTGCTAGAAAAGTTGAGGAAAAAACATTTCCTGAGAACAAACAAGAAAGGGCAAGATTTAAATCTAAATCCTGTTCCAGGTGTGGTAGCTCAAAACACACAGCAGATGCTAATTTTTGTCCAGCCGCCAAAATCAGATGCCACAAGTGTAAAAGATTCGGGCATTTTGCGAGATGGTGCAAGAGTTCGGTGCCTCCTACAATCCCCAAATCTGTTAACCTAGTTAATCAAGCCAATCCCACCCTCGTCGCCAATTTTGAAGAGGCAGGACACATAGATGATGTAAAAGGAGATTTATTAAGATGAACAGGAACAGACCCCTGGGCACAAACCGCACTGCAGAAGACTCCTCTCCAACTGCCCCCCTTACATTCCATTGTAGCCAACTCCAGCAGGTTGCTAAGGAGCAGCTAGGGTTCCACAGTATCATAGGAAAACAACATGAACAGGGTAATCAAAGGCATTCTTATATCAGAAGAATATAACACTTATGTTTGAAATAACCTTAAAAAAATGATAGTTTTTCGGAAGATAATAGCGAAGGTGGATGGTAAAGCACTGAAAGGTGCAGGCTTATGGCTTCGTTTAGAGTTTACCAGTTACAGGACATCTACCAAAAACTGGCAGATGTCTAGTACTGCTCTATTTCAAGTTGGGGAGGTACCATGTTTCCTACGGCGGACATTGGTAGACTCAGCCAGTGGAAAACTGTGGCTGATGAGGCATCCGCCATTGGGCTATCAGTCAATGTATGTGAGATAGCCCACCCTCTTTGGGGTGCACAGTCTGGCATACCTTTTTCCCCTTTGACACCACCAGGAAAAGGCCGGTGGTCCCAAACAGGAAATAAAAGAAAGTAATCCCACACACGCTGGGAGACAACTCCTGCGTGTCTGGGACATTTAATTTTCGTTCTTCAATAAAAACTCCTGCTTTTGAAGTTTGTTTTTGAAAAACAAAAAACTTTTCTGTGCAGGCCCATTAAACGTGGCACTGATTCAGTAAAGATTCAGTAACTTAAGTGGAGCCCTGGTGGCAGAGGCAGAGCCAAAGACAGAGAAATCCCAACCGTTCGGTGGAGCTATTACACTGCTGAACTGGTTGCAGATCGTCCACCTTACTCTAAATTAGTTCCTTAGTTATCTTAGAGGCTATTTGGGGAAATGATATCCTGAGTGTACATTACCGGAATATAGCGGATGAAATATCCTGCTACAAAAATATTGTGACTTAATCATCCACTACCAAACTTTTGTGAAGCTATGTATACTTAGATAAGCATAGGTTTACTGCACTAAACGCCACATATATTTACTATATGTAACCTGTGGAGCTACATATTATATATATATATATATATATATATATATATATATATATATATATATATATGTATATGTATGTGTAAATATATATATATGTATATATATATATATAAATATATATATATATATTATCTACTGGCGGTCGCCAGTAGATAGTTATAGTTAGGACCTATTATCCATAGGAAATCCGCGACATTCTATTTGCAATAACGTTGGCGCCGGTTGATGAATCTTCGCGAAAGCTTCCAACTTGTTGGGGCGCTCCGGTCCGCTCCTACCCTGAAAGTCTCGGGGTGATACGTCAAGCGGGGGCCGAGAAAAAGGGGGGTCCCAAAACGCGTTTTCCCCATTCATTTTTCCATAGGAACCTTTAGTCGCAGCTACAGCCCGAACTGCTGAACGGAATTACCCCAAATTTGGCAAAGAGGTAGCCCTTGGTTCAGACTGGTGCCTTTTGCTAAAATGGTGTAAATCCGTTCAGTAGTTCCTGAGAAATTCACAATTAAAATCACATATATATCTATGGGCGCGTCGGATCCGCGTACCCTCCCGATCACGAGCTGCATGCTAATTGGCTGTCAACACTCCAAATCAGGAAGTGTTGGCAGCCATTTTGTCCCTCGGTAGAACCGAGGGACAGAAACAAGTGCGCAAAGCGCAAAAGGGGGCAGGGTAGAAACACCCTGACCCCCTAGGTCTGCTCAGGGGGTCCCACAAGGACCCCTGGGCAAAAAAAAGCATTTAAAAAAAAAATCGGCAGGATGCGCTCTGGGAGCGCGGATCCTGCCGAAAAAAATCGAAGCGCGGTCTCCCGCGCTCGATGTTAATTTGCCCCCGGGTGGGCCAAGTCCCGGGGGCATGCTGGGGGGTTTATTTTATGTATGGGGGCCTCTAAGGGCCCTCCCCGCAGCCCGGGGACCGCCACCTCCCGGGGCTTTAAAAATTTTTTTTAAACCTGTGTGGGGGCTCCAGCCCCCACACGCCCGGGGACCACCACCTCCCCGGGGCACTAAGAAAATTGAAAATGGGGGTCCGTTTTGGACCCCCAAGCCCCGGGGACCACCACCTCCCGGGGCTTTCAAAATGTAGGGAGGGGGCCGCGCGGCCCCCTCCTGGAGCCCTTGATGGCCCTGGGGACCGCCACCCCCAGGGCCGGCTCCTGCAGTGTCCCGGGGTGCCGACCCCGGGACACTGTAGTTTGCTATGACAGGACGGGAGCCTCGCGGCTCCCGTCCTGTCATAGCAAACTTGTTTGCATTTTGAAAGAGAGAGCAGGAAACCTGCTCTCTCTTTCAAAATGCAAACCAATTGCTTTTCCACACGGGGAGCAGCATGTTAGCTGCTCCCCATGTGAAAAGGAATGCCGGCTCCCGTAGGACACGGGGAGCCGGCGGGACAGTGGGGGTTTGGGGATCCCCACAGTCCCCAACCAGAGGCCAGGCCCCGGGGATGGGGTCCCCGGGGCCATAAGTGGCCCAGGAGGGGGCCACGCAGCCCCCTCCCCAAATAAAAAAAATAAAAATAATAAGGGCAAGGCCGGCCCCGGGGGACGGGGTCCCCGGGGCCTTAAATGGCCTGAGGAGGGGGCCACGCAGCCCCCTCCATATTTTTTATTTAAAAGAGGGCATGCCCCGGGGGATGGGGTCCCCGGGGCCAATAGAGGCCCAGGGAAGGGGTCCCCTTCCCGTTTTTTTTTTTTTTTTAAATGAAACAAAAAGAAATGCCCAGGCCCCGGGGATGGGGTCCCCGGGGCCAAAAGTGGCCGAGGAAGGGGGGCCACGCAGCCCCCTCCCATAAAAAAAAAAAAAAAAAACGGCATCGTGCCGGAGGCCCCGCCCTCTCCCTGCAGTACTCTGCAAACGCGCCCCCTGACGCGTTTTAAGAAGGGAAGTAATTCCCCTTGAATACTGAGGGTCCCTGGGGCCAACTAGCCCACCAGGAACCTCCAGTATGCGCCAGGGGACTGCCTTGCAGAGAGGTGTACAGAGGCCACGCCCCTTTTTACACCTCTCTGCAACGCAGCTCTGTGGCGCTTAATGGAGGTAGCTGGTGGGCTAGTTGCACCCCAGGGACCCTCAGGATTCAAGGGAGTTAATCCCCCGACTTAAAACGCGCCACGGGCGCGTTTGCACAGTGGTGAAGGGAGGGCGGGGCCTGAGGTAACATGTGTGCAAACAGGCCCCATGGCGCGTTTTAAGATGGGGAATTAAATCCCCTTCAATCCTGAGGGTCCCTGGGAGCCAACTAGCCCAACAGGTACATCCAGAAAGCGCCTCAGAGCTGCGTTGCAGAGAGGTGTAAAAGGGGTGTGGCCTCTCTACACGTCTCTGCAACGCAGCCCCTGGCGCATACTGGAGGTTCCTGGTGGGCTAGTTGGCCCCTAGGGACCCTCATGATTCAAGGGGACTTAATCCCCCAACTTAAAACGCGCCACGGGGCGCGTTTGCACAGATGTCACCTCAGGCCCCGCCCCTCCCTTCACCATTGTGCAAATATTCCTCTAAAATCTGCCGAACTACGAATTCTGATTTACTCACCTGTTATCAGGAGAGACCTCAGTGCTGCATCTTTCAGCCCAGTACTAATCCTGAAAAGTAATTTTAACCGTACTTACCAGTAACTTGAATTTCCTTCCATAGGATATCATTGCCTGCTTTTTGCTGAAAAAGTTTCTAAGTGTTGATTTTTGAAACATACAAATATTCCTCTAAAATCAGCCGAAATACGAATTCCGATTTACTCACCTGTTATCAGGAGAGACCTCAGTGCTGTATCTTTCAGCCCAGTACTGGTCCTGAAAAGTAATTTTAACCGTACTTACCAATAACTTGAATTTCCTTCCATAGGCTAACATTGACTGGTTTCACTTGGAAATTCTTCTAAGTGTGGAGTTTTGGAACTTTAAAATATTCCTCTAAAATCAGCCGAAATACGAATTCCGATTTACTCACCTGTTATCAGGAGAGACCTCAGTGCTGCATCTTTCAGCCCAGTACTGATCCTGAAAAGTAATTTTAACCGTACTTACCAGTAACTTGAATTTCCTTCCATAGGATATCATTGCCTGCTTTTTGCTGAAAAAGTTTCTAAGTGTTGATTTTTGAAACATACAAATATTCCTCTAAAATCAGCCGAAATACGAATTCCGATTTACTCACCTGTTATCAGGAGAGACCTCAGTGCTGTATCTTTCAGCCCAGTACTGGTCCTGAAAAGTAATTTTAACCGTACTTACCAGTAACTTGAATTTCCTTCCATAGGCTAACATTGACTGGTTTCACTTGGAAATTCTTCTAAGTGTGGAGTTTTGGAACTTTAAAATATTCCTCTAAAATCAGCCGAAATACGAATTCCGATTTACTCATCTGTTATCAGGAGAGACCTCAGTGCTGCATCTTTTAGCCCAGCACTGACCCTGAAAAGTAATTTTAACCGTACTTACCAGTAACTTATATTTTCTTCCATAAGAATCCATTGTCTGGTTTTCAGCAGAAAAGTTTCAAAGTGTCGATTTTCACAAACTACAAATATTCCTTAAAAATCGCCTGTATGACTTAAACGCATTCTTTCAACTGTTTACAGGAGATGCACCAGTGCTGGATCCAGGATCCAACACTGAGTAAGAAAAAGTAACGATAACAGTTTTTACCTGCTAAGTGAATTTCCTTCCATAGGATAACATTGGTGATTCTATGAGAAAAAGTTTCTAAGTGTCAACTTTTAAAATACAATAATATTCCTTAAAAATCACTACTGTAACCAAAACGCTTTTACTCAACTGTTTACAGGAGATGTCCCAGGACTGAATCTAGGATCCAGTCCTGTGGTTAGAAAAGTAATCCATAAAGTAACTAATTGCATTTAACTAGAAATTCACATTGAGCTGAATGTTGCATTGTGTTTGAAAATGTGTTGCCCATTGCAACAACTGTAACTACTGTACTTAAAAGTCTATTGCCTATGTGCAAAGTATTTAAACTAAAGTAATTCATTCTGAGAAAGTATTTTTTGTAATGTATAATGTAATTACAATGTAATTTAAAAAATAAAATATGTAAAAAAAAATTGTTTCTAAAAATGTAGTAAATCAGTATGAAAAAAATAAATATAACAATTAATACATTTAAAAATTGTCATTTACAAAACCTTTGAAATTCACTGAAAAAACCGTAGGTTTCAGACATGTTATAGTTAGGAATTAGCATTTAAAAACCTTTGAAATTCACTGAAAAAACCATAGGTTTCAGACACGTTATAGTTAGAAATTAGCATTTAAAAAACCTTTGAAATTCACTGAAAAAACCATAGGTTTCAGGCACGTTATAGTTAGAAATTAGCATTTAAAAAACCTTAGAAATTCACTGAAAAAACCATAAGGTTTTAGGGACAGTTATAGTTAGTTGGACATTGCACTCGTACAAAACCCGTGAAATTCCCCCGTTATAGTTAGTTCAGGTAACTATAACTCGCGCCCCCGCAATGCACTGCTGATGACGTCACATATTACATCACTCATGACATGGTCAGTGACATCACTGATGACATCACTGATTGGAATCACATTTAATTTTGGACCTGAATACGAAATTCCTGAATGGCCTTAACAAGGACGAATAATTACGTGTACATATTGGCTGAGTACTAAGACAGAATACAAAAGGGTAGGACTTCTATTAGTATTTATGTCTAGGTACATTTACAGATCTAGACTAAAATTGACATCTATCAGATGTAGGGGGTGATTTATATCATGGTGGGTGGAGTTTACTCTGTGAGCGTGATGGAGTAAATTACTCTACCGCCTTGATGGAGTAACCACCTGCAAAATTTAGGAATTTCTGAAGCATTGGCAGGAACCACAATCACAGTGGTTCCTGTCAATGCATTTTTAAATTTGGCGCATGGCTCCATCAAACCTATTTGTTTTTCCTGAAGTAGGATTTTCTTTATGAAACCCCCCCAAAAATGTGCCCCTTGCCATGGGAGTTACGCCTCTGAAGGCTATTACTCTGTCGGGTCCTCGGAGAGGTGTAACTATGGTGGGGATGAAGTTGTCTCCGTCGCTACACAAAAGGTCCGCCTACATATAAATTCGGTGGGTGGACTGTTGTGAACGTGTATTCTTACCACCAATATATAAATCACCCCCTTAATTTTTGGTTACCCAACAAACTTCAGAGTAAATCTCATTAGAAAAATCTTTATTCATAATAATGATCTCATAATTCATTATATTCTTGATACATCATACAAATATAACATTGTAAACAAACCTAACCAAGCAAACCAATCATACATCCTCTACATTAAAAACATGAAAGAGAGAGTCATCTCCATAATGTGAGGTATTTCTTCCATTATAACATCCAAATCACATTTAAGATCTATGAGCCTGATTTAGAGTCTGTCAGGGTGATGGAGTATTTTACTCTGTCACCCTGATGGAGTAAATGCACTCCAAATTTAGAGATATCCGGTGCTCAAGCGGACATTTCCTACCCTGGCAGGAACCGCTATCAAGATGGTTTCTGTCATTGCATGAAGAGTATGCCATAAGACTCTGTCAACAGTTTAAATTTCTTTATTTTAGATGTCAATCTAACTAATGAACAAAGCACTCTGGCCAAGTGTTTGGGCCGAAGCAAAATACCTTAATAGTATGGACTTCTTGTCAATTTCCTGCATTTTCTATTTAGCTTCTCTTATCTTCAACTCTTGATTTTATAAAGGTGTGACTGGGTCAGATACATCAACTTTTTAATCATTATGTGGTGCCTGCTATCACCAAGGGAAACCAGAGTAACCGTGCACCTTATGTGAAACTGGTTTCCATAAAGTTTAACCACACCCTTGGAGAGATGCACTTGGTACTAAATGGAAACTTTCCAAAAGTATAAGTGCAACTTTAAATTTCAATGGCCTGTTTGCTTATGCCCCAACTGCCACTAATTCTTCATATAAGCTGGCCTGATATTAATGTAGGAAAGTTTACTTTTTAACTTCAAGCAGCTCCTTGACAACACTGGACATGGATTGAGTCAGAGGCAGGCAGTAGTGCTGCCTCCTTTAAATGAGTAGAGACTATAGGTAAGGAATGAGAAATATACCTGTTGTTGCGACTTGAAAGTGAAGGCAGACAGCCTGGTCTGCTGAAAACCTGTCTTAACCACCTAGAACTAGAGGCTGACCTGCAGTATGTTATAGTCAGGACCTTTGCTTTTGAAATGTTGCGAAGATCAGAATCATGTTGTTGCTGCCCATGTGACCTGAGACCTGTGTCATCAAGACTGACATTCTCCATACTCTCTTCACATCTACCCAATAGAGGATGGTAACCAGCATCCTACCCACAGCCAAGTGAGGGCAAGGGAAGAGTTAAAAGCCTATGCACTGACATTTCCTTATTTGTTGTTACCTAAGTGTGGTTCACCTGCATCTTTTTCCCTATGGTCTAGTTTTGCTGGTCCACAATCATGGAGGTTGCATCATCTGCTGCAGATACATCAGCACCCCATACCCATTTTCACTTTCCGGGTGGAACCCTGCGCTGATGCCTGCTGTTCCACACAACGGAAGTCCAAATTCATTGCTACCTCTCTACCTGCAGCCCCTGACCCTTCTGCATAATGCACACAGACCACCACTCCAGTCACCTGATGGTGAGTACTGGAGTCACAAAGCCCTCTTTCAAAGTGGTCAACAGGCCGGTCTGAAAGATAGAATTGGGTAGGGTTATCAGTCTGAGTTATCTGATCTGCTGTGTTGATCAGACAGGCTGCCTATGCTATTTCTAGTCAAAGATTCTACATAGGTTAACTCTGCTATTGCACGTAAATAATTCCTTGCACACTAAAGGCCCGATTACAGCTTTGGCTGTGGTTAGACCGCCCGCCAGATTAGGAGTTTCCTCCTGTATGTCGGGCTTTGTTTTTGACGTTCCCACTGAGGTGTCCTGAAAATAGGCACTGCAATGGGAACACCAAAAACAGTTCTTGAACTGCATGGACTGAAATGTCCATGCCGTGCAGGAACTGGTGTGCATGCACACAAGGGGGCACATGTTGTGCCCCCGTGTGCATCCACAGGGCATGAGGCACCACTCTGCCACGGTTTTCATGGCAGTTAAACCGCCATGAAAACCTCGAGAGAAGAAACTTGTAATATGCTTAGCAGGATCGCGGCAGTTCCTCCAAGCATATTACTGCCTCCTGACTGCCGCAACACTGCCAGGGAATGGCGGTTCCCTGGCGGCAGTCGTGGAGCTGTGGCGGTCTCACCGCCCATATCATAATAGGGCGGTCAGGAGACTGCCACCGCTGCGCACCCACGAGTCTGGCTGTCCATGGACCGCCAGACTCGTAATCGGGGCCTAAGACTTTCAAGGTGTTTCCCACATGTTACTGCATTAAAGAGGACCTGATGATACAATATGGTGACATAAACATATTTTTCTCAGCAATCAAACTTAATTTTAATTAAAGTATTACCTCCAGTCTCTAAAAGATGTATTATTGAGCCAACAATGTACTTATTAGGCGATATCATTGTGCGGTGAGGTACCCGGCAATTCAGTAATTCTGTAGTATGTGGTTCCTATGGTCCAAGGATTGCCTGGTTCCCTTTGAGTCCCAGTGTCCCAGAAGAACTGACCTAACATGGATTTTGTTCCTTTGTTAAAAAAATTAAATGGCAAATGACTACAACTTCAAATAACATGCAAAGGTGTAAACCATAACATATAGCAGTGTGCAGTAAAATAACAATTTGAGGCTGTATGACATTAAATATATAGATTAAAAACACATTAATGCAATGTAATATAAGATTATCCCAAATTAAATTTGAATAAAATTACACTAGATTTTGAAATACCCTTTTTAAACATGTTATTGAAGTCTTGATTGGTATCAGGACTCCTTGACCGTGACTAATCTGCTTTCAAACTGAACCCACAGTCCGCCTATAATAGTCTGTACTTGATTCATGATGAATGTCTAGATTGTGTTGAAAAGGGGGAGAGAGTCACACATCCCTTCCTTTGCACTGCTGATCATCTGTCGTGTCCTGAACGGAACCTAATGAAGCAATAGATGGAGAAGAAACAGTTATTCACAAGGTAGTTCATGATGATCTATTTCACCTATTTAATTCACTAAAATGTGATGACACTTTATGGACCTTTCAAGGAAACGATAGCATGGATCACTGATAAAACATCAACTCTAATAACATCGAACTCCAAAAATATCGAGACAAAAATTTCGTATACAAAAATATCGACACACACAATACACAAAACAGAAATGACACTAACATCGAAAAAAATATCGTCTAAAAAAATTTTGATGACAAAAATATCGACAACAAAAATAAAGAACACAAAAATATCGATAACATTAAAATAAAATTAAACACTTCAAAAACATCAATATAAACAATATCGACAACACAAACATCGATAAAATACATATAATCTATATTGAAAATAACATTAAAACATAAAAAAATACTATTTGCAATAATATAATAAAATAACATATACCAAATATTTTAAACAAACTAAAAAATAATTACAAAATAATAAAATTGATTAAAACAAATAAATTAAAAATCCAAAAACAAATAAATAAACAAACAATACAACATTAAAAATATATCACAACTACCGAAAATAAACAAACACAAATATATATCATATATAAAAAAATATCAACACACATTTATCTACATATAAATTTAAATAACAACAATAAACAAAATAAAACAAACAATAAATAAACATAATAAATGTTAAACAAATTAAAGGGTAACAGCTAAAAAATCCAAAAAAGCTATCTTGATCAATAAATTTAAACTACACAAACCAATATAAAACTCTAACTAATTAAATAAACACTATAAAACCAATCAATTAATTAACATAAAATTTACCGTATAACGGACAACCACAGAGGAGAGAACACAGAACGAAAAACAACTACACATACAACTATTCCGAAACTCCCTAAATAAAGGTAAGCTCAAAACTTTGTAAGTAAATAAATAAAATTAATATTAAAAATAACTATAACATGTTTTCCTTTACATAGCACAGATTTAACTTCACTAAAATTCCACCTAGAAAATTCAACACAAAGATTTACATACACAACAACAATAAAATCAAAATTATAAAAAATATATCACAAAGTAAGTATATGACTTAACCAACAAATAGCGTTAACTATTTAAAAGTAATAAATTTAATAAAAAAACAATACATAGTTAACAAATGCTTTTTTCTTAACAGCCTCTACAGAAATCAACAAAACCACATCAACAAAAGACACTTCATCAACTAAAAAGAGTAAGTATATTTGTTTATTTACAAATAAAAAACAAAAAGACTAAATAATAAAAATAATCCAATTAACCAAAACTATAACGTTTTCTTTTATGTTTCACAGATTATACTGCACAATAACTCTACCAAAAAAACTCAAAACAAACATTGAGGGGCTCATTATGATGGCGGGAAGATCGCCACCGCCGGGCCGGCGGTGGCGATCCTCCCGCCATCATGAAGTGATTCACCCACCGCCGAAAGTCTGTCCGCCATGGTTCCACAAGGCAGTCCATTTCCGCTCGCCTTGCGGAACCCGAAACCAGGGCATCATTGCGGCGGTGCCGTGCAGGCACCGCCGTAGTGATCATGATGAGCCTTTCCGCCTGTCTTTTTGCGGCGGAAATCCCGCCGCAAAAAGACAGGTGGAGACTGGCTTTGGGGGCCAGTTGCGGGCCCCCTCTGTGGGGGGTGCACTGGAGGGGTACCCATGGTACCCCCCTATATTTCCATGCACAAGGTGGCAGGCACCGCATGGAAATGCACAACGTGGCATTTACACATTGCAGACGGTGCTGCAGCCAGCAGCACCGTCCGCAATGTGAAAAGGCCAGGATGCACCCGCCAGTGTGGCGGGCGCATCCTAATTGGGCTGGTGAGACCGCCGTACGTCTGGCGGGCGGTCCCATCACCATCATGATGGCGGGCGGACTGATGTCCGCCCGCCATCATAATGAGCCCCTAAGTTCGGAAACAAGTACAAAATCAACATTAAAAAAATTTATAGTACGACTCGAGGGCAAGATGGCGTCCATCACGGAAGAGTGAGTAGTGAGCTCCCGGCGTCTCTCCCCCTTACCTCTCTCGGCATAGATAGCGGGAGAGAAATCTGGGCGAAAACAACGGAGGATAGTGCATGGACTAAAAATGGATTAAAAAGAGGCTTTTCGGAAGGCAGAAAAGTGCTGGAAAAATCGCCATTGTTTAGTGGAAAACGCTGGGCGAAAGCATCTGGGAAAAAACATAATCACCGGCGGCGGTGCTTGAGAATGGCAGCGTTACAGGAGAAGGGGCGATTCCTCAGCGTGGAACTCGGTGGTGCACTCCGCACTCTAATGGATTAAAGGGAGTCCTTGGAAGTTCGAGGATAGTGTGTTTTTGGACTAAAAAACTGAAATTCTGGAAGACAGGAGGAAACTTTGTAGCAAAGAACGCTAAAGAGAACGACAGTGCTACAGGAGGAGGGCGGCTCATTAGTGTGGAACACAGCTGAGAGAGGTGATTCCTTGTAGCTCTGGATGCCGACATGCCTCCCAAAGCTGCTAGGGGAGGAAAAACTAGAGCAATGGTGGAGTCGGCTGTGGGGAGCAGAGCTGCTGTTGTCGGGTGGCAGGCAACCCTAGCTGCGGAAGGATCGACAGGATTTCTGGACGACGTAGATCAAGGAGGTGAGCAGGGGGTTGACAGGGAAAAAAAAAAGTACCCCAAATGTTTGCGGTGGCAAATAAAAAAAAGAACCTAACCCCACATATGGTCAAAGCAGATACTAAGGTGCCGATTCCGATCTCGGCCGGTAGGGCACCGAATCGGATTCGGCAGAACCGGATCCGATTCGGAGCCCTTTTTCCTGACCGATTCGTACGTGCGTCCGGCCGAGCGAGTACGATGCGAGCGCGTGCGAATTCGCCGACCGACTCGTTCGCGGGTCCCAACCGCTCCGACCGACTCGCACGGATGCGCCTCGCAATGGCAATGGAGACGTTCCCCGACCGGGCAAGTACGATGCGCACCGCGAGCAGTCCTACCGACTCGCGCCGTCCGGCTCCAAGAAGCAGTCGGAGCCGTACTTTGGGGGTCCGTGTCGGACCCCCCTGTACGCGTAGCCGCGCGAGTCGCACATGTGCATGTACGCCGCGAGTCGCTTCGAGGCGTACCCACTGTAGGGGGCGCCCTTGTTCGCCTCGCACCCATTGAGTCAATGCGAGCCCGTGTACGCGTTGTACGACCGGCTCCCATTGACTTCAATGGGAGTCCGACCGACTCGAGTCCGATAGCATACGTGCGCATCGTACTCGTTCGGTCGGGCTGCTAGGGTCCGATTCGGTCGGAAATCTCTCCGGGTCCGGCTCGGTCGGAGAGATTTCCGGCCCGAATCGGAATCGGCCCCTATGACTAAAAAGGATGGGCCAATAGAACACTTGACTAGTACTGATATGAGCACTGAAGTAAAAGGAAAAACACTGGAAAAATCGATGTTAGGAGAAGGTGTTATAAAAAAGAAGACTGACTTATTACAAAACATCCCGGTGAGTGGAGTAAAGGCTGGAGGGCCAGGGTCAGTGTTGGAAGAGAATGTGCTAATAATGAATATAACAGAGAGCGATTTGAAATTAAAAACCATGAAAAACGCTGCTATTACGGGACTCTTGGCTGATGGCGGATTGTAGGAGGCTGAGACTGGAGTAGGGGGTGACGGCTGTAGGGAGAGTGACTCGGGGGAAAAGTTATTTTCTATATCAGATCCTTCGGACACCTCGGACGATGACTGTATTTTAGGGCAAAAGTCACGGTCTCAGGAAAGTTCATTAATGAGTGTTGGCAGTGATCAAAACAGCTTAAATTGGGACATTGATAATGCCGATGTGTCTACGGTTTGTAAGAAAGAGCTAGCAAAGGAGGAAAACTTGTTAGCTGAAGCAGTGAATAACCTGATGTGGGACACCTCATCCTCATTGGAGACAACCGCTGAGGGATTGAAACTGATGGTCAGGGTTTGGAAGGGATTGAAGAAAGACAAGATGGAGCAGTGTCACTGGAATCAATCTACCAGAGTATAGTAGATCACAGAGCTGAGACCCGGACAGAAAACTTAAAAACACCTATGGCATGTCGGAAATTACAAACACAGTGAGGATTGCGAAGGTGTGTAATGAGTTTACGGACAGGATGAATGAAGCAGAAGCAAGGATATCCACGTTAGAGGACGAAGTGGTGGCTCAAAAGGCGACGTTGGAGGCTATGAGCTCTCATAAAGACGACACCCAACTTAAGCTAGTGGATTTGGAAAATCGACTACGAAGAAATAACCTAAGGATACTTGGAATACCGGAGGGAGCAGAGGGACGTGATGTTCGGAACTTTGTGGTCGAACTGTTTACGGAGGCTTTTCCTGAACTTTCAATGTGGAACTGGGCTAGTGAAGTTCAAAGGGCTCATAGGTTTCCCTTTAAACAAGCGGTGGCTAAAGCTGGGCAATCTGATGTCAGGCCAAGGGCAATATTGATTTGTTTAAATAATTTCTTGGCGCGACAGGCTGTCTACGACCTTGCAAGGCCTGATAAAAAGAGGGCGGGGTAGGGGTCACAGTTCTTTGTCAGACCTGATTATTGTCACTATACTGTGGAAAAAAGAAAGGTGGCAGCTGCGTAAATTAATAACACTGTTTCAGGACAAGGGGGTGCAAGCTTTTTTGTTAAACCCTGATACGTTGAAAATAATTTATAAGGGACAAACACGTTTTTTTATATCAGATGTGCAAGCAAAGGAATACCTTCAATCTATCTAAAAGTAGAGTCAGAGTAAGGCAATAGCTTGGGTTTCTCCTGAAAGGTCTGCTAATTATGTTTTATAGCTTAAGTTTTGGGTTGTATCTTTTTTGTGATGAAAGGTATTGAGAGGGAAGGGGGACATTGGGAAGCAAACTACTCCCCATCGCAAGGGCCATTAGCACTATTGCCCGTTTATTTGGGAGAGGGAGGGGAAGGGGGACAGGGGTGGGGTGAGGGGTGGGATGGGATGGGGGAGGGGCACTGGGGGTGAGGTTGAGGGGTGGGGGCAGTAAATAAAAAAGCAATCCAGAACAAAAAAAAGATATGAGTACTTGTATGCAAAGACTGATATGTAAGGTATTAGATTGGGTGTTTGGCTATGGCTAGTAGGGAGCTAGCCTCCGGGGTACGGATCTGTTCGTTTAATGTATGTGGCTTGAACAATGTTATTAAAAGGCAGCGGGTAGCGGCCGATCTGCGGGTGATGAAACCGGATATTCTGTGTGTGCAGGAAACACATATACCTTGGGCCAAACGTATGGTTTTAAAAGAGCTTGGATTTTCATTAATCACTGCTTCCCGGCAATCGACTATGAATAGGGGGGTGGCTATATTGGCTCGACAAGGGATCTCTGGGACGGGGCGGGCATTATCAGATAATTATGGTAGGTGGGCCATTGCAGAGTGTCAAGTAGGGGGCAGTAAGATAGTCGTATGTACAGTTTATGGATCGAACCTTGATGAAGAAGCAGTTCTAGAAGGGTTGAATGCGGAGCTGGCCCAATGGGATACTCCTTTACTCTTATGTGGGAATTTTAATATACACTTGGAGTGCCAGGCAAGGGAGCTAGAGAATAACAAATATAGTGGGCGTAAACCCAAGGTTTTTAAAGGATTAAGGCAACTTATTGAGGACCATGGGTTGGTTAATGGCTGACAGACCTTGAATTATCCAGATCCGGGATATACTTTTTATTCGTATCCCCATCACAAATTAGTTGGGTTAGATTATGTCTTTGCAACTAGGTTATTCAAGGTGGGGGCTAGAATACAGGTGTGGCCTAGGATTACGGCGGATCATGGACCATTATTACTGGATGTCTTCTCGATAGTTCGGGAGAGGGTAGGGAGATCCTTTTCTTTTGATAGGAAGCTATTATTGGATAGCTCTTTTGTAAACCATATGGAAAATTGGATCATGCAATTTCTGGATTTTAATAGAGGGTCTACCAGTAGTGCGAGGGTATGGGATGCCTTGAAAGCCGGATTGAGGGGTGAAATACTTAGTTATGGATGGAGGAGGCAGAAGTTACAGCAAAATACTATGAAGGCCCTTCTGGATGACTTAAGAGTAGGGGAGCTGGAGTTGATGCTGGGTATAAGGAGGGGAGGAGATCTGAAGGGGATACAAACAAGGATAGCGTGCTGCAAAGCTAAAATTAATAGGATATGGAGTAAGGAGATTGCCAGCCAGTATAAAATCTTTAAAGAGGAAAGATATGAATATGGGGAATCTACAGGGCGCTGTTTGGGACAAAGGATACGGGCTAAACAATCAGCACAAAGGATCACCTCACTGATTGATAACGAGGGGAGAAAGGTTGAAACATTGGAGGGTATATTGAAGGTATTTCTCGATTTTTATATGGAATTTTACACACAGGGTGAATGGAGTGAACAAGCCATTAGACAATTTGTTCATCAAGTAGACATAGTAGGTGGAGGACAGGAAGACCTTGCAGTACTTGAAGACCCAATTACAATGGAAGAGCTTGAGGCGGCAATAGTGTCATTAGCAAGGGGGAAAGCTGCAGGACCAGATAAGCTACCGCTCAAGGTATATCGAACATTCTTTTTGGCTTTAAGGAGGGACACCCTCCATTGTCATGGTCAGAGGCTAACATAGTTATATTTAAAAAGAAAGATAAGCCTGCGGAGATGCCAGGGTCTTACCGGCCAATTTCACTTTTGAATGCGGATGGCAAGGTGTATGCTAAAATATTGGCAACTAGGTTAGCACAAGTAATCATCTTTTTAGTATCTAAACAACAGCACGGATTCATACCAGGCAGGAGCACGGTCAACCACATCAATAGAGCTATTGCTCTGATAGATGCTGCTAATGTACAGCAAAGCAGATTAGGGTTGATATTCTTGGATGCCAAAAAGGCGTTCGACCGTGTCTCCTAGCCTTTTTTATGGGCTGTTTTACGCAGGATGGGGTTTGGTCCGGATTTTATTAGGGCTCTTCAGGTTATGTACCAAAACCCTACAGCTCGGATTTGCACTATGGGCAAGGAATCAGATTTAGTATATATAACTCAGGGGACAAGGCAGGGATGTCCCTGCTCCCCGCTCTTGTTTGCCCTGTACATTAATCCGTTTTTGACAATGTTGGAAAAGAGCAATGTGATCAGCTCTATGACATGTGGGCAATATCAGATGCGGGTTCTGGCTTACGCCGATGATATTGCGGTGGCAACCTCAGATCCAAAGTCTGCGATTGTAGAAATAGAGCGGTTGGCTTTGAGGTTTGGGGTGGTGTCTGGTTATAAGTTAAACTCAACAAAAACCCAAATAGTGTGTACTAAAATGGCCTGTCCTGGGGAGAGTCAGGTAACCGAGGAAGCTATGTATTTAGGTATAAAGATTAGGATGAGTTTACAAGGGGAGCTCTTTGAAAATACAGTACCTGCTTTTTCCTGGCATTGAGGACACTTTGCTGTTTGCCACAGACGCCGTAGATGCCGCAAGACCGCGAGTTGGGAAAACTCAATTTCCCAGGTCTCCAAGCGGCGCGCCGGCTGCTGATGGGATCGGACGTGCCAGGAGGCGCTCAAAAACCGGCGAGGGCACCCGCAGCGCGGGAGCTCTTTGAAAATACAGTACCTGCTTTTTCCTGCCATTGAGGACACTTTGCTGTTTGCCACAGACGCCGTAGACGCCGCGAGACCGCGAGTTGGGGAAACTCAATTTCCCAGGTCTCCAAGCAGCGCGCCAGCTGCTGACGGGATCGGACGCGCCAGGAGGCGCTCAAAAACCGGCGAGGGCAGCCGCAGTGCGGGACACGAGCGGGCGTGCCCAAGCTGCGCCCGGGCGAAGCCCGGGCCAAGGGCGGGCCCTTCTGCACCCGTCCGCAGCCGGCCGAGGCAGGGCAGGGCCACCACCCTTGGACGTGCAGAGACTAAGAGTCCGAGAAACTACGGTAAGAGAAATCTACGCCGTTTCCATCCATTCATTAATTAACATTGTCTAGATATGGGCAAAAGGAAGCTACAAGAAGAAAGGGGGAAGAAGCCCACGAAGAATGCTCCCATCACGAAATACTTAAAAAATGCCGTGGGTCTTATTAACAATGAAATTATTCATGTAGAGGAGCAACTGGTAGCAACCAAAACTGCTCTTGATGCAGCTTTAAAGGAGACTGTATTAGAAGGAGGAATGGAACCTTTAGTATCAGAGAATAACATGAGAGGTAGGGACAAGGAGATTGAGACACTCGTAGCAAATGAATCTATTAATGCAAACACCCATAAACCCCCTAACCCATGTGTCCTAACATCATCTTTGGGAATCTCTGAACTAACAGATGATACCTCTCCGATATCCCCCCCTGCGAAAAAGATGAAACAACCAAGACGAATTGCAAATAGCCCAGTAGAAAAGCAGACAACTAAGATTATAACTAAGGCTAAAACAACAGCTAAACAAAAAAAGGGAGGAGCTAATCCTGGGCCGATTAGAGGGGAGCACGATCTCATAAAACAGAAGCCCCTAGACCCTAGACCTTGAAATTCTTTTCAAGAAATTACATGGCAAAATGGATAGTATTGAAAGACGCTTAATGTCGGAAATCAAGCTGATACAGAAAGATATGGCTTTTTTAACGGACATGGTTGTTGAAACATTACCCTCTAATATGATAAGTAAGACATCTAGCAACCCTAAGCCAGGTCAAAATTTAATAGGAACTGTAAAAGAAAAACCAAGCCCTGTTATTATAACTAGCTTCGCAAAGCAAAGAGAGATGATCACCACAGCTACACCAAAGGATACCTTTTCAACACATCTGATTACAGATACAAGCTTAGATAAAGTAGGTAAAGATGACATTCACCATTTTACAAGAGTACCTAAAACTCCGCTATCACCCACGAAGAATAGATCTATACATCGTGATAAAAACACCAAGGGGACACTAAACTTACCACCTGAGGCAACTCCATATGTCATAGTCTTAAATAACGTGCCTAAATTAACGGTGAACCAGAAGGAAATGTATGGTTCAGTGTGGTCCACTGGATTTCCGTAAACACCAATGTTAGGGCGCATTTACTATATCAGGACATAATAATGTTAAGGAGAGTTGATTGGTTGGGCAAATCTAGGAAATCATGCCAGGGAGATTGTATAGTGGTAAACTTCCGAAGTAAGAAATTGGTGGGTGATTTGCTGAATGTTTTTCTGAATCATGGAAAAGGATATTGTTCTGATAATGCTGATCACATAGTGGCCGTCCCTTTGGGTTTCTTTTATAGGCCTAGTTACAGCAACATTATTGTAAATACGAGATTTAATTCACCATTAAATATGCCATTGTATAATAGGTATGCTCCGCTGAGGAGATGCAGCGAAATAGATTGACATACTATTGCTGATCTCCCATTTACGAATAAGGATCATACTATTAATTGTGGCTTGTCAGATGTTGATATCATAGCTCAAATTGAAGAATCTGCCATGGAAGAAGCCAGTTTTCGAACAGCAGCCTTTTGCCTGATCTTTGCTTGCCTGCCCTGCCCTGTCCGATTGCTGATTTCAGCCGCCAGAGGAGACGAAGGAGGGGGACAAGGACTGCAAGTTCCAGCCTCCCCTGCAGGCCACCGTTACACCCGCCATAATTTTGCGCCCGGAGGCGCTATAAAGAGCGGCACGGGCTCCTGCAGCGCGGGACACGCGCGGGCGTGCCCGGGCGAAGGGCGGGCCCGTCTGCACCTGTCGGCGACAGGAGGAGGCTGGGCTGGGCCCCCCCTCTTTGCCCCATGATTTACTGGCACCGGTAAGGATACCTACTAAATCTGTCCTATTACTAACTGCATCGTATTAAGGAAAATATACTTTTACCTGCAATATTATGGGTAAAAGGAAATTAACATCCATTGGGGGCAAACAATCAAAAAGTGTGCCCATAACGAGATTTCTGAAAAACGCTGTGGGACTGATAAGTAATGAAATTTCTCAAGTAGAGGAGGAACTTGCGGCAACAAAAAACGCCTTGGACGCCGCTATAAAAGACTCCCTACCAGAAGGAGGGGTAGATCCATCCCCTACTGGACCCCCCATTGCATCCCCCACTACAAAAATTGGTTCTGGTGAGGTTTGTGTAATGGGTAGGCCCAGTGCCGGCAAAACAAACACATTTGTCAATCCCTGTGTTTTAACATCGTCATTGGAGATCTCTGTGTTATCTGATACTATAGGCCCAGCCTCTCCACCGGCAAAAAAACAGAAACAAACTCCCCAACTAACAACCACACCCTCAGCAAATTTGGAAATAAAAACCAAACCAAAACCAAAAACGAAAAAAGGAGGTAAGAAGGCTGGGAAGGTAAAAGAACTGGAGGGTAGCCATCCGGATTCTTACACTCGAAATTCACAAAATCTGGACACTCTGTTTAAAAAATTGCACAGCAAAATAGACAGTATTGAACGCTGGTTAATGTCAGAAATCAAATTATCCAAAAGGATGTTACATACTTAACGGACTTGGTCTCGGAAATTTTACCACTAAAAACAGCGAGGAAAGAACCTATAGCAAATATTGTAACTGAGATACAAAAGGAAGGTCCTAGGAATATTACCGCAGCTGACATACATCATGTAAACCCGGCACGTACCATAGACCAATCGAGGACCTGCTATAACACAATACCTGGCTGAGATAAGATGGTAAACAAAGATACTAACATCAACCCACTAAGTACAACACAAGTAAATGAACTAAAAAATGGAACTAGGTCCCAGTATGTAACAGACAATCCTGTAGATTCTTTACATTTACCATCACAGGTGACACCATATGTTATTATTCTGAAAAACGTCCCAAAATTAATAGTGAACAAAAGTGAAACTTATGAAACACTAAAGAATCAAGTTGTCTACTGGATCTCGGCAAGGAATGATTTCAATGTTAACACACTCCATCATAATATTATAATGCTGAGAAGAGTAAATTGGGTGGGGTCCTCTAGAAAAACATGTCATGGCGACTGTGTGGTGGTCAATTTTCGTAGCAGGGATTTAGTAGGGGACTTACTCTCTACCTTTTCCAATAACCTTGTTGATGGTTATCCAAACCTGGCTGACTGTATTAGTGTCGTCCCACTAGGATATTTTTATATGCCAAGACATGTCCTAGACCACTCTAAAATGGACACTTTGTATAGGCGCGACTTAAAGATGAATATTTCTTTACAAAATAGGTATGCCCCCTTAAGAAGCTGCTGTGATATAGATTGACAGAAAATAAACACTGCTGTTTCATTTTGCGGTGAAAAGGACGACCCCCCCTACTAGCAATAGTATAATGGGAGGAGGGACTTGAGAGCAAGAAATGGTAGAAGCCCATGATGTAGGAGGGGTTGGTACTGGTGAACGATCCCATGAAAATGTATTGATTATGTCCTGGAACGTGGCTGGGGTCAAAAATAAACTAAAGGATGAGGAATGGATAAAAATTATTATGGACTGTGCTTTGGTGTTGTTACAGGAAACCTGGCACACAGAGCCTTTTCATATAAACGGCTTGCAAACAATATGCACACAGGCCATCCCTTCAAGAATGGGGCGCGCAAAAGGTGGCCTTGCTACTGCTATCTCAGTATTGTCGCCCCTAAAATTAATAAAAACACACACCAAGTCACAATTTTATCAGTTTATCCTTCTCTCCAGTGTGGGGAACGAGTCATTTATAATTATAAATTTCTATAACAATGTGTTTGACAACACAAGATTTAGGATAATTAAGTCTCTAGAAGAGGATTTGGAAGTTTTCTTAAAAGGGGTGTGGGGGGATTATACAATCATTTGGGCGGGTGATTTTAACACTGAAAGATGTGATATTACAGCAGGTGGACAATGTGGCTATTTTGACGACACTGGAGAAGAAATCCCCCATTTTCCTCATGATATGTATGGGGAAGCAATAAACCTGGCAATACATAAATATAACTTAGTAGTATTAGAATTGAACGACATTGTTGGAGAAGCACCAACCCAAACATATGTAGGGGCTCGCTCTTCCTCAACAATTGATCATTTTATTCTATCTGAGCACTGCAGGGTATTAGTTGGAAACTACAAAACTAGAGTAAGCTTACTCAGTGACCATTATCCGCTGTGCTTGACTTTGAAATTAACCACCCCACAGCAAAAAAGGGGGAGGGCAGCAGACATAAATATCGAGCTACAAGGAAGTAATGGAGTGTCAATAAAATGGTCTGGTGTTAATCCAACCACCTTTATGGAAAATCTTGTAGCCAAAAAACGGAGAGATATTAACATCTGTAAAGCGAGTACTTCAAGAAATATAGACATTGTCAATGCCTTTTGCAATATCACTAATGAGATAGCAGCCGATTTAAAACAGAAGCAAAAGAAGAAAGTTTTTAACCACAACCCCAGATGGTTTAATAAGGAATGTAGTAGGTTAAACAGGGAATTAAAAACTACATTAAAAAATAGGCCTAGGGATAGTGAAAAATAAGTATGATAAGGAAATCCTACAAAGAAACTGTGAATTTAAGAAAAATAGAAATTCGTGAGGAAGCCTGGGACAAGTTAGTCCAGGCTGCAGTGACACGAGACACGACCCTCTTCTGGAAAACCATAGATCATCCCTTTCTTAAAGATAGCTCAGCAGCAAAGATAGATGTTTTAGTTCCGCCGGAAGAATGGTTAGCGCATTTCGAAAATATTTTTAATCCAAATTTGGTCCCAACAAACAAAGGGGAAAAGTGTAACTTTATTAGTGTTGAGCCCGTCAGTTTACCCGCATTAACCCTGGAAGAGATTAAAGCAGCCCTAAATAAAAGTGCAAACGGTAAAGCTGCAGGACCTGACGGGGTTCCAATTGACGTTTTTAAACATGATATCGATTTCTGGTCACCAATTTTATTAAATGTTTTTAATACCACATTAGGGGGAATGCTACCAGCAACTTGGGTGGAAAGTATAATAGTACCCATATTTAAAAAAGGGGAGAGAGCTAAGGCCAAATGTTACCGTCCCATATCCCTTCTTGACTCTACCTCAAAATTGATGGGTAGGGTATTGCTAGGAAGACTAGAAAGCTGGGCCTCCGAATATAACATCTTAAGTGAAGCCCAGTATGGATTTAGAAGGGGTATTGGGACGGTGGAACAATGTGTTAACCTGGAATTATTGGTAGGGAAATATACCCTAGCCAAAGAAGGGGTTTTACAGTTGTGTTTTATTGACCTCACCAGCGCGTTTGACATGGTTAACCATGTTAAACTCTGGGAAACACTCATTGAACTAGGCGCCCCCATCGATATAGTAACCTACCTCTCACAGATATATGCCCTTTTAACATCAAGAGTCCGGTTTGGTATAAAGGGCGAATGCACGTGAGATTTTAGGGTAACCAGAGGTATACGACAGGGATGCGTTTTAGCTCCCCTTTTATTTTCATTGTACATAAACAAAGTTGATCCCTACCTACAAATTTTAGAAACAGATGCCCCAAGAGTAGGTAATCGCCCAACCCCAGTGCTTTTATATGTGGACGACGCTGTCCTTATTTCAAGGACAGCGAACGGGCTGCAATGTCTGTTAGAAAAATTTACCCAATTCATGACTGAAAAAGATCTACAGTTGAACCTTACAAAAACCTTTGTCATGACTTGTGGGAGAAACAGAGCAAGGACCAAACAGCACTATGTGGGTGGCGTTAAAATTGATAGAGTTTCAAGTTTTACTTATTTGGGCCTAACTTTTAATAAGAACGGTACATGGGGAGGACACATTGAAGCAACCAATTTAAGATTCTTACGCACTATGGAGGGTATTTTTAGATTTGCCACACAGATAGGTAACAAACCGGTAAGGGAAATCCTTACCCTATATAGGAGCAAATCGATTACCACCGCATGTTACGGGGCAGCTATATGGGGAAGGTCCAACGTCACTTCCCTACAAACTCAGGAGAATACGTTTTTAAAACGATTGTTGGCAGTCCCTACCTCAACATCTAATTATATAGTGCATAGTGAATTAAATGTACCCTATATCAGTGACCTCATAGGCCTGGCAGGAATCACCCTATGGTATGGGATATGGACTAAGGAAGAGACGATGTTTACAAAAAATATAATTATGGACTGCTTGGCCCTAGATAACTGTAGGAAAATCCCCTGGCTAGAGTATATTCACACACTCCTAAATGGCTGTAAGATACACCTAGATCAAAAAGATCCTTCGCTCATACCGGAATATAGCAAAAAGGAGCTGAAGTCAAGGTTTATCTCCTCTAAAGAAACGGAAAGAGAGGTTGAAACAGGCCGAAAACAAAGTGTGATTA
This sequence comes from Calotriton arnoldi, assembly GCA_963921515.1. Classification (NCBI taxonomy): domain Eukaryota; kingdom Metazoa; phylum Chordata; class Amphibia; order Caudata; family Salamandridae; genus Calotriton; species Calotriton arnoldi. The sequence goes on along the minus strand of CAWUFW010005833.1, from coordinate 905,636 downwards.
CATACCGTGAGTACCCTCTGTTTACGGGTACTCTTATCTTATTATGATACGAAACATCCAGCAAAGGTTTTTATTAACGAGGCTTAGGTTCGGTACTCTACACCTCCTAACCGCTTTCCCTAAAATGGGAGAGTGGTGTCCCAAACTTCCGAATTGCCCATGCGATGGGAAGTCTCCGCAGTCTACACTACACTTTGTATTATTCTGTAACTTTTATAGGGATATTAGAAAAATCGTACTGAAACCACTCTTTTTAGTAAATAAATGTTATCATTATAGGAAAGCTTTTAATTTTATTTGTAATCTAGAGAGCGCAAAAACTATGAATACTGTTATCAGATTCATTCAGATGGCTATTAGGAGACGCAAGGAACTTACCTTTTTAGAGGTTTTAGTCTATGAGCAATAATATGATTGATTATGGTGACGTAAAGAATATAGGCTTTTTGATGAACCTAAAAATTTGATTTTTATATGATCTTGATGTATGTAAATTGCACAGTACGCACTTTAGGAGTTTATTTTATATACAAGATGACTAGGCTAAGGAACTATCGCGCACTCTACTTTCCTAATTGATTTTTTACCCTGGCTTAATAATAATGAAATATGCTGTTTTATATGGTTTTTAGTAGGCTTCTATATAATTAAGATCTCGATGTATGTAAATTGCACAGTACGCACTTTAGGAGTTTATTTCATATACAAGATGATTAGGCTAAGGAACTATTTTGCACTCTACTTCCCTCATCGATTTTTCACCCTGGCTAAATAATAACGAAATATGCTGTTTTATATGATTCTTAATAGGCTCTACATAATTTAATTTTTTTTAGACCTAATACCTTGAGTAATTAATTGAAACTGAATCGCATAGCACTTTGTTAGAATGTATTGATTTTAATGTTTTTATAACTATGTAACTTGTATATTGTGATTAGAATGCTTTTATGGTCGAATTTAACGTACCGAATAAAGCTGCTTTGATTTGATTTGATTTGAGTCTTTGCATAGCATTATGGGTGATGTTCATACTTGCAATCCAACTACCAACATGGAAAATGGTAATTTAAAGGTATCGTCCCATACAGAGGTTTCGGATACACCCTTCCATAATAATAGTAACAGCTCTCCCATTAGTAACCTGCCGAAAGTCGATTCTAGTATATATCCTAGTGAGTTCTTAAAAATTACGACGTGGATCATCGCTGGGATCAAAAACAAGATTTGTGATGTCAACTGGTTGCAAATGCTGGATGGGTTCGGGGTAGTACTGTTTCAAGAAACATGGTGTACTGAACCTTTCTTTATAAATGGCTACCAAACCATCTGCACTAATGCCATTCCATCTAGGATGGGAAGAGCGAAAGGTGGCTTAGCCACTTTAATTGCAGTTACCTCACCTTTGACCCTTCAGAAAACTTTTATTTCATCGCAATGTTATCAGCTTTTGTATTTTTATTTCAAAGGAAACCAGGCTATTGTCGTAATAAATTTTTATAATAACGGTTTTGATAACACAAAGGGTAAGGTCATCGAGCTACTAGAAAGTGACTTGGACCTTTTCTTAAAGGGAGTAGCAGGGGATTATGTCTTAGTTTGGGCGGGGGATTTTAATTGTGCTAAATGTGATTTTGAAGTTGGAGAACCCTGTGGGTATTGTGACCATTTTGGTGATAGGATTCTACATTTTTCGCATGATACGTACGGGGAAGCCATCAACAATGCAGTGCATAAATATGACCTAATAGTTTCAGAACCTACTACACCAGAAGGTGAAATAAATATGCACACCTTCGTAGGAACAAGGTCATCCTCAAACATAGATCACTTTATCATATCAGCTAATGGTAGTGATCTGGTCGAAAAAGTTTTGATAAATATCAGTCTGTTTAGTGATCATCATCCCTTAAGTGTGAAATTGAAAGTAAATTTGTCATCTAAATCACGGGGAAAGACAGCGGACGCCGATATAGATACCCAAGGGAATAATGGTGTCTCAATAAAATGGACGGGCGTGAATCCAGTCACATTCATGGAAAACCTTAAAGGGAAAACACAAAAAGACTTAGAAACTTGTTTGGATAGTTCCTCCTCAGAAACGGCAATTATAAATGCCTTCTGCAACATTACTAATTAAATTGCTGGTGACCTAACAACTAAAAGGAGGAAGAAATTTTGTGATCTTAACCCTAGATGGTTTAGCCATGAGTGTTCGAGGTTGAATGGGGAACTGAAACAGGCACTTAAACAAAAGCCAAGAGATCCCCTTAGGATTAGTTCCGCGAGGAAAGACTACAAAAATACTTTGAAAGAAAGAAAAAGGGAGATCCGCGAGGGGGCATGGGAGAAATTAATCCAGGCAGTAGAGTTGAAAGACTCAGCTCTCTTCTGGAAGACAATTAATCCTCCGTACTTTAAAGAGGATAATGTAGTAAAGATTGATATTGTAGTACCACCGGAAGACTGGGGGGTCGATTCCGATTCGGGCCGGAAATTTCTCCGACCGAGCCGGACCCGGAGAGATTTCCGACCGAATCGGACCCGTGCAGTCCGACCGAACGAGTCCGATGCGTCCGTATGTTATCGGACACGAGTCGGTCGGACTCCCATTGAACTCAATGGGAGCCGGTCGTACAACGCGTACGCGGGCTCCCATTGCCTCAATGGGTGCGAGGCGGACAAGGGCGCCCCCTACAGCGAGTACGCCGCGGCGCGCCGCGGCGTACACGCACAGGTAGGGGGGACCCATGGGTCCCCCTGTGTGCGCCTCGCACGGGTACGCAGTACAGGGGGTCCGACACGGACCCCCAAAGTACGGCTCCGACAGCGAGTTCGAGTCGGACGGCGCGAGTCGGTCGGAGCGGTCGAGGTGCGCATCGTACTTACCCGGCCGGAAAACGTCTCCATTGCGCGGTGCGAATCGGGTCCGACCGAGTCGGTCGGAGCGGTACGATCCGGGTACGAGTCGGTCGGAGCGGTCGGGTCGCCCGGACGAGTCGGTCGGCGAGTCCGCATCGTACTCGCTCGGCCGGACCCGCGTACGGTTCGGTCGGGAAACAGGCTTTCGCATGGCTTTTTTCCCGACCGAATGGTATTGGGTGCGCCTCCGACCGAGATCGGAATCGGCCCCCTAGGTGTCACACTTCTAGAGTATTTTTAACCCAGATGGTGTACATTTAACTGATAGTAAAAAGGGAAAATTTATATCAGTAGAACTAGTCAAATCATCACCAATAACGCCAGATGAAATCAAATCAGCTCTTCAAAAATGTGCGAATGGTAAAGCTGCGGGCTCGGATGGGGTGCCCATTGATATTTTTAAGTATAATATGGATTTCTGGATACCATTTTATTGAATGTTTTTAATGCTACCCTGGGAGGCGTACTACCTGCTACATGGGTTGAAAGTATTATCGTACCCATTTTTAAAAAAGGGGATAGAGGGAAGGCAAATTGCTACCGCCCAATATCCCTTCTTGATTCCACCTCTAAGCTTATGGGCCGAATTATGCTGGAAAGGCTTGATGACTGGGCCAGTGATAATAAAATCTTAACAGAGGCACAGTATGGTTTCAGAAGGGGTCTTGGGACGGTAGAGCAATGTCTAAATTTAGAATTATTAATAGGGAAGTATACATTAGCCAAGCGGGGGGCGCTCCATTTATGTTTCGTAGACCTCACTAGCGCTTTTGACCTAGTCAACCACCAAAAACTATGGCAAACACTGAAAGGGCTAGGGGCCCCTATTGAAATAATCTCATTCTTATCCCAAATTTATGCTTTTTAACTTCTAGGGTACGGTATGGTAAAATGGAGGAATGTACGCCTGATTTTAGGGTAATGCTTGGCATTAGACAGGGATGTGTATTAGCGCCCCTTTTATTTTCCCTATACATTAATAATGTAGATCTGTTTTTACAAAAAATTATTGAAGATGCCCCGAAAGTTGGAACACGCCCAACGCCTGTTTTATTATATGCAGACGATGCTGTCCTAATATCAAGGACAGCAAACGGTCTGCAACGCCTAATAGAAAACTTTGCCCTGTACATGACTGATAAGGACTTACAGCTAAATTTAAAGAAAACCTTTGTCATGTCATGCGGGAGCAATAGGCCTAAGAACAGACAGCATCATGTGGGCGGGGTTGCTATTAATAGAGCGTCATCATTCTCGTATTTGGGGATGCTATTTTGTAAGAACGGTACATGGAACATGCACATTGAATCATGTAAAATGAAATTCTTAAGAACTACTGAGGGTATTTTTAGATTCTCAGCAAAACTGGGAAATAAACCCATACGAGAAATTTTAACTTTGTACCGGAGTAAGTGTGTCTCAGGGGTCTGTTATGGGGCTGCGATATGGGGGAGAGCAAATACGGCCGCCTTACAAACTAATGAAAATAAGTTTTTAAAATGATTGTTGGCAGTCCCAAGAGCAACTGCGAACATTATAGTACATAAAGAACTGTCTGTACCATATTTAAGCGACACAATAAATATGGCAGGCCTTACCTTTTGACAAGGGCTATGGGCAAAAGAAGAAACAAAATTCACAAAAGATCTAATAATGGATTGCCTAGCTCTTGACCGTAGCTCGAAAATACCATGGCTGGAGTATATTTTTAATCTTTTAACACGATGTAAAGTAAATATTGATAAAAAGAACCCCTTACTTATTCAGGAATATAGTAAATGTGACCTGAAATTGAGATATATAACTGCCATGGAATATGAAAGGGAAAGGGCTGCCATTCAAAAACAGAGCGTGGTTTTTTATTGTGAACGCCCGCTCATGAGGGGTATTCAGTTATATTTAACGCTGGTAAGAAACATTCAAAAGACACACAATTGATGGACGGAATGCAGAACAAATCAAAACATTCACCCCCAGTCAAGAGATCTGGGTTAAATCCATCATTCTTTTGCTCACCATGCCACCCCAGTTTAGACCTGGCCATATGCAAATCAGTCTTGACCCTGTGCCTCATGGGAACAGTCCAGCCCGAACTGCCAAGCCAGGTCCTCCCTGGAACGGAAACAAGCATCCTAGGACCGGTTTCGGGGTTTCACCCCTCTTCAGCCAGGATAGCTTGATTCCAGTGGCACAGTGAGCCCAGGACCCACGTCTGGGCATACCTGGCGCACTTAGGGCGAGAAAGCATTCTGTCCATCAACTGTTGTTTTTGCAATTGTCACCCCGAGTGGGACGGGTATGCCCAGACGTGGGTCCCGTGCTCTCCATGCCACTTGAATCAAGCTATCCTGGCTGAAGAGGGGTGAAACCCCGAAACCGGTCCTAGGATGCTTGTTTCCAGTCCAGGGAGGACCTGGCTTGGCAGTTCGGGCTGGACTGTTCCCATGAGGCACAGGGTCAAGACTGATTTGCATATGGCTGGGTTCAAACTGGAATGGCATGGTGAGCAAAAAAACGATGGATTTAGGCCCAGATCTCTGTACTGGGGTGAATGTATGACATTGTTCTGCATTCTGTCCATCAACTGTTGTTTTTGCAATTGTCACCCCGAGTGGGACGGGTATGCCCAGACCTGGGTCCCGTGCTCTCCATGCCACTGGAATCAAGCTATCCTGGCTGAAGAGGGGTGAAACCCCGAAACCGGTCCTAGGATGCTTGTTTCTAGTCCAGGAAGGACCTGGCTTGGCAGTTCGGGCTGGACTGTTCCCATGAGGCACAGGGTCAAGACTGATTTGCATATGGCTGGGTTCAAACTGGAATGGCATGGTGAGCAAAAAAACGATGGATTTAGGCCCAGATCTCTGTACTGGGGTGAATGTATGACATTGTTCTGCATTCTGTCCATCAACTGTTGTTTTTGCAATTGTCACCCCGAGTGGGACGGGTATGCCCAGATGGGGGTCCCGTGCTCTCCATGCCACTGGAATCAAGCTATCTTGGCTGAAGAGGGGTGAAACCCCGAAACCGGTCCTAGGATGCTTGTTTCCAGTCCAGGAAGGACCTGGCTTGGCAGTTCGGGCTGGACTGTTCCCATGAGGCAAAGGGTCAATACTGATTTGCATATGGCTGGGTTCAAACTGGAATGGCATGGTAAGCAAAAAAACGATGGATTTAGGCCCAGATCTCTGTACTGGGGTGAATGTATGACATTGTTCTGCATTCTGTCCATCAACTGTTGTTTTTGCAATTGTCACCCCGAGTGGGACGGGTATGCCCAGACCTGGGTCCCGTGCTCTCCATGCCACTGGAATCAAGCTATCCTGGCTGAAGAGGGGTGAAACCCCGAAACCGGTCCTAGGATGCTTGTTTCCAGTCCAGGAAGGACCTGGCTTGGCAGTTCGGGCTGGACTGTTCCCATGAGGCACAGGGTCAAGACTGATTTGCATATCGCTGGGTTCAAACTGGAATGGCATGGTGAGCAAAAAAACGATGGATTTAGGCCCAGATCTCTGTACTGGGGTGAATGTATGACATTGTTCTGCATTCTGTCCATCAACTGTTGTTTTTGCAATGGTAAGGAACATTCAGCACAGATTTTACTTAACTAGGTTAAGGATGGGTACGTTACATTATTTAGTCGCATTCCCAAAAACTGAAAAGTGGTGTTACAAATTACCACCTTGTCCGTGTGATGGTAAAACCCCACAATCTACGTTGCATTTTATCTTTTTTTGTACCTTTTATAGGGATATCCGGAAATCATTTTTAAAACCTCTCTTTTTAACAAACATGTTTTTTAATTATAAATATGCGTTTAATTTTGTCTGTAGTCTGGAAAATGTGAAAATCATAAATACTGTTATTCGATTTGTACAACTTTCAATCAAGAAAAGAAAAGACTACCACACTTGGATGCATTGTTATATGAAAACCAGGACGATAAATTTTAGCCCATACTTTTAATCCTTTATCTTGATAAGATGTGGCATTGTACACTTTATGTACCTTCATGCACTTATAAGCACTAGCACTTTATCGCATAATTTGTGGCAACTTGTACCTTGGTATCATCGGCACTTTAATGCATTAGCACTTTATTATTGGATACTTAGGGGGTCATTACGATGACTGGCGGATCGCCACCGCCCGTATGGCGGTGGCGATCCGCCCGCCATTCCCCTCTGCCCGCATGCCATTTCCCCCCGCCACATTACGATGGCGTGGGGGAGCCCGGCGGACGGAAAGACCGTCCGCCGGTTTTCCACCGGTCACACAGGTGACCGGGCGGAAAAGGGCAGTAATATGGTGGCGGTGTCTGCACGACACCGCCATCCATATTAGGATGGATGCGGAGAGCAGCCTTTCCATGGCGGCAACGCCGCCATGGAAAGGCATACAGTCTTCGCGATTGGGGGCCCGTTGCGGTCCCCCAGAGTGTTGGAGGGGTGGGGGGTGCACATGGGGGGTACCGCACGGTGCCTGTCACCTTGTGCATGCCAATGCACGACGTGCATTTCCAGCATTGTGGCGGGCGGTGCTGTGAACACCGCCCACCACAATGTTGGGAATAGGGGATGCCACCGCCAACGTGGCGGAGGCATCCTAATACTCGCGGCGGAACCGCCGCTCCTATGGCGGACAGTCCCATTCACCGCTACGGTGGCGGGCGGACTTTGTCTGCGTGTCATCGTAATGTGCCCCTATGTCTCTGAATAGCTCAATGGGTAAAATTTAATCCAATTCCGACTTTTTAGGCTCATTTCCAAACAGTATTTTGTATATTAGGCATATTAGCATTTACTTGTACTAGAAGTTTGCCTAATTTCGCTATTGTGTGACCTGAAGATTTATAAATTGTTATTTCTTATAAACTAATTATGATGTAATGTAGGAATGTTTTAGTATTTGTGTATTAGTATGCTTTTATGGTGTTTACTTTTCATTTGCACCGAATAAAGCTGTTTTTGACTTTGAGTTTACAAGATCTAATAGAGGTTAACTGGGCAGGGCTGTTGGATGGGATTAAAAGACAGTTGGACCGCCTAGAATGTTTGCACCTCTCACTTGTGGGAAGGTGCAATGTATTGAAGATGAATGTACTCCCTAGAGTACTGTATTTTTTCAGGGCGGTGCCATTAGAGTTGACAACTTCACAGCTACAGAAATTACAATATATGTGCGATAGGTTTTTATGGGGACAACGGAAATCACGGAGGACATTTAAATATATGATGCTACCGCGCAGACGGGGAGGTTGGGCTGTACCAAATTTCACTTTTTATTATTATGCTTGTCTTTTGCAAAATATGAGGATATTGTTTACTGGAGAGGAGGTGGCTACAGCCGCTGAGGCCCCCTCAATATATCAGCTACTGCTTAGTTCTGTAGCGAGGAACTGTATGTTTAACTACTGGGAGCCAAGCTATTACAAGCGAACACGATTTAAGGAAGTGTGGGCAGCATATAAAGTATGGAAGACGATGCATAAAATGCTGGGAGTATCGGCGCTATGTTTTTATACCCCCATAAATTCTGTGGTGATTTTACCCGCCATTTTTTGGGATCGTAAAATCGAGCAGTGGATGGCTAAGGGGATCAGGCAAGTTGGAGATGTAGTTGAGAATGAGGAGATAGTGCATACTTAATGGATAGATAGAGGGGCCGATTCCGATCTCGGCCGGTAGGGCACCGAATCGGATTCGGCTTAACCGGATCCGATTCGGAGCCCTATTTCCCGACCGAGTCGTACGTGCGTCCGGGCGAGCGAGTACGATGCGTGCGCTCGCGAAATCTCCGACCGACTCGTTCGCAGGACCCGACCGCTCCGACCGACTCGCACGGGGACGACGCGCACCTCGCAATGGAGACGTTCCCCGGCCGGGTAAGTACGATGCGCACCTCGACCGCTCCGACCGACTCGCGCAGCCCGGCTCCAAAGAGCTGTCGGAGCCGCACTTTGGGGGTCCGTGTCGGACCCCCCTGGAAGCGTAGGAGTGCGAGTCGCACACAGGGGGGACCCATGGGTCCCCCCTACACGTGCATGTACGGTGCGACCCGCATCGACGTGAACACGCTGTAGGGGGCGCCCTTGTTCGCGTCGTGCCCATTGAGTCAATGGGAGCCCTTGTTCGCGTCGTACCACTGGCTCCCATTGACTTCAATGGGAGTACGAGCGAATCGAGTCCGATAGCATACGTGCACATCGTACTCGTTCGGTCGGACTGCTAGGGTCCGATTCGGTCGGAAATCTCTCCGGGTCCGGCTCGGTCGGGGAGATTTCCGGCCCGAATCGGAATCAGCCCCATAATCTGCAAAAGACGGATTTTTTAAAATATCTTCAAATAAGAGATTACCTATGGAAATATCAGAAGCAGAAATGTATGAAGACCAACTCGCTGATTGAGGCTGTAAAAAAGGGAGTAAAAATAGGGGTTCTGTATGATTTAATTATGGAAATGCAGCCGGATGATCTTGAAGTACAAGATGGTAAATGGAGTGCAAGGTTAGGTCAAGAGGGGGACTATGTTCAACAATCGATCTATGTTGCGGGTAAGATCTTGTTGTCAGCCAATCTGAAAGCCCAGCACTACAAGTCAATATTTAACTTGTATCATACGCCAGCTAGGATGATGAAATGGGGGGGGGGGTAATGATGGGAAGTGCTTTAGATGTGCAATGGATGAGACTGATATTACGCATATATTCTATGCTTGTACTCACTTATTGCAATTGAGAGGGCAGATTGAGAGATTTCTGTCTGAGATCACAGGGGTGGATATACATATAACTATGGATGTTATGTTAACCGGAGTTGGGGATATTTTTCAGCAGGGACAACCTGGGTATCCATATAGATATTTGATATTTATGGCCGTCGCGGTAGCACGATTATGTGTGGCGTCAGTGTGGCTGCAGCAACTAGCCCCGTCATTTGAGATGTGGCGGGCTAAGTTTTATAATATCTTTAATTTGGAGTACAGTCTCTATTCAGTGAAATCAGCAAGACGACAGAAATTAGGGGCTCAGATATGGGAGCCTATGGTAGAGCATATGAAATAAGTGTATTGGCAGGAAGTTTTTGTTATTATATAGTGGAAGGCCAACTATAAATTGTATTGTTTGTTTGGATAGAGCTTTTTCAAGCTACAAGTACCCTGTGTTAAAATCATGTATTTAATGTATGTTGACTGCTATTTGTTCTGGATTGAGCAATAAAAAAAAAAAAAAATTATAATACTAAGGGGCATATTATCAAGCGGCAGCGATAATTATCGCTGGCCGCTCTCAGCGAGAAAATAGTTATCGCCGGCTATCGCTGGTAATTATCGCCATGCTATCGCTGTATCAAGAACGCATAGCGCAATGGCGATAATTTCCCAGCGATAGCGGTGTTTCCCTATGGAACATCGCTGGTTTTTCAGCGATGTTCCATGGAAAACGGCGATCTCCTTGATGATAGGGCCTGTGGTCTTAGCCACACAATCCACCTCCCATGTTAAGTATGCCTTAGTCTGGAATTTAACAGACGTTAAATTCCAGCGTTAAGGCCCAGTTAGCGCGAAAAAAATCAGCGCTAAACCGGACGGGGCTTCGTTGTAAATACAGCGAAGCACCTTCAGCGACATTTTCTAATGTAGTCGTAAGGGGCACGCCTACCTTTCACCTCATTAGCGATGCGAGGCGAGGCGATAGGAAACCGGGCTCTAAGGCAAGGAAACACGCGCTAGCGTGTCCTTGATGATATTGCGATAAAATTATCGCCGCTTTTCGCTCAAAAACGGACGCTAAAGCGGCGATAATGTTATCGCCAGCCCTTGATAATATGCCCCTTAGTAAGTATATAAATTAACCAACAAATAGAGCTACCTATTACAAAACGATAAATTAAATAAAAAATCAAATATTACTAACAAATACTTTTCTTTTCACAGCTTCTACAAACTTCAACATACAACATCAATGAAATAAACTTCATCAACTACAATTTGTAAGTATTTTATTTTTCTTCAATTAAATAAATATAGAGACTAAAAAAACAAAATAAACAAATATACTAAAACAATAACCTTTTATTTCACATTTCACAGATTACACTTCACTAAAACTCCACCTAAAAAAATCAAAACAAGGATTAACTTCGAAAACAAGGACAAAAGCAACATTAAAGAAAATATAAAACAAAGTAAGTATATAAATTAACCAACAAATACACCAAACTAATAAAAAATGATAAAAAAATTAAAAACCTAATATAACTAACCAATATTTTTCTCTTCACAGCTTCTACAAACTTCAAAATACAACAAAATCAACGAAAAAACTTCAACAACTAAAAATAGTAAGTATTTTTTCACAACTAAATAAAAATAGAAATTAAATAAACAAAATAACATAATTAAATATAACATTTTAATAAAAATAACATTTTGCTTTTAAACCAACAGAAAAAAACATCAACAATCAATAAAATATACATCAAGAAAATTAAAGCAAGACAAATGTAAGTATACTTTCAAATATAATAATTATACAAACATGTTTACTGTTCAAAATTGTATAATTAACAAACATGTATACAAATATTCACAGATAGACAAAAAATGGCAGAAGGAGCAAAATTCATAACTTCACAAAAGGGAAAACTACTTCTGTGCTACATGGGCTACACTTATACACAAGAAACAATAACTGGAAACAAAACACATTGGAAATGCAGTAAATATTAATTCAATTCTTGCTATGGGAGAGCCACTACAGTAGAAACAAATGTAGTTAATGTCAGAGAACACAACCATCCCCCCAATGTGACTGAAATAGAAGTCAGAGATGCTCTGGAAACAAACAGAGAAGCAAGTACCATCTCCCAACAAACAGGAACCCAAATACTCAAAAACGTGTTAACTAGGGTACCTGGACATGTCACAGGACAACTACCATCTATCCCCACTCTGAAAAGATTAATTGTCAGAACTAAAAGAGCAAAACACCACCCACCCCCCAAACTTTTGCAGGAATAGAAATGTTACCGGAATACACCATCACCCACAAAGATGAAAAATTCCTTCTTCATGACAATAACAGTCATGAAAAACAAATGATCATCTTTGCCACCAACAGCAACTTACAAAAACTTAAAAACTGCGAAACGTGGATGATGGATGGCACATACAAAGTTTGCTCAAAGCCTTTTTATCAACTATATGCCATCCACAGCAAATATGAAGACACTAACATCCCATTCATATATGCACTACTCCCTAATAAACAAAACACCACCTACATAGAGATCCTAACAATAATAACACAATACACCGACAACTACTTTCCACAAAAAATTATCATTGACTTTGAACAAGCAATGATTCAAGCAATTTTAAAAATATACCTACACACTGCAATACAAGGTTGCTATTACCACTTTAACCAAACTATCTGGAGACACCTACAAAAATCTACTTTAAGTATAGATTACGCCACAAATAGCAACTTTACCTACCAAATAAAAAAATGTTTAGCCCTGGCCTATGTACCAACAACTGAAGTAGCCAATCATTATAACATACTTCTTGAAAGCCCTTTCTAGCAAGCAAACGAAACTAAATTAACTCCCTTCCTAGACTACTTTGAAGACACTTGAATGGGAAGGCTACATAGGTCAGGGCACCGTAGACAACCCAAGTTCCAAATCCCCTGGTGGAACGTCTACAATAGCACTCTGGCTCAAAAAGCTAAAACCAACAACGCAGTGGAAGGATGGCATAATGGCTTCCAAGCCACAATGGGAAGAGGACAACCAACCCTACATAAACTTATAGAAGCTATCAAAAAAGAACAGAGCTATCAAGAGCTAAGACTAGAGCAATCCCAAACTAAGGGGGTGATTATGATGGCAGACGGACTTAAGTCCGTCCGCCACCGTCCCGGGAATTGGGATCGCCCGCCTATATCGCAGCTGTGCCGCACATGAAATTACAATGCCACACGCCAGTGTGGCAGTCGCATTGTGCATGTTAACCATTGCGGCGGGTGCTGCTGGCTGCAGCACCCGCCGCAATGGAAAAAAATGCATGTTGTGCATTTCCCTGCACTACGTGGCAGGCACCATGGGGTGCCTGCCACCTGGTGCAGGGAACTGTAGAGGGGCACCATAGGTGCCCCCCAAGTGCAAAATGAACATGCCCCTGCACATGGGGGGCCCGCAACAGGCCCCCAAAGTACATCCCTGCCAGCCTTTCAATGGCGGTTGAACCGCCATAGACAGGCTGGCGGGGATGCAGCATCCAAATATGGCGGGCAGTGCCTGCTAGGCACCGCCACCATTTTGTGGATGTGGGGTGAGTCCGACAAGCAATCATAACGATTGCCTGTGTCGGACCCTTGGCAGACGGGCTTTCCACCTGCCAGCCATACCGCCCGCCATCCTGATCTGGCGGGCGGTAATTGGCCACACGATGGTGGTGAATCCGCCACCGGCAGGCTGCTGGTGGAGGGTTCACCGCAATCATAATCACCCCCTAATATCGGCCCTAAACTCAGTAAACAAACTAAAACAATGTATGAATACCTACAACACAAAACTCAACTATTTCCAAACACCAAAGAGCTAGTATACCTAGACATGATTGTTAAATCTATACTTTAAATACAAAACAGTGCTAAACATCATAAACATTTTAAAATTACAAAACATTTAAACAACATAATTCTACTCTTTTTTAAATTAATAATTATAAATATGTCATTTAAAATTTAAAAATGAACACAAAAATATATGACATAATATAATTATTAAAATAAAAAGAAACAAACAAACCAATGTAACAAAAACATTTCCCACCCATAATAATAAAAAATAACTTACAATTATGTAGCAGTAGACGATCCTGGAAAACAAATAAATCCATAGTAGATAAATCAAAAGACGAATCCATTCGAAAATAAATCCCCCAAAAAATGCAAAAATCCAACTGTAGAAAAAAGGCTCCAACGACGCAATCTCTCAAAAACGAAACCCTCAAAAACCCGAAAATTAGTTTAAAAAAAAATAATTAGAACTGTTAAAAAAGGCTCCACCGATGCAATCCTCTAAATAACGAAACCCTCAAAAATCCGAAAAGTAGGTTTTAAAAAAAACGCTGCAACGAACCGAAAAATAAAAGGAAATGTAAAGTAACTTGTTTTAAAATAACAAAACACATTTTCCTTTTTAAAAAAAATAAATGCGTCGTCACCACCATCTGTTCACGAAACGGAAAACCTGTAAAGAAAAAAAAAGAACACCCACCCACAATAACATACACAAACCCACAAACATTAATATTAACATTAAATACAAGATAACATAATCAAACAACACATAACTAACACTACATAACACTCTACTTCTATCCAAAACTACGTCAAACACATAAAACACTAATCTACCAAAACAACACCTAACTACACCAAAAACGAACAGATAACATCCTAACAAATCTAATTGCACTACTACTACCTCTCCCCAAACCTAAAACTACCTTAAAAGTAAATTAAATCAAACTTACCTTAACTGACGAAACACAGCTCCTAACCGCGAGGTTCCGTCTTCCAAAATGACCTAAAAACGAAACAGATAGACAGAAAAGTGAGGAAATGAGAAAAAAATTACCACGTAACGAGAATGAAAAAAAGACTTACTTCCCATAGAAATAAATTGAGAAATATTAAAAGAATATTCAAAAATTTAAATGTATACTTTTATTTATTGTAAGAAAAATTACAAATGTTGAAAAAATATACAAAAAATTGTAAAATATATACTAAATATTATATTTCCAAAAACAAAAAATATAATATTTAATATATATTAAAATATCTGTTTATTTCAAATACTGTAAATGTACAAAAAATATAAAAATGTTTAATCATAAAATATTTGTTAAAAAATATATTTGTTATAAAAATTGTAAATTATTGAAATATTAAATATTATTTATTAAAAATAATATTCAATATACGAAATAATAAAATACATAAAATATAAATTGGTAAAATACATATTACATAATTCTATAAAAACAATTAAAATGTATTAAAAAAATGTAAAAAGAAATGGATACAAATCTTTACTTTTTGTCATAAAAAATAATTAACAATTAAAGTCAAACTGTTTATAATTAAAAAACTAAAAATATATTTACTTTACTATTACATTACAATTTTTTTTAAATGTACCATTTTTCAAAAATGTTAAAAAAATATGTATGTACAAAAATGTTGTTAATTTTGCAATTGCACATGAAACATGTATGTTAAAAATATATTATACTTTCTAATAAATTTTGAACATCAAAATATTTGAATTATGTTTAATATTGCAAAACATTGTATAACAAAACCAAATGAAAACAATTACATTAAAAAGTAAATACATGTGTTGTCAAATACAAATGTTTACAATAAAAACTAACATACATATCCTTTCTTATTTCAATATACATATAAACTATAAAAATAAAATAAATAATAAGGAATACAAAATTACTATTCCTAACTCCAAAACCAACTAAACCCAGGGAAAGTGCTGGATAATAAACCATAATAAATTACTATTCCAACTCCAAAACCAACTAAACTCAGGGAAAATTCTGGATAATAAACCCAAAAAAATTACTATTCCAAAACCAAATAAACTCAGGGAAAGTGCTGGACAATAAACTCAAAAAATGACTATTCCAACTCCAAAACCAAATAAACTCAGGGAAAGTGCTGGATGATAAAACCCCAAAAATTACTATTCCAACTCCAAAACCAACTAAACTCAGGGAAAGTGATGGATAATAAACCATAATAAATTACTATTCCAACTCCAAAACCAAATAAACTCAGGGAAAGTGCTGGATAATAAACCCAAAAAATTACTATTCCAACTCCAAAACCAACTAAACTAAGGGAAAGTGCTGGATAATAAACCATAATAAATTACTATTCCAACTCCAAAACCAAATAAACTCAGGGAAATTGCTGGATAATAAACCCCAAAAAATTACTATTCCAACTCCAAAACCAACCAAACTCAGGGAAAGTGATGGATAATAAACCATAATAAATTACTATTCCAACACCAAAACCAAATAAACTCAGGGAAAGTGCTGGATAATAAACCTCTCTTCAAACTTTCTTTAACTTCTTTTCTAGGTAGTTCTTCTGTCTCCTTCCTAGGGCTTTCATTTCTGCCTCCCTGGCTTCTCTACAGTAGCTGCCTTTCCATCTCTATTTTTTTTTAAATTTTCTTATATATGGTATTATTTGTGCCCAAAGTCCATTCGCTCCTTATGTCTTACTTACTCCTTACATGTTCCCAGAAGTACCCTTTGTAACGATCCCCTGTTTTTGTTACTGTGAGAAATTGGGTTGTTGGTTGATTGGGGTGTGAGACCTCAGCAAGCAACAGCCACAATCCCTTGCAAAGTAAATGACAAAACGCCACTAAATTAACCTGTGCTTAACCCTGGGTACCTTGGCACAAAAAGCAGTCAGGCTTAACTTAGAGGCAATGTGTAAAGTATTTATGCAGTACACAAACAATTCTTAAAGTGAAAACGCAACACAAGAAAAATACAGAACCAATTTAGAAAAACAGAGTACATTTAAATATATTATTTGACACCAAAAGAACAAACATCCAATCAGTAGAACTGGAGTAATACATTTTTAAAGTTTTTAGCAAAAACTAGAACCTATAAGATCAAAGTGGCAACCACGGACATCTAGGGGTCGATTCCGATTCCGGACGGAAATCTCTCCGACCGAGCCGGACCCGGAGAGAATTCCGACCGAATCGGACCCTAGCAGTCCGACCGGACGAGTACGATGCATTCGCATGCTATCGGACTCGATTCGGTCGGACTCCCATTGAAGTCAATGGGAGCCGGTCGTACAACGCGTACGCGGGCTCCCATTGACTCAATGGGTGCGAGGCGAACAAGGGCGCCCCCTACAGCGGGTACGCGTCCATGCGCATTGCGGCGTACATGCACAGGTAGGGGGGACCCATGGGTCCCCCCTGTGTGCGACTCGCGCGCCTACGCATACAGGGGGGTCCGACGCGGACCCCCAAAGTCCGGTTCCGACAGCTCTTTCGAGCCGGACGGCATGAGTCGGTCGGACTGCTCGCGGCGCGCATCGTACTTACCCGGCCGGGAAACGTCTCCATAGCGCGGTGCGAGTCGTGTCCGTGCGAGTCGGTCGGAGCATGTTGAAGCCGCGTACGAGTCGGTCGGCGATTTCGCGGGAGCTTGCATCGTACTCGCTCGGCCGGACCCGCGTACGATTCGGTCGGGAAACAGGGCTCCGAATCGGATCCGGTAAATCCGAATCCGATTCGGAGCACTACCGGCCGAGATCGGAATTGGCCCCCTAGTCGTGCGAGACCAGCTTATAGTCGGAAAAATATGGCCAACCGTGATGGAGCGCGGTTCCGATACAAGTAGTGGATTGGGCCCGGTCAGCGCTTACCTTCAGGCTTAGAAAAATTCTTGAGAAAAATGTTCTGCGAAGGTAAAATGCAGCGGGGCAAGGCTGAAGGAGGTGTCCGAGAAGGAAGTGTCATTGTTGAATAGCCTTAGGTCGAAGCCGAGGTGAAGCTTTCTATGTTTTGACTTAGGGCATCATTACGATGGCGGGCGGACACTGCAACGGCAAATGGGACCGCCCGCAAGAGGTGCGGTGGTCCCGCCATGTCAATTAGGATGCCACCACCACGGTGGCGGTGGCATCCCGCATCATTTACATTGCGGCGGGTGGTGCTGTGAGCAGCACCCACCGCAATGTAAAAAAAGCATGTTGCGCATTGCCATGCACAACGTGACAGGCACCGCCTGGTGCCTGCCACCCTGTGCATGCCAATGTAGGGGGGGTACGGTGCACCCCCCCCGGGGGCCCGCAACAGGCCCCCATTACCAAAGACCGTATGCCTTTCCATGGCGGCAACGCCGCCATGGAAAGGCACATCTCTGCCTGCATCACAATATGGATGGCGGTGTCTTGCAGACACCGCCACCATATTGTGCACGTTTTCCGCCCGGTCGACGAGTCGACCGGCGCAAAAGCGGCGGACGGTCTTTCTGTCCGCCGCGGACCCCCCAGCCATCCTAATATGGTGGGCGGCACTGAGGCATGGATGGCGGGCGGATGGCCCCCGCCGGGCCGGCGGTGGCTACCGCCGGCCATCCTAATAGGCCCCTTAGTCTTTGAAATCGTAGTCGAAAATCTCCTTGGGATGCGGCAGAGTGCTGTAGCCGAAGACAGTTCCACGAAGTCGGATACCCTTTGGCGAAAGACAGCTGAAAAGTATTTGCTGCTGCAGAGAAGAACGTAGCTGGAGAAGTTGCAAAGTCTATCCAACAGGTGATGTACCTTGGTCGGATAGGCAAGCAGGTTGGTCCCATTCTCCTCCTGGTTCTCAGAGTAGTTTTTAGCCAAAAAAGTTCCAAGTCCCCACTTTTGGATTTTGGCTACATGGGCACCTTTAGCACCACTTCCAAGGGTTCAGGACTGGAGGGGCACCACTTGGAGGGTCAGGACTCACTCAGGCTAGGTCCAGGTGTGGGTTCACGATGGAGGTAGCCTTCTGTGTCCCTGTGGCTCTGAACAGAAGGCCAGCAAACTAGCCCTTGTGAGCTACTCTGGAGGTCCTGGGACAGTTTAAGATCCAGTCCTTGTCACCAGGCAGAAGGTAGCAGAGCAGAACAATCAGGGAAGCAATCCAGCAGGACAGCAGACCTTCGGGACAGCATTCCAGCAGAGTGGCAGTCCTTCCAGAAGTCCTTCTTCCTGGCAGAGTATCCATAGGTCCTGATGTGTACTCAAGAGTTGGTGTCTGAGGTCCCCTTTTTATACCCTGGTGCCCTGGTTCTGGAAGGTGAGAGAAGCTTCTATGTAGTGGCTTTGAAGTGCATGGATTTTCTTGCTTCTCCTGCCCTGGCTCCAATCTGGCTGTAGTGACAATGTGGGGTTTGTTAGGCCCTTTGTGTGAAGGCAGAGCAGAGGCTATTCAGTTGCAAGTGGGGCTGTTCTGAGCTCTGCTCCCATCCTGCCAGCAGATGACCCATCGAGGCACCCCTAATCCCTCTATTGTGTGACTGTCTATGAGGACTTCACAAAGTCTAACTGTCAGCTACACCCAGTCATGTGACCCAGGCCAGGCTATTGGTACAAAAGGGCAGAAAAATGCCAACTTCCTAAAAGTACTGAATTGGGGGGTTGGGCCTATTTTCTCAGCAAGGCTGGGTCACTTGTAAATCAAACAACAATAAATACTTTTTTTGATAAATATTTTGTCTAAACAGTTTTTGAAAGTAATCAAGTTTTTAATTTTCTTGACCTCATAGTTATTTACTTAAAACTTTAGTTATTTTAAGCAACACATTGAAACAATTTCCATATTCTTAAGACAAACACTGCATTTTTGACAATATATTTAGCCCAAAACCTCAAAAAACAAAGGACATAAATCATATATCATACATCAAATTGATAACAAAACACAGCCCTTGTGAGCCACTCTGGAGGTCCTGGGACAGATGAAGATCCAGTCCTTGTCCCCAGAAAGAAGGTAGCAGAGCAGAAGGATAGTCAGGACAGCAGTCCTTCAGAGCAGCAGTCCAGCAGAGTGGCAGTCCTTCTAGCAGTCCATCGGACAGTGGCTTTGAAGTGCATGGAATTTCCTGCCTCCCCTGCCCTGGCTCCAAGCTGGCTGAAGTGGCAATGTGGGGTTGTTGGGTCCTCTGTGTGAAGGCAGAGCACAGACTATTTAGGTTGCACTTGGGGCTGTGCCGAGCTCCTTCCCACACCCATCCTGCCAGCAGATGGCCCATTAAGGCACATCTAATTCCTCTATTGTGTCACTGTTTGAGAGAAATTCACAACATCTAACAGTCAGTTACAGCTAGTCATGTGGCCCTGCCAGGCTACTGGCAGAAAAGGGCTTAGGACAGAAAAATGCCAACTTTCTAAAAATACAAAAAGAACAATTGATGATCATAATGTTGAACAATGTCAAACATTCACCCCAATACAGAGATATGGGCCTAAATCCCTCATTTTTATGCTCCCCATGCCATTCCAGTTTAAACCCAGCCATATGCACATCGGTCTTGACCCTGCTCCCCAATGGAAAAGTCCAGCCCGATCTGCCAGGCCAGGTCCTCCCAGGACCGGAAACAAGCATCCTGAGACCGGTTTCGGGGTTTCATCCCTCATCAGCCAGGTTAGCTTGACTCCAGTGGCATGGAGAGCACGGGACTCACGTCTGGGCATTATGTTTGCTAACTTTCTAAAAATTGAATTTTTAAAATTGCCATCAAAAACCGAAAATTACCTTTAAATAGGGCTCTTCACCACAATTCCAAAGACACCAAACATGACATGACTACCTGCTCCTATTAGACATTAACAAATGTAATAAGGAATCCCCAATGTTATCCTATAGGAGGGGTAGGCCTCACATCAGTGAAAAATGAATTCAGGAGTTCTTCACTACCTGGACATGTAAAACGTAAAAGTATATGTCTAGCCTTTTAATTACACAGCAACCTGCCCTATGGGCTACCTAGGGCCTACCATAGAGGTGACCTATATGTAGTAAAATGGGCGTTTATGGCTTGGCAAGGGGTTTTAATGCTAAGTCAACATGGCAGTTCAAAACTCCATTCATGCTGCAGTAGCAGGCCTCGGACATGGTTTAAGGTGCTACTTAAGTGGGTGGCATAATAGGTGCTGCATGTCTTTTGCTTTCTATGCCCACTGGTGGCATTTGATTTATAGTCCCTGGGTACATGGTATACCCCTCTACAAGGAACCTATAAGTAAATTAAATATGCCACTCAGGTGTAAGCCAATTAAACCATGTTTAGGGGAGAAAGCACTACCACTTTAGCACTGATTAGCACTGGTAAAGCGCACAGAGTCATAAGGCCAACAAAAGAAAATTCAGTAAAAAGTGGAGGGTAAAAGGCAAAACGTTTGGGGGTGATCCTGCAGAGAGGGCCAGGTCAAACAGTTACCCCTCACCCTCAGTCCATTATTCAACTTTTTCTTTTTTGAGTATAACTGTGCGGAGTTAGAGGAGTTTCCACGAAGTGACAAAAAAACTCTGCTGCATTTTGTGGAGTTCTGCGAGTGCCGGGTGTTTGTCCCACGCTGTAAAATCATCGCGAACGGCACCATGCGCAGCGCAAGAGGGGCAGCTTCCTTTCTGCTGCTCAAGTAGGTTTTCTACTCGAGCGGCAGCTTTCTCAACGTGAACGGGATTCTCAAGGCGAGTGGTCATGACCTACCGTGATCACTCGCATTGAGAAATACAACTGCCCACATTGAGAAATCCCACCAGGAGGTTGATTTTCCTCACTCGCGCTCGCCAACTAGACCTTAGCAAGCGAGGAAAAATCTCACCGGGAGATGGATGTTCCTCGCTTGCGCTCATCAACATCAAGTTGGCGAGCGAGTGCCGAAAACTCCACAAACTCCGCGAACAGAGCGGAGTTTACTCTCCAGGGTTACTTTTGACTCCCACGTGGAAATTCATTTCAAGCTTGTAGTCGTTTGGTATTATATCACAACCAAATTGTTACAAGATGCACACCGATGCACAACTGAACGCTTGAAGGAGTTGCATGGATTAGGGAGCTGTAGTTATATTTAGTGTGCATTATGCAAGCTTCAGATCGTCAAGATTGCTGTGCACATCAAGAGCTGATGTCTTGTACAACCTAGGGGCATAACTACAAGGAAACAGCACAGCGGCAAATTTTTTGCAGCGCCGTGCTGCGTCATTTCAAAACCACAGGGATGTGCTGTATTTACAACAATATGGCGCACCCTTGTGTTTTCCCTTGCGCTGGTGCTAAAAATAGCTGTCTAGCACCAACACAGACACCATTGTGCCATAGTGCTAGGGTGCCTGAGTTGCAGGAAATGATTGTTTATGTGCAAGAAGAATCAATAATAGTGATTTGCTACTTCAATGTGTGCTGCATCCTGCAGCACACATTGAAGTAGAAATCACCATTATTTAATGATTGTTTATGTGCAAGAAGGGACACCTTCCTGCAAATAAACAATTATTAAAGGTGTTTTGCTACAGTAAAAATGAGGAGAAATGAAAGCATTTCTCCTCGTTGCACCAATCTAATGCCTGCTTTTGCATGGCGTTAGTCTGCCCCAGATTTACAGATCCTTGTAAATCTGGGGCAGTGTCAAAACACAATGGGGCCGATTCCGATTCGGGCCGGAAATCTCTCCGACCGAGCCGGACCCGGAGAGATTTCCGACCGAATCGGACTCGGGCAGTCCGACCGATCGAGTACGATGCGCACGCATGCCATCGGACTCGAGTCGGTCGGACTCCCATTGAAGTCAATAGGAGCCTGTCGTACAACGCGTACGCGGGCTCCCATTGACTCAATGGGTGCGAGGCGGACAAGGGCACCCCCTACAGCGTGTATGCGGTGAAGCGATTCGCGCCGTACACGCACAGGTAGGGGGGACCCATGGGTCCCCCCTGTGTGCGACTCGTGCGCCTACGCATACAGGGGGGTCCGACGCGGACCCCCAAAGTCCGGCTCCGACAGCTTTTTCAAGCCGGACGGCGCGAGTCAATCGGACTGCTCACGGCGCGCATCGTACTTACCCGGCCGGGAAACGTCTCCATAGCGCGGTGCGAGTCGTGTCCATGCGAGTCGGTCGGAGCGTGTTGAAGCCGCGTTCGAGTCGGTCGGAGTTTTCGTGGGTGCCTGCATCGTACTCGCTCGGCCGGACCCGCGTACGATTCGGTCGGGAAGCAGGGCTCCGAATCGGATCCGGTAAATCCGAATCCGATTCGGAGCCCTACCGGCCGAGATCGGAATCGGCCCCAATGTGTGTTGCTGTGGAATGCCCACAGCAACACCCATTGCACGCCACTTATACATAGAAAACTGCATGAAAGGGTACCATATTCACAAAGCGGCGTTAAGCCACGCAAAGTGGCATAACGCCGCTTTGTAAATATGGAGTAGGGTATTGTGCCACTGGAACGTCGCAAAAAGTGACGTTCCCGTGGCTCAATCCCCTTGTAAATATGCCCCCTAGTCCAAGAGACCTGAAAGCACTAAATTATGCATTAGGTTATCCAAGCATTGTGAAACTGTCCCCAAGATGGAGCTGTTCTCTCGTATGACTCTGGTAGAGAAACTTTTCACATTGCTCTGGAAATCGGAAGAGTCTCCAGTGCACACTGCATGCCTCCACAAGACGTGGGCATGCTGCCCATCAAGCAGATCACATGTTCATGTGCATGAGCTCTTTCCCGGGGTGAACTATATGATAGAGGATCAAAGGCTGAATTACTGATCTAACCGACTGACGCACCCACTTTATTTATTTTATTAATTTAATGAGTTACAGCAACATACCATATCCGGAATTTCCTTCGAAAGCTTATGTGACAGGACATAGATCAAGGAAGATTAGGTTATTTACGCATAAAGAGAATTTAAAAGATTGGTCATGATAAACTACCTCAATGTGTGGATATAATTGGCACTGGCAATTTGTAGCTCAAAGCACTTGTCTTATGGAGTGATCTGTGGTGCAGTGCACAAGGCACAATTGAGCGTCACATTGAGATGTGCATTGTTTTATGGAGTGATCTGGGCTGCAGTGCACAAGGCACAGATGAGCGTGACACTGAGATGTGCATTGTTTGATGGAGTGATCTGTGGTGCAGTGCGCAAGGCACAGATGAGTGTCACACTAAGATGTGCATTGTTTGATACAGTGATGAGGGCTGCAGTGCACAAGGCACAAATGAGCATTACACTGAAATGTGCATTGTTTTATGGAGTGATCTGGGTGACAGTGCACAAGGCACAGATGAGTGTGACACTGAGATATGCATTGTTTGATGGAGTGATCTGGGCTGCAGTGCAAAAGGCACAGATGAGCGTGACACGGAGATGTGCATTGTTTGATAGAGCGATCTGGGCTGAAGTGCATGAGGCAGAGATGAGCGTGACATGAAGATGTGCGTTGTTTGAGAGAGTGATGTGGGCTGCAGTGCCCGAGGCAGAGATTAGCATCACACTGAGATGTACATTGCTTAATGCAGTGATGTGGGCTGCAGTGAACAAGGCACAAATGAGCGTCACACTGAGATGTGCATTGTTTGAGGGAGTGATCTGGGCTGCAGTGTACAAGGCACAGATTAGTGTGACACTGAGGTGTGAATTGTTTGATGGAGTGATCTGTGCTGCAGCACGCAAGGCAGAGATGAGTGCCACACTGAGATGTGCATTGTTTGATGGAGCGATCTGGGCTGCAGCACACAAGGCAGAGTTGAGTGCCACACTGAGATGTGCATTGTTTGATGGAGTGATATAGGCTGCAGTGCATGAGGCAGAGATGAGCGTGACACTGTGATTTGCATTGTTTGATAGAGTGATGTGGGCTGCAGTGCCCGAGGCAGAGATGAGCGTGACCCGGAGATGTGCATTGTTTGATAGAGTGATGTGGGCTGCAGTGCCCGAGGCAGAGATGAGCGTTTCACTGAGATGTACATTGTTTAATGGAGTGATGTGGGCTGCAGTGCACAAGGCACAGATGAGCGTGACACTGCGATGTGCATTGTTTGATAGAGTGCTGTGGGCAGCAGTGCACAAGGCACAGATGAGCGTCACACTGAGAGGTGAATTGTTTTATGGAGTGATCTGGGCTGCAGTGCACAAGGCACAGATGAGCGTGACACTGAGATGTGCATTGTTTGATGGAGTGATCTGTGGTGCAGTGCGCAAGGCACAGATGAGTGTCACACTAAGATGTGCATTGTTTGATACAGTGATGAGGGCTGCAGTGCACAAGGCACAAATGAGCATTACACTGAAATGTGCATTGTTTTATGGAGTGATCTGGGTGACAGTGCACAAGGCACAGATGAGTGTGACACTGAGATGTGCATTGTTTGATGGAGTGATCTGGGCTGCAGTGCAAAAGGCACAGATGAGCGTGACACGGAGATGTGCATTGTTTGATATAGTGATCTGGGCTGAAGTGCATGAGGCAGAGATGAGCGTGACATGAAGATGTGCGTTGTTTGATAGAGTGATGTGGGCTGCAGTGCCCGAGGCAGAGATTAGCATCACACTGAGATGTACATTGCTTAATGGAGTGATGTTGGCTGCAGTGAACAAGGCACAAATGAGCGTTACACTGAGATGTGCATTGTTTGAGGGAGTGATCTGGGCTGCAGTGATATTGCGGCGGGCGGTGCTGTGAGCAGCACCCACCGCAATGTAAAAAAAGCATGATGCGCATTGGCATGCACAACGTGACAGGCACCGCCTGGTGCCTGCCACCCTGTGCATGCCAATGTAGGGGGGTACCATAGGTACCCCCCCAGGTGCACCCCCCCCGGGGGCCCGCAACAGGCCCCCATTACCAAAGACCGTATGCCTTTCCATGGCGGCAACGCCGCCATGGAAAGGCACATCTCCGCCTGCATCACAATATGGATGGCGGTGTCTTGCAGACACCGCCACCATATTGTGCACGTTTTCCGCCCGGTCGACGAGTCGACCGGCGCAAAAGCGGCGGCCGGTCTTTCCGTCCGCCGCGGACCCCCCAGCCATCCTAATATGGCGGGCGGCACTGAGGCATGGATGGCGGGCGGATCGCCCCCGCCGGGCCGGCGGTGGCTACCGCCGGCCCGGCGGGGCGATCCGCCCGCCATCCTAATAGGCCCCTTAGTCTTTGAAATCGTAGTCGAAAATCTCCTTGGGATGCGGCAGAGAGCTGTAGCCGAAGACAGTTCCACGAAGTCGGATACCCTTTGGCGAAGGACAGCTGAAAAGTATTTGCTGCTGCAGAGAAGAACGTAGCTGGGGAAGTTGCAAAGTCTATCCAACAGGTGATGTACCTTGGACGGATAGGCAAGCAGGTTGGTCCCATTCTCCTCCTGGTTCTCAGAGCAGTTTTTAGCCAAAAAAGTTCCAAGTCCCCACTTTTGGATTTTGGCTACATGGGCACCTTTAGCACCACTTCCAAGGGTTCAGGACTGGAGGGGCACCACTTGGAGGATCAGGACTCACTCAGGCTAGGTCCAGGTGTGGGTTCACGATGGAGGTAGCCTTCTGTGACCCTGTGGCTCTGAACAGGAGGCCAGCAAACTAGCCCTTGTGAGCTACTCTGGAGGTCCTGGGACAGTTTAAGATCCAGTCCTTGTCACCAGGCAGAAGGTAGCAGAGCAGAACAATCAGGGAAGCAATCCAGCAGGACAGCAGACCTTCGGGACAGCATTCCAGCAGAGTGGCAGTCCTTCCAGAAGTCCTTCTTCCTGGCAGAGTATCCATAGGTCCTGATGTGTACTGAAGAGTTGGTGTCTGAGGTCCCCTTTTATACCCTGGTGCCCTGGTTCTGGAAGGTGAGAGAAGCTTCTATGTAGTGGCTTTGAAGTGCATGGATTTTCTTGCTTCTCCTGCCCTGGCTCCAATCTGGCTGCAGTGACAATCTGGGGTTTGTTAGGCCCTTTGTGTGAAGGCAGAGCAGAGGCTATTCAGTTGCAAGTGGGGCTGTTCTGAGCTCTGCTCCCATCCTGCCAACAGATGTCCCATCGAGGCACCCCTAATCCGTCTATTGTGTGACTGTCTATGAGGACTTCACAAAGTCTAACTGTCAGCTACACCCAGTCATGTGACCCAGGCCAGGCTATTGGTACAAAACGGCAGAAAAATGCCAACTTCCTAAAAGTACTGAATTGGGGGGTTGGGCCTATTTTCTCAGCAAGGCTGGGTCACTTGTAAATCAAACAACAATAAATACTTTTTTTGATAAATATTTTGTCTAAACAGTTTTTGAAAGTAATCAAGTTTTTAATTTTCTTGACCTCATAGTTATTTACTTAAAACTTTAGTTATTTTAAGCAACACATTGAAACAATTTCCATATTCTTAAGACAAACACTGCATTTTTGACAATATATTTAGCCTAAGACCTCAAAAAACAAAGGACATAAATCATATATCATACATCAAATTGATAACAAAACACAGCCCTTGTGAGCCACTCTGGAGGTCCTGGGACAGATGAAGATCCAGTCCTTGTCCCCAGAAAGAAGGTAGCAGAGCAGAAGGATAGTCAGGACAGCAGTCCTTCAGAGCAGCAGTCCAGCAGAGTGGCAGTCCTTCTAGCAGTCCAACGGACAGTGGCTTTGAAATGCATGGAATTTCCTGCCTCCCCTGCCCTGGCTCCAAGCTGGCTGAAGTGGCAATGTGGGGTTGTTGGGTCCTCTGTGTGAAGGCAGAGCACAGACTATTTAGGTTGCACTTGGGGCTGTGCCGAGCTCTTTACCACACCCATCCTGCCAGCAGATGGCCCATTAAGGCACATCTAATTCCTCTATTGTGTCACTGTTTGAGAGAAATTCACAACATCTAACAGTCAGTTACAGCTAGTCATGTGGCCCTGCCAGGCTACTGGCAGAAAAGGGCTTAAGACAGAAAAATGCCAACTTTCTAAAAATACAAAAAGAACAATTGATGATCATAATGTTGAACAATGTCAAACATTCACCCCAGTACAGAGATATGGGCCTAAATCCCTCATTTTTATGCTCCCCATGCCATTCCAGTTTAAACCCAGCCATATGCACATCGGTCTTGACCCTGCTCCCCAATGGAACAGTCCAGCCCGATCTGCCAGGCCAGGTCCTCCCAGGACCGGAAACAAGCATCCTGAGACCGGTTTCGGGGTTTCATCCCTCATCAGCCAGGTTAGCTTGACTCCAGTGGCATGGAGAGCACGGGACTCACGTCTGGGCATTATGTTTGCTAACTTTCTAAAAATTGAATTTTTAAAATTGCCATCAAAAACCGAAAATTACCTTTAAATAGGGCTCTTCACCACAATCCCAAAGACACCAAACATGACATGACTACCTGCTCCTATTAGACATTAACAAATGTAATAAGGAATCCCCAATGTTATCCTATAGGAGGGGTAGGCCTCACATCAGTGAAAAATGAATTCAGGAGTTCTTCACTACCTGGACATGTAAAACTTAAAAGTATATGTCTAGCCTTTTAATTACACAGCAACCTGCCCTATGGGCTACCTAGGGCCTACCATAGAGGTGACCTATATGTAGTAAAATGGGCGTTTATGGCTTGGCAAGGGGGTTTTAATGCTAAGTCAACATGGCAGTTCAAAACTCCATTCATGCTGCAGTAGCAGGCCTCGGACATGGTTTAAGGTGCTACTTAAGTGGGTGGCATAATAGGTGCTGCATGTCTTTTGCTTTCTATGCCCACTGGTGGCATTTGATTTATAGTCCCTGGGTACATGGTATACCCCTCTACAAGGAACCTATAAGTAAATTAAATATGCCACTCAGGTGTAAGCCAATTAAACCATGTTTAGGGGAGAAAGCACTACCACTTTAGCACTGATTAGCACTAGTAAAGCGCACAGAGTCATAAGGCCAACAAAAGAAAATTCAGTAAAAAGTGGAGGGTAAAAGGCAAAACATTTGGGGGTGATCCTGCAGAGAGGGCCAGGTCAACCAGTTACCCCTCACCCTCAGTCCATTATTCAACTTTTTCTTTTTTGAGTATAACTGTGCGGAGTTAGCGGAGTTTCCACGAAGTGACAAAAAAACTCTGCTGCATTTTGTGGAGTTCTGCGAGTGCCGAGTGTTTGTCCCACGCTGTAAAATCATCGTGAACGGCACCATGCGCAGCGCAAGAGGGGCAGCCTCCTTTCTGCTGCTCGAGTAGGTTTTCTACTCGAGCGGCAGCTTTCTCAACGTGAACGGGATTCTCAAGGCGAGTGGTCGTGACCTACCGTGATCACTCGCATTGAGAAATACAACTGCCCACATTGAGAAATCCCACCAGGAGGTTGATTTTCCTCACTCGCGCTCGCCAACTAGACCTTAGCAAGCGAGGAAAAATCTCACCGGGAGATGGATGTTCCTCGCTTGCGCTCATCAACAACAAGTTGGCGAGCGAGTGCCGAAAACTCCACAAACTCCGCGAACAGAGCGGAGTTTACTCTCCAGGGTTACTTTTGACTCCCACGTGGAAATTCATTTCAAGCTTGTAGTCGTTTGGTATTATATCACAACCAAATTGTTACAAGATGCACACCGATGCACAACTGAACGCTTGAAGGAGCTGCATGGATTAGGGAGCTGAAGTTATATATAGTGTGCATTATGCAAGCTTCATATCGTCAAGATTGCTGCGCACATCAAGAGCTGATGTCTTGTACAACCTAGGGGCATAACTACAAGGAAACAGCGCAGCGGCAAATTTTTTGCAGCGCCGTGCTGCGTCATTTCAAAACCACAGGGATGTGCTGTATTTACAACAATATGGTGCACCCTTGTGTTTTCCCTTGCGCTGGCGCTAAAAATAGCTGTCTAGCACCAACACAGACACCATTGTGCCATAGTGCTAGGGTGCCTGAGTTGCAGGAAATGATTGTTTATGTGCAAGAAGAATCAATAATAGTGATTTGCTACTTCAATGTGTGCTGCATCCTGCAGCACACATTGAAGTAGAAATCACCATTATTTAATGATTGTTTATGTGCAAGAAGGGACACCTTCCTGCAAATAAACAATTATTAAAGGTGTTTTGCTACAGTAAAAATGAGGAGAAATGAAAGCATTTCTCCTCGTTGCACCAATCTAATGCCTGCTTTTGCATGGCGTTAGTCTGCCCCAGATTTACAGATCCTTGTAAATCTGGGGCAGTGTCAAAACACAATGTGTGTTGCTGTGGAATGCCCACAGCAACACCCATTGCACGCCACTTATACATAGAAAACTGCATGAAAGGGTACCATATTCACAAAGCGGCGTTAAGCCACGCAAAGTGGCATAACGCCGCTTTGTAAATATGGAGTAGGGTATTGTGCCACTGGAACGTCGCAAAAAGTGACGTTCCCGTGGCTCAATCCCCTTGTAAATATGCCCCCTAGTCCAAGAGACCTGAAAGCACTAAATTATGCATTAGGTTATCCAAGCATTGTGAAACTGTCCCCAAGATGGAGCTGTTCTCTCGTATGACTCTGGTAGAGAAACTTTTCACATTGCTCTGGAAATCGGAATAGTCTCCAGTGCACACTGCATGCCTCCACAAGACGTGGGCATGCTGCCCATCAAGCAGATCACATGTTCATGTGCATGAGCTCTTTCCCGGGGTGAACTATATGATAGAGGATCAAAGGCTGAATTACTGATCTAACCGACTGACGCACCCACTTTATTTATTTTATTAATTTAATGAGTTACAGCAACATACCATATCCGGAATTTCCTTCAAAAGCTTATGTGACAGGACATAGATCAAGGAAGATTAGGTTATTTACGCATAAAGAGAATTTAAAAGATTGGTCATGATAAACTACCTCAATGTGTGGATATAATTGGCACTGGCAATTTGTAGCTCAAAGCACTTGTCTTATGGAGTGATCTGTGGTGCAGTGCACAAGGCACAATTGAGCGTCACATTGAGATGTGCATTGTTTTATGGAGTGATCTGGGCTGCAGTGCACAAGGCACAGATGAGCGTGACACTGAGATGTGCATTGTTTGATGGAGTGATCTGTGGTGCAGTGCGCAAGGCACAGATGAGTGTCACACTAAGATGTGCATTGTTTGATACAGTGATGAGGGCTGCAGTGCACAAGGCACAAATGAGCATTACACTGAAATGTGCATTGTTTTATGGAGTGATCTGGGTGACAGTGCACAAGGCACAGATGAGTGTGACACTGAGATATGCATTGTTTGATGGAGTGATCTGGGCTGCAGTGCAAAAGGCACAGATGAGCGTGACACGGAGATGTGCATTGTTTGATAGAGTGATCTGGGCTGAAGTGCATGAGGCAGAGATGAGCGTGACATGAAGATGTGCGTTGTTTGATAGAGTGATGTGGGCTGCAGTGCCCGAGGCAGAGATTAGCATCACACTGAGATGTACATTGCTTAATGCAGTGATGTGGGCTGCAGTGAACAAGGCACAAATGAGCGTCACACTGAGATGTGCATTGTTTGAGGGAGTGATCTGGGCTGCAGTGTACAAGGCACAGATTAGTGTGACACTGAGGTGTGAATTGTTTGATGGAGTGATCTGTGCTGCAGCACGCAAGGCAGAGATGAGTGCCACACTGAGATGTGCATTGTTTGATGGAGCGATCTGGGCTGCAGCACACAAGGCAGAGTTGAGTGCCACACTGAGATGTGCATTGTTTGATGGAGTGATATAGGCTGCAGTGCATGAGGCAGAGATGAGCGTGACACTGTGATTTGCATTGTTTGATAGAGTGATGTGGGCTGCAGTGCCCGAGGCAGAGATGAGCGTGACCCGGAGATGTGCATTGTTTGATAGAGTGATGTGGGCTGCAGTGCCCGAGGCAGAGATGAGCGTTTCACTGAGATGTACATTGTTTAATGGAGTGATGTGGGCTGCAGTGCACAAGGCACAGATGAGCGTGACACTGCGATGTGCATTGTTTGATAGAGTGCTGTGGGCAGCAGTGCACAAGGCACAGATGAGCGTCACACTGAGAGGTGAATTGTTTTATGGAGTGATCTGGGCTGCAGTGCACAAGGCACAGATGAGCGTGACACTGAGATGTGCATTGTTTGATGGAGTGATCTGTGGTGCAGTGCGCCTGGCACAGATGAGTGTCACACTAAGATGTGCATTGTTTGATACAGTGATGAGGGCTGCAGTGCACAAGGCACAAATGAGCATTACACTGAAATGTGCATTGTTTTATGGAGTGATCTGGGTGACAGTGCACAAGGCACAGATGAGTGTGACACTGAGATGTGCATTGTTTGATGGAGTGATCTGGGCTGCAGTGCAAAAGGCACAGATGAGCGTGACACGGAGATGTGCATTGTTTGATAGAGTGATCTGGGCTGAAGTGCATGAGGCAGAGATGAGCGTGACATGAAGATGTGCGTTGTTTGATAGAGTGATGTGGGCTGCAGTGCCCGAGGCAGAGATTAGCATCACACTGAGATGTACATTGCTTAATGGAGTGATGTGGGCTGTAGTGAACAAGGCACAAATGAGGGTCACACTGAGATGTGCATTGTTTGAGGGAGTGATCTGGGCTGCAGTGTACAAGGCACAGATTAGTGTGACACTGAGGTGTGAATTGTTTGATGGAGTGATCTGTGCTGCAGCACACAAGGCAGAGATGAGTGCCACACTGAGATGTGGATTGTTTGATGGAGCGATCTGGGCTGCAGCACACAAGGCAGAGTTGAGTGCCACACTGAGATGTGCATTGTTTGATGGAGTGATATAGGCTGCAGTGCATGAGGCAGAGATGAGCGTGACACTGTGATTTGCATTGTTTGATAGAGTGATGTGGGCTGCAGTGCCCGAGGCAGAGATGAGCGTGATCCGGAGATGTGCGTTGTTTGATAGAGTGATGTGGGCTGCAGTGCCCGAGGCAGAGATGAGCGTTTCACTGAGATGTACATTGTTTAATGGAGTGATGTGGGCTGCAGTGCACAAGGCACAGATGAGCGTGACACTGCGATGTGCATTGTTTGATAGAGTGCTGTGGGCAGCAGTGCACAAGGCACAGATGAGCGTCACACTGAGAGGTGAATTGTTTTATGGAGTGATCTGTGGTGCAGTGCGCAAGGCACAGATGAGTGTCACACTAAGATGTGCATTGTTTGATACAGTGATGAGGGCTGCAGTGCACAAGGCACAAATGAGCATTACACTGAAATGTGCATTGTTTTATGGAGTGATCTGGGTGACAGTGCACAAGGCACAGATGAGTGTGACACTGAGATGTGCATTGTTTGATGGAGTGATCTGGGCTGCAGTGCAAAAGGCACAGATGAGCGTGACACGGAGATGTGCATTGTTTGATAGAGTGATCTGGGCTGAAGTGCATGAGGCAGAGATGAGCGTGACATGAAGATGTGCGTTGTTTGATAGAGTGATGTGGGCTGCAGTGCCCGTGGCAGAGATTAGCATCACACTGAGATGTACATTGCTTAATGGAGTGATGTGGGCTGCAGTGAACAAGGCACAAATGAGCGTTACACTGAGATGTGCATTGTTTGAGGGAGTGATCTGGGCTGCAGTGCACAAGGCACAGATAAGTGTGACACTGAGGTGTGAATTGTTTGATGGAGTGATCTGTGCTGCAGCACACAAGGCAGAGATGAGTGCCACACTGAGATGTGCATTGTTTGATGGAGCGATCTGGGCTGCAGCACACAAGGCAGAGTTGAGTGCCACACTGAGATGTGCATTGTTTGATGGAGTGATATAGGCTGCAGTGCATGAGGCAGAGATGAGCGTGACACTGTGATTTGCATTGTTTGATAGAGTGATGTGGGCTGCAGTGCCCAAGGCAGAGATGAGCGTGACCCGGAGATGTGCGTTGTTTGATAGAGTGATGTGGGCTGCAGTGCCCGAGGCAGAGATGAGCGTTTCACTGAGATGTACATTGTTTAATGGAGTGATGTGGGCTGCAGTGCACAAGGCACAGATGAGCGTGACACTGCGATGTGCATTGTTTGATAGAGTGCTGTGGGCAGCAGTGCACAAGGCACAGATGAGCGTCACACTGAGAGGTGAATTGTTTTATGGAGTGATCTGGGCTGCAGTGCACAAGGCACAGATGAGCGTCACACTGAGAGATGCATTGCTTTATGAAGTGATCTGGGCCGCAGTGCACAAGGCACAGATGAGCATCACACTTAGAGGTGCATTGTTTGATAGAGTGATGTGGGCTGCAGTGCACAAGGCACAGATGAGCATCACACTTAGAGGTGCATTGTTTTATGAAGTGATCTGGGCTGCAGTGCACAAGACACAGTTGAGGATGACACTGAGATTTGCATTGGTTGATAGAGTGATGTGGGCTGCAGTGCACAAGTCACAGATGCCTTTCCCATGTACCTTGCTCGGTGTAACCTGTGCACTACATAATGAGCATAGTTCTTGATGTGCCTAAAGCCGCCTGATGAAAGGTTGTAGCTCAGAAGCACCACTGGAGAGGTATCAGTGCTGTAACAAAATAAGGAGCAGATTGTATGCAAATGTGAATGTCAAGACTTGCTTCGAATAAAAGGGCACATGATACACACATCTATTCAATGCAGAGATCCTTTGTGTAAAGCCTTCCTCTGCCTTACATTACAGTTTTGTACAATTTACTTTGAAGTTCAAACGCTGGTCTTGTCTGAAACAAGTTTTACAAATCTGGTGTTATCTACCGAGGCTGCAAACACAGCAGAGGTTTTCGTTTTGTGCCCGCTAAAGCGATGAGGCTTTGTATTTGGTAGTGCCCCTTTCCTTTGAGGTTAGGTTTGCATTGAGTGTCAAGCCTGTCTTGGGGAATAATAGCAGATGCCAAAGAATCACATGAGAGAGAAAGACTGAGATGGTGAGAGACAGTGGGGAAGTGAGAAAGAGCTGGCCGGAGACAGATGGAAATAGAGACCAGGAGCGAGCTGAAAAGGCTCCAAGTTCATGGTCGCTGGTCTCAGAGGTCATGAAGACAGCAGCAGGAAGAGAAAGCAAAGGGGGTTCTAAGAGGGTTCTTTATTTTTAATAGTTTCTTTCTCTTCCCCTATTCCCCCACTTGAAAAAACAGATGTTGAGATGTTATTGTGGAGCAAAAGGTGATTCCTATGATTTCATGGGGGGAGCGAAGGAATCAAAAGAAGAATGATCTCAAACTCGGTGAAGTGACACACATATGGGCCGTCGAAGGAAAGGCATTAAACCACCCAACCTAATTTGGGTGGACAGTGTGATGGTTTTTTTCACTGAAAGGTAAAACTTGCCAGGGAAGTGAAGAAAAAAACCAAATAATGACACCTATACTCAGGGGGAAAAACTCCTTGGGTGTTGGGGTCATTCTCGTTTTTGTTTTTTACTAACAAACTCCCACTTTGGGAGTTTGCTTTTGAAAAACAAAAAATTGGCTAAATTATGGTGGATGACCGTCAAAACCGATGGTGGCAGTCAAAGCTGATGGCGGCCGAACTATAACTGTAGTTCATATCAAGGTACAGAGATAACTGTTGCACCAGTTGTGATCTCTATGTTTGATGGCCGGTAGTCCATCAGGGTGGCAAATGTAATATCCTCCGCCACTGAGACAGACAGACAGACAGACAGAGTACCATCCGCTAAACTATAGATTAGGCCTTGTGTAAAGCATCTTCAGCTGTAGTTCAGCCTTTCCTCACAAACAGCCATATTTAGCACAGGAAATAACAATGAGTTTCTACTGCACAAACAGAAGAGACATGAGCAATGAACTCTTACCCAGATACATTTTAAGGTATGGGCAAAGTGGGAAATTGCCCAGGGCCCTCACCTTCCAGAGGGCCACACGGGGAAATTGAACTTTCTCTCTTGCTGTCTATTTCTTTATGTATGTCAACCTCTCTCCTCTCTGCCTACCTCTGCATAAGCCTTTCTTTGCCCATTTTGATCTAAAAAACTTTGGAGGTCCTGGCAAGACATAATTCTACTGCTTTTGATTTACCCCCACTTCTGAAAGTTTGTTGGCATTATGCGGGCCTGTGATAGCCAGAAATGGGTAATAAAATTCTAAGTTGTTCTGAACAAGGCCCTCTAAAATCAATCGTGCCCAGGGCCCCAAAAATCCTTAAGCCAACACTGCTCTTACTTAAGACGTGATGATCATCACTGAGACCTGGCTCACACCGTCCTCAGCATCCAACATTGTGACTGCAACGCCCCACAGCTACAAGATGATACAGCGCCAACAAACACAGAGGAGGCATCATCATCATCCACAAAGAGACCCTTCAATGCACCACCACCAAAGACGACACAACATCAATCATGCATCACCTCAATTTCCTAAGCTGATATGACGCGAACACCACCGTCAGTGGAACCCTCGCCTACAGACCCCCGGCACCCCGCCCCAGCTATTGAAACGCCATCTCCAATTTCATCACCCCCATGGCAATAGACTCAAAGCACTACATCTTCCTTGGTGACCTCAACTTCCACCTCGATGACCCCAATGACACCAACTCCACCAACCTCCTGGAAAGCATCAGCAACATCAGACTCATGCAACTGGACACTAGCCCCACACACCCTGGACTCAATCTTCACATCCAACGACAGCCAGCTTCACAGCTATGCCACCGAACTCACCTGGACAGACCACAGTATCGTCCACTTCGCCATCACAGGATTACCACAACCCGCCCCCATGGCCACCCCCACGGCCCCCACCCTTGTTTGCC
The DNA here is from genome assembly GCA_963921515.1 of Calotriton arnoldi. Taxonomy (NCBI): domain Eukaryota; kingdom Metazoa; phylum Chordata; class Amphibia; order Caudata; family Salamandridae; genus Calotriton; species Calotriton arnoldi. The sequence continues at coordinate 869,413 of CAWUFW010005833.1, read as the reverse complement.
ACAGATGGAACAAAATCACTGAGGCCTAATGGACTGCTGCCCTCAACACCACCAGACCCCACTCAATCAGCAACCTTGAGCTAAATGTCCAACACTTCTCCGACTGGATCTCCAACTGTGCAGATGCTATCATGCCCATGAAAACAACCAGCACCACAAGACCCGGCAAACACACCAGCTGGTTCACCCCAAACTCCGGGCCTTCAAACATGACTGGAGGGACGGTGGCACTCCAGCAGGAATTCCTCAGACCTCACCACCTTCAAATCTGTCCTCTGTAAATACTACCACCGCCTCAAGGAAGACAAAAAGGATGCCCTAATCACCCGCAGCGCCAATCACACAAAAGAACTCTTCAGCATCATCAGAGAATTCTCCTGCCTGTGGCCTACAATGCCATGATTCATCATTTACAAGCACTTTGCGACTCCTTGGAGGACTACTTCCATAACAAGATAGCAGACATCTACAGCAACTTCAACCGCACAGCCAACCGACCTCAGCCACCTGCTATTACGCACCGACAACTCCCACAGCCACCTAACCAATTGGACACCGCTCACCACGCCAGTCACCACAGCGATCATGACCTCCATCCACTCCGGAGCACCGCCAGACCTTTGCCCCCACCACGCCTTCAACCTGGGACAGAAGGAAATCAGCAGCGCATTCACCAACATCCTCAACTCATCCATCACCATGGCCACCTTTCCTGATGCCTGGAAACACGCAGAGGTGAATCCCCTCCTGAAGAAACCCTCATCCAACCCCAGCGAGCTCAAGAACTACCATCCTATCTCGCTGCTCCCCTTCCCAGTCAAAGTCCTGGAGAAAGCCATCAATCGCTAGCTAACAGACCACCTGGAAGAAAACAACCTACTCAATGCCACCCAGTCTGGCTTCTGCTCCAACCACAGCACTGAGATAGCCTTGATAGCCACAACTGACGACTTCAGAGCCATCCTCCCCCAGGGCGAGACAGCAGCCCTGATACTCCTCTACCATGGCATTGGACCCTCACCTACCCCCACCAACCACGCCCGTAACCTGGGCATCATCCTGGTCAGTGACCTTTCCATGAAGTGCCAGATCAATGCAGTAGCTTCTTCCTGATTCCACACCCTCTGCATGCTTCATGAGATTTTCAGGTGGATCCCCGCCAGCCCCAGGAAGACAGTGACTCAGGCCTCGTCACCAGCCGACTGGACTACGGAAATGCACTCCATGCCGGAACCACCTCCCAACTCCTGAAATGACTACAGACTATACAGAACACCTCAGCCAGACTCATCCTCATATTTGCCAAATGGACCAGCATCAGCCCCTACCTCAGATGCCTCCATAGGCACCCAGTCCAGAAGAGATGCCAGTTCAAGCTGCTGACTCATGCTTATAAGGCCCTCCACAATGCCAAACCCTCCTACATCAACCACCACTTCACCTTCCTCCAGCCGACCAGACAACTCCTATCCACCTCCCTTGCCTTCGCACACGTCACCCGCATCCAGCGGAGCCACTGTGGAGGTTATTTGTTTTCCTACCTCTCTGCCAAATCCTGGAATGCACTCCCACTCCACCTCCGTACCTCCCCCTTACTCACCGACTTCAGGAAGGGACTCAAGAACAGGCTCTTCGACTAACTCTCACCATCCCCAGTGCCTTGTTACCCTCCGGAACGATAAGCTGCGCTATACAAATACCGACTGATTGATGGATTGATAAGACAAAGGACAGACAGAGCATGCACAGTAGCAGAGCTTCCTTCGCTCACACATATAGAACTGGTTAGTAGAGAGAGGAGGGAAATGCCCCTCTCAAATCAAGCATAGAAGGGCATTGCACTGCTGAACAATAGCTTGGTGATCTTCTTTCAATCTCACTCACCTAACTGAAACAGCGCAGAAAGCATCTTTTCAAACTTTCCTCGCACGGCACCGGACATAGCTAGCAGCACCGGTGCGAATCTTCCTTTCCAATGGGTGGCATGAAGGTAAGATTAGCAAATAACTCCATTTAATGAAATGCACAGGGGGGCGTGGCTTCGGGGCCAGCACAAGATGGCGGCGTTCCTATGAGCTCCGGAATGGACGCAGAGCTTTTTGGTTTCTGTGGCCTCTACAACGCTGTACATGTATATTTTAGATGCGGTCCCTGGCTCCGCATCGTCTGCGGTGAGTCCGCATGTTGTTTTGCACCATGCAGGTGCAGTCTGTGACCCGTGTGCTGAGGCGGTGATTTTCCTCAGCTGCACGCGAGTGGCCGCCATTTTAGGTCACATCACTCGCAATAACGGTGAGGAGAGAGCCTTCAAAGAATAACTGTCTCCTTGGAAGCTAAGTACAAAACGGCTGTAAATAACGATATATAAGGGAAAAATGTTGAACCGCTTCTCTTTGTTGCTTTGAAGGAGTTCCTTGACAAAAGATCTCCATGAAGGTTTCTGTGGCCTCTCCAACACTGTACCTTCCTATCTTGAATGCGACCCATGGCTTCTTCTCTACGATTGGTTTTTCGCATCGCTGAACTAGTGTTTATGTGACACACAGTTTTGGTCTGGCTAATGCAGCAATGATTTGGCCCCTTCTGATTAATGTTTCCTCAGTGAAGGAGTAACTTCCTAACATGTCTGCCTACAAGTGACTTTGTTTATTCGCTGCCTGGGTATGCTTCTTTCATGTTCCTATTTCTGGAAGTCCACTGTGGTTCCTCTCTGTGATACCTAGGAACTCTTAACAAGTGTGTCAATACTGAGCTGTCAGTCTCCTCTCTGTTGTGTGGGCCGGATTCGCTCCTCTCAAATCATTACGCGACATCCAACTCATTATAGCAAGATGGCCAGCGATTTGAATACATCTTCTAAACCGTCTTCAGGAACAAAACCAAAAAGAGCAAAGAACGATCCTCCTTCTCCTGTTTTATATTCCCAGAATCCTGTCTTAGGGGGTTATTATGATGACGGACGGACTGCCACCGCCAGCCGTGCGGTGGCGATCAGTCCGTCACCAAACGTGGAGTGACCGCCCGCCCGATTATGATTAGGCGGGCGGATCCACACTGCGACCGTGGCGGATGGAAAGACCGTCCGGCCACAGGCAATCGGACCGATTGCCTGGCGGAGCGGCCTGCAGGCATAAAATGGTGGCGGTGCCTAGCAGGCACCGTCCACCATATTATGGCGCAGCCTTTGAGCCAGCCTTTCCATGACGGCAACACCGTCATGAAAAAGCTGGCGGAGGTTCTGTTTGGGGGCCCGTTGCGGGCCCCAAAAGTGTTGGGGGGGGTGTGTGTGCACTGGGGGTACCCATGGTACCCCCCTACATTTCAGTGCACCAAGTGGCAGGCACTGTGTGGTGCCTGCAACGTAGTGCACTGAAATGCAGGATCTGCATTTTTAACATCGCGGCGGGTGCTGCTGTCAGCAGCACCCGCCGCAATGTTAAATATGCAAGATGCGACCGCCATGGTGACGGTCGCATCCTAATGTGGTGTGTGAAACCATCGCATGTATTGCGGACGGTGCCGGTCACCACCACGATGGCGGACGGACTCCAGTCTGTCCGTCATCGTAATGAGCCCCTAAGACTCTATCTTAGATGAGGTACATGGTCTTCAACCATTTATGTGTGCAACTAATGAAAAATTGCAACAAATTGAGGATAGATGGATTGTTATGGAAGGGAAGATGTCGGAGTTAGAACAACGTGTGGGGGATCTTCAAGATATATCTTCTAAGATACCTATTTTAGAACAAGAAATCCAAAAGCTTAAGCTACACACCGAAGACCTCGAAAATCAAATTAGATGGAACAATCTACGCCTTTACGGCCTTCCTGAGAACATTGAGGGCTCTGACCTTCTGACCTTCTTGAAGAAATTTCTTCCGGACCTCCTGGATCTTCAGTCTTTACCGCCTCTCAACATTCAGCGTGCACATCGTTTGGGCCGTCATCAACCTCATTCAATTAAATCACGTGGCATCATAATGCTCTTTTTGGAATTCATTGACCTGATGCGTGTCCTGAAGGCTGTTAAAGTTAAACGTCATCTTATTTGGTCTGGCCATAACCTTTTTATTTCACAGGATGTCTCTAACCCAAACAATGCTCGTCGATAATAATTCCTTGCTCTCCGTCCCCAGATGAGACACTTGAACATTCAATATGGCATTCTGCATCCATGGAGACTAATGCTTGATACTTTCAAACATACTTAAGTTCTCTCATAGTTTGTTTTGACTTTTGCTCCAATTATACATTTCTTTATGTCTATGGCTAATCTCCTTTTTATTTTTGCTTTCTTGTATTTTCTCTCTTTTCTTTTCCTATGTATAATACTGTTATTCTTAATTTTTTTTTCCCGCATGATATGTCTTACCTTACTCATTGGTCTCTATGTCTCCCCCTAGTCTGAGGCTACTTGTTGTACAATCTTTTTTTTTTTTCTTCTCCGTTGCCGTTCTTGCTCTTGGCGTAAACATACCCTTCGCTTACCTTTTTACTGTCTCTATTCAGATCTGGATCTTTATCCTTGATCTGTCTTTCATTTCTCTCTTTCCTATTTCTTTCCCTCAACCCTCTCTCTCTCATACTTGTCTTTGTTCTTTTTTATCTCCCCCTCTCACTATTCTCGTTCTTACATGAGTGTTTTCTTTATTTGTTTTTTTGTTCCTTCTAACTATCTGTGTATATTATTTTATGATTGTTAAATGGTGTCTTTTTGTTTTTTTGATTGGTCTTGCAGCCCATTGTGCCTGTTCCCGTATACTTTCCCTCACCCCACAACATGTTTAATGTTGTTTCGTGGAATGTCCATGGTCTGGGTCATCCTGTAAAGCGTTAAAAGATACTTTCTCATCTATTTAAATTTAATACACATGTTGCTTTTTTACCGGAAACACATTGTAATGATGTTGAATCACTTAAGTTGAAGCGTCATTGGGTAAATCAGGTTATTTTTTCTCCTGCTGTTAATCGTAAAGGTGGTGTGGCCATTTTATTCCACAAGTCACTAAATATTCAAATTTTATCAACTGAGGGGCAGATTTACAAGCCCCCTGCGCCACCAGTACGTCACTTTTTGTGACGTACTGGAGGCGCATTCCACTTCTCCATATTTGCAAGGAGAGGAAAAGCCACCCTGCGTGACTTTTCCTCTCCTTGTAAATATGGCCCCTTCACAAGCAGCACTTTGCGTGGAAGGGGCGTTCCATGGGTGTTGCTGTGGGTGCTCCCACGCAACACCCATGGAACGAGACACATTTCCAGATTTACGAGGAATCGTAAATCTGGAAATGCGTGTCAATGCTACGCCTCCCTAGGGGAGGCATAGCGAGGCACAACGAGGAGAAATGTATTCATTTCTCCCCGTTTTTGTTTCCTGTTTCAATGTGTGCTGCATTCTGCAGCACACATTGAAAGAGGAAATCACCTCTAATGATTGTTATTGTTCAGGAAGGGTTCCCTTCCAGAACAAAAACAATCATTGGAAGAATGCTGTTTTTCAACTTCTATGTGTGCTAATGCAGCACACATAGAAGTTGAAAAACGGCATTTCAGATTGTTTATGTTCAGGAAGGGAACCCTTCCTGAACAAAAACAATCTCCCCACGACGCAGGCATCCTTGCACCATGGTGCAAGTGTGCCTGCGCCGGCGCATGGCAGCTGTTCGTGGGCCAGCGCAGGGGGAAGCACAGAGCTGCGACATATTGTTGTAAATATGTCGCATCGCTGTGCTCTCCAAACTAACGCAGCACGGCGCAGCAAAATGACTTGCTGCGCCGTGCTGCGTTAGTTTATTGTAAATCTGCCCCTGAATGTGATACGAATGGACGATGGGTTTTGGTTGAAGCTATTATATTTCAAAAGCAAGTCACCTTTCTCAATATTTATGGCCCTGTTAAATCTGACCCAGAATTTTGGCACAGTGTTAATTTGAAACTTTCCTCTATTTCTAACCCCAATATCATTGTTGCCGGTGATTTTAATGACTGGTTAGACCCGTTCACTGATAGAAAATCAACCTGTAAGTTTAAACCGGACAAGTCACACAAAGCTTTTCAATCTGCCATTACCTCTTGTCCATTCTTTGATGTATGGAAAACTTGTAACCCTGATATATGTGAATTCACATTTTTTTCCAATGTACATCACACTATGTCTCGTATTGATTATATTTTGGTTTCCAAAGCGACCTCTTTTATTAAACAATTTTTTCAAATTAATCAATCTAAAGATACCTCTGTTCACAATAATTGGGATGCTTTTAAGGCTTCCTTCAGGGCCTTCACTATTGCCTACTCTGCCAGAAAGAAAAAAGTATTGAATGCTAAGTACCTCTCAACCCTCCAACATATAAAGGCTCTCGAGCATACTTACTTCACCTCCAAATCCTCCTCAAGTTTACATGATCTAATTAAAGCCAAGTCTGCCTTAAATAAAATTGCTACGGTCGACGCTTGTAATGTCCTCATGAAAATTAAGTCAAAATACCATGGCGGCCAAAATAAGGCTGGTAAAATGATAGCCAATTATTTAAAAATCAAATCGGAACAAAAAACTATTGGTCCAATTTGTTGTGAATATAGTAACAAGATGCTGTCCTCTGACTCTGATATTATAGAAGCCTTTCAGTCCTATTATGAACTAGTATACACAGAAGACATAACCCCTTCTGAATGTGATATCAAATCTTTTTTCCAGGGACTTCCCAACCCTCCCTCCATTTCTGATACTCTACTATTCCTTGAAGAAGATATTTCTCTTCAGGAAATTTCTGATGCTCTTAAATCTTTAAAAAAAGCTAAGGCTCCAGGCCCTGACGGTTTTACCGTCGAACTACTCTCATTTTTTACCTCTATTTTTCCTCCCAAATTACTTGAACGTTTAAATTATTTTTTATCTTACTCTAAAGCCAGTGGTTCTTTTCTGGAAGCCCTTATTGTCATTATCCCCAAACCAGATAAAGACCCTACCCTTTGTAAAAATTACCGGCCCATTTCACTAATCAATTACGATTGTAACATTTTTGCAAACATTTTGGCATCTTGTTTAGAGAGCATCATCCCCCTTCTTATTAAACCCAACCAGGCTGGTTTTATTAAGGGCAGGCTTGCATCGATAATTCCAGAATGTTCTCCAACATTCTTGCCCTTGGGAAAAAATATCCCTATTCCCCTAGCAGCCTTGTCGCTTGATGCTGAAAAAGCTTTTGATAGTATAAATTGGCAATTTATGTTTTCTACTCTTCGTTGGTTTGGTTTTGGTCATAAATTTATTTCTTTTATCAAATTGTTATATGTTGAACCACGTGCTTGTGTATTTGTTAATGGTCAGTCCTCCCCCTATTTTAATCTGCATAGAGGCACTAGACAAGGTTGTCCCCATTCTCCTATACTTTGTCTTCTCAGGTTAGAACCCTTTCTTGAACGTATCAGATGTAACCCCAATATCACTGGTTTTAAATTCAATTCCCAAGAAATCAAACTCTCTGCTTATTCAGATGACTTTCTAATTTATATGTCTAATCCCCTGACCTCCCTAGATCCTTTTTTTTACAAGAGATTGCTTTATATTCCACTATTTCTGGTTATAAACTAAATTTTTCTAAAACTGAGATTTTACCGCTAAATTCCTCATGTTGTCGCTATATGTTTGACAAGTCTGACTTTACATGGTGTCTCCATAAGATCAAATACCTGGGGGTCTGGTTTTCCCCCATCATACCTGATACACTAGCTCATACTTTTTCTGCTTTAAAACATAAACTCCAAAAGTTACTGTCTTCCTGGTCTCCTCTTTTTTTATCCTGGTGGGGCAGGTTGGACACCATTAAAATGACGATTGTCCCCCATGTTCTTTTTATGCTATCTATGTTACCCTTTAAAATTCCTAATTATTATTTTTCCCAAATCAACTCTATTTGTACTAAGTTTCTTTGGAACAACAAGCCTGTTTGTATTGCTTTGTCCAAGCTAATCCGACCAAAGACTGAACATGGTGTACGATTTCCCAATTTTAAGTTATATCATACAGCCTTTTTAATTCGACAATTTTATTCTATGTCTAAAGAATACTATGACTCTCCTATACCAACTTGGATTGTTTTTGAACACTCTTTATTACATGAATTTTCTTTTCAAGAGGTTATTTTCATCTCCAATTGTACATTCATATCTAAAAACCCATTTTTTGTGTCGTAATTCTTTATTAAGAAATTAAAGGCATATAGGGGCACATGCATCAAAGGTTTTTGCGATCGCAAACGGTGCGAATCGCAAAAATCGGCCGTTTGCGATCGCAAATTGGCCTTTGGAGATGCATGAAAGTGTTTCCTATGCGCAATTTAAGAATTCGCAATTAATTGCGAATTCCTAAATTGCGATTGCATTTAAGGAATCGCAATTTGCGATTCCTTAAATGCAATGCTAGAAGCACTTTCAAATAGCGATTTCGCTATTTGGGACCGCAAATTACAGACAAATCAAACTTGTCTGTAATTTGCAAAACCTTCGAAAAATGCTCTAAAATGCATTTTTTAAGTTTTAGGTTACACACACACATGCCCTTGGGGCATGTGTGTGCGCAACATGGGTGCACATCACAATTTCAGGGGTGCAACAGGGTGTCATTTTGACACCCTGGCACCCTTGAAATTGCATTCTCAATTTGCGATTCTCTAATTGCGAATCGCTAATTGAGAATGTCTTCCCATTCATTCCTATGGGCCTCTAGGCCCATAGGAATTAATGGGGAGGTATTCTTAATTGCGACTCGCAATTAGCGAGTCGCAATTAAGGAATGTTTAGGAATCGCTATTTTTATAGCGATTCCTACATGCATAGGCTTTTGCGATTCCTTAATTGCGATTCCTTAATAATCGCAATTAAGGAATCGCAAAAGCCTACCTTGATGCATGTGCCCCATAATGTCATAACAGTATAATACAGCATAATAGACCCATAGTGGTCTAGTGACATTACATATACAATATAATATAAAGAAGAAAAAGTTGCAAAAAATAGGAGAAAGGAGGGGGAGAGGAGGTATGAAATAAAAGACAGAGAGCAAGTAATGGAAAAGAAGGAAGGAAATAAATTCTAACTCTGATTGGTCATAATCATGGAAAAGTTAGACAGCATAAATTATGGAACAAGCAAATGTATTTAGAGCCACTAAATTATTAAATGTATAAAATATGGAGTATGATGAATATTGGGATGATGGAAGGCCATAAAGGTTAATAAATAAATAAATAAATAGATAGATAAATATATAAGTAGATAAATAGATAAATAGATTAATAAATAAGTGAATAGATAAATAAATAATTGGGAAAATAAATAAGCAAATAGGTGGATGAATAAATGGAAGAGTGAGTGAGTATAGAAGTAAGAAGAGAAAAGAGAGGAAAGTCAAGCCATCATCTCTCCCTACCCGGAAAGAAAAAATTATAAGGATGGGGGGGACAGTAAAGAAGGAGAAAGACAAAAGGGGGACAAAAAGGGGAAAAGGGGGGACAAAAGGGGAAGAGAAGGGAGAAAAAAGTGAAAGGAAAAGGGAACAGGTCAGACGATAAAAGGGAAAAATTCAAGAGTCTTGGAGAAAAGAAGTCCACACTTGTTGAAATATTTCTTCTTGGTCCTGTAGCTTATATATTACACGCTCCTGTGATTCCGTCTGAATCATTGCGACCATCCAATCCTCCTTGGAAGGAGGGTTAGGTGATTGCCACAATCTTAAGATACAGATTTTGGCTGTAGAGAGTGCAGTATGTAAGAGTCGGTTCTGAGGACGTGTGATGGCAGGTGAACTCCCAAGATCATGTAATAAAATAATAGTAGAGGTGAGTGGGAGTCGAAGAGGAATAGTTTCCTTTAGTGTATCACCTACTTGTGTCCAGAAATTATGTATAGAGGGGCATTCGCAGATTATATGAAGAAGATCACAATTAACTCTGGAACATCCCCAGCATTTAGAGTGTGGTAACAACCCTGCTCTATGTAATTTTGATGGTGTCCAATACCAGTCATGCAAAGTTTTAAAAAGACAAAATTTCAGGCGCGCTTCACAAGCACCTTTGTCCAGAGCTTCCAATATGTCCGGCCAGGCATCTTCATCTATAGTAATATGAAGGCGACCCTGCCATTTCTCGCAGAGAGTTTTAAGAAGTGGTTGTTAATATAGGTGACTAGTTAGAGTGCAATATAATCCCGACATTACTCCCTTGTGTCGTCCCCAAGTATAAAGATAATCCAATATTGGTGACGATTCTAATGTCCAAGGGAGAGGACCAAGACATCTCCTCAGGCAATGTTGTAGTTGCAAATGGTGTGAGGCCTGATGTAAAGGAAGGTCAAATTCTTCACAAAGAGTATCAAAGGATTTCAAGTCACCATTTATTGTAATCTGGTCTAGTGTCTGAATTCCTTTCGAACTCCAATCAACCCAGGAGAGCATTCGACCATTAATTCGAATACTTTCATTCCTCCATATTGGGGCTTTAGAGTGCAAACGATGAGCAACCCCTAAGAGTTGATGTGCTGGTTGCCATGCTTGATATGTAGCATGAAGTACAGGATGCGGAGGGGAAGTTCGAGGCTTACGAGTACTGTATAAGAAGTTAAGACCATTGTCACATTCAAGTATTAAGTGTTCTGTTGTGACCCATTGCAGAGGATCAGTCACACCTAGGAGTAAGTAAGCCAGTTGTGAGAGATGTAAGGCTAAAGAGTAATGCTCCAATGATGGTAAACCTAAACTGCCATGGGAGCGACGAGCCAAAAACTTAGCAGCAGATAGACGAGGACGCATAGTTCCCCAGACAAAGGTCCGTATATAGGAATTTATGCGACGAAGTGTGGTCAAAGGTACTACAATCGGAAGCATTCCTAAGGCATAAGTAAAGCGAGGAAGAATAACCATTCTTACTGCCTGCACTCTTCCCCACATGGAGAAGTTCAAAGCGACCATTTAGCAAAATCAGTTTCCATTTGTGCTATGAGAGGTGAGAGGTTATCTGAAACCATCCCCTTCAATCCACGATTAATCAGAATTCCTAGATATTTTAATTGGGACGATTTCCAACAAAAGGGATATCCGTCAATTGAAGCTTTTGTGGTATCAGAAGAGAGTGGAAGAGCTTCGCTTTTGTCCCAATTCACCTTGTAACCAGAAAGGGCTGAGAACTCATTAATAATGTCGAGTAAGGTTGGTAAAGAATGAGAGAGATCCTTAAGAGTAAGAAGAATATCATTGGCGTATAAGTATAGTTTTGATACTCCTCCCGTTATAGGTATACCCCGAATCTGCGATGAGTGGCGAATGAGTGAGGCAAGGGGCTCCATCGCTAATAAGAATAAAAGGGGGGAAAGGGGACAGCATTGGCGGGTACCTCTTTGGATTGGAAAAGGGTCAGAGAGAAAACCTCCACAGTTGACCTGGGCTGTGGGATTGTCATAAAGTAAGCAAACCATGGAAATAAACTGATCTCCTAGGCCAAAGCGTTTCATAGTTGCAAAAAGATAGGCCCAGTCAATACGGTCAAACGCTTTCTCTGCGTCCAGGGAGAGAGCGACCACATCCTCTGTCAATTCCCTAGCAGACCATAAAGTATGGGCTAGTGTTCGGAGATGATTTCTAGAGGAGCGACCTGGGATAAAGCCAACCTGTGAATGGTGTATTAGGGAGGGAATAACTTTACGGAGTCGTGCCGCGAGGATACTAGCCAACATGTTAACATCACCATTTATTAAGGAGATGGGGTGGTAGCTACGACAAGCGAGCGGATCCCTGCCCGGCTTGAGGATACCTGCAATTAATGCCTTATAAGAAATAGGACCAAGAGAGGCTGTATGGACAGCTTCATGAGAAGCAGAATAAAGAGTGTCAATTGCTTCTTCCCCAGACCATTTATAATATTCCGCAGGGAATCCATCTTCACCTGGGATTTGTGATAAGGTAATTTGGAGATGGCTGCAGCTACTTCTTCCTTAGTAATGTCACCACTGAGTAAGTGTTTGTCCTCATCTGTAAGACATGGAAGGTCAATATTCATGAGGTATGTGATTATTTGATCTTCAGTTGCTGGATTTTCAGGAGTGTAAAGTTCTTTATAAAAGGATGCAAAAGTGTTTACAATGTCTTGCGGTTTAGTGAGAATTTCAACCGAGTCTGTTTGTATTGCTGATATGGCCATGGAACCCAATTTTAAAGTATTCCCACTATCTCTTACACACACTTTTTTCCCAAGGATCTGATTTTTGTCAATTCTTCCTTGCATCTTCTATTTGGTACAATAAATTTATTAAATTCCGCCGCAAATCATTTTACTTCAAACATTGGAAGGAAATGGATATTTTTTATGTATATCACTTGGTCTCTCAAAACTCCATCTTATCCTTCCCGCAGTTGCAGGAGAAGTATGGCCTCCCTGATTCTTGCCTCCAACAATATAATCAATTAATTTCTGTACTACGATCCTTTTTTATTAAACAATAACTTCACGTCTGACGTCACTCCATTTATCCCGATGACACCGTTATACAATATTATTAATGATTTCACCCCCAGAGCTTCCTTTATATATAAGTGTCTGTCCTCCCCCATCCCTACGAGGATTGAATCCGCTATTGAACTTTCATGGGAGAAGGATCTATCTCAATCATTATCTACCCATCAATGGGATCTACTTTGGCGTAAAATATTTAGTACTTCTAAAGCTGCCAATATTACACAATCTTTATTTTTTGTATACAATAGGGCTGTTATTACTCCCTCTTTACTTCATAAGATTGACTCCTCTGTCTCTCCCTTATGCTGGTCATGTCTCTCCTCTGATGTTAATTTGGCTCACCTACTTTATTATTGCCCTAAAGTCAATGACTTTTGGAAAGCCATTTGGTCAAAATGTTTAATGATTTTCTCATGTAATATTCCATTATCTATCCAAAATATATTTCTTGGTACTTTATCTGCTGATTTTGATAATTTGTCTTTAAAACCTATTTTACTTGACCTTTTTATTGTTCTTGCTTTCAAAGTTATATTAACTTGTTGGAAAGATATCTCTAAACTATGGGGCCGATTATGATGGCGGAAGGCCCGCCACCGCCAGCCGTGTGGTGGCGGGCCCTCCGCCATCTGACAGCAATTTTCCCCCACCAAATTACATGGTGGGGGGAATCATCCTATTTGCGTGGCGGTCGCAAAGACTGCCCGCCACGGTTCCGCCACAGGCAATTGTACTGATTGCCTGGCGCAGCGCTCAGCATGGGTAGAATGGTGGCGGTGCCTAGCAGGCACCGTCCGCCAAATTACAATGCTGGCTGCAGCCAGCCTTTACATGGCGGTTTCCCTGCCATTGAAAGGCTGGTGGGGATTGGATTTGGGGGCCTGTTGCAGACCCCCCTTGTGTTGGGGGGGTGGTGCACTGCCCCCCTACATTTCCCTGCACTAAGTGGCAGGCACCGCGTGGTGTCTGCCACATAGTGCAGGGAAATGCACGACATGGCTTTTTAGCATTGCGACGGGTGCTGCGTGCGGCAGGTGCTGCAGCCAGCAGCACCCGCAGCAATGTTAAATGGCCTGGATGCGACCACCATGGTGGCGGCCGCATCGTAATACTACGTGCGGGATAGCGCCGCCTTACAGGCGGGCGGTCCCAGTCACCGCAACGATGGCGGGGACTCGAGTCCGCCCGCCATCGTAATCGGCCCCTATGTACTTTGGTTTAGTGGAACCTTATTTGTGAAGAACATAGAATATCTACCATTTCTTCTTCGCTATCTCAAAAAATTTAATCCGATCTACTTTGGTTACCCTTTACCACTTTTCTATCTTCACACTCGTCACCTGCCTAAAAATCATGGTTTTTCTTTTTCTTCTTTTTCTCTTTCTTTCTTTTGTTTCTTCTTTGTAACCTCTCCCTTTCTCTCTTTCCCTTTTTGTAAAAAATACATAAAACATAAATATTCATCATTGGTTCATTTTGTTTAACACTATGGGGTCGATTCCGATTCGGGCCGGAAAAAGCACCGACCGACTCGGATCCGGAAAAAATACCGACCGACACGTACCCGTGGCGCACGACACGCCAAGTACGATGCAAGGCGCGAAAAATCCGACCGACACGTACCGAAACAAAGTCGACCGACCGAGCCGCACGGAAAGCAGCAATCCGGCCGGAAAAACACGCGAATCCAACCGACCGACACGCACCCGGAACAAATCCGACCGAAACGTACACGCGAACTCCAAACCGCAAAGTACGATGCAAGGCGCGAAAACCACGAGCGAGTCGGACGGAGGCCAAGCCGTACGACCGACACGCATACAAAACCGAGCCGAAGCAACACAATACACCGCGACCGACGCGTACGCAGCATAGAAAACTGCACAAACACAGCGTGAACGAAACGGAGAACACCGTACGAGACCAATGCAGGGTCCGACTCGGTCACAAGAACGTTTCCAACATACACAAACAGCACAAAGGAAAAATCACCCAAAAAAAGGCCAAACAAGCAATTACCAAGCCAATAAATACTGGGGGTGGGGACAGAGAACAAAGACACACCCACAACTCCACCTATATAAAGGACACAAATCACTACCATGAGCCTTTGCAAATGCCATTCCACTGCCAGCACCCAAGAGAAAGCAACCACACACCCACAGCTCATCCCTCACACAAGCCACACACCATCAGCACACCAACAAATACCTACCTCACATACACCCAGCAAAACACACACTCACACACCCTCACCTGCACACCAACACACACATCACCCACCATCACCACCCATCACCATGCCCCCCAAGAAGAATCCCAAGTTCCTAGATAGTGAATTGGAAGTCATGGTAGAAGAGATCCTCAGGGTGGAGCCACAGCTGTTTGGCACATTGGTCCAACAGACCCCCATGTCGCAGAAAACCAAGATGTGGGAGAGGATCATCAACAGGGTGAACGCCCAATCACCATGTCGGCGCACAAAGACCGACATCCAGAACAGGTGGTATGACGTGCGCAGGAGGGTACGGAAAATGCTGAAGCAAGACTACATCAACAGCCAACACACCGGCAGTGGCCCTCCTGCCAAGCCAATATACCTCAGGCCCTGGGAGGAGAAGGTGCGGGCCATCCTTCCGCCAGTGAGCGTATATGGACTAGAGGACATCCCAGAGCCTGGTGAGTACACAACAAATGTACACAATATACTGCCACAAAACACACACACATCACTGTCAAGGGGAGTGTCAAACCATGCACTCATAGCAATTACACAGCAACCAGAACAGAATCATCCCAAAATGTGTATGTCAGTCAGATAAACACAACACATGCCATCAAAAAAGTCACATCCAACTGTGCCATCACATGTACAAACAACTACAACTACAGCTAGGCAGTGGCACAAATAGAACCAACAAACACATCCAGACATGTAGCCACCACAACAACACCAACACACAGTGAAGAACACTCAAAGGAAGGAATTCTGTGTATGCTGGCCAAGTCAGTGTAGCCAATAGCATCATGGGAGTCGCAGTCACACATATTGCCCCCCCCCACAACTGCCCCATCAACACCACCATGAACCATGCGCACATCACAGGGAGTGGAGAAGGACTCACAAGATGGCTGACACTGGCTACTGCTGTGGGGAGCACAAGGCCCTGCTGGCAACTGTGCACCAACAAACAGCAGGACACCACTGACTGACATCCTGAGAGACAACTTCCACTCCCTGCAATGCAAGCACGTTGCATGGTGGGATATCTGACTGGGTGGGAAGGAGGACTGACAGCACTGACTATAGTCACAAGCACCTCCCCTCACCCCCCCCCAACACAAACTCCACAGTACCCACCTGGTAGAATGCAATGCCCTCCATCCTAACACAAGATCCCACAAAGAACCACCACCCTGGGTTATGTTGTGTGAAGCACAGGGACACTCTTGGGACTCTTAGCCAAACAACTGCCAGGACAACACTCCCAGCCATCCTGTCAGCACAGCCACCCCACCCCACAGGGAAGCAGAATCAAAAGGAAGGAAGCATGGGTATGCTGGGAAGGGGGTGGAGGCAATAGCATGATGGGAGTCGTAGTCACTGATATTGGTCACCCCCACAACTGTCCCATCAACACCACCCTGAACCATGCTCACATCACAGGGAGTGGAGAAGGACTCACAAGATGGCTGACACTGGCTACTGCTGTGGGGAGCACAAGGCCCTGCTGGCAAATGTGCACCAACAAACAGCAGGACACCACTGACTGACATCCTGAGAGACAACTTACACTCCCTGCAATGCAAGCACGTTCCATGGTGGGATATCTGGCTGGCTGGGTGGGAAGGGGGACTTGCAGCACTGACTATAGTCACAAGCACCTCCCCTCACACCCCCCCAACACAAACTCCACAGTACCCACCTGGTAGAATGCAATGCCCTCCATCCTAACACAAGATCCCACAAAGAACCACCACCCTGGGTTATGTTGTGTGAAGCACAGGGACACTCTTGGGACTCTTAGCCAAACAACTGCCAGGACAACACTCCCAGCCATCCTGTCAGCACAGCCAGCCCACCCCACAGGGAAGCAGAATCAAAAGGAAGGAAGCATGGGCATGCTGGGAAGGGGGTGGAGGCAATAGCATGATGGGAGTTGTAGTCACTGATATTGGTCACCCCCACAACTGTCCCATCAACACCACCCTGAACCATGCTCACATCACAGGGAGTGGAGAAGGACTCACAAGATGGCTGACACTGGCTACTGCTGTGGGGAGCACAAGGCCCTGCTGGCAAATGTGCACCAACAAACAGCAGGACACCACTGACTGACATCCTGAGAGACAACTTACACTCCCTGCAATGCAAGCACGTTCCATGGTGGGATATCTGGCTGGCTGGGTGGGAAGGGGGACTTGCAGCACTGACTATAGTCACAAGCACCTCCCCTCACACCCCCCCAACACAAACTCCACAGTACCCACCTGGTAGAATGCAATGCCCTCCATCCTAACACAAGATCCCACAAAGAACCACCACCCTGGGTTATGTTGTGTGAAGGACAGGGACACTCTTGGGACTCTTAGCCAAACAACTGCCAGGACAACACTCCCAGCCATCCTGTCAGCACAGCCAGCCCACCCCACAGGGAAGCAGAGTCAAAAGGAAGGAAGCATGGGCATGCTGGGAAGGGGGGAGGAGGCAATAGCATGATGGGAGTCGTAGTCACAGCTCTACATTCCCCACCACATGGCCCAGCAAGCTCACACTCACGCATGCATATCCCACAGAGAGTGGAAAGGCCCATCAAAGATGTCTGACACTGTTGCTGTGTCGTGGGGAGCACAAGGGCATGCTGGGTACTGCACACCAACCAACAGCAGGACACCACTGTCAGCCATCTTGCCATTGCTCTCACACCCACACACACTGAACTCCACACAAAAGCAAGTAAGTATGGGAATGCTGGGAAGTGGGGTGGAGGCAATGGCATGATGGGAGTCGTAGTCACAGACATAGCTCACCCCCACAACTGTCCCATCAACACCACCCTGAACCATGCTCACATCACAGGAAGTGGAGAAGGACTCACAAGATGGCTGACACTGGCTACTGCTGTGGGGAGCACAAGGCCCTGCTGGCAAATGTGCACCAACAAACAGCAGGACACCACTGACTGACATCCTGAGAGACAACTTACACTCCCTGCAATGCAAGCACGTTCCATGGTGGGATATCTGGCTGGCTGGCTGGGTGGGAAGGGGGACTTGCAGCACTGACTATAGTCACAAGCACCTCCCCTCACACCCCCCCAACACAAACTCCACAGTACCCACCTGGTAGAATGCAATGCCCTCCATCCTAACACAAGATCCCACAAAGAACCACCACCCTGGGTTATGTTGTGTGAAGCACAGGGACACTCTTGGGACTCTTAGCCAAACAACTGCCAGGACAACACTCCCAGCCATCCTGTCAGCACAGCCAGCCCACCCCACAGGGAAGCAGAGTCAAAAGGAAGGAAGCATGGGCATGCTGGGAAGGGGGTGGAGGCAATAGCATGATGGGAGTCGTAGTCACTGATATTGGTCACCCCCACAACTGTCCCATCAACACCACCCTGAACCATGCTCACATCACAGGGAGTGGAGAAGGACTCACAAGATGGCTGACACTGGCTACTGCTGTGGGGAGCACAAGGCCCTGCTGCCAACTGTGCACCAACAAACAGCAGGACACCACTGACTGACATCCTGAGAGACAACTTACACTCCCTGCAACGCAAGCACGTTCCATGGTGGGATAACTGACTGGCTGGCTGGGTGGGTGGGAAGGAGGTCCGGCTGCCAACCAAACACAACCAATGCAGACCATGTTCACACCCCAGAAAATACATAGAAATGCCCAAATAATGCAGGACAATGTGCCACACCAATATCAACCCCTGACTGTGACGACTAAGGACAATGCAATGTACAGGCCCGCACCCAGAGGCACAGTCACAACTGTCATGTGTGTCAACCATTGATGCCTGCAGAAACATGACATACATTGTTTGTGTCTCCCAAAAACAGGTGATGATGGGGACACAGCAGCAGACGCTGAGGAGTCCCAGTCCCAGGCTCAAGAGGATGCCGAGCTCACTGGCGTCGTACAGCCTCTGTCCTCCTCGGACGATGAAGAACAACCTGGCACATCCGGTGCAAGTCAACATGCAGCACCAGCAGGACCACCAGCTGCAGCACCAGCAGGACCACCAGCTGCACCCCCTGCACCCACCCCTACAACGACTGTCACCATGAATACCATCCCTGCCGACATGGACAGAATAAGGAGCAACACCAGCACAGTGACCCTGGACCAACCTGGGGCCATGGACACCACCACCACCACCAACCCTCAAGGTGGACCAGGGTTATCTGTGCGTGCCACTGCACACACTGCACATGTCAGCAGGGGTGGTGGGAGGGGTGGGAGACAGAGGTCGCTGCTTGCAGACGTTGCTGGTGTGCATGATGACCCACAACTGGTACGCATAGCTGATGCGTACCAGTCCAGCACCGGAGAGCTCAGCCAGGTAGTGGGGCTCCTCAGAGACATTAAACAGCAGCAGGCTGCCCATCATGCCCGCTTGGACTCCCACATGTCCCACGTGGAGTCACACATGTCCCGTGTGGACTCACACATGTCCCGCGTGGAGTCCAAGTGGGATGCACTGCATGAGATGACGGCGGTGCACAGGGACATTTTACAATGCCTCCGCCAGATGAACAGCAACCAGTCCACACCTCCCTATGTGCCAACAACATCTGGTGCCGAACAAACTGCAACTGCCACAGGGAGGGAGGAGGACTCTGGCGGAGAGTCCCCTGCACCGCAGCAGCCTGCACTTGAGGGCCCCCCCCAAGAAGAGGGGTCGTCCGAGGAGGGAAAAGTGAGAGGCCGATGGCCAAGCGCAACTCCCAGGAAGCCTGAACCTGTTCTGGATGTTCGCCTTTGTGCACAGACTGTTCACCCTGTTGACGGCAACACTACTCCCACACATTGCATGGGGAGTATAAGTTGGACCAATGTGTCAGACAACTGTGGCCCCGATACTGGGGATCCTGTCTACCCGGACTTTCAATTCACCTAGGAACTTGGGATTGCAAGATTCATGTACAGCACAACCCATCCTATGCACTATTAACACAAATGTATCACAATAAACACACTAATACACCATACTTGCCTCTGTCGTGATTCCAACGCGGGTGCTGTTATGGGGATGATGAACTGCAAAATTACACTGTGTATGCGAACTGCAACAGCAAGGACAACACAGGCATGTGAGTACAGGAAACGTGACACACATGAGGGAGACACACCACCAGGGCTACACGACACATACACACCTAGGCCATCTGACTCATTGCCTACACTGATGTTGCCAGGGAAGACGGTGCAATGCACAGACACCACACCCATTCCCAGTTGTAGTCAAGTAGCCCACAGGTGCAGTAAGCAAATGGCAGTCAAATATGTGACCACAGACAACGCACATCACAAAGTGAAGCACAGGTTTATTACACAGTTGCAACATGCCGTAACCACTACAGATGCAAGGTAACCCCACCTGGCAGCGGGCACACAGTCAACAACTGTAGACGGAAGGAAGTCCATGGGTGTGGCGCACATCACCTGTAGGGACACAACAGCTACCAGCCTGGATGTGCAATCACGTCGTCGGTGGACACAGTTGACCAAACGAATCTGAAAGTACCCTGTGAAGGACAGAAATGACACACAGTCAAAAGCAATGGAGTACAGGACAGAACAGCAAAACACATGCACAATACATGTTACAAGATACCCACCCAGAACCAAGTTAGCATGTCAACACTGTTGGGGAGTACAGCCCACCTGTCACCACACATCGCAACACACATCCAGTCAAGTGGCCCAGGGACACACTCCCACAGCACCAGAGCACCACCCACACATCATGCCAACTCACATCATTGAGATGACACCTCAGGATACTCACATTCAGCTAAAGAAGTTGGTGATGAGCTGTGTGCGGACATCACCATCACCATCATCATCATCATCATCGTCACTGGAATCGTGGTCAGGCCAGGATCCTCCACAGGTGGCGGATGTTGGTCATTGTCATCCTGGATGAGAGGCAACTCCTTCCGCACTGCCAGGTTGTGGAGCATGCAGCAGACGATGATAATCTTGCACACTTTCGCAGGGGCATATGGGAGGGACCCTCCGGTCTTGTCCAGGCAGCGGAAGCGGCTCTTCAGGAGACCAAAGGTCCGCTCAATCACTCTCCTGGTCCGACCATGTGCCTCATTGTAGCACATCTGGGCAGGTGTCACAGGGTTCCTGAGGGGTGTCAGCAACCACGGCATGTTGGGGTATCCCGAGTCACCTACGGACAGACAAGTGCACATTAGCTGACTTGGAAAAGTGGGCGGAATACTACAGATCAGATCACACCCAATGGCACAAAGTCAGTACACACCGACAAGCCAGGCACGCTGGTTCTGCATCTGTGCCATCATCCTGGGGATGCGACTACTCCTCATCACAAAGGCATCGTGTGCTGAACCAGGGAAACGGGCACACACGTGTGTGATGGTCATGTCTGCAAGACACACCACCAGTGCATTGACCGAGTGGTAGTGCTTGCGGTTCCTGTAGGCCTGCTCCTGGGCCTGTGGTGGTACCAAAGCCACATGTGTCCCATCAATGGAGCCAATTACATGCGGCATCCTCCCCAGGGCATAAAAGTCACTCTTCACGTCAGTGAGTCGTCGCAGTCTAGGGAAATAGATGTACCGGTTCAGGAAGAGCAACATTGCCGCCAAAACATCGCGGAGCACACGGCTGAACATGGTCTGTGACATCCCACCAGCAGTCGCCACAGTATGTTGGAAGGTACCAGTGGTAAAGAAGTGTAGGGCTGCCATCACCTTCACCTTGGGGGTCAGCGCTGTAGGATACGGCCGGCCAGGCTGCAAATGTGGGGACAACTGCACTGCCAAATCCTCAATCAGCTGCCTGGTGAAGCGGTACCGTCGGATGCTGTCCCGTTCCACCATCGTTGCCAGGTCTGGGAATGGCCGATGGACAGCAGGAGCCCTGCAGTGCAGAGGAGAAGTAAGCAATATTGTCAGTCACCCCACATATGCGGCATTGAACACTCTCAAGATCCCAACATACATCATTATGAGGCACAACTACATGAAGTGTGCAGTACCGGAAGGACATGTATGGTACATACATGGCCAACATCTGTCAACACGGTCCAACAGGTGGCATCAATTAGTCCCAGGTTGGCCCATTGGATATCATGAGGCCGTGTCACAGTTCCCATCTCCTGCTGCCGTGTCACAATAACCCCCCACAGGGACATGTGAGGACAGATGTGCCCCAGGCACCACAGCTCAACGACAGGTACATTCCCAGGGACCCTGTAATGCCACATGGACACTGGCATTACATGGAGTGTCATGTATACACCACAGCAAAACAACCATGACCCCCACAGGTAGTGGCCCCACTTGCCACGGCAGGACAGACATGGACGTCTGTGACACACACGCACAACATCAGAGTCCATGCACACACAACGTGGATGTGGAGACTGTCTCCCATTGTGCACATGAAATCAGAGACATTGTAAACACCACATGCACAAAGACTGTGGAGGACCATCACTATTGTGCCACTGGGACACCCTGGCTCAAACATACCGTCCCACATGGGACTCACGGGGTATGTGACATGACATACACATACACCACTGTGAAATGTGACCATGGCACATGCACAGATATGAACAGTTGCACATCACAGTGGTCACGTACACGTAACACCCAGGATCCTGTCCCCATGAACACGTGCACAGCCTGGGGGTGGCTGCCCACAGGTGACACCCACAGGACAACATGTATACCAACATACACACAATAGTAAATGCAGCCTTACATGCCTTATGATAAAGTTTGGACAGGCTGTCGTGATGTAGGTGTGCCCCTCACTCCCTGGGAGCTATCTGTGGCTGGCATATGTCCATCTGAGACAGGCATGCTGACATATGCCAGTCACATGTACAGTGATGCGTTGAACTGCAATGGACCGATCGGTGCCTCCGGCCGGCCCATTGCTTTCAATGTGTGCGGGTACGCGTTGTACCCCTGTGCGCGTTGAACAGCAATGGACCGATCGGTGCCTCCGGCCGGCCCATTGCTTTCAATGTGTGCGGGTACGCGTTGTACCCCTGTGCGTGTTGAACTGCAATGGACCGATCGGTGCCTCCGGCCGGCCCATTGCTTTCAATGTGTGCGGGTACGCGTTGTACCCCTGTGCGCGTTGAACTGCAATGGACCGATCGGTGCCTCCGGCCGGCCCATTGCTTTCAATGTGTGCGGGTACGAGTTGTACCCCTGTGCGCGTTGAACTGCAATGGACCGATCAGTGCCTCCGGCCGGCCCATTGCTTTCAATGTGTGCGGGTACGCGTTGTACCCCTGTGCGCGTTGAACTGCAATGGACCGATCGGTGCCTCCAGCCGGCCCATTGCTTTCAATGTGTGCGGGTACGCGTTGTACCCCTGTGCGCGTTGAACTGCAATGGACCGATCGGTGCCTCCGGCCGGCCCATTGCTTTCAATGTGTGCGGGTACGCGTTGTACCCCTGTGCGCGTTGTACCGCAATGGACCGATCGGTGCGCACCCATTGACAATGGGCTTGCATGGCAACGGACGCGTTTTCGAATTTCGAACGAGTCGGTTGCTGGAAAATCAGTTGGTCACCCACAACAATGTTGCAAAATCATGTATGTCATGAAGTTGAAGATTTGAAGGATGCTGTGGGCGTGTTTTGGTGCTGCTATTCCATGGATTGGCCAGATTCAGAAGATGCAAACGACTTGGACCTATCACTTTGGACACAAGGGACAGTATCTGCCTCTCCAGCACATATATATTGCTGGCTGTTCCCCTGAGAGCCCACTTGCCTGCACTACATGCTCCAAGACGACATCTGCCACTGCACTGCTGCTGTCTCTGCCCCTCTGGACCCTGCAATGGCACGTACTGTGGAGAGAGCCCCAGCCTTCAGCCTTGAAGAGAACCAGGCCCTGCTGGACAGCCTACTTCCACAGTACAGCAAGCTGTATGGGACACCAGGGGAGCAGGTGAGTGTTCTGTGCACTGCCTTTCTGAATGTGCTTTTGTGTGACTGGCAAGGCTGAGAGTCTGCACGCCACTGGCTAGCAGGCTCACTGAGTAGTTGTCACCCCCCATAGTGTGTAGTGACTTGCACTGGACAGGTATGGTGCAGTGACAGTGCATTTGAACATGGTTTTACTTCCCATGCAATGATACCATGTAGTGACGTCTGGCAAACTGTCCATGGTCAGCTTTGCACTGCCTGTGTACATCATGTGCCCCTGTGATTGAGACATGTATATACAACTGTGTCATGCACGGATATGTTGCATGTGTGGTAATGGCCTTTTCACTTTGTCATCCTCACAGGTTAATGCCCATCGGAAGCAGGAAATCTGGAAGGACATCGTCCGGGCTGTCCGGTCCGTGGGGGTCTACAAGCGCCGGATCCGCAACTGCCAGAAGAGGTGGCAGGACCTTCGGGGCTGGACCCGGAGGATTGCACGGGTCCAGCTGAAGCTGTCGCCTCCTTGCAGGAGGGGCGGAACACGGACCCTGACCCCCCACATGCTCCAGATCCTGGCGGTGGTCTTTCCAGACCTGGATGGGCAGCTGAAGGCCAGACAGCAGCAAGGAGGGGGTGAGTCAAAGACTGCACTGTGAACTCTGTATTACATGCTTTGTGCCCTCCTCTGGCCTGGTTCAACTGCCACAGTGCAGCAGTCATGTTGTCCAGGAGCCATGTCCCTCTATTGTGCACTGCCCACTGCTCATCTGATACCCAGGTGTGGCCCTTACAGTCAGGGAATTGTGTCACTTGGGACTGTGTCCTTGCAGTTTGCTTCACTAAAGGTGGGGGACAGCATCTGTTTCCCTAAATCTGTTGTGGGCATCATGGGTGGGTCCATTGTTCACACAACGCCTGGGTTTGGACATGTGATCTGCGTGTTGCTTTGATATGCGGTCCACTTGCTGAGCTGAGCCACCACATGTGCCTGGGGTATGTGGCACACGCCCATGCAGCGGGTGGGAACAATGTTTGTGCCCCAGGAGTGTGCAGATTACGTGTGTCACACATACATAGCCAGCTATCCACTGTCCAGGGCACATCCCTCATTCATGTGGAGCAGGACAGTCATGCCTACTCCAGGCCATGCAATGCACTCTGTACTCCCACTCCCGTGTATCAGCTGACACATTGTGCACAGTGATTTGACCCCTCCGGTGTCTGCCTCTGTGTCAGTGTGCTGTGGATTAGTTGCCAGGACTGCTGGGGTGTTTCTTGGTAGGGGCTCAGCATGCCCCTGGAGATGTGACCATAGGAGACGATACTTGTGTGTCACATAGGTGTTTGATCAGCTGCCCGTGCAGACTGGGGTATGCGAATGTGATGTTCAGGCAGCTGTTCCCCATTCACAGCAAATTGTGAGGGGCTCAGGTTCAGAGGGTAGTGTCACAGGTCTCCCATATGTCCAATAGGTGTGACCTGGACAGATGAGGGTTGAGATGATGTGTTGTGTGGGGGATGTACATGTGCACTTGTGCAGCTCTAGGACTTGCATTCCCCATTACCTACTATTGTGACACAGTGCATAGTGTTGTTGTCTGGCTGCCAAGTCATACATCACTGAGACGGTGATGTATGACTTAACAGTCATGCCTCTGCCATGGCATGTGTCAACTTATTTGTGGTCCTGCAGGGGAGGAACATGTGCTACATGCACACCATAGTGGCGCTGGCTATCAGGACATGGGTGCATCATGGTGTCTGTCGCTGGTATGCATCACATGCATTTCCTATTTGACTCTGCGCATCCCTTTCATCCGGAAACCTGTACTGACTCAGTGGCAAGAGCTGTGATGTGTCCACACCGTGTCCTCTGCACTGTCCAACTACTGTGTACTTGGTGCATGTGTCCACACTGGGGTGTTGCAATCCAACAGACACCAGGCAGATGGGTGCAAGGCCATGTGGGATGTGAGTACCATGCTTGGCATCAGACTGACAATTGGCTTCTCCTGTTCAGTTAGGGCACTTTTAGCAATGTACAACTAATGATGCCAGGGCTTGCTCTGTGATGTGCTGTGCTCACAGTGGTGTGTGCGTTTGGTGCAGGTGACTGATGTCTGTCTGTTTCCCCATTGTTTGCAGATACATCCACGGCCACGGAAGGGGACAGCTCCACGGACCAGGAGGAGCCAGAGAGCCAGACTGGGTCAGCAGCCGAGGAGTGGTCGGAGGGACCCAGTGGCACGGAGGGCGAGGGGAGCCACACCGAGGAATCCTCAGCACCATCCACCTCAGCTGAGGACCAGAGCAACTCGGAGGATGACTCCCTTGTGGAGGCGGGTGTCAGCAGCCACCACACCCCAGCTAGTGTTGCTGTCCCCGCCACCACCAGCACCACCACCGCCCTCCCATCGGCTCCCATTCCCAAGGTCCGTGGAGGCTCCCATGTTCGGGAGCGTGTCTCCTTTGGCCCAGGCACCGCACCCCCTGCCCCTGTGTCCCCTGCTGCCCTGAGTGAGGAGTCTGTGTACCTCCTTCGCCAGCTCCATGTAGGGCAGACAGCCATGCTGAGTGTCCTCCATGCGCACACCGCACTGTTGACTCAGCTGGTGTCGTTCATGGAGGGCATCTCATCGGGCATGTCTGACCTACAGAGGGGCAATAGGTCCATGGACTCCTCCCTGACGGCAGCAGTGTCCCTCCTCAGACAGTCCCTCACCCCTCCTGCCTCTGCTCCATCCACACTCCCCAGCACCTTGCCCGTCCCAAGCACACACACACCGGCACAGGCACACACCAGCACACACACATCCAGCACACAGACACACACGCCACAAACTAAACGCACACGCACGCACAGTCAGGGGACTGAAACCAGACTCACAGGGGATGGGGCCCTGGTACACACACACGCATCCACGGGCACTGCGCAGTCCTCAGTTGCCTCTCCCTCCAAAGCACCCTCCCTTGCCTCACCTGCAACCCCAAAGACCCAGCGCCTCTTCCTCAGTGACCTCGGCCTCTTCCCCTCCGATCCAGCTGCCCCAGCATCCAGGGGGAAGAGGAAGCCCCCCACACGGAGCAGAGTGCCCCTCGCCCCCGGACACCCTCCCCCAGGCGCAGACAGACTGAGGCCCCCACCCGCAAGTCCCCCCGGAGTGGTAAGAGCAAGACCCCGCCGCCGCCCTGCAGCTCAAGCACCAGGTCACCTTCCTCCATCCCTCAGGCCCCCACTCCACAGGTGCCCCCGCCACACCCTGCCCCAGGTTCCCCCACCCACAGATATACCATCCCCAAGAGGCTCCGGCCTTCTCCCCCTGCCACTTGCTCTCCCGGCACCACACCCCCGCTGCGCTTGTCTGTGCCACTGATGTGGTGAGGGTGTCCTCCCCTCTGTCCAGCCCACCTTGCCTGTTCCCCATTCTCCTCCCCTGGTGGTAGGCACTGCAGTGGAGTCCACTACCACCCTGTCTGACTTGGGCACTGCAGTGGCGGACCTGTCCACTCCATCTGCAGGGTCCACTGCAGTCGTGCCGGCACCCACAACATCTGAGCCATGCCCCCCAGTTGTGCCGGCACACACCATGTCAGACACCTCCACTGCAGTTGTCAGTGGCTCTCCAGCACCCACCACCCCTTCCCTGCTTCCTCCTGGTGAGCCCTGATCCTGTCCCTGCGGTGCCTGGCCTACCCCCCGGTTGCCCCTCCTAGTGGATTGTCCCTGGTTTTGTGCAGGCATGTGTAGGGTGGCATCTGCCACTGTCACCCACTTGTGACTTTGTTGATGCACTGGCCATTGGCCTTTGTTTATGTTCTACCGGACTTCTACTTTTAATGCCACATATGCTGAATAAAGCAACTTTCTGTTCTCTAGTGCTTTTGCTTCTGATGTACATGATGTTGATGATGCTAACAATGCCCTTGCTGCAGTGATGGTGATATTTGGTCTCATGATAATGAAGTGTTACTGTGCAGGAACCCATGTGGTCCAGGTGTTATGTGTCCTATCCTGTGGTGTATCCATGTCATCCATAGCAGCATCTGAGGGTGTCATGTGTTCAGTAGTTGGCAATGAGATTTCCTACTTAGATTGGCAACTTCACATCTGTGGCTTCCACCCCTGCACATCTGTTGTGCCTGCCATTGTTCTATTCGTCTACTTCCCTGACCGAGTGGCCATCTCCAGTGAACATGCAGGTTTGGGCATCAATGGGGAAGGACTCATCTGTGTTGTCAGTGCAACATTGCTATACAAGTGTGTTGGATCTGTGCTGATGATTCCGTTGGCACTTCCATGACCAGGCTGATGGGACGGGAGCCCTCATTTGTTGCTAATTGTTGATTGTGTGTCCCATTGCTGCCATGGTATGGTATCTGTTCGCCTCACATCTGCAGTCTCCACAGGGTATCTGCATGTGTGTGCCCATTGGTGCAAATATGTGGGTCTGCATTCGGATGGTCACTTCTGTCATTGTGTCATTGATGATTGTTGACGGTGTCAGCCCCCATGGGTGTTGTTTGTCTGCACATGGCCAAAGTTATGTCTTATTTGCACTGCAGGATTTGGCTCCCCCAATTTATGTTGCAATGGGACACATACACTACTTTGCCACTGATGTGTTTATTGTTCTGTGACCAGGAATCATCCATGCAGTTTGGCAGTTGCACCTCTTACTTTGTCAACACTTGCCTTTTGGTCACTGTGATGATGGGGGTTTGGACCCCATTGCCACAATGTTCGAAATGTGCTTCAGCTATGGACCCCACACTTACATTTTGGTCACTGTGATGATGGGGGTTTGGACCCCATTGCCACAATGTTCGAAATGTGCTTCAGCTATGGACCCCACACTTACATTTTGGTCACTGTGATGATGGGGGTTTGGACCCCATTGCCACAATGTTCAAAATGTGCTTCAGCTATGGACCCCACACTTACCTTTTGGTCACTGTGATGATGGGGGTTTGGACCCCATTGCCACAATGTTCAAAGTGTGCTTCAGCTATGGACCCCACACTTACATTTTGGTCACTGTGATGATGGGGGTTTGGACCCCATTGCCACAATGTTCGAAATGTGCTTCAGCTATGGACCCCACACTTACCTTTTGGTCACTGTGATGATGGGGGTTTGGACCCCATTGCCACAATGTTCAAAATGTGCTTCAGCTATGGACCCCACACTTACCTTTTGGTCACTGTGATGATGGGGGTTTGGACCCCATTGCCACAATGGTCATGGCCTGCTTGCATTGTGGGTGCCACACACAAATATGTGTGGCACATGTGCTAGGGGGTCACATTGTATGTTCAAAGTCATGTTCGGTGTTGTAGGCATTTGACACAGTCTACACATGCTTGTCATGGTGTTGGGGGATGTCTTCTTCTTGCATTCCCTAGGTTGTGGTGTGCTGGTTGTGTCATGCATTGTCCATCCTATGAGTGGGGGTGGTAGTAGTGGTAGGCATCCAGCCCCCCCAGGCTAAGGGTGGTGGTAGGCATCCAGCCCCCCTGGGTGAGGGTGGTAGTAGTGGTAGGCATCCAGCCCCCTGGCTAAGGGTGGTGGTAGGCATCCAGCCCCCTGGGTGAGGGTGGTAGTAGTGGTAGGCATCCAGCCCCCCTGTCTAAGGGTGGTAGTAGTGGTAGGCATCCTGCCCCCCTGGGTGAGGGTGGTAGTAGTGGTAGGCATCCAGCCCCCCTGGGTGAGGGTGGTGGTAGGCATCCTGCCCCCCTGGGTGAGGGTGGTAGTAGTGGTAGGCATCCTGCCCCCCTGGGTAAGGGTGGTAGTAGTGGTAGGCATCCTGCCCCCCTGGGTGAGGGTGGTAGTAGTGGTAGGCATCCAGCCCCCTGGCTAAGGGTGGTGGTAGGCATCCAGCCCCCCTGGGTGAGGGTGGTAGTAGTGGTAGGCATCCTGCCCCCCTGGGTAAGGGTGGTAGTAGTGGTAGGCATCCTGCCCCCCTGGCTAAGGGTGGTAGTAGTGGTAGGCATCCTGCCCCCCTGGCTAAGCGTGGTAGTAGTGATAGGCATCCTGCCCCCCCTGGCTAAGGGTGGTAGTAGTGGTAGGCATCCAGCCCCCCTGGCTAAGGGTGGTGGTAGGCATCCAGCCCCCCTGGGTGAGGGTGGTAGTAGTGGTAGGCATCCAGCCCCCCTGGGTGAGGGTGGTAGTAGTGGTAGGCATCCTGCCCCCTGGGTAAGGGTGGTAGTAGTGGTAGGCATCCTGCCCCCCTGGGTGAGGGTGGTAGTAGTGGTAGGCATCCTGCCCCCCTGGGTGAGGGTGGTAGTAGTGGTAGGCATCCTGCCCCCTGGCTGAGGGTGGTAGTAGTGGTAAGCATCCTGCCCCCCTGGCTAAGGGTGGTAGTAGTGGTAGGCATCCTGCCCCCTGGCTAAGGGTGGTAGTAGTGGTAGGCATCCTGCCCCCTGGCTAAGGGTGGTAGTAGTGGTAGGCATCCTGCCCCCCTGGGTGAGGGTGGTAGTAGTGGTAGGCATCCTGCCCCCTGGCTAAGGGTGGTAGTAGTGGTAGGCATCCTGCCCCCCTGGGTGAGGGTGGTAGTAGTGGTAGGCATCCAGCCCCCCTGGCTAAGGGTGGTGGTAGGCATCCAGCCCCCCTGGGCGAGGGTGGTAGTAGTGGTAGGCATCCTGCCCCCCTGGGTAAGGGTGGTAGTAGTGGTAGGCATCCTGCCCCCCTGGGTGAGGGTGGTAGTAGTGGTAGGCATCCTGCCCCCCTGGCTAAGGGTGGTAGTAGTGGTAGGCATCCTGCCCCCCTGGGTGAGGGTGGTAGTAGTGGTAGGCATCCAGCCCCCCTGGCTAAGGGTGGTGGTAGGCATCCAGCCCCCTGGCTAAGGGTGGTAGTAGTGGTAGGCATCCTGCCCCCCTGGGTGAGGGTGGTAGTAGTGGTAGGCATCCAGCCCCCTGGCTAAGGGTGGTGGTAGGCATCCAGCCCCCCTGGGTGAGGGTGGTAGTAGTGGTAGGCATCCTGCCCCCCCTGGGTAAGGGTGGTAGTAGTGGTAGGCATCCTGCCCCCCCTGGGTGAGGGTGGTAGTAGTGGTAGGCATCCTGCCCCCGCTGGCTAAGGGTGGTAGTAGTGGTAGGCATCCTGCCCCCCCTGGGTGAGGGTGGTAGTAGTGGTAGGCATCCAGCCCCCCCTGGCTAAGGGTGGTGGTAGGCATCCAGCCCCCCCTGGGTGAGGGTGGTAGTAGTGGTAGGCATCCTGCCCCCCCTGGGTAAGGGTGGTAGTAGTGGTAGGCATCCTGCCCCCCTGGCTAAGGGTGGTAGTAGTGGTAGGCATCCTGCCCCCCTGGCTAAGGTTGGTAGTAGTGGTAGGCATCCTGCCCCCCTGGGTGAGGGTGGTAGTAGTGGTGGGCATCCTGCCCCCTGGGTGAGGGTGGTAGTAGTGGTAGGCATCCTGCCCCCCTGGGTGAGGGTGGTAGTGGTGGTAGGCATCATGCCACCCCTGGGTAGGGGTGGTGGTGCGCATTCAGGCCCCTGTGTGCATATGTGGCATTGGTGATGGGCATCCCGCCCCTATGGTGCTGCTGTTGCTGGTGTAAGTATATTCTGCATCCCTGTGTGTTTGTGTGATGTGTCGTGTACGTGTTGTATGTGTTTTGTGGTTGGTGTCTGGCTTACCTTCTGCGCCGTACGCGTCCGTGCCTGTTCCGGTAGTAAATGTAGAATATTGGTATGATCGGGACGAAGGGATTCATGGTTGGTTCGTGACGTTCGTCCTTCTCGTTGCTTCGCGTCGTCCTCGTCGCTTCGCCTCGTCCTCGTCGCTTCGCCTCGTCCTCGCCGCCTCGCGTCGTCCCTCGTCGCTGCCGTGTTCGTCTCGGAGCCGTGGATCGTGTTGTGGCGCGAATCGGAGCTTATGTGCGCCTCTCCCGGATGCTTTGACGTGCCGTGCGTAGCGACGGGTTCGGCGCGTACGGAAAGCGCATCGTACTTGTCCGGCCGGACGGGGCTGCATTTTTCCTTCCGTGCGACTCGATTCGGCGTTTCCGGATTCGCCTCGGTCGGAGAACAGGACCTGGTTTGGGTGAGTACGGCTCGGCCGGATTCTTTGCTGTTGTGCGCATCGTACTTGCTCGTTCGATGTGCTGTACGGATCGGTCGGAAAACAGGCTTTCGCATGGCTTTTTTCCCGACCGAATGGTATTGGGTGCGCCTCCAACCGAGATCGGAATCGGCCCCTAGATTTCTATTTCATACTTTCATGTTCTTTAACGATTTCTCGTTCAAACGAGTTCATTAACTTTGTACTCTGTTTAACCTGTTATATTTTGCTTCACTACTGTACTATTTACTATCCTCTACCTTTCAATAAAAAATACTTAACAAAACAAACTGCCGAAAAAAAATAAAAAATGAAATGCACAGAGCTCTTGTCCTTGGCTTTTTATTTACAAATCATTGTTTTCAGCTGTCTTAGTTAAAATGGATTAACTGGAGTGAACCAGGACCACACAACTCCCAAAATGCACCTGGCTGTTAAATGAAAATCCAGGAGCAGAGCACTGTGCCCTTGGTGACATGGAGTCATCTGGTAGCAAATGAAATAAACACTGAGTGCTGCAAAAATGCATGCATTATAAATCAGACATTGGAAGAGAAGAAATCATTGCATATTTAGAGTTACAATAGCAGGAGGCAGATAAGCTGTTTGGACACTGCACATTGAGCACACAGATTTCACAGTAGCAGCAGTCTCTGAGACTGCAGAGCAGTAGCAAGGGTACAAGCTGAATCAACAGAGCAGGCATGCTTTCTCCTATCCAAGGAAGAAACAGTCTGAACTATGCTCAACTAGATCAAGGAAAACAAGTTTCTCTTCCAGGCAAGGGGGGGGGGAGGAGGACACGGAAATGCAGTAGAGCAGGACTTTTCCCATGCTGCATAGGCTTAATGTGGGACATACAACACACACCTCTAGTGTGGGAAAGCCCTTTAGTGTGCTGATGGTTTGACTACTTGGTTGCTGAAATTTCACACTGAAGAGGATGGAATCCCAGCTGTGGATGGAAAGCAAAGCTGGACAAGAGCATGCTCCTTCCCTACACAGCTCTGTCCTGGTGGAGGGCTTGGGTAAAAAAGCAACTGCAGTGTTAGGCGCCTGGCAGCCTCATGGGGTGGCTAGGGAGCATAAGGATGCAGGCAGGGAGATGATAACCTTTTGTCACCTTTGTGGACATCTGCATCATGGTAGGGGACATCAGCAGCTTTCCACTTCAGATTTTGTGTGTATCTTTTTCACGTGGATATTCACAAATGTAATGTGTGTACACAGTTCAGGGTGTTTATTAAGAATGATCAGCAAGTATTGTATTGTATTGTAATTGCATTTATATAGCGCTTACGACCCCTGACGAGGCGTAGAAGCGATTTTTCGGCCACCCATAATGGATTAGTGGTGAATTAGTATAGAGAAATATGAAAGTAATTTGAGTGGTGGATATGTTAGTCAGTTATTTGGATTGAGAAGGATAGTGGAGGGATAGAAGAGGGAAAAAGGTTTGCATTAATATAGCACTTGCTACCCCTGAAGGGGTGTTAAAGTGCTTTTTCGTCGAGTAGCATACTACTCCGGAACCCATAAAGGATTAGTGGTGGGCTAGTATAGTGAAAAATGAAATTAATTTGAGTGGTGGATATGTTAGTCAGTTATTTGGATTGAGAAGGATAGTGGAGGGATAAAAGAGGGAAAACACTTTGCATTAATATAGCGCTTGATACTCCTGATGAGGTGTTGAAGTGCTTTTTCAGCGAGTAGCACGCTACTCTGGAACCCATAAAGGATTAGTGGTGAATTAGAATAGTGAAATATGAAAGTAATTTGAGTGATGGATATGTTAGTCTGCTATTTGGATTAAAAAGCATAGTGGAGGGATAGAAGAGGGAAATGTTTTGTATTTATATAGCTCTTGCTACTCCTGATGAGGTGTTGAAGTGCTTTTTCGGAGAGTAGCACGCTACTCCGGAACCCATAAAGGATTAGTGGTGAATTAGTATAGTAACATATGAAAGTAATTTGAGTGGTGGATATGTTAGTCTGTTATTTGGATTGAAAAGGATAGTGGGGGGATAGAAGAGGGAAGGATTTAGAATTTTTTGGAGCTCATAGCAGTAGGAGGATGCCTGGGATGAGTAAAAAAGGGAGGTGGATGGGGAAGAGTTAGAGGGAAGGGTTTAGAAAGGTTTGTTTGGGAGATCTAAATAGTAAAAGAGGTATGAGATGATGCAAGGAGGGGTAGACTAGGGAAGAGTCTAGAAAGGGTTATTTTGGGGATCATAGTAGTGGTATGGGGTTTGGGATGAATGAGAGAGTGGAGGTAGAGGATATATTCATAGAGGTATAGGGTGAGAAATAGGGTAGTGCATTGGAAAGAGTAGTAGAAAGAGGTTTGAGATGAGTCAGAGAGTTGAGGTAGAGCATATATTGAGAACGGTATAGGGTGAGAAATAGGGTAGTGCATTGGATATGCTGAATTGTGTGTGCAAAACTGCTTAGTTATATAATACCGTAGTCAATTTATGCTTAATTTGTTTGTTTAATAATCACAGTAGACCTGAAAGCCAACAGTGGAGTTGCGCTACGTAAGACAATAAATGAGGATGTGGCCTAACGGCTAGAGAGGTGGACCTTGAAGCTGGGGAGCCAGGTTTGAGTCTTGGCAGGGGCGCTGAACATCCTGTGATTCTGGGCAAATCACCCAATCTCCCCTGCCTAATAAAATGAATGTGATCGTCTGCAATGTAACTGGTGCTCATGTAAAGCGCTCTGATACCTTCGGGTCGAGTTTGCCCTATGTAAAACTAAAAAAAAACATGGATCGGCATGTTTCGAGTTCACTTCGTGGGTCAGAAAGTTTTTTTTCTCTTTAAGCCACACTCGCATGACCTTTATTATATTTCAGGTCACATGCTTGCTTTCAGTTCTGATTACCCTCTGTGGAGGCACCTGGTATAACCCAATCTAGAGCCCTTCACTGGTCCCAACGCAGGAACAGCTTTACTCTGTATCCCCGTGGTGGAGACAAGGCCGCCCTGTATTAGAATGTCTTGTTACTTACCGGTAATCTTCATTACCCCGATTAGGGTCCTCCTCGTCCCAGTCCTATCACAGTGAGGCAGTCCTGCCTCCCAACAGCCAATCAAAACGCTTAAACTTATGTCAAAGGTCACATAAGCCCCTCCCACCCACCAGCATGCCTGTTATCAACAAATCCAGACACAAACACAGCGGGAGGGAGGGAGGGAATAGGACTGGGATGAGGAGGACCCTCATCGGGGTAATGAAGATTACCGGTAGGTAACAAGACATTCCCCCTCATGGGTCCTCCTCATCCCAGTCCTAACACAGTGAGGAACTCACAAGCAGAGAATCAAGAATAAAAAACGCAGGACACCAGGGATCCTTGCAAAAGTACAAAATTTAATCAAACAAATGATTAAGGAACAGCAGCGTTCAAAATGCCAACAGCAAAACTGTCCACAGAGGCATGCAAAACATCAAGGCGATAATGCTGAACAAACGTGTAATGGGACTGCCAAGTGGCCACTCTACAAATCTCCTGGATAGAGACCCCCGCCGCCATTGGCCCAGGAAGCGGACACAGAACGTGTCGAACGACCCTGCACCTGAGACGGAGGAGGCAGACCCACAGACTTATAGGACTGGCAGACCGCCAAACGCACCCACCGACTGATGGTAGAAGTAGAAACCTTCTTTCCTTTAGCCACACCCCCACAGGAGACAAACAGGGCAGGAGAAAGCCGAAACCCCAGAGTACGCTGGAGGCAAATCTGAAGAGCCCTGCGAACATGCAAAGAAGAAGGAACAATGGAATCCCCCTCCCTAGGTAAATCAGGAATGTTCACCTCCTGCTGCAAATGGAACTTGGAGGAAACCTTAGGCAGAAAGGCCGGGTCAAGCCACAAAACAACCCTATCTTGCAGGAACTGCAAATAAAAGGGAAGGAGATAAGCAAAGCACCCAACTCACCCAACCGCCGAGTGGAGGTGATGGCCAACAAAAAAGCCACCTTAGCGGACAACCATAAGAAATCCACCTCCAACAAGGGCTCAAAAGGGGGCAACTGCAGACCCCTCAAAACAGTAGGCAAGTCCCAAGAAAGCACAATCATAGGAGAGAACGGACGATGAAGCCGAAAGCTCTGAAGAAGCCAACTCACCAAAGGGGCAACAACCTCCAAGGAAGCCCCGGGACCCCGACAAGCACGAACCGCAGCCCATTGATCTGACAACGTGGAAGGGGAAAGGGCCTTCAAAAACCCATCCTGGAGAAAGTCAAAAACAGAAGCCGGATGCCCAAGCACAGGATCCACACCATGCGAAGACCACCAAGTGATAAAAGAGCCCCAATGTCTACCATAGCACTGAAGGGTCGAAGGCCGACGCGACAGCTGTATGTCACGGGCCACCACAGAAGAACAGCCCAAAGACTCTAACGTCAGCCGCTCAAGAGCCAGGCCGTCAGATGCAAGCGACGAAGACTGGGCAGAGACAGGAGTGGATATTGAAGCGGAGCTGGGACCAAGGGAAGCCGGAAAAACTTGCCCCCGCCAGCTGCATCAGGAGTGGAAACCAAAGGAGGCGAGGCCAAAATGGAGCAATCAACAGCACAGACACTCTCTCCCCCCGAATCTTCTGCAGCACCTTCGGGAGGAGGGGAATAGGAGGGAAGGCATACAGAAGGCCCGAAGGCCAGGGAATCGAAAGAGCATCCACCGCCCAAGCCTGAGGACACACTACCTCCGAACAAAACCTGGGTAGAAGAGCGTTTTGAGGGGAGGCAAAGAGATCGATCCAGGGAATCCCGAACCGAAGACAAGGGTCCTGGAACAGAGGAACAGATAGATGGTACAGAACAGAGGATGGAAGGTTGCGGCACAAGTCGTCCGCATGAAAGTTCAGATGCCCCGGAATGTAAACAGCCCTCAATGCCACTAGGTGAGATTCTGCCCAGGCACAAATCATGGAAGCCAGCAGATTCAGAGACGCACACCTGGTCCCCCCCTGGTGGTTCAAGTAACAACGAGCCACCTGATTGTTGGTATGAACCAACAGATTCGTCCCGTGGAGAGGAACCTGAAAGAACTGCACCGCCTCCCAAATGGCCGCCAACTCTCGCCAGTTCGAGGAACGAGCGCTGTCCCCCTGAGACCACTGACCCTTGGCCTCCAAGGACCCCAACGTGGCCCCCCAACCCCAAAGACTGGCATCCGTAGCCAACAAGAGGGGAGGAGGAAGCTGAAAACCCACCCCTTTCTCCAGATTGGGAGTGCAAAGCCACCAGCCCAAGTCCTGAACCAGAACAGGAGAGAGAGGAACCAGAGTCTCGTAATCGGCCCAGGAGGGGTCCCACCGAGCCAACAGATGATTCACCAAGGGCTTGAGATGCAGGTGAGCCCAAGGAACCACTGCTGTAATGGCAGCCATCAACCCCTGGACCTGCAACCAAACCCGAGCCAGGGCAGAAGGGCGACTCAACAGGTCCCGCAGCAGAAACTGCAGGGAAAGGATCCGAACAGGAGGGAGAAAAACCACCCCAGAATGCTGTCGAACAGACCCCTGATGAACTGAAGTCTCTGAATAGGACCCAGATTCAAGTCGACCCCAGATCCTGGAACAAGGCCAACGTAGCTTCCACTGCCAGAAGAGCCTTAGGAAGGGAGGAAGCAGAGATCAGACAATCATCAATATAGGGAAACACGGAGAAACCCTGATGTTGCAAAACCCCCACAGCAGGAGCCAATACCTTGGTAAAAGTCCTGGGAGCAGTGGAGAGGCCGAAAGGCAACACCTGAAACTGGAAACGCATCCCGTGCACCGCAAACCTCAGGAACCGCTGACTGGCTGGATGGACAGGAACGTGAAAATAGGCGTCTTCCAAGTCCAGAGAAGCCAAAAATCGCCCTCCTAGATGAGGGGAATGACGGACTGCAAGGCGACCATCCGAAAATGATCCAGCCGCACCAACTTATTCAAAGCCCGGAGATTCAGAATCGGGCGGAAGGAACCATCGGGTTTTGGGACCAGAAACAGAGTGGAATAGAACCCCAGGCTCCTCTCTTCTACCGGAACAAGCACAATAGCCCCCTTTGACAACAACAGGGCGACGCCTGACAACATGGCAGACAGCCGTAAGGGTCTCTTGACAACGGGGTAACCCGAAAATAGTCCAGAGGGGGAGGGCCCCGGAAGGGAATCTGGTAACCCATCCTGATGACAGACAAGACCCACTGGTCGGAACTCAGACTTGACCAACGGGCCAAAAACAACCGGAGCCGAGCCCCTACCATGGCATAGTCACTTTTGTCCAGCACCCGGGGGATGCTGCTGCTGCTGCTGAGGCCGGGACTTATAATGGAACGCAGCCCCCCGACCACAGGCCCAACCACGAAAGGGCTGAGAAGACAAAGACCCCTGAAACCCCTGCTAATGGAAAAAGGATTTCTTCTTCGGTACAGGCAGAAAAGGTTTCAACATCTTCTTCTCCTCCGCAGACCACTGCACCATTGTGTTCAAATCATCCCCAAAGAGACTTGGACCCTCAAAAGGCAGCTTATGGACCAAGGCCTTCTGAGCAGCATCAAGACGCCAAGGCTTGGTCCAGAGAGTCCTCCTACCTGCCACCGCTGCCCCAGCAGCCAAGGAGAAGGCCCACAAAGAATCAAAAGTCACATCAGAGAGGAACTGTTAGAAATGGGGATCTCTAGTTGGCCGCGGCTCGCGCCGAGGTCCAAATAGGGATCCTTCTTCCTAAGTCAGAGTAATGGGGCTACACCCTTTGATAACCCCTGCTCAACCCTGTGGTAACGTAGCACGAGCAGACAGGCCTATCTCAGAGGCAGTGTGTGAAGCATTTATGACCATACACAATAACACAGGAGAGACGCTACAAACGGACACCACAAGTAGTTATAGAAAAATAGTTATCTTTATGTAGACTGAACACAAGGCTAAAAGCACTCAAGGAGCCACAATGCACACAATTACAGATTCACTTCAAAAGCAATAAAGGCACTGGAAACGGGGGTGGAACGGACTTAGTTCGGGGACGGGGTCCACGCGACCCGGTGATGCACAATGTACCTGAGATGTAACGGGCACGGCACGCAACCTCACAAGGAAGCCGCGGTGATGACAGGCGGACTCGCAGCGGCCACAGCTCCCGGCTGTAGCGGTCCGCGGCGTGCACTCACGATAATCCTGGGACGGGGCTTAAAGGCGGGCACCCAGCGGCACCCGCAGGTGGTAACAAGATCCTGGAAGTGGTGACTAGTGCGGGCACTCAGCGGCACAGCTCCTCAGCTGCAGCGGCCCACAAAACCAATAGCGATGATTCTCGTAGGATGGCAAATGCGGGCCCTCAGCGGCACAGCTCCTCAGCTGCAGCGGCCCACAATAGCGATAGCGATGATTTCCGTAGGATGGCAAATGCGGGCACTCAGCGGCACAGCTCCTCAGCTGCAGCGGCCCACAATAGCGATAGCGATGATTTTCGTAGGATGGCAAATGCGGGCACTCAGCGGCACAGCTCCTCAGCTGCAGCGGCCCACAAAAGCAATAGCGATGATTTCCGTAGGATGGCAAATGCGGGCACTCCGCGGCACAGCTCCTCAGCTGCAGCGGCCCACAATAGCGACAGCGATGATTTCCGTAGGATGGCAAATGCTGGCACTCAGCGGCACAGCTCCTCAGCTGTAGCGGCCCACAATAGCGACAGCGATGATTTCCGTAGGATGGCAAATGCGGGCACTCAGCGGCACAGCTGCTCAGCTGCAGCGGCCCACAATAGCGATAGCGATGATTTCCGTAGGATGGCAAATGCGGGCACTCAGCGGCACAGCTCCTCAGCTGCAGCGGCCCACAATAGCGATAGCGATGATTTTCGTAGGATGGCAAATGCGGGCACTCAGCGGCACAGCTCCTCAGCTGCAGCGGCCCGCGATAGCGACTTTCAGCCTGCGTTCCCCGCAGTAGAACCAGAGGCTCTGGAATTCTCAACAGAGGCCTCACCTGCGGGTAGAATCCCCCTCAAATAGGAATCCAGACGGCTGATGAGTGAAGTCTAATGTCCCTGAGACTTCAGCAGGAGGCGAGCTCAAATCAGGCCCTTGGGTAGTTGCTTCAGCAAGATGGGTGAAAGTTTCAAAGTCCTTTCCCTCTAGTTACACGGACAGAGGTTCGTCTTGGCATCCAGAAGTAACACACCCGTGGGGGTTTTCGCACACATCTTTATACCCCCCTCGTCTTTGTTCTCTCCAAAGTCAAGAGTCACTGAACCCAGTCAGAACCAGTTCAGAGAGGTCATGGGGGCACGTTGTTTACGAGGCGGCATCCTGCCCTTTAGGAGAAGGGGTCTGCCATCAGACGCACCATGGGAGGGGGAGCCATCATTCACCTTGCCAGGCGCAGCCCTTCTCAGATCAAAGGGTCACCCCTCCCCATACTCCAGCTGCAGATCTCTCTACTCGACCCAGGTCGGGTTCAACCTACCCTGTCCCTCCAAAACCAGACGGCCAATACACATAACAGCAGAGCACACTGGAAGACTTAGGCAAGAAAATACCCACTTTCCCAAAGTGGTATTTTCAGACACAGAATATAGAAATAACCCTCACTAAAAGATGTACTTTAATATTCTGAGCTCAGGCATACTAAATTCGACTTTCCACTTTACAAGCTGCTTCTGTGGGTGGCGCAATCAGCGCTGCAGGCCCACCAGCAGCATTCGGTCTACCAGCCCTGGGCACGCACGGTGCACTATACTAGAGACTAACAGGTAAACCAAATGAGCCAATTATGGGAACATCAATTCATACAGTCAATTTACCATAGGGAGCATTCGCGCTGTGGCACGGAATGGCCGTGGCACAGCGCCAAGAGCATCTAACACCAGCAAATACAGAGGTGACAAAAAGCGAAAAATGGAGGGGAGACCCACGCCAATGGTGCCAGGTCTAACACGTGTCCCCTCCAGCTGAAATGTGGGGAGAACTACCCACCCACTTGGGAGTTCTCATCACTAAGGCGCTAAAATCTGGACAGACCATCAGCATTGGCGTGCTCTGTACCAGGGCGGTGTTCCACCGTAAAGTCCATACCCTGTAGGGAAATGGACCACCTCAACAACTTTGGATTCTCTCCCCTCATCTGCATCAACCATCTGAGGGGCCTGTGGTCTGTCTGAACCCGGAAGTGAGTCCCAAACAGGTATGGTCCCAGCTTCTTCAGTGCCCAGACCACAGCAAATGCCTCACGCTCAATTGCACTCCATATCTGTTCCCGTGGAAGTAACCTCCTACTAATGAAGGCTACAGGTTGGTCTAGGCCCTCCTCATTGATCTGTGACAGGACGGCCCCCACACCATGCTCAGAAGCGTCTGTCTGGACAACAAATTCTTTTGAAAAGTTGGGCGCCTGAAGTACAGGTGCTGTGCACATGGCAGTCTTCAGGGCGTCAAAAGCGTTCTGACAGGTGTCAGTCCAGTTCACCATCTTGGGCTGCTTCTTAGAAGTCAGCTCAGTCAAGGGTGCAACAATGTTGCCATACCCCTTGACAAACCTCCTGTAATAACCCGTGAGTCCTAAAAAGGCTCTCACCTGTGTCTGGGTCTTGGGGGGCTCCCAAGCCAGGATGGTTTCAATCTTGGGCTGTAGGGGCGCCACCTGGCCGCTCCCCACCTGGTGTCCCAAGTACACCACAGAACCCTGCCCAATCTGGCACTTACTTGGCTTGATTGTGAGGCCTGCCCTTCGCAGTGCCATCAACACTTCCCAGAGGTGGTGCAGGTGGTCCTCCCATGAGGAACTAAACACTGCAATGTCATCCAGGTAGGCGGCACTGAAATCTTCCAGCCCATCCAACACCCTGTTGACCAACCTCTGAAAGGTGGCAGGGGCATTCTTCATCCCAAAGGGCATCACCCTGAACTGGTAGTGCCCATCTGGTGTGGAGAATGCGGACCTCTCCTTTGCCCCATCAGTTAAGGCGATCTGCCAATACCCAGACGTCAAATCAAACGTGCTGAGGTACCGTGCAGCCCCTAGCCGATCTATGAGCTCATCAGCTCTGGGGATGG
Organism: Calotriton arnoldi; assembly: GCA_963921515.1. NCBI lineage: Eukaryota > Metazoa > Chordata > Amphibia > Caudata > Salamandridae > Calotriton > Calotriton arnoldi. The sequence continues at coordinate 827,623 of CAWUFW010005833.1, read as the reverse complement.
GGTGCGCGTCAGTCTTTATGACTGAATTGAGACCTCGGTAGTCCACGCAGAACCGAAGTTCTGGCGTGGCACCAGGTGCTGCAGCTTTTGGTACCAAGACCACTGGGCTAGACCAAGGGCTGCTAGAGGACTCAATCACCCCTAAAGCAAACATTTTGGAAACCTCTTCCTTAATGGATGCCCTAACCCGGTCAGTCACTCGGTAAGCCTTGTGCTTAACAGGAGGACTGTCCCCAGTGTCCACTTCGTGGACACACCAATCAGTGACACTAGGCACCAGGGAGAACAGATCACTGAATTGTCCCAACAGTTGGTGACAATCACTCTGTTCCTCAGGGGTCAGTGTGGCGGAGAGGACCACACCCTCCACTGACCGGTCTTGCTCCTTTGCACACAGGAGGTCAGGAAGAGGCTCACTCTCCTCCTCCATCCCAGCATCTGTGGCCAAGAGCATGCCCACTTCGGACCTCTCAAAGTGGGACTTCAGGCGGTTGACATGCAGGACCCGCAAGGGGTTCCGGGGAGACCGCAAGTCCACCAAGTAGGTAACAGGACTCTTGCGCTCCACCACCTCAAATGGTCCTGTCCACTTATCTTGGAGCGCACAAGGCTCCACTGGGGCCATGACCCAAATCTTTTGACCAGGCTGAAACTCAATCAGAGTGGCATTCTGATCGTGCCAACGTTTCATCTCTTCCTGGCTGGCTTCCAGATTTGCCTCAGCAAGCTTTCTGAAGCGCCGAATCTGGTTCCTGAAGGCCAGCATGTAACTAAACACATCCTGGGGAGGTTTCCTGGGAGATTGCTCCCAGCCTTCCTTGACCAGACTCAGAGGCCCTCTTACCGGGTGACCATAGAGTAGTTCAAAGGGGCTGAACCCTAGGGACTTCTGTGGCACCTCACGGTAAGCAAACAACAGGCATGGCAAGAGGACATCCCACTTACGCCTCATGGTCTCTTCTAGGCCCATAATCATGCCTTTGAGGGTCCGGTTGAATCTCTCAACCAGCCCATTCCCTTGGGGGTGGTAAGGGGTGGTAAACTTATGAGTTACCCCACACTCCTCCCACAGAGACTTCATATATTTGGAAATGAAGTTAGTACCCCTATCAGACACCACCTCTCTGGGGAACCCCACACAGGAGAAAATCCCCATCAGTGCACGTCCCACCACGGGGGCCGTCACTGTCCAGAGTGGGATGGCTTCAGGGTACCGGGTGGCCTGGTCCACCAAGACCAGGATGAACCTGTTGCCCATGGCTGTCTTGGGGTCCAGAGGCCCCACAATGTCAATGCCCACTCGCTCAAATGGGGTACTGACAACTGGAAAGGGCTGGAGTGGGGCTTTGATCTTCCCCCCACTCTTCCCACTTGCCTGGCACGTCTCACATGTCCTGCAGTGAGCATCTGAGCTCTTGTGCATCTGGGGCCAAAAAAAGTGGGTGACCAGCCTCTCGAAGGTCTTGGTCGGCCCCAGATGTCCTGCCAATGGCACATCATGAGCCAACCCCAGTAGGAAGGCTCTGAAGCACTGGGGTACCACCAGCACACGGGCTGACCCAGGCTCAGCAACCTTAGGCTCGCTGTAAAGGAGGTCATTCTCCCAATAGATCAGATGTGACCCGGACTGATCACCTGCTGCCTGGGCTGCAGCCTGTCGCCGCAGCCCCTCGAGAGAAGGGCACGTTTTCTGCTGTTCACAAGATTCCTCCCTGGTGGGCCCTCCTTCCTGCTGCCAATGGGTCAGCTCAGGCAGGTCCCCCAGTTTGGCTACCTGTTCCCCTGTAGGCTCCAGGGCATCCCCCTCAAGGTCTGCTCCTTCCTGGACCGTGGGAACTATGGGGGCCGGTTTCCCGCGCCCCCTACCCCTTCTCTGTAAGGCAGGGGCCTGGGCCATACTTTCAGGCTCAGGGTCCTTCTGAATGTCCTTACTGGCTGCCATGGACCGAGTGGTCGCACACGCCCACTCAGGCAGACCCAACATTTCCAAGTGAGATTTCCTCTCCACCGTAGCCCACGGGGAGTTTTCTAAATCGTTGCCCAACAGACAGTCTACCGGGCATGGCTGGCCTCACAGCTACTTGAAGAGTTCCTGAGAGCCCCCCCACTCAAAGGGAACCTGAGCCATCTCACACTGGCTCTCAGAGTTGTCTGCTGACACTACTGGGCAGAATGCATGGGGGACAACCTGCTCTTTGGACACCAACCGGGAGCTGACAGCAGTCACACTAGCTCCGGTGTCCCTCAGAGCCTCCACCCTATGGCCATTGATGGTCACCCACTGCCTGTACTTCTTAGTGTTATCAGGCAGCGTGGGGTTAGGGACCTTCTCAAAGTCTCCTAGCGAGACAAGGGTCAATTCCACAGGATCCCACCCACCTTGTGCACCCATCTCCTCCCCTCCCAGGGCTACACTAGCAAGCTGGCGGGGTGGTGCGCGGGGTGGGGCATTGAGGTCCCTCTGGGGAAACTGGGGATCATAATACCGGTGGCCCACTTGACCACATTTAAAACAAGTAAGGGGTCCCCTATGAACAGGCCTACCTGTCGGGGGCACTGGCTTCTTCTCAGGGGGAGACTGGGACACCACTCCTTGGTTCCCTTGGGAATTACTTTGGGGCCCTCTCTGGAACTCCTCGGTTTACCCCTGTCCCCCCCACTTCTCTGCTGGGGACCCTGCCCACCTTTGGCAAAGTCTCCCACAGGACCCTTGCGAACCCGGGTGCTCACCCAGCGGTCCGCCTCCTCAGCAAGCTTCCTAGGGTTAGTTAGCTTGCTATCAACAAGGTGCTGGCATAGCTCTGGAAAACAGTTACTAGATAAATGCTCCCATGCAAACAAATCATACAGTTGCTCAAAAGTTTCCACTTTGCTACCCTTTACCCAGCGATCCATTGCTCTGCAAAAAAAAGGCACATATTCGACCCAAGTGGTACCCTCTAACTTCTTACAGGTTCTAAATCTCTGCCTGTACATTTCTGGGGTCAAATCATATTGCGTCATCAAGGCTTCTTTCATATGGGCATACACCACCCTGCTCTCTTCAGGCAGATCCAACAGGGTATCCCTCCCAACACTCACAAAGCGTCCCCACAACCCCGCTCCCCAATCCTTCTTAGGGACCCGGTGGGACACCATGGCTATCTCATATGCGGCAAACCATTGCCCAATATCCTCACTCTTATGGAAATCCTTGATGACATCCTTGGGTATATACACTCTACTCTCGGTAGGTACTAACGGTATGCTGCCACTCAGAGGGGAGATCTCTAAGCTCTTAGCCTTGATCTCCAGCTCCCTCAATACTCTCTCATGCTCCAGTTTCATTTTCTCAAGTTCAAATGCCAACCTGTTATTGTCAATATCCAATTTTTTACTCTCTAGGTCCTTCTGACCTTCTAATTTGGCCATCTCCAAACTATGCCTCCTATCTCTCTCCCTTTGAGGACACACTAGTACCTGGATTGGAAAGTGCTTTACCTCCCACTAAATCCACTTCGTCATCCTGCTGCCCTCCAGCATTCTCTCCCTCATTCCTAGCGGACTCTCTCGCTTCTAACCAGGCCTTCTGATACTCCTCCTTCCAAGAGGGACCCGCAACAGGGACTGTGAATCGCTTGCAAAAAGCCTTTAGCTGTTTGGCAGTGTAGGTTTGTAACCTCTCTTCCTCAAAGATGAGATCCTCCGAAGCATTGGACGTTGGCCTACCCGTTGTAGACATAACTGGCAATTACAATCGACAATAGAACAAAATCAAACCGTACGTGGTTGCGCCTAGGCGTACACTCACTAGTAGCATACACTGGTTATTGTATGTGGATCACAAATGCAAGTCCTGATCCTCACCGCTGACCACCAAGGTTAGAAATGGGGATCTCTAGTTGGCCGCGGCTGGCGCCGAGGTCCAAATAGGGATCCTTCTTCCTAAGTCAGAGTAAGGGGGCTACACCCTTTGATAACCCGTGCTCAACCCTGTGGTAACATAGCACGAGCAGACAGGCCTATCTCAGAGGCAGTGTGTGAAGCATTTATGACCATACACAATAACACAGGAGAGACGCTACAAACGGACACCACAAGTAGTTATAGAAAAATAGTTATCTTTATATAGACTGAACATGAGGCTAAAAGCGCTCAAGGAGCCACAATGCACACAATTACAGATTCACTTCAAAAGCAATAAAGGCACTCGAAACGGGGGTGGAACGGACTTAGTTCGGGGCCGGGGTCCACGCGACCAGGTGATGCACAATGTACCTGAGATGTAACGGGGCGCGGCACGCAGCCTCACAAGGAAGCCGCGGTGATGACAGGCGGACTTGCAGCGGCCACAGCTCCCGGCTGTAGCGGTCCGCGGCGTGCACTCACGATAATCCTGGGACGGGGCTTAAAGGCGGGCACCCAGCGGCACCCGCAGGTGGTAACAAGATCCTGGAAGTGGTGACTAGTGCGGGCACTCAGCGGCACAGGTCCTCAGCTGCAGCGGTCCACAATAGCAATAGCAATGATTCTCGTAGGGCGGCAAATGCGGGCACTCAGCGGCACAGCTCCTCAGCTGCAGCGGCCCACAATAGCGATAGCGATGATTTCCGTAGGATGGCAAATGCGGGCACTCCGCGGCACAGCTCCTCAGCTGCAGCGGCCCACAATAGCGATAGTGATGATTTTCGTAGGATGGCAAATGCGGGCACTCAGAGGCACAGCTCCTCAGCTGCAGCGGCCCACAATAGCGATAGCGACTTTCAGCCCGCGTTCCCCGCAGTAGAACCAGAGGCTCTGGAATTCTCAACAGAGGCCTCACCTGAGAGTAGAATCCCCCTCAAATAGGAATCCAGATGGCTGATGGGTGAAGTCTAATGTCCCTGAGACTTCAGCAGGAGGCGAGCTCAAATCAGGCCCTTGGGTAGTTGCTTCAGCAAGATGGATGAAAGTTTCAAAGTCCTTTCCCTCTAGTTACACGGACAGAGGTTCGTCTTGGCATCCAGAAGTAACACACCCGTGGGGGTTTTCGCGCACATCTTTTTACCCCCTCGCCTTTGTTCTCTCCAAAGTCACGAGTCACTGAACCCAGTCAGAACCAGTTCGGGAGGTCCTGGGGGCACGTTGTTTATGAGGCGGCATCCTGCCCTTTAGGAGAGGGGGTCGGCCATCAGACGCACCGTGGGAGGGGGAGCCATCATTCACCTTGCTAGGCGCAGCCCTGCTCAGATCAAAGGGTCACCCCTCCCCATACTCCAGCTGCAGATCTCTCTACTCGACCCAGGTCGGGTTCAACCTACCCTGTCCCTCCAAAACCAGACGGCCAATACACATAACAGCAGAGCACACTGGAAGACTTAGGCAAGAAAATACCCACTTTCCCAAAGTGGTATTTTCAGACACAGAATATAGAAATAACCCTCACTAAAAGATGTACTTTAATATTATGAGCTCAGGCATACTAAATTCGACTTTCCACTTTACAAGCTGCTTCTGTGGGTGGCGCAATCAGCGCTGCAGGCCCACCAGCAGCATTCGGTCTACCAACCCTGGGCACGCACGGTGCACTATACTAGATACTAACAGGTAAACCAAATGAGCCAATTATGGGAACATCAATTCATACAGTCAATTTACCATAGGGAGCATTCGCGCTGTGGCACAGAATGGCTGTGGCACAGCGCCCAGAGCATCTAACACCAGCAAACACAGAGGAGACAAAAAGCGAAAAATGGAGGGGAGACCCACGCCAATGGTGCCAGGTCTAACAGGAACTGAGCCAAGACCTCCATCTGCGCCAAGACAGGAGTAGGGTCCCCTTGATCCTGTAAACAGTCAAACAATTTCTCAAAATCCTTGAGAAGGACCCGCGAAGCATAGGCTGAATAAGTGCTAGCACGCACCCCAAAATGAGAAGCAGCATAAGAACGCTTGAGAGCAGATTCCACCTTCCGCTCAACTGGGTCCGCCAGGGAAGCCTCCTCCAAGACAAAGAGGAAGAAGAAGCGATGGAGAACAAAAGAGAATTGACCTTAGGAATCTGAGGGTACTGGGTGTCAAAGTCCGCCAGGCGATACCGCTTCCTCAGAAAGCGAGGAATTCCCTTCTTGTCGACTTCAAGCCATTCCTTAGCCAGAATATCCTTTAGGACAGCATGAAAGGGCAAGTCATCCACCACAGGGGAACTATACTGGGAATAAAACCCTTCATCAGATAAGGACTTAGGGTCAAAACCCAGCACTTCCCGAATATGGACCAACATGTCCGAAAAAACCTTGCCTAGAACGTATTTTCCCTTAGGAAAATTGTCCATGTCCTCATCATCATCCTTAGACTTTTTAGCCACAGGTTTGAGAAGCGCAGCCTGGACAGCAGAATTAATTAAATCCTGCAAATCAGCCCTGGAAATTTGCAAAAGGTCATCCTCCTGCAGCTTCTGGACATTATTCTGCTTGGACAAGTACTTCGCAGGCACCGGAGAGGAAGGCCCATCACTCATGGCTACAAGCAGGAAGAGCAAACCACACAGGAAGCCCAACACACACCACGAAGTGCACAGCTACTCCTATAAATACTGCCCCCAATCAACCAAATCCCGTGAAACATGGGACGTGGAAACCTCAAAGGACAGCCCTGCATTCTCCCCCCCAGCCACAGAACAAACACCATGGCCGCGGGAGCCAGATGCTGCTGGAAGACCCCAGCACCGGAACGACCCGAGGCCAGAAAGCAAGAGAAAGCTCCCCGCCCCAGCCCAGCACAGGCGCGGGGAGAGCGTTCTGGCCAAGGGGCAGGAGCGCAGCCGACCGGAACCCCGGTGCGGCCGCGCGCAGAAAATGCATCAAAGTAAACACATTGCACAGAAAAGTAAATAAAAACTCACGGCACCGCATACACAGCCTACTCGTAACCGGCAACAGGAAACACAGAGCACATCAGCGTTCCGACCGCCGTCGGACAGCAAAAGAAAACAGGCATGTCGGTCGGTGGGAGGGGCTTATGTGACCTTTGACATAAGTTTAAGCGTTTTGATTGGCTGTTGGGAGGCAGGACTGCCTCACTGTGTTAGGACTGGGACGAGGAGGACCCATGAGGGGGTAATGAGTGCTGCTCTCACCTGCTCCCCGGAGCTCCAGCCCACAAAGGACATAGCTAGAGCAGCAAAGGACAGAAGGACCAGAGGAACCACAGCAGATCCCTTCCTCCACAGGCAGCCATTTTCCGGGTTATGCCATTTCATCCTATGCAAAAATACAGTGATTTATCTGCATATCAGTGGTACACAGGACAGTTTTGCAGTGGTAGCGGAGTCCCTCAGTGCGTATCCTGATGGATGAGTCTCAGTGAGCTCATCCACCTCAGGGGACCACCCCATTCAATCATGGATGCAGTGCCGGAAATGGTTCAGAAAAAATGAAGGAAAAAAAGCACTAATGTGCTACGAAAAGCTTGACCAGCTAAACGAAGCAGAACGTAAACCATAGCTCTAAGACCCACACGAGTTCTTGACCAAAGAGCTGAATTCACAGTTGAACCTGACAGAAGAGGATGCCTCCGATGAATTTTGCAGCTATTACAGATTTAAAAAAAGGGAAGCTCAACCCAATGAGATGGAGGAACGAGATTATATTTCTTGAAATGAAAAAAGCGGGATTGGTTCCTAGTGTGTGGTAAAAAGAAAACTCCTACAAGTACATCTTTACGTTTCCAGATGTCTACCATATCATGAATCAAAAATTGCAGACAGAGAATTTATTTAGGATGGATTTTTAAGACTATGAGACTAAGTCAGGCATCCTTTTTTCAACCAACCTAAATTGTCACGTTTGGGCAGCCTAAGTAAGGCAAAGCTTAGCTGAAGAGCTTGAAGGACAAAGCCATAAAGAAAGACGGCTGTGAATATGGCACAGGAGTAAATGGACAAAGGGTTTCAAGGGTTGCCTTTCTATTGCCATATGTGGCAGTGATAGAGAAAAGAGCTTATGGTTCTTATGCAGCTGTTTGACACTTCTATGACTCCACCCATATGCCGATACATTGGATGATGAGAGTTACAATGGCAAACTTACCTAGATAGGTAGGAAAGGGGTCCCTGAGCGCTAACAAACCATTTAATGAAGAGTGGCCTGCTTCCCCCTGGACCCACCAACTGAGGACAACATATACGACATACATTGTGGTGATTTTGAGGTGAAATGCAGGAAATGCACTGCTTTTTGTGCTACTGGGTAGCAATATGTTCAAATGGTGACTTTTTTCCCCACTGCAAATTAATAAAGGTTCATTCTAAAAAAAATACAACAGCTTAGAAGATACCATGGTTTAATAATTTAGAATTAACTCATTTCTACCACACACATGAACATGGAGACTAGCAGACTTCAACCTACTGTAATGTTCCTTTGCTTTTAAACCTGGTCAGTCCTTACTGATGTAGTCAGGGGGAAGTTTCCACATGCTTTAATGTCAGAGTCATGGTTTCATGCCAAATGCGTTTAAAACACACCCATGGCTAGGATGTTGCCACAGACCTCGTGCACTAACACTAATTGTCTAGAAGAGTCCTTGCTAAGTAACCCCTTAAGTTGGTGTTTAGAGCATGGATGGGGCAAATATCATGCAATAAGACTAGCTCAAAGGTATAAGAACAGTTTTGAGCCTGCCTCTCCTTCTCCAAGTAGATATGGTACGGTAGCTCACTTGTTTGAAACGTTCCCCTATTCATGAATTAAAAGAACATGGGCATCACTCCACTGGGGGCAATGTCCCCATTAAAATTGTCCCTGCAAGATCTGGCATACCCGGAGCTCTGTGAAACCCATTGCAGTTCCAGTAGAAACATTTTGCATTGAAGAAACACATCCAGTCATCATATTAAAACCAGCTGTGCGAGTATACCTTACGGTACCAGTCTCTTCTAGTGCAGCCTTGTACCCAATACAGTTGTCATCCAATATCTTCAAACAAGTTCCCAGAGGAGAAAGACAATGCAAGGAAGCATAGGCTCCATCGTGAAAAGGCTCCAGTCACTTTTTCCTGAAAGGGTGTTTCTGCTACAAGAATGTAGTAAGAAAGCTGCCAATTTCTGGTTTAGCATTGATTTGCATTAAACAAGACCAGTGTGTCAACTTTACAGCAATAGGCACTGCTACACGAGGCTCTGTAAATAAATCTGCTGGTTTGTGGTGCAGAAAATGTGAAGTATTTTACCACTTCTTGCACCATGCTCCACTCTTGTTACAATTACATTATTAGCCTTTATGGCAATACTTATTTACTCCGAAGTTGTTCCCCCAGAAACATCTCCATTACAATTTTTGTTACGCTTCAACCTCTGGCTGCCAGGTGAAATAAGATTTCATAATGATTGCGTCGACTTACTATGGTGTGTGGTGATGCAAGTGACTGAGTCTCACACTGGATGATTGCACTACAGCCACTTGTGCATCAGCAGATATTCATTGTAGATCAGAAATGGCCTCTTCTCCGTGCAGGATGCATCACATTGATGTGTGTACAGGTGTACAGGACTACCAAGTGTACAGGGCTACCAAGAATGTGGCATCGGCTACAGGAAGACTGCAAGACATGATCACTCCCTTGTGCTGACCCCACCCAGAGGATTAGCGGAAGCAGGGCTCAGAAAGAGTCAGAAAGAGCTTTGAATCCTCAAGAATGCCAGTCTTCAAAGGCTTTGTTAAGCCTCTGGGATAAGCAGGGGCCGTTCCCAGCCTTTGGGTTGCCAGTATGCTCCTGTTTATCCGGTTGGTCTGCATTCCCTCACACCAGAGTGAGCCTTTGAGAGGGAGTTGCCGCCTGCCCTGCAGCTGAATGGTAAAGCAGGTCAGGGGAGGTCTGCTCTGTGACACCCGCCTGCACGCTCCTTGCTCCTCCACATGCATGAGGCACAGAGGAGCTTCCCTGTCCCTCACATAGATGACAAGCGCCATAATGAAATCATGGAGCTCTAAAGAAACAAGCATTGTCAACACCAATGGGTGAGGCTTTTTTTTAATAATATATGCAGGTAGAGGCACACAGTATACAGACACGCATGCCCACAAATAACACACATACGTGCAGTTATGCATACTACATCAGACTTACAGGCAGCTATGCCCACACAAACACGCATACAGACTCCCCCTCTATTTTTGTTATCTTTACTGCTCTCTCACTGGAGAGCTAAGGCTCATGTCCACCTCTTTGAGAGAGCAGAGATACCACGTATGTAAATAAATAATCTTGGAGAGAAAAGAAGTTGTGGAAAGGGCATGGAATGCCAGGTACATGGCAAAACTAACAAACTGTGTAAAGAACAGAGGTCATGAAAATGAAAACCTCCTCTGTCCGAAGGGTTGGCACTACTGGTGTCTGTAGCTGCTGTGGAGAGGGGTGGGTAGGATCCTGCCTGCTGGGACCAGGGCAGGAACATTTACAAACACTGGAGCAGCTCTTAGGATGCATTGAGGAACAAACACACGTGGCGAGTCCTCCAGTCAAGCCCTGCAGTGCACTGCACACATGGATTTACACTAGTGCACGAGTTAGTGGGGTGCGCATTACTGAAGATACCCCACTCTCAACTTTGCAGAGCTATTTTTTTACGAGGACAGCTTTAGCGGCCCTTTGCGGTAGCGAGAAACCATGTCACAAGTTAACTGCTTCTGTTTTGTAGCAGCTCTCTGTTCCCTGCTCCCAGCTCCCACCACCCACAGCCCACAGCCCACAGGGCCACCTTTGCTCACAGGCACCCTCAGGCTTGTGTGAATATGGGGAGGTAGTAACCACGCTTTCCTGTTTCAAGATACTCCGCCTGTGAGACATGCTGCAGCAGAAAACCATTCAGCCGCCGGGAGAGTAAACTTCACTCGTTTTGCTGAAGGCAAAGTTTCCCGACACTGACAGTGAAGTGTCAGACATTGTCTGCCCATTTGTGGCCCATCATGACCACTGTGAGGACCTGGTCATCTTCAGCCTCATGCACCAGTGATATAAAAATGACAAATGCTACTCGTGCAAGAGCCAAACGCCTGTCATCATTTCTGCCTCATCAAATGCCTGAATAGATTCAACTACACCTCCACCACCACCCTTAAGGAACTACTTTGGCTCCCCCTTCAAGTCTGCATCATCTTCGCAAACAGCTGCATACATAGAAGATATTGCAAATGACATCCCTCCATCCCTGGCTGAGAACATAAACACTTGTAGTTGGTGTCACTTGCTAAACTAGGACATCTCCATCCTGGAAAGGATGAACTGCAAAAAGGAATGGAGGAAGAAAAAATAACAGGCCCCATATCAGGCCCTCTTCACAGCCCTCCAGAGGATCTGGAACAACATTCCCATCAGCACTAGAACTCTCCCAACCCTCCTACAATTCAGAAACCATTTGATGACTGCTGTCTTCAGACTACATCACATCAATAGACCTCACCACCCGAGGGTTGGTCTGGAATATCGTGGCAGGAATATTGAATGGCTGCAATAACGTAACTAAAATATCAAAATTAAAATATCGAGGCGGTAACTGCAAATAGGTAAGTATAGATTTACTATTCTTGACTCCACATCTACTTACCTTGAAGATGTACATATCTTCAAGTTACTTAGATGAGGAGTTATATTGTGGTCCTCCATATTCTGTTCACTACATTGTGACCACTCGATATTCCTTCTGCAATATTTCAGACTCACACCCACCAAGTTGCTTCTACCCATGTCCAGCACTTCTTTGCTTTTTTGTAGGTTTGCACTCTACAATTACCCATACATGCATACATACATACGTTATATACATCACATGTGACTTCTACCCTAATCATCTATCATGCATCCCAAACCCAACTGCTTTCTTTATTAAAGTATCCCTACAGCACTTGCATGATTTGTGCTAAAGCCCAGTTAATGCCAAACCTAAAAAGTAGCATTATTGCGATAGCCACAGTGTCCACACCAAATTGAGAAACGCTCCAGTGGCACTGCATTAACGGAGCTACTAGGATAAACATGCATTAATTATTTGGCGCCAAGATCTTTTCTTTCAGGCCATTATGTGAAGCTGCGTGAAATTGTTTGCCCTTCTGGCCTTTTGTTGGCATGAATGGTTCTGGGCCTACTCAAATAAGCCTACTCATAGAGTTTTTAGATATTCTAGGGTTTGCTTAAATATCATTTTTTGTCCTGATGATGATCCTTTGACTTTGGGGGTCGAAACATCATCAACGCTTCTGGCACTTGGGAAGGGATTAAAACCTACAATTTTCATTTATGGATTTCTCTAAAAGCTCATTTTCCTAATACAAGTGTTTCTTTGCTTGTAACACGTTATGTACTGTCTGAAGTGTTTTTGTTTTGTAATAAGTTGAGCACATTGGGGCATTTTTACAAGCCTCTATCGCCACCAGAACGTCACTTTTTTTGTCGTTGTGGTGGCGATACGCGCTTTGCCTAATTTACAAGGCAGTGTTAAGCCACTTAACGTGGCTTAATGCTGCCTTATAAATAAGGCACCCTTATACTTAGTGTGAAAGGAGTGGGCAATGGGTGTTGCTGTGGGCGTTCCGCCGCAACACCCATTGATTTTGACGCTGGCACATATGTACAAGAGTGGCGTAAATATGGGGCAGTGCCAAAATTAAGATTAGGGAAAACCTGGTCTCAACAGGGCGCAACGAGGAGTAATGCTTTATTTCTCTTCGTTTTTGCTGTTTTTATGTGTGCTGCATTGTTTATGTGCAGAAAGGTGTCCCTTCCTGCACATAAACAATCCTTTAAAAAGCGAAGAGTTGCAATTTCTATGTGTGGTGCACAAAGCAGCACTCATAGAAGTCACAAATCGTCATTTGAGATTGTTTATGTGCAGGAAGGGACACCTTTCTGCACATAAGCAATCATTCCCCACAACGCAGGCACCTTTGCACTACGGTGCAAGGGTGCCTGCATTAGCGCTAGAGAGCTAAATTTAGCGCCAGTGCAGGGTGAAATGCAGTGCTGCACCATATTGTTGTAAATACGGTTCAGCCCTGCGTTTCAGAAGTCGCGGAGCTCAGCGTTAAGCCAAGAAGGCTAACGCCGTGCTCTGTCACTTCTTTGTAAATATGCCTGTAAGTATTTATGTAACCGCTATTTATGTCTTGTTTATATTTTACCTAATTCTGTTTACAATAATAATTTACTATGAGTTTTTTAAATTATTGTGCGGGCACTTTATTATTATTTTGTTTTGTGGTATTTCTCACATTTTTGATTGTGTACTGTCATCCCTTACCTGGAACCCTTATTGTCTATATAGAATATTGAACAACATGGCATCTCTAGCCGTTCCCAGTCTTCCAGTATAGGTAGGGACTGGGTAAGCCTTTCTGTCCGTAGCAGCTAGCCCCTTAAGACATTTTGTAGTATTTTTGTAGTATTTTCGAACTTAAATACATACAGTGAGGAGCAATCGATACACACTCCTCCAAAGTTGACTTGAATAGCAGGAGTCTTTATATAAGAATGTAGTACTCAGTTCATCCATTAACAACATGGTACATTGCCTCAGCAGGAGGGTTGTACTGGGTGTATTAAACGTGAAGAGTGCTCAATACACAACCTCTTCTGTCCCACAGAGTTATAAAAAGTCTGAAATGGAAGTCTTTCATCGGGAAGTGCCTCCTTCCAGCTCCGCGGAGTTAAACAAAGAAGCTCAGCGAAATGAAACAGGAAATAGATTAGCTGCTGGGCAGCCACCCTGCACTACATAAATCACTATACATTCGTCGACTAAGGGGTGATTGATGCTGAGGGGAGGGAGTAAATCCACTGTGGTTTGGCCGGAAGTCGCACAGTTACTTTTCGATCAGTGGGAGGTTCGAGCGAAGCCTGCGTCAATCAGAGCTCCGGAATCAATGTGAAGGAAGTTCGAGATTCTGGGAAGAGATTCTTAAAAACCATATACCCTGACAAAGACAATATTAGTGAATTATGTATATTGAAAAGTTCTCATCAGCCTTCCTGAACAAACCCAGAGATGCAGGTTGGGAAACAGGAGATCAAGGTTATTTGCACACATAAACTTTCTGGACCCTTCCCTCTTCTGTCCCACCACTATTCCTTTTCAATCCAAATAACATACTAACATGTCCACCGCTCAAATTAATTTCATATTTACCCAAACTAATTCCCCACTAATCCTATTTGGGTTCCGGAGTAGCGTACCAAAAAGCGCTTCAACAACTCATCAGGGGTAGCAAGCGCTATATAAATGCAAGCCTTTCCTTCTTCTATCCTTCTCAATCAAATAACAGACTAACATATCCACCACTCAAATCAAATTAATTTCAGATTTCCCTAGACTACTTCACCACTACTCTTTTTAGGGTGCCGAAGTAGCGAGCTACTCACCGAAAAGCACTTCAATGCTTCATCAGGGGTAGTAAGCGCTATATAAATGCAATTACAATTACAATAACTTAGACAGGGCATGCAGAAGGAGTGCAAGGTTCCCTCAATCAGACCCGGAACACCGCAAGGGCATCACTAGTCCAAACTTCCCTCACACTGCTAGGAGAAACCAAAATGGGACAGGAAGAACTGGCAGCAAGACCCTTCACATATGGGTATCAAAGAACAAAACTGGCAACCTGCCAGATAGACTGAGAAAGAATGTGCACAGGAGCTGTCTATATATTAGAAAAGTCTTGCCTCTGGAGGAACGTTTGTGAGCTGGGGTTGGGAGGAAAGACTTACAACGGTGTTGTGGGTTGGTTTTTTGAAGGGGATATTATCCTATGAAGTTGTTCACTTCTACAGTGTACCCATCAATGACTGAGAAGGTGCCACATACGGTTCTCTTCTCCTGTGCACTATTCCTCTTCTATATATTTATCCATTTAAGACACATATGCTAACTGTGGTGTAGGCTTAGGAAATGCATCCAAAACCATGTGCATGGCCAGATATTTGTTTCATATTAGATACCAACAATCCACCCTTATTGAGTCGGGCAAAGCCTTATCCACAGTTGTCACTTACCACTCAAGGACAGACATACTTGGGGTATCTGAGAATGAAGAAGGGCTAGAGAGGGAGCTACGGTTAATTAATGCTTGCTTTAGCAGCACTCATCTGTCTTCCATCTTGAAATGATCATTTATCAATGCAGTGGTAGGCACTCTTCAAGGAACCTTTTGCAAGCCCAGGTTTCTTTTATGAAGCCATTGAATTGTATAAAAAAAAACATTAATTAGATTTATTTATTCATTCATTGTTCTCAGCATTAGCCTCAACAATGTACATCATACAACATTAAAATCACAGTAATAAATTACAGCACATTGCATAAATATGAACCAGTGCTAAACTACAATAAAATCAATACAAATCATCAACATCTATGCACTAAATAACAAGGATAAAAATAGAGTCCAATCATAACTTCCCGTACCCTGCTTAGTCGTCAGCGGTAAATCCTGTATGACTAGCATAATAAATTACACAATGCATACAAACATTAAAACATACTACTTTCCTTTTTATGTTTTTGTGTTTGTGTGACAGTGTACGTTTTGACCTGAGGGTTGTATCTTATAGGTCCTATGGTGGTATGTGTGTTCATGTGCAGATGTGTGATTAATAAATGGTGTTTGGAGTGCATGGGGTTCAGGGAGTAGGTGTTGTTGGCATCGGGATATGGGTGGGGTAGCTGTAGGGAGTAGATGGTTTACACGGTGCTGGACAAGGTGTAGGTGATGTAGGTGAGGATGAGGTGGTGCAGTTGTACTTGGTTTAGGATGTAAGTGGTAGGCTATGATGTAGTTACTATAGGGAGTAAATGGTGCACATGGTGTAGGTGGTGGGGTAGAGAGTTAGTGAAGTAAAGTGCAAGTAGTGTAGGTGGTGCTGTTTGGAAGGTACAATGTAGGTAGTTATATAGGATGTTGGAAGTAGGTGGTGGTGTAGGGTGTAGATAGAGTTGTAGCGTGCAAGCCATATTGTGGGTGGAAATGCAAGGTGTGGGTATAAAGGGTGGTGTCGAGTGTAGGTGATATATGTGTATGCGACATAGTTTGAAATGGAAGGTAAGAAGGTGGTGGTATACTGTATGTTGTGGGTGGTAGTGATTTTGAACATAAGTGGCTGCTTGCGGAAGTGAAGTGGAGGGCGCAAAACATGCTAGGCATAATAGCTGTACCTGGCTGATGAGCCCATAACTAGGACGAAACCAGTCCTGGGTTGTTGTGTTCAGGCTCAGGGAGGACCTGGCCTGGCAGTTCGGGCTGGACTGTTCCTATTGGAGCAGGGTCAAGACTGATTTGCATATAGCTGGGTCCAACCTGAGGTGGCATGGTGTCCAAAATAACAATGGATTGGAATGAGGCCCGAGTGATAACCAGTTGCTGAGATTATTTCAAGCATTCCATCCATCACTTTTGTGTATACTTATTGTGTCACCCTAAGTGAGATGTGTATGCCCAGACGTGGGTCCAGTGGACACTGTATCAGGGAAACCAAGCTGTACCCAGCTGATGAGCCCATAACTAGGGTGAAACCGGTCCTGGGTTGCCTTAAGCTTCGGCCCTCATATGTACTGTTGGTGACTGAAGTCACTTCCTGACTCGGATGTTGTTGCAAGCAACGTGTTGCCACACCGGTGGAGTTCGGGGACGTTGTTCTGCAGTTTCTGTCCAATCCCCACCAGCTATCGGCCCAGGAACTAGACAGCTCTGCTAGGGGGAGCCAGAGGACCCAAGTCTAAGAATCGCCTGTAGTTTTTCAGTTCTGCATACTTACAGAGTTCCTGAAAGCTCTGCATCAGTCACATGTCGACAATTAGGCACTATATCAAAAAGCCTTAATCAGCAGTCAAAATATAGAAACAGCTCCCAGAGATGACGTTATATTTTGAAACTTTAAATTACCAGCATTTGTAAATAGCTCATTTCAAGTATTTCAGAAGTTGGAATTGAAGCATTTTAAGCGCAGCTACTCACCCATTCGTCGGGACCCTCACCTCCCTTACCATAGTGCTCTGTTAACACCACTCAGTTAAGTGCTTTGAAGTAATCAGAAATACACATGTAGTGCTTTGTAAAGCTCCTTAATAAGTAAATAACGGACGCACTTTCTGTACAGTTGTGCGATACGCACAGACAGGAATCAGGGTGGTTTGATATCTTTGTGTTTGGTGGATGAAAAATAGTTTGTCCTGCAGCCTCCTGGCTGACTGACAGCTCTTAAGGGCTTCCATCGTCCACAACAATTGGCAAAGCCAACAGCGCTTAGTTTAATGTGCTAATGAAGGCCGATAGAAGCAAGCACACTGGCATACATTTTGCTTGTATGTGTACACACCATGGGGCGCAGATGCGAAGCTCGGAAAGATAGCTTCAAATTGAAGTGCCGTTACCGTCGTTAGCAGAGTTCATGTTCCCTTCACGGTAACATGCTGAATAAATATTACGGACTAATTTCTGGCAGTTTTAGACAAAAAATTAGGACCTGGTGGGGGCATTCCCCCACACGCGGAACTCCATGGAATTTCATAGAGTTTTTAGATAACTCAGCGGAATTCCATGGAGTAGACCTCTGTGAGAACCGCCCACCCCTATTTATTATTCCAGCTGTGTAGGTGATAGTGTAGGGAGTAGGGAAAGGTGGTGCTAAAGGTAGTTTAAATGTTTAGGCCATGGAGGTGGTGTATGTGAGAAAGGTGGATTAGGTACTGCTATTTGGTGTAGGTGATGGTTAAGGGAATAAACCTGCGGTTCAGGGGTAATGTCATAATGGAGGGTACGGGGTGTATGTTGTGTAGAATACAGTAAAGGGTGTTTGGGGAGTAGGGTGGGGTGGTAGGTTAAGTTATGATGTGCATACAGTGCTTAATTGTGAACACCAGCACTTATGACAGTCTGCCACATGTGCCGCTGTTTCCTGACTTACAAATTAGCACAGCAACAGTTGTTTATTCATTCAATAAACTTTAAAAATTACTACTACCTGCCACCCAAGCCATACTTATAGCTTTGGGGGCTTGGAATAATCTGAATTGTCACACTTGTAGGAGTGTTATGGTTAGTAGTTGTATTGGTATTGTCATTGCCAGTGCTGGCAAGGGCAATAGGTGTTACAAGTTGCAGTGGCCTACTGATGAGGGCATTGGCACTTAGTTTTTTACAAATTAAGCACTGCGCACATAGTGGTGTAGGATATAGGAGATAGGACTGGTGATAATGCTGGTGATAGTGTAGGGTGTAAGGTGAAAGATCATGGTGTAGGTATATATCATAAGTAAGATGTGATTTAAACTATAGATGATAGTTAGACCTGTCAGCCTTAGGGTGGTCTTCCTACAAACCTTTTGTGTTCACCCCTCCTATTTTTGCTGATCTAGTTTTTGCTGGTCTTAGGACCTTGCCTACTTTACCATTGCTAACCAGTGCTAATGTGCTTGCGCTCTCTCCTTTAAACATGGTGGAATTGGCATATACTCAATTGGCACATTAATTTAATTGTAAGTCCCTAGTAAAGTGGTACTGCATGTACCCAGGGCCTGTAAATGCTACTAGTGGGCCTGCAGCCCTTATTGTGCCACCCACTGAAGTAGTCCTTTAAACATGTCTCAGACCTTCCATTGCAAGCTGTGTGTGCAGTTTTAAACTTGCCAATTTGACCTCCCAAAGTAAACCTTTTGCCAGGCCCAAACCTTCCTTTTTAATGCATATAAGTCACCCCAAAGGTAGGCCCTGAACAGCCCAGATGGGAGGGTGCAGTGTATTTAAAAAGTAGGACATGTACTTATAAGCTCTACATCTCCTGGTAATGAAAATCTCTTCAATTTTCACTACTGCAAGGCCTGCCTTTCCCATAGAATGTCATTGGAATTACCGTGTTACAGTTAATAAGCTCTAACTTCAAAATGGTAACAGGTAACCAGTATATGTTTGGTATCTTTGGAATTGTAAGAAAAATCCTCTCTTATGAAGAAGTTGGATTTGTTATTACAATATTGAAAATGCCAGAAAGTTGGCATTTTCCTGCCCTAGCCAGTAGGTGCCTGCAGCCCGCTTCTGGGTCACATGACTGCATGTAGCTGTCAGGTGGGCTCCTAGACAGCCACACACAATTGAGGGCTTAGGTGTGCCTGCATGGTCCATCACTGGCAGTATGGGAGGGAGGAGCTGGGCACAGTTCAGCTTACACTTGAACAGATTGTGTCTTGCCTTCACACAAAGGGATGCAAAACCCTGTAGTTAGTCTGGAGCCAGGGAGGGGAGGCAGGAAACCTGAACACCTCAAAGGGAAACCTATTGAAGATTCTCCTACTTCAGAGGAGGTACCAGGTATAAATATTGGACCTCGGATGCTATCTCGTCAGTGCACTGACAATCTTTGTCGGTGCCCATAATTGCAGAGGCATTTCTTGCCCCGGCCTGCGGCCGCAGCGGTGTGTGTTGATTTTACTTATTTGGGCCTGAGCGGTCCCAACAGCAGAACGCAGCACACCTCACCATTGAGGGGTGATTGAAAAGTTATTTCTGGCCTGGCCGCTGCTGCAGCAATATGTGATGATTTAACTCATTCAGACCATGAGGTCTCAATGACTTTATTGCGCTCCTCACAGCGGGAGCTCGCTATACTTCATCCCTCACCGAAGCAGCCCCAATGGAACTCGCTGCGCTCCTCACAGCAGGGACCCACTTGGCATAAACGTCACTACCGGAACGGAGCAGTCCCAAGGTCCCAATGTGGCCTTACCTTCAATGCTGACTAGGGGGGGGGGGTATTCCAGTCTCCTTGTGACCACGGGGACATTCAAATGCAGAAACCAGTCACTGTGCATGTTATGCAAAAATTACCATATCCCTTGTACCAGGCGCACAGGTGCCCTGCAGCCTATGTTCATACCAACAAGCAGCAGGGCAACAAGCAGTCCAGTTGACTCCTTTAAGCAGCACAGCAGTCCTTTTGGCAATGTGCTGATGTAGAGCCAGCAGCGGCTGGTTACAAGCCGCACACAGTGTCTAAAATCATGGGGTCAGAACCCCTGTACTTATACTCAAAATTGTCTTTGAAATCTTAGAGGTGCCCAACTCCCCCTTTCAACCCCAACCCTGGCTCCAGACATCAGTAGGGGGGAAGTCAGCCCTTTGTGTTAGGGCAAGACACAGCCTTTACAAATGTAAAGTTTGAACGCCCCTCTCTCTCTGAACCCAGGAAGACCATCAGTATGCAGATGAATGCAGATGTAACCCTGTCACACCGAACCTTTCCTGTATGATGGCTGTCTGAAAAGTATGCTCAGAGTGTAGCTGTCACCCAGGCCTAGACGTGGTTTGGAGACAGGCTGCAAAGCACAAGAGTTATAAGCAAAGAGAAATGCTTACTTTCCAAAAGTGGCATTTCTGAAATACTAATGTAAAATCAAACTACACCAGTAAGCAGGACTTATTACTACCATTCTAAATATGCCAAACATGGCAACGTAACTCCTTTCAAATCAGGGATTACCACTTAAGTATATATAAGGGAATTCCCAATGTTAGGCCTATGAGAGGAGTAGGATTCCTGGAAGTGAGAAACAAAATAGGATGTTTGTCACTACCAGGACACACACAATAAAGGCATATGTCCTACCTTTCACTTACACAGCACCCTGCCCATAGGGCTACCTAAGGCCTACCTTAGGTGTACCTAAATGTAATAGAAGGAGAGTTTAAGGCTTGACAAGTATTTTTAAATGTCATGTCAATGTAGCAGTACACTGGCAATGCAAGCCTTGCAGTGGCAGACCTGAGACTACGTCAGTGGGTGGCACAAGCAGTGCTGCAGGCCCACTAGTAGAATTTAACTTAGAGGCCCTGGATATATGAGATACAGATGTGCAAGAGACTTATAAAGTAAATTAAATATGCTAAACAGGTACAAACCGACCAGACCATGTTTTACAGAAGAGAGCACATGCACTTTAGCACTGATTAGCAGTGGTAAAGTGCCCACAGTCCTAAAGCCAGCAAAAAGAAGTTCAGAAAAATAGGAGGAAGAAGGCAAAAAGTTTGGGGATAACCCTGCAAAAAGGGACGGATCCAACAGTGAATGTTTGTTGTGGTATAGGTGGTATAGGATGTAGTGAAGTGTTGGATATAGCTGTTGTGGGTAGATTGTAAGTGTAAATTATTGGTACATATTCTTTGGGTTGTAAAGGTGCAGGGTGGATCTGTAAAGTTTGATTGTTGCTGTAAGTGGTTGTTTAATTGGTGCAGGCTGTAGG
The DNA here is from genome assembly GCA_963921515.1 of Calotriton arnoldi. Taxonomy (NCBI): domain Eukaryota; kingdom Metazoa; phylum Chordata; class Amphibia; order Caudata; family Salamandridae; genus Calotriton; species Calotriton arnoldi. The sequence goes on along the minus strand of CAWUFW010005833.1, from coordinate 806,388 downwards.
CGGTGGTGCATGCTGTAGATGTAAGTCTAATTAGCTTGCAGACGGTGTTTGTATGTCTAAGTGGTAATTTCATGACTAAAAAATATTTAATTGATGATGAGTGTTCAGGGGTAATTGGTAGATTGCACATACTGACTATAGTCATTAGCAGTTGCAGGTGTATTTGTTGACTTTCTCAGAGGTTGGCCCTGGAAGTCAAAAGGTTGCAATGATTACATTTTTACAAGTACCTTGCTATTTGAATTTTGACTTCTGGGTTTCACATTGGTAGTCAAATTTGTAGATGTAATCCAATCACACATTTAATTTATGTGACTTTTAATATGCTTAGCTGACACGTACTTCACTCTCACCCAGGTTTGCTTGAGAGCTTTGCCTCAGCTATATAACCAAATCAGCAGGATCAAATATGGAAAAGAAAACGATTTGTACTAAATAAAATTTACAACAGGTATGGACGAATCTACTGTACATTTTTGTGATTACCCACACCCAAGTGCTGTACTCATGTGTGTGACTTCACCCTATGGACTTTGGCGAATCTAGTGGGGTATATTATACTTAATACACCCTGTCCAATATGCAAGTGACTTATGTGGCCACTCAATTGAAATATCACTTGTGTTGTAAAGGCTATAGTAACATCCAAGTGTTCATATTATTACTATTTCATACTATATGGATCTATAACACTCGAGATAAAGGACAAGGGGGCATTTTTACAAGGAGATATCGCCACCAGAACGTCACTTTTAGCGACGTTCTGGTAGCGATATCACCTTCCCCTTATTTACAAAGCGGTGTTAAGCCACTCAACGTGGCTTAACGCTGAATTGTAAATAAGGTCACTTTTCACGCTTCACTGACAGGGGCATGCAATGGGTGTTGCAGTTGGCATTCCGCTGCAACACCCATTGATTTTTGATGCTGCCCCATATTTACAAGGCTGGGGCAGTGCCAAAAACTAAGACCAGGGAATACCTGGTCTTAAATTGGCGATACGAGGAGAAATAATTAGTTTCTGCAGCACACATAGAAAGAGTGAATTGTCTTTCAAGATTGTTTATGTGCAGGAAGGTCTCCCTTCCTGCACATAAACAATCAACCCTTCAGCGCAGGCACCCTTGCAACATGGCGCAAGGGTGCCTGCACTGGCGCTAGGCAGCTTTATTAGTGCCAGTGCTAGGGAAAATGCAGGGGTGTGCCATATTTTTGTAAATACAGGGCATCCCTGCATTTTAAAAATGTCAGAGCTCGGCGTTACATATCTTGGTGTGACACAGCGCTCCGTCTTTTGTTGAAGGTGCTTTGATATCGCCTCTGTAGTCTTTGTTTTCTTTTATTAGAATTACTGGTCTGCCTATGAGATCTCTATGCTTAATAATAACAGCGAAGATTTTCTGCTGAGTTTCTGAAAGTGTTTTTTTTTAAGACATTACTTGCATAGAGTAACTCACTAATCAGATCAGGCAAGGAGCCCAATCTAGTGGTCCCTTGCACTAAGGTGGCCAAATAGGGCGGCAGAGCCTTTTAGGGTCAGGGAGGCTCCCTATGGACCTCAATTCCATTTGGAACCCGTTCCATCCCTCAACTAATTAACTTCAGGAAAGCTCTAAAAACGTACATCTTCAGAGATAAATTGCTTCAGTAGGATGGCACAAGAGACTCATTTGGAGTAATAGTGTGCCATAGAAAATGCCAATAAATAAAAATAAAGTAAACTGTTACTTTGATTACTATCTTTTATTTCAGTACTGAGTATTTACTGTTAGGCGTTAGTCATTGGACCATACAATACTGAAAAATGTTAGCAGGGCAGGTTTTACGGGGTGGTGTGGCGAGACCACCGCACCAGGCACCAAGCTCGAGGTGTAAAAGCCAGGGGCGTAGTTAGGCCTTAGGCTGCCTGTGGCGGCCCCTGCGTTTGCCGCCCTCGGCAAAGTGATGGAAGAGCGGGGGGGGGGGGGGGGGGGAGCGGCCGCGGCTGATTCTTGCGGCCGCAACGGCCGCGGAGAAAGGGGGGCCGGCTGCCGCCCCAAAACTCGTGCCGCCTGGGACGGTCCGCCCCCATCGCCCCCCCTAGCTACGCCACTGGTAAAAGCACACACCTTTGGGAGCTATGTTAGATGCTCGCCCACCTTGCTTTTCCCTTTGCGCTCTGAGCCTGTGTGGGAGCTCTCACGCCACTCCGTACACCTGGGTCCACATCATGATCTCATTTTCTGTGCTGCACCAGCACAGAAGGGATCTGTTTGTTCCTTTTTGGCATCTTTAGCAAATACATTAACTGGAAATACCATTGAAGTGGTGTATGTTTTGCTGACAACAAAGGTCGGAAATGCAGGACAGAAATTGCCTCTTTGTCTTTCCGAGCTCTCCTGTCAGCAAAACATGCTGTAACCTGGAGACATTTTGAGTTAATGCATGCACTCAAGATACCCTAAAACAAATGCACAGGCCCTTCTGCACTGGCACAGCGCAGAAAACTGCATCATATAACCCCAAGAGAAAGATTAAGATAGCCGCAGCTGCTTGTCAATTAAAAAGACGAGCAACTTGAAATATTGCCTTTCTCTTGGTCCGCGGCAGGGAAATCCAGTGGGGAAAAGAACGCAGTAAAGCAAGAAAGAAAGAAACAAAGGAAGAAGGTAGGAAACAAAAACCAAAGAAAAAAGGAAATAAATTAAAAAGTGCTGCAAATAAAACACAATAAAGGTTGATTTTCTTCCTGAGCAAAGTTTATTAAAAAACCATTGGTGAAATTTAGTCCAGAATAAACGTGTTCTGAAGAATTGTTAATTCACATGTATGCTATTCAACTTTCAGTTTCTGGACTGCATGCATAGTAAAAAGAGAATCATTTAATACAGAACAGTTTTAAATTGACGCAATTTGTTATGGTGTGAAATACCAGAAGTCAGGTAAACAAAGGACACTTCAAAAAATGTTTACAACAGCATTGGCAGGACACAGGAACTGATAAAGCTGGAATGCGACCTGTGTTCTACAGTGGTAGAAAGCATCCTGCTATCACCTCAAGCTCTTAACACAAGGGCAACATTAAAGTAAATATAAAGTAAAAACCACAAAAAACACTGGCGCTGAGGGACACTACCTTGTGTTCAGATGTGCTCATTGTGAAAGAGCAACATGCAGTCACTCAAAATTAATTTAACCAGTCACTGAAGTAGGCTGACCGATTGCTCCATGTTATATGCTGTAGATGGTGAAAATAAAATGTAACCAACACAACAACAGACCAATGGATTAAGAGAGGTGGCTGAAAGTCCCTTTAGGTAAGCATATTATACAAATAAGTCTATTGAAATCAAAAGGTCTTGGCTAATACCAGACCTAAAAACTAATAATGGAGCAGGTTCGTACTCAGCCATATATTCGTGTCCTTAACTTTGCACTCTAAAACACTGATAGATTTCTCAAGATAATAAATGTCAGCAGTGCATGCCCACTTTACATTTCACGCTTTCATCTTGCATCCACTGAGTGTTTTCATTTTACAGTTGTGTTTCTATTGTTTTTTTCATGCCACATATGACTCTTGCAGACCACATATGCTGAACTGAGTCACTTCTAGGTACCTGGGTATTTTCAGGGGATGGATGGGTGTTCATGACAGGGCATGCGTTGAGGCCAAAGGATGTGTGTTTTTCTCACAGTGACTGTCCGTGCGTCATGAAATCGTATATTGTACCAGAAGTGGACAGGCCTTTTATCCCACCGGGCATTTCCCTGGTTGTGAGCCAGAGCTAAAATTGTAATACATGACAAATATGTGACATAAATCTGGCTATGTGCATACAAGCACCCAAGATGACCTTGTGCGCATGGTGAAGTTAATCTGACATAGGAGTTTTCTACTACGCGCCTTTCCAGAAAATCCAACATACAAACAACTGTGCTTTTGGCAAGACCAACTAAAAGCGGTAAGCTGAGTCCTTTTCCAAAAGCTAGGTATGAACAAACAAACCCTATCTCCACTTGGTAACCACAACATAGAGCAGAAATCATTTTATGTGAAGCAGTTACAATATCTTATCCCATGACTTCTTTATTGACCGGGCTTATCCTGCCAAGCCGAAAGCTGTACTCTGTTGGCCCACAGTTGCAGAATACATAATGTATTCAAATAGAGCTATGAGGCTGGAAGTACAACATAGTTCTACTTTGTTATATTCACAGAACAGAAATGAAACCAGTGTGGCTAAATGAATATGGAGGGGGATGTGAGTCCTACCCAAGCAGTAAGTCCCAAAATCAAGGTCAAACACAAAATCTCAATAATTTAAACCTGGTGTTAGCTCCTAGTGGCTATGGCAGAGAGTAGACAGGTTTAACTCAGGAAATATGTAAAGTATTTAGCAACACTAAAATATTCAAAAAGTCAAAACATAACTCAATAAAAGTCCCACAGTCAATTTAAAAAAATGAAGAAAATTGTACCAAGTAAAATGGCATCAAAGTAACTGAAATTCAAAAGAGGGGACTGGAGATTTCAATTTGTAAATTTTTAAGGCAAGAAGCGGCAAGTAAAAGTAAACCACCAAAAGCGGCAAGTAAAAGTAAACCACCAATCATAAATCACTACTCACAGTTGACCAGGAACTAAGTGCAATTTCAGACTGACCCTGATGGAGGGGAGGTCGGACGCCAAACAGGTTATCCTGGTGAATGATTTTACCTTCTGATGTAGTCCTTTCTATTGAAGTCAAAATCCCCCAGCGGGGCACAGTTGCAGGCAGAGTCAGGCCAAGTCCTCTCAAGTCAGATGGCCAATGCTCTAGGTCCTGCTGAACCTGTTGGTTTTAGTGGGAAAAGCTCTGAGCACACACATTCAAATTTCGAGGCCATAAAACCTTCTGTCTGGGGAGGAGTGGGGGAATTTTCACACCTTTGCCCGGTCAAGATTAATACGTTTGAACTCAGTCTCTTTTTTGGAACTTATAATTTTCCAGCAGAGAAAGTCTAAATATGTATGCGACAAAGCCCTTTTAAAATTGGTAACCTTTGCTGGAAGGCCCCTCTGTGACTTCCACCATCCACTCCAGTCAGGGAAATATAAATGTTTGAGAGATGAGGCAGGGCGGTATATACAGGTCTCTCTGCTTCTTGCTTGACTGAAATTGACATTTCTTTGGCTTGACTTTTCCTCTTGGGGTATAAGATGGCTGATTAGTTAATTTGGGGCTCCGATGTGAAACATCTCAATGTACGTTCTGACTACAGAGATACCACAAAAAGACAGTGGGGTATATTCACAAGAACTTGTGCTAAACATCTCCAAAAAATGTTAACGCAACTTTACACATCGCAGCCTATCACAGGAAAATAACCCTGTGTTAACGTGGAATTCACAACACGGCGGTACCATGCGATAGTCCGCCGAAAACGCGGTCAATGTCCGCGATACAACCACCTCAACGGAGACAAAAACACAAACCACAACACAACAAAACGTGCGATGAGCCCATTCGCGATGAGGAAAGCAGCGATAAGCACCGCCAGGCCCGCGACACACACACGGCAGGCGGGAATAAGCACAACAAAAGCCTGAAAAAGAAAGACAAACCAAACAGAAAACAACAGCCAAGCACAATGGAGGTAACCGGAGCCAGTATACAACCCCACAAGCCCCATTGGCAACAAAACATTGTACATGGCAGGCCATCGTGGACAAGGTGAATGCAGCCGGAGAGTGGAGGAAGACAATGGAAGAAAACCAGAACAGCCGGAATGATGCCAAATGCACAAACAAGCAGAAACACGCCAACAACAAGAAGGCAGCAATGCACACCGGAGGTGGGAGTCCAGGAGTTGGATGACATGGAGGAAATGGTGTCCATCACATCAGTCTGGAGATGGTGGCAGGACCCAGGGACCGGAAACTCCCCAAAACAACAGACACAACAGCAACAGGGAGAGGAACGACCAGGGACTGGGGGGACGGGGGGAGATGGGAACAATGGTACACATGCACAATTAAGCACAGCACAACTGCAGACAAACCATGCCCAAGAGTAACAACACCAACCAAGAGCACAAGTCACACAACCCGGCAATATCACACCACTGAACAAGCACAGAAGTGAAAACCACACTGCCTGAAAGGGAGAAGGGTGAGCCAAATCAGAGCTGAAGGGACATCTCACACACAATGCAGCACACACACATAGGAAGCAGAGCACCCCAACATCCAACACAATGTGCTACAAACACCAACATGTGCACAACAGAACACAGGACACAAGTGCACCCGCTTGTGGCCGGCAAACGGCCATACGCATCTGGCAAAGCACGAAACAGGGACATGATAGAGCACAAGTACAAACCCACAGCCCTGATGGGGGGGCAACGCACTTATGGCAGGGAGCCAGAGAGTCCGTGACACACACATTGGCATACAAATCAAGACACAACACAGTTGGAGACAAGTGAAAGTGCGGAAACTTTATCAACAAGTGCGTGTCAGTACGGCCAAGAGAAGTGCCACGATATGCAGACCAATGCAGCAGCATGTCTGAATGAGGAACGTAGGAAAGCGCCCATGTCCACCCTGGGGGAGTCCATCACCAACACAAGTCAGTGCCAACCCGCATTGGTTGTCCGCGCATGGATCAGGAGTCCAGGCCAATGCAGCCATGTCCACTGTCGTCTTGGAACATGTGACCAGATTCCCAACATGCAACCAGGCGTCGGGACACGTGCAATGGGTCACATCCAGTTGTGGCTGCAGATACCTTGTCAGTCGTCCATGACCGCGAGTGCAGCAGCGTAGGCCAACATCTCCAATGAGAGACCGTTCTCCACCACATCTGACATGTCGTCGACGTAATCCATCAGCTGACCCGGACAGATGTGCTGACTCCAACCCCTGGCCCCAATGTGCACCAAAGCCCAATCGGGTAGCGGCTCAATGTGCTCACTGCACGCGACGACTCGTGCAATCTCCCAGGTCCAGTTGCCAGCATGCATGCCAAACATCCATGCATGCCATAAACGGGCATCACGGTGACACTCCTGGTCGTGGGCCAACAGGGGGCGCACACACACGTCGAAATCCAGGTCAGCTACAGTCACGTTGGAGAGGCAGACATCCATGGTCCACTCGAATATGCACGAGCGACAATGCAACACAGGCTGAACGCAGGTGACGTTCGCAAGGCGGAAGCTCAGCCGGTAACTGATCCGCAGCACTGCCAACGGCAGTGCCCCCAGTACATGCAGCAGACGTGCACGGTACAGGTCCACGTGTCTGGAGTCGAGCATGTGTCCGGGATGGTCTGCCATTGCGTCAGTGGCTCTGCTTGAAGCAGCACTGGCTTGCCCTGCGCCAGTCCTGTGGATGAAATGGCACAGCTCGGAGCAATGAGCAGTGTCTGTGTGCAACGGGTGCAGGCCTGGGGTGGGGTGGGAGTACGTGTGAAGGCCATCTCACGCACGCTAACTACGACCAAGGACTTCTGCGTGTGGGATGTGTACAGGTTGGTCTCACGTCGGGCAGTGCGTAGTGTGGGAGTCGCAAGTAAATGCTATCGTATCTGTCAGGGGGTGCTGGCCACATGCAAGTCCCAGCTCGGAGCTGCAGATGTGCCACCGCCTGATAGTACAGACAAAGGACCCTTCATCCCTACAGTAACTTCACCATCTGCATGCATTCAGGAGATGTACAGAGGCCTGTGGTGGGTGTGGTGGGATGTCTGCGACCCTGGGAATCATGGATGATATGCCCAGCATGTGGCACATGAGCGACCTCACTGTGTGTTACGTTGCCTCACAGCTGCTCCTCCCTCCCACGAGCCCCCACACTTGTGTGCGCTGCACGGTTGTACCATGTGCACTCCTACGGCACACCATTGTCATGCCTGTCCGCGCATGTCCAGCGGCATGCCAACAACACCCTGACGCTGGCCTTTGAAGGTGTGCGGCCACGTGAGTGTAGGCCAATGGTCCGGACAGGGCGGACACAGCTGTACAGTCCATGGCTGGCTGTGATCGCGCTGCGAATGAGGCTAGGCAACTGACTCATGCAGCCGCAGGACTCATACACATAACACCTGGCATGCATGTGCCAAGAACCCGAGCGGTCTTGCACTCCTACATTTCCCCGTACGTGCGGGCATGCCCTCCTGGTGCATGCTACATTGCAACATCGACTACTATGGCCCTGGTGGCGACAACACCCCAACACAGAGACACACTTACCGCACATCCTGCCCAAGGCCAGGTCCAAGCCACGCCCTGCTCCCCCTGCCGAATCAGCACACCCCTGCGCTGACCTGACGTACGCCGGACCAGCACACGCCGTTTGTGCATGTGGGGGGGCGTGCGAAGCTACATGTCCAGGGTCACTGCCAACGCTGAGGTGACATGGTATTGTCCGCTGAAGACAGCACACTGTGATGTTGCAGGGCCCGTGCCCATCATTCTGACACAATGACCACACGGACACACTTGCTCAGATGGTGTAAATGGCTACGGGCACGTGCGCCCGGCCACATTTATTAGCAGGCACACATATCGAGTGACACCTGTGTTGGATGTGTGTGGGGTGTGTGCACACCAGCCGGCAAGGGCTGCCCGGTGCAGTCAGAAATCGACAACAGTGTACATTGTAAAGGACACAACCATTCAACCATAAAGGCCCCATGACTTGTGCTGCATAGAGTTAGTGGCCCCGGATGCACAGAGTCCTGCACGGGCCTACCGCCACGGGCCGCTGACTTGCGGGCACTGGGGCAGGGTCACTAGAGCAGAGCAGGTTTCCGTAGATGACAAACGGGCTTGTCGCTGAGTGTCTCGGTGGACAGTGGAAGGTGTACCCCCGGGGCATGATGCAGAGGGCAGAACCACGCTGAAACAGTCACTATGGTGGAGATGAATGGAACAGACACATGTCGGACACCAAGTCCGGTCCAGCCAGATGAAGATGCAGAAAACCACCAGGCCATGGACTCAGACGCCACCAAAGTCCAACCAGAAAGTGCCCATGACTCATTGCGCACAGAGTTAGTGGCACCAGTGCTGTTAGGGGATGCCGCCTGTGATGAGGCGTGTCCAATGGTGTGGACTCCTCCACATCTTACCCAAGACACAGTTCCACATGTGTGACCTACTGGACCGCAGTGTAGGCCTGAGGCAGCGGTCCGCACGGGCCAGTCACCCAGTGTCGCCGGCTTAAGTTGGATGGCCCCACCAGCCTGCGTAGTTCAGGTTCAGTGGCACCACGGGACGTGGACTTGCGGTGAACAGGGTTGATGGCACCAGGTCAGTTGTTGATAGTGTTCGATCACCTCCGTGACTCTGATCCGGCTTTTGTCCGGACTGAGCCGCATCTTCCTCTTACTCCTCTCCGTGCGTTCACTGGTGTGGACTCTGCCATTCATGATTCGCGACTAAGTGCTGGATGTGTGACCTACTGGTCCGCAGGGTAGGCCTGAGCCCTCATCCACGTGTCGCCGGCTTGCGTTGAACAGGGTTAGTGGCACCATGTGTCGCAGGCCTGCGATATGGAATTATGCCTCACTGATCGAAGGGAGTCTGGTGCTGTGGCCGCTGCCACGGACTTGGGGTCACTGCCATTCAAGACTCAGGACACAGTTCCATATGTGGGACCTACTGGTCCACAGGGTAGGCCTGAGCCCTCATCCACGTGTCGCCGGCTTGCGTTGCACAGGGTTAGTGGCATCACGTGTCGCCGGCTTGCGTTGAACAGGGTTAGTGGCACCACGTGTCACAGGCCTGCGATATGGAATTATGCCTCACTGATCGAAGGGAGTCTGGTGCTGTGGCCGCTGACATGGACTTGGGGTCACTGCCATTCAGGACTCAGGATACAGTGTTGGGCCTACTGGGCCGAAGAGGACGCCGGTGGAGTATGTAAATGAGAAAAGAGTAATGTGGGCCAGCGTCGGGGGGGGCCAGCGATGGTCTGCGGAGGCTGCAGAGGTCGCGGGACTGATGCTTTGAGCTTGCACCAGCACGTGGTGGGCCCTCTTTGACACACGCCGGTGTCGGCAGGTGAGCGTAGCCTCGTTGGTGTACTGGGGCAGGCCTGACAGGTCTGCGGACCATCGGCCCGGGGTGCAGCAGGCGCACAGGGACGGAGGTCCCGCCGCGCTCCGCGCTGGACTCGTGGCGGGCTGAGAGGCACCGCCCTGGCCGACGCGTTGTCCATTCCGAATGAGAACCACGCCCAGTGCGACGGGCTATTTGTTCACACCCCTACGCTGGCCTGGAGTGCGCAGGTCTGACCCACTACGCACGCGCATGCAGGGGGGGACGTAACGTGTGACATTTCCGCGTTCTGCCCCACAGCCTGTGGGGACATGGTAGCGTCCACTGGCCACTACACTCCATGCACCAGTAGTTGATCTCCACATGGCCATTTCCGTGGTTTGCACTCTGTGGTCTGTCCGGCACCTCCACGCCACACCTGGCATTGGGTAGGTTCACATTCCTTAGTCACTTGCCGCTCTCGCACATGCCTGCTCCATGCCTCTCCTCACATCCTGCTATTGTGTGTCTGTGGTGCCATGCCGTGGCTGGGTTGTGGGCATGGCAAGGCCAGATTCCCAATGGAGTCATGTTGTCGTGTCTGGTCGGTTGGTATGTTGTGTGTCATGTTGAATGTAGTTGTGCTGCGTGCCCATTGCCAGTGTCGTGACTTGCATGACTTTGTGGGCTGGAGGTGTGTGGTGTGTTCATTTTGGACTTACCAACGGGCACTGCATTTCCATCGGTGCCATCCTGGGAGCGCAGAGTGAAGATGGACTGTCGGGAGATGTGAGAATCATGCACTCTGCCTGGGGAGTTGGCCACGACATTGTTGAGGAGTCCCGGAAGGTCCACTATTGCCTGCACATTCATGGTATGCGTGTGCTTTCTGTTGTGGTAGTTGTGTGCAGTGTCGGCAGGGGGCACGAGGGGTACATGTGTGCAGTTGATTGGCCCTGACACGTGAGGGAATCCAGCTATGGCGTAGGGGCCTTGCTTGGTCTCCAGCTGCTCCTGCGCAGTGTGGGTGAATTGGAGGTGCTGGGGTACCAGGCTGTTGTTGGCATCCAGGACAGGTGTGATGACCTTGGATGGGGCTGGCTGTGTGACTCCTCCGACTCTGGCAGTTGTGGGTTGGATGGTACCAGAGGCCGACATGTGCTGCGCAGCAGGCAGCTTTGTCTGCGGAGGGATGTTGGTTGTCCGCTGGGTTGGTACCGTCAGCAGGTGGGGGATGTGGGTCAGGATGCGGGGGATGGTTGTCCTTTTGGGCCTGTAGTGGGCAATGTCCTCCTCTGGCGTTGGGTCTGGGCGGCAGGTGCGTTTCAGGTGGGTCCGCTGTCTTTGTGTACGCTGCCTCTGTGGTGTTCCCGGGGGGGGCGGGACGGGTACTGGGGGTGGTGGCGGGCCTGGGGTGGGTGGGGGTGGGTGTTGTGGCCCTCATGGGTCTCGGAGCTGCATGATCATTGTCTCCATCGCATCTGTGGGTCTTCAGATGTGGCGCTTGGCTGGGCTCCCTTTCATGCTGCAGGTACTCGTCCTGATTAACACCAGCAAAAGGCAGGTGTTAGATCCCTGCTGCTACCGCGGCTTATCGCCTGTTTTTGGTTCGCATCGCAGATCTGGCAGTTCGTTGTGAAAGTGGTGTTGTGGTTTTTTCGTGTGTTTTTGCACGGGAACGGCTACTCTGCATCTCATTAGGGTTAGTTGGTGGTGTTCACCGCGGAGATAAATTTTGGGGCACTTGTCGCGGGAATACTGGAGATGTCTGCAGTTTGCACCCGCTTGTGAATGGGGTGTTAAATCTATCTCCACTTTTGATGGGTTGAGGTGGAGATAAATAGGTGGTAGGTCCTTGTGAATATGCCCCAGTGAGTATAGAGCCTTCATGCAATTTTAGCCCTGGTGAAAATGTGCAACTTTTTTTGCAGGGTAATAGGCTGAGTTACTAAATCAGTGATAAATTAAAAAAATTAAGATGTTTTTGGAAACTATTTGGATCGATACCAGGGATTGTTAGTGCACTAATCCCAAGTTTTATTGGGATTTGAAGAATAACCAGCCACATTGCTAAACTGTAACGCCAGACTGGTAGTTGCTGTATAGACGTTCCAGGCTAGCTGGTGAAAACTGTAATATCTTCCTCAAACCCTGATGTGTTTAAGCTATCTGCACCGAGAGCCGCTTATAAGCGTGTGCTTTAGTAATAGAAATATAGCATAGCATTGTACAGAAGACAATTGACACAGGACAACAGTTCTTGGCACTCCTCCCCTGACAACAAATTCCAACCTCCCGCTTGAAGGTCACAGGATCCATTTCCTTTCTTTCTAGCAGACACATCATACTGACATGTTAGCACTGCTGCACATTCCAGCTTTGGAAGGATATCTTCCTGTAGGTGGTGCGCAGGAACATGGCAGGCTTGAGCCTGGGGTTGGGGAGTTTTGAGTCTAATAGAATCTATCAAACCTAGACAGTACATGTAGACTTTTTGGTGCAGGTTTACCTTTTGTAGAGCTTTTCTATGCACAATTGAAAATGTTTGCAGAGAGTTTATCTGCAAGTTTCCCTTTTATGCAGAGGTTAAACTTTTGGGTACCACGGAACTGTGCTGGAGAAGAATACTGCTTTCTGCCGTGTATATCTAATGCAGAGCAATTTTGTTGGGTTAAATAAGGATACCTGAAACACAAAATCCCACAAAATGCTAAATTTTCACACAAAAGTGTCAAATCAGAAAACTTTGCAAATTACAAAGTTTTCCATGTGATGGCAGCAAAAAAGGTTTGCAGCTTTGCTCACTCCTAGCTAAAATCGCTTAGCTATCAATAGTGTAGCAGGTGCAGTGGCACTAGAGCCCAGGGGTTAGAGTGCCCATTGGCTCCCATTTTAACTATTTTTACTGCCAAACCAGCAGATGAGGGTCAATTTCTTTTTCCTGCGTTAGGGTCCATTATCCCCTTGCAATGCCACCGGCCATAGCAGGTCTGAGGTTTAGTGAGGTTTTGAATGATGCCACCCTTTATATATGATTGAGCTGTTGAAGGAAAGATTGCACTGCTTCAGAAGCCTAGCAGTGGCAGCTGCTCCAAATGGGGGGTGGTGGGGCAATACAAACGTGAACGGGGGGTGAGGGGGAAATAATAATAAAAAAAACATTTACTCTCCCCTGCACCCGCCTCCTCGGTGCTCCTCTCCCGATGCTGGTCACACTGCACAGGCTCCCAGGGGGCAATTACAGCGCTGCTCTCATGCTGGTAATACCATCATGAGAGCAGTGTTGGGATTGGCCTGAGCGGGCTGACTTGATGCTCGCTCAGGCCCAGGGAGCTAGGGGTTTTTTCAACCCGGCTGTGTGACACAGCTGGTTTGGAGAAACATGAGTGCGCTTGTCAGTTTGGCTGGTCTAAGACTGCCGGCCAAGCATACATGTGCACTTACAAGTGCCCAACACTGCTCCCTAAAGCGTGACGCTCATCAGGATGGCTCGCCCTAACCTCGGCTGGCAGTAATGAAAAATAAAATGATAATAACATGGTCTAATTATCATTTTATTTTTCAGTGGGGCGACGCTCCTCCGCCATAATGGAGTAGCCACCCCTGAAGCCTAGTACAGGGTAACATTCTTTCTTATCATTGCAGCCCCGAGTGTCGTGCGTCACCTGTTGCTATAGCGCCGGGACACCTCCTTGGAGGTAGCTGTTCGCGCTCTATAAATGGCTGTATTATTATTATTATTATTATTATTATCCACCAACCCTGACCCTGTTTGCATTTACCGTGGCGAGTTATGTGCACCTAGGGCATATCAAGTACCACTGTAGCTTCTTACCAAGCATTTGACTACCGTGGGCCAACATCTCAAACAGTGAGAGGGAGAACTTTTTGCAACCTGGCAGAAAGAAAGCAGCAAACATTGTTTAAAAAAAGAAGTGTACCCAGAAAGGTTATAGACTGTTCACCGAAAATGTTCCCAGGCAAGCCATTTTGAAACCTAGCAGAACAATTCTGCACCCTCAGCTTAAATAACTGAGTACAGAAAGTAATTGTGCAAACGTTAGCCTGGAGGGATTAAATAAATACCCCGCGGATATCGGTCAAAGTCTGAACAGAATATCCCCAGACATTAATAGGCTGTACATGGACTGTCTTCAGTGCGTGCTTTGCAGAAATCCTTTCAACATGCAGCCGATGGCAGCGATGTTAAGTGCAGAGGCACACTGGGAGTCAATGTGCAGCCTGCCGGATGGAGTGTGTGTCTGAGCGGGGCTATAAATAGATGGCGAAAGGTGGCGGGGTTGGTGCCCTTGTCTGCAGTCTCTTGATTCCAATAAGATCCAACAAATTGGAATCCGTCTGCGCTTCACCTGTGCTTGTGGACACCAGCACTGATTTTCAGGGACCGGGACTTTATATTTTATCATCAGACTTTAAGCCATAGCAAAAGCAAGAAAGGAAGCAAAAGACGAAGGAAGGAGAAAGAGACAAATAGGAAAACAGTGGCATCTGGAGAAAGCAGAGATGAAAATGAACATGTAAAAATGGAGTAAAGAGTTGGCCAGGGTGAAATTTTAATTATGTTGCAAAACATTCCTAACATTTTGCATTATGTAACAATGGCAACATTTCTTTGAATTTTGCATTGTGCAACTTCTTGCAATTGTTTGCATGTTTGAGGCTCATTCGTGCCGAAAATTTATCGCAGAGGCACCTTTTTACATCAAGTTTGTGCTTGCATGGAAACAAGTCACATGAGATACTTGCCGATCAGTTTTCGCTCTAGAAGTATAATATTGTAAATGTGAATGATATTTGGCATAACGTTTTCAAAAAACAAGTACACAATTCTGCACATCTCTACAGAAGTGTAGGGTAGTGGAAAAAAAGATGCGCAAGTGTGAATCAAGTCTAGGGGCCGTATGTATCATTCAAAATTGCGATCGCAAACGCCGAAATTCGCAGAATTTCGGCGTTTGCGATTGCAATTGGGCTTAGTGTTATGCATTAAAGAAAAACTGCCTCATAAATTAAGGAATCGCAAAATTTGCGATTCCCTACTTTACGATTGCATTTAAGGAATCGCAAATTGCGATTCCTTAAATACAATGTAAGAAGCACCGAAAAAGTTCTATTTGGCCTTAAGGAATCGCAAATTACCACCAACTTCAAGTTGGTGGTAATTTGCGATTTCTTTAAAAAATGCATTTTTTTGCATTTTTTAAAGTGCCATGTGGCGCACGTGTGCCACATGTGCACACATGCACATTTCAGGAGTGCAACAGGGTGTCCTTTTGACACCCTGGCACCCTTGTAATTGCATTCTCAATTTGCGATTCTCTAATTGAGAATCGCAAATTGAGAATGTCTTCCCATTCATTCCTATGGGCCTCTAGGCCCATAGGAATGAATGGGGAGGTATTCCTTAATTGCGAATCGCAATTTGCGATTCGCAATTAAGGAATATGTAGGATTCGCAAAATTATTTGCAGATCCTACATACATAGCGTTTTGCGATTCTCAAATGGCGATTTGCAAAAAATCGCCATTTGAGAATCGCAAAAGAACATTTTCATACATATGGCCCTAGGAGTCCAATAATTGAGGTACCCCGTCTTTCGACCGTTCCCAGAGAAAGCTTTGAACCCCTGTTCTTTGTTTCAATTAAGCAGTAAGGCCAGGGCAATGTAAACTATCAGTATTTGGGAAGAGACTGGATGTAGCAGAGAAATGACAACGAGCAATGGTACAAGTCCACCAGAGGCGCATGTGAAAGGCTGGACATTGTTTTCATATTTAAGTGTCATAACAAGTTCTTGTTCTGTTTCCAACAATTAATATTGCTCGCTCTGCTCTTGCTCACAGTGTTTTATTATGATGTGCTTTGTGTTGCCATGAGGATAAGTCAGGGAATGAGGCTGGTTAGCAGTAAACAAGCATTGTTCACTGCTGCCCTGTAATGATGCGGGGCCTGCCTGGGTCCACTGATTTAGTTGCTATCACTTCAGAACACGATCATTAGACTGTGTTCAGCTTTTTACAGGCACCTGTCCTTCATCACGCGACCTTTATAGTACCACATCCACCCTTGTTCTTTGTGTCTAGAACAGAGAATGGGGAAAGTGCCAAGAATGCTGCTTAAAAGACATTCTTCCGCTACAATGGCATATGTCTATTTTCGAATGTGAACTGAAGTGCTTTTAAATCCGATTCTGTGTTTTGCACCATTCTCATTTGCCCTTGTATGAAAGAATGCATCCATATAGATTTACGTAATGCAAACCTAGCTCCAAAGCAACGGAGCGCTCTACTGTTTCCATCCATGCTATTTAGCACAGTCCTAAACCTTAAATCAGATTATAGATGCACCTTCTCTTGTCAGCAAGATTGCTCAGTGAGTTTACACTCATTCCTGACATCTGCAGTGTTCAGAAGGTCATCTGTTCGAATCCCTGATAGGCTACTTAGCCCTCCTTTCATTCGAGATAGGTAAAATAAGTGAAGTGGATTAAAATAACACTTTCTACTTACAGCACTTAGAAACAGCAGAAGTGCAAATGAAGTGATATATAAAAACAAGTTATTCATTGGACTGCCTGTTTGCCTATTCACTGCTAAACTGTGCTATTGTGCCAATCTGTGATGGAGAAGGTTTTTATGGTCTGGCTTGACTGGGCAGCTGTCACCGGACAATTATGTGAGCATCACTAGAGAGGGTCTTTGGCTCCACCCACATGTTGAGAACCAGTACATGTTTTGATTGGGCAGAAGTTATGTGCATCCACAAAAAAGTGCTTGCCCTCCATCCATGTACCAGAAAGGAGTAATTTAGGGCTGCCCACTTTCAAATCTGCGGGCAAGCTGGCATGAGCGCTGGTTGGTAGGCAGGAGGACCTAGTGAGGAGGGTAGCAGAGGAGAGAAAGGCCATTGGGCAATGGTAGGACTGCCAAGTTAGAGACCTATGAGCTAAAGTAATGCTATTTCCCAATGAATTGTGACAAGAAGCTTGGCTAGGACAGTGCACTGCTGAACTTTTGGACAGAGTTGAAGATTATGTGCCATGGAATATATGTCGTTATAACGCATGCAATACATCGCATGCCATTACAACGCGGTCGTTACAACGACTGCGTTGTTACATCGCATACGATTACATCACAAGTCGTTACAACGACTTGCTGTAGGGGGCGCGCTGGACTTAGGAATAGTATAATTTACTATTCCCACTCCAGTTTGTGCAACAGCAGGGAAGGTGTTCGATTGTAAATCCAACACCTTCTACCCCCTACAGCAAGTCGTTGTAACGACTTGCGATGTAATCGTATGCGATGTAACAACGCGGTCGTTGCAACGACCACGTTGTACTGGCATGCGATGTATCGCATGCAAACTAAACGATGTCTCCCGTGCCATGTCTGTTGGACATTTGGTGGTGGAGGTTACTAAGCCTGGGCGGAGTTTCACTCCGTGGAACTCTGCGAAGGGCCAGGAAAACTCTGCCTCGCTCCGCAGAGATCCACCAGCGGCGAAGTCTGTTAAGTTGAGCTGCTTGCACTGATTTTTAGCACCATGAGTTTGTTCTGTGCTGTAAAATCAGTGCGGACTGCACTACGCATTGCGCCAGAGGGCGCTGTGGCTTTCTGCTGCTCGAGTAGACATTCTACTAGAGCAGCAGCTTCCTCAGCGCGACCGCCTGTATTGAGAAATCTCGCCGGGAGGAGGTCTAGTGCGCATATTTTCTTGCAAGCACTCGCCAACTTAACGTTGGCGAGCCGCTTGAGAGAAAAAACCTCGCTCCGCATCATTTCGTAGAGTTTCTGGGAACTCCGCACGGAGTGGGCAAAACTCTACAAACTCCGCTGGGGGAGCGGAATCCTTCGGCCACCCCTAGCTGTTCTATTCACCAAGGCAGTGCATGGTGTATGCAGCTCTTAAAGGACAGGAAGAAGGGAAAAGGCTCTGGATGTGAAATAAGAACAGTGCAATCTCGAGGAGATTTGTATTGGTACATTTCAAGACCATGGTGGTTGGGCCAGGCTAATTGAATTCAATGTAATGCACTCTCTTGGAAAATAGGAAGGGTTTTTGAGCTCTCCCATTGGGTGCCACTTCTCAGCAATGGTGGCAGTGTGTGTTTAGCAGCTTACAATTGTGTGCATGTGTTTGAATGTGACCAGTAGTTACTAGTAACCTGCACCATCATGTCCAACAGATACATAGGTTCCTGACACATCCGCAACACCAAAGAAGTTCCTACCTCGAGATCTCTCCGGTGCGTGAAAGAGGGGAAAAACTGCCAACCGTGAGGAAGAAGTGAAAAGGGTCAGTAACTGTCAGTGCAAAAGGACTCAGATGAGCATTTGCCTGTACCGTCTACTTACCAAAGAGATAAGAACGACAGTAAGTAGCCCTAAAACAGGATGCTGATCGTTTAATCAATAGAGAAAGCGTAGAAGTGTTCCAGCAGTTCAATTAGGAGAAGTACCAGAGACAGAGGTACTGTTTAAAGAAAAGGAAGGCATTGGAACTGTAGGGAAGAAGGATAAATGTTTCATGTTGTATCCTGAGTATATTGTTAAGAGCATTGGGGATCATGCTTGAAATGTAGTTTGTGAGAAAGTAGGTCATTTCAGAGCACTCAGATAATGCATATGTATAAAGTTTTCTCATTGGGAATAGATTTTTTCATAGTTATGGCATACTATACTTAGCAGCACTGGTTATGATGTTTTGGTCTGGGTTCTGTAATTTCAAATTTGCATGTATTGTAATGCATATGGGAGTTTAGGCATTTTGTTTTGCATAAATTAATATGCAACACAGGACGGGGAAGTTATTGTCGTGACTGCTTGTAAGCTGTGAAGTATTTTCGGTGAATGTGTTTGTGTTCTAATGTGTAATGTTTGGATATATTTGTTTGGAAGTTATTTATATCAAGGTGGGTATAGTAGCTGTGAGAAATTTCTGTGATGATTCTAATAATTTAGCATGAGTACAGAAGATTACCTACAGATTTTTGTGTCGACGGATGGAGATGGTGTCACTATTTTATGTGCACTCATGGATGTTACATACAAATCCAACTGTGGTATGCGGTATGTGTATGGAGATTGCATATGACTGGATTAGATGTCATATATGGATGGAGATTGTGGCCAAATTTGGCTTACATATTGTGTACTTATAGAGATTGAGTATTGGTTCATATTTGTGTTCTGCACATATGGAGCTTGTGTATAGAAGCAGATCTGTGCTGTTGTGTACATGAGGACATTGCACACAAGTACATATTTGTGTTCTGTATGGATGGAGATTGGGTATGAGTGTTTGTTGCATCTGTGTTACCTGGATAATTTATTAATAGTATTATAGATGTCAGGAGACAATATGTATGACTGTTGCTTTGATGCCAGGTTTTGTGTTGGAAACTGGTCAAGGGAGTTTTGAGTTGAGGTGATATACATTTAAAATGGCTGTTTTTTGTGTTATTTGTGCCTCAAATTTGTAGACTTGGGGCAGAAGGCTTGTAGGATCCGTGCCCTGGCTGTCCTGTGACTGGGCATCCGTAACTACACGTTCTGCGTGTATAAAGATTGTGTGGCCTCATTGGGAATTTGCAGACTTGGTGGTAGTGCCTCGTGTTCAAGAATGTTGCAAAACTTGCAGTTCTAGGACTATTGTGCAATGTTAGTCACAACCTAGTTATTGTCTTCTTTGTTTTTCTTTGAAATGAGGTGTAGACAGTCTACTGTCTTGTTGAGTTGTGAGGTTTTCACTGACCCGTCACAAATTTACTGTTACTTCTATTTGTTGTCTTTGTGTGTCTGCCTGGCTGCTGGAGAGTTTAACCGGTTGTTCTGAGGTGATTGTGTAAAAAAGACACGTTGGTGATTGAGATTGATTGTACTGTATATGCAAGAAAACATGTTCTTTGTTTTGCTGTTTGTAAGAAAGGCAGGTGTGAGTTACATTTATCCTTCCCTCAGCAAATGCATACCTGAATATGACTTAATACTTGACATGTCAACGAGCTAAAGGAGAGATGTGTGAATTATTATAACTAGTGCAGTGTAATGAATACACCCCTATAAAGGTTACCCCTTTATAGTGATAAATTATGATACTATAAGAGGATTTAAATTGCACCAATAAAGGCATTTTTGTAAATCTCCTGGATCCAGCTAAAATATTTAATCATTATTTATAAATCCGTGGTCTGCGCCCTTTAGTGAAATGTATTGTATTGTATATATACTTTTATGGTCATATTGGCCGAAATAAAGTTTTCTGAACAGAACAGAATTATCTTTTAAGTGTATTGTTGTATTAACTAGTGTTGCCTCACATTCCAACATAACTGTGAAAGAGCACACCCCAACCAGGGTGCTAAAGAGCGTTATGTAGTAATCAGGTCCACGCAGGTAGGATGTAGTTCATGAAGTTTTATTGAAGATAGTTACATGTAGATATGTTCCTATGAAGCAGCCCCACCAGGAGCAGCCTGCCTGCTGCTCAGCCCATTCTCAACTCTCACACTTCACCTCACAGGCACCCAACATTCCAATCTGCATAATCACTCCAACATTCCATGCAGCACACAGCACATTCACACTGGCTGAGCAGGTGGTGAAAATGGCAGAACATTAAACATGAGCAGGATACTACATATCCCCCTTTCTTATACAACAGAGGCATAAGTCCTGTACCTATAATAACATATACCAATAAGAACCCAAGTAAGGAATAAATGAGAGGAACACTAATGCAACAGAAGAAATGTAATGGAAGTGAACAAATAGAGAAAATAAAGAGGAAGCAATGGATAAATGTACACAAATAGAAATGACCTATCCTCTCCAACAAAGAATTACAAAAGAGAAAAAAGCAGTGATAAGGCATAATAAACAACGAGTAAGCAGAAAAACAAAAATGCACCAAAGGCAACCCCCAAACACACCCACTGGCCAGGAAGGCATGCAGGGAAGGAAGACATAGCATGATCCAAACTGAAGACAGGCTGCAAACCCAGACACACAAAGTAGAGGAGAGGGGATCTCCTCCTGAAAATAGGAGAAAGAGAAACACACTACAATAAGGAAAAAGCTATGGACAAAGGAAGAACAACAATCAAATATAGTCCAGGTACCAAGGATGAAAAGAAAAAGTAACATCACAAGGAGAACTGAACAAGTGAGAAAACAGGGAAGAAGAGAAGGAAATACAAACAGTATCACTCATCCTCCCCCAATTTCAAAATGAGATATAATACAATGGTACCATAACATTACAAGTAAATGAACAGCAAACTCTAAGCATAGACTAAAACAAAACTGTACCCCAGCGGGGGATTACTCATGTAGAGGATAGTGAAGAGAACTATGTAAATGGGAGAGACACCCATCAGGACAGCCCTCAAGAGGATAACCACTGTCAGAGATGGGACACCCCCCCATAAGACACACCCTAAGTAAGGGTAATAATGTACCACACGTTCATGTAGATGGGACTAAAACCCATGACCTACCCCTGACATAAGGGTGTTAGCTAATGTAAATGGGACTGAAACCCATGACCTACCCCGAGACGTAAGGGAGGTCAGCTGAAGTTAATGGGACTGACACCCATAACCTACCTCGTGACCTGAGGAAGGGGGGAGAATTTTAGAGGGACTGACACCCATAACATACCCCCACGCATAAGGGAAGAAAGATAAGGTGAATGGGACTGACACCCATAAGCAGGTACCCTGTGTAAGGGTTGTGAAACATGAAACCCATGTGAATGGATAAAAAAACATTAAATAAAGTGTACTGCGTGTAGGAGGCGTAAAAACCAAGTAGACACTAAGACTAGATGCTACAGAGAGGAACAAGTAACGTTGAAAGACTCCTCAGACAGTACTGTTGTACAAACTACACTGCAGGTTCGCTGAGCCAAGCTACAGATTAATTCCCGGAGGCGTACTGACTTTAGCAAGCATGTTGCAAATACAAAGAATAAAATTGCCTACAAAGTCAAGTAATGCGACTTTACAGGAACACAGGTTGTGATAGATCATAGTACTTCTTTCCCATAACGTGACATAAAGCTAAAGAAATCATGCCTAAATACACCTGTAAAACGCATTAACGTCATTACTATAACTGAAACAGGAAGTCTTTTGCTTTGCAACAATCGTATGCCGGAAAATGGGGTCACGATCAAGTCCCCTGAAGCTGTGTGCCCATATGCACTTCCATCTCGAAGAAGTGTCAAACGCCATTGAACATGATGTGTCTTTCATCCTGGGTTGACTTGTGCGTGGCACACTAACCAAAACAAAAAACACACGAGTCAGGGACAAAGAGTTCTCCTGCATACCTTTTCACAGCATGGCATGCAGCAAAACACACAAGTCAGGGACAAAGAGTTCTCCTGCATACCTTTTCACAACATGGCATGAGGCAAATATGTGAATGTGCCTTTCGTCGGCGACGATCCTTGGCATACGGCAAAGACGTGACTGTGCCTTTCGTGGGCGACGATCATTATGGACCTTAACTTTTACACTAGATAAAAAAATGATCAAACATGGCGGCACGTACTGTACGCAGCGCTGGGTGGGTCCTGGCGCGCTCGTGCGCCAAACTTTGTCACTCAGTGAGTTCTATCGCCGTTGGCGGTCGTGTCGTCATGGAGGGCTCTCGTGGTCGCGATGATCCGCGCGCTTCGCAGAGTGAGGTAAGCAGCATGCGCATGGTCTAGCAACCGAAACAACGGTTGCAATGGCCACTATACTGGCAGTTAGTTGTAGTAGAAGAAGAGAAAAACTGACAAACTCACCTCAGCTTGTGCAAAACACACAGCAAACAGTCCTCTCCGTCCACCGGCACCAAGACAGAGATACACACACAAACGGAAAGTCAGCCAACACGATGTGTGTCGAGAAAGTTGAACTCCTGACCAGCGAAGACCGTCCCCACCTCAGAAACATGACGTGACCAAACACTGCAGCCACTTCTGGTACCATTCCTCAGGAAATTAAGTAGAATGTGCTCAGGATCACACAATGTAGCGAGCGCAAACCACAACGTCAGCCGCAAAGTTCCCTGTCAGACATAGAAAACTTTAAAAAATGAGCTTAAAGTAATACGCAGGCAGACCTTTCACGACAACATCTTCTTACCACCGTTTGAAAATCATGGTGAGATAAACAGCTGCCAGAAAGTTGTAGAGAGCGTACTACAGACTGCAGTGGTAAATCCAAAGTTCATGAAAATGTCAATGAGTGCAGCACGCTTAGATTGGGGCTGTCTGACGGAAAGACACTGGTGGGGCTGCAGGGCATTGCGCTTCATTTTAACTTGTTTCTTGTTGACGTCTTCTTTATTCTGAAAGGAACATCTTTCTTTCTTTAGTCGTCTTTGTTGTACTGTGAAGAACATCTTGATATCTCGCTTTTTCTTATCTGTGGATACCTCCTCTTTCTAGTATACGTTACGTTGCCTGCATCTGTAGACTCTGTAGGAAACTTCATCTTCAGGTCCTCTTTTGTTTGCCAGATCCCATCCTCGTCGCCAAAATAATGTAGTAATGAGGTCCACGCAGGTAGGATGTAGTTCATGAAGTTTTATTGAAGATAGTTACATGTAGATATGTTCCTGTGAAGCAGCCCCACCAGGAGCAGCCTCCCTGCTGCTCAGCCCATTCTCAACTCTCACACTTCAGCTCACAGGCACCCAACATTCCAATCTGCATCATCACTCCAACATTCCATGCAGCACACAGCACATTCACACTGGCTGAGCAGGTGGTGAAAATGGCAGAACATTAACATGAGCAGGATACTACACTTTAGTTGATCAAGGGTACAGATGTGGCTTTTTTAATTTATACCTATATGATGAGAGCAAGCAAGAACAAACACATCAAATTGTATAAATTGAAATATTGAAAGGTCCTGAAAAGTTCAGATTTGTACATCTACATATACAAAATAAAGAGAAATCAGCAGTGATTCCTTCATTAAAAGAACATGCAGGATGGATTAAAACTAGAAGGAATTAATATTGGTTTAGTGCCATTTGCTACATATATTGAGAATGTCAATAGACTTTTTATTGAATATGAAACATGCCCAGCCTCCCCAGGCACTGCCTGAGAGGCCAAACAGGCTGCTCAGACCAATCACGACACTGTTCCTGCAGCGTCGAAATTGGCTGGCAGAGTCGGAAGCCTGGGTGCTTCTGGTGCAGGCTGCAGGCAGCAGCTGGGAAGACAACAAGAAGACTGAGGAGAGGCGCTCGGCGGATGCAGCAGCAAAGCAGTTAAGTTTATTATTATTTTTTTCATCCCGACCAACCCCCGCCCCACCATCCCCATTCAGAGGCAGCCGCCACGGATCCCTAGGTCTGATTAGACACCAAATTAATGCACAAAATAATTTTTTGCATGTATAGATAATCGGGATTGATCTTTTTAGAACCTTTTGTTACAGAACGGATTAATCATACATTTCAGCTTATTTTGTTATAGTTCGCTCTCAATATATGTATATTTTAATATTAATTTATCTACACCATTGCTCAACTAAATTTGTTGATATGTGAATAATGTAGTGCTCTCTAATCACAAGAACATATAAATTCAGAAAACAATTTCACCTTCCTTTAAGTTATACATCCCAAACAGGTTGCTCTCCTAAAGATTTCTTATATATTTCTTGAGTGCAGCCATGTCATATATAAAATCTTTGGCACCTCAGCCTTTCTTGTCTTTGAGATTGAATTCAAATAAATTATAATTCCATTATTTTGAATCGAAGTCTTCTTCTGAGAATTCAGTAAAATTAAAATATATGTTTTTTTATACAACAAGAGATTCAATGTACTGTGGTTATATCTGTGATAGGTACTTCTTATATTTGATGTTGTTAAATGTGTTTAATTTTTTTTGTACTTCCTAAGTTTATTGTCAGTGCCATAAAAACACAGAGGGGCATATTTATAAGGCCATTGCGCCACAGGAGCATCACTTTTCCGACGCTTCGGTGGCGCAATACCCTGCTCTATATTTACAAAGCAGCGTTAAGCCGCTTTGCATGGTTTAACGCCGCCTTGTAAATATCGTTCACTTTGACGCACGTATCTGCATCAAAGGGGCATGCAATGGGTGCTGCTGTGGGCGTTCCAAACCAAAACCCATTGCTTTTTGATGCTGACCCAGATCTACAAGGGTGTGTAAATCTGAGACAGTGCCAAAAACGCCATTAAAAAGCATAAAAGTACTTTTATTTCTCCTTGTTTTTTGCTATTTCTATGTGTAGTGCATTCTGCAGCACACATAGAAGGAGCAAATTGCCATTAATGATTGTTTATCAGTGTCAAGAGACACCTTCCTATACATAAACAATGATCCCTGCAACGCAAGCACCCTTGCACCATGGCGCAAGTGTGTCTGCATTGGCGTGAGTCAGCTTCTTTAGTGCCGGCACAGGGGAAAACACAGGGGTGCGTTGTATTCTTCTAAATACGGTGCATCCCTGCGTTTTTGAAATTACGCATTGTGGCGCAGTTAAATTACTTGTAAGCCACACCACTTCTTTGTAAATATACCCCTGAGTTGGCAAACTCATATAAGAAATATCCACTTCAAGCACAACAAAAATTATTTTCTTAAAAAATATAAAAAGGAGAACCACAAGGGGTGTGCAAAATTCACGTAATTTACTATAAAGTAAATAAGCAAAACTTCCCAAAATTATGCGAAATTGCATAATTACACAAAAGGTGTCTCAAGCACATAACTGATGTGAAGACTCATTTTGCATAAAAAATAATACAAAACAGCAATTTTAAATAGGAAGAACAACCTTCTCTAGCTTGCTCCTAGATCTTCCTAGTTGTGTTCCCCAATCCAACACCATCCATCCAAACTTTGTCCATCTTTACAATTTTTTCAATTTTCTTTTCACCTTTTTTCTTCTTCTTTCCTCACCTCTGTGCTTTATGTTTCATTTTTTCCCTATCCGTCTGTTTTGGTTGTTTGCTTGTTACCCCCTGTTGGAACTGGCCCTTTTTGCAAGGTCATCCCCAAACATTTTGACTTTCTCCGGTATATTTTCTGACCCTGTTTTTGTTGGTTTTATGACTCTGGGCACTTTACCACTGCTGATCAGTGCTAAAGTGCATGTGCTCTCTCTTGTAAACTTGGTAAGATTGGTCTACACCTGTTTGGCATATTTAATTTGGCTGTAAGTCCCTTGTACAGTGGTATCCCATACACAAAGGGCCTGTAAATTAAATGCTCCTAGTGGGCTTGCAGCACTGCTTGCGACACCCGCCAAAGTTGCATTTCAAACCTGTCTCAGGCCTCTGCCGATGCAGGGCATGCATGCGCAGTTTACTGCCCCAGTGACGTGGCATGTAAAGTGGTTGCCACGTCTGAAAACTTCCCTTTTACTACATATGTCACCCCTAAGGTAGGCCCTAGCTAGCCCTATGGGCAGGGTGCTGTGTAGGTAAAAGGTAGGACATGTGCCTTAACTGTGTGGCATGACCTGGTAGTGATAAACAGCCTATTTAGTTCCTCACTTCTGTGATGCTGCCCTCTAATAGGTTTGTTTTGGGAATTCCCTGATATGTGTTTCAGTTGTAATTTCTAACAGGAGAGGGGTAGCGTGACCATGTTTGGTATGTTTGGAATAGGAGTAATAAATTCTGGTTATTGGTGAAGGCAGATTTGTAATTACTATTTTAGAAATGCCGCTTTTTAGAAGTGGGCATTTCTGTGTGCTTATGAGTCTTTGTGCCCTCCCCGGATGTGTATTCACCGTCTGGTTTAGACTGACAGGAGAAGCGGATGTGCATTCACTGTAGACAGTTACAATGGGGTTGAGGTGTGTCCTGCCTTTCCTGGGTGACTCAGCGCTGGGCTGAATAGACCTTGGCTGCATTTAGATGGGTGGGAGGAGCTTTCCTTGCACCTGAATAGGCCTGTTCTGAATTTAGAGTGGTGGGAGTAGTTGCAACTGCACAGGGGTGTGCTTGACTTTCACAATGCTGTCTATGCCCCCCTGTAGTGTGTCTGGGGCAAGGGCTTGGGATGTGAATGGGGGTGTTGTGCACTTCTAAACAGTGTTTGAAGTGCCCCCCAGAATAAAGACTTTTTGAACTATACGTACAGGGACTGTGGCCCCATATTTTAGACACTGCGTGGATTTGTAACCAGACGCTGCAGGTTCTGTATGCTGCCCCAGAGGATTGCTGTGGTGCAAGGCAACCGCCATCTGGACTTGTGCTGCCTGCTGAATGGACTGTCTCTTTGCCTGCAAGGGCCCTGTGTGCTGGCATGAGCCTTCTCCCTACTCAGGGCCCCCAGTGATATCCCAGGGCTTTTTGGCTTGCCCTGTGTGATTTGAAACAGCTCCTGGTGAGCGCTGCGTTCTTCACCCCTTTTTGGTTGTTTAAAAAGAAACGCATGGTAAGTACTTTTCTCCTACTCACTGGGCCTGCCTCTTTCACCTGCTGCGGGCAGCCCAAGGCCCTGTGCTGCAGTGGCTGTCTGAACCGAAGCATCCTAGAGTGGGTGGAGCGCTTCCCTGTGTGTGGCGCACTCCCTCGTTTTGACCGAGCTGTACTGGAGTCGGGAGGGCCATGTCGAGGCATCCGATCCCTTGCAAATCTGACTGCGGCTAGAGAGGCGGGGCCACAGCAGCATCGTGAGAACCACACCAGGAGGGCTACAGCCAGAGACACGGGCCCCACTGCCAAGGCCCGCCATCCTCTGTTGCGCAGAGATTTCCTGGGGCCGAGAGATTTGCCCCTACGCTGGGAGAAGCCTCAACCAATGTCATGTATCTCCTGCCCTGCCCACAGGGAATCCGGGATCGAACAGGGCAGGTGCCAACAGCCGAGGTGAGAGCATCCCTTCACCCACGCTGACAGGCGGGAGGCCGAGGCAGGTCTTTCCTCTTGGTTTGCGGTGTGGGTGTGCCACATCGCGTCCTAGGGCATTTTTGGTGATTGATGGTCTGCAGATGCACTGCACGGACACGGGCAGCTTCCTAATAAAAATTCTGCAGGAGGGGTACCCAACGAGTTCTCCCCAGTGATTTTTACCTGCTTTGGCATTCTTCCCAGAGAGCCCTTGCAGCTGTGCCGCACGATCGCGGGCAGCTGCTTCATTCCGCACATACCTTTGGAGGGCACTGGAACTTCCGTTGGCAGGTCGGGGTAAACCCGAGGCGGAGGTCCCGATCCTCTTTGGCCCCATAAATTACTGCATTCACTGTCATAGATAGGTAGGAGGCCTGGACACCTACGTGTGGAGGGAAATAACTGTATCATTTCTAATAGAGGTGCGAGTACTTCAGTGCCCTGTATTTACCGTGTGAGAGTTGATGCCCAGTGTTTACAGTCAGCATATTTAGAAATGTATCGTGCTAACCGTGTTTGCTACATGATTTACGTCATGGTATGCCTCAGTGCTATATGGTGATTGCAGTGTTTTCTTGGGTGTAACTAGACAGGATGCCTACTGCAATTCAGGCCCTGATGTTTCATGATATGGGCATGTTCTCAGTATTTGTTATTGCCCTAATTGTGATATTATGACGTGCAAGTTATGAGTATTTACCTCAGTGCACTGAATGTGATGTTATGACCACTGCCTTATGGCAGAGTGATTTATGATCTAAGTGATGTCATAACAATCGCCTGGTTGGTGAAGTGATTATGTGATTTGTGGTCTAATGGGTTTCATGTATAATACAAAGGATATTTTTATATAACCTGGTGTGGAGTCTCTTTTTGTGGTGTGCCTAGTGTGTCACTGGTGTGTGTGTGTGTGTGTGTGTGTGTTGCGCTAACGCTTTACACATTGCCTCTGGGATAAGCCTGACTGCTCTGCAAGCTACCAAGGGGGTGAGCAGGGGTTATCTTGGGTGTGTAACGCTCTTGCCCTGAATAGAGTGGTGGGTTCTGCCTGGCTTAGGTGCGTACCCTTGCCAACCAGAAAACCCATTTCTAACACCCCCATACCCACAACTATGGGGATGGGGGTGCCAGTGCCGGCAGAGGCACGCTTCAGAAGACATAGGCTTGAGGGAGTTGTCCGGTGCCACATTTCTTTCTGAGAAGGAGCTGGCAGCACTTGTGTTTTTTAGTGCAGCTACACCTCCCCCTCTTTTTTGCAGCAGAAGACAGGTCTGGATAGGGCTACACCTTTCAGGAAAGAAAGAAGTACTGTAGGCAAATGCAGTGTAAGCTACACCACCTCACCGGAGTGGCACATATCTAGCAGCAGGCATTGCACCACCATGCTGATGAGACAGACCACAAGCAGGACCTGCTGAACTTGCTTTGGATTGGGGTGACGGAGCTGAAAGGTAAGTGATTTTACATATATATATATATATATATATATATATATATATATATATATATATATATATATATATATATATATATATATATCCACAACAGTGGTCTCGTAGCGACCACAAAATGAGGCGCACACCAGGAGTATTCTTTTATCCTTATATTTTTATTGCCAGCACGTGAAAAAAAACTCGGACAGATGCGTTTCGGCACGTACGCCTTCCTCAATGTCGGTGTGGCTCAATTTCATTCTGTTATTTAAAACAAACTAAACAAAAGAAGGAAGCAATTCATTGTCATTGAAATCAAAAAAGGCCTGAAAAAGATTCACAGTAGTATGTTTTTCTGTCTGCCATCTTAAAATGATTCGTATTTGAACACAATATAATCTTATGTTCAAAAGAGGTCCAAACATTATGATATCAAATGATATTGTAGCCATCTACGTTTGATAATCACCATTTATAGTCATGACACAAATCAATATATTTGTAAAATTAATGTCAAGATCAAGCATGATCTTATTCAACATTTTTCAATTGAGCCCTGAATGGGCAAACATGATTTTGAAGAATGTAATTAATTTGAATCTTTTTAGGTTGCATCTATTTCCTTTGGGGTACATGTCATTTGGTAATATGGGACCTTTTTTAATTTGATTCTAACGGGCAACGGGCACTTGATGTTCGGTCTAGAACTATTTTGGTTTCATATGATTTTATTAAATGTGTATCCACAATTCCTCTTCATTGTTAAGTCCCTTCAGACTTTTTGTTTGCAGTTCAATTATATACTTGGACTCAAGTGTCCTGAGTTTCTTTGTTCTATCCCCTCCCCTTTCTTCTCTTGATATTTGATCCAAACAGAAGAATTTGAGTAAGTTGGGATTACTTTTGTGATTTTCTTCAAAATGGCAGGCCACCGGATATGTATGATCCTTGTTTTTGATCGCCCGCATATGTTCCAACACTCTTTTTTTTTAGCAGGATGTATCATGCTGCCAACATACTGTTTCCCGCAGAGGCAAGAAAGACAGTAAACAATGTACTGAGAGTTACAGTTTAGCATCTCATTGATTCTCCTCTTCGTTTTCCTGCCAGGTATTTGGAAATCTTGGACTTTATGGCTGTTTTTACATGCCTTGCATCTCATGCAAGGATAAAATCCTGTAACTATGTCCCTGTTCTTTTGTCCTGCCACAAAGTGGCTCCTGACCAAATGGTCTTTTAAAGCAGAGCCTCTTCGGTATGTGATAAGAGGTGATGGTGGGATATATGGATCCAGAATGCTGTCATTTTTAATGACTCGCCTATTCCTGCGAAATATCTGGTATAATTCTGACGAGTTGGTTGTATAATCTGTGATCATTCTTATTTTTTGGTCCTCTTGTCTGTCTCCTGTTATTTTGTCCTTTTCTATTAAGCGTTCCTGTCTCTGCATGTTGTCTGATGTTTTGGCTGCCTCCTGTAGCATCTTCTCTGTGTAACCTCTTTCTCTAAACCTGTTTAAGGCCAAATCTTTTGATTTTGTATATTCCTCATCCGTTGAGCAATTGCGTTTAATCCACAGGAGCTCCCCATATGGGATAATGCTAATCACACTCTAAGGGTGGAAGCTACCTGCATGCAGTGTGCTTTTCCTGCAGTGGGTTTGCAATACAGAGTGGTTTGCAATGTGTTATCTTTGATATAAACCATGCGATCCGAATATGCTGCCAGTGTGTTACTAATACATTCTGTGAATTTTAAATTTAGGTCATTATTATTTAGGGCAGTGATATAATCCATCGCCTCTTGTCGAGTGCCCTTCCAAATAATAAAAAGGTCGTCTATATAGCGAGCCGAAAGAGTTATATTTTCCAGCCATTTTTCATTTGTGTCTGCCCAGGCCATGTGCTTCTCCCACCAGCCCACGGATAAATTCGTGTAGCTGGGGGCGAAGCACGTGCCCATGGCAGTTCCTTGCTGCTGTTGATAGAGCTCTCCTGAAAATAAAAAGATGTTATTGTTTAAACAGAACGATATTAGTTCTAGTAGCATTTCATTATGTTCCTGGAATTTAAGGGCTCTTCTATTTGGAAAAAAATGTATGGCTGCTAGCCCTTTATCATGGGAAATGCTTGTATACAGACTTGTTATGTCTAATGTTATTAGAAGCATATTGGATTCCCACTGAATATCTGTTAAAATCCGCAAAAAGTCTTTAGTATCTTTCACATATGAACTCAAGTCTTTTACAATAGGATTAAGGAAACAGTCTATGTATATTGACGCGCTCTCTAATAGACTGTTCTTTGAAGATATGATTGGACGTCCAGGAGGATTCACTGTGCTTTTGTGAACCTTCGGAAGATGGTAAAAAGTGGGTAACTCAGCATATTCACAATATATGAATTGAAAGTCTCGCTCCTCTAGAATTCCCCTTGTTTTCCATTTTATTAGAAGTCTGTAAAAGTCCTGTATGCTGTCCTCATACAAGGATCTTGTGATGGTTTTGTAGCCTCCTTCCACTGACAATTGTCTCAGTGCTTCTTTTTGACACTGCTCTTTATTAATCAGCACCACGTTTCGGCCTTTGTCTGCGGGCTTAATTATTAAAGTCTCATCATTTTTCAGATCCATTACAGCCTTCCATTGTTCCCTGGTAAGGTTTCTTTTAGTTAGATTGGGACCTTCCGCTTGCAATTTTTTCAATTCATCAATTATAATCTCCTGAAAGGTATCGCTTGCATCATGAGGAGTCTGTGGAATGAAGCGCGATTTGACTTTCAAATTACTGGTCCCACTTTTTTGTGTAATTCCTACGTCTTCAAGAAATTCTGCTGTGTTTCTATATTCCAATGTTCCTACATTTTGATTCAAGAGTTCTTCTAATTCTCCTAATGTCATCAGTGTCTCTAAGTCTTTTCCTGTTAGTAGATCAGTGATTTTCTTATTTGCGGTTGAATCCATGGACTCTTTTTGGGGTGCATCAGATGTATTTTCATCAACTTCAATTTCCTTATGTATTTATATAAGTCGATTCAGACTTTTGCATAATCAAATTGTACTGTTGGGCAAAAGGTTAGGCCAAGTTCCAGCACCCATAATCCATCTGATGTTAATTTTCTACTTGACAGGTTGACCACTTTTTGTTTATTGCTCATTACTTCCATTTCCCCCCTCGCTTGCTCTGTGTTCTTCGCTGATTTGGGGAATTTACTCTTTCCCTTCCTGCCCCTTCTTGTTTTTCTTCCTTTCTTTCCGAGGGGGTGGGTGCGCTGTAATGGACGTTGTCTCGCATGCCTGATTAGTTAATATTCGTGAAAATAAGTAAGCTCAATCTCCTTTTCCCCTCTTCTTGTTGTAGGTTCTCCTTATGATAATTCTACCTCTGATTCTGAGGTCTCTCTTGAGGTTGTATCAGTTGCAGTTTTTCCCAAATTCAATTATCTCCTGGGAGCATTGAATTTGTTTGCGAATGTCAAGATGTGTCCAGACTCATAATCTTGCTCGTCTCTGATAAATTTTGTTTGCTTCCTGTGTCTGATTGAGCTCTCGTAATCTGTTAGTCTCTTTTTCATTCGTTGTTGGAGCTCCTCCTTCAGGCTAGTGTCTTTATCTAAAGCAATGGCTTCCTCTAATCTCTTGATTTCTTCCAAGAGTTTTTGTCGATCACTCCATGCATATTTGATTAAGATTTTCACCATGCCTTTTGAAGATTCAGTCGTATATTCTGCCCATTCTTGTAATAATAATGGATCAGGGTTTTCACAAGATAGAGTTGTAGATATTCGTAAAATTAAAAAAAAAATATATATATATATATATATATATATATATATATATATATATTTTAAATTTTACTAATAGCTACAACTCCATCTTATGAACACCCTGATCCATTATTATTACAAGAATGGGCAGAATATACGACTGAATATATATATATATATATATATATATATATATATATATATATATATATATATATATATATATATATATATATATATATATCACAAAGGTGAACAGTAATCTTCAGCCAATAACGAGTGCATTTGCGGATAAATTGTTATAGAAAAACTTTACTGTGCAAGCCTCCAAGCACTTGGAGGCTTGCACAGTAAAGTTTTTCTATAACAATTTATCCGCAAGTGCACTCGTTATTGGCTGAAGATTACTGTTCACCTTTGTTGTTCCTTGTGTTGCGGCTCACCACCGCAGGAGTAATGCACCCGGGACGTGAGGTGCGGCGGCGGTGACTGAAAGTTTGGAAACACAGAAAGAGGAGTGTGGCAGACAGATCGGACTGCGGAGAGCTGCAACGGCCACAACGATTGCATTAATCCTTAACGCGGGGTCTGAAATTACCCACGCGTACAAAGCACCAGGAAAAACCCTTCACTGCCTAACTCGGGACATGCCGGTTGAGCGGGGTCGGAGGACGCCACAAGACTGACACTGAAGTGAGGTAAGGAGAAGGTGGGAATTGCTTCGTGGGTACTATTGAGTATAGTCGACATCGCAGTAAAAACGGTATAACTAACAAAGTTGAATTGAACCGCTTGGGGAATTGGGACTTTGTGCAGACCACTAAACAAATATTGAACCACCGTATGTGAGGAATTTTACGGCATATTCTGCTGTTTAGGTTACAACAGGAATACTGGGAATTGTAGTAATCTTACAAAGATGGAAGCAAGGGCAGCCAAACTAATGCGGAAAGTATGTTTCAAAAAGGAGCACCATCACTAGATAAAGAAGACCAAGTAGTCAATACAAATCTGGGCAAAAAAAGTATGAAACAATTATTCCTACAGCTGGAGAAATTACTCAAAAAAGAAATAACCAAGAGCTGGGAAATAATCACTTTAGAAAAGTACATTGAACTCGACCGAATTCCAAGGGGCCTGAGGATCTTTACACATCTAATCACCCTGACACCAGACCCGAAATGTTGGAGAAATGGGGTCGAAACAGTATGCAATGTTCGAAAAATATGGTACTAATAATCATCAAGTACGCGAAAAAAGATATTGAGGAATTGCACACTGCCATTGGAGAAATTGAGACACAAATTGCCATTATGAAACAGGAAGAGGTGGCAAAACAACTGAGAAAGGAAATGGAAAAAAATCTTGATAAACATGAGATGGAGGTTGAACAAAGGAAACAAAGAAAGTTTAAAAGGGACGAAAGAGATTATGAGACTGGAGCTATCCTGACCTTCGCTAGGAGGTTTGATGTGCTAAAGCAACAACTACACTCAGGAAAAATGACAATGGGAGTAACAACGACCGCGGCAAGTGCCGTCACAAGTGAGTCTGAATCTGACAAGAGTGAGGAAGAAAGAAATGTGCGAGTGGGAGGACGCACAACTACTTTTTTAGAGGAGATGAAATTAATGTATATCGACCAAAGAAACCCCAAAATCCAAGGAAGAGCACGGGCGAGGGAGAGCAAGGGGCAGAGACTTTCAGTCAAATTTAAGAAGCGAAGAAAAACGCAAAGAGGGAGTGGAAAAAACAAAGGGCTATCCATTGCGAAATTGTTTGCAGAAATAATTAATAGCAGGAATGACTGTCAAAAACAAAATCTAATAATCAATTTATCAGACTATACACTGAACCAACATGAAAGTAATGTGTTAAATAAAGGACTCTCCTTCTGCCCGGAGCGACACTATGATCATGTCGACACTAGAGTGGACATATACAAATTTGTGAGAAAATTGAAACTGGCTAAATCTGAGCATAATCGCAAAGTAGAGAACACAAAACAACAACAAAAAAAGAAACCACCAGAAACTAACCTCTCAATATCCGATATACCAATTCTAAGGATATCACATGATCTCATGCAGGGCGACACGGATGATGAAATGACAGACTCACAAGTATTAGAAGAGATGGATATCACAAGTGACAAAAAGACTATGAGCAAGTTTAAACCAAAGTCGAAATTCTGTCCAGTTCTGAGTCCCGGAAACAAAATAGACATATTCCATGACCTAGTGGTGTCGGACTTAGAGAGTATGGAGAAAACAACTAATGTAAATGGAAAAGAAAATCTAACAAAGGCAGAAAGGCAAGTATTAGAACATCTAATGAACAAAGAAGATCTGATAATAAAGCCCGCAGACAAGGGGGGGAATGTGGTGCTGATAAATAAAGTTGATTACATTAAAGAAGCCATGAGACAAATGGATAACAGGAACTACTACACAAAAGTGATGAGAAATCCATTGAATGACTTGACTCTGGAACTGGTGGCAAAAATAGACAAATGGCATTGAGAAGGATTGCTATCAGAAGATGAGAAGCTGTTTTTAATTAATGAAAGTCCAGTAATGCCAACTATATATTTCCTACCCAAGGTCCACAAAATCTTAAGGGATCCCCGGGAAGGCCAATAATCTCCAGCTGCAATTCATTATACGAACATTTATCGGAATATGTTGACTTTTATTTGGCACCGATGGTAACGAACTTAGGCTCCCATATTATAGACACTGGAGACTTCTTGCGATTATTAACAAACACAGAATGGCAGGAAGGGTACCATCTGGTAACCATAGATGTGGTGTCTCTATACACCTCAATCAGTCATGAGGTAGGCTTAAATGCCATAAGTTACTTCCTGAAACAAAGGAACATACAGGAGTTAAAGCACACCAGGATGCTGACTGAGATGATCGAACTATGCCTCAGAAATAACATCTTTCTCTTTAACAACCAAATTTACTCCCAAATATGCGGGACCGCAATGGGAGTTTCCTTCTCTCCAAGCTATGCCAACCTCACCATGGGTTGGTGAGAGAAAAGCATTGCTTGGAGAGAGGAAAATGAGACATCCACAGCTAAAATCGCACTATGGCTTCGATTTATAGATGATTTGTTTTTAATTTGGAACGGCAGCAGGGAAGAATTCATCAAATATATGCAAATTCTGAACGAAAATACTGTAGGCCTACAATTTATATATAACATCAGTAACCAATAAATACAATTCTTAGATGTCACAGTATATATCGAAAACAATCAAATTGAAACCAAGATATATAGAAAGCCTACGGCAACGAACAGTATACTGCACGGTGAAAGCTTGCATCTGCAACAGCTGAAGAGAAGTATCCCGTACGGGGAATTCATAAGGATGAGAAGAAACTGTTCAAATGACCGGGAAATGGAAAAGACTTTTCAGGAAACTGAAACCAGATTCGTCCAAAGGGGATATAAATATAGAGATGTGAAGCAAGGAAAGGAAAAGGCAAAACAACTGTCCAGAGTGTCCACACTTATGGGCAGTAAGGAAGGAAAACAAGAGGAAGAGGATAAGACTATCAGACTAATACTGACTTACAGTAAAGAAAATCACAAGATCATGGATATTCTGAACAGACACTGGAACTTTCTCAAGAAAGATCCAGATATTGGCAATATAATAGGAGAAAGACCAAGTGTAACATACAGGAAAGTCCCATCACTAAGAGACAAACTAGTCAAAAGCCATTTCTCAGCCAACGTGAAGAAAAATTGGCTAACTAATCAACAGAATGGCTTTGTACACTGTACCAAATGTAAGGCCTGCAAGATAGGTAAAAATGTCAAAGAAATGCTGGACTTCAAGGGCAAAATCTTTAAGACTGATGAAAAAATAACATGTGAATCAACGTATGTGGTATATGTGATCGAATGCCACTGCGGAATGCGGTATATAGGCAGCACGATATGCCCCCTAAGAAAACGGATTTTGGAACATCTTCGAGCGAATCAAAATGGGGATCTGTCCTATGCAATTGCAAAACATATGACAACACATAACAAGGAAGATCAACAAAACATCCGGTATTTTGGACTGGCATAGCTGCCAAGGTTTCAGATTGCTATGTGTGACGTTTTCATAATTTTAGGGAAATTATGAGTGACATTTCAACGACTATGAGTGACACTTTCTTGCGAGTAAAATCAAGCAATGAAAACGAGGGAAACATAAATATTAGAAATTACACCCATTTCAGCAACGCGACTGTGCCACCAAAAGCAAATTTTCATAGCATAGCAAGTCATTGCAACAGTAGGAGATCATGACGTACACCATAAACACGTTTTCAGGTTGTCCTCATATGCTATATACATGTTTTGCACGTCAGATTCCGTCCATTTAAGCTTACTGCGGGATTTTATTTTCTTCAGAAAAATCAGCAGTCCAGCCCGGCCACTTAGCCTGACAAGCCCACAAACAGACAAAAAAAAAAATATATCACCCCACACACAGACCTGACCTGCCATCTCGAGATCAGACTGCACTGGTGGCAGAACGTCAACTAAAGAGATAGCTGCAACCTCATCTCAGGGGGCAAATCGCCATGGTCTCAGCTGTACCCTGCATGTGCTGACAAAAGCTCGAGTCCAGTTTAGGCTTCATTGAAGCTCTGGGGCGGCCTGCCGGTCCAGCTCAAAATTATCTATGGATTGTCTCACTGTGGCCAGGCCTGACACAACCTCTTCCCCCTCCAGGGCACAGGCTTCCCCACCTGTGCAGTTCCGGGTCAGGAGCTGCGACCTGCTGCTGTGCTGTCAGTGCTTGAGTATCTGCTGCAATTGTGTAGTGCATGTGCACTTTGCAGCTGCAAACTGACTCTGTCCTGCACCGAGTAACAGAACGGAGCTCTGGCCTGTGTCACCCGAGATTGGCTTTGGGCAGGCAGGATCCGGCTGGCAGGGTTCCTCCCCACCACCACCGCTTCCCGATATTATCCCGACGTGGCCCTTTCTGCCTGGGAGTCCCGGTCAGAACCGAAATGAAAGGCCACCGGGCACTGATGCAGGGCCTAGTCAGGTGTACTGTATCCAATTAAATCACAGAGTAGACAGCCAAGCAATGAGAGCTGTAACAGGCACACCACAGTGATTATTGACGCTCAAAAATTAATAAAATACTATCAAATTACCTGGTTGAGACTTCTGGCACAGCGATCAAAGTACTGGAGTATTGCCGGGACCAGCGTTATGAGAGGCTCTGCATGCAGGCAAAATGTTCTCCGGCAGCCGCACCTGGTCCCGAGTCACGCGTGATCCTTACAGGCT
The DNA here is from genome assembly GCA_963921515.1 of Calotriton arnoldi. NCBI lineage: Eukaryota > Metazoa > Chordata > Amphibia > Caudata > Salamandridae > Calotriton > Calotriton arnoldi. The sequence goes on along the minus strand of CAWUFW010005833.1, from coordinate 767,948 downwards.
GCAGGCACCAACCACAGTCTGTCCGGCAGCCTCGGCGGATGTACTCACTTGAGAGGCAGCAGCCGGCACAAACCAAATACTGCTGGCGGTGCAAGCACCGGCGAGGTAACTCTTGCCATAATTAACATTTAGAAAATGTCATAACTGGCGCCCATTTCAGCGCCGCTTGCAGCACCGCGTCCTATTTAAAATTTGCGTTTCTTGTCTCGGCCGGCATTGCTGGGCGAATTAAACATGGATTGGAGCCAGCAGAAGCATAATTTACAAAATGGCAGCCCTGCGTTATTAGCGGTGGTCGCACTTGATTTTGCCCACAGCTGCGGCAGTGAACTTTGCGGTGTTGTTGCCCCTGCCTGTCCATCCTTTTCCAAAAGAACGTGAGGTCACATCCGATCATCCCCCACGGCGCCACAGCCTGTAAGCAATGACTGCTGAGGGCAGGCCCCGCCCGGGTCTCGGTAATTGGGCAGTCAGAGTCAGTGACTCTCTGTGACAGCCCGCCGTGCAGGCACTGGCAGCAGGGCAGATTGTAACATTTGTAGCACTGATTTAACTGTGCTGCTGCTGGCCGCAAGTGAAGACCGGTGTGTCTGAGCGCCGGCGCGCGCTAGCACCTGGTGTAGCCGGCAGCCAGTTTCAGCGCTGTCAGCAGAGAGTGCGGTCAGTGCCAAAAATGCGTGACAATGCATTTCAGTGCGGTGATGCGGGAACACCACACTGAAATGCGTTAGCGTCACGCCTGATGCGTGACACTTGGCAGGCCTGGACTGGTACCAATACAAAAACATGAGAAAGGTGGTAACAGGACCCTCAGATTGAGAAGACTAGAATCAAGGATGATTATTACATTTAGGATAAAGACCCCGCATGGACTTAATTGGGATGAAGAATTGTACATACACCTGTAGAGCAAGATGAACCAAAGCGGACTAAAAAGAAGACAGTAATACTAATATCGATATGTATCAGGATGAATACATGGGAAATAAAATAGTAATCATTAGAGTGGATCAATGGATTATGTACAAAGAATGAGAAACGATTCTCAAAGGATGCATAATTAATTTACACTGAGAACGTCAAATGAATACTTGGATAGACTTAGGGCACTTAGCCTGAACGACATGTATTGATATCAAGATCAATGTTGTATCAGTACTTAACTGAGGATATAGTTATGGTGTTGATAAGTTCCAATATGTATTGTGAGACAAAACTATACACGATCCCAAGATCGAAAAGAGAAAATGGAATACATAATGATAGTCACCACTGATCACGTAAAATCTTGCCGACTTGAAACATCGTGATTCCGAAAAAATGGCTGTTTTCGATTGGTGTTATAAATATCAACACTAAATCCATTAAAACTTTGGTATACTGATACAAGACTAAACAATGTGGACGGACCCACTGAGTGAATGTGTGATAATCACTGTTTGATAAGCACATGGAACCATTAGGTTTTCTTAAAAGACCCCTCACACACCAACCTAGTTGGTGTCATGCTTCATCATTGGGGTCCCAACCGGTTGGCCGAACCCCCCGGTTGTGCTACGACGCCTGATTACAGCGGAGCTGGTGTGGTGTGATTTGTGTGAATTGTTGTGAATTAAAAATATCTCTGGGAATCCTTGCCTGTTGTATTTAATAATGACGGCCCAGGATATAGTTAAAAACTAGTGGTGCAACTACTGGAGGGGTATTATTGCTCCTAGTTGGCTAGTAACATGGTCTACATGTTTCAGCCCAAAAAAAGTAGGTACAGAGGGCTTTCTTCAGGACAGGGTGAGTGAAAAACACACACACATTCACATACCCATGTATGCACTTACACAGCTACTCACAGAGTCACTCATACACTCACAGACCCACTCACACACTCACATACTCACTTGGAGATCCACAAAGGCTTTCACACAGCTACTCACATACTCAAACAAGAACTCACACACCCACTGACAGACCCACACAGGCACTCTCACATATCCACACAGATACTCACACACCCACTCACAGACCCACACAGACACTCAGACACCCACTCACAGACCCACTCAGACACTCACACACCCACTTACAGAGCCATACAGACACTCACATACCCACTCACAAACCCACTCAGGCCCTCACACACCCACTCATAGACCCACTCAGATACTCACACATCCACTCACAGACTGACTCAGACACTCACACACACACTCACAGATACACACACACTCACACACCTTCTCACAGACCCACTCAGAAACTCACAGACCTACTCACAGACCCACCCAGACACCTACTCGCAGACCCACTCAGATACTCACACACCCACTCACAAACCCACTCAGATACTCACATACCTACTCACAGACCTACTCACACACCCACTCACAGACCCACTCGACACCCACTCACATACTTACACACCCACTCACAGACCCACTCAGATACTTACACACCTACGAACACACCCACAGACACTCACACACCCCATCACAGACCCACTTACATACTCACACACCCTCACACCCACTCACAGACCCACTCAGATACTCCCACACCCATTCACAGACCCACTTGAACATACACACCCACTCACAGACCCACACAGACACATACACACCCACTCACAGACTCACACAAACACTCACACATACCCTCACAGACACTCACACACCCACTTATACACCCACTCACAGACCTACCCACACACTCACACACCCACTTACGGACCCACATACACATTCATAAAGCCACTCAAAAACCCATACAAGTGAATCCTAAATGTGCTGCTTTTTATTAAATGTGTGCTTTTGGTTTGTGGATCCGTAATGGATCCGCGGATTTGAATTCAAAATGAAAAAAAGTTTTAAGAAGAAAATGGACCAGTGTTTGGGAAAAGGGGTGGCTCTGAAAAGATACACCCACTCATAAACCCATGCAGCCACTGACACATTCACTCACTGACCCTTACAGTCACTCACACAGCCACTCACACACCCATACAGCCACTCACACACCCACCACAGATCCATACAGCCACTCACACACCCACGCACAGACCCATAGAGCCATGTACACACACATTTACCCACTCACACCCCACAAAACCACTACACCCATACATAGACCTATACAGTCAATCATACATTCACTCACACACTCATATAGCCACTCACACCCATTCAATAACACATACAGCCACTTACATACCCATACAGCCACTCACACACCTATTCACAGAGCCATACAGCCGCTGACACACCCACCAAACCATTACACACCCACTCATAGACCCATACAGCCAATCACACATCCACTCACATGCTCATATAGCCACTCACACCCACTCAACAACACATACAGCCACTTACGCACCCATCCTCTAAGGTTACAGGGACATTATAGTTAGGAAATAACATTAAAAAAACCTTTGAAATTCACAGAAAAAAACAAAGGTTACAGGGACTTCATAATTAGGAAATAGAATTTTAAAAAACCTTAGAAATTCACTGAATAAATCAAATGTTACAAAGACATTATAGTTAGGCTCGGATGTACACATACAGAACCATAGAAATTCAGCAGTTATAGTTACCTGAGCTAGCTATAACTTATGCCCTAGCAATGCACTGCTCATCACCTCACATATTACATCACTCATGACATGGTCAGTGACATCACTGATGACATCACTGATCACATAGCAGAGATATCACTGATGACATGATCCACAGAAACACTCACACACTCATACCCCCATATAACCTCTCATACACCTACTCACACACCCATACAGCTACTCATACAGCCACTCACTCATCCAAAGAGCCACTCATACACCCACTCATTCTCCCATAAAGCAACTCACACAGCCACTCCCTCACCCATACAGCTACTCACACATGCATGTATTCACCCATACAGCCACTCACGCACCCACTCACAGACGCATACATCCACTCAGACACCCACTCACACACAGATACACACATTCACAGAGCCACTCACATAATACATGTTAGAAATAGTATCACCGATTAGTAGTACACAAAGTATTCTAATGTAACTTTTGTAGTGCCTTAGTATATATGTTTAACACTCATAAACTTTTAGAAAACATGTCATCAGTCATGTCATTTGAAATGTCATAAGTGATGTCATTAGTCAAGTCACTGACCATATCATGAGTGATGTTATATATGAGAGGTCATAAGCAGTGCATTGCGAGGGCATGAGTTATAGTAGCTCAGGTAATTATAACTGCTGGATGTCTATGGTTTTATGCCTGTACAATCAGAGTCTCACCATAATGTCCCTGTAACCTTTGGTTCCTTCAGTGAATTTCTAAGGGTTTTTTATTCTGTTTCCTAACTATAACGTCCCTGTAAATTTAGTTTTTTTGAGTGAATATTTATATATATACACGCACACACACACACACACACATGCACACACACACATATTACACATTGTGTAGTTATAGTTAGGACCTAATTACCATAGGAAAAGCGTTGCTGGTCTGCTAATAACTTTGATGCTGTTTGACGAATCTTCACAAAACTTTCCAAGAAAAAAAGTTAATTCACCTCAGCTCCTTCCTGGAAAGTTTTGAGGTGATTCATCAAGCTGAGGGTGAGAAAAAAGAAGGGTCCCAAAACACAATTTCCCCATACAGTTTTCCATGGGAAAATTGAACAGAGATACCATGAAAATGGCTGAAAAGAATTACACCAAACCAGCAGAAAGCTAAATCTTCTCCCAGAAACTGTGTTTTTTTGTGATTTGGTGTAAATTTGTCCAGTAGTGTTTTTATGAATTATGATTTAAAAACTTTGTATATCTGGACAGTTGGGTTCATGGGAAGCTCACAAAACGTCTGTGGATCTTGCAACTTCAAATAATAGAGCGATCTGATTGGCTGAGGGGGCTTTTCTCCCTGTCCTTGCTTGTCCCCTTACCCTATACATGATATGTTTGGCCCTGGGGGTGGGCACCCCAGGGCTACAGATGTTTTGGGGATGAACTTTTTTTTGGGAAGTTTTGGGAAGATTCCTCAAATGTTGTCAAAGTCATTAGCAAACCACAAAACGCTCTTTATATGAAAAACCAGACCTGACTATAACTACCTAGTATATATATATATATATATATATATATATATATATATATATATATATATATATATTTCCACACTTGCTCCAAATGGTTGCCCTTAGCCTTTTCCACACAATCCCAGGGCAGTAATGAAGCACGGCACTCGTAGAAACTGACTTCAAAAGGGCTTTATTTCATTTCGTTGTAACAACAAGCCTCTCTCATACGAAGCCTATAACAGCAACGTACAGGGGTGCATACAAAAGGATGACCTACGCGTTTCGGCTAGCGCCTTCTACTGGGTCAAAGTGTGCTCATGAAAGTGTCCTATTTAAAGGGGAAGCATAACTCATTTCCCCCCACCACCAATTAAAAGCAAGGTCAGTTTCTTAAAGGAGACACATACAAAATTAGATCCATATATAGTTTAAAAGTCAGCAGAATAGCTTTTATACTTTCTTTTTTCTTTTTTCCTTTTTTCCCAAAGTGACATACCTTTACTATGATATAAATTTGTGAAGTACACAATCCAACCCTTTATGTTTGTGCCAATTTCTTATGGTTAACGAAAAACGCCCTAGACACACAGTTTGATGTTCATTATACAATGTTTCACTATACCTCCCAAGCACCATGGTGCTCTATGGCTAGTTCTCTGGTCATACCATGCGAATTATTTCAAATTTATTTATATGTGTATGCTTCTTGGATTTAGTTGTAATCCTAATTAAAGTGGCTTATGCTTCCAAAAAGTGCATTGTGCAAATTCCCTAAATTGTAGGAAAAGATATGCGAGAGATGGCAAAAAAGATCTTAAAGTGCCTGTGCTTATAAATGTGCAGAAGTATATGTGCCCTCAATTCTGAAATGGAGGTAAAAGGTGCATGAGGAGGAGGTTTGCTGAACACTGAGGTAAAATTAATTAATGTTTGTTGTACTGTCAGCCCTAACACTAGTTCCATAATGTCTCGTCTCCAATGTGTACTAAAGTGCCATACACTTTTCACCAAACACATAAAGTGCTAGGTGCTTATTCGTAAAACCTCATTATATGTTATATTCTATATCAGGTCACCTCAGTTAACCCCCATGCGATGGTCAAATATCCATTTTCAACAAGACAGTTTGAATCCAATTACAAATATATATACATTGCTGATTTGTATGCATTGGAGTCTGCCACCATCTGTGATACCTACCAATGAAAATTCTTCTACTCAAAACCACACTTTATAAAGGTTTTTGCAAATATATAACCATCAATGACCAACTTGTTCACCATATCTAAAATAGCCAATGCATTAATTCCACATATTCAATAAATAATTAAAAAGATGTAAAAAAGATGTAAAAAAGACGGAGGTATAGAACAGTCGTTGGGCCCATTGATTAACATTCCTATACATGTAAAATTCTAAATTAAACCTGGGAATTCTGTTTCTGGAACGGGGGACTCGGAGAATATATTTACAAAAAGGTGTATAATTCTGCATCAGCATTCAGTCCCCACGGCATCTCTGTCCCTGGGTTGACAATCCATCTTGATTCTGCACGTCTTAGTGTCAAATCTCTGTCTCCCCCTCTAATGTGAGCTGTTATTTGTTCAATGCCGGAGTATGAGAGTATATTTTTGTTTAAAATCCCTTCATGCTCTCTCCAGATATGTTTGGCCATCACATATGTAAAGTCCTTGTTCGATATGGCTCGCAAATGTTGGAGGATGCGCAATTTCAGTTTGTTCACAGTACTTCCGATGTATCTTTGGCCGCATCTGCACTCCAAAAGGTAGACCACATGAGTGGATTCACACGTGATCCTTTCCTTTATTACTTTTTTCAAACCTTGAATTGTTGTTATTTCTGTCCTATTGTGGCCATAGTTATAGGCTTTACATTTTGTGCATTTCACAAAGCCCTTCTGTGATAACCAAGTTGTTTTTTGCTGGTGTACAACTTTACTGGAAAAATAGCTTTGTGTCAATGGGCCCCCCAGTGAAGGTACTTTTCTGTAGGTGATATTTGCCTGTTCTTTAATGAAAGGTTTTAATTCCTGGTCTTTCTTGAGGACACTCCAATGCTTGTTGATCACCTGTCTTACCCTCTGGTTTGAGCTGTTAAAATCCGTGATAAATCTCACTGGTTCTACATTTGGCTCAGATTGCATTCTGGTGTTTTTAGGTAATAATAGATCCTCTCTTTTGGCATTGGTTGCTCTTTCCCGTGCATTCTCTAGGACTGTCAAAGGATACCCTCTTCTCTGGAAACGATCAAACATTATAGACACCTGTTTGTCAAACTCCACCTCCTCCGAGCAGTTCCTGCGCGCCCGCAGGAACTCTCCATAAGGGATACTCCAGTTTAGGGCTTTTGGGTGTGCGCTGTTTGCTTGCAGAATGCTGTTACATGATGTGGTCTTACGGAAGAGGGTGGTGCAGATTCTTTCATTTTCGATGTAGACCCTTATATCTAAGTAATCCACAGATGTTCTGCTATACATGTAGGTGAATTGAAGGTTGAGGGAGTTGGTATTCAAAGATGACAAGAAGCATTTCAGTTCTTCCTCTTCTCCTTCCCAGATGATAAACAAATCGTCTATATAGTGGACCCATAATACCACCCTCTCCAAGTTGATGTTATTGTTTTCTGACCACAGGCATTCTGCCTCCCAAAAGCCCATGGTGAGGTTGGCACTTGTTGGCGCAAATGATGTCCCCATGGCAGTGCCTTGGTTCTGCCTGTAGAATTTTCCGTCAAATACAAACACATTGTTGTTGAGACAAAAGGACATCATTTTGAGGAGCATGTTGGTGTGGCTCAGTACACTCAGAAATCTCGATCTCATAAAGTATTCACATGCCTTGAGACCGGCTGTGCGGATGATGGAGGTATATAATGAGACCACATCAATTGTGGCCATGATGTAGTTAGGTTTCCAGTATGTGTTGTTGATTCTATTTAGGAAATCCATTGAGTCACGTAGATATGATGGAAGATCAGCAACATAGGGAAAGAGGAAAATATCAATAAACCTGGAGGTATTTTCCAGCAAAGAACCGCATGAACTCACAATTGGCCGCCCAGGAGGGTTTTCTAGACTCTTATGTACTTTGGGCAGTACATATAGTATCGGCAAGACGGGGTGATCTGTCGTCAAAGAGCGCAATTCATTGTCATCAATTACGCCTGTTCCATGCCACTGTTTTAACTTCTCATGGAAGATCAATTTAATGTCGTTGGTGGGATTAGATTTCAATATTTCATACTTAGTAGCATCTCCCAACTGTCTTCTCACCTCTTGAAGATATTTGTTCCGGTCCATCACAACGACATTGCCACCCTTGTCGGATTGTTTGAAAATTATGTTCATGTCTTGCCGAAGGTCTGATAATGCCCACCAGTCATCCCTCGACATGTTGGTGTTCGTTAGATTACCATGTTCCTTTACTTTTACATAGATGTCCCTCAGGTCTTCTGCCACAAGCTCCTGAAATACATCCACCCTGTTTCCTGGTGGTAACTGTGGGCAAAATTTAGATTTTCCTTTACAGCCACTCCTGGCGGTCATGTTAGTCTCAATGCCCAAGGCAGCACATACGTCAGTTGCTGTTGCAACGTCTGGCAAAGATTCTTGCTGAATTTCCTCATTCATCAAGTTCTGCATGGTTCTCAAGGGTTCAATGTCTTCACTTGTGAGGTTCGTGAGTGATGTTCCATGTTCTGATCTTGAAAAATGCGTGGACCTATTTGCAAAATATTTCTTCAGTTTTAATTTTCTGCAGAATTTATATAGGTCCACGCGTGTGGATGCCAAATCCATGCAGAATTAGGACAAAACGTTAAACCTTTGTTCAACAGGTTCATGTGTTTTATGTTCAATTTTTTACTGGAAAGATTGATCACCAGATTATCCTCCATTATTGGTTCTTTATTTATTGTTTCCCCTTCTTTTCCTTTCCTCTTCCCCTGCCTCTTCCTGCTGCGCCTTGTTGTTTTCGTTCTTCCAGTCCAGATGGGGGCGGTGGAGCTCCTCTTCCCTTTCCCCTTGTCGTCATGCGCAACCCCGGGAAAATCCATCCTTGATCTTCCCAGTGTTGCTCCTTCGTCCCCCGAACTTGCTTCAGAGCTTTCCACACTGGACATTCTCGTTTGGTCTTGCATCTGAATCTGCTCCATGGATTGTTTTTTGTAGTTGGAATCAAAATGACGTGCATATATGAAACCAGGATCCCAATGCACGACCGCCGTGGGCCAAACAAGGACACAGACACCAGTTAGAGATGAAATAAATCTGTTTATTGCTTAACAAGTCAGGATGACGCGTTTCGACCACAAGCCTGTGGTCTTGATCACATATATATATATATATATATATATATATATATATATATATATATATATATATATATATATATATATATATATATATATATATATATATATATATATATATATATAATATGCCAGTAGGTAGCGTTTGACGAATCTACACAAAATCTTCTACAAAAAAGTGCCCTACTTTGCAATGACTATGGGAATTTGGCAGTTTTTACACACGGCTACATGCCCAACCGCAGAGCGGATTTTCACCACATTGGCAGAAAGTTAGGTCCAGAAAGAGCCCTTTTTGTAATTTGATCTGTAAATCTGTTCAGTATTGTTGTAGTTATTAAAGAAATTAAACTTTGTTTATCTAGGGACGCAGATCCTCTGCAGATCCGCGGGTACCCCATTGTATATTACTTTATGTTAAAAAAACATACAAATTCACGGGAAAACCAAAGGCTACAGGGACGTTATAGTTCGGTTCACTTTCTACCCAGATAAAACCATAGAAATCCAGCAGTTATAGTTATACTTATAGTTATACTTATCCGAAGAAACTATAACTTTGCGTTAAGTAACTTTAGCCCACGAGTTTTATTTTTTAACTTAAACATAACTATAAATATAACTGCTGAAATGTTATGGTTTTATGTGAGTAAAATGTGAACCTAACTGCAACGCCCTGTAACCTTTGTTTTTTTCAGTGATAATAAATTGGGTTATTGGTTGATGAGCAACCACAATCCTTGTCAGGCTGAACCACAAAAATTCACAAAATTAATCAGTGATTAATCCTGTGGCAATGTGTAAAGTATTTATGCAGGACTCAAACATTATTAAAGTGAATACAAAACACAAGAAAAATCCCACATCAATCTAGATGAATAGAGTAATTTTTACCTAATAAAATGATATCAGAACGACAAAAATACAATCAGTAGAACTGGAGATATGTCATTTCAAAGTTTTAGGTTAAAATAGCGTCAAAAAGCGCCAAGCGCCAAATGGGGTTATCTTGTTGCACCGGGACAAGGTCACAAGTTCAAGTCGACCATATTGAAGGGCGGGGTATAGGACCGAGTTTGGTCTGCTGGACAGTGTGCCTGGTTGTACTTCGACTGAGATGCGAGGTCCTGTGTCACCATCTGTCGAGTTGAGTTGGTTTCAATCGGGCCGCCGTTCAGGAGCTGCAAGGTGCTGCATCGAGTTGCGTTGCGCTGCGTGGGTTCCAATGAGGCCACCAATCAGGGGGTGTGCAGTGCTGTGATGCGAGGTCCTGCATCGCACTGCGTCAAGGGGTATCAGGCTGTGTCGGTGCTGAGGGAACCCTCAGTTGGGCCAGAAGGAGTACACTCTGATGCTATCCAATGGTCCAGGACCTGTGGGGGCACTTCTTGAGGATCAGAACTCACTCCAGCAGAGGATAGCAGTTGGGCACACACAGGTCCAGTTGAGTCGGGGCAGTTGGGCAGATGCAGGAAAGGTCTCTGGAGCTTGTTATGTCTCTGTATCTTAGACCAGGAGGCCAGTCTGCTAGCCTTGAAGTCACTCTAGTGGTTCTGGGTGCGAGAAGCAGGTCAACCTTTGCCTACTACAATAATCTGCAACATCAGGGCCTGCTTTAGCGCTGGTGGCACCCAGTGCGACAATCTTTGTTGGCACCCCCCAAAAAACTCCTTCTCCATGGACCCCCTCACTACCACACTGCACCAGTGGCCCTCATCTCGCCATAGTCCCTCTCTAATATGCTTTTCATTTTTTTTCTAGTGCTACTCATACTAGTGTAGGGTGTCAGAGCACTTTGCATCAAACACATTATACAGAGCCAATAAATCATACATGTGTAAATCAGTGTATCTGAAATGTTACATAAGACAATGAGGATTACAAGGTGTAGGAGTCACGGCACCAGTACTAGAATCTGACATAACGTTTCCCAGTGAACCGAAAAGGCTGCTAGCCTCTATCAATTGCTTGCCACTATATACAACACAGGTCTGCTGAACTGCACATAAGCTGGCAAGCATAATGTTCAGCAGCAAGCATGATTTCATGCTCTGTTCCTACCTCCACAAGATTAGGTGTAAAACTCTGTGGTTGCTGTTTAATTTCCATTGACCATTCTGTTGGCTACTGAAACAATTCGATTTCGATTTACTGCTGTCAACCATGACTTCAGTCACTGCAGTGCTGAGAGACGTCTGCTTTTGTTTTGGTGGTGGTGGTACAAGAGTGGCCCTAGCTTCTTTTCTACCAAGTGCAGTGTGTAGCAGGTATGCCACGATGCCAGTAAAAAGATGACGGCTTGATGCCAGTGCTGACACTAACAGATTTATTGTTATTCTCACTGGCCACTTTCTTGGCAGGAACCTCCTTCTTTGGGATCATCTTCTTTACTTCTTTTGTGGGACAGCAGCACAAGCAGAATCACTATCAAAGATGTATCTGGAGTTGGGTATCAGCTAATTCACAGACTTCTTTCCCTCTCAGTCAGTAATATCCTCTGATGCACTTGCAGGCACCATGACACCATGAAAGGAAGAGAGTAAGACTTGCCAGTTCTTGATAATACAATAATTTTAATCGCCATCATTGTTATAATGTTATAAAAAATGTAAATGAATATAAATGCACCTGGTGTCACTCCAGGCCTCATGGGGCCCCTATGGAAGACAGAGGGGGAAGGCAAAACATCTAATAGATGTATTAATAAATGGTTGGGGGGGAAGGCAAAAAATCTAATACATTAATATATAAATACCTGGTGTCCCTTCGGAGATCACGGGGTTCCATTGGAATTGAATAAACAATTAATAAATAGTTGGTGTCCCTCTAAGGCCCTTAACCTCCCCCCCACCCTTGTGGGAGGCAGCGAACAAAATACTATAAAAACATCTGGTGTCCCACTAGGGCCCATGAGGCCACTATGAGAGGCAGGGGCCAGACGAAAAATTGAATAAGTTAATATTAAAATGTCTGGTTTCCCTCCCGGGCCAATGGGGCCCTGATGGGCTTCAGGAGGAGGCAGGTAAAAATGTCATAAATTAATTATAAACAACTGTGTACTACAAACTACTACAATCAGCCACAAGTACTTATTAATATATCAGGAATAATATATTAGAAAATAAAACAAATGGCTTTTAAATGTGGAATAAAATAATTATTAATCAGAAAAACCCACTGGCTCCACAAAACGGTGGTCACTCACCAAATGGCATTGACCAGCAAGGAAGGAGCCATGAAGACAAAGACAAAATGTCTGACTATCACACACACACACGCACACATACGGTCCACCAAATATCCATCACCACATAGGCAGCAATGAAGTCGGTATGGTAACAAAGAAATCATTCCGGCCCTACCCTGGCTGGAGCTCCTTCCTCCTCCTCCACCAACAAAAACTTGGAGGGAAAGCATTGCTGAAATATCCACCCAAAATATGACTGGGCCTATCCATGGGCCTAGTACACCACCTGTAAAGCAGCAACGATAAATTCAACAGCACAGCAACATGGAACCAGTGAGAAAAGAAAATAAACTTTTAAAAAGTCCCAAACACAAACAGCACAAGGCAACAATTACCCATGCAACATACTTTTAAAAGCTGAAGAAAAACAATACTCTCATTTCAGAGCACTTTATTTTGGTTAAAGTCCTTAAAAACAACATGATTAATCACAATACAAAAATCGATCACGAAAGAAAATGCAATTTTCATTCGGGTAAAAATTCCATAAAAAATTCAGATATTTATACAACCATAATAAGGTTCTTTGTTACACTAAAATATTAAAAATAATCCATCATGTCGTCTATATACAAGTTGGCTATTCTCTCTTAAGGTCACATCTATGTGTCCTATACGACCCAGCCATCAGGGCATTAAGGCAAGTGTATTAAGACATGGCTGGATCAGAAATGATTTTAGATCAGACAGACCACATAGATTCTAGGTATTTTGCAACAGAAAATACAATGGGCAATGCGGTATCTGGCCTGCATATTCTGCTACCCTGTATTTCTGAATACCCAGATTTCCACGTAAAGGCACTATCCATCGCTTGCATTGCCTAGAATAAAAAGGGCAGAAGAACAAAAGGTGTGCGTCAGTGTCTTCAGCACTCTTGCAAGCTACGTAGGGGCATATTAACAACGGCCAGCGATAATTATCGCTGGCCGTGCTTAGCGTGAGGAATCCTATCGCCGGCTATCGCTGGAAATTATCGCCATGCTAGCGCTGTATTAACAACGCTTAGCGCAAAGGCGATAATTTCCCAGTGATAGCGATGTTTTCCATGGAACATCGCTGGTTTTCCAGCGATGTCCCATGGAAAACGGCGATATACTTGGCGATAGGGTCTGTGGTCTTAGCCACACAATCCACCCCCATGTTAGGTATGCCTTAGTCAGGAATTTAGCAGACGTTAAATTCCTGCGTTAAGGCATACTTAACGCAATTTAATATATCGCTAACCCACGTTGCTAATATGGCGATACCTGGGTTAGCGATATTTCCCCCTGTTGTATTCACAGGCACGCCCCCTTTGCATCTCATTAGCGATGCGATGGGAGGCGTGCAGGAAACGGACGCTAGGTCAGGAATCACGCGCTAGCGTGTCCTTGTTAATTCGGCGATAAAATTATCGCCGCTTTTCGTCCGAAAACGGACGCTAAAGCGGCGATAATTCATTAACGCCGCCTTGTTAATATGCCCCGTAGTCTTTACTACCTTCATTGAAACCCCTCCAGATACAAGTAACCGAGGCGAGTGGTAGGGTTCCCTATCTAAGTCTCATGTATAGGGACTTTGTAAAGGGGGGAATCTATCTCAAGAAAGGGCTTAAACCTTGGGGCGGATTTGAAATCTAGAAATATATTTTATAATGTGCCCCAGTTTGATGATTGGGTAAGTTTCTTCTCTTCTTCCTTCCAAAAAACGGCTTCACCATCTTGGTGAGGGAAGAAGAAATAAGGAATGGCTGTCTCCAAAGGTTAATCAGATCCAGTCCAGTTAATGTCTGTTTTATATATTTCAACCATGGAAACAACGTCACAGTAATCTCATAGAAAAACACACAAACAAAAATGGTGATTAAGCACATGTGGAACGCAAAAGAAAAATGTCTGGTTACATCGGCCTGGATCCCTGGAACAACCTGAATCTCGCTACGAAAAGGCAACCTAAATTTGGCATGAATACAAGGCTAGAAGCCTTTAAAATCATAAACAAATTTTAGCACACAAGCGGTGAGAATGGGAAGAATACATAAAAAAATGCATCCAAGGTCTACAGCAGACTGGGTCCCAAGAAGTAAAACACACCAAGGTATGAACACAAAATTGAGGAGTGTTATTCATCCTAGTCCTGCCATAATTTACAATCCAGGATATGAGCAACAAACAAAATGAAATAAATAAACAAAAAAAGGACAGAAATTGTGTTTCCTGCCACCACAAACATTTTGCAAAGAACTGCAATCAATTTATTTGATTTTCAAAAAAAGTATAAATCCCAACTTCCACAGGTGGATGAGTAAACATAGATTGAAGACAAGGGAAGAGTGATGCTTTCCCTCAAAAATTTAAATCCAAAATGATGAGATTCAAATCTATGACCCAAACTGAGCTCTAAAAGGCAAGTCATCAGTGGGACACTGCCTGCTCTTAACAAATGTTGGCGCCCACATTCACAGTGGGGAAGGGGTCCCTTAGGGTCCCCTTCCAGTTTGGGAATGGATTACCACCTCCTTCACGGAGTAGATAAAATATGAATGTTTTGCAACCACATTTCGGTCACAAAACATCCATACATGCCACTGCAACTCGCTATTAGGAAGGGACGCGCTTGAAAGGGCCCTTCCTAATAGCAATCACAAACCCTACTTTGTGAGTTGGTAAAAGATTACCAACTCACAAAATAGGGTTGGTACATGCTGACAGCGGTTTTAGCGATTCTCCGTTTGCGACTGCTAAAAACAGTCAGACATCTGGCCCTAAACTCACAGCGTGTGGGTAACATTTGAGATACAAATCCTGGCTATCAACAACACGGATGACCTTTTGTCACAGTATTGTCCCCAAAGTGTCTCTTGCAATGCAGGCGGGGCGGGGGAGGGGCAGGGTGGAGGGTAGTAAACTCCGGCTTACGGCCGAACTGAGTTAAGTACATGAATACATTTAAAAAAACGAATTACATTGCGCACGCTGCATCGCAATCAGCGATGCAGCGCGCGCGATGTAATTCGTTTTATTTATTTATTTATGTACTTAACTCAGTTCGGCCGTAAGCCGGAGTTTATTACCCCCCACCCTGCCCCTCCCCCGCCCCGCCCCACCGCACTCTCTCCAGGAGCCGCTACTGACCGTAAAGTGCCCCCTCGGCCCCCAACCGGAGGCCGCAAAGAGAAGGGGGTCCTGCTAAGGGCCCCCAAACTGAGCATCGTAATCCCAGCGGCGGAAACGCCGTCCATTGTGATTACGGGCTGGCCTCCGACTGGCCAACGGCCTTCTTGAGCCAGTCAAAATCCAGCCGGAATGACCGGCCGGTTTCAATTCCGACCGCCTTTATTGTAATTAGGAGGTCGGAGTTGAAACTGACGATCTTGGTCGGACAGCCTCCGACCTAAGGTCAGAGGCTTTCCGACCAAGATCGTAGTAGGCCCCTAATTTGTAAAATCAAAAAGGTTAAAATGTTTCACAAGTAAATAATAAATACAGTTTAGTTTTAGATATTTTTTACATTAACTTATATGTACTCATATTTTTAACAATTGTAAATATTTAAATGTAATATTATTTCCTATGGGGTTCTATTTTAAGACCCTACTTCCATTATTTTCTATGGGAGTGTGTTGCAGTACCACTGGTTAGCCGTACACGGTGCTGGACTTACTACTGTTTCTTTTTGACACTAGTAACCTACACTCATCGATTTGGCTCCACCCCCTTTTTCAGGGAGTGGAGATGTGTAAGGCTACCATTTTGAGTAACTTTGCACTCACATTTTGTGAGTAGCTCAACGTATTAAAGTTACTCAAAAGCGTAAGTGTAAACTACACGTGGTTAATAGTCATTAGTGTAAGTTAACTTTATGAATAGCCCTGAATGTCTCTGCTACAGTTTTGGCTGAATGTTTATTAAATAGTTGAAGAGTTGCAGCAGCACTATTTTATCATCTCAGGCAGAGGTGAATGGTTGCTTGTGAAAGAAACTTTAACCCCTTAACTGCTAAGGCTTTTCAACCCGCAGTGCTGAGCGCTTTTTTGATGTTTGGGGAAGTTTGTGTTTATGCTTTCAAACTTTTTTTCCACATAAGGTATCCATGCCAAATTTACGTCCTTTTGAAACAATCAATCAATCAATCAATCAGCACTGTCACCCCTGAGGGTATCTGGGCACTGAGGGTGCCAAGTTTCTGCCGAAAAGCAAGGTCTTGAGTTTCTTTCTTAAGTCCGCCAGGGAGGGTGCTGTTCACAGGTAGATGGGCAGGTCGTTCCAGATCTTGGCGACGATGTAGAAGAAGCCCCCTCCACTGCGGCTGCCTTGGAGGCGGGAGTTGTGCTAGGGTGAGTGAGTCCGAGCGCAGGTGTCTTGAGAGCAGATTGAAGTAAAGTTGGTGGTTGATGTAGATTGTTGCTCGTGAAGAGCTTTGTAGGCAAATGTGAGGATCTTGAACTGGTATCGTTTCGGTACACTGACAAAATATCGACACCCAAAATATCCCCATACAAAAATATTGTGACCAAAATATGGATGTCAAAAATATCTACATCCTATACTTATAATGGTAAGTACAAAAATATCGGAAAAAAATATTGGTCATAAATATAGTTATACAAAAATCATTATATATATATATATATATATATATATATATATATATATATATATATATATATATATATATATATATAATATAATGAATAAATATTAAATATATTAAAGAATAACATTATTTTTAAAAAGTAGATTTAATATACATTTTAACAAATAAACTTAATTTAAAAAAGTTAAACACACATATATAATAATTAATATATATATATATATATATATTTATCTACTTTAAAAACATTATTAAACAAATAATTTTAATGTATTTTATAATTTTAAAATTATATAACAATTTAACATATAAATATATATATACATATACCAATAGCATAAAATCTAATAAAAAAAACATTATATTATAAATTAAAACAAACTATTTAAAAATCTTTAAACTTAAATTTCCCACTCCAGTGAGTGCAGCAGTAGGGAAAGTGTTGGATAGCGGAGGGGTAAAAATTACCATTCCCACTCCAATGAGTGCAACAGTAGGGAAAGTGTTGGATAGTGGAGGGGTAAAAATTACTATTCCCACTCCAGTGAGTGCAACAGTAGGGAAAGTGTTGGATAGTGGAGGTATAACATTTACTATTCCCAATCCAGTGAGTGCAACAGTAGGGAAAGTGTTGGATAGCGGAGGGGTAAAAATTACCATTCCCACTGCAATGTGTGCAACAGTAGGGAAAGTGTTGGATAGCGGAGGGATAAAATTTACTATTCCCACTCCAGTGAGTGCAACAGTAGGGAAAGTGTTGGATAGCGAAGGGACAAAATTTACTATTCCCACTCCAGTCAGTGCATTAATAGGGAAAGTGTTGGATAGCGGAGGGACAACATTTACTATTCCCACTGCTGTCAGTGCATCAATAGGGAAAGTGTTGGATTGCGGAGGGGTAAAATGTATTATTCTCACTCCAGTCAATTCAAAATTAAAAACAAACAAAATATCATCAACAAAATAAAAATATTTTTTTTAACGTAAATAAATAAATATAAATATTTTAAAAATAAAAATAAAATATATTTAATATTAAAAAAACATATTATAATGTTAAATACATATCACAAATACCTGCAAATATTATATTAAATAATATTTAAAAAATATTTTCAAACAAATAAATATTTTTATTTAGAAATTATTTAACAAAAAAATTAATTATTACATAAATTTAGTCTATTTACTTCCTACCCTATAACACCACACAACTCACAACCCGCATCGAAAAAAAAATGTATTTACATAATTAACATAATTTATTATCAATTAAACAAATATTATTAATTAAAAAACAAATTAAAACACATAAAATGTAATTAACTTCCCACCCTTTACACCTATAATCCCCACAACCCACACATAAAATTAAACTTTAAAAAATGTATTTACAGAATTAAAAAACATTTTCAATTAAATAACTAATAGTATTTAACAACTAATTATAAAGTAAGCAACATTAATTTACTCCCCACCCTTCACCCCTATAAACCCAAAACCCACACACAAAAAAATAATTAAACAATTACACTAATTAATTATCAATTAATTAATTAATATTAATTATCAACTAATAATTAATTAATTAATTAAAAATAAATTACTTCCCACCCTTTACCCCTATAAACCCCACAACCCGCACCTAAAATTAATTACACAATTGCCATAATGCCATAATTAATTGTCAATTAATTAATTAATATTAATTAACAACAAATTATTAATAATTAAAAATACATTACTTCCCACCCTTTACCCCTACAAACCCCACAACCCGCACCTAAAATGTACCCCCAAAAATTAAAAACACAATTAACATTATAAAATCTCAATTAAAAAACTATTAATAAATAAATATATTTATTAATTTATTTTAATGAAATTACTTCCCAAACTATTCCCCTATAAACCCACAACTCGCTATGGAACTAAAAAATGCAAAATGTAATTCAAATAAAATTACTAACTACAAAAAATTAACACATATATTAAAAAACATAAACAATAATTATACAAAAAAATACATCACATACATTTCAAAGATATACTAAAATACATCACACTAATTAAAAAATCGATATTTTAAACAGCTAAATTTTTGCAAATGATATTAATAACTTCTATATTTTTAAAATCGATACTTCTTACCTTAAAGTAGATATTCTTGACCGCGATATTCTTGCTGTCGATATTTATGTGTCACAATATTTAAAACTCAATATTCGTGTAAGTCGACATTTCAAACTCGATATTTTGACTGAATACCATCTTTTCTGGATGGAGAGCCAGTGGAGATTTCTGTTTGGGGAGGTCTAGGATGAGTCTGGCTGCAGTGTTCTGCAATGATTGATTGATTGATTGATTGATTGATTGATTGATTGATTGATTGATTGGTCTAGAGTCTTCGGAGGAGCTGGGTGTAGATTCCGGCATAGAGAGTGTTGCCTTAGGTAAGGTGGCTGGTGACGAGGGCCTGCATGATGGTCTTTCTGGTGTTAATTGAGATCCATCTGAAGATTCTGTGAAGCATGCTAAGGGTGTGGAAGCAGGAGGAGACAACCTCATTGACTTGTTGTTTCATGGTCAGTTGGCTGTCAAGGATGATGCTGAGGTTGGGCTGTAGGTCCGAGTTCTGCTGGCCACCAGCTGTGGTCCCAAATGGAGGTGTTCTTCCAGAAGATCAGTACTTCTATTTTGTCAGAGTTGAGATTGAGGCAGTTATCTCTCATCCATTTGGCTACGTTGGTTATGGCTTTGCAGAAGTTGACTTTGGCATTGGAGGGGTCCTCGGAGAGCAAGAGGATTAGTTGAGTGGCATCTGCATAGGTGATTATATTGAGTCCGAGGGGAAGTGATGATGTCTGTGAGGGGGGTCATGTAGATATTGAACAGGGTGGGGGTGAGGGATGATCCTTGTGGTACGACGCATATGGGTGCAGAGGTGATGGGAGACAGACGAATCATCTGTGTGCGTCCTGTAAGGAAGGAGGCGATCCACTTGAGGGTGTTTTGCTGTATGCCGATTTTGTAGAGTCTGTTGAGGAGGGTGTGGTGGGAGATGGTGTTGAATGCAGCAGAGAGGTCAAGGAGGATCAGGGCCACAGATTCTCCACAGTCGAGGCAGCAATCAGCACAGTCTCAATGCTTTGGTCAGCATTGAATCCTGATTGCGAGGTGACGAGGAAGTGGTTATTTTCCAGGTATTCGGTGAGCTGTTGGTTGATGGCTTTCTCAAGGACTTTAGCTGGGTAGGGGAGCAGAGAGATCGGTCGATAGTTTTTGAGGTCCCTGGGGTCGGCAGAGGGTTTCTTTAGGAGGGATCTGACCTCTGCGTGTTTCTATCTTTCCAGGAAGGTTGCTGTGGAGAAGGAGGTGTTGAGGATGCTGGTGAGCTCTGTGCTGATTGGGTTGGTCCCGTGGTTGTAAAGATGGTGGGGCAGGGGCCAGTGGGTGCCCCAAAGTGGATGGATGACATGATGGCTGTGGTGGTCTGAGTGGTAAGTGGAGAAGAGGTGGTGATTTTTCAGCTGATGTTTACTCACAGGTTGAGGTTGTCGAGGCTGACAGAGGTGGGTTAGGGGTCGAAGTTGTTGTAGATGGGGGAGATTTTGCTGTGGAAGTAGTCTGAGAGGGTATCCCAGAGTTCTTGGGAGGGGTGGATGGGGTTCACTGTGGCTGTCATGTTGGAGAATTCCTTGACTATTTTGAAGAGCTCCTTCGTGTAGTTGCCCACGGTATCGATGCAGGCATTGATAGCTGCTCTCTTGGCTTCCTTGAGGTGCAGGTGGTAGTTGCTGAGGGCTGCTTTGTGAGCGGCTCTGTCAGAGGGGTTCTTAGTGGCGTACCATAGCTTTTCGAGTTGGTAGCAGCTGCGCTTGGTGGTTCTGAGCCCTGGGGTGTATCAATTTTTTTGAGGTTTTATTGGTTTTTGCTGGTTTCAGCGGTGTGACTCTGTCGGCGCATTTGGTGATTCAAGTGGAGAAGTTCTCTACGGCCTGGTCAAGGTCTGCTGATGTTTCGGGTTGTGTGGTGCTGAGGGCCATTGTCCACTGAGTCTCGGATACCTTGACCCAGCTGAGGTGGGGGGCAGTGTTGCTTGGCGATGGTGTGCTAGGGGTCGGAGATGGTGAAGTGGACAATGGCGTGGTCAGTCCAGGTGAGTTCAGTGGCGTGGGTGAATTTGACTCTGTCGCCGGAGGTAAAGATGGAGTTGAGTGTGTCCGGCTTTGTACGTGGCTTCGGTGACCAGTTGGGTGAGGCCAATGTTGTTCAGGTTCACCAGGAGGGTGATGGAGTTTGTGTCACTCAAAAGCCTGACAGTTAATTCACAACCCAGCAGAGGCACACAGGATGGCTATGCAAGAAAATACCCACTTTTTCAAACACAGAATGTAAAAATCATCCTTACTAAAAGATGCATCTTTGTATTCTGAGTTCAGGCATACTAAACTTTACCTTCCAATCTTGTCCCAATGGGAAGTTCTATTTATAAGATGTTATAAATTAATCCCAATTCTATCCTATGGGACATATAGGGGTCGATTCCGATTCGGGCCGGAAAAAGCACCGACCGACTCGGATCCGGAAATAATACCGACCGACACGTACCCGTGGCGCACGACACGCCAAGTACGATGCAAGGCGCGAAAAATTCGACCGACACGTACCTAAACCAAGTCGACCGACCGAGCCGCACGGAAAACAGCAATCCGGCCGGAAAAACACGCAAATCCAACCGACCGACACGCACCCGGAACAAATCCGACCGAAACGTACACGCGAACTCCAAACCGCAAAGTACGATGCAAGGCGCAAAAACCACGAGCGAGTCGGACGGAGGACAAGCCGTACGACCGACACGCATACAAAACCGAGCCGAAGCAACACAAAACACCGCGACCGACGCGTACGCAGCATAGAAAACTGCACAAACACAGCGTGAACGAAACGGAGAACACCGTACGAGACTAATGCAGGGTCCGACTCGGTCACAAGAACGTTTCCAACATACACAAACAGCACAAAGGAAAAATCACCCAAAAAAAGGCCAAACAAGCAATTACCAAGCCAATAAATACTGGGGGGTGGGGACAGAGAACAAAGACACACCCACAACTCCACCTATATAAAGGACACAAATCACAACCATGAGCCTTTGCAAATGTCATTCCACTGCCAGCACCCAAGAGAAAGCAACCACACACCCACAGCTCATCCCTCACACAAGCCACACACCATCAGCACACCAACAAATACCTACCTCACATACACCCAGCAAAACACACACTCACACACCCTCACCTGCACACCAACACACACATCACCCACCATCACCACCCATCACCATGCCCCCCAAGAAGAATCCCAAGTTCCTAGATAGTGAATTGGAAGTTATGGTAGACGAGATCCTCAGGGTGGAGCCACAGCTGTTTGGCACACTGGTCCAACAGACCCCCATGTCGCAGAAAACCAAGATGTGGGAGAGGATCATCAACAGGGTGAACGCCCAATCACCATGTCGGCGCACAAAGACCGACATCCAGAACAGGTGGTATGACGTGCGCAGGAGGGTACGGGACATGCTGAAGAAAGACTACATCAACAGCCAATACACCGGCAGTGGCCCTCCTGCCAAGCCAATATACCTCAGGCCCTGGGAGGAGAAGGTGCGGGCCATCCTTCCGCCAGTGAGCGTATATGGACTAGAGGACATCCCAGAGCCTGGTGAGTACACAACAAATGTACACAATATACTGCCACAAAACACACACATCACTGTCAAGGGGAGAGTCAAACCATGCACTCATAGCAATTACACAGCAACCAGAACAGAATCATCCCAAAATGTGTATGTCAGTCAGATAAACACAACACATGCCATCAAAAAAGTCACATCCAACTGTGCCAACACATGTACAAACACAACTACAACTACAGCTAGGCAGTGGCACAAATAGAACTAACAAACACATCCATACATGTAGCCACCACAACAACACCAACACACAGTGAAGACCACTCAAAGGAAGGAATTCTGTGTATGCTGGCCAAGTCAGTGTAGCCAATAGCATCATGGGAGTCGCAGTCACACATATTGCCCCCCCAACTGTCCCATCAACACCACCATGAACCATGCTCACATCACAGGAAGTGGAGAAGGACTCACAAGATGGCTGACACTGGCTACTGCTGTGGGGAGCACAAGGCCCTGCTGGCAACTGTGCACCAACAAACAGCAGGACACACTGACTGACATCCTGAGAGACAACTTACACTCCCTGCAATGCAAGCACGTTCCATGGTGGGATATCTGGCTAGCTGGGTGGGAAGGGGACTTGCAGCACTGACCATAGTCACAAGCACCTCCCCTCACACACACCCCAACACAAACTCCACAGAACCCACCTGGTAGAATGCAATGCCCCCCATCCTAACACAAGATCCCACAAAGAACCACCACCCTGGGTTATGTTGTGTGAAGCACAGGGACACTCTTGGGACCTCTAGCCAAACAACTGCCAGGACAACACTCCCAGCCATCCTGTCAGCACAGCCAGCCCACCCCACAGGGAAGCAGAGTCAAAAGGAAGGAAGCATGGGCATGCTGGGAAGGGGGGAGGAGGCAATAGCATGATGGGAGTCGTAGTCACAGACATAGCTCAGCCCCACAACTGTCCCATCCACACCACCCTGAACCATGCTCACATCACAGGGAGTGGAGAAGGACTCACAAGATGGCTGACACTGGCTACTGCTGTGGGGAGCACAAGGCCCTGCTGGCAACTGTGCACCAACAAACAGCAGGACACCACTGACTGACATCCTGAGAGACAACTTACACTCCCTGCAATGCAAGCACGTTCCATGGTGGGATATCTGGCTAGCTGGGTGGGAAGGGGGACTTGCAGCACTGACCATAGTCACAAGCACCTCCCCTCACACACCCCCAACACAAACTCCACAGAACCCACCTGGTAGAATGCAATGCCCCCCATCCTAACACAAGATCCCACAAAGAACCACCACCCTGGGTTATGTTGTGTGAAGCACAGGGACACTCTTGGGACCTCTAGCCAAACAACTGCCAGGACAACACTCCCAGCCATCCTGTCAGCACAGCCAGCCCACCCCACAGGGAAGCAGAGTCAAAAGGAAGGAAGCATGGGCATGCTGGGAAGGGGGAGGAGGCAATAGCATGATGGGAGTCGTAGTCACAGCTCTACATCCCCCACCACATGGCCCAGCAAGCTCACACTCACGCATGCACATCCCACAGAGAGTGGAAAGGCCCATCAAAGATGTCTGACACTGTTGCTGTGTCGTGGGGAGCACAAGGGCATGCTGGGTACTGCACACCAACCAACAGCAGGGCACCACTGTCAGCCATCTTGCCATTGCTCTCACACCCACACACACTAAACTCCACACAAAAGCAAGTAAGTATGGGAATGCTGGGAAGTGGGGTGGAGGCAATGTCATGATGGGAGTCGTAGTCACAGACATAGCTCACCCCCACAACTGTCCCATCAACACCACCCTGAACCATGCTCACATCACAGGGAGTGGAGAAGGACTCACAAGATGGCTGACACTGGCTACTGCTGTGGGGAGCACAAGGCCCTGCTGGCAACTGTGCACCAACAAACAGCAGGACACCACTGACTGACATCCTGAGAGACAACTTACACTCCCTGCAATGCAAGCACGTTCCATGGTGGGATATCTGGCTAGCTGGGTGGGAAGGGGGACTTGCAGCACTGACCATAGTCACAAGCACCTCCCCTCACACACCCCCAACACAAACTCCACAGAACCCACCTGGTAGAATGCAATGCCCCCCATCCTAACACAAGATCCCACAAAGAACCACCACCCTGGGTTATGTTGTGTGAAGCACAGGGACACTCTTGGGACCTCTAGCCAAACAACTGCCAGGACAACACTCCCAGCCATCCTGTCAGCACAGCCAGCCCACCCCACAGGGAAGCAGAGTCAAAAGGAAGGAAGCATGGGCATGCGGGGAAGGGGGAGGAGGCAATAGCATGATGGGAGTCGTAGTCACAGCTCTACATCCCCCACCACATGGCCCAGCAAGCTCACACTCACGCATGCACATCCCACAGAGAGTGGAAAGGCCCATCAAAGATGTCTGACACTGTTGCTGTGTCGTGGGGAGCACAAGGGCATGCTGGGTACTGCACACCAACCAACAGCAGGACACCACTGTCAGCCATCTTGCCATTGCTCTCACACCCACACACACTGAACTCCACACAAAAGCAAGTAAGTATGGGAATGCTGGGAAGTGGGGTGGAGGCAATGGCATGATGGGAGTCGTAGTCACAGACATAGCTCACCCCCACAACTGTCCCATCAACACCACCCTGAACCATGCTCACATCACAGGAAGTGGAGAAGGACTCACAAGATGGCTGACACTGGCTACTGCTGTGGGGAGCACAAGGCCCTGCTGGCAAATGTGCACCAACAAACAGCAGGACACCACTGAGTGACATCCTGAGAGACAACTTACACTCCCTGCAACGCAAGCACGTTCCATGGTGGGATAACTGACTGGCTGGGTGGGAAGGAGGGCCGGCTGTCAACCAAACACAACCAATGCAGACCATGTTCACACCCCAGAAAATACATAGAAATGCCCAAATAATGCAGGACAATGTGCCACACCAATATCAACCCCTGACTGTGACGACTTAGGACAATGCAATGTACAGGCCCGCACCCAGAGGCACAGTCACAACTGTCATGTGTGTCAACCATTGATGCCTGCAGAAACATAACATACATTGTTTGTGTCTCCCAAAAACAGGTGATGATGGGGACACAGCAGCAGACGCTGAGGAGTCCCAGTCCCAGGCTCAAGAGGATGCCGAGCTCACTGGCGTCGTACAGCCTCTGTCCTCCTCGGACGATGAAGAACAACCTGGCACATCCGGTGCAAGTCAACATGCAGCACCAGCAGGACCACCAGCTGCAGCACCAGCAGGACCACCAGCTGCACCCCCTGCACCCACCCCTCCAACGACTGTCACCACGAATACCATCCCTGCCGACATGGACAGAACAAGGAGCAACACCAGCACAGGGACCCTGGACCAACCTGGGGCCATGGACACCACCACCAACCCCCAAGGTGGACCAGGGTTATCTGTGCGTGCCACTGCACACACTGCACATGTCAGCAGGGGTGGTGGGAGGGTGGGAGACAGAGGTCGCTGCTTGCAGACGTTGCTGGTGTGCATGATGACCCACAACTGGTACGCATAGCTGATGCATACCAGTCCAGCACCGGAGACCTCAGCCAGGTAGTGGGGCTCCTCAGAGACATGAAACAGCAGCAGGCTGCCCATCATGCCCGCTTGGACTCCCACATGTCCCACGTGGAGTCACACATGTCCCGTGTGGACTCACACATGTCCAGCGTGGAGTCCAAGTGGGATGCACTGCATGAGATGACGGCGGTGCACAGGGACATTTTACAATGCATCCGCCAGATGAACAGCAACCAGTCCACACCTCCCTGTGTGCCAACAACATCTGGTGCCGAACAAACTGCAACTGCCACAGGGAGGGAGGAGGACTCTGGCGGAGAGTCCCCTGCACCGCAGCAGCCTGTACTTGAGGGGCCCCCCAAGAAGAGGGGTCGTCCGAGGAGGGAAAAGTGAGAGGCCGATGGCCAAGCGCAACTCCCAGGAAGCCTGAACCTGTTCTGGATGTTCGCCTTTGTGCACAGACTGTTCACCCTGTTGACGGCAACACTACTCCCACACATTGCATGGGGAGTACAAGTTGGACCAATGTGTCAGACAACTGTGGCCCCGATACTGGGGATCCTGTCTACCAGGACTTTCAATTCACCTAGGAACTTGGGATTGCAAGATTTATGTACAGCACTACCCATCCTATGCACTATTAACACAAATGTATCACAATAAACACACTAATACACCATACTTGCCTCTGTCGTGATTCCAACGTGGGTGCTGTTATGGGGATGATGAACTGCAAAATTACACTGTGTATGCGAACTGCAACAGCAAGGACAACACAGGCATGTGAGTACAGGCAACGTGACACACATGAGGGAGACACACCACCAGGGCTACACAACACATACACACCTAAGCCATCTGACTCATTGCCTACACTGATGTTGCCAGGGAAGACGGTGCAATGCACAGACACCACACCCATTCCCAGTTGTAGTCAAGTAGCCCACAGGTGCAGTAAGCAAATGGCAGTCAAATGTGTGACCACAGACAACGCACATCACAAAGTGAAGCACAGGTTTATTACACAGTTGCAACATGCCGTAACCACTACAGATGCAAGGTAATCCCACCTGGCAGCGGGCACACAGTCAACAACTGTAGACGGAAGGAAGTCCATGGGTGTGGCGCACATCACCTGTAGGGACACAACAGCTACCAGCCTGGATGTGCAATCACGTCGTCGGTGGACACAGTTGACCAAACGAATCTGAAAGTACCCTGTGAAGGACAGAAATGACACACAGTCAAAAGCAATGGAGTACAGGACAGAACAGCAAAACTCATGCACAATACATGTTACAAGATACCCACCCAGAACCAAGTTAGCATGTCAACACTGTTGGGGAGTACAGCCCACCTGTCACCACACATCGCAACACACATCCAGTCAAGTAGCCCATGGACACACTCCAACAGCACCAGAGCACCACCCACACATCATGCCAACTCACATCATTGACATGACACCTCAGGATACTCACATTCAGCTAAAGAAGTTGGTGATGAGCTGTGTGCGGACATCACCATCACCATCATCATCATCATCGTCACTGGCATCGTGGTCCAGGTCAGGATCCTCCACAGGTGGCGGATGTTGGTCATTGTCATCCTGGATGAGAGGCAACTCCTTCCGCACTGCCAGGTTGTGGAGCATGCAGCAGACGATGATAATCTTGCACACTTTCGCAGGGGCATATGGGAGGGACCCTCCGGTCTTGTCCAGGCAGCGGAAGCGGCTCTTCAGGAGACCAAAGGTCCGCTCAATCACTCTCCTGGTCCGACCATGTGCCTCATTGTAGCGCATCTGGGCTGGTGTCACAGGGTTCCTGAGGGGTGTCAGCAACCACGGCATGTTGGGGTATCCCGAGTCACCTACGGACAGACAAGTGCACATTAGCTGACTTGGAAAAGTGGGCGGAATACTACAGATCAGATCACACACAATGGCACAAAGTCAGTACACACCGACAAGCCAGGCACGCTGGTTCTGCATCTGTGCCATCATCCTGGGGATGCGACTACTCCTCATCACAAAGGCATCGTGTGCTGAACCAGGGAAACGGGCACACACGTGTGTGATGAGTCATGTCTGCAAGACACACCACCAGTGCATTGACCGAGTGGTAGTGCTTGCGGTTCCTGTAGGCCTGCTCCTGGGCCTGTGGTGGTACCAAAGCCACATGTGTCCCATCAATGGAGCCAATTACATGCGGCATCCTCCCCAGGGCATAAAAGTCACTCTTCACGTCAGTGAGTCGTCGCAGTCTAGGGAAATAGATGTACCGGTTCAGGAAGAGCAACATTGCCGCCAAAACATCGCGCAGCACACGGCTGAACATGGTCTGTGACATCCCACCAGCAGTCGCCACAGTATGTTGGAAGGTACCAGTGGCAAAGAAGTGTAGGGCTGCCATCACCTTCACCTTGGGGGTCAGCGCTGTAGGATACGGCCGGCCAGGCTGCAAATGTGGGGACAACTGCACTGCCAAATCCTCAATCAGCTGCCTGGTGAAGCGGTACCGTCGGATGCTGTCCCGTTCCACCATCGTTGCCAGGTCTGGGAATGGTCGATGGACAGCAGGAGCCCTGCAGTGCAGAGGAGAAGTAAGCAAGATTGTCAGTCACCCCACATATGCGGCATTGAACACACTCAAGATCCCAACATACATCATTATGAGGCACAACTACATGAAGTGTGCAGTACCGGAAGGACATGTATGGTACATACATGGCCAACATCTGTCAACACGGTCCAACAGGTGGCATCAATTAGTCCCAGGTTGGCCCATTGAATATCATGAGGCTGTGTCACAGTTCCCATCTCCTGCTGCCGTGTCACAATAACCCCCACAGTGACATGTGAGGACAGATGTGCCCCAGGCACCACAGCTCAACGACAGGTACATTCCCAGGGACCCTGTAATGCCACATGGACACTGGCATTACATGGAGTATCATGTATACACCACAGCAAAACAACCATGACCCCCACAGGTAGTGGCCCCACTTGCCACGGCAGGACAGACATGGACGTCTGTGACACACACGCACAACATCAGAGTCCATGCACACACAACGTGGATGTGGAGACTGTCTCCCATTGTGCACATGAAATCAGAGACATTGTAAACACTACATGCACAAAGACTGTGGAGGACCATCACTATTGTGCCACTGGGACACCCTGGCTCAAACATACCGTCCCACATGGGACTCACGGGGTATGTGACATGACATACACATACACCACTGTGAAATGTGACCATGGCACATGCACAGATATGAACAGTTGCACATCACAGTGGTCATGTACACGTAACACCCAGGATCCTGTCCCCATGAACACGTGCACAGCCTGGGGGTGGCTGACCACAGGTGACACCCACAGGACAACATGTACACCAACATACACACAATAGGAAATGCAGCCTTACATGCCTTATGATAAAGTTTGGACAGGTAGTCGTGATGTAGGTGTGCCCCTCACTCCCTGGGAGCTATCTGTGGCTGGCATATGTCCATCTGAGACAGGCATGCTGACATATGCCAGTCACATGTACAGTGATGCGTTGTACTGCAATGGACCGATCGGTGCCTCCGGCCGGCCCATTGCATTCAATGTGTGCGGGTACGCGTTGTACCCCTGTGCGCATTGTACTGCAATGGACCGATCGGTGCCTCCGGCCGGCCCATTGCATTCAATGTATGCGGGTACGCGTTGTACCCCTGTGCGCGTTGAACTGCAATGGACCGATCGGTGCCTCCGGCCGGCCCATTGCATTCAATGTGTGCGGGTACGCGTTGTACCCCTGTGCGCGTTGTACCGCAATGGACCGATCGGTGCCTCCGGCCGGCCCATTGCATTCAATGTATGCGGGTACGCGTTGTACCCCTGTGCGCGTTGTACCGCAATGGACCGATCAGTGCCTCCGGCCAGCCCATTGCATTCAATGTGTGCGGGTACGCGTTGTACCCCTGTGCGCGTTGTACCGCAATGGACCGATCGGTGCCTCCGGCCGGCCCATTGCATTCAATGTGTGCGGGTACGCGTTGTACCCCTGTGCGCGTTGTACCGCAATGGACCGATCGGTGCGCACCCATTGACAATGGGCTTGCCTGGCAACGGACGCGTTTTCGAATTTTGAACGAGTCGGTTGCTGTAAATTCAGTTGGTCACCCACAACAATGTTGCAAAATCATGTATGTCATGAAGTTGAAGATTTGAAGGATGCTGTGGGCGTGTTTTGGTGCTGCTATTCCATGGATTGGCCAGATTCAGAAGATGCAAACGACTTGGACCTATCACTTTGGACACAAGGGACAGTATCTGCCTCTCCAGCACATATATATTGCTGGCTGTTGCCCTGAGAGCTCACTTGCCTGCACTACATGCTCCAGGACGACATCTGCCACTGCACTGCTGCTGTCTCTGCCCCTCTGGACCCTGCAATGGCACGTACTGTGGAGAGAGCCCCAGCCTTCAGCCTTGAAGAGAACCAGGCCCTGCTGGACAGCCTACTTCCACAGTACAGCAAGCTGTATGGGACACCAGGGGAGCAGGTGAGTGTTCTGTGCACTGCCTTTCTGAATGTGCATTTTGTGTGACTAGCAAGGCTGAGAGTCTGCACGCCACTGGCTAGCAGGCTCACTGAGTAGTTGTCACCCCCCATAGTGTGTAGTGACTTGCACTGGACAGGTATGGTGCAGTGACAGTGCATTTGAACATGGTTTTACTTCCCATGCAATGATACCATGTAGTGACATCTGGCAAACTGTCCATGGTCAGCTTTGCACTGCCTGTGTACATCATGTGCCCCTGTGATTGAGACATGTATATACAACTGTGTCATGCACGGATATGTTGCATGTGTGGTAATGGCCTTTTCACTTTGTCATCCTGACAGGTTAATGCCCATCGGAAGCAGGAAATCTGGAAGGACATCGTCCGGGCTGTCCGGTCCGTGGGGGTCTACAAGCGCCGGATCCGCAACTGCCAGAAGAGGTGGCAGGACCTTCGGGGCTGGACCCGGAGGATTGCACGGGTCCAGCTGAAGCTGTCGCCTCCTCGCAGGAGGGGCGGAACACAGACCCTGACCCCCACATGCTCCAGATCCTGGCGGTGGTGTTTCCAGACCTGGATGGGCAGCTGAAGGCCAGACAGCAGCAAGGAGGGGTGAGTCAAAGACTGCACTGTGAACTCTGTATTACATGCTTTGTGCCCTCCTCTGGCCTGGTTCAACTGCCACAGTGCAGCAGTCATGTTGTCCAGGAGCCATGTCCCTCTATTGTGCACTGCCCACTGCTCATCTGATACCCAGGTGTGGCCCTTACATTCAGGGAATTGTGTCACTTGGGACTGTGTCCTTGCAGTTTGCTTCACTAAAGGTGGGGGACAGCATCTGTTTCCCTAACTCTGTTGTGGGCATCATGGGTGGGTCCATTGTTCACACAACGCCTGGGTTTGGACATGTGATCTGCGTGTTGCTTTGATATGCGGTCCACTTGCTGAGCTGAGCCACCACATGTGCCTGGGGTATGTGGCACACGCCCATGCAGCGGGTGGGAACAATGTTTGGGCCCCAGGAGTGTGCAGATTACGTGTGTCACACATACATAGCCAGCTGTCCACTGTCCAGGGCACATCCCTCATTCATGTGGAGCAGGACAGTCATGCCTACTCCAGGCCATGCAATGCACTCTGTACTCCCACTCCCGTGTATCAGCTGACACATTGTGCACAGTGATTTGAGCCCTCAGGTGTCTGCCTCTGTGTCAGTGTGCTGTGGATTAGTTGCCAGGACTGCTGGGGTGTTTCTTGGTAGGGGCTCAGCATGCCCCTGGAGATGTGACCATAGGAGACGATACTTGTGTGTCACATAGGTGTTTGATCAGCTGCCCGTGCAGACTGGGGTATGCGAATGTGAAGTTCAGGCAGCTGTTCCCCATTCACAGCAAATTGTGAGGGGCTCAGGTTCAGAGGGTAGTGTCACAGGTCTCCCATATGTCCAATAGGTGTGACCTGGACAGATGAGGGTTAAGATGATGTGTTGTGTGGGGGATGTACATGTGCACTTGTGCAGCTCCAGGACTTGCATTCCCCATGACCTACTATTGTGACACAGTGCATAGTGTTGTTGTCTGGCTGCCAAGTCATACATCACTGAGACAGTGATGTATGACTTAGCAGTCATGCCTCTGCCATGGCATGTGTCAACTTATTGGTGGTCCTGCAGGGGAGTGACATGTGCTACATGCACACCATAGTGGCGCTGGCTATCAGGACATGGGTGCATCATGGTGTCTGTCGCTGGTATGCATCACATGCATTTCCTATTTGACTCTGGGCATCCCTTTCATCCGGAAACCTGTACTGACTCAGTGGCAAGAGCTGTGATGTGTGCATGTCCACATGCCACACCGTGTCCTCTGCACTGTCCAACTACTGTGTACTTGGTGCATGTGTCCACACTGGGGTGTTGCAATCCAACAGACACCAGACAGATGGGTGCAAGGCCATGTGGGATGTGAGTGCCATGCTTGGCATCAGACTGACAATTGGCTTCTCCTGTTCAGTTAGGGCACTTTTAGCAATGTACAACTAATGATGCCAGGGCTTGCTCTGTAATGTGCTGTGCTCACAGTGGTGTGTGCGTTTGGTGCAGGTGACTGATGTCTGTCTGTTTCCCCATTGTTTGCAGATACATCCACGGCCACGGAAGGGGACAGCTCCACGGACCAGGAGGAGCCAGAGAGCCAGACTGGGTCAGCAGCCGAGGAGTGGTCGGAGGGACCCAGTGGCACGGAGGGCGAGGGGAGCCACACCGAGGAGTCCTCAGCACCATCCACCTCAGCTGAGGACCAGAGCAACTCGGAGGATGACTTCCTTGTGGAGGCGGGTGTCAGCAGCCACCACACGCCAGCTAGTGTTGCTGTCCCCGCCACCACCAGCACCACCACCGCCCTCCCATCGGCTCCCATTCCCCAGGTCCGTGGAGGCTCCCATGTTCGGGAGCGTGTCTCCTTTGGCCCAGGCACCGCACCCCCTGCCCCTGTGTCCCCTGCTGCCCTGAGTGAGGAGTCTGTGTACCTCCTTCGCCAGCTCCATGTAGGGCAGACAGCCATGCTGAGTGTCCTCCATGCGCACACCGCACTGTTGACTCAGCTGGTGTCGTTCATGGAGGGCATCTCATCGGGCATGTCTGACCTACAGAGGAGCAACAGGTCCATGGACTCCTCCCTGACGGCAGCAGTGTCCCTCCTCAGACAGTCCCTCACCCCTCCTGCCTCTGCTCCATCCACACTCCCCAGCACCTTACCCGTCCCAAGCACACACACACCGGCACAGGCACACACCAGCACACACACGTCCAGCACACAGACACACACGCCACAAACTAAACGCACACACACGCACAGTCAGGGGACTGAAACCAGACTCACAGGGGATGGGGCCCTGGTACACACACACGCATCCACGGGCACTGCGCATTCCTCAGTTGCCTCTCCCTCCAAAGCACCCTCCCTTGCCTCACCTGCAACCCCAAAGACCCAGCGCCTCTTCCTCAGTGACCTCGGCCTCTTCCCCTCCGATCCAGCTGCCCCAGCATCCAGGGGGAAGAGGAAGCCCCCACACGGAGCAGAGTGCCCCTCGCCCCCGGACACCCTCCCCCAGGCGCAGACAGACTGAGGCCCCCACCCGCAAGTCCCCCGGAGTGCTAAGAGCAAGACCCTGCCGCCGCCCTGCAGCTCAAGCACCAGGTCTCCTTCCTCCATCCCTCAGGCCCCCACTCCACAGGTGCCCCCACCACACCCTGCCCCAGGTTCCCCCACCCACAGATATACCATCCCCAAGAGGCTCCGGCCTTCTCCCCCTGCCACTTGCTCTCCCGGCACCACACCCCCGCTGCGCTTGTCTGTGCCACTGATGTGGTGAGGGTGTCCTCCCCTCTGTCCAGCCCACCTTGCCTGTTCCCCATTCTCCTCCCCTGGTGGTAGGCACTGCAGTGGAGTCCACTACCACCCTGTCTGACTTGGGCACTGCAGTGGCGGACCTGTCCACTCCATCTGCAGGGTCCACTGCAGTCGTGCCGGCACCCACAACATCTGAGCCATGCCCCCCAGTTGTGCCGGCACACACCATGTCAGACACCTCCACTGCAGTTGTCAGTGGCTCTCCAGCACCCACCACCCCTTCCCTGCTTCCTCCTGGTGAGCCCTGATCCTGTCCCTGCGGTGCCTGGCCTACCCCCGGTTGCCCCTCCTAGTGGATTGTCACTGGTTTTGTGCAGGCATGTGTAGGGCGGCATCTGCCACTGTCACCCACTTGTGACTTTGTTGATGGACTGGCCATTGGCCTTTGTTTATGTTCTACCGGACTTCTACTTTTAATGCCACATATGCTGAATAAAGCAACTTTCTGTTCTCTAGTGCTTTTGCTTCTGATGTACATGATGTTGATGATGCTAACCATGCCCTTGCTGCAGTGATGGTGATATTTGGTCTCATGATAATGAAGTGTTACTGTGCAGGAACCCATGTGGTCCAGGGGGAATGTGTCCTATCCTGTGGTGTATCCATGTCATCCATAGCAGCATCTGAGGGTGTCATGTGTTCAGTATTTGGCAATGGGATTTCCTACTTAGATTGGCAATTTCACATCTGTGGCTTCCACCCCTGCATATCTGTTGTGCCTGCCATTGTTCTATTCGTCTACTTCCCTGACCGTGTGGCCATCTCCAGTGAACATGCAGGTTTGGGCATCAATGGGGAAGGACTCATCTGTGTTGTCAGTGCAACATTGCTATACAAGTGTGTTGGATCTGTGCTGATGATTCCGTTGGCACTTCCATGACCAGGCTGATGGGACGGGAGCCCTCATTTGGTGCTAATTGTTGATTGTGTGTCCCATTGCTGCCATGGTATGGTATCTGTTCACCTCACATCTGCAGTCTCCACAGGGTATCTGCATGTGTGTGCCCATTGGTGCAAATATGTGGGTCTGCATTCGGATGGTCACTTCTGTCATTGTGTCATTGATGATTGTTGACGGTGTCAGCCCCCATGGGTGTTGTTTGTCTGCACATGGCCAAAGTTATGTCTTATTTGCACTGCAGGATTTGGCTCCCCCAATTTATGTTGCAATGGGACACATACACTACTTTGCCACTGATGTGTTTGTTGTTCTGTGACCAGGAATCATCCATGCAGTTTGGCAGTTGCACCTCTTACTTTGTCAACACTTACCTTTTGGTCACTGTGATGATGGGGGTTTGGACCCCATTGCCACAATGTTCAAAATGTGCTGCAGCTATGGACCCCACACTTACCTTTTGGTCACTGTGATGATGGGGGTTTGGACCCCATTGCCACAATGTTCAAAATGTGCTGCAGCTATGGACCCCACACTTACCTTTTGGTCACTGTGATGATGGGGGTTTGGACCCCATTGCCACAATGTTCAAAATTTGCTGCAGCTATGGACCCCACACTTACCTTTTGGTCACTGTGATGATGGGGGTTTGGACCCCATTGCCACAATGTTCAAAATGTGCTGCAGCTATGGACCCCACACTTACCTTTTGGTCACTGTGATGATGGGGGTTTGGACCCCATTGCACAATGTTCAAAATGTGCTGCAGCTATGGACCCCACACTTACCTTTTGGTCACTGTGATGATGGGGGTTTGGACCCCATTGCCACAATGTTCAAAATGTGCTGCAGCTATGGACCCCACACTTACCTTTTGGTCACTGTGATGATGGGGGTTTGGACCCCATTGCCACAATGGTCATGGCCTGCTTGCGTTGTGTGTGCCACACACATATTTGTGTGGCACATGTGCTAGGGGGTCACATTGTATGTTCGAAGTCATGTTCGGTGTTGTAGGCATTTGACACAGTCTACACACGCTTGTCATGGTGTTGGGGGGATGTCTTCTTCTTGCATTCCCTAGGTTGTGGTGTGCTGGTTGTGTCATGCATTGTCCATCCTATGGGTGGGGGTGGTAGTGGTGGTAGGCATCCTGCCCCCCCTGGCTAAGGGTGGTAGTAGTGGTAGGCATCCAGCCCACCCTGGGTGAGGGTGGTAGTAGTGGTAGGCCTCCTTCCCCCCCTGGCTAAGGGTGGTAGTAGTGGTAGGCATCCTGCCCCCCCTGGGTGAGGGTGGTAGTAGTGGTAGGCATCCAGCCCCCCCTGGCTAAGGGTGGTAGTAGTGGTAGGCATCCAGCCCCCCCTGGGTGAGGGTGGTAGTGGTGGTAGGCATCCTGCCCCCCCTGGCTAAGGGTGGTAGTAGTGGTAGGCATCCTGCCCCCCCTGGGTGAGGGTGGTAGTAGTGGTAGGCATCCAGCCACCCCTGGCTAAGGGTGGTAGTAGTGGTAGGCATCCAGCCCCCCCTGGGTGAGGGTGGTAGTGGTGGTAGGCATCCTGCCCCCCCTGGCTAAGGGTGGTAGTAGTGGTAGGCATCCAGCCCCCCCTGGGTGAGGGTGGTAGTGGTGGTAGGCATCCTGCCCCACCTGGGTGAGGGTGGTAGTGGTGGTAGGCATCCTGCCCCCCGGCTAAGGGTGGTAGTAGTGGTAGGCATCCAGCCCCCCTGGGTGAGGGTGGTAGTGGTGGTAGGCATCCTGCCCCCCTGGCTAAGGGTGGTAGTAGTGGTAGGCATCCAGCCCCCTGGGTGAGGGTGGTAGTGGTGGTAGGCATCCGGCCCCCCTGGGTGAGGGTGGTAGTGGTGGTAGGCATCCTGCCCCCCTGGCTAAGGGTGGTGGTAGGCATCCTGCCCCCTGGCTAAGGGTGGTAGTAGTGGTAGGCATCCAGCCCCCCTGGGTGAGGGTGGTAGTGGTGGTAGGCATCCTGCCCCCCTGGCTAAGGGTGGTTGTAGGCATCCAGCCCCCCCTGGGTGAGGGTGTTAGTAGTGGTAGGCATCCTGCCCCCCCTGGGTGAGGGTGGTTGTGGTGGTAGGCATCCTGCCCCCCTGGCTAAGGGTGGTAGTAGTGGTAGGCATCCTGCCCCCTGGCTAAGGGTGGTAGTAGTGGTAGGCATCCTGCCCCCCTGGGTGAGGGTGGTAGTGGTGGTAGGCATCCAGCCCCCTGGCTAAGGGTGGTGGTAGGCATCCAGCCCCCCTGGGTGAGGGTGGTAGTAGTGGTAGGCATCCTGCCCCCTGGCTAAGGGTGGTAGTAGTGGTAGGCATCCTGCCCCCCTGGGTGAGGGTGGTAGTAGTGGTAGGCATCCAGCCCCCTGGGTGAGGGTGGTAGTGGTGGTAGGCATCCTGCCCCCCTGGCTAAGGGTGGTGGTAGGCATCCAGCCCCCCTGGGTGAGGGTGGTAGTAGTGGTAGGCATCCTGCCCCCTGGCTAAGGGTGGTAGTAGTGGTAGGCATCCTGCCCCCCTGGGTGAGGGTGGTAGTAGTGGTAGGCATCCAGCCCACCCTGGGTGAGGATGGTAGTAGTGGTAGGCATCCTGCCCCCCTGGGTGAGGGTGGTAGTAGTGGTAGGCATCCTGCCCCCCTGGGTGAGGGTGGTTGTAGTGGTAGGCATCCTGCCCCCTGGCTAAGGGTGGTAGTAGTGGTAGGCATCCTGCCCCCCTGGCTAAGGGTGGTAGTAGTGGTAGGCATCCTGCCCCCCTGGGTGAGGGTGGTAGTGGTGGTAGGCATCCAGCCCCCCTGTCTAAGGGTGGTGGTAGGCATCCAGGCCCCCCTGGGTGAGGGTGGTAGTAGTGGTTGGCATCCAGCCCCCCCTGGGTAGGGGTGGTGGTGCGCATTCAGGCCCCTGTGTGCATATGTGGCATTGGTGATGGGCATCCCGCCCCTATGGTGCTGCTGTTGCTGGTGTAAGTATATTCTGCATCCCTCTGTGTGTGTGTGATGTGTCATGTACGTGTTGTATGTGATTTGTGGTTGGTGTCTGGCTTACCTTCTGCGCCGTACGCGTCCGTGCCTGTTCCGGTAGTATATGTAGAATATTGGTATGATCGGGACGAAGGGATTCATGGTTGGTTCGTGTCGTTCGTCCTTCTCGTTGCTTCGCGTCGTCCTCGTCGCTTCGCCTCGTCCTCGTCGCTCGCCTCGTCCTCGTCGCTCCGCGTCGTCCTCGTCGCTGCTGTGTTCGTCTCGGAGCCGTGGATCGTGTTGTGGCGCGAATCGGAGCTTATGTGCGCCTCTCCCGGATGCTTTGACGTGCCGTGCGTAGCGACGGGTTCGGCGCGTACGGAAAGCGCATCGTACTTGTCCGGCCGGACGGGGCTGCATTTTTCCTTCCGTGCGACTCGATTCGGCGTTTCCGGATTCGCCTCGGTTGGGGAACAGGACCTGGTTTGGGTGAGTACGGCTCGGCCGGATTCTTTGCTGTTGTGCGCATCGTACTTACTCGTTCGGTGTGCTGTAAGGATCGGTCGGGAAACAGGCTTTCGCATGGCTTTTTTCCCGACCGAATGGTGTTGGGTGCTCCTCCGACCGAGATCGGAATCGGCCCCATAGCCTTTTCAATAGTGAAAAACGAAATTCACTGTGGTTCACTATCAGGGCATGATACACACATCAGTATATGCCCTACCTTTCACATACACTGCACCCTGCCCACAGGGGTACATTGGGC
The DNA here is from genome assembly GCA_963921515.1 of Calotriton arnoldi. Classification (NCBI taxonomy): domain Eukaryota; kingdom Metazoa; phylum Chordata; class Amphibia; order Caudata; family Salamandridae; genus Calotriton; species Calotriton arnoldi. The sequence goes on along the minus strand of CAWUFW010005833.1, from coordinate 728,829 downwards.
CTACCTTAGGGGTGACTCACATGTAAGAAAAGGGAAGGTTAGGGCCTGGCAACTGGGTGCACTTGCCTGGTCGACATGGCAGTTCAAACTGTGCACGGACTTTGCAGAGGCAGTTGTGAGAACCCTTTGAAAGGCTGCTTGTGTGGGTGGCACAATCAGTCCTGCAGGCCCACTAGCAGCATTTGACTTACAGGCCCTGGGCACACACAGTGCCCTGTACTAGGGACTTAGTAGTAAGTCAAACAAGCCAATCATGGAAACACCAATCCATATTCAAATTTATAGAGGAAGCACTTGCACTTTGGCACTGATCAGCAGTGACAAAGTGCCCAAAGCGTTTAGACCATCAAAAACAAAATTCAGCACATAGCAAAAATACAGGAGGCAGAGGCAAAAATAAAAGGGAAAGCCATGCCAAGAATGCCAGGTCTAACAGGGGGTGTGGCCTTCGACCACCTCTCAGCAATCCCACTATGTGGGGCTTACTGGAGGTAACAGGAGGTCTTGTTGGCCCCTAAGGACCCTCAGCAGCCAAGGGGACTTCATCCTCCAACCAGCAGTGCTCCAGGAGGCGAGTTTGCAGAGTGGTGGAGAAACGGGGCGGGGCTCTGGTGAGTTGCCGGGCTTTGTTTTTTATTTTTTTCAAAGGGAAGGGGGGCTGCTTACCCCCCTCCCGGACCGATTTCGGCCGCAGAGACCCCATCCCCTGGGGCCTGGCCAGTGGTGTGGGAGCCCTGGTCCCACCCAGGGCACCCACTTTTGAAACGTTGGGGACCACAGGGGGAGCCTGAAGGCCCCCATGGTCCCTGCCGGTTCCCCGCCTCCTGCGGGAGCCAGTACTGCTTTGAGACCCAGGGAGCTTGACAGTGGGCAGGGAAATGGACATGCTCCGCTTGCAGCAAGCTAGAGCATTTTCGGAAAGCAGAGCTGAGATCCAGGGAGCTTGACAGCGGGCAGGGAAATGGACATGCTCCGCTTTTAGCAAGCGGGAGCATTTTATGAAAGCAGAGCTGAGTTTGCTATGGCTTGCAGTGCTCCCGCCAAGCCATAGCAAACTGAAGTGTCCTGGGTGGGCACCCCCAGGACATTGCTGGAGATGGCCCTGGGAGAGTGGCCCCCCTCCAATGTTAACTTTAGCCTCAGTGAGGTGTTGGTCCCTGGGGCCAGGGGGCCGCAACGGACCCCCTTCATTATTGCGTTTGTGCCCTGAGGAGGTGGCGGTCCCCGTAACTGCAGGGGGCTGGGTAGGCCCACCCACATTCCTATTAAGTGCCCCAGGGAGGTGGGGTGTTAGGTTAGGTGAGGTGTTAGAGCGAAACACGTGCCAGGGGTTGCTTTTATTCATTTCAGGTTGGCTTGGATGGTATTCTACCAATCCAAAGCTGTAATACTGTGCCTGGAGTGGTAAAAGGCTTTGGCCATTTTACAGCTCGGCATGGATAGCACTGTGCTGATCCTATGCTTAAATACTTTGCTGTGGAAATGGTAAAAGACTTTGACCCTTTCTATCTCGGCATAGATGGCACTGTGCTAATCCTACGCTTAAAGACTTTGATAGAAAAGCAGATATTTGAGGTGAGCAAATTTAGAGTGTCGCTGGTGTTGAGAGTGCTCTATAATGGAGCTGCTTTCCACCTAAACTTGAGAACTCCCAGAGTTCTCTGCTTCTTTTTTGCATAATTTATTCGTCACTCTATGCCTGAAAGGGTATTCTTTTGACTTATAATGGGTGCTCCCTTGTGTCTGGACAAAGCTATACCTCTCTGAAGAGCTCTAATGAGAGCGAAACACGTCTCAGGGGTTTCTTTTACTCATTTCAGGTTGGCTTGGATGGTATTTTGCCAATCCAAAGCTGTAATACTGTGCCTGGAGTGGTAAAAGGCTTTGGCCATTTTACAGCTCGGCATGGATAGCACTGTGCTGATCCTATGCTTAAATACTTTGCTGTGGAAATGGTAAAAGACTTTGTCCCTTTCTATCTCGGCGTAGATGGCAATGTGCTAATCCTACGCTTAAAGACTTTGATAGAAAAGCAGACATTTGAGGTGAGCAAATTGAGAGTGTCGCTGGTGTTGAGAGTGCTCTATAATGGAGCTGCTTTCCACCTAAACTTGAGAACTCCCAGAGTTCTCTGCTTCTTTTTTGCATAATTTATTCGTCACTCTATGCCTGAAAGAGTATTCTTTTGACTTATAATGGGTGCTCCCTTGTGTCTGGACAAAGCTATACCTCTCTGAAGAGCTCTAATGAGAGCGAAACATGTCTCAGGGGTTTCTTTTATTCATTTCAGGTTGGCTTGGATGGTATTTTGCCAATCCAAAGCTGTAATACTGTGCCTGGAGTGGTAAAAGGCTTTGGCCATTTTACAGCTCGGCATGGATAGCACTGTGCTGATCCTATGCTTAAATACTTTGCTGTGGAAATGGTAAAAGACTTTGGGGCATATTATCAAGGGGCCGCGATAAGATTATCACCGCTTTAGCGTCCGTTTTCGGGTGAAAAGCGGCGATAATATTATTGCTTTATTGACAAGGACATGCTAGCGCGTGTTTCCTTGCCTTAGCGCCCGCTGTCAGCACGCCTCGCATCGCATCGCTAATGAGATGCAAGGGGGGCGTGCCTGACAAAACCCCATGTGAAAATATCGCTAACCCAGCTTCGCGATATTATCGAGGGGTAGCGATATTTGAAATCGCGTTAACTATGCCTTAACGCTGGAATTTAACGTCTGTTAAATTCCAGACTAAGGCTTACCTAACATGGGGGGTGGATTGTGTGGCTAAGACCACAGGCACTATCATCAAGGATATCGCTGTTTTCCATGGAACATCGCTGGAAAACCAGCGATGTTCCATGGAAAACACCGCTATCGCTGGAATAATTATCGCCATTGCGCTAAGCGTTGTTAATGCAGCGCTAGTATGGCGATAATTTCCAGCGATAACAAATCTCACGCTAAGCGCGGCCAGCGATAATTTTCGCTGCCGCTTGATAATATGCCCCTTTGTCCCTTTCTATCTCGGCATGGATGGCACTGTGCTATTACTACACTTAAAGGCTTTGATAGAAAAGCAGACATTTGAGGTGAGCACATTTAGAGTGTCGCTGGTGTTGAGAGTGCTCTATAATGGAGCTGCTTCCCACCTAAACTTGAGAACTACCCAGAGTTCTCTGCTTCTTTTTTGCATATATATGTATTTATATACATATATATGTATATACATATATATACAAATATATATATATATATATTTTTTTTTAAAGAACTCCGATCACCGCCAACGCTCCTCGTGTCCCGGGTGCCACCCAAGCGGTGGTGAGCCGCAACATAAGTATCCACTCTGGCGAAGAGAATCGAAAGCCAAGAAATGGGCGCACTCACGGACTATGGTAAAATACTCCTTTTAATGTGTGAACCTCCCGCACCAACAGACGCATTTCTGCGTAAAGCCTTCCTCGATGTTGGTTACCACATTACCACGTAATCATTTAATACAATCCTGTGTGTCACGTGTTAATTACTAAACAGCAAATGGCTCACTGATATTGTTGTGATCACCAGAATCATTATGGCCATCTTAAAAGGTGTTCAAAATAATACAGTGTATGTTATAAGTGCAAACAATAAAGTGTGAAAAACAAATATAACCAAAGGTAATCGTCTCCATGCCCGTATATGCAAGCTTCTCGGTGATGACACATATGGGATTTTCAAATATTCATACGTTGTAAAAAATTACGATTATGTATCCCCATACATTAACATCAAATTCCTGTGGTGTCATAATTAAGCCCTTGATGGGCAAACAATATCGAAAGATAAATCCGATAATTCATTAATAATGCCTTCACATAATCAACTAATTTCATATCCTAAGCATGGAAGCAACAATGCTGTTTAAGATATTCTGCTCCTAATTGCGCCCTGAATGGGCCATCTCCCTCTCATCACGGAAACGTTTTCTAAATGGCAAGTAATTCATTCGAATCATAATTTATCAAATCCATTTTTTATATATATGTATATATATATACGTAGCAAAAAACCTTTTCTATTGTTTTCTATGTTATCAGTTTATTCATACACATAAAAGTCTTGATATTACTTACATCTAGTGTATATAATGGAATATGACAAAATAAATGACCCATTATAGGCAAGGTGCAGTTTTGGAGGCACAGAAACACAGCTATTTCAGAACAGTTATGCGACCCATTATCTCAATCCAGATGAACCCACATCTCCTCATCATTGTTGAGACCTAGGGGGGGCATCGTTTGGAGCTTTATTATGTATTTTGACTCAAGGATTCGTAATTATTTAATCTTATCCCCCCTCTTTCGTCTTTTAGAACTTGACCTACACAAAATAAATTCAAGAGGTCCCTATTACTCTGGTGTGCGCTCTCAAAATGGCGAGCTACTGGGTAGCTACTGTCTTTATTATTAATTGCCCGCATATGCTCTAAAATGCGTTTCTTTGTTGGGTGGATTGTACTCCCAATATATCGCTTATTACACGGGCATACCAGACAATAGACAGTGTAATCGGAGTTACAGTTCAGCAAACGGTTAATTTTCCATGATGTTTTGGGATCATCCTCTTTTATTCTATATGTAGTTACCTTTTTGCTGAATTTACAGGCCTTACATTTAGTGCAAGGGTATAATCCTGTGATTACATCTTGTTTCAGTGTTTTAGAGCGAAAGTGGCTATGTACTAAATGGTCCCCCAGAGATTTACATCTCCAATAAGTTATTGTTGGTCTCGATGGGATTGTTTTCCTGGGTATCTGATCAGTTTGTAAAATGTGCCAGTTCTTTTTAAAGATCTGCACTATCTGTGACGATCGTTCATTATATTGGGTGATCATCCTGACCGGTTCTAAGGCATCCTGTTCCTTCTTTTCGATGCTCTTTTTAGACACTAACAATTGTGATCTCGTCACCTGGTTTACACTTATTTCTGCTTGACATAGGTTATTCTTAGTATAGCCTCTTACTTTGAAACGTTGTAAAGCTCTGTGGCGCTTAATGGAGGTACCTGGTGGCCTAGTTGGCCCCCAGGGACCCTCAGGATTCAAGGGGACTTAATCCCCCAACTTAGAACGCGCCAGGGGGCGCGTTTGCAGAGTGCTGCAGGGAGGGGGTGGGGCCTGATATAACAAGTTAGCAATCCTGCTGTGTGGGACTTACTGGAGGTAATAAAAGGGGTAGTTGGCCCCCAAGGCTGACATTGGGGGCTAACTATCCCTCCTGTTACTTCCGCTAAATCCCACACAGTGGGATTGCTAAAAGGTGTTTGAAGGCCACGCTCACCTTTCTCCACCACTCTGCAAACGCGACTGCTATGTTATAGTTAGAAATTAGCATTTAAAAAACCTTTGAAATTCACTGAAAAAACCTTAGGTTTCAGGGACGTTATAGTTAGAAATAAGCATTTAAAAAACCATTGAAATTCACTGAAAAAACCATAGGTTTCAGGCACGTTATAGTTAGAAATTAGCATTTAAAAAACCTTAGAAATTCACTGAAAAAGCCATAGGTTTCAGGGACGTTATAGTTAGTTGGACATTTCACTCGTACAAAAACATAGAAATTCCGCCGTTATAGTTAGTTCAGCTAACTATAACTCGCACCCCCGCAATGCACTGCTGATGACGTCACATATTACATCATTCATGACATGGTTAGTGACATCACTGATGACATCACTGATGACATCTCAAATGACATCACTGTCACTGGATGATGTCATCAGCATTGCGAGGTGCGAGTTATAGTTAGCTGAACTAACTATAACGGTGGAATTTCTATGGTTTTGTACGAGTGAAATGTCCAACTAACTATAACGTCCCTGAAACCTATGGTTTTTTCAGTGAATTTCAGTGAATTTCTAAGGTTTTTTAAATGCTAATTTCTAACTATAACGTGCCTGAAACCTATGGTTTTTTCAGCAAATATATATATATATATATACTCATGATATATACTGTGACCAAGACCCCGTGTGAGGTCGAAACGCGTCTTGTTTCTCTGCCAAATAAACCTAACTTTTGAAGCATCTTAATCTGGAGTGGCTCCTTCCTTACCAAAATTCGTTGGAAGAGGTTTTTCTACGATATATATATACTCATACATATATTTTCAGTGAAAAAAGCAAAGGTTACAGGGACATTATAGTTAGGAAACAGAATTAGAAAAACCTTAGAAATTCGTTATATTTAGGCTCACTTTTCACTCATACAAAACCAGTGAAATAGCAGTTATAGTTACCTGAGCTAGCTATAACATACGCCCGTGCAATGTGCTGCTTATGAGCTCACATATTACATCACTCATGTGATGGTCAGTGACATCACTGATAACATCACTGATAGCATCTCAAATGACATCACTGATGAAATCATCCACAGAACCACTCACACACCCATTCACACCCCTATACAACCTGACATACACCCCTATACAACCTGACATATACCCACTCCCATGCAACCAGTCACAAACCCATTCACAGACACACATATACTCACACAACTACTCACATACTCATAGAGCCACTCACACATCCACTCACTCATACAGCCACTCACATAACCACTAACTCACCCATGCAGCCACTCATGTACCAACTCATTAACCAATATAGTCACTCGCACATCCAGCCATACAGACATATAGACACTAAAACACCCACTCATATACCCATAGAGCCACTCACGCACTGAGTTAGTCACCTATACAGCTACTATTAGACTGAAAATGCATTTCAGCTGACTCCTTCTAGCATTGTGCGGGTTAAGTTAGCATTTGCGGCACCATTTTGTATTCAGCCGCCATTTTGTGTCATGATCGAAATGAAGCTTCTGTCTCATACTGTTTGCCTCAGCAGAAACGGCAGCCTCGATTGTTTCTTTTAGTCAAGGTTGAGCTTTGTTGCACTAATGAATAGCTTGTTCTGTGTTTGCATACCTTTCCTCGTATGTAGCCCTGCTTCCACTCTCAGAGAGACGGGCACGGGCTGAGACAACCTTGAAGCTAAGATAGTGTGTACCCAGTCTCAGGATGGTAGGTCGTCCTTCTGTACCTCCCTTGTTCATCTGTGCCCAGGCTGGAAAATTCCAGTTTGGGCGGGTCCTAGGGTGTTGGAAATGTATATCTGACTTTACCTTGTGAAAGGGGGTCAGTCCCTCGGCAGCTGTCTACGGAGGCTGGTCAGACTGTTCCCTGCTCGAGCGAATACTAATAAAATAATTTGGTTTGTATTCTCTACTGTCTGATCGACTCTTCATTTGTGTGGAAGGCTGAGAGGTGGTCGCGAGTGACCCGGGTGGCCCTAATCGGGTCACTTCCTTCATTACCCACACACACACTCACATACTCATACAGATACTAACACATACTCACTCACCTATACAGTCACTGACACAAGCACACACTCACCCATACAGCTACTCTCACATTCACTCACTCACCCATACCGTCACTAACATACCCACGCACTCATCCATACACCACTTATGCACTCACTCACTCACTCACCCATACAGCCTATCACACACCCCATCACTCATCTATACAGCTTCTTGCATACCCACTTACTCACCCATACACCACTGACAGACTCACTCACTCACCCACACAGCCAAACACAAACACTCACTCACCCATACAGCCATTCACTCTCTCATACAACCACTCACCCACCCTTAGAGCCACTCAGATACCTACTCACACACAGAAACACACAGTTACACAGCCACTTACATAATATGTGTTACAAATAGTATTACTCTTTAGTACTAAACAAACTATACTTATTTAAGTTTTGTAGTATCTTTAACACTCAGAAACCTTTAGAAAACACTCACACTCTCTGGATAATGTAATCAGTGATGTCATTTCAGATGTCGTCAGTGATGTCATCAGTGATATCCCTGACCATGTCATGAGTGATTTAATATGTGAGGTCCTAAGCAGTGCATTGCGGGGAATAAGTTATAGTTAGCTCAAGTTGTATGAGTTGAATGTGAGCCTAAATATAATGTCCCTGTAACCTTTGTTTTTTTCAATGAATTTCTAAGTTTAAAAAAAATTCTATTTGCCAACTATAACGTCCCTTTAACCTTTGTTTTTTTAATTTCTAAGGTTTTTTAATTCTATTTCCTACCTGTAACCTTTAAAAAGGAGAGTGTGAGTGAGTGCAAGAGTGTCTCAGTGGGTGTGTGTCTGAGTGCATGAGTGTCTCAATGGGTGTGTGACTGGGTATGTTTGAGTCTGAGTGGGTCTGGGACTACCTGCATTAGTATCTCACTGGGTCTGTGAGTGGGTGCATCACTGTCTGAGTGAGTCTCTGACTGTTTGAGTAGATGTCTAAGTGGGTGCATTAGAGTCTGTGTGGGTTAGTGACCGGGTGCATGAGTTTTTTTTTTTTTGTTTCTTTTTATTTAACATTCATCGACAGAAAAAATATACAGTACAGAGGATGCAGAACTTTCCTTCTTAGCGAGTACAATGAGTAACAGTTCTTTGTGACAGTACTTACAAGAACAGGCTATGGAGTCGGGGGATCATCTTGGTCAATGCTACGTGGTGGGCTGCAGATATCCCCTCAGTAGGAATTCCACGGGCTCCAAATTCGGAACCATTTTTTGGGACAATCCCGGGCCGTGTAAACAGTCTTTTCCCTATACATGCACCAGTCGAGGTCTGATTTCCAGGCCCCTACAGAGGGTGGATGCGCCGCTCCCCACAATTGCACAATATTCCTCTTTGCCACCATTAATCCCAATGTGACCCATTGTGTGTGGTAGCTATTTAGATCAGTGGGCTCCCAAATATTCAGGAGCCATCTACGTGCTGCCGGGCGGAGAACTAGCGTGAGTACTTCACTTAGTATGTCATGTATTTGTCGCCAATAGGATTGTATGTGTTCGCACACCCACAGTATGTGCATGAATGTACCCTCTTGGCCGCATCCTCGCCCTTTTGGCTGGGTGTCTGGATTGTCGCCCCGGCCATGAGGTTGATAGTCTTGTTCTGCTCGGCTCTCAAGCCAGTCAGCAGCTGCTTCCGGTTGTTCAAAGAACCAGGCTCGTCCCTCTGCCTCCACACGGAGGCGTGCCAGGAACATAGTATATTTAAACCTTCTGTCTCTGAGTTTCTTTTTGACCATCAGGAAGGATCTCCGCTGCTTCTGCACCGCTTGTGTGAAGTCCGGAAAAAAGGTGATTTCGGCGTTATCGTAGCGGAGTGGGGGAGCTGTTCTGGCGTTCTGGAGGATCATGTCCCTGTGTCTGAAATTCAGCACTCTCGCTAGCATAGGGCGTGGGGGAGCCCCGGGTTCGGACGACCTCCCGGGACCCTGTGCACTCTCTCTATGACAAAGAATTTGCTGAGGCCTTTAGGCTGCAGGTGGTTCAGGATAAGATCCTCCACAAAGACGTCTGGCGACGGCCCCTCAGCTCTCTCCGGCACTCCTAGTATGCGTATGTTGTTCCTCCGAAGACGTCCTTCGTAATCGTCCAGCTTACGTTCAGCAAACTTGCGGAAGGTTTGTAGGTCATGGACATCACCTTGGATTTGCGTGACGTCATCCACCAGGCTTGCCATAGTGATTTCCACTTGTTTCACCTTCTCATTGATTTTTGTGAGGTCCGCTCGGATAAGATTCACCTCGATCGAAATTGAGTCCATCTTATGCTCCAATGAGGTCTTGACCCCAGTGGTTGCCTCCTTTACGTCTTTCAGTGTTAGGTCCTGGCTCACCCCCCCCCCCCGGTCACCTACGGATTTGTCCCTGGTGTGCAGGTCTTGCAGCATGTCTTTAGGGAAAGCGTAACAATCCAATTTATTAGTTTGGACAGGTTTGGGGCCCCTCGTGCTTGTCGTTTTGGTCTTCTCCATCTTCGCTTCCCAATAGGCCAAAGACGCTTTGTCTCTCCGACCCCACTGATGTTTGGTATGGTGTGAAGGTAGGTCTCTGCCACGGACGCCACACGTATGCGGGGTTGCGGAGTAAGGGGACGGGAGCAGGGGAGGGCACAGGTCACTGACCCCCAAGCACGCACCTCCTAGATCAGCGGGTATTCTCGGGCAGCGGGTGCGGTCCCCCTCAGCAGGTTAATCAGGCTACTCACTGTGGCGCATTTGGCATCATAGTCGCACACCTCTGATGGGTCCACCACCGAGCCACCCAGCAGAGTACAGTCTCCTTCGATCTCGTACCGGGGCCTCCCAACAGCTGCGAGCCCGGTCCTATGCCATTGGGCGCTGTCACATTGGGGGGGGTCCATCACAATTCCTCTGCTGCTTGCCGCGGGTGAGGGTGGAGAAAGCAGGAAAGGGGAAAAAAAAAAGGGGGGGGCCCGCTGCTCACGACCTCAGCACAGGCCCCCGGCCTCTCCTCTCCGCCTCTTGTGGGTCGCGCTGAATGAGGAAGCACTGTCGCAGTATTTAACGGGCCCCTCCCGGCCCACTCGTCGACTTGGCACCGGTAGAGCTCCACCCACGGAGCCCTCTCCGCTCTCCGTCGGCCTCCGTGATGTGTCGTGGGTCTGCCGGGTGTGACAGACTGCGGCGCTGTTGCTGCCGAGCGCACAGGCCAAGACCCCGGGCTCATCGCAGATTGCAGCCGCACCTCTTCGCCCTCTCCGCAGCGCCAGTCAGCATGCCAGGTCCCGGCTCGGGCGAGGGTGCAGGCCTCGGTGTGACGGGGCTCGTAACTTTGGCTATGGATGGCCGCCGGACCCGAGAGCTCCCGGACAGCATTGAGTGAACTCTCCGGTCGACTTTATTCGTCTTGGGTAGCGGATTCGTGGGCCTGATATGCGTGGGGGAGACAATGTGGACGGAGCTGCTGGTTTAAGCGGCCATCTCACTACGCCGCTCGGCCACGCCCCCATGCATGAGTCTTTGAATGGATTTGACACTTGTGAAAGACCAATAACATGTCACATGAAGCTTTCAGTGAGAGAGCACAGACAGGGTCTGCACTAGTAGCCATCACCCATGTTTGAAGGACTATTTTTGTACATGGTTGAGAAGGTTGTGTCAGTACTTACCTACATATCTCTGAGAGTGTAGGAGTACACCTCTATCAGTGCCATGAGATGTTTAAGCAAATGTGCTGGTATGTAACTGCCTGCTATAATACTTCAATGGCTGCCAAAATGTGTATGTAAGTGGCTGCTCAAATACTTCAGTGCATGTGTTAGGCAATAGAGAGCTATGTAGGTGTCACTACAACTACCTTTGAGTCTGCTGCATGCATAAATAGTTTCTTATGAGTGACTGAATGTATAAGTGATGTCTATGTCTGTGAAAGAGATGCTGTATGCTTTTGTGAACATCTATGTCAATTGTTTTAGGGATGGCATACTCTATGTACTGCTAGGCATAGAGGCCTGCAAGTGCACAAACCACTTATTCAACTCAAAAGGACATCTGTCAATGTCTTAAGCACAAAACAGCAGCCTTTATGGCATACCTACACCATATCTTAGAAGTGTGTTATGTGTACTAAAATGTGAGTTTGACATTTCAGAAAGACCTATAACATGCCAACTGAAGCTTGCCGTTAGAGTGCACAGATAGGGTCTGCACTAGTACCCATCACCCATGTTTGAAGGACTATTTCTATTAAAATTGTTGAGATGGTTGTGTCAGTACTTGCCTACATATCTGAGAGAGTGTAGGAGTACACCTCTATCAGTGCCATGAGATGTTTAAGTAAATGTGCTGGTGTGTAACTGTCTGCTATAATACCTCTATGGCTGTCTAAAAGTGTATGTAAGTGGCTGCACAATTGCTTCAGTACCTGTGTTAGGCAATAGAGAGCTATGCAGGTATCACTGCAACTACCTTTAATTCTGCTGCATGCATAAATAGTTTCTGGTGATTGACTGAATGTATAAGTGCTTCTGTAACTGTCTCTGTAACTGAAAGACAGGCTCTATGCTTTTGTGAACTTGTATGTCAATTTTTTTTAGGGATGACATACTCTATGTAGTACTTGGCATAGAGGCCTGCAAGTGCACAAGTCACTTATTCCTCTCAAAAGGACATCTTGTAATCTCTTAAGCACTAAACATCATTCTCTATTGCATACCTACAGCATATCTTAGAAGTGTATTATGTGCACTTAAACACGGGTTTGATACTTGAGAAAGACCTATAATATGCCAAGTGAAGCTTGGAGTAAGAATGCACAGACAGGGTCTGCACTAGTAGTCATCACTAGGCCTGGGCGGTGAACTCCGCTGCGTTTGCGGAGTTTTTGGAGTTTTCTGCACTCCGTGCTCTGTGGAGTGCGCAGAGTGCAGAAAACTCCGCTCCGCGCAGCAGAGTTTTTCACCCCACTCGCGCTCGCCAATGGTAAGTTGGCGAGCGCAAGCTGCCGCTCGGATAGAATTTCTACCTGAGTAGCAGGAAGATCAGCGCGAATGGCAGTTCGCGCCACACTCCGCCGCTTGTGGAACTCTGTGGAGAGTTTTTTTGTCACTTCGCTATGTGGAACTCCACCCAGGCCTAGCCATCACCCATGATTCACGAACTATTTCTCTGCATGGTTCAGAAGGCTGTGTCAGTACTTTCCATCATATGTGAGTGAGAGTAGCAGTACACCTACATGAGTGCCATAATATGTTTAAGTAAATGCCTGCTATAGTACCTCTAGGGGTGTCTAAATGTGTATATTATTGGCTGCAGAAATACTTCTGTGCTAGTGTTCGGCAATATAGAGCTACGTGGGTGTGACTGCAATTACCTTTCAGTCTTCTGCATATATTAATAGTTTCTGGTGAGTGATTGAATCTATATGTGCTTCTGTAGCTGTCTTAATAGCTGAAACTGAGGCTTTATGTTTTTCTTAACATATATGTCAGTTACTTTAGGGATGGCATACTCTATGTAGTACTTGTCATAGGGACATGCAAGTGCACAAGTTACTTAGTGAACTGAGAAGAACATCTCTCATCTTTTAAGTACCATCCAGCATGCTTTATAGCACGCCTATAGCATCTCTCACATGTGACTTGTGCATACTGGAACTTGAATTTGAGCCTTCACCAAACATCTTTTACATGGCAAATCAAGCTACAAGTGAAAGTGCTCACAGGACCTGTACTACTAAGCATCATCCATGTTTTAAAGAGTATTTCTCTACATTAATGAGAAGGTTGAGTCAGTGCTTGTCAACATATCTGGGAAATTGTAGGAGTATACCTGTAGCAGTGCCATGAAACATTTAAGTAAATGTGGTGGTATGTGCCTGTCTATTTTAGTATCTCTATGGCTCTCTAAATATCTATGCAAGTGACTATAAACAAACCCCTCAGGGCCCGTGTTATGGAAAAGAGAGCAATATAGATGTGACTACAACTATGTTTGAATCTGCTGCATGCACAAGTAGATTCTTGGTAGGTGACTAAATGTATATGTGCTTCTGAAGCTGTCTGACGAAGCAGTGTAACAGAACTACAACACCCAGAATTCAAAGAAAAACACTCTGTGAGAACAGCACATCATATATACACATGTAAATATTTCCACATATTCTAATGCCTTGCTAACTAAATGTTTAAATCTTAACCTACAGTTTTTTACTACCAATTTCACCATGTAAGCAGCAAATGCACAACATACTAATTCAAAGCAACAGATTGTGAACCAACTTCTCCCATACCTACTCTGCAAATCAGTAAGTAAGTAAGTCCGTTTTTATATAGCGCAGCTACTCACCCTTACGGGTCTCAAGGCGCTGGGGGCCGTAGTGGAAATTAAGTGAGCTATTGCCCAGAGTCACATGGTGCTGAGCTGAGCTGCCGCCGGAGCCAGGGATCGAACCGTGAACCCTGTGCTCCGAAGTCAGCTGCCCTGGCCACTGCACCACACCTCTCCACAGACAAGCTGTCACATTCTCATACACTCTTAAAGCATCTTACTCACCTGTTATTAAACATACAAAGCCACTCACAAAACCACTCATACATTACCACATATAGGGCCTGATTACGATGGCGGTGAGACCGCCACCGTCAGACCATTGGTGGCGGTCCCACGCCATCTGCCCCGGTAGGTCCACCCGACGCATTACAATGGTGGGCAGGCGGAGAGACCGTCCGCCATGGATCTGATGGGCTCAAGGAGGCTGTCGGACCATCGGAGGGACTGCAATCCCTACAATAGTGGCGGTGCCTGCTCAGGCACCGCCGTAGGGATTACAATGTCCCTTTCTGCAGGCCGTTTCATGGCGGTTAAAAAGGTTTAAAAGGCGGTTTAAAAGGCAGGCAGAAAGTGACTTTGGGGGCCCCTTGTGGGGCCCCCTTCCCCCTGACCCTCCGCTATGGGCCCTGGGGGGCACCTATGGTGCCCCCCTAAACATCCCTGCACTATGTGGCAGGTACCACATGGTGACTGACACATAGTGCAGGGATGTTTACAAACATGCCTCTTGGCAGTGAGGCTTGTGCTGCAGCCCTTTTTCGAGCCGCAGTTCAAGCCTCAATGCTACAAGGCATGTTTTCGACCGCCTCCACGGCGGTCGTATCTTAATTTGCATGGTGGGACCGCCGACTCCATGTCGGCAGGTCCCGTTCCCGACAGGATGGCGGTGGGACGCTCATCTGACCACCATCATAATCAGGCCCATAGTTCCAATATATTATCAAAAATATTTGATACTCTCTTAGAACATTCTCACATACACATATACCTTTTCAATCATTTTTGTGTCCTAAATGAAATGTAATTCACATACCTGAAAATTGAATTGTTGATCATAAATTATTGTTGGTCTTATCAGAGAGATACAATACTGTTGGGAAATGTAAAAACTAAGCATGAGAATGGCACACCACTCTCACACAAAGCAACCATTAATTGCAGCATTTTCAACTTTGTATCCTCTGACATTAGGCTATACTTGAGCTAAATTTGGGTGATACTTGGGCTACATTTGGGGTCTTTTCTCTACGGTGGCCATCTTGGGAGACTTATTTGTTATGAAGCTCCCTAATCTCCTCATTTACTGCAGTATCCTCAGTAGAAAATGCTTTCAGTTTTCCACTTACATTCCATTAAGATTGCAGTCAGGTGATACTTGGGCTACATTTGGGGTCTTTTCTCTACGGTGGCCATCTTGGGAGACTTATTTGTTATGAAGCTCCCTAATCTCCTCATTTACTGCAGTATCCTCAGTAGAAAATGCTTTCAGTTTTCCACTTACATTCCATTAAGATTGCAGTCAGATGTACCACACGTCTGGCATAAATTCAGAATGTAAGCACTGTAGTTGCTCATCAGAACACTATAGTAAACTGTTGATCACCAGGGAGTTAACTGGCAGTCTGCTACTGGTGTTGAAAGTGCATGTTCCAGACTACATGTCACAATGTTTTACTGGAATACAAGAGGAATATTTAAGAACTCACTTAAAACGTGTGCTAATTTTTCTTTCTACAGCACTAACCATATTTACTATGACAAAATGAAACCCCTCATTTTGTTCCTTTCTAAATTAAATGTTTTAAGTTTTACCAGTTTAGTTCAATCAGGATGGCTTCAGATGTGCCATACTTTTGTCACAAGTAAGACTGTTAGTGCTCTAGTTTTTCTTTAGAACACTCTAAGAGGCTGCAGTAGAACACAAGGGAATCACAACTGAAGTACACCAGGAAGATATTTGAGATCTCACTTAAATGTGTCCCAATTTTTCTTTCTACAGCACTAACCATAATTTCTATGACAAAATGAACCCACTCATTGTGTTTCTTCCTTACATAAATGTTTTAGGTTTTACCAGTTTGATTCAATCAAGATGGCTTCAGGTGTGCCATACCTTTGTCATAAATAAGATTGTTAGCACTCTAGTTGTTCTTTAGACCACTCTTGGAGGCTGAGGTAGAACACACAGGACTCAACTGACAGGCTGCTCCTGCTGGAAGTATATGTTTTACTGGGAATGTCAGACTTCATTCTCATACGGCTGAGAAATATAGTGTGAATTTACAGAAAATAAGCTGTCATTTTAGCTTTTGGAGCACCTTCTATGGGAAAATCATGAGACAACTGTTGTCTCTCAAATATGATTGATGTACCCCCAGCAGAAGGCTTTTTCACAGGGCAAAATTACCTTAGAACACAACATAAATACTAAAATTAGTATGGTGCCATCAACAAATGATTTCTCCTTTTTGTGACCCTCAGAGCCTGCCATTGACTACAATGCATTTCAATATGGTGCTATCATGTATACTGGTCCCAAGATGGCTGCCAGCACTTTCTGGTTGAAGTGCTGACAGCCAATCAGATCTCACCATGAGATCTGTGCTTAGGCTCTGCCCAGATATCCTTCTTTGCTTACCCTTAAATTTCTCAACAGCTACTGAATGGATTTACACCAAATAACTGAAAGCGTGATCTGCGAACCAAATTCTACCTTCCAGCCAAATGTGGTGTAATTTCTTTCATCGGTTCAGGCTGTAGTCACGTTCAAAGCTCCTACGGGAATTAATGTGGAAAATTGTATTTTGTTCGACCCCCCCCTTTTTTCTTGGACCCCGCTTGGCGGATCACCCCGAAACTTTCCATGCACAACAAGACTTCCTATGACACTGTTCTGGGAAATTTTGTGAAGATTCATCAAACGACGTCAAAGAAATAGGCAAGTCAAAAAACGCTTTTTCTATAAAGACATGGTCCTAACTATAACTACCTACTGGAAACCGCCAGTAGTAATATATATATATATACATATATATATATATATATATATATATATATATATATATATATATATATATTCTGCTCCAAAGGTTGTCCACCAGGTGAGTAGCACTCGATCAGCAGCTTTGTTTATGAAAGGCAGGGACGAGGATCCGCTTGTAGAAGCTGCTCCATAATGGAAATGCCTGACGCGTTTCGAAGCTCCATATGCTTCTCTTCAGAGGCTTGAATGGAGACAGTGTGTGCAAACGCTGAACCCACTTCGCCATTTTCATATTGCACACCCACCAATGGGAAGCTCGAATGAGACTGTGCATTGTGGGAAATGTGGTCCGGATAGCACACAAATCTTGTCCTGTATGGACCCTGCAAGTGGACTCATCCTCAATCCTGTTTGCGGCTGCTGACCCACGTAGCCCCCAAGACATTACGGGGTGGTGCACACTCTGCGGCAGGATGGCCGCGTATTACATTCTGCTCCAAAGGTTGTCCACCAGGTGAGTAGCACTCGATCAGCAGCTTTGTTTATGAAAGGCAGGGACGAGGATCCGCTTGTAGAAGCTGCTCCGTAATGGAAATGCCTGACGCGTTTCGAAGCTCCATATGCTTCTCTTCAGAGGCTTGAACGGAGACAGTGTGTGCAAACGCTGAACCCACTTCGCCATTTTCATATTGCACACCCACCAATGGGAAGCTCGAATGAGACTGTGCATTGTGGGAAATGTGGTCCGGATAGCACACAAATCTTGTCCTGTATGGACCCTGCAAGTGTATGTATGTATGCGTATATATGTGTGTGTGTTGGTTAAGCTTAGTTAGTTATTATTAGTATTATTATTAATAATAATGTGACTATATAATTATAATAATAACAAAAATAAATATGAGCAGTACTTATTTAATATTCTTATTATTAGTTGTGCTATTATTGTTATTATTATTGTTATGTATTATTATTATTGTATTGTTATTATTTAATATACATGATGTTTCGATTATTTACTTATTTTTTTATTTAATGTATAGATATATATATATTTAGTATACAATAATTATTTAATATATTTTTAATATATTTATAATTATGTTATTTTTCAAAATCCAAGATGTATAATAAATTAAATAAATGCAATATATATAGATATTTCAATATACTTACCTATTTTTTTTGACAATAGTCTGGTCCATTATTTGTTTTGATATTTATGTAGTTTACATACAAAATATGCAAACTCAATTTTATGGCTCTTAATATTTTTGTTGCAGTATTTGTGTACCGCAATATTTTTGCTCCTGATACTTTGCCAAACAAGCATCAGCACTCTTCAGCCACTGATTAGTAATTGTGCCATTCGCATTTTACTTCCACCCAGCACAGCATAGGTTACAGGGCAATAGATGGGCCCACGTCATTCACTAATCTGTTATTCAGCCATTCACATTTTGCTTCTGCTCATCCCAGCATAGGGCAATGTGCCAGCCCACTTCAGCCACTGATCATTTGTGATGCCATTCTCTTAGTAGTTCCAATCAGCACATCAAATTAAACCAAATCAAACTGTTTACTGTTTGATTAATTAAAATCATTACAAATTCTCATAATTTATGCACTCATATAATTTAACAAGACGTTAATTATAAAATTGCTGATTTTAAAATGGTGACTAAAACATTGTACATAACTTACTCTTTTGATAGTTCTAATAGGCTTTGTAGTAATATATGGGCTGAATCAAAAATATTAAAACATATTCATTAAAATATCCAACATCTATAAACAATTAGTTTGTTAAAACCAGTTGCTAGGCATATGAATGTTACAAATCGACAATTAAGCTGAGTATTTTCACTATTCAGGCACTGGATTAATGCTTGTCGACATGTACGAACCTTTAAAGCTAAAACCTATGGCCGTAACAATGATTTCCGAGCATACAATAGTTTCGAAGAGGTACAGAGAATGTGCAATATGGATTCGTTTTGGTACCCACAAAATCTACAGGTCTAATTTGGCCATTGTCTGTTCCCATTAAGGAGTAAAATCTTTTGTCCAGAAGGCACCAATTCTATAATTTAAAAATTTCAGCACATCATAAGTCAATGTGTCAACCCACTTTTGCCACTGAGCAGGTATTGCACCATTAACATTATACTTCCACCTACCACAATATACATCATGGTGAAATAGATGAGACCACTTCAGCCACTTATGTTACTGTGCCATTGACATTCAATTCACCCAGCTCAGCAAATATCAGTGGGGAAATTCAGCCATTGACATTTTTCCGGCCCACACGACTGCAAAGGGTAATGTGTCAGCCCACTTCAGCCATTGATCAGTTATTGTGACGCATTGAACCTCATGCTCCTGCTGCCCTGCCTACCTCCTTCTAATCTCCCACCTTTCACAATACCACTATGAAACCACTCCCAAGCCTGCATCCATTTAAAAGACCATTTCGCCCACAGAACTGTGAACGGACTGAGTGAAATTACATACACCAATGTGGTTTTAATAGTATGTTTTAAATTAGATGTTTAAGGAGAGTATGGACATTTAGATGCCAGATACAGTAGAACAGAAGCATTTACAACAGAAAAGCTTAATGGACTTCCTTCAGGTATATATTCCAAACTGACATATTTACACTGTTTGGTCACTTTGGAACAATTAGCACCCATAGCATTCATGTTCATGTTTCAGGAGGTGGGTTGTTAATGTTGTTTTAAACTCCAGGGGCCATATTATAGATTGTGCCCTAGGGGGCAACAGGCCTGTGTGCCCGCTTGGTGCGCCCCCATGGCACAATGGTTTTACAGAAGGGGCCGCAGATGCTTGTGCATCCCCTTGTGCATCCCCTTGTGCATCCCCTTCTGTAATACTGATAGTGCTGGTGCACATGTAGTGGCAGCGCTATCATGAGAAGGTATTCCCTCATTTGCATCAGGGCGTGGGCCCATGCAAATGAGGGAATCACTTTGCTTCTGGCCAGCATCGTATTTTGGACACACGAGCAGAGGCAAGCATGCCTTTGGGAGGCGCACTGAAAGTGAGCCACAAAAAGATGGTGTATTTTAAGTGCACCTCCTAAATGCAGCCCTCTGGAGGAGAGAAAGGGGATCACTTACTGCATCCGCCGGCAAGGGGATCTCTCTTCCCTCTTGAAAGTGCCAGAGGTTTGCCACCTGCACTGTGAAACATGAAGTGGCTTTGAAGCAGCTGCTCCGTATTTCGCTTGAATGTGCTGCCCAGAGGGCAGCGCGAGTTTGCAGCTGCCATGGGGGTAGCACATTCTTTGTAATACGGCGCAATATCCCTGTTTTCGGCCAGGATACCTTTCGAAAGGTACGCCATGGCGCAAACAGGGAAACTGTGCCATATGTTTAATACGGCCCCTGTTTGTTAAATGATTTATAGTTTCAACATGAATGGCGGATTATCACCATTGTTGGTGGACTGTTGTGCAAAACGCACTTTATATACAATGATTGCAGTAAGCAAAACAACTACTGCTTAGAAATCTTCACCCAAAC
Organism: Calotriton arnoldi; assembly: GCA_963921515.1. NCBI lineage: Eukaryota > Metazoa > Chordata > Amphibia > Caudata > Salamandridae > Calotriton > Calotriton arnoldi. The sequence continues at coordinate 708,567 of CAWUFW010005833.1, read as the reverse complement.
AAATAATATTGAATCGGTGCTCGACTCAGCAGCAGTAGCGGCTCCTGGAGGGAGTGCTGCAGGGCAGTGGGGCGGGGCGGGGGGTAGTAAACTCCGGCATACGGCCGAACGGAGGAAAGTTCATAAAAATAAAAAAAAACGAATTACATTGCGCACGCTGCAACGCCAAATGGCGATGCAGCATGCGCAATGTAATTCGTTTTATTTATTTATTTATGTACTTACCTCCGTTCGGCCGTATGCCGGAGTTTACTACCCACCACCCTGCCCCTCCCCCGCCCCTCCCCACCGCCCCGCAGCACTCCCTCCAGGAGCCGCTACTGCTCAGCAGAGTGCTGACGTATGAATCCAGCTAGCTTAACGCATTAGTCCATTTAAAGTTTTAAGTGGACTTAAACATTTACAGTAAAACCTGTGGAAATGCCCAGTGCAAACAATAATGAGTCTTGTGTTTTTCGAACTTTATAAAATCCTGACCGTTCAGTATTTTGCTTGAGGACAGGCACACCCAGAAGAGAGGCTATTACCATTTTAAAGGTCATTCTGTTTTTCTTGCTGTTATGTGCAGGTTAGAGCGATTACCCAGGAGTTGTTTGAAGTGTCACGTCCTTCAGCAGCCCGAACAACAGCTCCTAATCCCTTTAAGAAGGCAACAAGAACACAGCAGGGCTGGTCCACATTACCCGACGGTAATACAGCGGCATTATGAAGACTGTATCACGAACTATGTAACAATTCCAAACAAAAGTTCTAACATTAGCTGTTATATTGAGAGTTTTCAGTGTTCCATTTGTCATAAAATAATGCATTTAAACCTTTTTTTTTTGGCTAGTGTTTCTGTATAGTACTTTACAGAAGAAAGCATCCATACCTTCTGGTGATACCAAAATGTAAAAATGCTGGGGCAGATTTACAAGAAAGTGGCGCATCTGTAGAGATGCGTCACTTTCCCTGCGCCACCCTGAGAAACCCTTGCGCCACCATGGATGCGCCGTATTTACAATACGGCGCGGCGCAAGGATTGACAGATGCGTCAGAAATTCTGACGCATCTGTTGGCGCAATAGTCACGCATTGCTGGAGTCGTGTCGCAAGCACGGCGCAACTCCAGCAATGCATATTGAGTCCTCATTGTGCTGCGTCACTCCTTACACCTGCTACAAGCAGGCGTAAGGTTTTGACGCAGTGGCGTCCTAGAAGTGGCACAGTGAAATCTCGTAGCTTTCACTGCGTCACTTTTACGAGGCTTTCCTGCGTGGGAGAGCCCACCCTGCATACATTATACCTGAATCAGGTATAATGTGACGCTGTGCTTTACAACGTGGCGCATCTCCCTAGATGCGTCACGTTGTAAATGGGCCGCATTTTCACGCAGCCGCTGCATCACAAGAAGTGACGCAACAGCGGCAAAGAAATTACGCAAGGGGCTTGTAAATCTGCCCCGCTTTGTTTAAGATGTAAGGGCTTATTCCTGAAGTTAAACGGCTGGAGGTAAATCACTGGTAATACCTCCATCGGGTGGTAATGGCATGATATTGGTATTCCTGATAACTACCAGCACTATTGAATTAGTGTCAGTAGGAATTACTGACAGTGGTAAAAATATCACCAGTGTCGTACACCATTTTCTGATGTTTTGGCCGCTATAACACTATATTAATTTTCACATCAGCAAGTTTCTATCCCAGGTCTACAAATTATCCACATCTCAAATAAAAGTAAAAATTGAATAGGCAGTGACGCGTTTAAGACGGCAAAAAAACCATTTTCTTCTCATTAGCGTTTAGTGGCCATTCCTGCATCAGAGTGTGTGCTCATATTTGCAACTCAAATCAATCATAGACACACCAGCTGTTTTTTCTATTTCCAGATGTTGCAGAAAATTATTTCTCATCTTCTTCTGGAGTGCTGTACAACTGTGGTTCAATCTGTTATCCTGTTCTGGCTGGACTGCAGGCACTGCCTTCACTTGGGTCTTCTTGTTATCTTATAGTGTATATAGTAGGGGTTTGGAGTTTTTAGTGTATTATGATTAATTGATGTTTATATGATATAATTATATAATTTTTTTTATTGTTTTTAAGGACGGTATGTTTTAAAGACAGTGTCTAAACATTAATAAAGAACGAACTGAACTGAACTTAATTACTAGCTGCACATAGTTCGAAGATCTGGTGCCTGCAGTGCTTAACTCGAGCCAGTGGTTTCCGGTGCTCAGCCCCGCACTTAATTGTCAACACCAGCACTTATGACAGCTGCCACATGGTGGTGGTGTTCATATAATTTAAAGATGAGCAGAACGGCAGTTGTTTATTAATTCATTATACATTAAACACAACCAATACCTGCCCCCAAAACCATTCTTATAGCTTTGGGGGCCTCAAACAGTTTGTCAGACTTCTATTCCATTGATGGTTAGTTGTTTTGTAAGTATGTCATTATTTTATTTTATTTATGTTTAGTGTTTTCTATAGCGCGAACAAGACCCTGAATAGGATATCCGAGCGCTTCACAGTACAGAGCAAAGAATTCAAGACATTTTAGTAGGGTCCTACAGATAGATATCTGGCATATATGATGTTTGGATAAGTACAATTTGATGAAAAAACAAACTAAGTAAAACTAGGATTGTTCAGTTCTGTGCATTAGGACATGTTCAAGTATAAACAAATCATATTTAGCGAGGCTGTCCTCACAAGGACATATCATAGAGATGAGTTTAGTATAGTGGATTGGTTCATAGCAAACAAAAATGTTATCGAAAGTAGAGCTTCCTCAGGAGTCAGATCTTGTGATAGCCAATATAGGGAGAGTCACTCCAAGAGAGGAGCAAGTCGAAAGGTTATCTGTTGGAGTTTAAAGAGCCAAGGTGAGTAAAGATTGCTGAGGATTTAAGGAAGGAATTTGCTCATTAAAAAGGTTTTAGCTTCCTTTTTACATACTGTTGATGATGAGATTCTTCTGATGCTCGGAGGGGTAGAGTTCCAGATTGTTGGTGCAGCTCCAGAGAATCCTCTATCATATCTTTTTTTCTTGCTGAAGGATGAAAGTTTCAGGAGAAGATTTTCGGAGCTCCTGGAGAGTCTGCTTCCTCCAGATATCATAAGTTTTTGGCAATGCTGGCAGGGCAAATGGGTGGTACAAGCTGCGGTGGACACCTGACGAGGGCCCTGGCACTTTGTTTTTTTACAAATTAAGCACTGGGTGCCTGTCTTTTTCTAGGGATTCCTCGCTGAGCCTCTATTGCTTCCATTTCTAACGATAATGGCATTACTCCTAGTCCTACTCCCTCGCCTTCCTTCAGTACAATTGAGGCCCCGCCTCCCACCCAGACCCACCCCCAGCATAAAAACTCTGCTCGCCCCCACCTCCACCTGTACGTAAACAAGCCGAGCTAGCACTCAGATGAACCGCACCGGGAGGGAGGGAGGGTCCTTGAGGGAAGGCGAGGGAGTAGGACTAGGAGTAATGCCATTATCGTTAGAAATGGAAGCATTACCTCCCATCCCTCCCTCGCCTTCCTTCAGTACAATTGAGGACATAGCAAGCAGAAGAAAACAGAGACGGACAGCTGAGTGCGAAAGAACACCAAAACAGAAACAGTGCCCCAAACACAGCAGATCAACATCCCAGGAACCCAGTGGCCCAGAACAGCAGACAAACATTCTAGACACGCAAACGGACCGCGACAGTCAAACGGAGAGGGAGAAGACCAGGTCGCAGACCAACAGAACCCACAGAGGAGCCCACCCGGCAGGACACCACAACCGGCAGGGACCACAGCAAAGCACGCCGGACATCCCTCAACGCAGCCACCGAAGCCGCCAAACAGCGAGAGGAACACCCCCGAACCCCCACAGGAGGAACCACCCCCAAAAGACGGACAGTCAGCAAGACCGGGGACCAAAGCCAACGACCCAACAGAGCAAAGGAAGGCCAAACAACCTCCGCAACCGGATCAAAGCTAAACGAGAACCCACAGCCGATCCAACACCCCCAAACGCCGCGCAGAGGGGATGGCAACCAAAAAACAAGGCCCAAAAGACAAGAGCCGCAACCCGAGACCACCAAGGGGACCAAAGGGAGGACAGCCAACACCAGCAGCCAAGACCCCGAAGGGAAGGACCAGACAGGGTGGGGGGGCAACAGACCCCCGCCAACCCGCAAGAACGTCAGGAGCATCAAGAAGCCGGAGAGCCGCCCACAGCACCCGCAGAGGAGACACCGACAAACCCAGAAGAGCCCCACCCGGAAGGAATCGCCACGCCAAAAATAGGCTAGCCACCGTGGGAACAACACCCAGAGCAGAACACCAGGCCGAAAAGGTCCGCCTATGCCAAGCACAGGACAGCAGAGAGGAGGACCGACGGGAAGGCAGCAAAGCAACTGCCAAACGGTCAGGAACCCCCAACCCAGCAAAGCCCGGCTGCACCACCACCAGGCAGCAGGCGAAACCCCCGCACAGAACCCAGGGGAAGGGCCGGAAACATCAAAGGGAATGGAACCACCGGAAGGACCCACTCCCGAACGCAACAGAACTTGGACAGGAGAGGAGACCAAGGCGGAGCAACCAACAACCCCCGAGCACAGAGCCACCTGACCAGAACCAGAAAGGCCTGGAGCAGCGGAAAAAAAGGGGGGGAGGAAGGCACCCAGAAGACCCGAGGCACAGGAGAGGGAAGGCCAACGACCCCCCGAGCCCCGGGACACCAGCCCAGAGACCAGAACCGGGCCACCCAGGCCCTCCCTGATCCGCAACAGGACCACCACAGGAGGCCCCAACGACCCACCAACAGGCTGGCCACACGGGAAAGAAGAGAGAAATCGAGGGAAGAAGGAAGGACCCAGCACAACAGATCCGCCAGCCCAGAGGCCACTCGCCGAAGGGAGAGAGCCGACAGCCCCAGCACCCAGACCGGAGCCAGAGAAACAGGACGCTGGCAAACAAGGAACAAGGACCAGAACCTGGACCCACCCCGAGGGCGGACAGAGGACCACGCCCCCAGAACGCCAGACCGAACCAACACCCCAGGGGCCGTGCAGAGAGCCCCGAAAGAGCACCAGGGCAAGCCCCCAACATCCGCCAGCAGGAGGAATGCCGGGAGACCAGCAGGGACCAGCACCCCTGAACCCGAACAGACCCCAGCCAACCCCGCACCCGGACAGGCCGGCGGCCAAAGCCACCACAAGCGGAGCCGGAGGAGACAGCAAACAGCCAGCCAGAAAGCGACGGCGGGAGAGCCACCAGGATAGCTCCCCCCCCCGGACACCGACCGACATGGGCAGCAGGGACAAAAGACCCCAGAGACCAACCCAAAAGGATCCAGACGGTCAGGCAGAGAAGAAGAAAACGAGCCCCGGGAACCGGAAAACACCCCAGAAGCCAGGAGCTCCCGCCCCCGTAGCCACAGGACCGCTGGAGGAGCCCCCGGGACAACAAGGCCCTAGCCAGCGAAGGAAGAGAGACCAGGTGCAGGCAGGACAAGGGAACACGGCCACGCAAAGGCCAAAAACGAGCCTCAACAAACACCAAGCCCCGAGAGGGGACCAGAGAAGACACACCCCACTCCACCAACAAACCCGATCCCCAGAAGAACCACCAAGGTCCCCCCGAACAGACCGAGCAAAAATGACACTCCAGCCGCACACAGCAAGAGGCCGACCGACAGAGAAGGACGAAGGAAAAAACCCTGCACGAAGGAGAGCCACGAGAGGCACCAGGACCTGTGGGAAGACCCAGGGCGAGGGCCGGAGGCCGAAGGGAAGGACGCAAAACCGAAAAGGGCGTCTCCCACAGCGAACCGCAGAAAAGAAGCGGTGACTGCGGAGAGAGGCGTCCCCGAGACCCACAGCATGCCAAAAGATGCCAGGCAGAACCAGAGGAAAGACGGCCGAAAGGGCCAACACACAGAAGGGAAGGGGCCGAACCCAGGAGCAGACCCACAGGAGAGCCAGGACAGGCCGAAGCCGCCGGACACCCCTAACCCCAGAAACAGAACGGAGAGGGCCCCAGGCCCGGGCTCCACGACAGGAACCCAGCAGACCGACCACATGGCAAGCAAACAGGACACCCCGTCCAGCAGAGCCACCCCGCGGGGACCGGAGACAGGCAGTGGAGTCAACCGAACCCCCGAATTCGGAGGAACCTGCACCAAGACGACCCCGTACTCATGAACCAAAGTACACAGGAGCCAGCCACCAGAAACGGGCCGCCGCCACCGAGGAAGAAAAGGCCGAAGACGACCACCCACCGTAGGGAACCGTCCAGACAGCAGCAACAGGGACCCAGCCGGGCAGGGCCCTCAGGAGAGGAGGCAGGGAGCCAGGGCGAAAAACAGGCCAAAACCCGTCCCACCAGAAAGGCGGAGGAGACACCCACATCGGGGACAAAGGAGAGGCCCCAGGACAAGGCATCCCAGAAAGGCAGGACGCCCCACACAAGGAAAGGCACGCAGAAGCCCCAAGGTGGCCAGAAGGACAGAGGACCTGCAGCCCACAGCACCGAATAGTCCCAGGTAGCCACCCATCCAGGCACGAACCAGGCCCGACCCCGCTGAACTTCAGAGAGCCGACAAGAGCAGGGGCGTACCGGGCGCCATGGCCGGAGGCCCTAACAGCCGCCGCCAAAGCCACGAAACCCCACACCAAGGAGGGCGCAGAAGAAGCCGAGAACAGGCCAGCGCCACAGCACCAGCCAAGCAGAACAGCCGACCCGTCAAGCAGTGCGGCCAGGACAGAGTCCAACAGCCCAATGGGAGGAAAGGGGCGAACACCCCCAACAAGCAAAGACGCCGGAGGAAGCAAGGGACCCGCAGCACCGCAGGAAGAAACCCACCGAAGCAAAAGAGGGCGTAAAGGAACCTGAAACCAATCAGGACCAACACAGCACAGAAGGAATGCTTAGGGCTGAGGGAAAGAGAACGCACACAGCAGGTGCCGCAGGCAACCGACAATCAACCGGCAGCCGTGCAGTCCACAGTGGACAAAGTAGCAAGTACAAAGCACACAAAAGTGGAAACAGCATGAAATACATCAAGCACGGGCAACGCATGCCACTCCCACAGCACCACGCCCCACACCGGGACCGAAGGGCAAGCTCAACCAGGAGGGCCGGGAACACCAAGGAAAGAAACCCACAGGTCCCGCCCAGCAGGCAAGAGGAAAAACCCTGCCGACCAGCACAGGAGCCCAAGTGACCCACCACACCCCCCGGAGCCAAAGGCAACGCCAGAGGCGGGAGAAGGCCCAATACCCCAGGATCCAGACGGAAACCAGCCGCCCACAGGATCCGCCGGACGAGGACGGGACGGACCAGAAGGCATCGGCCGAGCCCATAAGCATCGGACAGAGCAGCCCCAACCAAATCCTGCACCATCCACAGACATGAGAGGCACTACTCCCCCCGCGGAGCCCATTCGTCCAGGGCTCCCCAGGGGGACCGGAGACCAAGCAGCAGAGGAAGAAGACACCAGAATGCCCCCAACCTCCTCAAGCGACCCAGGGCAGCAAGCGGAAAAACAGCCCCCAGCAGCCCCAAGACAAGGCAGACAGATGACTGTGTCTATCTCACGCCCATCAAGAGAAACAGCACTCAACAGCACCTGGCACTCCCATACAGGAAAAGGAGAAACAACGGGTCAAAAACCCGGCCTACCAGGTCTCCGTGATGTGTGCAGTCCGGGAGCAGAGGCATCCAAGCAGGCCCGACCCGGAAACACAGCCCCAGCCACAGGAGGACCGTCGAACACCGTCGCGGCCTCCCGAGCAACCGCTCCGCCCCCATACCACGAGGGAGACCAGGAGAGGAGGCACCGCCAGGAGAACAGGAGAACGCTGCAGAGGGCTCCGCCGTCGCAGAGAACCAGACCGAAGACTCCCCGGCACCGCCACAGGGAGGAGCTGAAAGGGTAAGTCCCACTAGGGAGACAGAAAAAAACAGGTGGAGGTGGGGGCGGGCAGAGTTTTTATGCTGGTGGTGGGTCTGTGTGGGAGGCGGGGCCTCAATTGTACTGAAGGAAGGCGAGGGAGGGACGGGAGGTAATGTCTCTCATCTTTATAATCTTCATTGGATCCGGATTTTGAACTGCTCCATTTTAAAAGCTCTCTGCAACTGACACAGAGTATACTCCAGGAAGGCACAAATCTACCCGCAAAACAACTTGATCCCTATAGACATTCTCATTGTTTGCCAATCTTCTCCAAATCTCAAAGATTCATACATTACTTTTCCTACCTATGTGCCAAACAATGGATTCAGCTTCCTTTGGCTGGGGTCAGCAACCCAATAATCTTTCCTTCCAAACACAGCTTACAGTTTGGCTTACCTCCTGCCCTAATATATTGGTCCACCACAATGCTGGGACACATCTCAGGACAATAGTGCACTCAACTGTTATAAATTATTATAATTGCCATACCTGGCAGTGTCTTCAGGTAGGGAGAGTTGGCTTCATTTTAACATTATTTTATACCAGCTCAGGACAGGTCTTCCTTTAATTGGTTAAATGTTACTATTTATTACAAGGCTTTATTTCCTGTAAACTGAAACTCGGTGGTATGTGTTGTAATGTTCCTCTATGGTATCTTCTTTCCCTGTTTCCCCCTCACTTTTCCTCGCCTTGGAACTTTCCCTATTTTCAACTGTAAAAACTAAAGATCTCTCCATTGTACTGGCACAGCTGACTCAGCTGACTGGAACTGTGGTGGTGCATGCCATGTACTATTAAAGTTGCTTAACCCGTTACTCCTCGTTGAGTACATCCTTACAACACTGGCGACGAGTGTTAAACGCTGTGTGGGGACAGCGGGACCATCATCCCCAACTAGTACTCCAGCAGAGGTACCGCAGTCGGTGACACGGCAACCTTCACATAGACAAGGATGACTCCACGGCCTCTGAAGTATTCTGCATGAAGTGTTGTACAGCTACTCCATGAGGTAACTTGACAACAGGACCGTTATGCGTACTGCGTTGATTTATACCTTTTGAACCAGACTCTATTGCACAAAATCACTTTCCGCTACTTCTGCAGCGCCCTCTCCATCAACCTTTCCTAGCGAGGGAGCATCCTCTTCCAGGATACCGTACTGTCAATAAGAACCTCCTCACGCACTGAGGGTAATCGCCATACCCCACTCGCTCTCAATGGCACCTCAGCATATTAATATATCTCTGTGTGCTATGTACTATACAAGTTAGCAGTTACCTTGCATACTCAGCAGTCTTAACAGTGCCCAAAACTGAAACTTCACGCTGAATAAACATCGCACCCATTGCTCAGTTTCTCTACTGTGTGTGTGCAGCGCACCCTCCTTATACAATTATTAAGCCGTTCTTCGACTTACTCCCTTCAGGAAGCCTCCTTGCAGCTCTCGCACTCTGGAGAACTGGAACGCCATAATCCACAGTCTTTAGTTTCAATGAAAAAAAAACAAAAAAAGCTTTAAAAAAACAGAACCGCTACCGAAAATGCGAAAAACAAGGACATATAAACGTAAAAATTGGGTAAAAAAACAACAATACATATTTCCTTAAAAAAAAAAAATGCCACGTCCTGCTTTCCTCAGGAACACCCACGAGTAGCAAACCTGTAACAAATAAAGAAAACACCCTCCCAAACAAACAACTGCATTCCCAAATTCAAACATATAAACAATGAAACTGTACAAAACTAGTTAGCAACAGCAACCTTAATAGTAACTTACACTACAGATTACTTTCCATTGAAAATATCTACTTAAAACACCACAACCCCAAATAGCATTAAAAACGCATTAAAACACACAGAACTATTAACAATAACAACACACATATAGTATACCTGTCATACTCAAAGTACGGCCCGCGGGCCACTTTCACACCTCCTGACCTTCACAAGCAGCAGCCCCCTACTCAGTGGCGGCTGGTGGAATTTGAAACTGGGCCGTAAGCAGAACGATTCAACGTATGCGAGCGAGCTGGACGGCAATAACAGGGGTTCGGGGGGGTTCTCCCCCCGTGAAGAAATTTTTAAAAAATTGCCATCTTTTTGGTGCGATTTTCAGCACTATTTCTGTGATAAATGGACTAAAAATTCAGTTCTTCTAGGCATTCATAAAAGAAAACTCATACATTATTTCAGAGAATTTCTGGGTTGCCAAGCAAGTCTGACTTCTGAAGAGGGCTAGGGTACTAAGCAAGACTGCTTTGGCTCTACCCTTTCCAATAGAAAACACTAGTTAGCGATGTGAACAAGTTCAATTGAAAAATCTGGGGTCTAGGGAGAGTCCCTCTCCTGAGAAAGAAATTTAAAAAAGATTGGCAAATGGTGCATTTTAAAGCAAATGAATGCAGCGAGAAAGCAAGGCTTATTAAGCAGTGGGAGGGTATAGTCTTGAAATATTAAACACATTAAAAACTGCCCCGTATCTTCTTGCATTCATTTGTTCAACAGTTACTGTAATATGTAAATTGTTCTGCATGACAACTTTAGCCCTTTAAAATGTATGCTTGCCCAGTGTCTTGCACTGCATGCAGCATTAACTTTGGAAAAATATGCTCTAACCAGACTTCAGGAAGCACCCAGAGCTTCTGGCTGTAACCAGTCATATAGAAATATGTGCAGACAGGTCTTTAAGTGAGATGAAAAAAATGGGTGCTCCCTATAAAGGAACATGCCAAATACATTTCTGTGATTCCCATAGTGTGCCATCAGACCGGTATTTTGGTTTCTCTCTGAGATATAATTTTATCCAGATAAATGGCACAGCAACTGACATACGCCTAAAGCCTGTCAGTATGATTGGCTTTATCACTGGGTGTTAGCTGTTTAAGATAAATGCGTAACAACAATGATTTCTTATAAATAATTAACATCGAAAATGTTTAAATTCTGAAATAGTGAGTCTGTGAATTAAATAGCATTGAGGCCTGTGGAAGGAGTTTTGGCCTTCAATTATGTGTGCCTTATGTTAGATATGTAGCCTCTTTTTCTCTGCATATCTTGTCCATCTGCACATCTTCAACCCCCTCTCTTTCCTCTTCAGCATCCTCTTTTCACTCTTCCCTGAATGCCCTTCCTCACATCTCTGTCACTTCACCGCCCCCAACATGCACTGCACTCCCTCAAATATAAGCATAAATCAAGTCCTCCCCTAAAATCAGTGGAATCACAATTTTAGTCTGAGAAACTGTTTTCATGTCTCTCGCCTGGGGAATGAAGGCAAGCATGAACTAGCCCGTCACAAATATGTTCAATAAATAGGCTGCGTAATTCCTGAGAGGAGGTGAAGGGGAAGAAGCAATAGTGTTGAGTGATCAGACATTCGGGGCTTTGAAGCTCTCCCCCGGGCTGTGATTGTAATAAACCAGAGTACATGGAAGGGATGTCTGGCTCATGCGCATTTTGACAGAGACATGTAAATAGAAAAGCTGCAATAATGGAGTGAAACTGAAAACATTTTAAAACTATATTTTAGAAAAGCCGCAAAACGTTTCAACACAATTCACTCTTTTCTTTTCTTTGTACATGCTGCTAATATTCAGAATATGCATCCCTTTTCACGTATTTATCTATTTCTTCTCACTTACATTGAGTCTCAGCTAAATTGTGAATATCACAAGCTGAACGGCATTCCGCCCAAAACAGGGGAGACAGCTTCAGTGCCACGACAGGACAGACATCCAAGGCACTGCAGGACAGACAGCCTCAGCACTACAGGAAGTGCACACTCAATACTACACAATACAGGCTCGCAGCACTACACAATACAAACCCGCAGCACTACTGGAAGGATAGTCTCACCCTCTGCGTTTTCCTTTTTTGGACCCACAGTGCTCTGCTGTTACCCCTCCACCCTTCCCCGCAGCCTTACCTTCTATTACACACAGCTCTGCCAGGGCACCTCAACCCTGCTCTCCGTCACACTCTCTTACTCCAATATTAGAACATCATATTTCAGCTCTGATAGTGCACCTCACTCCTGACCTTTCAGCCCCTTTCCTATTCCAATAGGCAGCTCTGATTTTGCACCTCAACCCTGCCATATATATACTTTCCCAGTATTTAGGGCCCACAAACAGCTGACAATATACCTCAAACCCGCCCTGCAGCTTCCTATTACAACTCTGCCAATGTCCCTCAACCCTGCTCTGCAGCCTGCCTTCTTATTCCGCTGATGTTAACCCGACACAGCATGGCCAGTGCACCCTCACGCCGACGTGTAGTAATTACTATCCTTACACGTGGCGAAATGCACACCTGTAAGAAATCGGCACAGGTTTAACGAATCGTGCAGAGTGTGCGCCATACATGGTAACAATGCCCAATAAGGTTCACGAAATACGCAGTGAATATATTCTCCAGCAGACAGTAATGCCGTTTTCTTTTCCTATGCTGCGAAATCAAACATTCTGTTCGTTGCACAGGGTGTGAAGTGAAGCTGGTTATGCATGCAGCAGCTGGTAGGGGTGAGTGAGATGTCTGGCAGGAAACATGCAAATACCATACCATACCAAAACATTTATAAAGCGCACGGCTACCACCAACGGCGGTGTCCCGGCGCTAAGAAAAAAACAAAGAGAAAAGGAGAAAGAAAAAAAGACAAACTAAGGCAGATCAAAAAGCCAGGTTTTCAAGGCACTCCTAAAAATGGATTCAGCTTTGCGTAAGTAGAGAGGCATAGCATTCCAAAGGGCGGCTGTTCTTACAGCAAAGGCGCGCCCTCCAATCCTGGCTTTACGGTAAGAAGGAGAGCAGAGAAGTAGCTGTGAATTTGAGTGCAAGGTCCTGTTCTGATGGTATTTCTGAAGTCTTAGCCTCAGATAACCCGGTCCGCTGTCTCTGGTAGCTCTAAAGGCAAGAGACAGGGCCTTGAATTCGATTCTCCTTTTCACCGGAAGCCAGTGAAGACTACGCAAATGGGGGGAAATGTGATGCCGGAGAGGCACATTTCTGAGAAACCTAGCAGCGGCATTCTGGACTGTCTGGAGCCTTTGAATGAGATAGGCAGGAAGGCCCAGATACAAGCTGTTAGCATAGTCCAACTGGGATGTAATCAAGGCGTGGACTATAGTGGCCCGACAGTCCATCGGTAGTAGGTGAAGAAATCTGCGCAAAGTTTTGAGCTTCCAAAAACACGCTCTGGAAACTTGGCCAATCTGGGCCTTCACCGTCAAATTTAAAACCTAAATTTCTGACTGAAATGACTGGGGTGGGAGGGGGATTCAACTGCATCGGCCACCATAGATCAGCCGATGGAGGTGATGGTTGGTTAAAAAAAATCACCTCAGTTTTATCGGTGTTCAGCTTGAGGCGATTATCTGTCATCCAAGAAACGCTCTTAATTAGGCAATGCCTAAAGCTGTCAAATGCAGCCTTCTCGGTGTCTTTAAATGAGAACACCAGCTGCGTGTCATCAGCGTATGAGATTATACGCACGCCACAATGCTCAACTAATGATGCCAGAGGGGCAAGATAGATATTAAACAGGGTCGGGCTTAACGCCGAACCCTGAGGAACTCCACAACCCATGGAACAGGAGGAGGAGACATGTGGGCGAAGGAGGACCTGCAGGGACCGCCCATCCAGAAAGGATTGGAACCAATTTAAGATGGTACCCGAGATACCCAGCTGTGTCAGTCGGTCTAAGAGAATCGAATGAGAGACCGTATCAAAGGCTGCAGATAAATCTAACAGCACGAGCATGGCACAGCTGCCATGGTCTAGGGATTCCGCCACTTCCAACAGAGCAGTCTCAGTGCTATAGCCCTTCCTAAAGCCCGATTGGGCGTCATGAAGGAGATTATTAGACTCCAGATAGTTAGAAAGCTGTCTCTGAACCTCCTTCTCCAAGATTTTAGCAAGGGCAGGAAGGAGCGAAATAGGCCTAAAATTCTTAAGTATGCGCAGAGGAAGTGAGAATCACTCCCAGCGCACGTACAATCAGCGCCAGTGCCGGGGTTGCTTAAGTCTGTGTAATGTGCAGAGCTTGTCGCCTCAGTTGCTGGGGCTTTTTGTCACTGGTGCAGGGGTACAGAGCCTTTCATCTCTATGGTTAGGGGTATATAGGAGTGGTGCAGGCCTACAGAGCTTTCCAACTCTATGGTTAGGTCGGAAGAGTACAATTGTTTTCTATTAACTCTCTGATATGATGTTGGTGAGTGTTATGTCTCACCAACTGGTCATTACCTTTGAACATTATGCTGCCACTTGCCGTATTTCAATAGCATCCATCCACTGTGACCATTTGACACACTAATGCTAATTTAAGTGAAAAATTCTGACATAATGATCTAGACTCCGAGTGAGAGTCAGGCCCATGTATATGAAAGTATCATTTTGAAGGAAACATACATCAGACATCCATTTGCCGCGCTGCCGGATCCGAGACGCCTGTACTGTACATCATAACGAGCGCAGCTTTCCCACAGGGCTTCACAAGGCTCCTATCAGTGGTGGCGGCCTTGCATGTCAGCATGGAATGCAGCAGGTCACATGAGGAAAGAGTGCTTTCACGGCAGAAGCTTTGATAACTGGATCATGTTTTCATGCCAGAGTTGACGCTGTTTGTGGCGATTGGCGAACATTAAAGGTGGTAACATTGCTCGGTGGGTTTGAGCGCCCGATGTTAACCATCTGCCTGTAATCTGCACCAGTGGGCTGGCAGGGCTGTCATCCTGACCTTTATCCTACAATCCCCAGCTGGCACGCGCAGCAACAATGCACACCCGAGATACAGCGGGATGATATGCACGCCTACAGTGACTCACTCATGCCACTCATGCCAACATAGCCATAGCAAAGACCCGCCACAAAGACACTGAACTTAAGTCAACACCAACTCTGGGGGAACCAGCTTTCTACAGTGACTCATGCCGACATAGGCCTTTTGCACGATTACATAGGCCCACCAAGACACTGAAGTCAATCTTACACACCCAGTCGCGGCTCGCAGTACTCGCGGGGGGGTCGCGCGGGGGTGGGTGGCCGACCGAGGGAAAATAAAATTTAGAAAACTTACCTGACCGCCTCTGCTCCTGGTCCGCGTTGGCGCCTCTTCAGGAACAGCACTGGAGTGGCAACCCCTCAGCCAATCCTGGCGCTGCTGCAGCGCCAGGATTGGCTTAGGGCACAGTTATTCTTCGCCCGCCGCCTGCCCATTAGGAGACCGAGGGGCTCCTAATGGGCATGCGCAAGCCGGTGCAAACACAAGTGCGCATGACTGGGCACGGGTGAAAAATTTGCTCACCTTCCCCACTCATGCGCACTTGTGCTGCTGCCTGTCCCTGGCTGGTCTGACAATGCATGTCAGTCAACATGACGCCGGACCGCCCACCCCCTTCAGACTCTGAAGGGGGTGGGCGGTCCGACGTCATGCTGACTGACATGATTGTCAGTTCTCCCTCGGCGTCTCTGAACTTAAGTAAACTGAGTCAGAGACGCCGAGGGAGCTGCGGGCGCGGGAGGGCGGGGGGGCAACGCCCCAATGGACGCACCGCGCCTGCCCCTACTGTATGCCCGCACTGGGCTGCTGTTTACTGTAGACAGCTCTAACTTTTTAGAAAGATTTTAACTAAACAGGCAACCATTCAAATACAAGATAACTGAAGTAGAAAAAAAGAAACAAATAAGGCATCCTGCATCACTTTAGGAACACATTAATGTATAAAAGTGATAAAGTCTCTTCAAGAAAGTTTATTTCATTAGCATACAGAAGTGTTTCATCTTAAAGCACTAAATTATATCAATGCACTGAGAAGTATTTTTTTAAAAGTGATAGTTTTCAAAAATGAATCTAGAAACATTCATGCCTCCTCCCACCTTGACAACAATGGCAATAGTTAACTAAGAGGCAAGTCCATTGTCCCGTCGAAACCTCTGGGAGGCCTTGGATGCAATTATACATGGGCAACATTATAGTTTATTATATCCCGCACAAGAGAATGTTTTGTACAGTGCATATCCAGAACACATATTTTTCAAGCTCAGCTTACGTGTGGTAAAGAAAAAAAGGGGGGTAAAGTGAAACAATTGCCTAGGATCACACAATTTGGTTGAGTTAGGAAGCCTGGATTGATCATATGTTTTCTGGTTTCACCTTGTGCACTTCTATGTAATTCCAATTCAATAATGAAGTTACTTTTAGTTTTACACTTGACTCTCCCAAGGTAGTGATCGATAGCTAGTAGAGAAGGCTTACCGCAAAGCGCAGTAGAGGGAAAAGGATTCAGATACTGCATGGCATAGTATTGTCAAATCTATGACTCTTCTAGTGATTAGAGGATTAATTTAGAAAGCAGTATGGAATAAAACC
This sequence comes from Calotriton arnoldi, assembly GCA_963921515.1. Lineage (NCBI taxonomy): Eukaryota > Metazoa > Chordata > Amphibia > Caudata > Salamandridae > Calotriton > Calotriton arnoldi. The sequence continues at coordinate 692,275 of CAWUFW010005833.1, read as the reverse complement.
CTCAAAATAACCCCATGACTCATTGACCGCACCATGTACATGCTTTGTATGCCCAGCACTCACCTTACCCGCCACCCCTGCCCCGCAAAGTCCTACTCCCACACAACTGGTATAAAAGCAGCCCTCGGACACACCACAGACCATACTTTGTGACCCATGGGAAAATGTTTGTGGGTACCCATGTACTATACACAACCATACTATATCCCCCAACCTTAGAAATACCTAAATAAAAATGGTAAAAATTAACTTACCTTTACCGTTGGACAGCAGTACTGAACCGCAACCTCCTCCTTGCAGAAACAACCCAAAATAACACCAATAAGTTACTAAATATAGTTATTGGTAGAAAGAAATTATAATAAGTGTAAAAAAGAGACTATCTCCCCGGAGGAATGAATGGCAAAAATAGCAAAAATGTAATGAAAATGATTAAAAATGAAACAAATATTAAAGATATACAATCTTATAGCTATTACTATAAAAATTGTAAAGTATATATAAAATAATTTTATTTAGTATATACAAAAAAATGTATGTTAAATAATAATAACATTATGTATATAAAACTGTTAGAAAAATGTGTTAAAAAAATGTATAATGTCCAAAACCAAATGACAAAATAAATGATGCACAATATAAATGGATCTATATTTTTCTGTGTATGTTCTATAACTATTAAACAATGTTGTTACATATGTTCTAAAAATATTTATGTTAAATAATACTTACATTAAATATATAAAACTGTTTGACAAAATATATAATGTAAAAAATAAATAACACTATGATTTTCTGTATATGTTTTGCAGCTATTAAAAAATGTTGTTGTATATCTACATAACACATGACCTATTTTTATGTACTAAAAAATTGCAAAAAGTACTATTTTAAATAAAAACAAAAATACATATCTGTATTTTGTTTTATTATATTTATTAATGTATAAATAAAAATATTGTAAAAATGAAACATTATGGTGGTTTTTACGAAAGCGGGAGGTCGGACTGTTGCTGCTATCGCGGCAGTCAGGACACCGCCCGACAAGCAGGGGTTGGTCCAACCGCTGCATTACGATTCGACCATCAGGCTAGCGGTTGCAAAGTGCTCCTTTTCATGGCCACAGGGCCACAGCTCAAGCTGCCGTGAAAAGGAGCAATTCCTGTATGTCCATGGACCATGTGCCATGCACAATGAGGTGCATGGCACATGATGCATGGAGGTGCGTGGGGGCACGGCCACTTCACAGAGGCCCATGACGGATGGGGGCCCTGTTTGGTGCCCCCAAATTCCGTTTCCAACAGACTTTTCATGGCGGTATTCCCACCATGAAAAGGCTGTCAGAAAGGGATATCCTAATCCCGACGGCGTGGCCTGCCTCGGCACCGCTGACATTCGGGACTATGAATGCGCCCATCGCCCTATCAGGATCACTGGTACTGGCGAAAGCGGCGGTCTTCCACCCGACCACTGTGGGTTTGAGTTCTGGTATTGTAATCGCAATCATAATCAGGTCCTACAAATCACAACTAATACATACAACAGATACAATACAAAACACAACTAATAGATAATTTAACATAATATAAACATAACACTTGCTATTCCCACTCCAATATTAATTAACTCAGGGAAGGAGTTGGACACTTAGGGTCCGATAGCGAGTTTGGATGTCCATAAGACTGCCAAACTCATGGTGGAGGTGTGGTGGCGGTCAGGTATTTCGACTACCCTGTATTCTAAATACCCAGTCGGACCTCTAGGGACCACTGCAACTGCCAGGGATCCGCGAACCCTGGCTGTCTTGTGGTGGTCTGGGGAGGCAATATGCTTGGCGGTGCAGCTGCAGCACCACCAAGCATATTTTCCCCACCTCCAGCCTTTTCATGGTGTTGAGCCTGCCATGAAAAGGCTGGCGGTGGGGAAACACCTATTGTCCCTGTACACAGGGGTGCATGCAGGGGGGCACATGTTGTGACCCCCTGCCTCTATGAACCCACTTTCCTGCATGGCATGGACTGCACAGTCCATGCCGTGCAGGAACGGCCTTAGGTGCTCCCATTGCGATGCCTTTTGAATAGGCACCGCAATGGGACCGCTGCCCCACCTGCCAGACAACAAGGAAACTCAAAATCCCACGGGCGGTAATGGTTGACTTTGGCGGCCCGGGAGTGAAGCGCTGGCGTGGTGACCCGCTCCCAGAATACTAAAGTCGTAATCAGGCCCTAAAGGGGGCAACATTTACTATTCGCACTCCAATATAATACAACACAGGGAAGGTGCTGGACACCAAAGGGACAACATTTACTATTCCCACTACAATATAACGTAACTCAGGGAAGGTGTTTGACACTAAAAAGGTTAAATGTACTATTCCCAGCCCTATATAACATAACACACTGGGAAGGTTTTGGACAGTAAGAAGGTTAAATTAACTATTCTCACTCTAATATACCATTACTCAGGAAAGGTGTTGGACAGTAAGAGGATTAAATTGACAGGCTTGCTCCTCCACCAGCCGATTCTGTTGCGAGGACGGAGCGATGCGGGCATAAAGCCGGTCTGAAGAGCACCTCGCATTGTAGTTGACTCGTGCGTCTCTTTCGGTCCGAGTTCTCTCACATTGCTCTTCTGGGTCACGGTGCGTCACAGTTGGTGTCCTCATTGGGCTGCAGTTTGGCGGCTCCTTTTGGCTCCTGTTTTCTGACCTCGTTCCCCTCTACTAAGTCATTCAAATATTCTGTTCCGGTCATAACTCTGCAAAAAACAAAGAAAGAAAAGAAAAGAACATTTAAAGTATCAATGTCAGCTGCAAAGTGGTAACGCACTAGGCTTGTTACTTATCTGATTGTTGTCCCTACTGCTTTGGAGATCTCATTCTCATTGTGTGCATTCCTGAGGAAGTTGTGAAAGAGTAAACAGCTCATTAGTTTCTCCTGAGGTTTTAAAGAGATGTTTAATATTTAGCCCTGCACATTTGTGTGTGTTTACTTTTGTTTTGACTAAGTGGAACAATTCAAGCTGTGATAGCCTCCTCTATTCCTCTTATGGATTCATGTTTTTTTCTTCACGCTATTCTTGACTCCCTGCTATACCCTGATGATTTTAGGTGTGTGTTAACATTGTTCCTTTCATACATTGTTCCTATTTCTACCTTTCTGTTTATACTATTGTTCTATGTAGACAAAATACTTCTCTGTTCTATTTTATAGATTGCACACTGCTCCTGTATATACAGTAACTGATTTATATGTGGAAGAGGGGAATTAAATATGTAGCGAATGCATTTACAATATAGATACATTTAAAAAAGAATTGTGTTTCCTATTGGAGGTCTTTCACAAGACTCTAATATTCCTATTCTGTTCTTTACATGCCGGGAAAATGTAAGACTACATTGAAACCTACCTTCTTCACTGGGCACGCCGTGGGACATGTGTTTTTTTCTCTTCCCTTGTTTCCCCTCTTCCCCCATCTCACCAGTTTTTGCTTCGACCTCGTTGGGCATAATTGGTGGGTTAGGGAAGTTGGGACCTTTCTTCGTGACTTGCATATTGCTCCTGCAGAAACAACAGATGAGACCTAACAGAACGTGAAGTCCACATTTATTTTCCATCCATGCGATATGGAAGAACACCAGATAATCCTTGCTGATTTAGCAAACATGATAGGGAACCTGCAAAAGGAAACCCAAGCCCTTACATTTAGGGTAGACTTTTTACATCAAGGTACTAGAAATGATACAGCAGCTGGGATTAATACAGGGGCTACAATTAGTTTATTTTCTCCTGCCTCCTCCACTGCTAGTTCAGATAATCCTGTCATTCACGTTACCCTCCACCTGCTATACCATTGGTCCCTCCTGAAAGGTTTATGGGAGATCCCACAAAATTTGCTACGTTCATAAATCAATGTCAATTGCACTTCATGTATCAAGCCTTATGTAATCCCTACTGAATAGGCTAAAGTAGCATCTCTTTTATCCTACTTAGGTGGAACTGCCACCACATGGTCTATTCCATCGGTAGAGCGCAATGACCCTATGCTTTACGATTACACTGCTTTTAAAGATGAGCTAAGGAGGTTGTTTGATAGGCATTCCTTTATGCAATCCATTGATACAGAATTGCTGAATCTAAAACAAGGCACTAAGGATCCGATGACCCATATATCTAGTTTTAATAGACTAGTGGCAGAAGCTGGGTGGCCTGAGGTGAAACGTAGCGCATTTTTACAAAGGACTAAGAGTTGAAGTAAAATACCTGTTGGTTTAAGAAATAGTTCCCCCAGAGTCATGCAGTGCTCTTATTGACCTGGTGGTAAAATTAGACCATTGATTAAATGAAAGACATCGAGATAAAGGGAGTTCTGAAACTCAGATAGTGATATACAAAGACAAAAAGGTAGAACCTGAGAACCCGTCAGACAAACCAGAGCTTATGCAAATAGGTAGTATCAGGGGCCTTCCTAGTGACGAAGAGCGACAAAGGTGTAGAGACAAGAAGCTTTGTCTTTATTGAGGGAAGCAAGGCCATTTCTTTGTGTGACTGTCCAGTGAAACCTAAGAGACAAAGTAAATCGGGAAACTCCTAAGCCCAAAGCCTGTGGGGCAAGTGCTTTGGGTGGTCAGGATTAATTGTCTCACAACTTGTAGCTTAGAACAGTACCTTACCTTCACTCCATCACTTTTTTGTCAAATCTCACCTTAACTAGGAAAAGCAGTCCATTGAAGTCCAGATGATAGATTTTGGTGCTACGGGGCACTTCAGGGCCATACAATGGGCCAAACAAATGATAATCCCTTTTGTAACTAAGGCCATTATGGATGAGGTTAAAACCATTGATGGCAGCAAACTAAAAGCTGGTCCCATAACATATGCTCCTGGGGAATTGACCCTCCTCATACAGGGCAAACATAAGGCATCTGTATCTTGTGATCTTATTCAATTCCCACAGTTTCCAGCCATCTTGGGCATTCCTTGGCTAATACAACACAACCCTGATCTAGATTGGAGGAATCATTCTTTGGCCTTTCGTTCTGACGTCTGTCATTCCCATTATACCTATGGAACTGATAACCAATTAGAAAAATCAGTGACTACAGAAACCATAGTACCTGAATTACCTTCTTGCTATCATGACTTAGCAGACATATTTGAAATAAAAAAAAAAAAGTCGTCCACCCTTCCGCCACATAGACCATATGATTGCCGGATTGATTTGGTCTCTGGAGCACAGATACCCTGAAGCAGGATCTATGCCTTAACTGAAAAAGAGAACCTGTATTTAAGAGAATACTTGGATGAAATGCTATGCATTTGGTTTATTTGACCTTCTCGATCACATGCACCCTCTCCCCTTTTTTTATTACAAAACCGGAGGGAGGTCTTAGATGTTGCATAGAATATATAGCTCTCAACAACATTACCATAAAGAAACAACATCCATTATCCTTAATATAATCTTTAGTTGATCTGGTCAAACATGCCAAGATTTTAATTAAACTCAATTTAAGAGGGGCGTATCATTTGGTAAGGGTTCAGGAAGGCGATGAATGGAAGACAGCATTTCACACCAAATTTGGGTAATATGAATACCTACATATGCCCTTTGGCCTTTGTAACACCCCTGCAGCCTTTCAATTCTTTATAAATGAAGTCCTAAGAGAAATGTTGGATGTATGTGCAATTGCGTAAATAGATGACATTCTGATTTACACCTCTCCTCTGTGGTAGAACATAAAGAACATGTCAGGGCTTTCCTTGAGAGATTAAGAGAAAATAGACTGTACGTGAAACTAGATACATGTGTATTTAACACATCACAGGTCACCTTTTTGGGGTTTGTATTATCTCTGGATGGGGTGAACATGGACCCTCAAACATTTTCCGCCATAACACGTTGGCAGTCTCCCCGATCTGTAAAAGAAGTACAGAGTTTTTTAGGTTTTGCCAACTTTTATAGGCGTTTCATTGATAATTTCTCAGCTCTGGCTTCTCCAATCCTTAAACTTCTAAAAAAGGGAGTTAAATTCTTTTGGACCCATGCAGCCGAAGAAGCATTAAAAAAAATTGAAAGATGTTTTCATCAATGCCCCACACTGAAACACCGAGACCCATCCCAACCCTTCATTGTTGAGGCTGATGCATCGCAGATGGCTATTAAGGGAATACTTTCTTGAAGAGATAAAGCCTCAGGATGTTTACATCTTGTTGCTTTTTATTCACATAAACTGAATTACATAGAACAAAACTATTCCGTGGAAGATAAAGAGCTTCTTGCAATAAAAAGAGCTTTTGAAGAATGGCGCTGGTATTTGTTGGGAGCATTGCACACTGTCACTGTTCTTATGGATCAGAGGAATTAGCAATTTCTAAAATCAGCTCGAGCCTTGTCAATGAGGCAATTGCGATGGAGCCAATATTCAGTGACTTTGATTTTGTAATACAATTTCGCAGGTAAAAAACATGGGAAAGCTGACGCTCTGTCCCGGCTGGGATATGAGATTGGAAGACCAAACCTTTTGGGAGGGTTCTCGGGGTGGTGTACTGTAAGGCTTGCTCCACCACCAGCCAATTATGTGGCAGGGTGGAGCGGTGCAGGCATAAAGCTGGTCTGTATGAGCAGAAGAGCGCTTCGCTTTCTAGTTGACGCAAGCATCCGAGTTCACTCACCTTGTTCTTCCGGGTCACGACGCATCATGGTCAGCGTCCTCGTCGGGCTGCAGTTTGGCGGCTCCTTCTGGCTCCTGTTTTCCTACCTCATTCTCCTCTATGAAGGCATTCGAATGTCCTGCTCCAGTCAAACTCTGCAAAAAACAAAGAAAGAAAAGAACATTCAAAGTATCAGTGTTAGCTGCAAAGTGGTAACAGGCTATGCGCTAGGTCATCATAGGCTTGTTACTTAGCTGATTGTTGTCCCTACGGCTTTGAAGATCTCATTCTCGTTGTGTGCATTCCTGAGGAAGCTGTAAAAGAGCAAACAGCTCACCAGTTTCTCCTGAGATTTCAAGGAGATGTTTAATATTTAGGGCTGCACAATTTGGAACAAATCAAGCTGTGATTGCCTCCTCTGTTCCTCTTATGGATTCATGATTTTTTCTTCGGGGTATTCTTGATTCCATTCTATACCCTGATTTTAGGTGTCTGTTAACACTGTTCCTTACCTTTCTACCCTTCTGTCTATATTATTGTGCTGGGTAAACGAAATACTTATCTTTTCTGTTTTACAGATTGTACGCTGCTCCTGTATATACAGTAACTGCTTTATATGAGGAAGAGGGGAATTAAACAGGTAGCAAATGCATTTACAATATAGATGCATTCAGAAAACAATTGTGTTTCCTATTGGAGTTCTTGCACAAGACTAATATTCCTATTCTGTTCTTTACATGCAGTGAACATATAAGACTACATTGAACCCTACCTTCTTTATTGGGTACGTCGTGGGACGTGTGTTGTTTTCTCTTCTCTTGTTTCCCCTCTTCCACCATCTCACCAGTTTTTGCTTTGACCTTGTTGGGCATAATTGGTGGGTTAGGGAAGTTGGGACTTTGCTTTGTGACTTGCATATCGCTCCTACAAAAACAACAGGTGAGACCAAGCATAAATTTACTGTTCCCACTCCAATATAACACAGCACAGGGAAGGTGTTGGACACTAAAGGGGCAAGATTTACTATTCCCACTCCAATATAACATAACTCAGGAAAGGTGTTGGACACTAAAGTGGCAACATTTACTATTCCCACTCCAATATAACATAAGACAGGGAAGGTGTAGGACAGTAAGAGGATTAAATGTACTATTCCCACTCCAATATAATACAACAGAGGGAAGGTGTTGGACACTAAAGGGGCAAATGTTACTATTTCCACTGTAATATAATACAACAAAGAGAAGGTGTTGGACACTAAAGGGGCAAAGTTTACTATTCCCACTCCAATATAACATAACTCAGTGAAGGTGTTGGACACTAAAAAGGTTCAATTTACTATGCCCACTCCAATATAACATAACACAGGAAAGGTGTTGGACAGTAAGAGGGTTACAGTTACTATACCCACTCTAATATAACATAACTCAGGGAAGGTGTTGGACAGTAGGAAGATTACATTTACTATTCCCCCTCTAATATAACATAACCCAGGGAAGGTGTAGGACACTAAATAAATAGCAAATACAATACCCAAACTACCACAAAGTTAGTAACAAAAAACATTGCAAACTGCTAGAAATATATTTAGCATTCCCACCACATTTGAAGCAAACTAAAGAAACATATATTAAAATATTACCATAAATAAATAATTAACTAAATATAAATTAAATATCCTTAAATATAATTCTTTTCTCTAGTAATAAATGAAATATATTTAATACAAAATAATATGCATCATTTTAATTTTTATAAATTTTTCAATCACGTCAAGACTTTTGCAAAATATGTTAATAAAATATATAAATAAAGTTAATAAAAATTGAATGTAGTTTATATCCAAAGTAAAATATATCATGTTCTTTTGTTTAAAAAGTTCAACTATAAAAAAAAGAAAAATCATTGTAAATTTTAAATATAAATGTTACTAGGTTTCCAATAAAAAATTTAAAATATTAAGATTTATTAAAATATATAAAATTATCCTACACAACTAAAAATCTTTTGATAATAATTTTAAAACTTCTACTGAATTTTCTCATTTTTCTAAAATATTGTAAAAAATATTTAACATTTTTTATATATATTTCAAATTTAAAAGTACAGAGGGGCATATTAGCAATGCCTGGCGATAATTATCGCAAAGCGCAATTAGCGCTTGGATAATTATCGCCAGGCATCGCCGGTTTCTATCGCGGAGTTAGCGTGCAATCAGCAATGCTAATCTCCAAAGCGATAGAAACCTTGGAGAACAGTGTGAATATCGCCTGAAAACAGGCGATATTCACACTGTTCCCCAGTTCTGCTTGCTGATAGTGCGAGGGGACTTAGCCATGTAATCCACCTCTCATTGGATTACATGGCTAAGTAAGGGTGGGACCAGGTGTTAGCAAACCAGTGCTAAACGTGTTTAGCGCTGGTTCGCTAATCACCGCCCCTGCCTCGCTGATAGGCGTTAGCGACCTCAGCGACTGTTTCCAGTCGCTGTTAGGTGGGGAACGCCTACTTTGCATGCCATTAGCGATAAATATCGCTGGCATGCAAATCGGCACCCAACCCGGTCGCTATCGCCTACAAGCTGTCGCTAACAGCAGTTAGCGACAGCTTGTTGATAAGGCGATAATATTATCGCCGCTTTAGCGGGAAAAAGTCCCGCTAAAGTGGCGATAATCGCCTTGCTAATATGCCCCATAATTTTTTAATTATAATAATACTTGTAAACAAAAAATAACAATATTTAATAAATATGTATTCAAATTTTAAATGAAAAATAATATGTATTGAAGCTTTCATTAAAATATAAATTCTACTTTACAATTTTACAATATTCAAAATACATTAAAAAAAATATTAAATATTATTTAAATATCTCCCCACCCTAATCCCCTCTAATTTTTATTTTTTTAAATAAAAAAACATTTAAACACAGAAAATATACACTAATACATTATTATTTTATAATACTTCCCATCCTTATCCCCTATAAAACCCAACATCCTGCGCCTAAAAAAGAATATTTCTACATATAAAAAACAATATTTAAACAACTTGAATTAGAAAAAAAACATTGTTATAAATGCATAATAATCGAAATTTAAATACAATTATTATAAATAAATACAACATATACGATTAAAAATACAATAAAATACACACTATTGAACACTAAGGCTCTCATTACGATGTCAGGCCGTCAGGACACCGACAGGTCATTGGTGGTGGTCTGACCACCGACATCCCTTCAGTCCGACCGCTGCATTACGATGTTGGCAGATGGTCCCACAGCTGCTGGATGACAGACCGCCGCCTCCACCTGGAACAGAGATCCCGACGGAGTAACGGCCGGACCATTATCCCAGCATAGCGGCAGTGCCAAGGCAGGAACCGGCGTCAGTATTACAATACCCCTTTCCGACAGCCTTTTCATGCAGGGAACACTGCCATGAAAATGTTGTCAGAAACGGATCTTGGGAGCCCCAAACAGGCCCCCCGTCCATTGTGGGCCTCTTCAAAGTTGCCCTGGGGGCACATTTAGTGCCCCTCCTAACCTCTGTGCACTGTGTGCCATGCACACATGATGCATGGCACACGGTCCACGAACGTGCAGGAGGTGCTGCACGGTGGAGGCATGTGCTGCAGCCCTTTCCCATGGCCGCAGCATGCCCCCACCATGGTTCCAATGCGTTTCTGGCTGCCATCCCGGCAGTCGCATCGGAATGCAACCCACATGCTTGTCGGTAGTCTCCTGACCGTCACAATTGTGGCCGGCAGTCCAACCGACCGCCATTGTAATGAGGGCGACATTAACTACATCGATATTAAATACAACAATATTTATTTAATACAACGATATTTTTGAATCATAATGTTCTTGATACAATATTTATGTTACACAATATTTCTGATTCGATATTTTGTCCAAATACCAATCCGAACGCCACACTCAGCTGTCAACTTGCTGCTCCCGCGCTAAAGAGATTTCGAGCTTTGCTTTCACTTGCTTAATCCTTGGCACTGGGGAATATTCGAGCAGCGCATTGATCTATTTCCTGCCGCTCTTGCACTGGAGAGATTGTGAGCACTGCACTATTACTGTTTCCCTGCACAAACAATTACTCAATTATCAGAGTGAAGGCGTAGTGCATCATGGCATTGACCCAGACTTGCAGGCTGTGTTTCTTGCTGAGACACACCTATATGCAGCAATAAAAAGAGTACTGTTGCGTATTACAGGTACATGTATGTTTAAGTAAGTGAAAACTTAATCCATTGAATAAATTATCTGTACCTTACCTTCAGTCATGATTTTTACTGCTCATATTACATGCTTATACTGAAAAGGAATAATATTATAGGTGTATGCTAATTTATGAGCCCATATCTCAGAGGTCATAACATTTCTTTAAGCTTAAATTGCAAATCTTTTCCCCTCTTATTCAAACATGGCTGCAACAAGTATGTCATACCACCTCCCTTTCTAAATGAGGCATGGGAACCAAACCTTCCATGGAAACAATGGCAAATGCTGTTTGAGTCGTACCTCATTGCGATTGGAGGTGAGAAATTCAGGTCCCTATGCAAACAGCACATACTACTTCACAATTTGGTTGTGGAAGAATGAAAAACTCATGACAACATTTCTGAAACACTCAAAGATGATGAGGATGATGAGGGAAATGAGGCAGTGGATTTGTAAAAGAAAGCTTTTGACAAGCATAAGCAGGATTTTGGGGAAATGTTAAATATGGTATTGGAGAGACACGTTCTTTGCAGTTCAGGGGAAAATAGAGAAAGTTAACACATACATTGCTGCCCTGAATGGGCTATCCAATGCTTGTGATTTTGTCCTACTATCTGATTCTCTCATACGGGACCAATTAGTTAGTAGTTAGGTGTACTAACAATCCTAAAATACAAGAGAAGTTACTGGTTTACTGGTAGTTAACCTTGTTTTGAAACAAGCCATAAATATATCTATAAGTGTAGAGCATGCAACTGACTGTATTGAAGAATGAAGGTATGTGTAGAATCTATTCCAGAAGCCACATGGTTGATAAACAAGAGAGCAGCTATGAAACCAAACACAATAACCAGATATTCAGCAAAGATAAACCTAAGTGCTATAGATGTGGTACTATTGGGCACATGGCCAATAATGCTAATTATTAAGCCAAAGTAGCTAGTTGTTGTAAGTGTGGCAAAAAGTGTGCCGGGATTTGCGTAACAAACCAGTTCTATTGGTTGAACCAGAATCACAGGAAGAATGGAAACTTATATTCCAGTTGTGAGGGGAAGCAGAAAATGTAAAATTTCCTTCCTGTGATATTAGTCTGGGTAGCAAACCTGTCACAGTTTGTGCAGATTCCTGCTCTCCTTATCCATTAGTTGACAGTAATGTGCTTTATAAACTATTCCCAGAAAAGGAAGGAGATCTAGACGAACCAGACAATAAATCTGGGGGGTATAATGGGGACCCCATTCCCTTAGAGGGTATAATCACTAGGAAAATTAGGTTTAAAGGGTGAGACACCATTGGCAAAGTACACATAACCAAAAGAGGTTCCAATCTACTCGAGTGGCAGCATAAACAAGAATCAGGTATCAAATTAGACCCAAATAGTTCTAATCCGGTTCTTTTAGTAATTAATTATGCAATGACTTCCTGGTGTTTTTTCTGAGGATCTAGGTATGTTGAAAAATTACCAACACCGCATAAAGTTGAAGCCCAACGCCAAACCAGTGGCTCATAAAGTAGGACCGATTCCCCACCTAATGCAAGACCCTTTAAGAAAAGAATTAAACAGGCTGCTAAAGTTGAGAGTTATAGCGCCCATTTAGAGCTCCCAATGGCTCCCAAGCTGTTATTGCCACCAAACCCTCAGGAAATGACATCAGGCTGTGTGTGGATTTATAGGACAGGCAAATATATGGGTTGACACACATCCTGTTCCCCATGTTCATGAGGTCTTAACCCTAATCAAGGATGCTAGCTGTTTCAGTGTATTGGACCTATCGTCCGCCTACCACCAGGTAGAGTTGCATCCTTCATCAAGCCATCTTACATCATTTGTGAATCCTTTGAGTGCCTTTCAGTATGTACGCATGCCATTGGGACTTGCCTCCGCAGCAGCCACCTTCCAGAGAATAATGCATCAGGTATTGAAATATTTACTGAAAACAATGTGTTTCCAAGATGACATTCTCATGTATGGTAGAGATGTGAAGGAACAAAATAACACTTTGAGAGAGGTTTTACCTAGATTAAAGGTGTCAGGACTCATCATTAAGAAGGAGAAATGCCAGATTGTGGTGGGATCCGTGAAATACCTGGGTCACACTGTATCCCAGGATGGCATTAAACCGAAATTGAATTTTGTGGAGGCCATTGAGAAAACAGAGGCTCCTATTAATGTAGCTGATCTTAAATTATTCCTGAATACTACTCTAAGTTTGTTCAGAATTATGCAAGTATTGTTGAACCCCTACGAAATTTACTGAAGAAAAACTCACAATATGTTTGGGATGAACATTGTCGGTCTGTATTTGAGTTAGTCAAACTAGCCATAACCAAAGCTCCATCTTTAAAAAAGGTTTGGCACTAACTAACGCACTAATTTAACCACTGACGCCAATAACAAGGGTCTAGGGGACAGTCTCACACAAACGCAAACCCTTAGTCTATGCCTTTATTACCAAAGGGTCAGAAAGAACCACACCCAGGATATCACGTTGAATCTTAGGTTTAGAAGGATACAATTTCAGAGTACACCATGTACCAGGTACACAGAATGTTGTAGCAGATTTCCTTTCTCAGGCACCCTTAGATTTGCCTATCATCCAAGGTGAAGGGACAGAGAGTGATGTAGTACTAAAACGTGCCAGCAGAAGTGTATGAATGGCAAATTGCATGCAAAAGGATGAGGAGATGTGTAAGCTCTCAAAAACTCATTCAGGATGGTTGGCCAGAGTACCGCAATGGAATTCCTTTTGAGATGTACAAATTTTGGGAAGTCAGGTTGGAATTAAACGCACAAGGAGGCACTATATACCGAGGAGAGAAAATAATACCACCTGCAGGGATGAAAGAGCATATTATTGATCTTGCACGTGAGGGTCATCTGGGTCGTAGCTTCACTAAAAACAAGGTAGGCTCTGTGTACTGGTGGCCAGGCATTGGCACCATAGAAGAAGTGAAGGTCAGGGTCAGTCTGGGATGCATAAACAGTGACAAAACTCACCAAGTTAGGAAGCCCCCCCTTTCACATATACAAGTCACAGATGCACCATGGACAAAGCTGTTGACATTATAGGCCCAATAAATCTCAAGACACTAAGGGCCAAATTATGATTTGGCAGTCCTCAGACCGCCAAACTCACTGTGGCACAGCGATGGTGGTCCGGCCACCGCTGCACCAGCGGTCCGACCACCAGATTACAACTTGGGCGGTCGGACCGCCATGGCACCGCTGCAACCGCCAGGGATCAGAGATCCCTGGTGGTGGCACAGCGGTCTGAGGGCCGCAATATGCTTGGTGGTGCGCTGCGGCACCGCCAAGCATATTACAACTTTCTTCACCGCCAGCGGTCTCATGGAGGTTCTTACTCCATGAAACTGCTGGCAGTGAGGCCCTGTGCATGGGAGCGCATGCAGGGGGGACATGTTGTGCCCCACCTGTGTGCATGTACCCAAGTTCCAGCACTGAATGGCCTGCAGAGTCCATGCTGTGCAGGAACTGCCTTTGGCGCTCCCATTGCGGTGCCCATTTTCAGTGGCACCGCCATGGAACTGCCAAAGTAACACCCGCCAGACATGAGAAAACTCATAGTCTGGCGGGTGATGCTTGGAGGCGTGGGAGGGGGCGGCAGTGGGGCAGCCCAGCCTCCACATCACCAAAGTCATAATCGGGCCATAAAAGAGTGATTTATCCTTGATGTAGTTGACTATTACACTCATGGGTAATGGTGAGATGTGTGCAACAAATCAACACAACAGTCATGTCATAGTAAGATTCCTAAAAGAGGTGTTCTATGAAGATTTTACCCCAGAAATACTTATCACAGACAACGGGGTGCAATTTACATCAGGTGCAATGAAAGAGTTTTAAAACAAATTTCACATACAACACCATAGGACAGCCTTATATTGCCTGTGAGCCAATGGGTTGGTCGAAAGAATGAGTAGAATGGTGAAAGGGTGTTTGCAGGGACTGAGAATAATGGGGAACCGGCAAATTAAACTCTTCAAGAAACTATCTGGGCATACCGTACTACACCTCATTGTGTCACAAATGTTTCTACATTCTTATCACTTAAACCCTAGACCCTAAACCCTAGACCAAAGTTAACAGCTTTGTGGTTAAAGAAAAAGAAAACTGTGCAGTGGACAGAGAAAGAGTCTCTGAAAGAATATGTGCAAATCAAAACAAATATAAAAACAGATTTTATGTCTCCAAACATGTGAAAACCATTACATTTAAGGTTGGGCATTGGATCCGGGCCGACTTTCCCAAAACGTGGAGTGTTAATGCATCCAGGTTCTCTAAACCCTTAAGAGTGATGCAAATTTGGAAAAATGTTGTGAAGTTAGAAAATGGTCAGACATAGAGGGTGGACAGAATTGTACCTCATAAAACCGTTCTCTTGAGTATGCAAAGAACAACAATCAAGTACTGGTTCAGGGGGTTGAACCTAACCAGGATGATTTTCATGGAGAGAAAAGGGCAAGTATTAACTCTAAGTGACCTCCAGCCACTATCGCGGCCATCAGGAGACCGCCGACAAGCATGTCGGTGGTCTGACCGCTGTATTTCGATGTGACAGCCTGGTTGGCAGTCGGTAAGGCGCTGGTACCACTGTGGGGGCATGCTGCAGCCATGAAAAGAGGGCCGCAGCACATGCCTCCACTGTGCAGCACCTCCTGCATGTCCGTGCATGGAGGTGAGTGGGGGCACTACATGTACATTTTCAGTGGCCTACAATGGCTGAGAGGCCTGTTTGGGGCCCCCCAATCCTTTTCCCACAACCTTTTCATGGCGGGGCTCCCACCATGAAAAGGCTGTCAGAAAGGGATATCATAATCCCGACGGCGGTGCCTGCCTCAGCACCACTGTCATTTTGGAATGCTCCTCCGACCGCCACCCCGTCGGGATCTATGATGCTGGTGGAGGCAGCAGTCTTGCATCTGACATCTGTGGGTCCGGCTGCCAGTATCAGAATACGGCGGTCGGACCAAAAGAGCTGTCGGCAGTCGTACCCCCACCGACAGGCTAATGGTGGTCCCACCACCCGGCATTGTAATGATGCTCTATGAGTTTACTTGAGCATTGTACATCATAACTGTAATATTTCCTTTACATTGTGATGTAGTTATGACTAGTAGTGCATATCTCTTGCTTGGTTATCATAGTCCTGATATATATTGTTGCAAAGGTTTGTTATAATCTTTTGTTAGCGCCTTATATATTGTTGTCAACTGTTGTCCTCCAATCTTTATCATAATGGTTTTGTACTTTCCTTTCTCCTGGCAAAGACAGATGTGTTGTAATATTCCTCTATGGTATCTTCCTTCCCTGTTTCCCCCCTCCCTTTTCCTCACCTTGGAACCTTCCCTACTTCCAACTGTCAAACTAAAGGTTCCACTATTGTACTGGCACAGCTGACTCAGCTGACTGAAACTGTGGTGGTGCATGGCATGTACTATTAGAGTTGCCTAACCCTTTACGCCTCGTTGACTGCATCTTTATAACAGTAATATATTTACTTCCACTGATTTCTCAATTAGCAGTAATCTAGTGATATGCTAGAGGAATCCAGTTGAGTTGTTTTCGCTGGCATACTATTTGCTACTTTCAAAATGGGAGCTTTCTTGCCCCCAGCCATTTACCACTAATACTAAAATCACCTTCCTTTTTTAAAACTAGGTCATCCATTTTTTCAAGCATGGTCCAAGCTACTTCAATAATCATCACTATCACAAGCATAACAACTCCTGCCCTCCCTGAGTTTAAATGTAAAAAATATTTTTTATGTGTAACTCATTGAAAGCTGTCATTGTGCATACTTGTTCTGAAAACTGGATAGTCATTGCTCTGATATCAGCTATCAACAAGTCTCTGGATTTCAGGTCCCACATTAGTACTAGAGAACTCAATTGCAATTGGGGAGGAGAGGTACAACCAGTGTGTAGTGTATCAAGACGCCAGATGCTTCTTTTATACAGTGTGGGAGGAGTACTGCATTTGGGCAGAGAGGGTGGGAGGATGTTTGGGACTATTTTAAAATTTGGGTGAGAGAAGGTTCTCTTGAGTGTGGTGGGAGAGGATCGGAGGATGCCAGATGTATTTTGCATTTGAGTGGTGGACAGCAAGATATAGAGTTGAGTGTGATGGTGGAGAGTGGCAGGACAAAGCTACATTTTTGCATTTAGGTGTGTGAATCTGAACAGGGAAAATTACCAGAGAGTAGAGCAGTGGGTGGCACAGTTCTGGACGCATTTAAGAGCAAACTTATAATTTTGCAAACTGAGGTTTGGCAGTGAGGGTGATGAAGTAATTTACTTTGTTGCCTTGACTGCATCTCCACCCTCCAAATTATGAAATGTCTGCCAAGCCGATGGTTCCTGTCAATGCTTTTTGCAGATTGACGCATGGCTTTTGCCAAGAATGATGGAGCCGTACAGCACAGTTTTATTTTTTCTTTTGAAAAACAAAAGCCCGACGTGGGATTTTCTTTTTCAAAATGAAAAAAACAATGCTCCAATTGCCAGGGAGTTGTCTCTGAGGGGAGCATTTTGTTGTTTTCAGTGCCCCTTACCACCAGGGTTTTTCTGGTGCTGGCCTCTAATTCCATCCATATAAATTAGGTTGGTGGAATTAGCGGTCAACCTCCAACAGCCCTTACTCTGTCGGGCCGTTGGAGAGGTTTAATCATGGCAGAGATGGAGCAGTCTCCAACATGATTAATCAAAAGGTCTGCACACATTTAAATTGGGTGGGCAGACCACAGTCTTGGCGGTATGGATACCAATTCGCTGTTTTGGCAAAGTATCCATACCACCAAGATATAAATCCGGCCCTTAGTCCAGTCAGACCATGACCAGAGCAAAACTATTTCTATTTGGTAGTCAGTATGGAGGAGCAGGAGGAATTCCCATTTGAGAGATTGTTGCGATTTTGGATGCATTGACCACTGCATTGATTTGTTGAACAAAGTTAAGGTACAAGTCAAAAACCATCTCCACATTTCTTACCTGTTGTAATAAGGTAGGGTAATGTAGGGTACACCCTTGATAGACTATTTGAAAGGAGCTGAATCTGAGTCCACTCTTCCTGTGATTCGAACTTCAACCTTTGATCCATTCATGCTGAAGTAGCTTTCTTCATCCAAAAGTGAACATGGAGAAGGCACTCTGTAATGCTAGCCTGCTCCTGCGCACACTTTCTAAGTGGATGTAAAGCTTGTAATCATATCAAGACATCAAAAATGTTACCATTACCATGTGAACATTTGGAATTTTCTTTTCTAATTTAGCATCATTTATAGCTCAAACTTATTTGTGAATCTACCAACCACTCAAAGTGGACGAGGGTATTCCGCTGGGAATCTCGCTGTTTTCATCCCACAACTCCATAAAGTTGCTGAAGAAGGTCATCATGTTCCTCCATAAAACTACCACAAGGCTGCCTCTACAAGCAGGCACTCTTTTGGCTAATTACTAAGGGCCTTATTAAGAGTTTGGTGGTGCGGGAGCGGGACCGCCCCACTCCCGCACTGCCAAGCCCATGTAGGAACCGCCTACCAGATCAAGAGTTTTCGCCTGTCTGGCGGATGGGTTTTTGGCATTCCCAGGGAGGTGCCTATGAAATAGGTACTGCAATGGGAATGTCAGAGGCAGCACTGGTATACATGTACACAGGGGGACACATGTTGTGCCCCCCTGTGGACATCCAAATGGCATGAGGCACAAGGGTGCCTTGTTGGCCCCCTCTGTTTCCTCACAGCCCCACTTTTCATGGCAGTCGCCCCGCCATGAAAAGTGTGGCGGTGAAAAGACTCATAATATGCTTGGCCTATATTCTTATT
This sequence comes from Calotriton arnoldi, assembly GCA_963921515.1. Classification (NCBI taxonomy): domain Eukaryota; kingdom Metazoa; phylum Chordata; class Amphibia; order Caudata; family Salamandridae; genus Calotriton; species Calotriton arnoldi. Next base: position 673,538 of record CAWUFW010005833.1, on the reverse strand, counting down.
TTTGTTCTAAATTAATAGAGTTATTCAAATATGTAATGTGTTTGCAGTGAAGTTCTTTCCCTACTGTACCTTGGATTGGAATGGGAATAGTAAATTTAACCCCTCCGAACTCCAAAGCTTCCCCACTGTTGCACAGACTCGAGTGTGACTAGTAAATCTTACCTCTCCGAAGTCCGACGCTTTCCCTACTGTTGCACAGACTGGAGGTGGAATATTAAGGGTCTTATTATGAATACAGCGGTCCTGGGGCCGCCGTACATACAGTGGTGGCCTGACTGCAATATATCGATGGTGGTGGTGGTGGTACTGCCAGCAGCCTGACAGAAGACCGCCACAACCACCAGGATCCTGGATCCCAATGGGGCAGTGGTGGGGAAGGCAGTGTTCTGCCACGGCGGTGCCGATCCCGGCACCGTTGTGCAGAGTACAACCTGCCTTTCCTCTATGCACTTCATGGTGGTAAACCTGCCATGAAATGTTTGGCAAAAAGGCAATAAAGGGGCCCCCAACAAGGCTCCTGGCAAATTCTACCCATGGGGGTGTGTGTGCAGGCACATGATGTGCCCCAACAAAACTGCACGGTCGTGCGTGCACTGTGTGGCATGCACGACACAGTGCATGCCACACCGTGCACGGACTACCTGGAGGCATTGTCACGGTGGCGATATGCTTGTAAGGCTCTCCTATGGCCCAAACATACCGCCACCGTGACACCACCGCCGCTGCACCGCCAGCCCTAGATTACACTCGTAATCCGGCAGGTGAGAGACCAAGGGCTTGTCGGTCGTTCCGACAGGAAGACTGACAAACTCATAATCGGGCCCTAAATCTTACCCCTCCTAAATCCAATACCTTACCTACTGTTGACCTGTTTGGAGTGGCAATAGAAAATGTAACCCCTCTGAAAGCCTACTGATGCATAAACTGAAGTGGGAATAGTATATCTATTATTTCCAGACTCCAGTACTCTTCCTAATAATGTTTAAATATATGTATTCGTATTATTCATTAATTTAATTTTATATTATCTGTTTATATATATTTTTTTAAACAAAATGCAATATTTATAGAAAATGTCTTTTTTGTATTAAAATCTTTTTGTATATTTAATATATTTGGTAATTTTAAAAATGCTTCGCAGTTGATTCGTTAATATTTGTAATGCGCCATATATATATATATATATATATCCTACTGGCGGTCGCCAGTAGGTAGTTATAGTTTGGACCTTGTTTCTATTCAAAAAGCATTTTTTCTTTTGCCAATATCTTTGGCGCCGTTTGACGAATCTTCGCGAAAGTTTCAAAACTAATGGTTCACTCAAGTCAGCTCCTGTCTTGAAAGTTTAGGGGTGATTCGTCAAACGGGGGCTGAGAAAAAAGGGTGTCCCAAAACGCGCTTTCCCCATGTTAATTTCCATAGGAATTTTGGAACAGGCTACAGCCCGAACTGCAGAACGGAATTACACCAAATTTGGCAAAAAGGTAGCTCTTGCTTCAGAAAGCAACCTTTTTTTTAAATGGTGTAAATCCGTTCAGTAGTTCCTGAGAAATTCAAAAAATAAAAATATCGATATCTGAGCACCGAGGAGGATTCGCGAATCCTCCTGAGCACAAGCTTCATTTTGATTGGCTGCCAACACTCCAAACCAGGAAGTGTTGACAGCCATCTTGTGACTCGGTAACCGAGCCACAAGAAAAAAGGTGAAAAGAAGATGAAAAACACAAAAAGGGGGCAGGGTAGAAACACCCTGACCCCCTAGGCCTGCTCAGGGAGTCCACCAAGGACCCCCAGGGGCAAACAAAGCATTTTTTTTAAAAACAAATCGTCCGAATTTGCGCTGGGTGTGCGAATCCGGCCGAGAAAATAAAAAAAACAAAGCGCGGTCTCCTGCGCTTCATTTTCTATAAGCCCCCGGGTGGGCCAGGTCCCGGGGGCAATATGCAATTATGTAGCGGGGCCCGCGGGGGCCCCCACAGCCCAGGGGACCGCCACCTCCCTGGGGCTTGAATAAAAAATGCGTGGGAAGACTCCAACCCCCCCCCACGCTGCCCCGGGAATCGCCACCTCCCCTGGGCTTTAATATACTTGAGGTGGGGGGCCTAGTGGGCCCCCCAAGCCCCAGGGACCACCACCTCCCTGTGGCTTCCTTCTTTAATGAGAGGGGGGCTTCGCGGCCCCCCCAAACCCCAGGGACTGCCACCTCCACAGGGCTTGAATAAAAATTGCGTGGGGGGCTCCAACCCACCCCACGCTGCCCCAGGGATCGCCACCTCCCCTGATTTGATTTGATTTGATTTGATTTCTTATAGAGCGCCTGAATCACCCCCTCAGGAGTATCTCCGCGCTGTCGGATTGCTGCTACCAGTCACATATAGATAGAGTTAGAACAGAAGGGTTTTAAGGTGTGGCCCCACCCCCCCTCCCTGGAATTAACAAAAATATATATATATAAACGAGGCCAGGCCCCAGGGGATGGGGTCCCCAGGGCCAATAGTGGCCCAGGGAAGGGGGGCCACACGTCCCCCTTCCCGTTTTTTTTTTTTAAATAAAAAAAAAATAATGCTCAGGCCCTGGAGGATGGGGTCCCCAGGGCCCAAAAAATACTAAAAGAAGGGGGGCCACACAGCCCCCCTTCTAAAAATATTTTTTTTAAAAGAAAAGCCGGCATCTCCCCGGAGGCCCCGCTCCCTCCCTGCACCACTAAGCAAACGCGGCTCTCCCCCACTCGTTGGTGGGGTGATGAAGTCCCCTTGTGTCCTGAGGACCTCAGGACTGAAGTGGACTTCATCCCCCGAGCAGCAGTGCGCCAGGCGGCGCGTTTGCAGAGTGGTGTAAAAAAGGGGCGTGGCCTCAGACCACTCTCAGCAATCCAGCTGTGTGGGGCTTACAGGAGGTAACAGGAGAGATAGTTGGCCCCCAGGGACCCTCAGGAGGCAAGGGGACTTCATCCTCCAACCAAGAGTGCACCAGGAGGCACGTTTGCAGAGTGGTGGACAATGGGGGCGTGACCTGTGTCCACCTCTCAGCAATCCCACTGTGTGAGGCTTACTGGAGGTAACAGGTAGGCTAGTTGGCCCCTAAGGACCCCCAGCAGCGATGTGGACTTTAATCCCCATGCAAGAGTGTGCCAGGGAGCGCGTTTGCAGAGTGGTGGGGGAAAGGGGCGTGGCCTGCTATGAGAACTTAGCAATGCTGCTGTGTGGGACTTACTGGAGGTAATAGGAGGGGTAGTTGGCCCCAAGGTTGTCCTTGGGGACCAACTACCTCTCCTGTTACCTCCACTAAGTCCCACACAGTGAGATTGCTAAGAGGTCTTCGGAAGCCACGCCCCCCCCTTTCTCCACCACTCTGCAAACGCGCCTCCTGGAACAGTACTGGTTGGGGGATGAAGTCCACTTTACTCCTGAGGGACTTTGGGGGCCAAGAAGCCCTCCTGGTACCTCCTGTAAGTCCTACGCAGTGGAATTCCTGAGCGCTGGTTGGAGGCCCAGCCCCCTTTCCCCACCACTCTGCAAACGTGACTACCAGTTAAAGAAGCATTTGTAATGTAATAGGTCTCACATTTACAAGAGTTAGAGCTATTGGCGTTGTAAATCTAAAAGTTTTTTACTAATGTTTTTTGGAGTGGAGTGGATGTACTTTGTGTGTAGTGGAATTATGTGGTATGTTGTGCAGTGAAATTATGTGGATAGAAAGTATGTGGTATTTAGTGTATAGGAATTATGTAAAGTAGGATTATGTGTTATGGAGAGTAATTATGTGGTATAGTAGTCTGTGTTGTGGAGTGGTAACCTCAGGTTTAGTCTTCCTCGTTTCCATAGAAGCTAAATTATGAACTCTATGAGACAAAAAAAGAAGGAATCACTGAGGAGCACTTCTGGACCTAGTCAGAGGTATGAGCAGGGCCACTGGAATTATGCGACTGTTTGACTGCACCGACTTTTGCACAATTATACATTTTCCGCATTAGCCACATAATCCATCATCTGCTGCCTAATCTACAGATTTGAACAAAAAAAGCCTTGTTTCTAGCTCAAACAGCTCAAACATTACCAAAAATGCAGCGACAAGTGTTACAGCGTGGTGGAAGGCCCTTTGCAAACCTAGAATGGTCACCTGCTACTTATTGCTAAATGTGGGTGTTAAATTGGTACTAATGGTGTGCAAACCACTCTTGCTTCTTTCTGCGCCTCTCTTGCCACTTTCTGCATTTCTGTTGCTTCTTTCTGCAACTTTCTTTTTTTTCTGCACTTCTTTTGCCTCTTTCTGCTCATCTCTTACACTTTCTGCACCTCTCTTGCCTCTTTCTGCACCTCTGTTGCCTCTTTCTCCACCTCACATGCTTCTTCCTGTACTCCTCTTGCCTCTTTCTGCACCCCTGTTCCCTCTTTCTGCACCTCTCCTGCCTGTTTCTGCACCTCTCTTGCCTCTTTCTACACTTCTCTTGCCTCTTTCTGCACCTCTGTTGTTTCTTTATGCACTTCTCTTGTCTCTTTCTGCACCCCTCTTGCCTCTTTGTGCACCTCTGTTGCTTCTTTCTGTACTTCTCTTGCTTCTTTCTGCACCTCTGTTGCCTCTTTTGGTACCCCTCTTGCCTCTTTGTGTACCTCTCCTAAACCTTTCTGCACCCCTCTTGCCTCTTTTTGCACCTCTGTTGGTTCTTTCTGCACCTATTTTGCTTCGTTCTGCATTTCACTTGCCTCTTTCTGTACCCCTCTTGCCTCTTTCTGCACCTCTGTTGGTTCTTTCTGCACCTCTGTTGGTTCTTTCTGCACTGCTCTTGCTTCTTTCTGCACCTCTGTTCCAAATTTCTGCATCCCTCTTGCCTTTTTCTGCACTCCTCTTCCCTTTTTCTGTAACCCTTTCCTTCTTTCTGCACTCCTTTTGCCTGTTTCTGCAACTCTCTTGCTTCTTTCTGTAGTTCTCTTGCCTCCTTCTGCACCTCTCTTGCAAATTTCTGAACCCCTCTTGCCTCTTTCTGCACCCCTCTTACCTGTTTCTGCAACTCTCTTGCCTCTGTCTGCACCCCTGTTCCCTCTTTCTGGACCTCTTTTGCCTGTTTCTGCAACGCTCTTGCCTCTTTCTGCTGTTCTCTTGCCTCCTGCACCTCTGTTGCTTCTTTCTGCACTTCTCTTCCTCTTTCTGCACCTCTGTTGTCTCTTTCTGCATTTGTCTTCCCTCTTTCTGCACCTCTCTTGCCTCTTTCTACATCTCACTTGCCTCTTTCTGTACTTCTCTTGCCTCCTGCACCTCTGGTGCTTCTTTTTTGCACTTCTCTTCCTCTTTCTGCAACCCTCTTGCCTCTTTCTGCACCTCTGTTGCTTCTTTTGCTTCTTTCTGCACTTCTGTTGCTTCTTTATACACTTCTGTTGCTTCTTTCTGCACCCCTCTTGCCTATTTCTGTACCTGTCTTCCCTCTTTCTACACCTCTCTTCCCTCTTTCTGCACCTCTCTAGCCTGTTTCGGTAACTCTCTTGCCTCTTTCTACAGTTCTCTTGTATCTTTCGGCACCTCTGTTGCTTCTTTCTGCACTTCTCTTGCCTCTTTCTTCACCCCTCTTGCCTCTTTCTGCACCTTTCTTGGTTGCTTATGTACTGCTCTTGTTTCTTTCTGCACCTGTCTTGCAAATTTCTGCACCCCTCTTGCCTCTTTCTACATCCCTCTTCCCTCTTTCTGCATCTCTCTTGCATCTGTCTGCACCCCTCTTGCGTCTTTCTACACCTCTGTTCCTTCTTTCTGCACTTCTCTTGCTTCTTTCTGCACCCCTCTTGCCTCTTTCTCCACCTCTCTTGCTTCTTTCTTCTGCACTTCTCTTGCCTCTTTCTGCATCTCTCTTGCCTCTTTCTGCACACACTGGGCTACTTTTAAACTGACCACGGACTCAGCAGTGCACACATGCAAGTGCAGAAAAGGGCTGCTGGCCTCTGAACTGCCATGCCCTATTATATGCTAGGGACTTAGAGGTAGTTTTAATCCCCCTGCCCTATTATGTACTAGGGCCTTACAGGGAAGGTCATGCCAATCACAGGGGTACCCCAACCCATAGTGTACCCTAGTGTATGTAGGTGTTTTCACTGTATTCTAAGTGTCTTTCAGCAAAGCACTGGCTCCGGGCCTGGTTAGGCAGAGCCCAGGGTCAGTCAGAGTCAGTTCCCACCAGTACCAGTCAGCAAAAAGTTGGGGGGTGCCCAGGGCACAGGATGACTTTGCAACAAGGCCTCTTTCTGCACCTCTGTTGGTTCTTTCTGCATATCTCTTGCTTCTTTCTGCACCTTTCTTCCTCTTTCTGGACTTCTGTTGCCTCTTTCTGCATTTCTCTTGCTTCTTTCTGCGCCTTTCTTCCTCTTTCTGCACATGTCCTACCTCTGTAGGCATAGTTAGAAATTAGCATTTAAAAAACCTTAGAAATACACTGAAAAAACCACAGGTTTCAGGGACGTTATAGTTAGAAATTTTCATTTACAAAACCTTAGAAATTCACTGATAAAACCATAGGTTTCAGGGACGTTATAGTTAGAAATTAGCATTTAAAAAACCTTAGAAATTCACTGAAAAAACCACAGGTTTCAGGGACGTTATAGTTAGAAATTTTCATTTAAAAAACCTTAGAAATTCACTGAAAAAACTATATGTTTCAGGGACGTTATAGTTAGAAATTAGCATTTGAAAAACCTTAGAAATTCACTGAAAATCCACAGGTTTCAGGGACGTTATAGTTAGTTGGACATTTTACTCGTACAAAACCAGAGAAATTCGGCCGTTATAGTTAGTGCTGATGACGTCACATATTACATCACTCATGACATAGTCAGTGACATCACTGATGACATCACTGATGACATCTCAAATGACATCAGTGATGACATGACTGATTACATCATCCACGTGATAATCTGATGCACCTCCTCACACCCTAATATAACCTTTGATACACCCACTCTAAAATACAGACTACCATTTTCAAAACCATAGACACACCAATACCAGTTACTACATACCCACTCACTGATTCCTAGGTCTATACACACATCCACTCATTCACCCATACAGTCACTCATACATGCAGTCACTCATCAATACAGCACTATCATATGCACTCATACACCTATACAGACACTCACACACCGCCACTCATCCATAGAGTTACTCACACACCTAGTCAGTCATGCAAAGAATCAATCACACTCCCATTTACTCACCTATACAGTTATACACACACCACCTCACTTATTCAAACAGTTACTAACACATACTTACTCTCTAATACAATCACTGATACAAGCACACACTCATCCATACAGCCACTCTCACAATCACTCACTCTCACATATAGTCATTTATATACTCCAACACTCACATATACTGCCTTTCACATATGTAATTACTCACACATGTACCACTGAGACATCCATTCACTCACCAACACACCCATACACACACTCACCCACCCATACAGCCCTTCATCGATGCATTTTTAAACCCATACACCCAGTGAATCACCCACTCACACATCTATGCACAGAGTCACATACCCCCCACTCACCCACACAGACACTCAGGCACCAGTAGTGGCCCGTGGAGGGAGTTCCGTGGGGTGGTGAGGTGGGGTGGGGAGTAGTAAACACCAGAATATGGATGAACGGAGGTTAGTAAACATTTAAATAAATCAAACGAATTTTGTTGCGCGCGCTGCATTGCAAAATGCATTGCAGCGCGTGCAATGAAATTCATTTTATTTATTTAACTGTTTACTTACCTCCGTTCATCCATATTCCGGTGTTTACTACCCCCCACCCTACCCCTCCCCCGCCCCGCCTCACCGCCCCACAGAACTCCCTCCACGGGCCGCTACTGTCAGGCACCCATACAGATACTCAGACAATCAATCAATAACCCATATAGATACTCATGTAGCTACTCACCAACCCATGCAGCTGCTTGCACACCAACTGAGAGACTGATACAGACATTCACACAGTTTAGTCACTAACCCATGCATTCAGTAAGACACGTTTAATCACTCACTTATACAGTCAGTCACGCACCTACTAAATCATCCATTCAGACACTCATACACCCTCTCACTCTTCAATACACCTTGGCATATATATATAAAACATATTTAAACTTTACAGAAACACACAGTCACTGGATGATGGCATCAGTGATGTCATCAGTGATGTCATTTGAGATGTCATCAGTGATGTCATCACTGATGTCACTGACTATGTCATGAGTGATGTAATATGTGACGTCATCAGCAGTGCATTGCGGGGGCGCGAGTTATAGTTAGCTCAACTTACTATAACAGCCGAATTTCTCTGGTTTTGTACGAGTAAAATGTCCAACTAACTATAACGTCCCTGAAACCTGTGGTTTTTTCAGTGAATTTCTAAGGTTTTTTTAAATGCGAATTTCTAACTATAACGTCCCTGAAACCTATGGTTTTTTCAGTGGATTTCTAAGGTTTTTTAAATGAAAATTTCTAGCTATAACATCCCTGAAACCTGTGGTTTTTTCAGTGAATATATATATATATATATATATATATATATATATATATATATATATATATATATATATATGTTCCTGGATTCCACCATCCGGCGTGAAGTTTCCGTTCACGTGCTCAAGATTTGTTTTTGCTGCCACAATATTCTCAGGTCTCTGGCATGCGTGTGCGAGATTTCGCACCCGCTCCCACAGCTTCTGGCCACAATGGCACCAATATAGTGCCGCTCGCAAACTCCCCTCAAGTTACTTTTCTGCTTGAGAAGCAGCTAAACCTTCTCAAAAAGAGGTTTTTAAGTGGATTTTGTTTCTCCAATGGACTGTTCAAGTTGTTTTTTAGTGCGAGACTCCTTTTTCATTTTACTTTTTTTTCAACAGGAAGGAAGTGCCCCAGAGACTCCAACTTCCTGTTAATGTCCAGAAGGCTCCTCCCAGTGCTTTGTCCATCTCCTGGTCACTTTTCATTTGGATTTGGAGCTGGAAGAATCACTCTCTTTGTCTGCTGCATGTATACCATTGGATTTAAGGACTTTGTATTTGAAATTTCACAAGTCCAAAAGATCTTGTATAAAGGTGTTGTTTATTTGATAGTGGGCATGCACTAGTAATTATGCAACAATGCCACGTTTCACTAAATGTTTTTCTTTCTTGTTTGCTTTTAGAAGAGAAGAGAAGAATAGACATCACCCGCAGTACTGCCCAACAAAAGGTCTCTCCAGCGATGCCAGTTCTCCAATCTCTTCCGCTTGTGCAGCTTAAAGCCACTGCCAACTGAGAGCTTTAAGATGCCCCAAAGAAAGTTGTTCCCCAAAAAATGATCAGTGAGAAGAAGCATTTTCAGTGAAAATAAAGCATAGAAATGAGCCAAACTGGTACAGATATTTTGTTTCAGCATTCAGTTCCTCATGACACAATTTGACCCATTCCGGGTCTTGATCACATGACTTTAGGAGTGGTCAGTTGCTTTTTAAAACACATGTGAACAGTAAGAACGGACTACAAGTGGATATAGTCACACATATAAAACCAAAAGGGATAATGATTGCATGAGATGACATACAATTAATTGGAGATAAGCCAGTGGCATATAGGCCCTAATTAGGATGTTGGTCGGATTTGCCTCTGACCGACATCCCATTGTTTCGGAACCGACCGACCTCAGGTCAGTGGTCCGAAACAGCAATTACGATGCGACCACACAAGGTGCGGTCACCGACTCCCATTTGCCTATGGGAGCTTCTGCGGTGGTTGGAAACAGGCTGCAGCACAAGCTCCCATGTAGAAATGGGAGTCACTGTAAATCCCTGTGTAGTGTGGTTCCTATTTCCCTAATAGGCTCTGCGCATTGGAATAATATACCCTATAGGTTTGGCATAGGACTGAGGTCAGTATGCCCCTATCGAGTATATTAAACTTAATTACTTTGTGCCAGCTAACTCAGAGGCCACTAGAAACTCCTTGTAAACAAGAAGGGAGTAGTTTCTGGCAACCGCATAAACATGACAACTTTGTTTCCCTTTAGAATCGGAACGCTCTCAGAATTGTGGAAACAACAGATAACAGTTTCACTCAGCTAATCGTGCATGCTTAGTTTCTTCAGAGTTACACAGAAAGAATAGACGGGCGTTTCAATAAAAGGATTTATTGAACAGTCTTGTTTCTTGTGTAAGAGATATGAGCTGTTATGATCACAAGACAGTATGCGAGATATATAATGTACAGCGTAAGCAGTAGAAAGAAATAATACTGCGCTAGCATTATCTTTTAGCTATGACACATATATTCATATACATAAATAACATAAGCTAAAAATGCGAGTACTCATAAGATGCTTCTCTAACTAGTTCTACCCCAGTGTACCTAACCTAACTTAGGTGTAGGGCAAGGTAAGAAGTAGGTGATGTATTTCTATAGTATGGTATGCTATAGTATGCCAAGAGTCCCTCTAGGTTCTAGTCAGCTCCATACCTTGAGTATGAGAGAGGTGGGAATCTCTTTCCGGGTCTCGAACTCTAACACCCCGCGAAGGGAGTCAGAACACTGGAAGCTGGATTCTCTGCGAGCAGGGATAACAGCGTCTCTTGTCAGTGCGTCAGGCCGGGACACGGGCTCCTCTAAAGTCGAGGTATCCTCCTACTTGCTTGGGCAAGGGAAGGTATATTTATACCTGGTAGGTGCCTTGGAATGTTAGCATTGGCGTAAAGTCGGGCAGAGGAAGACGTCAGGAATGAACCCTTAAGGAATAGCGGTTCATGCATAATAAATGAGTTCTTGGAGAAATCAATAATCCTGTGCTAGGGGAACTCCCAAGAGCTTAAGGGTCTGGTTTCTAAGAACTCGTTGTGACGTTGGGGTGGACGGATGTAGGTGACCATGCCTGTATTTGGATTGCATGGCTAATGCCTAAATAAGGACTGGGATCTTATGCCTATATAAGGGCAATGCGAATTGTGCCTATATAAGGACATGTTTCTGGAAAACCTATATACGGACACCTAAAGCGGAATACAACACCCACTCCACTTTCGACTGAATGATAATACTAAATGCTAAACATTAAACTGAGTACCACATGTGGCTAAAAACATTTCTAAAAGCATATTAAAAGAAGTTTTTAAAAGAAAACTGTTGCTAAACATGTAATGCAATAGGTACTGTACATTTTAAAGCATTTTTTCATTCTAGGCATATATCATAAATAAAATGCAACATGAATGAATAAACAGAAATATATACATATGACGAAATGGTTGACAAGTATTTCAAAAAAATCAAAGCCATTTCAAAACATGGTGCTAAAATGAAATTATAGTAAAATAAGGTGACAATGTGTCCCTGGAAGTATTCAAAGAAGTCCGTTTTATATGAATAGTTCTACTATAAGCAGATTTAGTTGCCATGTATTTTCAAAAAGAGAAAAAGAAAAAGTTCAATTTTAGGAAGAGTTCCAAGTTTTGTTCTGTTTTGAAAATATGGAGGCCAAATTCATTGCTTCCCTGGTACACTGTGAGCCGAATCAAAGTCAGTGTATGGGTCTGGTGTAAACATGAAATCATCTATTTCTATAGACAAAATATCGTCTACCGATGTTGGTGACATTTGGAATACCTCGTTCAGAAGGTAAACTGCACAGAGATGAGAAGCATCACCTTCAGCATAAGATGCCGCAGCAATGTTCGCGTCCGTTGTTACCTGTGTGCCTGTTGAGCCATCTCGTACCTCAACAGCAGCAGGAAGCATCTGTGAGATCTCAATGAATGGCGTCATCAGGATTGGTAGCCTTTGGGGACAACACAGAGCATGGGCCGTTATCGGGTCCAACAGAGTATCGATATCCGTTGGCATGACTGATGGGAGTGTTAGACAGGTGTCTAGCACGCATTCTTCACCGCAAAGCAGGCAGCGTAGAACAGGTAAGATGCAATCTTGCCAGATTGGTCTAAATGACAGAAACCATGTTGTATTAAGTTCCCGTAGACGAGGTATGCCCAAAAGTTGCACTATGCGCTCACGGCACTTCCGTTCTAGGAGAGCTTTCTCCAAATTGCTGGGAGTGACGCCGGTGGATAGGCTTGCCATAGCGTAGCAGTAGGAATAAGAACAGGATTCCCACAAGTGCTAGAATTAATGGCACACCACCAAACACTGAATGTGCGAAGTTTGGAATGATTCTGAAAAGGTGCTAACAGTCCTGAACAGATGGTCTTAAATACATGTACAATCCCGCTCGTATCAGACATGTTTAAGATACGTCCCATCATTTCTACAAAATGTATAGGGCAGTTTGTACGAATTAAAGCCTGTATCTCAGCCGAAGTCCTTGCAATTTGTAAATCATAAGTTTCTTTGGCCGAGGTCAAAGGCACGGTTTGTTGCAAAAACATGGCTTTCATTCTGCTTAGAGTATCAAAACGTATAAAAGAAACATTCAATGAAGGCCATAGAGGCGACTCCCTGACTGTCTTTATTTGGGGAACAATACTTGCATACAACAAGTAACCCTGGAGCCAACCGTTACCAGATATGGGATTCCTGGCAACATGCCACAGCAACTCTGATCATTCAACATGAGGTAACTCCCATTAGAAAGTTGGCCAAACGTTGGATTAATCACAGCAGCTGGTGTACCCTGCAGGTGGCAGGACAAGTTTGCCACAGAACCATTATAAGCCCTGTGTAAAGAAATGTCCTGACATATGAGTGAACCGCTCACTGCCTTTTCACAGTGTGTACTGCTTAGAAACACTTCACGATCCCCACTCCAACATCTGTATTCGTAAGGTAAATCCCAGGATGTCTTAATGTATTTTTTACCCAACCTTTCATACTTGCCTGCTTGCATTTGTTTGAGGCAATACTGAAAATGAAAAGTAGTGACAGGCAGAGTTATTTTGCCATGGATAAGCCATTCTGTAGCTGGTTTTTCTGCTACCGTAAATGGTAATTTTTCCAGTTTTTCAATGCTCAGCACTGTATACTATGCTCCCCTTTGTGCCAGTTCGATCTGTTTATCCGTTAGATTGTATTCTGCAAACAGAGACGACGTGTTGATAAAACGCCAAGGCACATAGCCCGCACGCAAAGATTGCAGCGTCCAGCCTAATAACATAATAGAACGTAACTGAGATTGGCCCTGTTGTAACATGGCTAAATCTTGTTCCAGTAAGTCAATAGCAGAGGATACAATGTTGTCCAATGAATAAATTCTGGATGTCAAACTTGTTAACCCATTGTCGACCACAGTGAGTGATTTCTCTAAGTTAATACGATCAAGTTCATATATTCTTTCTGCGGCCTCTGCCTGTGAAACCTTCCATATTTCATTATAAGCAGCATAAATGCCGGCATATATGAAACGTTTTTGACGCGGTTTTCTTGGTCCTTGCAAGAAATGCCTAAGGTCTGCATCTTCTTTAAGTAAAGATAAGTGTTGTTTCACATCCTCGAGTGTAGATTTTTGTAACCAGTCGAGGCACAATTTTCCTACACTGTATGTTGTTACTACCCCCGGATGTTGTCGTTGAACATAACGTGGGTCTGGCCTATGGATAGTAAAGCCCTGTATTCTATTCAGGAATCTTTCTTGACAGATGTTTGTGTCTGTGGGCCAGAATAACCATTTTTTCCAATCAGGATTGGATCTGTTGTTTTGTAGTATTGTGTCTACTGTGACCGCTCCCTGTGTAGTGCTATTACTTGCAGGTGTTGGTACAGAAGGTGTGTTCATGTCTTTGATCTTGGCTAAACCAAGGCAAGACGTTTGTTGCACAGTGTCATTCAAAAACATTATTTGATGTGGGATGATACAGGCTCTAAACAAAGCTTCTATCCCCTGCACTTGCCAATCTTTAGAACCCCAGACAGATTTTGTGTCAATTGTGTCTTTCCAAAAGTCAAATCCTTGTCTAGACAGTTGGGTAATAAAGGCTGCAGAATAAATCTGTTTTGTATTAGTTAACATAATTTTCTGTCCTGTTTTGTTTACATTCTTATAGTAAAATGTTTCTGGATCAGATGTATTGTACCCTGAAAAATACGGAAACTTGTTTGCAAACGTTTTTGAACTACCCTTTGGTGGTGTAGGACAATGTTCCCATTGGTTAAACATAAAAACATTTCTAGGTGTTGCAGATTTATGCAAGAAATGATGACCACAGTGGTTATAACAATAAAGCTGTTCGTAGTCTGATGAACCCTCTAAGTTTTCATTGTTAGAGAATGCAGCAGACCTTTCTAGATCAGACATCATATCATTAACAGTCTCAAAGTCCCAATCATCAGAATAAGTACTGGAGGTAATAAAGTCACTTAATGAAATTTTAAATAAATGTGGAATCTTCAAAAGTTCAGTCGGGCCGAATATGTCGAAATCGGTTTTGTCCCAAACTATACCATCCTGTATAGGAACGGCTGTGATGTTCACTGCTGACAAGTCTCTTGCTTCACGATGGGAGGATTTGTGTGGTTTTAAAAGAAAGTTCACATTTTTACTTTAAGTGTCCATACGAATGTATCTGCCATTTATAAGCATGCTAAGAGTCATAACCAAAGCTAGCCAAAACAGAAAGAAAAATATTCCAGAAATAATCCATATTTCAATCCATGGTGAAACCAGATAAGTCTCTTTCAGGAAATGAAAAAGGTCTTGTACTTGTTGTTTGAAAGTTTTTAAGGCTGGCGTCGTTTCAGGCTCACTCGGATCCTCAGAAAACGTATCAAAATTAATGAAATAGCCAGAAGCAGTTCGGTCAATTGTTGAAATTGCATCAGGATTTGTTGAAATCGCTGGAACCAGTTGATCACGTGTTACGTTGGTGTAGACAGGTGTATCTGGATGAACTGTTACTTGAGTTTCAAGAGGGATGAGTTCCATAGCATTATTGCTTAGTCCTTCATCTTTTACTGCTGAATTCTCGATGGTTATGAGTCTTTCAGTCTGAACCTCTTGGATAGTAGCGAGAGGAGTGCGTCTGCTACTAGGTCGGAGTCCACGAGGCCTACTATTTAGTATTGGCCACATACCGTGGTTTGATGAGGTCGATTGACACAAATCTTTTCTCCTTTTTTCCAGCAAGGGGCGGCAGAAGTACTGTTCTTGTTCCGTGGACGGCTAGGACAGGTACTGGTTGTCTGTAAGAAGGTCCAAATTCCTTCTTGTCCGCAATCTTCTCTCTGACTAGATCCCCAACTTTTGGGATCCAGACAGACCTTGCTGGGACTGCCGGTTTTTCCCTAGTGGTGGTTGGCTTCAGGAACACGTTGCTTTGTTTCGATCTTAGTTCATTTAGATCCTGTAAATCAGCCAAACGATCTTTGATATCAAAGGGTTTATTTTCCACCACTGTGCCTTTACATTCGAGATCAGGAACCCACATTCTTGTCCCAAATAGGACCTCATATGGAGTGACCCCCCCTAGAGAACTTCTTGGCAAATTATTTAATGAGCGTTGGACCCCATAAAGATGTTTGACCCACCCATCACCCGAACCTAATACTCTAGCTGTTATAGACTGCTTTATGTCCCGGTTTTTCCTTTCCACAACAGAATTTCCCTCAGGATGAAACGGAGAGGAGTACCGAAATGCAACGCCCAAACTGGCCATGGCTTCTTTGTAAGCCTGAGAGCTAAACGCAGGGCCCTGGTCAGAATGTAGTGTGCCTATTGCGTATGTGCCGATAAAGACTCTCAAATCTTTTATAACAGTTTGAGCGTTAACTGAGGCCATATCCATAGGAACCTTGACTTAGTATTTGTGGGATTGCATTTGTCCAAAAGGACGCCTGCGCGTAGATAGTGTAATGCTGTCTAACAATGGTGTCTGTACTGGGCAGGCTACTTTGTAGTCTGGTGTCTGATGGCTTTCTGCACCACGCTGTCTATTGCAGTCGATGCAGTCATCGATGAAGATGTGAATCTGTGTATTCATTCCAGGCCACCAGTACATCTCTTTTAATGTTAATATTGTTTTAGAGATCCCTTGATGTGACAGACCCTCCCCCAGATGTGCTTCATAAATCAAAGCTGCTCTACGTTCCATGTTTGGAATTACCCTATCCCCCACTCCAGGGATTCGAGCAAAAGGAACGTTGTTTGCATCAATTACATAAGAGTACTTGAGTGGAAATTTCTTTGGTAACGCTGCACCACTGCCTTTGCTTGAAGCATTGACAGCCAACAATATCTCACTCTCTTTTCTCGTTTTTGAACGAGTGATCGCAGCTACGGAAGCCGTTTGAACAGCCCCCTTTGCGGCTTCATCAGCCAATGAATTCCCTGCAACGTGAACGCCATCACGTTGATGACTCAGCGTGTGTATCACGTGAGCTTTTGGTAGTTCGTTTTTCAACCGAACTACTTGTTCCCAAAGCGTTTTATGCTTTATTGTGCCACCTTTTGCATCTTTGAACCCGTTTTCAAGCCAATTCTGTATATATTCATTATACGACTGAACACAGTAAAATGAATCGCACACTATAAGTGTGGGGAATTCACGATCTGTATTCTCAAGTGCCAGTTTGAATGCTTGTAGCTCAGCTCGCTGAGCTGTACAATCTCCTAGAGATTGAGTTTTAGTGACCATTGGTCTGAAGTTACCATCTTGCATGCGACCTTTAACGATTGCGCATGCTGCACTGTAAGCTTGCTTACTCCCTGTAGCGGGTTGAGCTGATCCATCAGTGTAAATTATAAATTTGTACTGATCGAGAGGCAAAATTTCAGTGGGCAGAGGACATTCATGTTCATATTGCAGGAACGCTTGTGTTTTTAAATCAGGATCAAAAACATATTCAACATCTGTTGCAGCAAGAGAATTAACCCATGGTATCCATCTAGGATGTAAAGCTTTTGCATTTGGAATGCTAGCTTTTGTAACCGCCTCTAAGGCTGGTACTGGGGTTACGACAATAATGCGTTTTCCTTGAGCTAGAGCTCTTTCTTTTACTACAGCGGTTTGAACTGCTGTCAGTATTTTTTCTGTTGAAGTGAAGCGCATTTCTGCTTGTGTATACAAATGTGATTTGTATGCTATTGGTACTTTTTCACCCTCATTACATGTTAAATAGGTGAATCCGCATTGACCCGAAATTATTCGGATCACTATATTGTGTGTATTTACGCGTGATTGTAAGTGATTTGTTGCTAACATGTTAGCTTGGAGTGAACGCAGGATTTCTGTGTGTTCCTGAGTCCAATGTTTTGTTGAAAAATCAGGTTTGATTAATCCGTAGAGAGGTTTAACCCTTTCTGCGTAATTTAGAATGTAAGTTCTTCCAGAATTTAGGAAACCGAAGATGGATTGTAAATTTTTCAGCGTTTTTGGAGGTTGGAGCAGCACGCACTTTTCTAAAAAGTTAGCTGCCAGGCTCTTGCCTTCACTTGAAAGCTCACATCCCAGGAAAAGGACATTGAGATGGGCAATTCTGGATTTTTTAAAGTTGAATTTATAGCCCTCAGAGGCGAAGCCCAATATAATGGTACTCACCCTGTTCAAGTGCCTATCTAGGTCATCGTCTGTCAGATAGATGTCATCGACATATGACAATGCCTCATTATCATAAATTTGTAGTAACTCTGTTACCCTTGCTGAGAATAACCCCGGGCTATTTTTGAACCCTTGTGGGAGTCTACAAAATTGACGCTGGGTCCCCATTATTGAGAAAGCTGTTAAGTACCTGCTTTCAGGTGCTATGTTTTGACAAAAGAAACCATTTGAAATGTCCAATGTGGTTTTATATTTTTTGCGCACAATGTTAATCATTAATGCTGTACTATGTGCATTTTGCACTGCAAATGTTTTGGAACAAGTGTTCAAGTGTCTGTAATCCAAAACTAGACGATATGTATTGTCTGGTTTGGATACAGGAAACAAAGGATTATTCATTGAGGAGGTGCATGTTTCAATCAACCCTTGGTATTCAAGTTGATCTAAGATCTCCCTGACCTGTTTTTTAGCTTCTTGCTTTATTGGGTATTGCCTTTGTGCAGTAGGTTCATTTTTTAGCTGTATTTTGTGGTGAGGTGAGTCCTCATCCCATCCTACATGATTTTTGTATAATGCTGGGGCCTGGGCAACTGCCCATTTCCTGGCATAAGTATATTTTAGGTGAATTGGAATATGGTTGGAGAAGGCTGGCATAATAATGTCCTCGCCATGTGGGCACTCCCTGACAAAGTGTGGTGGCCAGTCTTTTTCTGCTAGACGTATATCATAACCCCTTGAAAGTTTTTCCCAAAAGAGTGTTTTCACTTTTCTTGGTATGTCTCCCTCCATTCGGAGTGTTATTTCATATAACTTTTGTGGAGCACTAACCCTGGTGTCTACAGTCTCTACTGTGATGTACTCATTCAAGTCCACTATCTCCAGAAGTTCCTTCAGGTTCTGGCGAGCTATTGTGACTTCTGCTGCACTGTCCTGCATTGTCTGAGCCCATTCTCCGTTCTTGAGCTGTGTTCTCAGTATTCTCGGCATGTCTGATCTTCAGACCTGCTACCTTCTTTTTTGTGAATTGAGGTTTTGATTTATTTTTCTGAACGTGTTTATCGTCCTTGGACTTCACGCGTTCTTCTCTGTGTTCTGACCGTCCTCTTCTTTCCGATGTCTGTGACAATATCTGAAAGGTACGAGAGGAACGTGTATCAGTATCTTGATACCTGTCAGGTTTTCCTAAATTATCCCTATTCCTGAGGTTATACCTCCTTTCAGAGGGCTCCTTTTGAGGAGACCTACCTCGGGATTGAGAACGTTTCTCGTTTGAATTTTGTTTATTAGTTTCCCACTTCTTTTTAGAAGATGTAGGATTTTGTTTAATAGAGTTCTTCTCAGGACTTTCAGATAGTTTTGGCTTCAAAGGTTTTCCACCCAAACTATCTCTGCCTAATTCTGCATAAGATTGTTCTATTATTCTGGGTAGATCATGTTGCTGTTCTGTAACATCAAATTCCCTTAAGCGTTGGCGGATCGCCACTGATGCTGCCTCTCCTTTAATATTAGCTAATATTATTGTTGAGACCTGGTCGAAGTTTTTCAGTAATTTCATACCTAAATTCAGAGTAGGTTCTGCCCCGTATTCGTTTTGAATTTGTTTCAGGACATCTGGTATTACTGCAATTGACGGAACACCATGTGTTTTAGTATAGATGGCAGCAAAGACTGCACCCCAAGTGGTGCAATCTTCCAGTTGTGGTGTGATCCCCATTGGCAAACAGATTGTTAGGATTCTGTGTTTCTCATAAGGGCTAGTATTAGGAAATACTGCTTCGATTTGAGTAATTTTTTGAGCTATCCAGAATGGAATTTGCTCACGTTTTGTGGGCATTTTACCCATGACTGCGTGTAAAGTCTGTGGAGTAATTTTTTGTGTATTCCCCTGTTGAGGGGTTTGGCTTGGAATGGTCATTGGTGGTTGGACTGTGAAAGTCCGCATGACATATTGGACTAATTGTCTGTAAATTTTTATTAGCTCTTGTAGTTGAGTAAGTAATTCCTCGTCTGACATTACATTGATGTCAGGATGAGGTGTGTAGCCGGCTAGAATCGGCCATGTTGCTCCTGGTCTACCTAGTGGACTGAGCCTGGTAATGTTTTTGTGATGTTTTAGGGCACCTTTAAACCAGAGATGATGCTCCTGGTATGTGAGTGGAATTTCAATATCCTCGAAAGGAATATATTCCTCTGGTGGTTCATCTTCTTTAAAGAAGTGAAATAGTTTTGTTACTGGATTTGATTCTGGGAATACTATCCATGAATAGAATACCTCTGTCTGAAAGGATTCGTATGCCTCTATCACGAAAACTGCTCTACCACCTCTTGGTGATAGGCTGTGTTTTATAAGTTTTAGATTGATGGCTCTCCTTAAGTTTGGAGGGATGTGTATAACACCCTCATCGGTTTCATTTAAACCTGTAAAGTTAAAAGCTATTACGACTGGGTCAGCCACAGCTACACCGTTCTCGGTGCCATTATCCCCGCGCAGGGACGTTTGTTTTTTGAAAAATGTAGAACAAGTTTCAAGGAAACAAAAGATAAGGTGCACAATATTTTGGAACACTGTATCTTTCAATGTTGAACAAACCAAACAGCTAATATATAGGGTTTTTGTCCTATTTAGCTTTGGAGGATACTTAACCCTACCCACTCCAGACGTCTTAGGGAGTATGTGAGTAGGGGTCTCTGAGAAAAGCACGACTGAGTTACTCAGTATCTAGCGTTAAATTAGTGCCTTACCAAACTGTTGGGCGCCATGTAGTGTAGTTCCTATTTCCCTAATAGGCTCTGCACATTGGAATAATATACCCTATAGGTTTGGCATAGGACTGAGGTCAGTATGCCCCTATCGAGTATATTAAACTTAATTACTTTGTGCCAGCTAACTCAGAGGCCACTAGAAACTCCTTGTAAACAAGAAGGGAGTAGTTTCTGGCAACCGCATAAACATGACAACTTTGTTTCCCTTTAGAATCGGAACGCTCTCAGAATTGTGGAAACAACAGATAACAGTTTCACTCAGCTAATCGTGCATGCTTAGTTTCTTCAGAGTTACACAGAAAGAATAGACGGGCGTTTCAATAAAAGGATTTATTGAACAGTCTTGTTTCTCGTGTAAGAGATATGAGCTGTTATGATCACAAGACAGTATGCGAGATATATAATGTACAGCGTAAGCAGTAGAAAGAAATAATACTGCGCTAGCATTATCTTTTAGCTATGACACATATATTCATATACATAAATAACATAAGCTAAAAATGCGAATACTCATAAGATGCTTCTCTAACTAGTTCTACCCCAGTGTACCTAACCTAACCTAGGTGTAGGGCAAGGTAAGAAGTAGGTGATGTATTTCTATAGTATGGTATGCTATAGTATGCCAAGAGTCCCTCTAGGTTCTAGTCAGCTCCATACCTTGAGAATGAGAGAGGTGGGAATCTCTTTCCGGGTCTCGAACTCTAACACCCCACGAAGGGAGTCAGAACACTGGAAGCTGGATTCTCTGCAAGCAGGGATGACAGTGTCTCTTGTCAGTGTGTCAGGCCGGGACACGGGCTCCTCTAAAGTCGAGGTCTCCCCCTACTTGCTTGGGCAAGGGAAGGTATATTTATACCTGGTAGGTGCCTTGGAATGTTAGCATTGACGTAAAGTCGGGCAGAGGAAGACGTCAGGAATGAACCCTTAAGGAATAGCGGTTCATGCATAATAAATGAGTTCTTGGAGAAATCAATAATCCTGTGCTAGGGGAACTCCCAAGAGCTTAAGGGTCTGGTTTCTAAGAACTCGTTGTGACGTTGGGGTGGACGGATGTAGGTGACCATGCCTGTATTTGGATTGCATGGCTAATGCCTAAATAAGGACTGGGATCTTATGCCTATATAAGGGCAATGCGAATTGTGCCTATATAAGGACATGTTTCTGGAAAACCTATATACGGACACCTAAAGCGGAATACAACACCTGCACCGTGTCACATGGTGCAGGGATTTACAGGGGTGCACCATAAGTCACCCCTAGGCCCACAACCGGAGACAGCGGAAGAAGGGGGCCCTGCTAGGGGCCCCCAAAGTCACTTTCTGACAGGCTTTCCATGTTGGAAAGCCCGACATGGAAAGCTTGTCTGAAACCGACATCGAAATCCTGACGACGGAAACGCCATCTGTAAGGAATTATGTTTAGTTTACGACTGCAAGGAGCCCATCGGAAGCCAGCCGGACTGACCAACTGGTTTAAACTCCGTCCTCCTTCTTTTTAAAAAGGCGGTCAGAGTTTAAACTAAGGATGTCGGTCGGAAAGCCTCCGATCTGCGGTCGGAGGCTTTCCGACCGACATCCTAATCGGCACCACAGAATGATTTGGTCTCTATTATCAGAAGTCCCTCACACTCTGATTTTATCAATAAACATAATGGTTTAATGTATTCATTTCATTATAAGCAATTTCCGCATCTCCATTTGGATTGAAAAACTACAATACCCATAATCCATTGCACCGGTGTGCCGAATAATTGCATCCACTGTGTCCTGAACTCAGTTCTTATTACTATGTTATATATCCTTATTGTCTCATAGTAATAGTTTGAAAGTAAACATCAATACCATGACTCAAAGTATGACTTTCATGAATGAGTCGAAAAGTGTCATGACAGACTGCTTTCAGAAATAAAAATCTGTACCAGATTACCGGATGGTGTGACTCGTTTCTATACTGGCAGATGCTGAAAGTGTACTTACTTTGAATATATATATATATATATATATATGTATATATATATATATATATATTACCTACTGGTGGTCACCAGTAGGTAGTTATTGTTAGGACCATGTTTCCATAGGAAAAGCATTTTTTGACTTGGGTATAACTTTGGCGTCGATTGACCAATCTTGATGAAATTTTCCCAAAAATGTGTCAAGGGTGTGGTCTATTGTCATGGGGGTGATCCGTGCAGTGGGGACCGAGAATTTGGGGTGTGAAATAATGTTGTGTTTGTAATGTTAATTCCCATTAGAAGCTTTAGCCACATCTACTGCCCGAACCGCTGAACGGACTTACACCAAATATGGCAGGGACTTAGATGTTGATTCCAGGAAGTGCCTTTTGCTTATTTGGTGTAAATCCATTCAGTAGTTTTTGTGAAATTTAAGTTTAAAATTATAGTGATATCTCTGATCACAAAGTCTTCGCGAACAAAGAGAACTCGTGCTGAGAAATAAACCAGGAAGTGTTAGCAGTCATCTTGGGACTCGGCTTCAAGCCGAGTCCCAAATAAAAGTGAAAATAAAGAAAAGGGGGCAGGGTATGAATACCCTGACCCCAAGGTATGGTCTTGGGGTCCCCTTGGGACCCTGCCATAACATAAAAGCATTTTTTTTAAAAATATATATTGCAGCGAATTCGTGATATTCGCGAATTGTGGCAAACTTTTTTAAAAAGCAAACATGGGCTCCTGCGCTTGCTTTAAAATAACCCCCTGGTGGGCCAGGTCCCGGGGTCATATGATTAATATAGATTGGGGTGCATGGGGCCTCCCTAATCCCGGTGACAGCCACCTCCCCGAGGCACATACATATTTTTTTAAAAAGCGTGGGGGAGGCTCTATACAAGATGGGAGAGGTGCCGCACTGCCCCCCTCCTGGAGCCCTACATGGCCCTGGGGACCTCCACCCCCCAGGGCCGGCTCCAGCAATGTCTTGGGGTGCCCACCCCCAGGAGATTTCAGTTTGCTATGGGATGGCGGGAGCATGGCTCCCGTCATCACATAGTAAACAGTGTGCTCTGCTTTGAGCAAGAGAGAGCATTATGCTCTCACTTACTCAAAGCGGAGCACATTTGGCTTTTTACATCCAGGGAGCTGCATGTTAGCAGCTCCCTGGGTGTAAAAAGCAATGCCGGCTCCCGCAGAAGGCGGGAGCCAGCCGGGACTGCGGGGGCCTTCCGGCTTCCCCCGTGGTCCCTAACGAGATGGCCATGACCCAGCGGATGGGGTCCACGGGGCCGAAAATGATCCGGAAGGGGTGCCGCTCAGCCTCCCTCCCTGTTAAGAATTTTTTTTTTAATGGCTGGGCCCTGGGGGATGTGGTATTCAGGCCGAAATTGGCCTCAGGAGGAAAGCTGAACGGCCCCCTTCCTTAAAAAAAAAAACAAATATATATATATAAAAGGGGCATGCCCCAGGGGGATGGGATCCTGGCCCAGGAAAGGGGGGATCACGCGGCCCGGGGGATGGGCTCCCATTTTTCAAATAAAAAACAGTCAGGCCCTGGAAGATGGGGTCCCCGGGGCCCAAAATGGTTTAGGGAAGGGGGCCATGCAGCCTCTCTTCCTAAAATAAAGCAAAAAAAAAAAGCTGGCAAAACACCAAGGCTCCCCCCCCCTTTCTCCACTACTCTGCAAACGAAACTCCTGGCGCGTTCCTTGTTGCAGGAGGAAGTCCCCTTGGCTGCTGAGAGTCTTTAGGGATAAGAAGACCTCCTGTTACCTCCAGTTAGCCCCACACAGTGGGACTGCTGAGAGGTGGTCTCAGCAATCCAGCTGTGTGGGTTTTACTGGAGGTAACAGGAGGGCTATTTGGCCCTCAAGGTCCCGCAAGAGCCAAGGGGACTTCATACCCCAACTAGTCATGCACCAGGAGGCGCGTTTGCAGAGTGATGGGAAAAAAGGGCGTGTGGCCACCAAAAACCTCACAGCAAACCCGCTGTGTGGGACTTACTGGAGGTAACAGGAGGGGTAGTTGGCCCCCAAGGACCCTCAATAGCCAAGGGGACTTTATCCTCCTACAAGTAATGTGCCACAAGGTGCGTTTGCAGAGTGGTGGAGAAAGGGGGCGTGACCTCCTACGATGTCTCAGCAATCCCACTGTGTGGAACTTACTGGACATAACAGGAGGGGTAGCTGGGCCCCAAGGACGTCCTAGGTGAGTAGCTCTATAGGTGAGTGTGTGGTTATGTGGCTGGCTGTATGTGTGAGTAACTGGTTGTATGAGTGGCTGTTTGGGTGAGGGAATGGTTGTGTGAGTGGTTATACGAGTGAGTGAGTGGGTGTGAGTGGCTCTATGGAGGAGTGAGTGGGTGTGTGAGTACTGGTATAGGTCTGTGAATGGGTATGTCAGTTGTTGTATGGGTATATGAGTGGGTGTACAAGAGGTTGTATGGGGTGTGAGAAGGTGTGTGAGTGGTTCTGTGGATGATGTCATCAGTGATGTCATTTGAGATGTCATAAGTGAGGTCATCAGTGATGTCGCTGACCATGTCATGAGTGATGTAATATGTGGGGTCATAAGCAGTGCATTGCAGGGGCGTAAGTTATAGTTAGCTCAGGTAACTATAACTGCCAAATTTCACTGGTTTTGTACGAGTGAAATCTGACTCTAACCATAACGTCCCTGTAACCTTTGTTTTTTTCAGTGAATTTCTAAGGTTTTTTTAATTCTATTTCCTAACTATAATGTCCCTGTAACCTCTGTTGTTTTCAGTAAAAAAATATATATATATATATATAAATATATATATATATATATAGGTTTATTTAACCATAGGTTTAAGTAACATAGTTTTCATCTAACTATACCGTGACTTTAACCTTTGTGTTTTTCAGTGAATTTCTGAGGTTTTTTTAAAATGTAAAATAAGAAAATATTACCAGATCTAATTATAATTTCACTTTGACGTTTGCTTTTTTCAGTGAATTTCTGAAGATTTTTTGATAATGTAAAGAAGACATATAGAAATATGTCATTTTAAGTAAGGCAGACCTACTGGCTTTGCCAAAGGGTCAGAACTCCAAAATATAAAAGGCTGGCCCATTGGCTTTAGCTCATC
The DNA here is from genome assembly GCA_963921515.1 of Calotriton arnoldi. NCBI lineage: Eukaryota > Metazoa > Chordata > Amphibia > Caudata > Salamandridae > Calotriton > Calotriton arnoldi. The sequence continues at coordinate 648,214 of CAWUFW010005833.1, read as the reverse complement.
CGCCTAAATAAACCAGACCTATTAGCTTAGTCTAAAATTCGCCACAATACGTCAGCAATATTCATATTCTAAAGTAATCCTTATAAATATACACCTACCAATGCCAAATATTTTGTCATAATATATTTAAAATAAATCATTTTTATTCCTAACAGCTATAAATGTGTTTGAGTCTTTCATTAACCCTCAACGCCACAAAATATACTTGCAGAATCAACCACAAGGATCCCCACACTCCAGCTGAATATGGATGTCGATTTACCAAAACTCCCTTTGACTTTAATGATGTCATAGGAAGTAGTGTCATTTGACCTTTGACCCCAAACCTTCTCAGGAAGTGGGGTCACATGACTTTAACCTGATGACATCACAATAATTAATAAGTTCCATAATACCTGCATGACTATCATAACACCACAACAAATATTTCATTCAAATAACATCTATATTAAGGTGCTGATATGATATTTCAGGGGAACATTTACCTTATTTGTAGTATGCGAACAAAGTGAGTAAATCTGACATCTTTTAATGAGTGCAGGGGGACAGGGTGATAGAAAGGTTTCTCGCACAAGAAAACTTTGGTTAAAAAAAAAGGCGTGAATAGTGAATTTTAAGTGAAAATTGTGCTTTAAATTTGTAAAGAAGCCGTAGTAGGCATTGAAGACACTTATTAAATATTCAAGTCCTTTCATGGTGTGCCAAGCTAATGAAACCTGACAGTCCCAATGAATTGACACCATTTTGTGTTTAAAATATCCCCAGGTGCATTCTGTGGCATGGGGAGGGGGGGCCCATGCCTCCTCCTCACATAAGACATCGGGCCTGGGGGTGGGGTCAGGAGCTGTTAAACAGTTCGGGCATTGGGGGGAACACGCCCCCTCTACCCTTTTAAAATTAAAAAATGGCTCAGGCCCTGGGTATTGGTGTCACCTGGGCCATTGAATGGCTTGGGAAGGGGGGCCATGTGCTCGATCCATTTAACAAACACATGATGCATCGACCGCCCCAGTCTCTGGTCCTTCCTGTAGGAGGGTTTTCATTAAAAAAAGTTGGTCCCACACTGTTTTAAAAAAATACATTTTAGTAAGTATTGCAATATTACCACAGTATAGCAGTACCAATTTTTTTTATATTGAGATTTTAGCCTCGCATGGTCCCTTTAGGGCTCTCACAAGGCCTAGAGGGTAAGGGTATATCTACCCTGCCCCCCTATATGTCATTTAAATTTTTTTCAGGATACGGTACTCAGTACTGGAGTCCTAAAATGACTGCTAAACATCTTTGTTGATGTGAGACAGCCAATCAGATCGTATTGTTTGATCTGCCTATTCCGCTGTACTACTTCGGCCTTATACATATATACATTTTGGGTCTTATCTACAAGAAAGTGACTCAGTGCATCCGTGTTCTTTCCCCTGCGCTGGCACACAATTGCTTCCATATGCCAATGCAGGCACCCTTGCACCATGCTGCAAGGGTGTCTGCGTTTCAGGGGAGATTGTTTTTGTGCAGGAAGGGACACTTCCTGTACAAAAACAATCACGAGAGGTGATTTCCTCTCTCTATGTGTGCTGTAGAATGCAGCACGCATAGAAAGAGGAAAAAACGAGGAGAAATTGAGACATATTCTCCTCGTTGCACCTCCCTATGCCTCCCCTGGAAGAGCGTAGCATTCTGACGCATTCCCAGGTTTACAAAAGGTTGTAAATATGGAACTACGGCAGAAGCCATGGGTGTTAGGTGGGGACACCCACAGCAACACCCATTGCATGCCTCTTCACGCAAAGTGCTGCGTAAAAAGGGGCCATGTTTACAAGGACTCGAAAAGCCACCCTTGGTTGCTTTACGTGTCCTTGTGAATATGGGGCAGCAAAATGCGCCGCTAGTGCGTCACAAAAGTGACATACCGGTGGCGCAAGGGGCTAGTAAATAAGCCCATTTGAACCTTAATTTCTCAAAAAACTGAATAGATTTACACCAAATCACAAAAGCACGCTCTCTGGATAAGGATCTAGGGGGGATGTTTACTTACATGATGCAGCAATGCATGGGAGGTGCTGTGTTGCACTGCATGAAAAGAAGAGAGCTGAAAAGCACAATATCTGCTAGGATATGGTGTTCTTCTGCTCTCTCAGCCAGCGCCAACACAGGCACCCTTCTACCATGGTGTAAGGGTGCCTGCGTTAAAGGCAGGTTTGTTTTTGTGCAGGAAGGGATACCTTCCAGCACAAAAACATTCCTTAAAGGCATTTTCCTCTTTCTATGGGGTCGATTCCGATTCTGGCCGGAAATCTCTCCGACCGAGCCGGACCCGGAGAGATTTCCGACCGAATCGGACCCGTGCAGTCCGACCGAACGAGTACGATGCGCACGTATGCCATCGGACACGAGTCGAGTCGGACTCCATTGAAGTCAATGGGAGCCTGTCGTACAACGCGTACGCGGGCTCCCATTGACTCAATGGGTGCGATGCGGACAAGTGCGCCCCCTACAGCGGGTACGCGGTGAAGCTGTTCGCGCCGTACACGCACAGGTAGGGGGACCCATGGGTCCCCCTGTGTGCGACTCGCGCGACTACGCGTACAGGGGGTCCGACACGGACCCCCAAAGTACGGCTCCGACTGCTCTTTCGAGCCGGAGTGCGCGGCTCGGTCGGACTGCTCGCGGCGCGCATCGTACTTACCCGGCCGGGAACGTCTCCATTGCGCGGTGCGAGTCGAGTCCGAGCGAGTCGGTCGGTGCGGTTCGAGCCGGGAGCGAAGTCGGTCGGAGCGGTCGGGACGCCCGGACGAGTCGGTCGGCGATTTCGCATCGTACTTGCTCGTTCGGTGTACTGTACGGATCGGTCGGGAAACAGGCTTTCGCATGGCTTTTTTCCCGACCGAATGGTATTGGGTGCGCCTCCGACCGAGATCGGAATCGGCCCCTATGTGTGCTGCAGAATGCAGAATGCATGGAAAGAGGAAGTAACAAGGAGAAATAGAGATATTTTGTCTCGTTACTCCTGGGTCAGGGAGGCTTAGCATTCTGACACATTCTCAGGTTTGCATGTCTTTGTAAATCTGGCAATGCACCAAAATATATTGGTGGAAGCATGGGAGTGCCCATACTCCACCTGTGTAACGCCTCCCCGATGCACGGCAACACAATGCATCGCTTTTTGCCGCCTTGTGTTACTTTGTATTTACTAAACCACGCAAAGCCATGTAAGTGGCTTTGCGTGGCTTAGTAAATGCCAAAAAGGATTTTGCTTTGGGGCTGCTCCATAAAAGTGACGCAACCCAATGCAAAACTTTAGTAAATGTGCCCCCTAACGTTTGGCCAAATAAGGTGTAATTATGTTCAGCCATTTTGTCTGTTGCTATGTTCAATTTTCCTATAGGAAATTGCATGGAGAAAATGTGTTTTGGGACCCCCTCTTTATCTCAGCTCCTGCTTGACGGATCACCCCAAAACTTTCCAGAAAAAGGCAGAAGACAATGAACTCTTTTTTTCTTTTTTTGTGAAAGTTTCATGAGGTTCACGTCAAAAGTTTTTAGCGAACAGAAAAATAATTTTCAAATGGAAACATTGTTCTAGCTACAACTACACAGTGGCGACTTCCACTATGTAATAAATATTTGAATACATATATGGTAGTGAAAATAAATGAGACTCAATCCAAATAAAACGTTATATAGAGCAAACGTATTATTACACGCACATCCATACATGTGATACTCGAGTACAAAAGCATTCACAATTGCATAATTGCCTTTTGTGCAATCGCCTGGTGAATCTCCCTCCGTGCCGGAGTCCTTAGATTGCCTCCTAACAGCTGAATCGTGTTAAACGTCGCACAATTATAAATTGCTTTATTCAGGTCTCTTTAGCCAGACAGATAATTTGCCATGTTTCCGTACAATCAATTGAAGTCTGATTTCCAATGAATTACAAATAGATTCTTCACAGGCAAAAGCGAGTTACAGCGTTTATATAATTTTACAATTACACTTCTTTGTACAAAGATGATATAATCGCTTAACAGTGTCAGCCTGGCCGCCAAATCCATTAGGGAAAATTGCACAGTTGGAAATGCTTTTACTCCTTGTTAAGGGCTTCAATGAGGTGTACGTACAAAGGTGACCATTAGCCGTGCCATCCCTGAAAGACGGTGAAGGGCCGATGCACAGTGCTGACAGCCGACATTATATGCACTAACTTTAGGGTGTTAAAACATACGCTAATCTATCAGTGTCACACATGAAACGAATCCTCAGTTTTGTAACAAGGGCACTGATTGCCAACTCCCAAGATGTAACACTGTTTATTACATTGTGATTGCACCAGTACAGCTGCAGTTTCGTGTCAGAGGAGAATAGGTTATGATTTAAGTTACCTAAGTCCTACTGCACAGTAGCTCAAGTTGTTTTCAAACTCTGTGGCTTTAGAATGATGAGTAGTGGCAAATGACTCATAGTGAGTTTTCATTCTGCCATAGGAGATAGGTGGAATCCGTAATTTTGCCCTTCCCAAAATTACAAAATGACGGGGCTTATTTATGATAGCCCTGCGTCACTTTTGCACCATGTAAAGTGGTACATATATGACGCAGGGCTCCAATAAAGATTTATGAGGCCATGCAAAGCCACCCTGCGTGGCTTTGAGTGGCCTCATAAATCATGAGTAAGGCGACGCAGCAAAAACCGCTGTGTCACCTTACTCTGCGCCCGGGAGGCGTTCCATGGGCGTTGCGGTGGGTTTTCCCACGCAACACCCATGGATTTTGACGCTGCCCCAGATTTACAAAGTGGTGTAAACCTGGGGAAGGGTCAAATCAGTACGCCTCCTGAGGTGAGGTGTAATGAGAAACATGTTAATTTCTTCTTGTTTTTCCTCTTTCCATGTGCAGACACCCTTGCACCATGGTGCAGCGCAGGCAAAAAGACAAGAATGCACCATATTGCTTAAATACTTTGCATTCCTGCCCTTTCACTTTGGCGTAGGGCAGCGCAGCAAGGTGCCTTGCTGAGCTGCCCTACGCCAAAATGCCATGATTTTTAGGTTTCATTCATTCAGTAAAATAAGTCGAAACCTTGTCTATAAGTGCCTTATTTATTTTTCTGAACGGTAAAATTGCAGAGCCTAATTTGCACAAAAAAACTGTATAAATACAAGGGCTCAAAGTGTTTCTGCTGATGCTCCATAACGCCAACCATGTTCAGTTCCAGGTCTTCCTGGTCTTCTTGGTCAGGCCTCTCTGTTCCACTGACATACATTTAGGGTGCAGATCACAAAATATATTTGACAGGTGCTATGTCATGTCGTTGGTGCTAAGTTAAGGCAGATTTGCTCCATACACCATTTTTCCACCATATTTTGGAACAAGCATTGGCAAAGCTAATCGGTGCCTCGGAAATGCGAGAGCTGTTGGCTTTGTCAATGTCAACGTGTTTCAGCATTGCATGGCCAGGTGGTAAATGTTCCCCAGGCAGATTTAGCACCCAAGTGCCCGCAGCCAATGAGCTGTGACTTCTTTGTGTAACCACGGACATACATGAACAAGGCATTCCAAATTAAAATTTAACATTTGATAGGGAGCAAAACACAATATGAAATGTGTCAATTCCCTTTAACAAGTGCTGCCAAAATCACCTATTAAAATCATGATAATTATTTTGCTTACCTCAAGAACAGAAGGTACCGTCTGCCTTACTGCAATTCATGCTTGTGTCTTGCATGTTATGCACACATGCCTGCTGCAGGCACTCAATCCACTGAGCTATACGACTGGCTAGAAGTATCACAGCCAACAATCATCAAAATGCAGAATCATTACATTCGAAGATTCAAATTCAGGAATTCTTTATTAAATCTATTCCCTCTTCCTACTACATGGTGATTTGTGGGTCACTGTTGTATCTATCCGGTTTGACATAAACATGGTATAATCTGACCAGACCTCCCTTCCAATCAGTGAATTGGATTTACAACGACCACCTAGATAACAAGGCCATTGCAAGAAAGTAGTAAGCCAGCTCATTAGGCCACTATACTGTTATCACAGGGTCAGTGGCCGATACTGGCAGGGCTAACTCGGCCTTTGGACGTTCTGAGGTTGATAAAATTAAATAACTCACTATATGAGAAGGACAAAAAAAAGGGAAACCCAGCTTCTATCTTAGAGGATCAGGAACAAAAGAAAGTAAAGACAGTAAACCTATTGGAAAACCCTTAATGTTATTAAAATTGCTCTCACCCACTAGATAGTGGCAGGCTTCATCATAGTGCCGCTAACACACCCTGGCGCAGACCAACGCTCAGGGTGGAGCACTTATTTTTTATAGAAAATAATTTTTTCATGAGAGGGATCACTATTTCAGAGAGAAAGATATTTAAAACTGTCTAAGTGGGTGCCCCTATCTTTATTTACTATGGGCCCCTCTTAGCAGGGTTCAAAACGTAATGAGCAGGTATAAAGGAGAAGCTACATCTCCATAACCCTGTCTGCATGTACCAACATGTTTCAGCCTATTCTCAACACCCTTCTGGGTCACTGGCCTTCTTCAGGATACAGATCACTTTTTAAATGCCTGATCCCTCCTAGTTTTCTTGAACAAATAGTAGGGATAAGTATAAGTATATGGCAATACTTGCCTTTAGTAGACACACTCAGGAGGTGTACCCGATATCATTATTAATGCTCCAAACCCGGGGCCAGAGTGGGAATGTCGCCCTATAGTCACACTATCGTTAAGGTGTGGTGTCTCCGTCCATGCCAATCTAGAGGGTGCAGAGAGAGGAAAGGCTCATTCTCTAGTCCCTCCAAGGTTTGTGTTTAATATGTTGATAAAATGGATCCTGTTAATTTGTGTAGTACTTAGATATGTCAGCCTTAAAGTGTTATGTAATAATATTGTATTATTTTTTTACCACTGTTGTTATTATGGTTCGCACTGGGCTTGGAGATCGTGCATGTGAAAAGTGCCTCTTTGGTGCCCCTGGTAGGTTTCATTTTCAAAATCTGAGTAATATGAATTTACATGGGTGCTGGCATCCAAACCTACATCTCAAAGTCGGGGTGGCGTTTGTTGAAAATACCTTTGTTTATTTTATACTACAGTAAGCCTTTTATTGATCATTTGCTTTTAACCTGTAATTCTGAAACATAACAAACCATGTGCTTGCTTATGTACTGTGCGTTGTATTCTAAACCACAAAACTCTTACTATACAGATGGACTCCATCGCCTAGGAGTGCAGTTAGTAAAAAGTGGCGCTTTACAATGACAATCCAGTGTATTCCCGCAGCCTTTTTTATTAGTAACCTGAGTGAGCTCGTTATGATGTGTTCCTGATTTTTGGAACTATCTCAGGGGTGGGGAAGGGGGTGGGAATGAGTGAGTGAAGGGCAACTGAAACTGTGACCTTGCAAGACAATGGAGACCATGGAGGGGATTGTTGATGTACTGTGCGCTGTATTCTAAAATGCAAAATGCTTACTATACAGATCACTCCAGTGCCTAGGAGTGCAGTTGGTGGCATGTGGCACTTTGCAATAACCATCCAGTGAATTGAAACTAGCCTTTCCCGCAGCCTATTTTATTAGAAACCAGTGAGCCAGTTATGACGTGTTCCTGTTTTTTGTAACTATCTCAGGGGTGGGGAGGGGTGAGAATGAGTGAGTGAAGGGCAACTGAAACTGTGACGTTGCAAGACAATGGAGACCATGGAGGGGATTGTTGACTTTCTCGCTCTCTCCCCTTGAATGCTCTCCTGGTAATTGAAAAACATGCTGTGGCTTGAAAAACAAGATAAGAACATGATTTACAGGCCTGTTCCATTACGGTTGGAGAAGAACAGGGCAATAAGCCATGGGGCGTGGGAGAGAGCATGCGACAGCGGGAGGAGGGTGATCGGGGGGCGGGATAAGAAAAAATGTGGAGTGGGGGAGACCAATTTCACGATGGTTGGAGAAGCATAGGGCAAGCAGATACGGGGATGCGGGAGAGAGAAAGTGACAGCGGGAGGAGGGTGATTGGGGGACAGGACAAGAAACGAGATAAGAACATGATTTACAAACCTGTTTGCAGAAACAGCGCAGCACTCAGAGCGAGTGAAAACACGACCACTCCTGAGGTGGGCTCTTGAATAAAGAAGATATAAGTTCTCAAAATGGTCATTAAATGGGAGGGGTGGATGGATAGTAGTAATTGGTCCATGCTCTCGGGGAGGACTAAACACAGGAAGAGGCATGACACATGCATGCCGTGGACAAATGGGAAGAAAGATTAGTAGAGCGATGATGGAGTCGGCAAATGGGAAGCCTATGGGTGGGCGGAAGCCCATAAAATATATACAACATGTTTCTTTCGAGCCAGCGCATGCGATATCTAGAGCCGAGACCTAAAAAGGAATGTGTGAAAAGAACGTTTGTCCTTATTTGTTGTGTGACACTTTGTTTTGGTTGTGATGTGTTACTTTTTTGTACTGCTGTAGATTTGGGCTGAATGATTGCAAAGCAATTTTGTTGTGTTGTACTGCAATTGTTGTGCTGTGTTTTGTTTTTTCTGTTTTTTTGTGAAGTGCCCTGTCAAGTTTTAATTGTGTTGTTATCTTGCTTTGTGTATGTTATTGTTTTATGTTATGTTGTTTACTTTACTTATGTCAATAAATGCCGTTATACTTTCAGCCCAATGTAGCACAGGCCTTGTATGTTCCTTCTACAAGTAATCATTTACCACTCACTGCCTGAAGTGGTAAAATAACACTGCTCCTGCTCTTCAACTACTGATGACACAATTCAGTCTGAAACTCTGAGAGAGACTTAGGGCCTGATTTAGATTTTGTCGGACGGGTTACTCCGTCACAACAGTGACGGATATCCCGTCTGGCGAAATCTGAATCAGGCCTTTAGTTTAAACTTAGCGGTAACAGTGCTTGATTGATGTGATGTGCCTCCCATCTCTATTTCACTCTTGCAGGCTCCATTGCACCCTTCTACTTTCTCACTGAATTCTAGGCCTGGTAGAAATTTTAATTATGCCTGAGAAATCAGTGAAATTTCAGTTATTATGCATTATTTTTGAGATGCGAAATTAATGAAATTACACAATTACACCAGTAATTAAGAGTAATTTGGGGCAGAAATCCTACCACAAGAGTGCAGCAACAGCGAAATTAGAGAGAGCAAGTGGCTGCTGGCTACTGCTGTTTGTGTCCTGTAGTATTTAGTGCTATTTTCTTAGTGTCAAATGGATCTATTTTAGATGTGAGGGTGAATTTTGCAATAAGAAAAAAGTACTAAATGCTGGATTATGCTTCTCACACAATTACGAGTAATTACGCTCAAAAGAATTACAGCAGTTCCTCGTTCTTTCTCTCTTTTCTGTCTTCTCTCTCTTGCCCTGTTTTAATGGTTGATAATGGAAGCCCCCAAAAACGAGTGCCAGTACCCAACACCTTCAACCACCTTCCCACATTGACCACTGAAAATATGCAAAAAAAAAGATAAACAGCACATTTTTTATCCATTGAAATCTAGTTGTCAGAAATTTTCTCCAACTCTATCAGTTTAAATAGTTCACTAATTTCATGAAATTTGTAGTAGTTCACAAAATGTGTTGGTGTACAGAAGTGACGTATAATTTTGTACACTTCTTCTGTAATCTAATGAATATTTTTGGCCCAACATATTTTTTCTGTTTTGGAATATGGAACTGCTACTCCGTTCAGCTGTTTTTATAAAAATTTTGATATTACACAGTCTTACTAATACATGGAGAATTTGTTCTTTCATTATTTTCTTTTTATTTAATGGATCGTTGTGCATTGCAAACAATACCTTTGAGAAAAAATGCTCCTTTTTGTTGTCCAGTACCCCCTGTATGTGCCCTGCCCTCTAACACATATAAAAATTGGCTGATCCCTGATTTGCATTTTCAACTCTCCTATATGGCCTTAGTATATAGAGTAAAAACTATACTCATGGCATAGAAAGATAAATGTCAACTGAGGACTGCAGCCCTTATTTTGTCACCCACTAGAGTGACACAGAAAAACATGGCATCAGGCCTACTATTTGCAGCTTGACTGCTGCCCTTTATACTAGCGGTGGGTGATAAATTCCATTACACCGGCGAAGTTTGTGGAGTTTTGACCACTCCGTGTTACGCTTGTAAGGCGGAATTCCGGCCAAATTCTGCCAATCGCTGTGTGGCTGAGTTTTTTCTCACACCCGGCTTGCTAAAAGTAAGATGGCGAGCAAGAACTGGTGTTCCCTCGCACCATTTTCATGTGCAAGGAGGGCACCCAGCGGGATTTTATCAACGCGGGCAATCGCGACCATTCGGGGTGAGAAAGCTGCCGCTTGAGTAGAAAATTTACTTGAGCAGCAGCAAAGAAGTGGCGCCCTCTGGTTTGCTGCACGGTGCCGTTAGCACTGATTTTGCAGTGTGGAACACGCTCCCGGTGCAAAAAACCAGCAAGAGCAATGCAATGTGCTGATTTCCGTCCACTCGAGCAAGTACGGGGAATGTCGCAGACTTTTCATGTAACTTCGTGGAACCTGCCCACCCCTAGTTTATATCTGCAGACTGATCTGTCGAAATAACCCTTTTGACAGGAAAAAACCAGTCTTTTAAATATTAATGTCACCCCTAGGTAAGTGTTATAGCCCACACGTTAGAGTGCATTGTATTTAAAAAGTGGGGCATGTAGAAATGTAATGTTATCCTGTGCACACAGTAATATTGCCCCAAACGTTTTTTGGGCTGTGGAAGGCTCTGGCTGTTGTATAAGGAAAACTAGAGTACAGATTAGAATATTAATTCTGCTATCTCAGGTTTAGGAGCAGCTAGAAAAATATAGCATTCCCTATTTTTAATATTTATTAAAAGCCTAATTCAATGGTGATGTTGGATTTTTAATAAATATTTAGGAAATGCAATTTATAAAAAGTTACATTTTCCCTCCCTAAAGCTCCTGGATGCTTATTTGCATTATCCATCCAGCAGCTGCCCAGACACTACTTTAATGAGGTGTGATAACTCCTCTCAGAGCGTGAACAATGGTGTGAGTGTGGGAAGGTGTATTCCTTCCCTTGGCAGGAAGACCAATTATGGTGGACCCAGGAACTTCATTAACTTTTAAAGGGGTCTGTCTATTCACAGGTAAATTTAAGGTGAGACCGGGAGAAGACAACCCTTTGGTCCCCCAGACAACCCGGCACCAAAACCCGTGGGAGGTGAACTATCCCCAGAACTGGTTTTGAGGGACGGCAGAGCAGGGGATGTTCATTTTCCTTTCCTCACCTCTGGGTGGGCACACAGGCTCTTCACAAGGGAGAAATGGTTCCCCTATTTTAGGAGTAAGATGCACTGTGGGATTTGTTGCAGTAGGGCAAATAGGAACTGCTGCAAACGTGGGTAGGGTTGCCCCTTGGGAACTTTTGACTAGGGAGGAGCCAGGATTCACCCCATCCACTAGCTGACACAAACTATAGATGTGGTACCCCATGTTCCATCATGGTCGACCTGAAATCGTGCCTATGTAGTACATTCTGACGCTATATTTCTATAAATCTTCTATCATTCATATCTCCAATTTTCCTTATTGGATTTTGGTGATTTTGGTGCATTTTTGTTGCATTTTACTTTATTTTTCTAAATTGGAGTGGTTTTCTATTGTGTTGTGTGCTTGACTTTTTAACTGTTTTGGTACCTTTAAATTCTTTACACATTTTCTTTAAACTCTTTAAGTTAAGCCTATTGGCTCTGTGCCTTCCCTACCAGGGGTTGAGCGCAGGTTTCAATTACTGAAGCCTTTGACTGGACATAACAATTTTGTGACTTTGGGTCCCATTTAAAAGTTGGCAGAGAGGGAACTCATCGCATTGACAACGGAGTGCCTGCCCCGTCAACATTATGATCTGCCTTCCAGATTTAGAGTCGGGCGGGCCATGGTTTTGCGATGGTGGAGGCTACTCCATATCCGCTGAGGTCAAACCCCTCTGACCGCCCTGGGTAGTAAGGGCTGTCGGAGCTTTCCCTTTATTCCCACCAACCGAATTTAAATGGGAGGACATGCAACTATTTTTCAATGCCCGTCACTGCCAGGAAGGGGCACTAAAAAGTTTTCAATGCTTCCCTCGCCATGGGAGAAACCTCCCATGGCAATGGTTGCATTGTGTTTTTTTATTTTCAAAAAGAAAATCCTGCTTCGAGATTGTCTTTTAAAAAAAAAAAAAAAAGCTTTGTAAGTTTGCCTTATGGCCTTAAGGCTTTATCATCTTAATGGGGCCGTACGGCAAACCTACAATGTATTGACTGGAACCCCTGTGACAGCATTCCTGTCAATGCTAAAAATGTCCGCTAGGGCAGCGGGCATTTATAAATTTGGCTGGTGGCACCTCCATCAGAGCAACAGAGTAATTTACTCTGACGTCCCAGCAGAGAACGTGCCGTCAGCCAAATTATAAATCAGGCCCCTTATGGCTTATGGTGAACTTCCATTCACCCCAATTAGTAATTCACTTTCTAATAACACCTAAAGGTCAGATGTGAAAGTTCTTTGTAGAAGGTCAGTTAGTGGAGGTACATAGTGATAGCTGGGGCATAACAGCCTTTGTTAGTTGAGGGGCCACTGAAGTATTGTGGGTTCAATGTGGGTCTGCCGGTTTCAAATTTTCTGTGTGTTTTTTTATAAGTGGTCAGGTTTTGAGTTTTTTCTATAGAGTTATGTGATGGCATAAGTATAGGGCTATGAGAATTCCATCTTTCCATAGTTATCCCTCATTTTATTTTGCTTATGAACCTTACTGTGGTGCGAGACCAATATGCATGTGAAAAGTGGTATTCTCTCATCCTCCGCTGCAGCTTCTGTTTTCATGGCACTTTCTTGATACTTGGCAGGCTTCCGGGGTGTGATCGCCCACTGTGATATATTAATTCACAGGGTAGTGGAACTTGGCTAGCTACATATAGGGTCAGGCCAAAACTTTGAAGTCAGGAGCCTAATAAACTTGGGAATGAAACACCCAAATGTGAAGAGAGTTGGTTTACAGTACTTGAAAAAAAGTTATTAGATGTTGCATTATATATTTGTATTGAAGCCATCTGTGATACAAATTAATTTACTGTAAAGAAATCTAACTGAAGAATTCTACTCTTTGAGGCATTTTTCCTGATTTCCCTAGTATTTGCACCACAGGGGAATATTAGGAGCAGAAATAGTTTGTCCTGTGCCACAGCCTATGAATAACACCTGAATCAATGTCACACTGTTCTGTTAGCCCGAGTCTTGCTAATGTATCTGGTTCCTATAGCTGTGCAGGGCATTTATTCCTGTTGTTCTGCAGAGTGGTGGGAGATGTCTAAATGAGGGTGAGTTTTAGCACTGAGAGAGCTTTTGCTCAGCCACCTTAACTGGAACAGTCCACATTCTGTACATTCTGGAATACCACTGACAAGTAATTTCAAATTGTCATGATTAGGTCTCTCCTATACAGCATATGCGCTATGCTGCGAGAAGTATTGTTTACCATTCAGTGGGCTTACAACCCATCCAGAGCATACCATTAGTAGTTTTCATTGTCACTCGCATTTGCAATCTTTTGAGTGCTTAACTCCTGTAGGCTTCCCTTCCTTTCTTGTGCTAGCTCCTCCCTGGAGCATGGATCAGGTATATGTATTCTTCCTTGTTGTTGTTTTTTCCTTGTCTTTTTGTAATGTACTAGTTTTCTTTTTTTTAAATAAGTGCTTCAATAATTCCTGGACATGCAATGTACTTTCCTACTTTTAACACAGGCCTACAACATGTTATTTACATTCTTTTAATCCTTCCTGCCATTAACACTTACTTACACCCACAACTGTACTACTCGATGCCACTCTACTCTACTGTACTCTGAGTCACTCCACTGTATGCCACTGTACATCACTTTATGCAACTCTACACTAAACCACTCCAATCTACTCAACTCTATACCACTCAACCATACCCCACTCCACTCTACTCTACTCTATTCCACTCTACACCACTCCACTTCACTCTACTCTATGCCACTACACTCCACTCTACTCACGCCACTTCAATCTACTCAGTGCCACTCCACTCTATGCCACTCCACCACTTACCACTCTACTCTACGCCACTCTATTCTATGGCTCTCTACTCTACACCACTCTACTCTATGCCACTCCGATCTACTCTATGCCCCTTCACTCCACACAATGCTACTCTACGCCACTCTATGCCACTCTATGAGCATGCCACTCTACTCTGCTCAACTCTACTCTATACTACTTTACACCACCCCACTCTATGCCACACTACTCTACGCCACACTACGCCACTCCACTCTATGCCACTCTACTTTATGCCATTCTACTCTTTGCCACTTCACCCTATACCACTCCAATCCATTTTATGCCACTACATGCCACTTTACTCTACACCACTCTATGTCACTCCACTCTATGCCACTCTACTCCACGCTACTGTACTTAACGCCTCTCTACTTCACTCCACTCTACTCCACGCCACCTCACTATATGCCACTCTACTCTATGCCACACCACTCTATGCCACTCTATGGCACGCTACTCTACACCATTCCACTACAGGCCACTCCATTCCACTCTAAACCACTCTACACCACTCTATGCCACTCTACTCTACTTAACTTCACTCTACACCACTCTATGCCACTCTACTGTACCCGATTCCATGCCACTCCACTCCACACAATCCACTCTATGGAACACTATGTTAGTCCACTCTATGCCATTCTATGCCACTCTACTCTATGCAACTTTACTCTACACCACTCCAATCTGTAACACTCCACTTCACTCTGTGCACTCCATGCCACTCTACATCACTCTACTCCACCCCAATCAAGGACACTGTACTTTAGGCTAAGGGTGGGTGATCAATTTTACTCCACCGGCATAGTTCACAGAGTTTTGGACACTGGAGTTCCTGCCAAACTCCGTCAACCACCGCATGGCAGACTTTTTTATCATACACGGCTTGCCAATGGGAAGTTGGTGTACGCGAGTGATAATCGGCATCTCCTAGCTTGATTTTCAGGTGCTAGGAGGGCAACCAGCAAGATTTTTTCAATGCGGGTGGTCGCTGGCACTAATGGGCGAAAATCTACTTGAGCGGCAGCAAAGAAGCAACACCCTCTGGTGCACAGCATGGTGCAGTTTGAGCTGATTTTGCACCATGGAACAAGCTCCCTGTGCTAGAAATCAGGGCAAGCAGCACCATGTGCTGATTTCTGCCTGCTCGCAGAACTCGGTGGAATCTTGCAGAGTTTTCATGTACCTCCACAGAATTCCACGGAGTGAAAGTTCACAGGTTCTGTCCACCCCTATTTTACGCCACTCTATTCCAAGCCACTCTACTCTACTCTACCCCACTCTATGCCACTCTATTCCACATCTCTCTGTGGAACTCTATTCTACACAACTCTACTCTACACCACTCTACTTTTCTCTGTGCCACTCTACTTTTAGCCACTCCACTCTATCCTACTCCACTCCATGCCCCTCTACACCACTCCACTCTAAGCCACTCCACTCTACTCTACCCCACTCCACTCTATACCACTCCACTCTACTCTTCACCACTCCACTCTATGCCATTCTACTCTTCGCTACTCTTTACTCTACAGCACACTACTCTATGCCACCCCATTCTACTCAACACCACTCTGCTCTATGCTACTCCAGTCTAAGCCACTCCACACAGTGGTACTCTACAGCACTCTATGGCACTCCACTCTTCAGCTCTCCACTCTACGCCACTTTACTGTACGCCACTTTACTCTTCGCCACTCTACTCTTCACCTCTCTACTCTTCGCCATTCTACGCCACTGTATGCCACTCCACTCTGTGGCACTCTTCTCCACACCACTTTTCTCAACACAAGACCGCTCTAATCCATGCCACTCTACTCCACTCCACCCCAATCTAAGCCACTCTACTCTACACCACTCTACACAACTCTACTCTACACCATTCCAATCCACTCTACACCACTCTACGCAACTCAATGCCACTCCACTCTACTTGACACTACTCCAAGCCACTTTACTCCATGCCACTCTACTCCACGCCACCCCAATCTGCACCATTCTACTCTATGCCATATCCCATTCTACTCTATGCTACTCCATTCTACTCTATGCCACTCTACTCCACACTGTCACTCTACTCTGTGCCACTCTACTTTATGCCACTCTACTCTACTCTGGAGGCTACTCCGTATCCACTGAGGTCAAGCCACTCTGACTGCCCTAGGGAGTAAGGGCTGTCTGAGCTTTCCTTTTATGCCCATCAACCTAATTTAAATGGGAGGACATGCAACTATTTTTCAATGCCCGTCACTGCCAGGAAGGGGCACTAAAAAGTTTTCAATGCTTCCCTCGCCATGGGAGAAACCTCCCATGGCAATGGTTGCATTGTGTTTTTTTATTTTCAAAAAGAAAATCCTGCTTCGAGATTGTCTTTTTAAAAATAAAAAAATCTTTGTAAGTTTGTCTTATGGCCTTATGGCTTTGTCATCTTAATGGGGCCGTACGGCAAACCTACACTGTATTGACTGGAACCCCTGTGACACCATTCCTGTCAATGCTAAAAATGTCCGCTGGGGCAGCGGACATTTATAAATGTGGCTGGTGGCACCTCCATCAGAGCAACAGAGTAATTTACTCTGACGTCCCAGCAGAGAATGTGCCGTCAGCCAAGTTATAAATCAGGCCCCTTATGCCACTCTATTCCACCTCTCTCTCAATACCACACTACTCTATACCACTCTACCTCACACCACTCTACTCTACTCCACCCTACTCTATGCCACTCTACTCTATGCCACTCTACTCCAAGCTACTCTTCTCTACTCCACCCCACTCTATGCCACTCTATTATACACAACTCTACTCTATACCACTCCACTCTGCTCTATTCCACTCTAGTTTATGCCACTCCACTCTACACCACTCCAATCCACTCCACACCACTCTACTCTACGGCACTTCACTCTATGCCACTCCAATCTACTCCACTTCACCCCACACTATGCCATTCTATGGCACTCCACTCTATGCCATTGTACTCTACGCCACTCCAATCCACTCCACACCACTCTACAGCACTCTACAGAACTCTACTCTACACCATTCCAATCCACTCTTCACCACTCTACGCCCCTCAATGCCACTCCACTCTACATGACTCTACTCCAAGCCCCTTTACTCCATGCCACTCTACTCCATGCCACCCCAATCTGCACCATTCTACTCTATGCCATATCCCATTCTACTCTATGCTACTCCATTCCACTCTACGCCACTCTACTCCACACTGTCACTCTACTCTGTGCCACTCTTCTTTATGCCACTCTACTCTACTCTACACCACTCCACACCACTCTAATCTATGCCACTCTACTCCACCTATCTCTCAATACCACGCTACTCTATACCACTCTACCTCACACCACTCTACTCTACTCCACCCTACTCTATGCCACTCTACTCTATGCCACTCTACTCCAAGCTACTCTGCTCTACTCCACCCCACTCTATGCCACTCTATTATACACAACTCTACTCTATACCACTCCACTCTGCTCTATTCCACTCTACTCCCTGCCACTCCACTCTACACCGCTCCACACCACTCTACTCAACGCCACTCCACTCTATGCCACTCCACTCTACTCCACTTCACCCCACACTATGCCACTCTATGGCACTCCACTCTACGCCACTCCAATCCACTCCATACCACTCTACAGCACTCTACAGAACTCTACTCTACACCATTCCAATCCACTCTACACCACTCTACGCCCCTCAATGCCACTCCACTCTACATGACTCTACTCCAAGCCACTTTACTCCATGCCACTCTACTCCACGCCACCCCAATCTGCACCATTCTACTCTATGCCACTCCACTCTATCCCAATCTACTGTATGCTACTCCATTACACTCTACGCCACTCTACTCCACACTGTCACTCTACTCTGTGCCACTCTACTTTATGCCACTCTACTCTATGCCACTCCACACCACTCTAATCTATGCCACTCTACTCCACCCCTCTCTCTATACCACGCTACTCTATACCACTCTACCTCACACCACTCTACACTACTCCACCCTACTCTATGCCACTCTACTCTATGCCACTCTACTCCAAGCTACTCTGCTCTAATCCACCCCACTCTATGCCACTCTAATATACACAACTCTACTCTATACCACTCCACTCTGCTCTATTCCACTCTACTCTATGCCACTCCACTCTACACCACTCCAATCCACTCCACACCACTCTACTCTACGCCACTCCACTCTATTCCACTCCACTCAACTCTACTCCACTTCACCCTACACTATGCCACTCTATGGCACTCCACTCTATGCCACTCCAATCCACTCCACACCACTCTACAGCACTCTATGGCACTCCACTCCACTTTACAGCACTCTACTCTACACTACTCTGTGCCACTCCACTCTGTGCCACTCTACCCCACCCCACTCTTCTCTTTGCCACTCCACTCTACACCACTCCTGTCTAATCTACGCCACTCGACTCTACTATATGCCACACTATACCACCCGAGTCTATGCCACTCTACTCTACCCCCTTTACTCCATGCCACTCTACCCCACCCCACTCTACATCAGTCTACTGTATGCCAGTCTACGCCATTCCCCTCTACTCTACGCTACTCCACTTTACACTAATCTACACCACTCCACACCCCTCTATGCCACTCCACTCTACATGACTCTACTCCAAGCCCCTTTACTCCATGCCACTCTACTCCACGCCACCCCAATCTGCACCATTCTACTCTATGCCATATCCCATTCTACTCTATGCTACTCCATTCCACTCTACGCCACTCTACTCCACACTGTCACTCTACTCTGTGCCACTCTTCTTTATGCCACTCTACTCTACTCTACACCACTCCACACCACTCTAATCTATGCCACTCTACTCCACCTCTCTCTCAATACCACGCTATTCTATACCACTCTACCTCACACCACTCTACTCTACTCCACCCTACTCTATGCCACTCTACTCTATGCCACTCTACTCCAAGTTACTCTGCTCTACTCCACCCCACTCTATGCCACTCTATTATACACAACTCGACTCTATACCACTCCACTCTGCTCTATTCCACTCTACTCCCTACCACTCCACTCTACACCACTCCAATCCACTCCACACCACTCTACTCAACGCCACTCCACTCTCTGCCACTCCACTCTACTTCACTTCACCCCACACTATGCCACTCTAGGGCACTCCACTCTATGCCACTCTACTCTACGCCACTCCACACCACTCTACAGCACTCTACAGAACTCTACTCTACACCATTCCAATCCACTCTACACCACTCTACGCCCCTCAATGCCACTCCACTCTACATGACTCTACTCCAAGCCACTTTACTCCATGCCACTCTACTCCACGCCACCCCAATCTGCACCATTCTACTCTATGCCACTCCACTCTATCCCATTCTACTGTATGCTACTCCATTACACTCTATGCCACTCTACTCCACACTGTCACTCTACTCTGTGCCACTCTACTTTATGCCACTCTACTCTACTCTATGCCACTCCACACCACTCTAATCTATGCCACTCTACTCCACCCCTCTCTCTATACCACGCTACTCTATACCACTCTACCTCACACCACTCTACACTACTCCACCCTACTCTATGCCACTCTACTCTATGCCACTCTACTCCAAGCTACTCTGCTCTAATCCACCCCACTCTATGCCACTCTAATATACACAACTCTACTCTATACCACTCCACTCTGCTCTATTCCACTCTACTCTATGCCACTCCACTCTACACCACTCCAATCCACTCCACACCACTCTACTCTACGCCACTCCACTCTATTCCACTCCACTCCACTCTACTCCACTTCACCCCACACTATGCCACTCTATGGCACTCCACTCTATGCCACTCTACTCTACGCCACTCCAATCCACTCCACACCACTCTACAGCACTCTATGGCACTCCACTCCACTCCACTTTACAGCACTCTACTCTACACTACTCTGTGCCACTCCACTCTGTGCCACTCTACCCCACCCCACTCTTCTCTATGCCACTCCACTCTACACCACTCCTGTCTAATCTATGCCACTCGACTCTACTATATGCCACACTATACCACCCGAGTCTATGCCACTCTACTCTACCCCCTTTACTCCATGCCACTTTACCCCACCCCACTCTACATCAGTCTACTGTACGCCAGTCTACGCCATTCCCCTCTACTCTACGCTACTCCACTTTACACTAATCTACACCACTCCACACCCCTCTATGCCACTCCAGTCTACACCACCTTGTTCCACTCTCATCTATGTCACTTTACTCTACGCTACACTACTAATATTTAGCCATGCTGTTGTACATCATGGCTAAAAGACATTGCCAAAGTCAATAGCTCTCACATAGGGGAAGGCTACTGGCTTTGCCAATGCTTGTTTTAATCATGGTCCTGATGCACTATTTTCTTTGGGCTACTAAATTTATCTTACATGAATAAAGGATACAGTTCAGGGCCACAAATGGCAGATTCCGACTTGTAGAATCAGGATTTGCGAACAGTTGCCCCCGCATATGGAACTTTAGGGTTAGGTGTTCCCAAGGAAACAGCACTGCTGATTACCATGGAGAAGGCAATACAAACTCACAGGGTCTTAACTTTCTGGGTATTCACATACAATACCAATGTTTTTCTCCTGCATTTACGCACTTAATTATAATCCAAGCACAGGTTGGAGTAAGCGTGTACATGAAATTGAAACGTTCCCCAAACACTGACACATGTCATGGGGATATATATTGGAAGGGAATCTTCCACCAAGGCAAATATTCTACCTGTGAAGAAAAAGTGAAAAAAATGTAATATTCTATTTGTGCTACGCTTACTCCTTCAGACAATCTGCAAATTTAAGTGTGTGGCTTCAGAGGTATGCCTGGAAACACCACCTGCAGTGAGCTCATGCCTGCTGCTAGGGATTCTTGTTAATCCTCAAAAAGTCAGAAATGTAATTCAAATCGTCGTCTGAAACCTATCACGAGTAGATTTGTTTCCTTCTAAAATATGCCAGCGAGAGGATCAGCCAAAGGCTGCGTTGTTCAAGTTTTCTCGCTTGATGTATTTTGTTGTGTGTTTTAGTCCCATTTCTATCAATGGAATAAAAACATTCTTATATTCCAATACTGAAAAATACTCTAACTGTAGCAAGCATTTTGTTTAAACAACATCAGCTGGGCATAAAAGCACGAGAAGAGATATGATAGTTCATGAAAGACACAACTAGTTGGTGCTGAACTTAAGCCTGCCAATAGAAGGGGTTGTGCTGGTTTCCTAACTGTAGGTTCCCTTCTTTGTCTAATGTGATGTGTAACTGAACTACTCCTCAATAATAACCTCATCATTTGCTTGGGGGACAATATTTCAAAAACAGTTTCAGTGATTATGTTTTTAGCATTGCTTTTGTGACATTTGTTATGTTTCTTACATGTTACTTGTATAACAGTGTTTAAGTACATTGTACTTGGGGGAGAATGATGATAGGGTTTTAGAAAAACATAGGTATACAGTGTACTCCTTGTAAACTTTATGAGCATTGCTTGATGTGAGTATAGATTCCCACTATGGGCCCGATTAGGATGCTGGGGGTCGGACAGCCGACAGCCATTGAGGCTGTCAGGAGACCGTCCAATGTGTATGTGGCGGTCCAACTGCCGTATTATGATCGGAACACCAGGTTGGCAGTCTGAAGTCCGTGGTACCATGGTGGGGGCATGCCGCAGCCATGAAAAAGGTCCGCAGCACATGCCGCCGCCATGCAGCACCTCCTGCACATCCGTGCACCATGTGCCATGCCGTGCATGGCACACGGTGCACAGAAGTCAGGGCCCCGAAAGGGGGGCACTACATGTGCCACTAGGCACACTTTTCCAGGGTTCTGATGACTGGGGGCCCAAACCCCAATGCCTGGAGCGACACCTGGTGGCCCCCCGCCCTCGGAAACCCGCCAACCCCCACGGACCACGCACGCAACCTGGGAATCATCCAGGACTCCGAGCTCAAAATGGACCGCCAGATCAACTCTGTCTCGTCTTCCTGCTTCCACACCCTCCGCCTCCTTCGTAAGACCTTCAAATGGATCCCCCTCGAACACCGAAAGACCATCACTCACGCCCTGGTCACCAGCAGACTCGACTACGGCAACGCACTCTACGCCGGAATAAACAAAAACCTCACCTGCAAGCTACAGAACATCCAGAACGCCGCCGCAAGACTGGTCCTCAACCTGCCAAAACACTGCCACATCTCCCAGCACCTGCGCACACTCCACTGGATCCCTGTCGAGGCGAGAATCACCTTCAAGATGCTCACCCACGCACACAAGGCCCTCCACGGCACCGGACCAGCATACCTGAACAGCCGACTCAAATTCCACACACCCCAAAGGACCCTACGATCAGCCCAGCTCTCCTACGCCGTGGTCACCCGCACCAGAAAGACCAGATCGGGAGGCCGCTCCTTCTCCTTCCTCGCGGCCAAAGCATGGAACGCCCTTCCGCTCCACCTCAGACAGACAACATCGCTCCCCATCTTCGCAAGAAACCTCAAAACCTGGCTCTTCGACAGACCCCCTCCTTGATGGATGGAACCTGCACCCCCCCCCCTCCCCTAGCGCCTTGAGACCCTTACGGGTGAGTAGTTGCGCTTTAACAAACCCCTGATTGATTGATTGATTGTTTGGGATCCTTAGTCTCCTTTCCGACAACCTTTTCGTGGCGGGGGTCCCACCAAGAAAAGTTTGTCGGTAATGGACATACGGTGTCTGCCTCAGCACCCCTGCAATTCCCTGGCACTCAACCGACCACCACATCGGGATCCAGGATACTGGCGGAGGCGGCAATGCGGCGTTGGGCTGATGTCGGTCTGACCGCCACTGCCCAAATTTAGAGGTCGGACCGAAGGGCTGATGACGGTCAGACCACCACCGACGGGATGTCGGCGGTCAGACCGCTAGCATCGTAATCACGCCCTATATGTCATCCACATGAGGACAAACGTATGCATGTCACACTTGGACTGGAGTTTGCGGCTAAAACCTCCAAACTGACACATTGAGTAAATACCGATTCCACGGGGTTTGCTAAAGAAGACATGTTATATGACACTGATTATGAGTTTTTATTGTGTAATGTGGAATCAGTATTTACTGCATGTGTTGACTGAGAGGCTTGCGTCATGCATGTACCACTATGTGTGGTGCAAACATAATGCAGGCCTCTCATAAACATGTCCCTGAATGTATACTATTTACCACATGTGGTACATTCAGCACCTGATAAGTAGCACATGCATAAAACATCAGGAAATGCCCATCCTAAGGCATTGGAAGTTCCTGGAGTGAGAAATTAATCCCTAGAGAGCAAATCCAGCCAGAGCAGGACCCCAAGGCTCCCCCAAGTACACCATCAACTCCTTCTTGTGTGGGAGTATGCATTCAGGCATTCATTTTGTGTGGGCATAGCACCTTGAAACAAGACAAACAGAATTCATTGCCATCATTTGACATCACTAAGTCATCACAAACAGAAACAGGGAAAGGCAATACAAGTTTGTGGATCCTGAACTGGTGTTTCTGTCCCAGAAGGTGGTACAACACCATGACCATCTAATGCAACAACGCTTCCTCCATAAGAGCAGAGGAGTGCCCCCTCTCCCCCACTGCAAGCGCAGAAAGTGTGTAGGTTGGGCCAATGGGGCGCTGCTACTGATTGGCAGCAGAGAAGAGTGGTGGCAACTTCAGTTTGAATTGTGCATGCTGGTTTGGCTGGCTGTCTCGTGACAGTGAGCCCAACATGCGCACTTCAAGCCTCTCCATAGCGAGCTGTGTTAGACAGCCAGGTGAGTGCAGGCACAGGCCCCTGGTGTCAATAGGAGCACTGAGCGAGTCTGCTCTAACCAATCCTAAAACTTCGCTCATGCTACTTAACATTACTAACAGCATGACAGCAGCATGTGGATTGGTTAAGGGAGTTGGCTGCAGGACCTCGCACTCAGAGCCACGGACTAGAGAACATCGAGGACATGTTGCATCTAATAGATAAGTAAACATTTCATTTTTCCTATAAAACGTCAATTTACTGTGTCAGCTATATATTAGTTACTGTTTATATGCCATGCCTTTTATTTCATCTTGCATTTCTGTTACCTTTTTCCAGTATGTTTTTTCCAGGTAGCTTATTACCCTTATAGGGAAGATGGTGTGGCGTAACGGCCATAGCTGCCGACTTTGGATTTGGGGAACCAGGTTTTAGTCTCAGCATTGGCTCTGTGTTTTATAATGCATGCATGTGAATCTGGGCAAACCACCTAATCTCCATGTGCCAATAAAAAGTGAAGGTGAATCTGTATAATGTAACTGGTGCTCATGTTAAGCACTCCAAAACCTTCGAGTCGAATTCACGCAGGTCGCTCTATGAAAAAAACTGCCTGTATAGGGAATACTTTAAATGCTCTGACGTGTAATTTTTGACTCACGCACTGTAAGAAACTCTCACTGCCTTCAGCCTCAACTTCAGAGATCTGAGTTGTGGTCCATTATAAACAAAACACTCAACAAACCACGATTGAGAGCTTTGGCGGTGAGCCTAAAGGCATTGGTGGTTTCTCACTGTGCCTGTCAAAATAATTTGCTCCCCCGCCATTTTCATATGTCACCAACTGCCACTGGTCTATTGTGCCATCTTATGCTGAAGATGCCACCAAAAGCAAACAAGAATATGGCAAGAAAGAGATACAGGACAAAATCAATAGTGTATCAACATATCCGCTTGATGTTATGAACATTAAAAAGAGGTTCCAAACCTTGAAGTGCTAGGTACTTAAACGAGTTGCAAAGCACAAGCATTAAAACATTTCAACTGTTGGTAGTTCTTCGCCTCATCTCTGCCTCAAGCCGTGGCATGGAAAAATGATGACCATCCTCAACCTGTCTGGAAATTGAAGAAAGGAAAGCAGGTCTCCAGGTTGTAGGAATCCAAGGAAAGAAACATGAGAGTTATTATGGAAGTACAAGTTTGTTAAAAAAAGTTGACTTGACTGAGAATCATCATCATTGTGAAGAGTGACTGATGTCATTTGTTACACTTTTTCACATTGATCCAAGTATGTTCTGCCTGAGGGGATAACAACTAAAATGGTACTGCTGGCATGTTATGACTTTAAACTATAACAATCATAATGCATTGTAATCATCATTTATTGTCCCAGTACGTTGAGGTTTATGCGGCACCACAGACTAACTAATATTGGTTCTCTTCAGGACCATGGCATTGTAGTTTGAGCAAGCACACACCTAACAGAGCAGTGCTGTCTGCACAGGTCCTTATCATGTGGCATCTGCACGTTAATACTGTGCTTCATTTTATGGTTGCAACACACTTGTTCCTGTCTACGTGAGGCAACCAGGTATACATTAGTGCAGTCAATTGACCCAGAAATGTCACAAAATCCTGCCGCAACAGAGATGTTTGCTATGCTAGCATTGACTGTGTGGGTGTCCAAGGGGAACAGCATGTGGTGTCCATTCAGTGAAGCATCTGTCACTGAGCAGACTATTTTACTGAAGACTGTAAAATGCCATGCACCAGTCCTACTGTCCTCTGTGCGGTGCTTGTTGCAAAGAATTGTAGCACTACTAGTATTTTCAGGATTGGGTGATGGCAGTGGATCCCTAAGTTTGGGCCTAAGGTATCCGTTATTATAAAAATATGTTTTGTATGGTGCCCATATAAACCCGTATAACATCTGGATCTCAAGCAGAATCATGTGTATGGGTTCCAGCCTTACTCTGTCAATCCTGACCCTCATCCTGCGTTTTTGCACTATTTGACGTCACTGATTTGTGGCCTGCTTTTCATGCACCTGCTGCATGGTTTATTTTGCAAGAAAATATATCTAGCATAGCATAATATAGTGGCCTAGAAGTGCATCCATGGTAGTGTAAGGTGGAATGGATGTTTGGGCTGCTGCATTCAACCTGTGAGATCTTCTCTTGTCCATGGCTGCTTAAGTAGGTCTGGCACTCTGTGCAGGTGTGTGCATGATTTTATTTTTTCAGCTCAAACAATGCATGTACTGTGATTTTTCCATTATTGTGTTGATCTTAGTTTCTTGTACTGTTTTATAGTTTTTCTTTCCCTCCCTACACTATCAGGAATATGGCAAATAGCGCATGTGATAAATAGCACACATGGACCACAGACATGCATTATTTATCATTTGCGTTTTTTAACTTGTGATCATACGAGTCAGTAAATTCATATTACACTGGCATGCGGTAATTACTACTGCAGGAAATTAAGGAATTAAGCAGCTTATGGGAAAGGTGTGGTTTGTCCATGTATTACAAGGAATGAAGTAACCCCGTGGTACATTATAAGGATATTGCAGACCACCTCGGAGCTCCATGACCTTGTAAAGGAACTCATCCTTCACCCTTATCTGACTATATGTTCATGGGACTCCTTAGTGACTTGCAATACCATATGATATACGGCAGGGGTACTATGTATCATATATATTTCTGTAGTGTAAGAACCCTACACATGGAGGAGTCAATTATGGGAGTGTGGATCTGTCTTTCATATCCTCTACTATTCCCAGAATTTTCTCTTACATAAATGCATGACTTTATTAGAAAACATCTTTGTTGGCACATACCTGACCACCTTGCAAGTTTTCATAATTATCGCCTTATTTTTTTTTGTTTACTTTTATTGGGCCATCAGTGTGCCTAGCTTCCCACCACACTACAATCTTGTTGATTAGATCTTTGAATATGGACCCTAGACCGGCTATGTGTGGCACATGACTGGTTATTCCTCTTGCAATGTTTTCCCTACATTTACTATCGCAAATTGTCACCTTTTCCTTAGCCAGTTCCTAACGCAGCATCACAGTGTCTGAACTTTTCTGTCAAAGTTCAGTGACTAAATCATGTTAAAGCTTTGCTGAATATTAAGTAGACAACATCCATCTCTCTTCCTACTGTAAAGCTGATTTCTATACACTTCGGGGCATATTAGCAAGGGCACTATCGCCGCTTTAGCGGCACTTTTTGCCACTAAAGCGGCGATATTTATATCGCCCTATCAGCAAACTGTCTCTAACAGCAGTTAGCGACAGTCTGCGGGCATTAGCGCCCGTTTTTTTTACCGCTTTGCATGTCAGCGATATTTATCGCTAATGACATGCAAAGTGGGCGTTCCCGACGAACAAACCTGGGAAACACTCGCTAACAGGCCTATCGCCTATTAGCAAGGTGGCCATGGCCCCAGTTAGCGACGTGAAAAGTCGCGCTAACCGGGGTCATCGCCATTTATTTAACACCTGCAATTAGCAGGTGTTAGCCATACCTAACATTGGGGGTGGATTATGCTGATACGACCACAGGGTCGTATCAGCAAGGTGTTCTCCCTTCTCCATTCAACATCGCTGGTTTTTCAGCGATGTTGGCCCATTACTCCGCTATCGCTGGAATATTCATCGCCATAGCGCTAATCGTTGCTAATACAGCGTTAGCGTGGCGATATATTCCAGCGATAGCCGGCGATAAAAACAATCACGCTAAGCAGGGTTAGCGATGATTATCGCCTCTTCTTGCTAATATGCCCCTTGTTTCTTTGTGCATAATTTTACTTATTTAACCGTTGGTATCATTACGGCAATCATAATGTCTTGCTTTTGTAACCTTCATGGACCACTAGAAAAGATTTGACAATTGCTTTAATTCTTAAGAGTGTAAGGTGCCTGAACGCCTGCTAACGCACGGGTCAGAATTGGCTGTAGTTAACATATTCGATAATTAGCGGATGTGTTGAATACCTCAGCTGTCCTTACATTTTGGGAGGTTAAACCTGCTGAAAATGTTATGCAGATTTTGTTGCATTAAACACCAAAATACGCAAGTTATTCCCCACAAGCTTGTGATAGGTGTTATTTATTGCACACAATAAATAACGTACTCCGTGGTATGGTTATTTAACATATGCGATAAATAACACCTAAACTCGTAATCAGGGCCTAGGATTCTATCTTGGCCAGAACCTGTAACATGATAGGTTGTACTGAGTGAGCTTTAAACATGAGCACATTCTGGCTTGTAAGTCATTAATGTTATTGTAGCAATATTCTCAACAGAATAATATTTAATTTGTATGTAGGGAAAGTAATGCACTTTGTGAACATAGCACTTTATGTATACATTTCAGCAGTGAAAACGATTCTACAATTTAAGTTGTGATTATTCACCTGCTGGAGACTCTCACAATCCCTTCTGTGGGAACTGTCAGTTGTCTTCCTCTCTATTCCCCAAAACACAATACAACACCACACCATCATAAACATAACACAAGGCAGTACAACACAGCATCATCTTAAACATAACTCAACACAGCACTATCATAAAGATAACAAAATATAGCACAACACCACCATAGACATACCACAACATACCATCATAAAGATAACAAAATATAGCACAACACAACACCATAATAAACATAGTTCAACACAACACCATCTTAAAGATAACAAAATGTAGCAAACACAACACCAACATAAAGATAAAAAAATATAGCACAACAAAACACCATCATAAATATAGTTCAACACAACAACATCATAAAGATAACAAAAGAGAGCACAACACAACACCATCATAAAGATAACACAATATAGCACAACACAAAACCATCATAAAGACAACAAAATATAGCACGACACAACACCGTCATAAAGATAACAAAATATAGCACAACACAATACCATCATAAACATAACACAACACAGCACAACACCATCACAAAGATAGCACAACACAACACCATCATAAAGATAACAAAATATAGCACAGCACAACACCATCATAAAGACAGCTCAACACACCACCACCCTAAATACCAAAGCATAATCATAAACATAACTTAAACAATAATATAACGTGCTTTGTCCAAGATTACAGCTTTCTATCAGAAGTTTTATCAACCACGTGCCCCCATTTTTTTGGGAAATATCAAAGTCATACATGTGCTGTCATGCATGTAATTGCTTTAAAAGAATACTTTCCTACCTTCTTTAGGAATTGTGAAAACATTTTGGGGCAGATTTACAAGCCCCTTGCGACACTTTTGCGACACCGTTGAGTCACTTCCGTGACGAATGCAAAAACAACAGTTGATCGACAGAGTGCAGAACAATGTCATACATTCACCCTAGTACAGAGATCTGGGCCTAAATCCATCGTTTTTTTGCTCACCATGCCATTCCAGTTTGAACCCATCCATATGCAAATCAGTCTTGACCCTGTGCCTCATGGGAACAGTCCAGCCCGAACTGCCAAGCAAGGTCCTCCCTGAACTGGAAACAAGCATCCTAGGACTGGTTTCGGGGTTTCACCCCTCTTCAGCCAGGATAGCTTGATTCCAGTGGCATGGAGAGCACGGGACCCACGTCTGGGCATACCCGTCCCACTCGGGGTGACAAATGCAAAAACAACAGTTGATGGACAGAATGCAGAACAATGTCATACATTCACCCCAGTACAGAGATCTGGGCCTAAATCCATCGTTTTTTTGCTCACCATGCCATTCCAGTTTGAACCCAGCCACATGCAAATCAGTCTTGACCCTGTGCCTCATGGGAACAGTCCAGCCCGAACTGCCAAGCCAGCCGGCGGCGTAAACAATGCGGGCAATTTACAACGTGAGGCATCTAGGGAGATGTGTCATGTTGTAAAGCCCTGCGTCACATTATAGATGCGTCAAGTATAATGTATGCAAGGTGTCCGTTCCCAAGCAGGAAAGCCTCGTAAAAGTGACGCAATGAAATCTACAAGATTTCACTGCGCCACTTCTAGGGCGCCACTGCGTCAAAAACTTACTCCTGCTTGCAGCAGGGGTAAGGAGTGATGTAGTACAATAAGGCCTAAACATGCATTGCTGGAGTTGTGGCGTGCTTGCGACATGACTTCAGCAATGCGTTACTTTTGGGCCAGCAGATGCGCCACCATGGATGTAAATACGGCGCATCCATGGTGGCGCAAGGGTATCTCAGGCTGGCACAGGAAAACTGAGGCATCTCTACAGATGTGTCAGTTTCTTGTAAATCTGCCCCTAAATGTGCATAGGCGGAGATTCTCACAGTTAAATATAAAATATATTGTGATACTAGAAGCATGTTTCTTTTCATTAATATTTGTGTGCATATTTTATTTTTGTAAGTCTAATACAGAGTTCTACTTAGGTAGTTAATATTCCGAAGGCTTTTTCATTCTTTATTATCTCCCATGACAAAAATATAAAACATATAAGTCATTGTAAACTTATTTGTGTTCCTTTTTTTCTACTTGAGTCTAGATGCTGATCACTTGAGTTGCCACGCCTTTATTTTAGCTGCAACGCCAAAGGCACATCTCACTCATTACTGAAGCAAAAAAGTGGCTGTTTCTGGGTGAAAATTTACATAATTTCCCACATCTGCTGCATGTGCCTGGGTTTTGGCACGAGCACACATGAATCAGGTTTGGAAGGAGTTAGGCGAGCATGTGAACAGGGAATAGGTTATATGATAATTACCACCAAAAGGCATTCCAATTACTAGATTGCAATTTTTTTATTTGCCGCTTGAATACGATCTCAGGTGGGAAGCGCTTCTTTCGACCCCTGCATGCCCGCTTGGTGTCTGATTAGAATAACTGCCTTGATGCATTCCATGGATTTTTCATGTGTATTTACATCGGTTTCAGTTTCCTTGGTCACAGAATAATTGATTTGAAACCTAACTGAAGTCATAGATTATTTATAGTCCTGACTTTTCTTTCACATTTGCATCACACTAACAATGCAAAACACTGCAATTAACCTCCACTATGTCTGGCTCAGGCATGCTTTTCAGGTGCTTTTACTGATTTTTCAATTCGATTATTTTCCCCATTTTTAGCTGGTGGGGCTGTGGCTTACACACATTGTAATTAAACAACTAAACACATTTCTCATCATTTACATATGTTCACATTTATTGTTTTTGTTTTGTAATGGATTCGGGCTAAGAATGTAGATTCCAATTGCTTTTTGTTGTTTTTACTTCTTAGCTGCAGACACCTTTACCTGTCTGTTCAACAAGACCTATTGTTTCCAATACATTACATGTACGTAGAGTGAGCATCGGTTAAGCCACGTGCACTTGATTGGATAGCGTTCTTCTCCATCTCACTTCACTACTCCTGATTCGATGAATTTCATCTCTACTTTTTCCTGCTTGGCAGGATTTTGGTCTTGTAGTGTCTTGTCCTGATGATGGGCTAACATCACACCTTGCATTGCGGTGCATATGAGGGACTATTTTCCCCAGTCTCTCTCTGACTGCTCCCGTCACTTCATCCCTTTCTCTTTATTGAACATAAATGGCAGCCACCTTTTAATGTATTTTTCTCATATTTATATTTTGCAAATTCAAAGCATAGCTACGGCAGGTTTGCATGCATCTTTGAATGAGGCTTTGTGAAAATAAATAAATAAATGCATACATGCATTCAAAGATGGGTGGTGCCCGTGCAACTATATTGGCCATCTTTGTATTTTTATATATTTATATCTTGTAAATTCAAAGACCGATCCCGCACTTGCACGCTCATCCACAGTGGACATCTTTGAATGGGGATTCTTCAAAATGTAACAAAATGCATTCAAAGGTGGCTCTGCAAATGTGCGTGCATTTGTAGTGTCCATCTAAGATAAAAGAATAATTGGCAAAGCCATTGCACCTGAAAGACCTCCACTGGCTTCCCATCCAGAAAAGATGCCATTTCAAGCTCCTGACTCACACCTACAAAGCTCTACATGAACAAGGACCTGCCTACATGAACCACCACTTGAACTTCCACCTACCTCCCAGGAACCTCCACTCACCTCACCTCGCCCTCACATAAATACCACACATCTACCGCTGCCGCACCATCTCAGTTGAAATAATATTAGTGATCTCAGCCTGGCGTCCAGCCAGTATGAATGCCCCCTCACAAATACACATACAACCAATTTAGCCCTTCCAGGAAAAGGTTTTGAGTGTGCCACAATGCGAGGCAAAAGTATACTAGTGTTGGTAGAGCAGCTTCCTCTCTCTACCTAGTGTGAGGGTGGCCATCCAATATTCAGTCTTTCCACCAAAGCAGACATGTGTCCTGCTTTGGTGGAAAGGAAGTGGTGCACAGTGCCGTTGTGAGAGGTTTAACAGTCAACAACCATCCCTATTTGGTTTCTCTTGAGTAGCCTAAGCACAACATTTGAGATCCCCATGATCATTATTAATAAGGATCTCTTTCAGGAAGGAAACACAAAACATGTTAAAGCCATTGCAAAAGTAATTGTTTTTTATTGTGTCACCACACTTCCACCTTAACATATTCACTCCTTAAATTACTATGGCAATTGTAGCATTTCTTTTTTGATTCTGCGATGCCCAAGGTGCATTTTTTGTGTACATTTTGATTTCCATATATTTATTTCCAACAAGGTTGTTCCTCAGGGTTCGATCCCTTCACCACACGTATTTAACCTCTATCTTGAGCCACCTTGTGAGAGTTATAGGAATTCTAGAATCCTCTTTCACCTGTATGCTGATGATACCTAGATCTACCTGTAGGTCTCATCCCTGGACAACATTACATTTCACTCCAAAACCTGGCCAAGTTTTGAAATATGGATGTCAACACATCATCTTTAACTTAACCCTGTGAAAACAGAATTCCTTCTGACATCAAACCTACCTCTTTAAAGGTGGATAGAATCCCTCTCTCTCCTGGAGTGCCAACCCACCATTCTTCAGAGTGCCAGGTTGCGTGGGTTCATCCTCGACAACCAGCTCAACCTCCAGAGTCAAATCACAGCCATGGTCAAAAGCACCTTGTTCCAACTAAGGCCGCTCTGGAGGTTCAGGCATCTCATTCCAGAATAGGACTTAAAATCTGTTGTTCAAGCATTGGTTCTCTCAAGTCTAGACTATGGGAACTTACTTTTCTCAGGCATCCCCAGAGCAGTTATACAATCTGTGGTCTGCATTGTTACTGGACACAAGAAATTTGACCACATTACCCCTATCCTGCTCTTGCTCCAATAGCTTCCTATTGAGGCAAGAGATCAATTAAAGCTGCCTTCACAAAACTTCACCAAACAAAAGGCCCTGCATTCCTCTTTGCCCATCTACCTAACTAGAAATCTGAAAATTTAGGGAGCAAAACTTTGTTCGAAAACACATGATCATTTCTCCTGCAGCCTCCCACCTTCAAATATGAATGATACATGAGCCACTCATTCTCTGGTAGTGCCACAAAAGTCTGGAACTCCCTTCCTCTGACCATCCGTATGGCCACATGCCATGTCATGCTAACTTTTAAAATGAACTTAAGGCTCTTCTCTTTGAAAGACACATGGGTTAAATCTATGAGCTCCTACACACACTCGAGTGTCTGTTTTTCACACTGTGCTGTATCTCAAACATATTCTCAAGATAATTCTTGGTAATTGTACTTTTGTAAAGCACTCTGATACCACTGGGTCATGTCTGCACTATATAAAAGCATGAAAATAAATAAAAGAGGGCCTGATTTAGATCTTGGCGGTATTACTGTGGTCCCACCGGGGCGGCGGTCCCAAGTATTCCGACGAGCTGTTGGCGATCCACCCGCCGTATTTAGATGTTGCGTCTATAGAAAGAAGACCACCGTGGCATCGGTTTTCTCTGCTGGCTAACAGTACTCTGCCATCATCAGCCTGGCAGGATTGCGCTGAGCCGAATTATATGTACCCATTGTGCTGTCAGTGTCCTGGCAGGGGAGTCCTGATGGAGAGATGTTCATGGTGGTGTGGAGACAGGTACTTACAACTTATTAATGTGTCAAGTTTGCATGTATACCATATGTAGGCAATGCGATATGCCCCTTTGTGTTACCTTTTCACACAACATACACATCCTATTGAATGCACACCCACAGGCACCACTAACTAGCACAACACCCCAAGTGCCACAACAACAAATATTTTGTTCAAGAGATGCTACAGGTGTGTTCAATTTGCCTTGATTTGTAGGAAACTGAACACTAATACATTGCACCTAAGGAAAATATTGCATGTAAGAGCAATGCAGAAATACACGAGGCTACAGCAATTGTCAATACAAGATACATAGGACAATTGTAAAAGTAGCTTACCGTAGATCTCTGCGACAACTGGGTCATTTGGCGTTGTGGGGAAGTCGGTGCAGCAAAGGAGGGACATGGATGATGGAGGACAAGTCAGAAACTGAAGCGGGAAGCAGGAAAAAAGGTATGTTTTTACCTCATTTCCTCTGATTCTGCCAACTCGAAGTAGGAGGGAGTCCCACCACGTTTGCCACAGCGGAAAGGCACATTGTAATATGGACAGATGGAATATGGGCTGGAGTTCAGCCGTCAGCAGATTCCACCTCTACCGCCATCGACACGGTTGAGAATTCCTGGCAATGTCGCCGGGACCGCAGCTGTCTTTTGCCAATGGACCCACCAACATCTAACTAAATAGGGCGGGTGGACCGCCAAGCCGATGGGCTGGAATACCGTCAGAAAAGCAGTGGTGGGACCTGATCTACCAAGATCTAAATCAAGCCCTAAGTGTGGGGTTGAATAGCATAGACCTAGCTACAAAGCAACAGAGCACTGTACAGCAAAGGGAGCACTTAGTAGTAAGAATTGGACAATACAGGTAAAGGGGCAGTGGGGAAAGATAGGTATCAAGGCAGGGTAGGATGAAGGGGGGTCAGCAATGAGTACTGTGTGCTGCCAGCAAGGATGTGGCACTGGTAGCAGTGCAGAGATAGTTAGTGAAGGACAGAGCTATGGGAGTGGTACACAGGGAAGAGGTGGAGTAACTGAGTTGAGTGAGCACTATTAACTATGAAGCCACACACTACTGCGGTGTTGACTGTGAATCCTTTGTCCATCGCTGACCTTGGTTTTCCCTGTCTGGTTCCGGAGACCTGCCAGATTCTGTCACTAGTATTTGTATGCAAATTTGAACGCATTTTTTGAAATGTTTTGTTAATGCTCTATTTTGGAAATTGGTTTTGTTAATGCTCTATTTTGGAACTTGGTTTATCTGCCCCTACAGACCATACAGAAGAGAGCAGAAAACCATCAAGCAACAGGTGGGAAAACAGCTGTCACTTTTAGTGGGATTATTCTGCATCACTGTGCTATTAATAATGTTAGACATTGCCATTTTGTGAAATTCTAGGACAGGACTCCATTATAGCGTGAATTCCTCCATCCAACACATGCCACCAAACAGGCTGCCACATACAGCTGCAAGGAAAACTGCTCAGATATGCTTTCATGAGTACCATGTAGACATCCTCGAGTTTGAGGCAGCAGCAGGGGCAGCGTTGTTTGTAGAGAAGCCTGTGAGTCAGCCCACAGTGCAACAGAAAACGCTGCCAAACTTGCATACTGTGAGTCCCAAGGTGCAGATGACGCGCCATGAAGAGGATAAGAAGGAATTGTAGATGCTGAAGTGATCAAAATATGTGCTGACTTTCCTCTTCTGTAACCACGGAAGGCTAAGAGATGGGGTTCATTTTTATGAGAGGTAATGCCCACCCTTTCCCATTGTATACAAGGGTGAATGACCAAATTCATTAGAGTTATCGTGTGGCATAAATATCATGACAAAAATATTGTGAATACCAAAATATTGTGGAACAGATTAACTAACGTACGGAAATAGGTTTTTTTGGTATATGATCTACATTTTTACAATATTATTGTATTTGGGGGGCGTGGCTTGATGCCCCCGGAAGATAGTGACTCTCCTCGGAGCGGCGCAGACCGGCGGCAACTTAATGCTGTTTTCTTCACTTCTGGGCAGGCTGCCTTGCCTATAAATGCTTTCATGACACCGGAGGTAGTTTTGTTTTCTCCCACGGCTTCTAATTTTGGTCCCCAGCTTGTTTGTATCGGAGGCGCGTTTCTCCTCATTGGGGCGGAAACCGCCATTTTATGAATAAATGGCCCCTCACAGTGGAGCGGCATCTCTGCAGATGCACTCACTGTCATGTGACCATAAACTTGCCGCATATTATTTTTCTCTTTTTATTGTGCTGAATTGGCTGCTTTCCTGAATGGCCTATTTTATAGGCTTTGGCGGCTTTTCTTTGCTCTTCAACATGATGTTTTTTCTATAATTAATACAACTTGATAACTACGTTTATGCTGCTTCTGGATATTGCTTTTCGGTTATTACAGAGACCCACACTTCAACACTTTTTACTATCTGGATGTGTTCACCGATTTTCTTTTGCATTCTTTAGGAACTTACTACTGCTTGCTTCCATGTGGAGTCCTTTCATTTTTCCAGATGAATTAACATCTACCTGACTAATTATCTTCATTGTGCTTCAATTTCTTTTTTGTTTGTTTTTGCATTTTCTATGGGAAGACTGAAAAAAGCAGTTTCTTCCGTGCCACGCTCCATGCACTCCTTTGTTAAAAGCTCTGTTATTTTCTCTCAGTATTTCAAAATGGAAGACTCCTTGCTTCTTTTCCAAAAGGCTCCTGTCCCACTTGCTTCAAGGAAGGCCTCTACCAAACTCTTGAAGAAGGATCTACCTTCTCCTCCAAAGTCTTCTTCTCCGGTATCATTGGATTTGCTGTTGGAGGAGATACGTGCTCTGTGTCCCTACATGGAGGAAACCAATGATAAACTGCAGTTTCTTACTGATAAATGGTCTCAGATGGATGACAGACTAACTGCAGTGGAGCAAAATGTATCATCCCTTGGGCTCACTGATGTAATGTTAAACGCTCTTCAATCTCAAGTCTCCTCACTTCAGAAACAGGTTGAGGATCTTGAAAACAGAAACAGAAGAAATAATCTCAGCATCTATGGACTACCTGAAGGTACGGAAGGCTCTAAGTCCCTCATTTTCTTTCACTACTTTCTCCCTATATTGCTTAGTATGCCAGAAGGAACATCTCTTAATATCCAGCTCGCTCATAGACTGGGTCGTCAACCGGCTGTTACTTCTAATGCAGGGCAGCCAAGAGGAGTTATCTTGTATTTTCTGGAATACATTGACTTGCTTAGAATTCTTGCAGCAGTTAAGTCAGCACAACGTATCTCATGGTCGGGTAACACTTTATATTTTTCTCAAGACTATGCCAAAAGCACAGCGGATAGATGCAAGGAATTCCTTAACATGAGACCTGACCTTCGGGGCTCGATATGGTCTTTTTCATCCATGCCTATTTAAAGTTACTTAAATAAAACCACAACTTATGAAGACCCGATATGGTTGAAGAGCTTTATCAATTCCTGCAGAATAGAGATTATGGAAACTTCTGAAGCATCTACATCTTTGGCCATTTAAACTCACATGATTTTCTCAGTAGTTCTTGGCATGTTAGCTCTGTTTTAATTATTGTTATGCTGATGACTATTCTAGCACTGTTTCGTTATGTCATAGTGTGAGTATTACCACGTCATTCTTTTATACTGACTGCCTGTTTCCCTCCTCACAGGACTGTCTATGTTTGTGCCTGTCGTACTTCCTTGTCCTGTGTGCTGTGGTCCCTTCCCACCCTCCTTTCCGTAGGACTTGGACGTGTCATCTGTTCCATGTGGTTTTAGCCCCCGTCTATTTCTGGAAATTTTTAGGTATGTTTCGCTCTTTTTTTTCTCTCATCACTGCTCTTCTTTCTTTTGCTCTATACGTCTTTTCTCTCTCTTCATTTCTTGTTGCGCTCCTCCTTTTTTTATATATTTATATCTATTTGCCTTTATTTATTTTTCTTCCTTTCTGTGCACTGTTATATCTTTTTCTTGAATTGTCAGGTTGATATATGGTTTGTACTTTGCTTCTTATGGGGTTTGTTTAGATCATTGCTTTTTTTTTTTTGCAATATCTATATGTCTATGAAAATGTTCTCTTGGAATGTCAGAGGTTTGAATTCTCCTATCAAGAGGCAACCTGTTTTATCGGAGTTGTCAAAACTTGAGGTTGATATAGCGCTCTTGTGGTTAAAGAATCCTTAAAGTTAAAGAGGGGATGGGTAGGTGAGGTTTTTTTCTCACCAGGAGATGGCAAAAGTGATGAGGTAACTCTTTGCCACAAATCACTTTCTGCTAAATTGCTTTCTCAAGATTCAGATGATGATGGTTGTACACCAAACTGATGATCAGGAGTGCTGCAGTTTCTTTGTTTAACATTTACGCTCCCACTATTGGTGATCCCTCTTTTTGGTTTCACCTTACTCGGCAACTTACACAATAATCGGAAGATAATTTCATCCTAGCTGGTGATTGTAATCAAGTCATTGACCCCTTTATATACAGTAATTTGATGGTTTCTTTCATAACACACAAAGCTCATAAATTGTTTGTTCAAACTATTAAACAGTATAAATTAATTGATGCTCAGAGACTTTGCAATCCCACCCTTAGAGAATATACTTATTTCTCATCGGTACATCAGACTCAATCACAAATCAATTATTTTTTTATATTGCATAACATTTCTCAATCCTTAAAAGCTGCAGATATAGGTTCTATTCTAATATCTGATCATGCTCCATTTCCATTCATTTGGATATTTTGCAGAAACCCAATATGCCTAACGTTAGTGTTTTAATAATTCACTCCTTTTAGACCCTATGTTTACTTCATCTTTTATTTCTTTTTTTAATGAATATTTTTTCTTTAATCAAACAGACTACTTACCTTTTTCTGTTATTTGGGATGCGTTTAAAGGGACTATCCATGATTTTATTATTGGATATGTTTCCAAAAAACATTGTACCTCAAGTAAGCATGCTAACGACCTTTTAGCCAAGGTAAAGAGACTGCAGCATTCCTACTATTTCTTCTTGATCGAAAGATTGTCTATCTGAGCTTATAATGCCAAGTTTCAATTATTAAAGGAATTGAAGGACAATGGCTCTCTTTATTTATTAAAGTCTAGTGCAAAATTTTATGGTGGCCAAAACAAAGCTGGCAAACTATTGGCAAACTATCTTAAGGTTAAATATAACAAACTTAATATTGAATCAATTGTAGATGCTCAACAAACATTAAAGTTTAAGGACTCCAACATCCTAGGCGAAGTCCTCCAATTTTATAGATCACTATATACACCAGAGGATTTACCCTCAGATACTCATATCTCTCAATATCTTTCTACTATCCAAAAGTCCTCTGATACTTCGCTTGATTTTATATTATTAGAATCTGATATATCACAAAGAGAACTTCACACCACATTGCATATACTTAAAAAGACAAAACCCCAGGTCCGGATGGTTTTACAGTTGAATTTTTTATACACTTCTCACAGTTATGTCTCCCTAAATTACATGTTCTTTTAGCTTCTTCTTTGAACTCAGGTGAATCTTCTGGTTCTTTTTTAGAAGCCTTAATTTGACTTATTCCAAAAGAAGAGAAAGATCCACAATATGGTAAAAATTACAGACCTATCTCTTTAGTAAATATTGATTATATGATTTTTTTCTAAGGCCCTGGCCCTACGTTTGGAGTCATATCTCCCTAAGTTACTAGGTAAGGAACAATTGGGTTTTGTCACAGGGCGTCTTATTTCTGACCATACTCGCTTGTTTTTTGACATTTTATCAAAAACTTATCACTTATCTAAATCTCTTGCAGCAATTGCCCTAAATGCAGAAAAAGTGTTTGATCAAGTATATTGGCCTTTCCTCTTTCAAAAACTTTAGTGGTTTGGTTTTGGCCCAAAAATCGTATCTTCGATTTCTATTCTTTATTCCTGTTCACGTGCAGCAATCTGTGTAAATGGCCTTACCTCGCCTTATTTTATATTGGGTAGTTCATCAGGAATGCCCTCTCTCCCCATTTCTTTTTAATTTAGCCTTAGTACCCATTTCGTCTAGAATACGTCAAAATCAAGACATTCATGGATTTGCTAATTACAAATTAAATTACCAGCTTATGCTAGAGATGTGTTATTATTTCTTTCACAACCTCAGTCCTCTCTCCCTACATTTTTACAAGAAGTAACTTCTTATGCGTCAGTTTCTGGATACAAGTTGAATAATGATAAATGTGAAATATTACATTTGACCAAGTTTACTTTTAAAACAGATTTCATAACCTCAAATTTTGTATGGAGTCCTCAACACATAAAATATCTGGGTTTATTTTTCACTCCATCTATTACAGTGTCACTTTTTATGTGTATAGACAAATGTGTGCAGAAAATTTCCACATTAACTAAATCAAATCAAAATACGCTTTATTCGATTTTTGATACAGTAAAAATCATAAAAGCACAGTAAAATAGAGCGGAAAACACAAATTGCACCATGATACAGAATATTAAAACAATACATATCTATTCTCACGACCACGACTGTAACATTACTCTAAAAAAAGAACTTTACATTGTATTCCTGTATCTGATCACAGCTCTTAAAAAGGCAGAGATGGCCATAATAATTTGTTCATTTTCCAAAAGTTGTAGTCTTAAAAAAGCAATTCTACATTGTCTTAGGGCCCAACTTCTTAGAATTGATATTAAAAACTTTTTCCTCGGTAAAACATAGTATTTACAAAACAGTGTACAGTGCATAGTCGATTGTATAGAAGTATCATCACACGGACATAGAGGCAAATTTTTCGACCAATCATTAGTTTCTGGGAAAATAATCAACCTAAAGAAAGAACCACATCGAAAACGGGTTAAAAACATACGACAGAAACTACTCTGTACCTTTACCAAATACGGTTGTATTCCTAAACAAATTGTCATCAGATGGTTCTCCATTACTGTATGTTTCTCTCTTTCTATACACCATTGCTTATCCGCTAAGTGGTTCAGATAACACGTTTTTATCATTTTTCTAGGTATCGTTTCCATACAAGCTGGGGAATCAAAGTATTCTGGATGGCCAATCTCATACGACATCCTTTTTATATAACTAATCCATGGAATACTAGCCACCTTATCCAGTTTAATACAATCTAAAATTACATCTCTGTTAAAACCTGTTTCCACGGATGCCCATACCTTATGCCACAATAGGAGGGGATTAATTTTAATTATATCAGTGATATAAGTAAGGCCAAGTTCCCTATGGCAGTTATATGTGGCAGTAGAACTAGGGACCGCCAACACATAGCGGATAAAAGCATTTTCACAGAGTTGAATATCTTGTGACTCTGCGATACCCCAGATACCTGCCCCATATTTCGCAGTTGAAATGCATTTAGATTTATAAATATCCAGTAACTCAGGGACTGGTCTGCAGCCTAATTTCTTTGAGAAATTCATAACTGCTCCTATTGCTCTTGAGAAGGTAAGTTTCCTTGCCTTAATAGCCGGTTTCCATGACCCCTTCCTGTCAAAGTTAATTCCCAGGTAAGAAAATCTGTCCGTACTTTCAATTTTTTTATTGTCAATAAAAATGTCACATATTTTACTCCTCTTGGTTCCACAGCTCATTGTGTAGGTCTTTGTGATATTAACTTTTAAGCCCCTTTCTTTCATATATGAAACAAAATTGGTCACAGTTCTTTGTAAACCTATCCGTGTCCGCACCATAAAACTGCGTCATCCGCATACAATAAAATGGGGACAGGGGTATTTCTGAATGATAGGATAGTCTTGTCTTTGATCAATCAGAATTTGTCCTAAGCTATTAATGTATAACGAGAAAAGAAAAGGGGCAAGTATACACCCTTGTCTCACCCCTTTTTTAATACAAAACTTAGTTGAACACTCCCCCTGTCTCCCATATCGCACCCTCGCCCCTGCCCCCCTATACAATTCCTTAATAAACAATAGCAGGGGTGGATCAACGTCCATTTCTTGGAGGATGCTCCACAACTTTTCGTGTTTGACGCAGTCGAATGCGGAGCTTAAATCAATAAACGTTAAGAAAAGTTTGCCCTCCTTTGCTAATGTATATTTCGCAATAATTAATGATAAATGTAGTCCCTGTTCAATCGTACCGAGACCTGTATGAAATCCACATTAACTAATAAATGGCATCCTTTATATCTATTTTGGTGGGGCCGCTGAAACACCATTGAAATGATGTTAGCTCCTATCATACTTTATACTGTTTCTAACATTCCAGTACCTATTCCAGTTGAATTTTTCAAAAGAATCAATTCTGTTTTAGCTCTGTCTTTGTGGAATAACAAAAAGCCCCGTATGTAGTTATTAAATTTAATACAACCAAAATCAGAAGGTGGGGTAAATTTTCCTGACTTTCCCACCTATCACATGGCAATTTTGCTCCATCAGTCCTCTTTATGGCTCTCCGACTCTTTTTTGGAATGTCCGTTATGGCTCGAGCTAGAACATTCTTACTTTTCTCCCTTTTCTTTTCAGGAGTACTTATCTTTTTCCCGCAAACCACAAATTTATCTACTTCTTAAACATTCATGCAAACTTTTAGAGTCTATGGGGGTCATTACGATGGCGGGCGGATCGCCACCGCCACCGCCGGCCCGGCGGTGAGGACCGCCGGCCCGGCGGTGGCGATCCGCCCGCCATCTACCTGAATATTCCCACCGCCATATTAGGATGGCGGTGGGAATGGGAATGGTACCGCGGCGGACGGAAAGACCGTCCGCCGTGGTCCCGCTAGGCGATCCTTTTCCGACCGCCTTGCGGGACACGGTACAATGGGGCATTGTGGGCGGTGCCGTGCAGGCACCGCCGTGGGCATTACGATGCCTGTCTTTTGCGGCGGTGATCCCGCCGCAAAAAGACAGGCGGAGAATGCCTTTGGGGGCCCGTTGCGGGCCCCCAGAGTGTTGGTGGGGGGTGGGGGATGCACATGGGGGGTACCTATGGTACCCCCTGCATCTGCATGTACAAGGTGGCAGGCACCGCACGGTGCCTGCCACGTTGTACATGCAGAAGCACAACATGTAGTTTTACATTGCGGCGGGTGCTGCTTGCAGCACCGCCCGCCGCAATGTAAAAATACGGGATGCGCCCGCCAGTGTGGCGGGCGCATCCTAATGTGTATTGCGGGACCGCCGCACCTATGGCGGGAGGTCCCTTTTGGCACTGCGATGGCGGGCGGACTTTGTCCGCCCGCCATAGTAATCGACCCCTATGTCACCGTTTGCCTCTACAGATTAAGAAACTTTTCTTAAATCCACCATTTGGCATAGTAAGTTTCATGGTAAACCCTTCTATTGGAGATCCTGGAGACACAAAGGTCTAATTTGGGTATATCAGTTATTTGAACAAATTGAGGTTATGCTTTTTTCACAAGCTAGTCTTCTGGTGGGCAGTCAAAATATCGAATTTTAAATATCGACCTACACTAATATCGAGTTTTTAATATCGTAGGGACAGAATATCGGAGTCAAGAATATCGTTGACCAGAATATCGACTTTAAGGTAAGTAATATCGATTTTTTAATATCGAAGTAAGTAATATCGAAGTCATTAATATCGTTAGCAAAAATATAGTTGTTAATAATATCGATTATTTTTTTAGTGTTATGTATTTTATTTTATATGTATGTTTAACATTTTTTTAAAGTTTTTCATTATTTTTAAATATATGTATAAAATGTTTAGAAAATAGTAATTTTTTTTAAAGGAAATTTTGCGTTTTAGTATCAGAGCGGGTTGTGGGTTTATAGGGGAATAGGGTGGGAAGTAATGTAATTATAATTAATTAATTAATATAAGGCCCATTACGATACCGGGCGTAAAAAAATCCGCCACCCATTAAAGCGGCAAAAATCCGCCCGCCTACACCGTCTGAATACCGACCCAGCAATCATGATGCCTCGAACCGAAAACCGCCAGCGGCGGAAAAAACACACAAAATACCGCCCACCCTTGCCCGAGTCGGAGTCAAACCGCCCGCCACGGACGGAAAGACGCACGACAACACAAAACCGCCCGCCCTCACGGTCGAGACACCGCACGTGAAATTACGATCGCACCGACATGAGCGCGGAAAAACAACAAATACACCGCCCGCCAGCGTAAACAACACTGAAGAAAATGGACACGGCAGAAGCCATGGCGGCCACGTCCCTGCACAGAAACAGCCGCGGACTCAAACAAACACACACAACATGACAAACAAGTCCACACAGCAACCCACGCACAAATACACAGACAAAGTACACATCCCGAAAACACACCACCCCTAGACAAACAAATAAACCACAAAGCCCAGAACACCGGCCACAACACACCTGAAAACAACAGACCATCAGGACACACCCAAACAGGTAAGTACAAAAGCAGCCCCTCCACAGACCACAACCCCTTGCAACATTGCAAAGCAGAGAGGAGAGGAGAGGACACAGTGACACAGCAAGGACAGCAGCACACCACAGATACGCACACATCACACCCACCACCACCACCACCACCACCAAACACCGGCACCACAAACCCCCTGCACATCACACATCACACACCGCACCAGCACCACAAACACCATGGCATCACACAGAATGCCCAAGTTCACTTCCACTGAGCTGACGGTCATGGTCGACGAGATCGTCAAGGTGCACACACAAATCTATGGCAACCAGGTCC
Source organism: Calotriton arnoldi (assembly GCA_963921515.1). Classification (NCBI taxonomy): domain Eukaryota; kingdom Metazoa; phylum Chordata; class Amphibia; order Caudata; family Salamandridae; genus Calotriton; species Calotriton arnoldi. The sequence goes on along the minus strand of CAWUFW010005833.1, from coordinate 603,470 downwards.
AGCACACACCACTAGCCACCAGAAACAGAATGTGGAACAGAATTGTAGACCAGGTCAATGCAGTCGGGACCGTACCCAGAAACAGAGGAGAGATAAACAAACGGTGGAACGACATCAAAAGCCTGGTCAAGAAGAAGGAGAGCAAAGACCGAGAGCTGGCTGCCACGACTGGCGGAGGGAATCCCGCGCATTACAAGACCTTCAAAGCGTGGGAGGAGAAGGTGCGAGTCATCATCCATCCGGAGATCCTCACCGGATTACCAGGGGGAGTGGAGGCTGGTAAGTACAAACAAATGTATACCAGCACACCGCTATGTACTCACATGCACTACCACCATGCCATAGCTCCGAGGGACAAACACCCCCATGTCCAGTACACAATACACAACACATCACTCACACATGCAACAGGCACCACCACACACACAGCCCAAACATATCAACTAACAAAACCATGGGGGCATGTGTACACCCAGCCAGCCACGTAACTACCAACAGGTCCCCTAGCACTCCAGAAGCGCCACAACGAGCACCCCCACACCCATGTGGCAGCCGTAGCTGCACCAACCGACAAGTAACAGGTAAGTAGCCGCAACACAAAGGCAGTGGGTGGGAGGGGGACAGCTGAAGTACAACACCCACCAGGCCCCTAGTCCTACAGCACAGCAAGGCGGAGCACCCCCACACCCATGTGGCAGCCGTAGCTGCACCAACCGACAAGTAACAGGTAAGTAGCAGCAACACAAAGCGCAGTGGGTGGGAGGGGGGACAGCTGAAGTACAACACACACCAGGCCCCTAGTCCCACAGCACAGCAAGGAGGAGCACAGCCCACACCCACGTAGCAGCCACTGCAGTGCACACCGGCAGCCGACAGGTAGACATCCCGCCCCAGGACAAACGGTGTCAGTGGGTGTCCAGCCATCACCACGACCCATAACACCGCCCCCACCCCCACAGACCTGCAACATGGAGCACCCCCCGCCCATAACCATGTTGCATCCAGTCCAGTGCACACTCAAATACAACCTGCAGGTGGGAAACTGGACAGGGCGGGGTGACTGGAGGCATGAGGACTGAATTACGACTAACACATGGGACATGTCAAGTAGCAGAGGAACACGCAGCACTGCTCCCTGCCACAACCATGTGAACAATGTGCACACGGACATGAACCACAGAGTCACACCCCACATGACCCATCACAGACACAGCAACACCCAAGGAGCCACGTCTGCACGCACAAGTCACACTGATTACAGAACCACACGGCAGGCACAGTGCAACCCATCACACACAACTACAACACCATCGAAGTCCTGTCCATGTATCCCCTACTGCCTGTCAACCACACATCCCACAACTACGCCCATGTGAGACATACCACACCAGACGCAACAGCGTGGAACAACATAAATGCACACGAACACCACTGGACCCATCAAACACACAGACACACAATGCACATACAACATACCATCCATCTCATCCGTCAGCCCCAGTCACATGAAAGGTATGTCATCCGAACCGCTGGTCCACATACAGTAGTCACGCAAAGAAACATGCCCATGATAAATCATGTGCCAGAAGTGAATGAAGCGCACGTCACACTGTGAGCAACTACACACATAACATGGGCCACACACCCCCGAGCACTGCAGTGATGCACATGGCACAGGGCAGCACGCACACCAAGGAATTGGACCATCTGCAATACGTCGTGTGGCACACAACCATCACTCACTCATAACAATGCGTCCAATTACATGGCCAGAAATCACAACAGACAGCAAATATGCAGGGTATGTCAGACATACACACACCTCAGACCATGCACTGTCATGTTGCCACAACACATGTCACGTTCTGCACCCATGGCACACAGTATGTACCCCAAAAGCATAGTTCATCTCAAATGCGTTTCAGGGGGCTGACCCCCATTATGCCATCTGCGTTTCTAAGCGTTACATTTGAACCCCAAGAGCATAGTACAAACCAACCTCCACGATGGGTCTGGAGTCCGCATACACCAGAGCCACAAAAAGCAGGAGCACAGCAACACACCCATCGGCATTGCCAATCCGTCCCATGCCACATGTCCACAGCACACAGTCCCATTGGCATGCCCACACAACAACAAATAGCACAGCCACACACACGGCTCCGGGAAACCTGTGCACGACTGTGCACGAACTGTGGATGTCAGACAACCTATACATACTTTGTCATGTGCAACACAATAACATATCTCATTCCCCCCACAGGTGACGAACTGCTGGATGCTGGAGATGGAGACAGCAGCCAGCACAGCCAGCCTGCAAGCCCCCAACAAGGACTCACGGATGTGGAGGATCTGTCCTCCGATTCGGACACGGACCACCCAGCAGGCCCATCTGGTGTGGCAGGGCCCAACCGCACCCCAGGCACCCTCCCACCCACCAACCCATCATCCAGGGCTGATGACCACTCACAGCCCCCTGCTGCCACTGTCGTAGCGGCCACTACCACTGTTGTGGCGGCCACCCCCACGGTCGTTGCGGCCACTCCCACTGCCGCAACCACCACCACGTCATCACTGGCCCCAGCCCCAGCGCAAGTGGTGGTCCGGCCGACTGGGTCCACCCTGGGAGCCACAGCGAGGACCATGGTGAGCAATGTGGCTAGTGGGCAGGTCGGTGGCAGCAGTACTGGTAGGAGGAGCAGGGCCAGGCCAACGCCAACTGTGCCTGGGAGCCAAGCCCTGCCGCCAATCGACAGAGTCCTTGGGGCCTATGAGGAGGCCCAAGGCGAATGGGCCAGGTCGGCAAGCGACACGCGGGAGGTCCTTGCGGTGTTGAGGTCCATGGACGCCCACATGGCCCAAATCGCGGACCTCATGGGCCAGCTGGTGGTGGGGGGAGGGCACAAGCAAGGCCAGCAACACCACCTCCGCCACCACCTGCTGTGGCGCAGGTTCGTGCAGCATCGCGTTCCCCTGCGTCCACAGCGAGTGAGCACTCCTCAACCACCACCAGCGGAACATCAACACCCCCCTCCCAAACGTGGAAGGGGCCGTCCGAAGTGGAAACAGGTGTCCAGAGAGGACTTCGCCCGCACCAAACGCCAGTGAGTCAGCCAGCCACCTTGACCACCTACTGCATTGACTTGGAATACGATCCTAGCCCACACTGCCATGTGAATGGCATGTGTCTGTTGGACTGTGGACATAGAACTCCATGGGTACACCTTGACCATCACGCAGCCATGACCGTCAACTCATTGTCACAGCATGCACCACATTTGTCATCACCTTGCACACAATCACATGTCACCGCTGTTAATAAATACACCTTGATCACAATCGGCTTAATGTGTCCTGGGTTTATTCCACGATGTGCAATCGCCACCATGAGCAGAATAGCATCTGCTGTGTGGCATGTCGATGGGACAGGAGAGGCTGCAGGGACCTAGGGGTGAAAAACAGAACAAGAGTACATTCAATGAGTGTGTCACACACTCATCACACAGTACTTGTCACCAACTACAAGCAATGCACACACATCTCTGAGAGCAACAGGGCACAATGCTACAGCCACTGACAGTGGCATACCAACCTGGACATGGACCATTGACACACAGCACTCAGTGAACAAAAGGCCCCAGTAACAGAGCACACATACACCTGCACAACTACAGCCACATCAGCCGTCGTACATGGTCACTCACCGTCAAGTGAAGTAGCGGGCGATGAGCTGCTGACGCACATTCACAGCTTCATCCTCTCCACTGTCCTCTTCACTGGAGCTGTCCTGGTGTGCAGGCTGGGGCCCTGGTTGATCTCCGTCATCCACAATTAGGGGGATCTGCTTTCGAATGGCCAGATTGTGCAGCATGCAGCAAGCCACCACTATCTGGCACACCTTCTGTGGGGAGTACGCCAGCGCCCCTCGGTGCGGTCCAGGCATCTGAACCTGGACTTGAGGAGGCCAAAGGTACGCTCGACCACACGTCTGGTCCTCCCATGTGCCTCATTGTAGCGGTCATCTGCTGGGGTCCGAGGATTTCGTAATGGACTGAGCAGCCAGGGCCCATTCAGGTAAGCCGAGTCACCTGGGCGTGGGGGACACAGAGAACCGTTGCAATTCAAACAGGACAGTAGACAGCATCCTTAAGCCAGCACGCTACACAACTCCACATACTCACCGACAATCCAGCCACGGTCCTGTTGCAGATTGGTCATCAGTCGTGGTAATATGCTGTTTCGCATGATGTGCGCGTCATGGGCCGAGCCTGGGAACTTTGCACACACGTGGGAGATGACCATGTCCGCAAGGCACACCACTTGCACATTCAGGGAGTGCGTGTGCTTCCGGTTGCGGAAGAGCTGCTCAGTGGCCTGTGGTGGGACAAGGCCAACATGGGTGCAGTCAATGGCACCAACGACGTGTGGGATCCGTCCAAGGGCATAGAATGCACCCTTCACTGCCGCCAACTCACGTGCCCTGGGGAATCGGATGTACCTGTTCCTGTACAGCATCATGGCTGCCAGTACATCCCTCAGCACCATGCTGAACATGGGCTGGGACATCCCACCTCCACTGCCCACTGTGTGCTGGAATGACCCAGTGGCGAAAAAATGCAGTGCAGCCATCACCTTAGCCGTGGGGGTGAATGCTGTCGGATACACCCTGCGAGGACGGAGGTGGGGTTCCAACATGGCACATAGTCGATGCAGGGTTGGTCGATCCAGACGAAATTTCCGGATGACCTCAGAATCCTCCATGTCCGCCAACAATTGGTAAGGGCGGTAAATGTTTGGTCTCCGCCTAGGAAAGATGGAAGTGGACACATGTCAAAGCAACACGCCACATGGCATTTTCACATACACATAACTGATATGACAGAGCAAGAACATGAGTCACAGAACAGCTGTCATGCAGGGACAGCACAGCCACAATACACTTACACAGGTCTCCCACCAATAGCAATGGGCAGTGACACAAACCATTGCTATGTGCATGCACATGGGGATCCAGGCCTCAATGACCTGTGAGGCGTGCTGATGGGGACTGACTGCATATCCGGCAAGCGGCAACACCACGGCAACATGACTGGCTGCTGTGCATCACACTGCTTCCGAGGCTGGATGAGTATGGCACACACCAACGACGATGTGGGCACAGGCTGAGCGGCCAAGACAAGTGGGACCTGTGGCACGAGGGGATATGAGACAGTCATTGGTGTCACCACTGCACCCTATGTGCAGCACTGTACGGATCACACCTCCAGAAGCATTGTCAGGTGTACACATTGACAGCCCCATGCCAACACGGCTGTGTGCTTGCAAATACACATCACATGTGACACGTAACCTTGCACGTGCCAAGTGGCAGATGTACATAGTGAGAGATGACATGCGTGTGCATATGCGTATACCATGCACCCATGCCAATGTGCAGATGATGACATGCTAACAGACATGTGGGGGCCGGCCACTGGCCGTCCCTGCCTATGCACACGGCATGTTGTGGCCCCGTCCATTGTGCACCTGCACCCACACGCACATCATGGCCACACCTGCAGATGCAGTGCGCACATCATACTGTGTGGTGCACATGGCATCAGCGGACTGTCACCAACATGGGCCAGGCCATTACGGCCAACTCCGATGACCCTCGCGGTTGCACCCTGCGTGTTCCACTATGGAGGTAGGCGTCCCGGGCCAGCTGGGTGCAGGCCAACGTCTGCAATTGCCAATGCAGGTCTCAGTGCACTTGTTGCTCGTGTGAATGTCAGGCTGGGCCATGCTGCCCCTCTCAGTCCCAGCAAGCCTGGCCTGCACATTGACTGCACAATGCCAGTAGGTGACAGCACCGACTGCCTAGTGGGTTGCATGTGTCTCCTTTTCAGGACCCACCAGATGGGCGCTAACTCAGTACTGACTATTGGACACACCATGTCTCGTGATAGGGATGTGTGTGTGGGATGGTGGCACTGAATGTGACCTCCTTTGCGTGGTGGGCCATGCACAGGGCGAGTACGTCGATTATTGCGCAGTGTTGGTCACAGTGGGTGCACCCACACAGATGTGTTGCCCTATGTTCATTTTCTATGTCTGTATGATGATGGACTGTAGGTGTGGGCAGACTACACATTGGTCGATGTGCTGTCAATTTGAATGTGCCTTCACACCAGGCACAGCTGCCCCTGCACATGTGACCCCTGCTGCACTCGCTGCTGGGTCTGTGGAGCTGATGCACCATCTGTGCGTGGGGCGGACAGCTCTCCTCACTTCCGTCATTGCGCATGTCATCACTTTGCCGCAGGTGACATGGATCATGGAGGGCCCACATGTACGCGTGGGTGGCCTCAACAAGTGTGTCCAATGGTTGTCACCCCCAGTCAGTGCTTCGAATATGAATGATGTTGTGCTGGTGCTAATTTCAATGTGGTGGGTGGGCGGGGCTAGGTGCGGGCTTATATGCAGGACATGGGAGGGTGATCGGATTAGCGACTAGTTGCAATACACACGGGGCACGTCTTTTCCTGTCCACATCAGGGTCATTCCTTGAACTCACTGACAGTAATACAGTCGTCTTTGTCCCTGTCCTCATGGCCTCCCCTCGCTCCCCCCAATATGCATTTGCACCTGTGGGGCTAGCGCATGCAGATGCAGCCCCAGGCTCGCCCCGGAGAGGCCAAGGAGTGTATGTGTGGGTCCAGTTGAACGAGTGGTCTGTCTCACGGCATGATGTGTGGCGGGACGCCGTCCACCTGCGTGGTGCCCCGACTCGAGACCCGGGCAACATAGACAATGCATAGCAGTCTCCGCAGTCCGGATACACCACCTGCGACACACAGAGGCTGTAGCTGCCCTAGCGGCCCATGCCGCGTCCATCTGGGGCTGATGGACCCACACATTCACTCTTTTGCCTCACTGGGGCGGGCTCGGAGGTGCTTGCGCACGCGCTGGCTTCTCTGTTGCAACGGCATGTGACGTGTGTGGAGATGTAGGCAATGGGTGGGATGGTGCGAGCCACCTTCCGTGACGTCACTCCTGCTCGTGATGTGTGCGTCCCCCAATACTTCCATATGACTTGAGCCATGCTACACATTGAGGATGTTTTGCCTGCGTGATGTGTCCCGGAGGAGCGCGCCGAGTCCTCTCCCCCACCATGCTCCACTGCCATCCCGTGCCCTGGATTGCCTGTGCAGGTTGACAATGTTGGGGATACACCTGGTCGGCAGGGGCTGTGTGTGCCTTGTCAAGGGCCTGGCGGGCGCACAACAGGATCCAGCTTGTCCACAGAGGGTGGGCTGACGTGTACGCCTGATACCGCATTGTTCGTGTGCCCGGCTGCTGTGCACACACGTGTTCACATCCCCCCGGACGGGTGGCCTTTAACATTGCCCAGGGAAGCGGTAATGTGCAGTTCCGGACCCCTCCCGACACAGCGTGTTTCAACTTTGCATGTGCTCATCTACCCGTCACACCCACCCACCTGAGCGAAGCGTCACTCCCGCTTCACACGACACATGTGTGTCTTCCACAGTTGTGCTACTCATTTGCGTTGACATCCAATGACAGTGGACTACATAGTCATGTCACGACTGCCGTGTACATCACACACTCTCATCATCTCACATTCGTACTTGTGAAAGGAATCAGCAGAGACAGTTTCTTTCTTCAAACCATGTATTGTGACTTATGTCCTCTGTGATGCAGTATAGTGGACACTACTGGCAGCGGTATGCATGTGGAGGATATACTGAGCATGATTACACATAGCTAAGGGTGTAGGGGTACATGTGATTAGCTGTTGCATGTGGGATGTGGGCTTCAGAGTTACATCTGCTTGGCCGTTGCTGTGCTAATGTTCATTTGCAAATAGCTGCGGTGCTGCGGACTTTGACACAGACGGTATACATTTAGCCTACCAGACCGCTTGGCATCATGGGCACAGTCCATCTCAGTTCCATGTGACAGGTGTGCTGCTGTTGTTACTCATGCACGCGTGCGTGTGAGTTGACATCAGGGCATGGGCTTACGTGCATGCAACGGCGTCCCACTTGTTGTTGCCATATGGTGGATACTGGACATGTCACAGTCACTGGGGTCGTGTTGTTGTTGTATGCACTTGTCGTCCATGCAAAGGTCCTGTTACGGGATTTCCGGGGAGGGGAGAAGGGGTGCAGCTCTCACATACTCCAGCCGGGCGATTCCTGTCCACTGTGCGGTGCATATGTCCATGGGCGCAGGATCCATGTCATGGCATAGTTGTACGTGCAGTTCTGTCCATGTGGGTGCGATACACATATCCCATGCCACTGCCTCCCCCGATACATGCAGAGTTCCTGGATGTGATGGGGAACAGAGTGCATGTCCCGGACACATCCGATGTCATGGCAGTGTCGTTGATGGTGTGGTATCAGTTGCAGGTCGTTTGGTATGGCTGTTGTGGTGGTTACTGGCCAGTCCGTGCGGAAGCTAAGCATGGGTACAGTGTCGGACATCATGGCTCAATTGGGGGATTGCGTCGGGGTCCTACGAATTGACAGGTTGACAGGTATGCGATGGCTTCCTGCAGGGCTTCCATTTCATTGGTGGTATACATGTTTGCCAGCCAATGTAGCGGATGGTGGCTGTCACGGTGTTGTTCGTAAGTTGTCCCTTGTAGGAGCATGATGGGGCATGCTGGGTGACATTCGATGTAGCTGTGATCCATGATCCGTCGTGTGGAGGCACAGTGGTCCCATTGCAGTGTGGGTCCGATGTTCGCCACATACGCCATGCCCCCATAGGCTGAACAGACCCTGTCGTGTGCGTCCAGAGGGTGGAATAGTGGTAGCAGGTCCGCCCTTGGACATGCCGGGTTGGAGAGGCACAACTCCACAGGATGGTGGAAGGGACACCTCCGACAGTAGAAGACGGGTATGACGCAGCTGAACAATGCGATGCGGTAAGTCAGTCGGTAACTTACGTTCAGCAGGGATAGGGGTTCGCATCCCATTAGCTGTATCAGGTTGTGTTTGTACAGCTTGACCTGTTTGGCGTAGTTGGGTAGGTGTGTTGTAGGTGCCATTTTGCTGCGGGGCGATGTGGTGGCGTGCTCCGGCTGTGTGTGCAGTCTGCAGTGTGCAAGCTCCGAGGTTGCTGTGAGGTCTGTGATGGTCGTAGGGGGCAGGACTTGTGTTCTGTTAGCTTGTGCGGAGGACACGGGCCCTCATCCCACGTGCTTCTCTGAATGTTCAAGGTCAGTGGTGTGTGACTCCTTCCAGATAACTTGCATGGGAACGGCATGGGGGAGTTTTATATTTTTTCTTTCCCGTTCGGTATGTTCTTAGGTGATATGCGCTATCTGCCCTGTGGTCGGTTTCCTCTGCATGCCTGTGTTGGTCTTTTTTTGGGACAATGGCTGTATTCTCCGGCTTGTTTAGTCGGGTTGTGGTTTCGGAGTTGGAATGGAAGGTCATTCAGTGCTGTCTGCTCTCCCGTGTGTGGGCGGCAGGCTGTGTTTCCGCTATGCGTTGGGCCTTGTGTGTGGGTGTCATTCTTGGGTCCACCTGTTGTCGGTCCCCGGGCTCTTTGGTGTTCCGTTTTGTATGTCTGGTTCATGGGTGCAGGGTGGTATGGGTGTTTCTGTGTGGTACTGGCGTACCTCTTCCCGACGGGGCCCATGTTCTACTGGGTGGTGTTGCCGCCGCTGTGTGCTTCGCCATGTTTGTCACACAGGGGTGTGTCCTGATGTTGCGTGACTTCACTGACATGTGGGCGTCGGTTGTGTGACGTTGGGTGTTGTCCGTGAATTGGGCGTTGGGGTCATGACTGTGGCAGGCCTGTCACGTGTCATGTGCGTTCTGGGTGTGGCTGGTGTGTGTGGTGCTTGGTTGTGTCCCTGTGTTGTTTGTGTGCGACGCATACATGGCGTTATGGTTGGGCGCTGAGTTGTGCGCATGTGTGGCTGCGTCATCGCCGCTGTGCTGCGGTGCCGTGACGGGGTCGTTAGTTCCTGGTCCCAGGTGGTGTGCCCATGATAGTTGCGAGATGTTGCACTTTGCCCTGTGTTACATTTGTGGGTGCAGTGGTGGATGTGTCTTGTCCACGCAGGGGTGTTGGGGGGTGCCATGTCCTCCTTTTCCGCACTTGCACTGTGTGCGCTGTTTGCGTGCCCTTGTTGTGTGTGTGCCTACCTGCGTCTCCGCGGTACGTTGCCTCCTTGGTGGTGCATCAGGTATAGCATGGGGAGGGCCTGCAGTGCTGGATTCATGCTCGGGGGTCGCCTCTTCGGTGTCTGTGCTCGGCGTTCGGGTTTCCGCCGCACTTTCACGTGCGGTGTCTCTTAGCCGTGGGAGCTGTTTGTTTGCGGCATCGTAATTTGTACGCCGGGCGGTACGTGATTTCGTCTGGCGGTGTGTCTCCATTGGGCTGCGCCGCTACGTGAGCGGGCGCACTTTGATGGCGGACGGCGTCGCTGGCTTGCCGGCGGTGTTTGGCTGCCTTTTCACATCGTAATTTGGCGGGCGTGTGGGCTGCGGCATGCGGGCGGTAACTGGTGGTTTTTGCATCTGCCAGCACGGCGGTGGTGCTTCCGCCCGCCATCCTAATGGGCCCCTATGTTTTTAATTATTGTTATTCTTTGTTAATTTATTGTTAATTAATTATTAATTGGTAATTAATTTATATTAATTGGTTAATTTATAATTATATTAATTATAATTAATGTATTATTAATTTTTATTTATTGTTAATTAATTTATTGTACATTAATTATTAATTGGTAATTAATTTTAATTCATTGATTAATTGGTAATTAAATTAATTATGTTATTTTTAATGTGTAGCGGGTTGTGGGTTTATAGGGGAATAGGGTGGGAAGTAATTTAAATATAATTAATTAGTTAATATGTGTATATTTATTGTTATTGATTATTAATTTATTGTTAATTAATTATTAATTGGTCATTAATTTTTATTAATTGGTTAATTAAAAATTATATTAATGGTAATTAATTTATTATTATTTTCTATTTATTGTTATTGGTCATTAATTTATTGTTAATTAATTATTAATTGGTAATTAATTTTTATTAATTGATTAATTGATAATTAAATTAATTGTGTTATTTTTTATGTGTAGCGCGTTGTGTGTTTATAGGGGAATAGGGTGGGAAGTAATTTAATGTTATTTAAGTATATATTAATTTAATTTAATAGGTATTTATTAATAATTATTTGGTTAAATAATTATTAATATGATATTTATTTAAAAAAAAAAAAATTTATAAGTATGTTAATTTAACCCCTACGCGATCCTACATTTTCCCTACTGTTGCACTCACTGGAGTGGGAATAGTAATTTTTACCCCTACGCTATCCAACACTTTCCCTACTGTTGCACTCACTGGAGTGGGAATAGTAATTTTTACCCCTACGCTATCCAACACTTTCCCTACTGTTGCCCTCACTGGAGTGGGAATAGTAATTTTAACCCCTACGCTATCCAACACTTTCCCTACTGTTGCACTCGCTGGAGTGGGAATAGTAATTTTTACTCCTACGCTATCCAACACTTTCCCTACTGTTACACTCACTGGAGTGGGAATAGTAATTTTAACCCCTACGCTATCCAACACTTTCCCTACTGTTGCACTCACTGGAGTGGGAATAGTAATTTTTACCCCTACGCTATCCAACACTTTCCCTACTGTTGCACTCACTGGAGTGGGAATAGTAATTTTTACCCCTCCGCTATCCAACACTTTCCCTACTGTTGCACTCACTGGAGTGGGAATAGTAATTTTTACCCCTCCGCTATCCAACACTTTCCCTACTGTTGCACTCACTGGAGTGGGAATAGTAATTTTTACCCCTACGCTGTCCAACACTTTCCCTACTGTTGCACTTACTGGAGTGGGAATAGTAATTTTTGCCCCTACGCTATCCAACACTTTCCCTACTGTTGCACTCACTGGAGTGGGAATAGTAATTTTAACCCCTACGCTATCCAACACTTTCCCTACTGTTGCACTCACTGGAGTGGGAATAGTAATTTTACCCCTACGCTATCCAACACTTTCCCTACTGTTGCACTCACTGGAGTGGGAATAGTAATTTTTACCCCTACGCTATCCAACACTTTCCCTACTGTAGCACTCACTGGAGTGGGAATAGTAATTTTTACCCCTACGCTATCCAACACTTTCCCTACTGTTGCACTCACTGGAGTGGGAATAGTAATTTTTACCCCTACGCTATCCAACACTTTCCATAATGTTGCACTCACTGGAGTGGGAATAGTAATTTTTACCCCTACGCTATCCAACACTTTCCCTACTGTTGCACTCACTGGAGTGGGAATAGTAATTTTTACCCCTACGCTATCCAACACTTTCCCTACTGTTGCACTCACTGGAGTGGGAATAGTATTTTTAACCCCTACGCTATCCAACACTTTCCCTACTGTTGCACTCACTGGAGTGGGAATAGTAATTTTTACCCCTACGCTATCCAACACTTTCCCTACTGTTGCACTCACTGGAGTGGGAATAGTAATTTTACCCCTACGCTATCCAACACTTTCCCTACTGTTGCACTCACTGGAGTGGGAATAGTAATTTTTACCCCTATGCTATCCAACACTTTCCCTACTGTAGCACTCACTGGAGTGGGAATAGTAATTTTTACCCCTACGCTATCCAACACTTTCCCTACTGTTGCACTCACTGGAGTGGGAATAGTAATTTTTACCCCTACGCTATCCAACACTTTCCCTACTGTTGCACTCACTGGAGTGGGAATAGTAATTTTTACCCCTACGCTATCCAACACTTTCCCTACTGTTGCACTCACTGGAGTGGGAATAGTAATTTTTACCCCTACGCTATCCAACACTTTCCCTACTGTTGCACTCACTGGAGTGGGAATAGTAATTTTATTTCCTCCGCTATCTAATATTTTGTATTTTTTTAGCTAATGTACTGTATAATTATTTTTAAAAAGATTTAAAATAAATAAAATTTTAAAATTTGTTACATATATTTATTTAATTTTTATTTATGTTATTGTTTTATGTGTATAGATGTATTTATAATTTATAAAAAATAAATTAAACAATTTATAAATTATTAAAATAAATATTAAAACATATTAAGTAAGTATATATATATTATATATTATATGTATATGGTTAATGTATTTTCAAATTATATATATTACTTATAATTTTTAAGCATTTTAAAATATTTTTAACTATGTTTCTTTTAATTATATGTATTATTTACTTTATTTTACAATATTTTTTTAACTTAAATTAAAAACGATATTTTTAACAACGATATTTTTGACATCGATATTTTGTTTTCGATATTTTTGTACTTACCTTAATGTAGATAGGATGTCGATATTCTTGTCTTCGATATTTTTGCTGCGATATTTTTGTAGGTCGATATTGTGACCTTCGATATTTAGTCAGTGATTCAGTCTTCTTTGGCCTCCCTTCCTCTTTTCAGACCAAAATAAGCTTTTACAACACGCTCTTTGCACTATATATGCTCAGTCCTACCCCTCTTGTATCTCCTCCTGTTAAACATTTACACACTCTTTTTCTCACTCATCCCACAGTATCTATTCTGTACTCTCATTTAATTATGTCTCGCAAAGATAGAGAGAAAACTAAGGTGGGGCCCATTACGATAACCGGCGTTAAAAAATCCGCCATCCACCATAGCCTGAAAAAACCACCCGCCTGCACCATGGGAATACCGACCGAGCAATTATGATGTCGCGAAGCAATCTCCGCCCACGGCGGAAAAAACACACAAAATTCCGCCCGTCCATACCAGAGTAGAAGATCATCCGTCTGCCACGGACGCAATCCCGTCCAAAAACCCAAATCCGCCCGCCCCTCCGACCGAGACAACGACCGTGAAATTATGATCTCCCAGACATGAGCGCGGTAAATCCACAGATTCCCCGCCCGCCACCGTCAACAACAGTGATGAATAACTGACACGGCGGAAGGCCTGGCGCCCACGTCCGTGCACGGAAATCATTGGCGGAACAAACAAACACACATGACATGGCCAACAAGTCCACACAGCAAACTACGCCAAAATACACAAACACAGAACACATCCCAAAGATACCTCCCCCCTGGCAAAACAAAAAAACTACAAATCCCAGGACACCAGACACAACACACCTGAAAACAATAGCCCATCATGACACACCCACATAGGTAAGTACAAAAGCAGCCCCTTCACAGACCACAATCCCTTACACCACTACAAAGCGAAGATGCCATCAGAGAACCCAGACAGCCCCAAAGGAAAGCAGCACACCACACGCACGCACACATCACACTCATCACCAACACCAACACCACCATCACCACTGAAACAACGGCACCACGAACACCCTGCACATCACACACCACACACCACACACCCACCACACCAGCACCACAAATACCAAACCACACACCATGGCAACACAAAGAATGCCTAAGTACACTGCCACTGAGTTGACGGTCATGGTCGACGAGATCATCAAGGTGCACCCACAAATCTATGGGAACCAGGTCCAACAGACACCAGCAGCCACCAGAAACAGAATGTGGAGCAGGATCGTAGACCAGGTGAATGCAGTTGGGAACGTGCCACGCAACAGGGGTGAAATCACAAAGAGGTGGCACGACCTGAAAAGCGTGGTCAGGAAGAAGGAGGCCAAGAATCGTGAGCTGGCTGACAGGACTGGCGGCGGGAATCCAGCGCTATTCAAGACCTTCAAGGCGTGGGAGGAGAAGGTGCGAGGCATTCTACATCCGGAGAGTCTCACCGGAATACCAGGGGGAGTGGAGGCTGGTAAGTACAAACAAATGTATACCAGCACAACGCTATGTACTGTCATGCACTACCAGAATGCCATAGCTCCGAGGGCCAAACACCCCAATGTCCAGTACACAATACACAAGACATCTCTCACACATGCAACAGACACTGCCACACACTCAGCCCAAAGGTACCAACAAACAAAACCATGGGGGCATGTGTACAGTCAGCCAGCACCACAACTCCCACCAGGTCCCCTTGTACCCCAGATGCGCCGGAAGGAGCACTCCCCACACCCACACACATGTGTCAGCCATAGCTGCACTAGCCAACAAGTAACAGGTAAGTAGCCTTACCACAAAGTCCGTGTATCGGAGGGAGGACTGCAGAAGTACAACCCCCGCCAGGCCCCTAGTCCTACAGCGCAGCAAGATGGAGCACTCCCCACACCCATGTGTCAGCCATTGCAGTGCACACCTTCACCCGACAGGTAGATATGTATCCCTACATGGAGGGGTGTCTGTGGGTGGTAAGCCATCACCACAACTCACAACACGGCCCCCACTCCCGCAGACCAGCAAGATGGAGCACCCCTCCCTCTCATAACCATGTGGTAGCCATTGCATTGCTCCCTCCAAACCAACAAGTAGGTAGACTACTGTACAGGGCGGGGTGTCTGTAGGCATGAGGACTGTACTACGACTAACATTTGGGACATGTCACATAGCAGAGGAACAGGTAGCACTGCTCCCTGTCATAACCATGTGACTAATGTGCACACGGACATGAATTACAGAGTCATAGCCCACATGAGCCATCTCAAATACAGTAACACGTAAGGAGTCACGTCTGCATGCACAAGTCTCACTGGAGTACTGACCCACATGGCGTGCACTGTGCCAGTCATCACACACATCAGCAACACCATCGAAGTCTTGTCCATGTAGACGTGTCTGCTTGTTCCGTTGACATTGTACAACATCACCCATGTAAGTCTATCTTGTCTCAATGTAACAGAGTGGGACCCCAGTAATGTCACATAAACCACTGGACCCATGAAACCACACAGCTACACAATGCACATTCAAAACCTCATCCATCTCATCTTTCAGCCCCAGTGTCATGTAAGGTGTATCATCTAAACAGTTGTCCCATATACAGTAGTTCTGCAAAGATCCCTGCCGATTACCAAACATGTGTCTGCAGTGTCTGAAGCGCACGTCACACTGTGATTTACAACATACCTAAAATAGTCAACACCCCAAGAGCACTGCATTGCCGCACATGGCTGAGGGTAGCACGCACACCAAGAAATTGTCCCATCTGCAATACGTTGTGTGGCACACAACCATTACTCACTCACCACAATGCTTGCAGTGTAATGTCCCCAAATGATAACAGTGAGCAGATATGCTGGGTATGTCAGACATACACACACCTTTGTCTCTGCAGTGTCGTGTGGCCAAAACACATGTCCCCTTCCGCACCCATATGTCACAGTATGTACCACAAAACCATATTTCAACCCAAAAGCTTACATGGGGCTGTACCCCATTCCCACCAAAGCCACAAAATGTAGGGGTACTGCAACACACACCGATTGGCATTCCAAATCCGTCCCATGCCATATGCACCCATCACATTATTCCATTGCCATGAACACGCACACACATTGTAGAGCCATACACATGCATCTGGGAAATCAGTGCACAACTGTGCACAAACTGTGAATGTCAGACATCGAACATAAACCTTGCAAGGTGCAACACAATAACCTTTCGTCTCTGCCCCACAGGTGACGAACAGCATGATGCTGGAGAGGGAGACAGCAGCCATCACAGCCAGTCCCCAAGCCCTCCACCCGGACTCACGGATGTGGAAGACCTGGACACCTCTTCGGACGAGGACTCCCGACCAGGCACATCTGGTGGGGCAGGGCGCAACCGCTCCCCAGGACCCCTCCCACCCACCAACCCATCTCCCAGGGCTGGTGACCAGACCCAGGCCCCTGCTGCCACGGTCATTGCGGCCACCACCACCGCCGCAACCACCACCACCAGCAGGGCCCCCCTGACCACTCACCCTGCGCAAGGGGTTGTACGTACGTCGACACCGACCCTGGGAGCGACAACGAGGCCCCGGGTGACCACTGTGGCGAGTGGGCAGGTCGGTGGCAGCAGTACAGGTGGGAGGAGCAGGGTCAGGCCAATGCCATCAGAGCCTGGGAGCCAAGCCCTGCCGCAAATCGCCATAGTCCTTGGGGCCTATGAAGAGGCCCAGGGACAATGGGCCCGGTCAGCTGCCGATATGCGGGAAGTCCTTGGGGTGTTGAGGTCCATGGACGCCCATATGGGCCAATTCGTGACCCGTATGGGCCAACTTGTCGACCTCATGGGCCAGCTAGTGGTGGCGGTGAGGGCACAATCAAGGCCAACCACACCACCTCCGCCACCACCTGCTGGGGCGCAGGGTCGTGCAACATCCAGTTCCCCTGCGTCCACAGCGAGTGGGCAATCCTCAGCCACCACCAGAAGCCCACAAACACAACCCCCCCTCCCAAACGTGGAAGGGGCCGTCCGAAGAGGAAACAGGTGTCCAGAGATGACTTCGCACGCTCCAAATGCCAGTGAGTCAGCCAGCCACGGTGGCCATCTACTGCAATCACTTGGACTACTATCCTACCCCACACCGCCATGTGAATGGCATGTGTCTGTCGGACTGTGGACCCAGAACAACATGGGGACACCTTGACCATCACGCGGACATGTCCGTCAACTCATTGTTCCAGCATGCACCACTTGTGTGATCACCTTGCCCACAATCACATGTCACCACTTTAAATAAATACACCTGGATCACATTCTGACTTATCTGCTCTGTGTTTAATCAAGGATGTGCAACCGTCACCATGATCAGAAATGCATCTGTAGTGTGGTATGTCGATAGGCCAGGAGAGGCTGTAGTGACCTAGGGGTGAAAAACAGAACAAGAGTCCATTGAATGTGTGTGTCACACACTCATCACACAGTACTTGTCATCAAGTTTAAGCAATGCACACACATCTCACAGAGCAACAGGGCACAATGCTACAGCCACTGTCAGTGGCATACTACCCTGGACATGGACCATTGCCACACAGCACTCAGTGAACAATAGGCCGCCGTGACAATGCACACATACACCTACACAACTACAGCAACATCAGCCGTCGTACATGGTCACTCACCGTCAAGTGAAGTAGCGTGCGATGAGCTGCCGACGCTCATTCACTGCTTCCTCCTCTCCACTGTCCTCGTCACTGGACACGGCTTGGTCTGCAGGCGGGGGCCCTGGCTGATCACCGTCATCCACTATCAGGGGGATCTGCCTGCGAATCGCGAGATTGTGCAGCATGCAGCATGCCACAACTATCTGGCACACCTTCTGTGGGGAGTATGCCAGTGCACCCCCGGTGCGGTCCAGGCATCTGAATCTGGACTTCAGAAGTCCAAAAGTCCGCTCCACCACACGTCTGGTCCTCCCATGTGCCTCATTGTATCTGACATCAGCTGGTGTCCTAGGATTACGTAGTGGGCTCAGCAGCCAAGCCCCGTTAGGATATGCAGAGTCACTTGGGTGTGAGACACACAGAGAATCGTTGCAATTCCAACAGGATACAAGACAGCATGTCACACCCAGCACGCTACACGAGTATGCATACTCACCAACAATCCATGCACGGTCCAGTTGAAGATTGGTCATCATTCGTGGGAGGATGCTGTGGCGCATGATGTGCGAGTCATGGGCGGATCCGGGAAACTTCGCACACACGTGTGTGATAATCATGTCCGCCAGGCACACCACTTGCACATTCAGGGAGTGGAAATGTTTCCGGTTGCTATAGATGTGCTCCATGGCCTGTGGTGCAACAAGGCCAACATGGGTGCAATCAATTGCACCAAAAACGTGGGGGATGCGTCCAAGGGCATAGAAAGTACCCTTCACTGCCGCCAAATCACAAGCCCTGGGCAATCGGATGTACCGGTTCCTGTACAGCATCATAGCTGACAGGACATCCCGTAGCACCATGCTGAACATGGGCTGGGACATCCCACCTCCACTGCCCACCTTAGCCATGGGGGTGAATGCTGTAGGATACACCCTGCGAGGACGAAGGTGGGGTTCCAACATTGCACATAGGTGATGCAGGGTGGGTCTGTCCAGACGGAATTTCCGTATAACCTCCACATCCTCCATGTCTGCCAGCAATTGGTAGGGGCGATGTATGTTTGGTCTCCTCCTAGGACAGATGGAAGTGGACACATGTCAATGCAACACACCACATGGCATTTTCACATACACAAAACTAAAATTACTGACAAAGCAATAGAATCACAGAACAGCTGACAAGTAGGGCCACACAGCTACAATACTCTTACACAGGTCCCCTTACCAATAGCAATGACCACTGACACAAACCATTGCTATGAGCATGCACATGGGGATTTAGGCCATAATAGCTTGAAAGGCATGATGATGATTTCAGACTGCATATGTGTGAAGCGGCAACACCACGGCAATATACCTAGCTGCTGTGCCTGACACAGCTTCCGATGCTGGGTGAGTATGGCACACACCAACAACACAATGTACACAGGCTGAGCGGCCCGAACAAGTGGGTGCTGTTGCACAACGGGATATGAGACAGTCAATGATGTCCCTAGTTCACCCAATGTACAGCACTGTACGTATCACACCTCCAATACACATTGACAGGTGTACACATTGACAACTCCATGACTACACAGCTGTGTGAATGCAGACACACATCACAAGTGACACATAACGTTGCACATGCCAAGTGGGAGATGTACATTGAGAAATATGGCATGTGTGTGCATATGCACATCCCATGCTACCATGCTATTGTGTACATGATGATGTGCCAACAGACATGTGGAGGCTGAGCACTGGCTGCCAATGCCTATGCACACAGCATGAAGTGGCCCTGTCTAGTGTGGACATGCTCCCACACACAAATCATGGCCACACATGCATATGCATGGCGCACATTAAACTGTGGATTCCACATGGCACCAGCGGACTGTACCCGCCATGGACCAGGCCCTTGAGGCCAACTCTAATGGCCCTCGCGGTTGCATCCTGCGTGTTCGACTATAGAGGTAAGCGTACCGGGACAGCTCGGAGCAGGCCATCGTGTGCATTTGAAGTAGGCAGACATGGTACACCAATTGCAGCAGCTTGGACCCACTGAAACAGCCCCAGGGGGCTATATGAGTGTGGGAGGGAGACCGGCATTGCCACAGCTTCCAGGGACTGCTGCCTGGCATCCCTCAACAACACCTGCTGCTGCTGCCACCTGTCCACCTTCATGTCGATGACTCTGAAGATATGTCCAGGTCCACTCACCAGCGAGGAGCTGGAGATCCTGGATTCCGAGCTCCACGCACACTGCCCAAGGCTATTTCTTGCAAAGGTTGTGTGTGTAAGACAACTACAGTGTGTGTGGGAGTGCATGTGGGGGACACACATGTCGTTGATCAGCAGCACTATGAGTCAGAGCCTGTGGGGTTTCAACATGCACTGCTTACCATGCTTACTACAGGTGGAAGGGGTATGTAGGTTCTCTTTCCCATGCATGTCCCTCCCGAGTGGTGGTACACGGCATTTTCATGTCAGACATCCAGTAACGCAGCCACTTGGCAATGCAGGACTCAGGGCAGTTATTGCTTGTGTGAATGGCTGGCTGGGTCCCTGCTGGCATTCTCAGTCTCAGCAGACCTGGGCTGCACATTGACCGCCCAATCCTAGAAGGAAACAACACTGACTGTACAGTGGGTTACATGTGTCTTTTGTTCACAACTCCCCGGAAATGCGCAAAATCAGCCCTGTCGATTGAACACCCCAGGCCTTGTGATAGGGATGTGTGTGAGAGATAGTGGCACTGAATGTGACCTCTATTGCGGGGTGAGCCATTCACAGTGCGAGTACGTTGAGGGCTGCGCAGTGTTGGACACAGTTAGTCCACCCACAAAGATGTGTTGCCTTGTGATCTATGTGTTGGTCTACCTGACAATGGACAGTAGATGTGGGCAGACTACACATTGCTCAATGTGCTGGCATCCTGCATGTGAATGGGATGGACAGGTACTGTGTACACACTCCCACCAGCATGCATTCACGTGTGGTGTACACATGCTGTTATGCCATGTCCGATTACTTCTTGGCTCTGTTACACATCTCTGAGTATGTTGGATGGGTCAGCATCAGGCCACTGTGATTGGTGGATGTGGGTGATGATGATCAGTGTATGAGTTATTTCCAACCCTCTTGTGTACCATCCCTGCAGTTGGAAGTCCTCCAGCCCTAGGCCTTGTGATGATCCATTGCATCCAAGTTGATGCCTCTGTGTATGTGTAACCGACAGTGCAGCCAATTCCACACAGGG
The DNA here is from genome assembly GCA_963921515.1 of Calotriton arnoldi. Lineage (NCBI taxonomy): Eukaryota > Metazoa > Chordata > Amphibia > Caudata > Salamandridae > Calotriton > Calotriton arnoldi. Next base: position 582,215 of record CAWUFW010005833.1, on the reverse strand, counting down.
TGTGACGTCATCTGCCGGATGAGCGACTACGTGGCGGAGACGAATCGGGGGATGCCCCCTCGTATTGTCAGGTTAGCACGGCGCTGCATTTCACCACTAATGGTCTGCATCTTGACAGTCACACAGCCTGTGCCGGATGCACGTTTGTAGGGGCATCAGCAACAAGCAAGTGTACAGTATTGTGGGATGGTGTCTTTTGCTGTGAGAGGCAGCATGTGTCCACAGCCTACCCATAATCTGGGTATTGTGATTTTGTTGTGTGATGCAGTGGGTTGTAAGTGTATTCTGTGCTGGGTGCATCTGACATGCATATGCGATTCCTGAGGGTCAAGATGTAATTTGAGCACTCTGCATTGTCAATGAATTCAGAGTCGTAGCCCTCAGGTACAACCTATAGTAGGCTGGATTGGCAATTCACATGTATGTTTGTGGCACTGTGCCTACTCTGATTTTGTTTGGACATATGTGTGCGATGTCTCACCTCATATTCCTGGTACTTACACATCCGGCACACTGTGCAACAGTAGTTGTGCTCGTGCGAACGACAGGTGGATGGCATGGGCTCATGACCATTGTGGACTGTCATGTTGCAGTCTGTGTGAGTGGTGTCCCATTCTGCTCCATGCAGGTATGTCCTTGGCCTAATTACGTAGTGGTCATCCTTGCCACCATCAGGACAGTGGGTGTGCACACAGCGATTTGTGGCTATGGTTGCAGGGTGACACAAGCCGGGTGTTGTGCTATGTGCACAACACATGTGCCACTTATTAGCGGCTTCATTTTCTGTACGCCAGTCATTACGTGTTGATTGTGGTGGCTGTATACAATTGCACAGGTATCGTGCAACATGTGGATTTGGGAATGTTCTGTGCTGCTTCCCTTGCACATGTCTGTTTAATTGATGCCAAATGAGTGAGGCCACCTCGCTCTCTCTCATGTGGCATCTCACGTGGGTGCTGAGGACAGGGTACGGTCAACAGTGGTGAGGCATCGGATGAGGCAGCTGCACAGGAGCTGAGTGAGACAGATGTGACCAGCGCCTCGGAGGGGTCAGACGTGTGCTGGATGAATCACAGGCCGAGACAGCAATTTCTGCGTCATCTGAGGACAGAGGTGATGCATTCATGTTTGCTAGCACAGGGGACGTGGACTCTGGCTCCTCTTCAGCCACGCGGAGGCCAATGCCCGCCCTCCCATCTACTTCCACTGGTGCAACACGTGCCGGCACAAGGATGAAGGATAGAGTGTCCTTCACACCAGGCACAGCTGCCCCTGCACATGTGACCCCTGCTGCCCTCAGTGCTGGGTCTGTTGAGCTTGTGCGGCATCTCTGCGTGGGGCAGACAGGTCTCCTCAATAACTTCATTGCCCATGACATCACCTTGCCGCAGGTGACATAGTTCATGGAGGGACTACATGTACGCGTGGGTGGGCTACACCAGACTGTCCAATGGTTGTCCTCCCCAGTCAAGGTGGGCCTTCAACTGGGCCAATCTCAGGCTGACATTCCTGTCCCTTTCTCCACCCCCCTGGAAAGTGGCACATCTGACAACAGCAGGGCACGAGTCCTAAATAAAGATGTGTTGGGACGCTGACGTCACGACAGGAAGTGACATCACGAATGGTGGCTTGCACCGTCAGACTCATTGCCTCCCCTCGCTCACCCCTTATATGCGATTGCATCAGAGGAGCCAGCGCGTGCACCAGCAGCTCCGATCTCGCCCCAGAGAGGCCAAAGAGTGAATGTGTGGCTCCATTTGCTCCAGTTATCGCGCTCGCGGTAAAATGAGTGGTGGGACGCCCTCCACCCGCGTGGTACCCCGACTCGGGCCCTGGACAACAGTGACAATGCATGACAGTCTCCGGAGTCCGGATACACCACATGCAACACACAGAAGCTGTAGCTGCCCTAGCGGGACAGGCCGCAAACACCATCCCAGACGAAAGGTAGACCCACCCCGGCGCGCATAGTCATTACATCCGCTGCCATTGACAAGGGACCCATAGAGTGAGATATGGGCCCCAGGGTGATGGGCCTCCGAGCCATCCCCCGCCAACGAGTGTCATGCAACTCACACATATCGCAAGGCCAATAGGACACTTTGCCTGCACAGTCCAGGGCTCGAGTCGGGGTACCACGCGGGTGGACGGCGTCCCCACACTTATTTTACTGTGAGCTCGATGACTGGAGCAAGTGGAGCCACACATTCACTCTTTGGCCTCTCTGGGGCGAGTTTGGAGCTGCTGCTCACGCGCTGGCTTCTCTGATGCAATCGCATCTAAGGGGTGAGCGAGGGGCGGCAATGAGTCTGATGGCGCAAGCCACATTTCGTGACGTCACTTCCTGTCGTGACGTCAGCGTCCCCCCACTTCTCATTTAGGACTTGTGCCCTGCTGCACACTGAGAATGTGTTGCCTGCGAGATGTGAACAGGAGAAGGGCGCCATGACCTCCCACCCACCAAGCTCCACTGCCATCCCGTGCCCTGGGTAGCCTGTGCAGGTGGACAATGTAGGGGATACACCTGGAGGACAGGGGATGTAAGTGCCTTGGCAAGGGCCGGGCAGATGCACAGCAGTATCCAGCATGTCCCCAGAGGGAGGGCTAACGCCTACACCTGATGCAGCATTGATCGTGTGCCTGCCTGTTGTGCCCACACGAGTTCACATTCATCCCCAGACAGGTAGGCTTTCCAAATACCCAACAAAGTGGAAATGTACCCCTCCGGGATCCTCCCCACACAGTCTGTTTCAACACTGCATGAGTGCACCTACCCGTGCCACCCACCCACCTGGGCCAAGCAGCCCTCCCGCTTCACATGCCACATGTGTGTCTTCCACAGTTGTGCTCCTCTCTCAGGGGCGGACCTCCAACTGTCCCGTAGCACACAGACAGCACCGAGTCGGACTGGCATCCTGTTTGAATGGTAGGCACCCTCACACAACTACCTGTGACACAGTGGTGGCTGTAATGGCTATTGTGACTGCCATGGCAGTGTTGCTGGCCATGGCAGGGTACACTCACACACAATGCATGCACAGCTTTTGGTATCACTACTCTGCACATCGGACTGGCCACTGTCCCTGGTGTTGAACAATATTGCCGCCTGTCTATGTAATCTGTGAATGGATGCTGTTGTTCCTGTAGTCGGTTGTGTCTGTGTAGTTGCTGATTGCAGTTGTTACTGTGTGTGCATAGTTAAGTGAGGCACATGCCTTGTATGGTACCTCAACAATTGCAATGTCTGGTCTCACATTCCAATGTGTTTTACACGTGGCTGGGACTTCACTTCTTTCAGACTCTGCTACTTGTGTGTGTGATTAAGAAGTATTTTAGTGACACGGATTGTCTGCATGTATTTGGTGGTATTTCTGGGAAGATGTATACGTGTCATGTTTGCTTGCAAGCAAAGCACAGGGTGTGAGTCTAGCCACAGGATGACAGGTAGCATGTGCAGAGTGTGCGGGTATGTGTGAGCTTACTTTCTGGGTGGCCAGCAGTGTAGGTGTATGTTAATCTTGTGATGAAAATTGAGCCTGGGCACATGGCTTACTTTCAAAGTGTGCATTTGGGAGGTGTAGGTGTGTGTGGTGTGAAGTGTGTGACTTTGGGGTAGTGTTGGTGTGTGTGTGTGCGCTCTCGCAATGTCGACTACACACATGTGTTACCCAGGGGCACTGTGGGTGTTTGTATCCGTGTTCAGGTCTGTGAATGTGAGCACATGTGTGTATTGTATGTTGCACAGTGTGCAGTGTGTGGGTGTGTCCTTGCAGTTCAGGATGGCTCCTACTTAATATGTTTTGGCCATTGTGGGTCTGCAGGGTGTGTGACTGTCAAGATTGTGCCTGGTTTAATTAAGCATGTATGTGAATTTCTGCAGTTCGTACTCACTGTGCGGACCTGCCCACCCACACTGATATCCTGTGTGTGTTTTGTCATGCATTGCTGTAGCATGCTTCTTACGTGGCTCCTACTTTTGCTTGATGAGTGTGATGTCCGACTGTGAAGGTAATTATGCACATATGTAGGACTGTGCTTTGAAGTGACCAGGCCGTCAGTGTTAATGTGATGATCTGTTGGGCCACGTCAGAGTCTGACACTCAAAGGCCCACGACCTGTAATATTTAACTAGGTCCACTGTGGCGGCAACTCATATGCATTGACATCCAATGTCACTGGACTACATGGTCATCTCACGACTCTCGTCTACTTCACACACTCTCATCCTCTCTCATTCGTACTTGTCTTCGAAAAATAATTCTACAGAGTCACATATTTGCTTCAAGGCATGTATTTGGACTTACTTCCTCTGTGATGCAGTATAGTGGACACTACTGGCAGAAAAATGCATGTGGAGGATATACTTAGCATGATTACACATACGAAAGGGGGTACAGGTAGATGTAATTAGTTGTTGACTGTGTAATGGAGGCTTCAGAGTTACAACTGCCTTGCCCTTGCTATGCTAAAGTACATTTGCTAATTACTGATGGGCTCGGGGCTTTGACACAGACAGTATTCATTTAGACTACCAGACAGCTTGGCATCATAGGGACAGTTCATCTCAGTTCCATGGTACCGGTTTAGTACAATAGTGACTCCGACACACCTGCGTCAGAGGTGACATCAGGGCATGAGCCTACCTGCATGCAGCAGCATCTCACCAGTTGTTGCGATGTGGTGGCTACTGAACATGACACTATAACTAGGGCCATGTTGTAGGGGGTTGCATTTGTTGTCCATGCAAAAGTCCTGGCACGGAAGTACAAACAAAGGTGAGGTGACAGTTCTCAGGTACTACAGCAGACAGATAAGTGTGCACTGACAGGTGCATGTGTCCAGGTGCGCAGGATACATATTATGGCATAGTTGTTCATGCTGTATTGGCCATGTGGTTACTGTACACAAGTCCCATACCTCTGCCTCCCCCTGTTCATGCAGAGACACGGGATATGGTGAGGAACAGAGTGCATGTCCCGAAAATGTCAGGTGTCATGGCAGTGGAGTTGATGGTAAGGTGTTAGTAGCAGATTATATGGTATAGTTCTTGTACAGCTAACTGCCCACTCCGTGCGAAAGCCAAGCATGGGTACGGTGTTGAACATCAATGTTCAATTGGGGGTATTGAGTCGGGGACCCATGAATTGACAAGTTGTCGTGTATGCGATACCTTCCAGCAGGGCATCCATCCCATTGATGGTAAACATGGATGTCATCCAATGAAGCGGATGGTGGGTAGCAACGTGTTCGTCGTAAGTTGTCCCTTGTATAATCCTGATGGGACATGTTGGATGACATTCGATGAAACTGTGATCCAGAAGACGTTGTGTGGAGGCACCCTGGTCCCATTGCAGTGTGTCCCCGATTGCTGCCACATACGCCATGCCCCCATACACTGAACAGATCCTGTCGTGGTCGTCCAGGGGTGCAAACAACTGTACCAAGTCCGACTTTGGACATGCCGGGTTGGAGAGACATAAATCCACAGGCCAGTAGAACGGACACCTCCGACAGTAGAAAACGGGGATGACGCAGCTGAACATTGCAATGCGGTAAGTTACTCGGTAACTTACATTCAGCATTGCCAGATTTGAACAGCCCACTATGTGTAGCAAGCTGTCACTGTACAGCTTGATCTGTCCGGCGTAGTTGAGGAGCACTGGTGCAACAGCCATATTGCTACAGGGTGATGTGATGGCATGCTCCGGCTGCCTGAGCAGTCAGCAGAGTGCAGCCTCCGACGATGCAGGGAATTCTGGAATGGATGTACGGCGGCAGGACTTGGGGTGTAGCTTGGGCGGAGGACACAGTCCCTCATCCCACATGCTTCTATGAATAGTCAAGGCCAGTGGTGTCTGACTCTTTCAAGATTACTTGCATTTGGCCCACATGGAGGAGTGGTATTATTGTATTTTGTGGTGTTATCTTTCTTTCATGTTGGGCGCTATCTGCCAGTGGACGTTTTACTCTGCATGGCTATGTTTGGCTTCTTGTTGGTACAATGGCTCCATTCTCCCGCATAATTTGTTGCAATGTTATTTCGGAGTAGGAATGGAAGGCCATTCAGTGCTATCTGCTCTCCCGTGTGTGGGCGGGACACTCCGTTGCCACTGTACATTGAGGCTTCTGTGTGGGTGTAGTGATTGGGCACACCTGTTCTCAGGCAGCAGGGTTTTTCTATTTTGTACATTGCATGAGTTGATATTGCGAGCAGGATGGTATAGGTATTTCTTTTTTTTTTTTAAGTTTGATTTATTAAAAGACAACAAACGAAACAAATATTCATAAAGATGAGCAATCTTCCTATTGAACAATAAAATGATTAGATAAAATTAGAAGACAATATAGGAATTAAATTTATACTATATATATAAGTACGAAAACAAATATACGTTGAAAGGAACTAAAAAGGGGGATGAGGAAGGGAGGGATAAGAGAAAATAGAAACATAAGTCATCAATATAAGACAATCAAAGATATTGTCTAAATATACATAGTGAATAACATTGTAAGCATATTATTAAGTGAAACAGTGAAAAGAAAGCTGTAACAAACTTTCATTAACTAAGAGATATCATTAAACATATGAGCATAAAAAGGCGGAACGGGCAAAATCAAGGTGGTTTCCGAACTTCGTCAGGTACATTTTTAAGAGCAGCAGAAGAGGAGGCAGAATGAGATAAATAAGTAGTTAAAGGAAGCCACATAAGATCTCTTTTAATAGCTAAGGATATGGGGGAGACATAATTAGTGTCTAATCTATGATGGAAACAGACAGCGTTCCACCATGCTCGAAAAGTGACTTTATCAGCTTGTTTCCAGTTGGAAGTTATTAAGTGGAAAGCAACAGCTATTAATAAATCTAAAAGTTTGAAACTTAGAGGTGATTGAGGCCATTGGGGAGACAGAGTACCCAAAAATATATTAATAAAGGAAAATGGGATTTGGACTTTAAAAATTACTAGAATTTGAGACCAAACTGATTTCCAAAACTGATAGATTGAGGGGCATTCAAATAACATATGTTTTAAATCTGCAGTGGGACAGGGACAGGACCAGCAAACAGAGGGTGAATCAGATGAAAAAGAAGCTAAGGACATAGGGGAGAATAATAATCTATGATAAATGAAAAAAAGGGTTTGTGTGGTGTTTGCAGCTCGAGAGGTTTTATGGAATTTAGACCAAATTTTATCCCAGGTAGTAATTGACCATTCTTGAGCAAAGTCTTTTTCCCAACTTTTTTCAGTTTTCGATTTAAGTCTTTCTGTGGAAAAAAGTAAAAGTTTGTAAATTTTTGACGCTGATGGAGAACCTTCTAGACTTGAAAGAAGAGGCTCAGATGATATAGGAGAGTTGGTAGAAGCAGGTAAGTTTTGGAGAAGATGACTGAGTGATAAATAGAGATTATTATATTGCGATCTGAAGGATGATGGTAGAGAAAATTTAGATTGAAGATCAGAAAAAGAAAAAGGCTTGTTGTCATCTATAAGTTGTGAGATCCAATATAAGCCTTTAGAGTGCCAAGATTTCCAGAATATAGAGCGGTTATGAATCCGCAAAGATTTATTATACCAAATAGGTTGATTATGGAAAGAGGTAGTGGAGGAATATGATGAGGATATCAGGGGTGATAAAAGTTTACGAGAATGAGAAATGACCGGGAAGTGCAGAGAGGTAACTTTGGCAGTGAAGGTCAAAATTTCTTGGAAGCCAAAAGGGGTAATAAGATCTTTTTCTAATTGTAACCAGAGGGGTGGATGTAGGGGAAGATCCTCAGAAATCCACTTAGCAGCTTGTTTTAGTGAGAATGCAGCATGATAGGTCTTAAAGTCGGGGAACTTGAGGCCGCCATTGGGTCTATCTTTCTTGAGAGATGATAATGCTATACGTGAAGATTTACCTTTCCATAAAAATTTTATCAAGATGGAATCAATTTTTTTGAAGTAATACTGAGGGATATGAATAGGAATCATCGATAACATATATAGTACTAGAGGTGAAAGCATCATTTTAATAGAGTCTAACCGACCCCACCAAGAGAGAAAGAGAGGGTGCCATTGATTAATATTATCATTTAATTTTTTAATAGTGTAGTCAAAATTTACTTTTAGTGTATTGGCTAATGAGGGTGTGAACCATAGACCGAGATATTTTATTTTAGTAGGCTGTCAGGAAAAACCAGATGAGTCAAAAAGATGTTTTTGGCACAAAAAATGTAAAGGTAAAATTTCGCATTTATCGGCGTTCAAACGATAACCTGAGAGTTTAGAAAAGAAGGAGACCTGTTGAAGAAAGGGATTAAGGGATGTTTCAGGATTAGAACAATACAGAAGAATGTCATCAGCATAAACTGATAGTTTAACTTGGTGAGAGTCAGATTGGAAGCCGGTGATTCGATCATCCTGTCTAATTTTAGTTAAAAAAGGTTCTAGGGCAATGACAAATAATAAAGGAGATAGGGGGCAACCTTGTCTCACTCCTCTGCGAAGCGAGAAGAAATCAGAAGAGTGACCGTTAGCAAATATGGAGGCACGAGGATCAGAATATAATAGAGAAATTAAAGTTATAAGTTTAGGAGGAAAACCAGCCCATCTCAAGGCTTGAAACATAAAAACCCAACCAATCCTGTCAAATGCTTTCTCAGCATCTAGGGAAATTGCTGCAATCCGATGGTCCAGAGAGGAGGCCTTGCTAAGGATATTGAAAAAGACTCGAGAATTATCAGAGGCAAGTCGTCCTTTGACAAAACCCGCTTGTTCAGGACCGATAAGATCCGGCAAGATAGGATCAATAGGTAGAGCCAAAATCTTCGCAAAAATGTTGTAATCAGTATTAACTAATGATATAGGACGATAATTTTTACAGAAAGAGTGATCTTTGTCATCCTTGGGTATTAAGCAGATCAATGCCTCCTGAAAGGTACCGCTAGAAGAGCCCATAACTCCAAAGGATTGAAAGAGACATAATAGTTTGGGTAAAAGAAAATCTGCAAAATGAGAATAGAATTCAATGGAAAAACCACCAGGTCCAGGCGCTTTCCTCGACGTAGTGCTGATACAGCCTGAGTTATATCTGCTAGGGAAATGTCAGTTCCTAAAGAATCAAAATCAATGTGATTAGATGTCGGGAGGGAATAGATCGAAAATAAGAAAGAAGATCAGAGTTGTCCGGCGTAGACTCAGGAGTGTAAAGATTTTTATAAAAGGAAACAAATTCATTTAAGATGTCCTTATCTTTATAAATAGAAGTACCTGCAGGACCTTGTAAGGATTCTATTTTAATTCTATCCTTCTTGATCTTTAAATAATTAGCTAAAAGTTTACCCATCTTGTTTTGGCCCCCATAGTAACGAGAACTACTTTTCAGGAGATAATTAGAAGCTGCATCAGTGGTTAATTTATTAAAAGTAATTTTAGCATCAAGAAGATTTTTCAGGTTAGATTCATTGTTAGAATGGTAGTATGTATATTCCAATTGTTTAATTTTGTTAAGGAATTGAGAAGATTGGATTTCAAAAGATTTCTTTTTTGTGACACAAAACTCAAAATAAAACCTCTGGCGGCTGCTTTAAAGGAATCCCATACCATTACAAAAGGGGATTCTGGAGTGTTATTTATAGTGAAAAATTTCAAGGCAAAGGATTTAAATTTTTGACAAAAATTAGGGTCGAGTAATAGGGAATTGTTAAAACGCCATCTACCAGGGTGAGGAGAAAAGGGGATCAGGTCAATGTCAACTAGAACAGGGGCGTGGTCAGATATTAGAATTGAGCCTATCTCTGAATGAATGGCATGTTGTGAAAGGGATTTACTTAGGAAAAGATAATCAATACGGGATTGTGAGTGGTGGGCCGCAGAATAAAAACTGTACTCCCTAAGGTCAGGATGACATAATCTCCAAATGTCAACTAATGCTTTACGTTTAATGGAGGAAACAAATTGGGCATGCATTTTAGAGGGTACAAACCTGACAGTAGAATGTCTGTCAAGAATGGGGTCTAGAATTTGATTACAGTCTCCACCAAGTATAACATATTCCTCGTCAAACGTAACTAATTTGTCTGATAGTTTAGACCAAAAAAGTTTATCAATCAAAGTAGGACCATATACATTGAAAATAACAATAGGAATCTTATCTATAAGCAACTTAACGATAACCCAACGACCCTCCGAATCTGTTTCTTGATGAACCACAGAGACATTCAGTTTTTTATGACATAGAATCAAAACACCATTTTTCTTACCTAGGGCAGGGGAATTAAATACATGGCCTACCCAGCATCTCTTTAACTTGGAAGCTTCAATGTCAGAAATATGAGATTCTTGAAGTAACGCAATGTCCGTTTTCAATTTTGCTAGGTGAGATAACACCTGTTGCCTTTTAATAGGATTATTCAATCCTTTAATATTCCAGGTAGTAACCCGAAACGTACCTTACTGATAAGAGTGTGAACAAACATTATGCTTACAAAAAAGCAATTAAATTAACTTTATAAACGTTGAGGAATGAAAGTGAAAGGGAGGAGAGTAATTCCAAGATGAAAGCAATTTTAGAAATATATAAAGTGTACAAAATGTATAGAATATGGAGTTTAAAGAAAAGAACAGAGAAAATGAGAAAGTTAAGTAGAAAAGAGAAGAGGGAAGAGAAAGATTGAGGATCAGAGCAGGTGGGAAGGGAAAAACAGAAAAGAAACAGAAAAAGACGAGAATAAAAAACAAGGGGACAGTACATGTCTTACAAAGACGACTGAACATCATACCTACAAAAAACAACACGGCTAGGGAGGAGACCATACCAGGAGAAGACAACGACAGTTGTGGAAATCCGTTGAATCAAGAAAGGACCACAATCAGGGATGTCAACGATACAGGAGGGTCAAGGAGGAGCGAAATTGTTGAAGAAACAAAACACCTGTGATTGAAAAAGTAAAACGAGAATTAATGAGAAAAAATATTATAAATTAGAAGATATAAGAAAAGTTGTGAAGAAATATAAGTGAAGAAAAAGAAGTAACAGTAGAACACCATGGAGGCATTACAGATACATAAACTGAATTAACAGTCACTTAATAAAATTGAGAACAAGTGAAAAGAAGAACGCCATCATAACATGAAACATATATAGCATTCAAGCAGGTCTTGAGGTGTCCATAGTATCAGCTCCATGAAGAGTAAGAAATTTCTGCAGAGCTGCAGGGTCTTCAAAAGTTGTAGTTCGCTCTTTGTATGTAACCTTGAAGATACATGGATGGAGAAGGCCATATTTGGCATTGAGTGAGCGTACTTGAGGACGGAGATCAAGAAATTTTTTCCGACGATCTGCTGTGATTTTAGCTACATCCTGAGAAAAGAAGAGACGATGACCCTCCCAAAAACCTGCTTCCTGGACTTAACCGCTGAAAGAACCTGAAGGAGATCAGTATACTGCAGAAAAAGCATGATCACACCGCGAGGTTTCGTTGAGGTTTTCGGGCCAAGTCTATGAGCTCTTTGAATATTAAGTGAAGTGGTGGCAGGTAAGTCCAAGAGCTTGGGTAAGAAGGATTGAAAAAAGGTGGTAGGGTTGGAACCCTCAATGTTCTCAGGAAGTCCGTAAAGTCGAAGGTTGTTTCTGCGATTTCTATTTTCCAAATATTCTGCTTGCTTTTTAAGAAGAGACACTTCAGATTCCAAAGATGACATACGCGAGCATGAGGATTCAAGAGATTCCGTTCGCTGTTCAACAATGAGCACTCGTGACTCCAAGGAAGACCATTTATCGTTTAAAAATTGCAAGGTTTTATTGGTTTCCTCTATGAAGGGTTTTAGAGCTCTGATCTCTTCAAGTATCACCTCCATGGCTGATGGAGAGGATTTTTCAGGAGAAGGTGGATCTTTTTGGGTCTCTTGGTGGAAATAGCAGGAAGCTTACTAGAGAACTGCGGTTTTGAAATAGCGCCTGAAGAAATATCAGGTTTCTGAGGGGAGAGGTCCTCCATTTCAGAGCCGTTAGGATTTGAATCAGAATCCGACAACGTAGACACCTTAGAAGCTTTAGGGGCGCAACCAGTTTAAGATTCCTCAACTTCCCCATAAAAGGTGTATTAATAATACAGTAAATAACTTTGAAGTAGTTATGAGCAAGTGAGGCAAGTCCAAAAATAGATATCAACGAGATAAAATAATACTAGTAACAGGATGCAGGTTGTATATTCTAAAGATATATACTCAGCGAAGTGTAATGTAAAGCCAATGAGTCACCAATGAGTCACCATGAAGTAATGAAAGACAGCTCATGCATAAGAGAAAACAAAGGCTGTTTTATAGTAAAGTACAAAGAGGAAAACATTTTAAAAAATTTCCAAAAGAGAAGAGTTCCAATATTCATGAGGGTAGAACCCAAGCTGTGACAGGCATGATGGCTTTTTTTTTAACTGAGAGAAGCCAATAAAGATAAAGTCTGTATTGAAGAAGATACATGTACTGAGATCTTTAATTGGAGATGAGAAAATGAGAATAAATGAGGCTGTAGTAACGATCAGGTCAAATATAGGGCAACAATCAGCTTTTAAGGACTCCAGACGCGTGCTTGTTTATGCGTCATGCAAGGAGTCTCCTCATCGCGGCAGGGACCAAGAAAAGAAAATGGCGGCCGCGTCCTTAGCGAAGCCGCCTCAGGACGCGCAATTGCAGCAGTGAAGCGTACGGGTTGAGAAAATGAGCGGAAAGGGGCTTAGCGTATGCCGCCTCCGTTCATACGGCTATTTCCTCACCCTGGGCTCCATTTGAAGGGCGAGAGTCGCGTTTGGTCCGTTGACAGGCGCCGTCTTCCCCGCAGAGTCAGGGATCCGCCGCCATCTTCTCCGGGCATAGCCACGCCCCCTCGGTATAGGTATTTCTTGATGAGACTGGCGTGCCTTTTGCGGACATTGTCGATATTCTGCGCTGTTATGTAGCAGCCGCCGTGTGCTTCTCCATGTTTTACACACAAGGGTGTGTCCTATTTTGCCATCACATTACTCCCCTGTTCGGGACACTTGTGTGACGTCAAGTTGACAACTGTGAGTTGTCGGTTGGGGACATGACTGATGCAGGAAGGCCACGTGACATGTGCCTTCAGGGTGGTGCTGGTGTGTGGGGTGTGTAGTTGTGACCCTGTGGTGTTTGTGTGCAGCCCATGCATGGCGCTGTCGTTGGGCCCTGTGTTGTGCGTATGTGTACCTGCGTCATCGCCGCTACGCTGTGGTGCCGTGACGGGGACGTCACTTCCTGGTCCCGGGTAGTGGGTGCCCAGGATGTTGCGAGTTGTGTTATTTTGACAGGTGGGACATGTGTGGATACAGTGGTGGATGTGTCCTGTCCACACAGGGGTGCCTGGGGGGGCCATGTACAGTTTTTCCGCCCTTGAACTGTGTGCAGTGTTTGCGTGCCCTTGTTGTGTGTCTGCCTACCTGCGTCGTCGTGGCGCGTTCACTCCTAGGTAGTGCATCAGGTAGAGCATGGGGATGGCCTGGAGTGCAGGGTTCATATCTGGGTGGGCCGCCTTTTCGGTCTCCGTACTGAACAGTCGGTTTTCTGCCTTGGTATCTCGTCCGGTGTCTCTTTGCCGGTGAGGCTGTTTGGTTATGGCATCGTAATTTGTACGCCGGGCGGTACGTCATTTCGTCGGACGGTGTGTCTCCATTGGCTCGCGCCGCTACGTAGACGGGCGCACTTTGATGGCGGGCGGCGTCGCAGGCTCACGAGCGGTGTTTGCCTGACTTTTCACATCCTAATTTGGCGGGCGTATGGGCCGTTGCTGACGGACGGTAACTGGCGGTTTATGCCTCCGACAGCACGCCGGTGGTGCTTCCGCCCGACATCGTAATGGGCCCTTAGATCTGGATTGGTCTATCCTATTATGGAATAGAATATGGACCAAAATAAGAAATCCTCTGGAGCGGCAAATACCATACAAACACTCTTTTTTTATTTATAATAGACCTCTCTTATCTCCTATGGTATTACATAAAATACACATTGATATTTGATACTTGTTGTACTTGTTCCTCCGCACATGCTGATTTAAAACACTTACTTTTTACCTGTCCTTATGTTTACAATTTTTGAAAAAATGTTTGGCCTCAGATTAACTTAATTTTTCGTTCCACAGTTCCTTTTTCCATTGCTAACATATTTTTAGGAAGTTCATCTAATGATTGGATTACTTGTTCATCTAATGTAAAGATTTTAGATTTACTACTAGCAGGTGCTTTTCAGCAGATTACCAAAAATTGGAAAGATTTAACTAAATTATCTTTTCAATCTTGGTGGTATTCAGTTTGTCATAATTATAGGCTAGACACAGCATATGTATACCCTGTTACTCTCGCTGTGAAATGTCTAACTTTATGGTCACCTGGGACAGCGTTCTTTGATGTTAGTGCAAAGCATTCTTTTGCCCGAACCCCTATTCAACGAGAAGTTTCTCAACCTCCATGACTTTCCTTTTATTGCTATCATAATTATTTAAATATGCTTAAAATTGCTGTTTTGCGCTGTATATGCATTGTATTGACTTTTTGACCACTTTACTCCAACCCTTCTCTCTTCAAACCATGTATAACCCATATTTATATCCAGTTATTCATTTTAATTCCTTAATCTTATTTGTATGACTGTTTACTATTGTACTATATTATATAATTATGCTTTAATTTCTCTTAATAAACTGATTTTTAACACAAAAAACAATATTATTGTATTTAATATTGTTTACTATAGTTGTAATAAATATAATTTTTATTAGTTTAATATATATTAGTTAGTACATTACTTTTAACTATTACTATTGTTAGTATGATTATTACATTTTTAAAATATAATTTGTAATTTAAAATGTGAAATTTTTTCAAATGTATTTAGTAATTTACAATGTAGTAGCAGGTTGTTGGCTTTGAAGGGTTATAGGATTAGAAGTGAATTAAATAAAAAATACTTTAATTTAATGTTAATTATTTTGTATTGTTTATTAAATAATTGATTATTAATTATTAATTATGTACATTGTTTAATTGTTTTTTTACTAATTTATTTATTTAAGTTTAATTTGTTAATTTCAATGTTATTGTAAGTTATAAATATGTTAGCAATTTATATTTTAGTAGTAGGTTGGCTTGGCAGTTCGGGCTGGACTGTTCCCATGAGGCACAGGGTCAGACTGATTTGCATATGGCCATGTCTGAACTGGGGTGGTGGAGTGAGCTAAAGAATGATGATGGATTAAACCCAGATCAGTTGACTGGGGGTGAGTGTTTGATTTGCTCTAACGCTCCGTCCATCATCCCCTTTGGTATCGCATTGTTTGCCCTAAGTTGGCAGGGTATGCCCAGACGTGGGTCCCTTGCTCACTTTGCCACTGGATTCAAGCTAGCCTGGCTGATGACGGCTGAATAGCCAGAAACCGGTCCCAGGATGCTTGTTTCCGGTCCAGGGAAGACATGGCTTGGCAGTTCGGGCTGGACTGTTCCCATGAGGCACAGGGTCAGACTGATTTGCATATGGCCATGTCTGAACTGGGGTGGTGGAGTGAGCTAAAGAATGATGATGGATTAAACCCAGATCAGTTGACTGGGGGTGAGTGTTTGATTTGCTCTAACGCTCCGTCCATCATCCCCTTTGGTATCGCATTGTTTGCCCTAAGTTGGCAGGGTATGCCCAGACGTGGGTCCCTTGCTCACTTTGCCACTGGATTCAAGCTAGCCTGGCTGATGACGGCTGAATAGCCAGAAACCGGTCCCAGGATGCTTGTTTCCGGTCCAGGGAATACATGGCTTGGCAGTTCGGGCTGGACTGTTCCCATGAGGCACAGGGTCAGACTGATTTGCATATGGCCATGTCTGAACTGGGGTGGTGGAGTGAGCTAAAGAATGATGATGGATTAAACCCAGATCAGTTGACTGGGGGTGAGTGTTTGATTTGCTCTAACGCTCCGTCCATCATCCCCTTTGGTATCGCATTGTTTGCCCTAAGTTGGCAGGGTATGCCCAGACGTGGGTCCCTTGCTCACTTTGCCACTGGATTCAAGCTAGCCTGGCTGATGACGGCTGAATAGCCAGAAACCGGTCCCAGGATGCTTGTTTCCGGTCCAGGGAAGACATGGCTTGGCAGTTCGGGCTGGACTGTTCCCATGAGGCACAGGGTCAGACTGATTTGCATATGGCCATGTCTGAACTGGGGTGGTGGAGTGAGCTAAAGAATGATGATGGATTAAACCCAGATCAGTTGACTGGGGGTGAGTGTTTGATTTGCTCTAACGCTCCGTCCATCATCCCCTTTGGTATCGCATTGTTTGCCCTAAGTTGGCAGGGTATGCCCAGACGTGGGTCCCTTGCTCACTTTGCCACTGGATTCAAGCTAGCCTGGCTGATGACGGCTGAATAGCCAGAAACCGGTCCCAGGATGCTTGTTTCCGGTCCAGGGAAGACATGGCTTGGCAGTTCGGGCTGGACTGTTCCCATGAGGCACAGGGTCAGACTGATTTGCATATGGCCATGTCTGAACTGGGGTGGTGGAGTGAGCTAAAGAATGATGATGGATTAAACCCAGATCAGTTGACTGGGGGTGAGTGTTTGATTTGCTCTAACGCTCCGTCCATCATCCCGTTTGGTATCGCATTGTTTGCCCTAAGTTGGCAGGGTATGCCCAGACGTGGGTCCCTTGCTCACTTTGCCACTGGATTCAAGCTAGCCTGGCTGATGACGGCTGAATAGCCAGAAACCGGTCCCAGGATGCTTGTTTCCGGTCCAGGGAAGACATGGCTTGGCAGTTCGGGCTGGACTGTTCCCATGAGGCACAGGGTCAGACTGATTTGCATATGGCCATGTCTGAACTGGGGTGGTGGAGTGAGCTAAAGAATGATGATGGATTAAACCCAGATCAGTTGACTGGGGGTGAGTGTTTGATTTGCTCTAACGCTCCGTCCATCATCCCCTTTGGTATCGCATTGTTTGCCCTAAGTTGGCAGGGTATGCCCAGACGTGGGTCCCTTGCTCACTTTGCCACTGGATTCAAGCTAGCCTGGCTGATGACGGCTGAATAGCCAGAAACTGGTCCCAGGATGCTTGTTTCCGGTCCAGGGAAGACATGGCTTGGCAGTTCGGGCTGGACTGTTCCCATGAGGCACAGGGTCAGACTGATTTGCATATGGCCATGTCTGAACTGGGGTGGTGGAGTGAGCTAAAGAATGATGATGGATTAAACCCAGATCAGTTGACTGGGGGTGAGTGTTTGATTTGCTCTAACGCTCCGTCCATCATCCTCTTTGGTATCGCATTGTTTGCCCTAAGTTGGCAGGGTATGCCCAGACGTGGGTCCCTTGCTCACTTTGCCACTGGATTCAAGCTAGCCTGGCTGTTGACGGCTGAATAGCCAGAAACCGGTCCCAGGATGCTTGTTTCCGGTCCAGGGAAGACATGGCTTGGCAGTTCGGGCTGGACTGTTCCCATGAGGCACAGGGTCAGACTGATTTGCATATGGCCATGTCTGAACTGGGGTGGTGGAGTGAGCTAAAGAATGATGATGGATTAAACCCAGATCAGTTGACTGGGGGTGAGTGTTTGATTTGCTCTAACGCTCTGTCCATCATCCCCTTTGGTATCGCATTGTTTGCCCTAAGTTGGCAGGGTATGCCCAGACGTGGGTTCCTTGCTCACTTTGCCACTGGATTCAAGCTAGCCTGGCTGATGACGGCTGAATAGCCAGAAACCGGTCCCAGGATGCTTGTTTCCGGTCCAGGGAAGACATGGCTTGGCAGTTCGGGCTGGACTGTTCCCATGAGGCACAGGGTCAGACTGATTTGCATATGGCCATGTCTGAACTGGGGTGGTGGAGTGAGCTAAAGAATGATGATGGATTAAACCCAGATCAGTTGACTGGGGGTGAGTGTTTGATTTGCTCTAACGATCCGTCCATCATCCCCTTTGGTATCGCATTGTTTTCCCTAAGTTGGCAGGGTATGCCCAGACGTGGGTCCCTTGCTCACTTTGCCACTGGATTCAAGCTAGCCTGGCTGATGACGGCTGAATAGCCAGAAACCGGTCCCAGGATGCTTGTTTCCGGTCCAGGGAAGACATGGCTTGGCAGTTCGGGCTGGACTGTTCCCATGAGGCACAGGGTCAGACTGATTTGCATATGGCCATGTCTGAACTGGGGTGGTGGAGTGAGCTAAAGAATGATGATGGATTAAACCCAGATCAGTTCACTGGGGGTGAGTGTTTGATTTGCTCTAACGCTCCGTCCATCATCCCCTTTGGTATCGCATTGTTTGCCCTAAGTTGGCAGGGTATGCCCAGACGTGGGTCCCTTGCTCACTTTGCCACTGGATTCAAGCTAGCCTGGCTGATGACGGCTGAATAGCCAGAAACCGGTCCTAGGATGCTTGTTTCCGGTCCAGGGAAGACATGGCTTGGCAGTTCGGGCTGGACTGTTCCCATGAGGCACAGGGTCAGACTGATTTGCATATGGCCATGTCTGAACTGGGGTGGTGGAGTGAGCTAAAGAATGATGATGGATTAAACCCAGATCAGTTGACTGGGGGTGAGTGTTTGATTTGCTCTAACGCTCCGTCCATCATCCCCTTTGGTATCGCATTGTTTGCCCTAAGTTGGCAGGGTATGCCCAGACGTGGGTCCCTTGCTCACTTTGCCACTGGATTCAAGCTAGCCTGGCTGATGATGGCTGAATAGCCAGAAACCGGTCCCAGGATGCTTGTTTCCAGTCCAGGGAAGACATGGCTTGGCAGTTCGGGCTGGACTGTTCCCATGAGGCACAGGGTCAGACTGATTTGCATATGGCCATGTCTGAACTGGGGTGGTGGAGTGAGCTAAAGAATGATGATGGATTAAACCCAGATCAGTTGACTGGGGTGAGTGTTTGATTTGCTCTAACGCTCCGTCCATCATCCCCTTTGGTATCGCATTGTTTGCCCTAAGTTGGCAGGGTATGCCCAGACGTGGGTCCCTTGCTCACTTTGCCACTGGATTCAAGCTAGCCTGGCTGATGACGGCTGAATAGCCAGAAACCGGTCCCAGGATGCTTGTTTCCGAGTCCAGGAAGACATGGCTTGGCAGTTCGGGCTGGACTGTTCCCTTGAGGCACAGGGTCAGACTGATTTGCATATGGCCATGTCTGAACTGGGGTGGTGGAGTGAGCTAAAGAATGATGATGGATTAAACCCAGATCAGTTGACTGGGGTGAGTGTTTGATTTGCTCTAACGCTCCGTCCATCATCCCCTTTAGTAGTAGGTTGTTGAGCCTGTAAAGGAACAGGGTGGGAAGTTAATTACATTATTATTAATTTAATGTATATGTTAATTAATTTTAATTAATATGTATTACAAACTAAGGGCCTCATAACGATGTTGGTCGGAAAGGCTCCAAACAGCATTCGGTTTGTCCGAATTTGATTTGGAACCCGCGTTTCCGACCGACTCGGAAACACATCTGACCGACCGATTACAATAGTCAGAAACCGTTCGTCATTCCAACTCGGTTCCGATCGGCATTCGGAGAAATCGAGTTGGTCGGAGCCGAATCGTACAGGTCTATGGACTGTGTTTCCAACCGACGCATTACGATGTCAGATTCGGACAGCCTTTCCAAATCGGTTTATCCGACACGGATCGGCTGTCGGAATCCCACATTGGGAGCCCATAGCGGGCCCACCTTCACCCGGAGACCTCCGATTGGGGCCCGTGGGGATACCCATGGGCCCCCTCTTTCCAACCATGCACAGTGTGGCAGGCACCAAGGGGTGGCAGGCACCAAGGGGTGCCCGCAACAGGGTGCAAGATTTTCCGTGATCACCCCTTTTTTCAATGGGAGCCTGTGTTGTCGGTCGGAACACAGGCTCCCACTGAAGTCAATGGGAGTCCGACTGAATGATGTTCGGAAACATCGTAATCGGTCGGTCGGACTCCCCGAATCCGATTTGGTTGGAAACCATTCCAACACCGAGTCGGTCGGAATGCTTTCCGACCAACATCGTCATGAGGCCCTGAATATTTAATTGATTTTTTAGTGTTTAATTATTTATCATTTTATGTATTTACATTTAATTTGTAAATTATAATGCATATTTTAATTTGTATGCTCTTGCTAGTAATTCATATTTTAGTAGTGGGTTGTTGGGTTGTAATTGGGGAATAGGGCAGGAAGTTATTTAAAATATACATTTTTATTAAATTGTTAATGTTAACTTTTTTTATTCATGATAAATTGTGGATATTTTGTAACTATTTGCTTAATATTTCAATTATGTGTTTTATTTGATACATATATTAAATTATTTTTACATGTTTTTCATATTAATATTTGTAAAATATATGTTTTCATTTTATTTGTTTAAGTCAAGCAATAGTTTCAATTAAAAAATGTTTTATTTTTGTGGGCATTTGTGTTTTTTGTGGTTTTAGGGAGAGAAGTGAATTTAATTGTAAATATTTTTTCATTATTTTGTAGTTTTTCGGTTTTGTTTTAAAAGATTATTCATGCATGTTTTATATAAAATATGATTTCAAAATGCATTACTATTGGGTATTTCAATGTTTTCTTAAAAAACAAAATTGAAAGTTGAAATGGTATATGTACACTTTCCATACCGTTGCTTAGACTGGAGGGGAATATTAACTTTGACCTGTCCGAAAGTCAGCACTTTCTCTACTAATGTATACACTGGAGTGGGAATAGTAAATTTAACACCTCCAAGCCCAACACTTTGCCTACTGTTGCACACACTGGAATAGGAATACTAAATATAACCTCGCCAATGTTCAACTGTTGCTTAGAGTGGCGTGGGAAGAGTAAATCTAACCCGTCCAACAGTTTCTCTAATGTAGGTTAGAATGTGGATTCATATTATTCTTACTTTTTGTGGTTTATTGTAATTTATTTTACAAATTATGTAACGTTTAAAAGTTCATATTATTTTTACAGAAATTGTTTAATAATTTTTTATCTTCATTATATGACTTTAATATTTTAATATATACACTTTTTTATTTGTTTATTGTTTGTTAATGTTAACACCACATACAGATAAAAATTGACAACTTATTCTTTATCATGGTTACAACCTTAGGCTTCGGAAATAGGAAGTGTTCTGTCCATGCAGGCATCATGACAAAGACTGAGTAAGCTGAAATGCATCTGACGTGGCTTTCATCTGCCATGAATGCCGATTTGTAACCAACAACAATAAAAGAATGTTAATCGCTACCCGGGGTGCCATTTCATTAGTGATTGACAGCGGAAAACTGTGCAATTCTACACGCCCGGGCCTTTCACAAGTACCCCAGCGGTTCGGCCTCACACTAACTGCACCCATCCAGCAAAGACTGTGTAAATATATATATACAAATATATAAAAATAAACAATGACAACTATTTATTTAACACTATATTATTTTAGCTAACTGTTTAAAATAAATAACTTTAAAGTTGATATTTATTAAAAAAAGAAAAACATTCTTACCTGTTTCTGGTAGATATTCTCTTCCACAATATTTATGACACAATATTTTGCTTGTCCGCATTATAAGTATAGGAGCACGATAATGTGGTAAACAATATTTCGACATGATATGTGTATCTCCCAATATTTTTGTCCACGATATTCTGTCATACAAATGTATACAAGGGCCTAACAGACAGTGACAAAGGCCCATGTTGCACAGAAGAGCCAGAACCAGGAACAACCTATAAACAGAGGGGTTGCCTCAAACAGATGCATATAATATGAAGACAAGGACCAACGCAAACACCCAGTATGGAACCCGGGTCAACCTAATACAAGAAATACACAACAGTTGGTACGATTTTCTCAAAGATCTGCCACACAATCGATACCTGATCCACTTAAGGTGTGCTAGTACAGCAATAAATTAAGTCTGAGGACCATAATCAAATGACAATGTGATATATATTTTTTACAGCATTATGACATCATGAAATAGTGACAACAGTGCAGACGGCGTGAGGTGCAAAACAAGGTGCTCAGTGCAAAACTAAATATTTGCATATATACGCCGAAAATACACAAAGGGGCCGATTCTGATGCGGGTTGGAAAAGCTTCCCGACCGAATCGGTTGGGAAATGGTGTCCGACCCACTCGGATCGGGAAAGTCCGACCGGCGGAGTAGGATGCATCCGGATGCTTCCAGATACGATTTGGTTGAACTCCCATTGACTTCAATGGGAACATTTGTTCCTAACCGCATCAGAATTGGGCCCTCGGTCGGGAAGACACGTTCCCGATCCGATTTGGAAGGAGCAAATGCCGTTAGGAGGCCTTCCTAACCGCATCAGAATCAGGCCCTCGGTCGGGAAGCTTTTCCAACCCGCATCAGAATCGACCCCAAAGTTTCCACAATTAGGGGTTGATTCCGATTCGGGCCGGAAAAAGCACCGACCGACTCGGAGCCGGAATTTATTCCGACCGACACGTACCTGTGGCGCCCGACACGCCAAGTACGATGCAAGGCGTGCAAAATCCGACCGACACGTACCGAACCCAAGCCGAACGACCGAGCCGCACGGAAAACAGCAATCCGGCCGGAAAACCACGCGAATCGAACCGACCGACACGCACCCGGAACAAATCCAACCGAAACGTACACGCGAACTCCAAACCGCTAAGTACGATGCAAGGCGCGAAAACCACGACCGAGTCGTACGGAGGACAAGCCGTACGACCGACACGCACACAAAACCGAGCCGAAGTAACAAAACACCGCGACCGACGCGTACGCAGCATAGAAAACTGCACAAACACAGCGTGAACGAAACGGAGAACACCGTACGAGACAAATGCAGGGTCCGACTCGGTCACAAGAACGTTTCCAACATGCACAGACAGTACAAAGGAAAAATTACACAAAAAAAGGCCAAACAAGCAATTACAAAGCCAATAAATACAGTGAGGGGTGGGGACAGAGAACAAAGACACACCCACAACTCCACCCATATAAAGGACACAAATCCCAACCATGATCCTTTGCAAATGCCATTCTACTGCCAGCACCCAACAGACAGCAACCACACACCCACAGCTCATCCCTCACACAAGCCACACACCATCAGCACACCAACAAATACCTACCTCACATACACCCAGCAAAACACACACTCACACACCCTCACCTGCACACCAACACACACATCACTCACCATCACCACCCATCACCATGCCCCCAAGAAGAATCACAAGTTCCTAGATTGTGAATTGGAAGTCATAGTAGACGAGATCCTCAGGGTAGAGCCACAGCTGTTTGGCACACTGGTCCAACAGACCCCCATCTCCCAGAAAACCAAGATGTGGGAGAGGATCATCAACAGGGTGAACGCACAATCACCATGTCTGCGCACAAAGACCGACATCCAGAACAGGTGGTATGACGTGCGCAGGAGGGTACGGGACCTGCTCAAGAAAGACTACCTCCTGAGCCAATACACTGGCAGTGGCCCTCCTGCCAAGCCAGTATACCTCAGGCCCTGGGAGGAGAAGGTGCGGGCCATCCTTCCGCCAGTGAGCGTATATGGACTAGAGAACATCCCAGAGCCTGGTGAGTACACAACAAATGTACACAATATTCTGCCACAATACACACACACATCACTGTCAAGGGAGAGTCAAACCATGCACTCATAGCAATTACACAGCAACCAGAACAGAATCATCCCAAAATGTGTATGTCACTCAGAGAAACACAACACATGCCATCTCAAAGTTACATTTAACCGTGTCATCACATGTACAAACACAACTACAACTACAGCTAGGCAGTGGCACAAATAGAACTAACAAACACATCCAGACATGTAGCCACCACTACAACACCAACACACAGTGAAGACCACTGAAAGAAAGGAATTCTGTGTATGCTGGGCAAGTCAGTGTAGCCAATAGCATCATGGGAGTCGTAGTCACACATATTGCCCCCCCCCACAACTGTCCCATCAACACCACCATGAACCATGCGCACATCACAGGGAGTGGAAAAGGACTCACAAGATGGCTGACACTGGCTACTGCTGTGGGGAGCACAAGGCCCTGCTGGCAACTGTGCAACAACCAACAGCAGGACACCACTGACTGACATCCTGAGAGACAACTGGCTGGGTGGGAAGGAGGACTTGCAGCACTGACCATAGTCACAAGCACCTCCCCTCACACCCCCCCTCAACACAAACTCCACAGAACCCACCTGGGAGAATGCAATGCCTCACATCCTAACTCAAGATCCCACAAAGAACCACCACCCTGGGTTATGTTGTGTGAAGCACAGGGACACTCTTGGGACTTTTAGCCAAACAACTGCCAGGACAACACTCCCAGCCATCCTGTCAGCACAGGCAGCCCACCCCACAGGGAAGCAGAGTCAAAAGGAAGGAAGCATGGGCATGCTGGGAAGGGGGTGGAGGCAATAGCATGATGGGAGTAGTAGTCACAGATATTGCTCAGCCTCACAACTGGCCCATCAACACCACCCTGAACCATGCTCACATCACAGGGAGTGGAGAAGGACACACAAGATGGCTGACACTGGCTACTGCTGTGGGGAGCACAAGGGCATGCTGGGAACTGCACACCAACCAACAGCAGGACACCACTGTCAGCCATCTTGCCATTGCCCTCACACCCACACACACTGAACTCCCCACAAAAGCAAGTAAGTATGGGAATGCCGGGAAGTGGGGTGGAGGCAATAGCATGATGGGAGTCACAGTCACAGACATAGCTCACCCCCACAACTGTCCCATCAACACCACCCTGAACCATGCTCACATCACAGGGAGTGGAGAAGGACTCACAAGATGGCTGACACTGGCTACTGCTGTGGGAGCACAAGGCCCTGCTGGCAACTGTGCACCAACAAACAGCAGGACACCACTGACTGACATCCTGAGAGACAACTTCCACTCCCTGCAATGGAAGCACAGTTCCATGGTGGGATATCTGGCTGGCTGGGTGGGAAGGAGGACTTGCAGCACTGACCATAGTCACAAGCACCTCCCCTCACACCCCCTCAACACAAACTCCACAGAACCCACCTGGGAGAATGCAATGCCTCACATCCTAACTCAAGATCCCACAAAGAACCACCACCCTGGGTTATGTTGTGTGAAGCACAGGGACACTCTTGGGACTTTTAGCCAAACAACTGCCAGGACAACACTCCCAGCCATCCTGTCAGCACAGGCAGCCCACCCCACAGGGAAGCAGAGTCAAAAGGAAGGAAGCATGGGCATGCTGGGAAGGGGGTGGAGGCAATAGCATGATGGGAGTAGTAGTCACAGATATTGCTCAGCCTCACAACTGGCCCATCAACACCACCCTGAACCATGCTCACATCACAGGGAGTGGAGAAGGACACACAAGATGGCTGACACTGGCTACTGCTGTGGGGAGCACAAGGGCATGCTGGGAACTGCACACCAACCAACAGCAGGACACCACTGTCAGCCATCTTGCCATTGCCCTCACACCCACACACACTGAACTCCCCACAAAAGCAAGTAAGTATGGGAATGCCGGGAAGTGGGGTGGAGGCAATAGCATGATGGGAGTCACAGTCACAGACATAGCTCACCCCCACAACTGTCCCATCAACACCACCCTGAACCATGCTCACATCACAGGGAGTGGAGAAGGACTCACAAGATGGCTGACACTGGCTACTGCTGTGGGGAGCACAAGGCCCTGCTGGCAACTGTGCACCAACAAACAGCAGGACACCACTGACTGACATCCTGAGAGACAACTTCCACTCCCTGCAATGGAAGCACAGTTCCATGGTGGGATATCTGGCTGGCTGGGTGGGAAGGAGGACTTGCAGCACTGACCATAGTCACAAGCACCTCCCCTCACACCCCCCTCAACACAAACTCCACAGAACCCACCTGGGAGAATGCAATGCCTCACATCCTAACTCAAGATCCCACAAAGAACCACCACCCTGGGTTATGTTGTGTGAAGCACAGGGACACTCTTGGGACTTTTAGCCAAACAACTGCCAGGACAACACTCCCAGCCATCCTGTCAGCACAGGCAGCCCACCCCACAGGGAAGCAGAGTCAAAAGGAAGGAAGCATGGGCATGCTGGGAAGGGGGTGGAGGCAATAGCATGATGGGAGTAGTAGTCACAGATATTGCTCAGCCTCACAACTGGCCCATCAACACCACCCTGAACCATGCTCACATCACAGGGAGTGGAGAAGGACACACAAGATGGCTGACACTGGCTACTGCTGTGGGGAGCACAAGGGCATGCTGGGAACTGCACACCAACCAACAGCAGGACACCACTGTCAGCCATCTTGCCATTGCCCTCACACCCACACACACTGAACTCCCCACAAAAGCAAGTAAGTATGGGAATGCCGGGAAGTGGGGTGGAGGCAATAGCATGATGGGAGTCACAGTCACAGACATAGCTCACCCCCACAACTGTCCCATCAACACCACCCTGAACCATGCTCACATCACAGGGAGTGGAGAAGGACTCACAAGATGGCTGACACTGGCTACTGCTGTGGGGAGCACAAGGCCCTGCTGGCAACTGTGCACCAACAAACAGCAGGACACCACTGACTGACATCCTGAGAGACAACTTCCACTCCCTGCAATGCAAGCACAGTCCATGGTGGGATAACTGACTGGCTGGGTGGGAAGGAGGGCCGGCTGTCAACCAAATACAACCAATGCAGACCATGTTCACACCCCAACAAATACATAGTAATGCCCAAATAATGCAGGACAATGTGCCACACCAATATCAACCCCTGACTGTGACGACTTAGGACAATGCAATGTACAGGCCCGCACCCAGAGGCACAGTCACAACTGTCAGGTGTGTCAACCATTGATGCCTGCAGAAACATAACATACATTGTGTGTGTCTCCCAAAAACAGGTGATGATGGGGACACAGCAGCAGACGCTGAGGAGTCCCAGTCCCAGGCTCAAGAGGATGCGGAGCTCACTGGTGTCGTACAGCCTCTGCCCTCCTCGGACGAAGAAGACCAACCTGGCACATCCGGTGCAAGTCTACATGCAGCACCAGCAGGACCACCAGCTGCAGCACCAGCAGGACCACCAGCTGCAGCACCAGCAGGACCACCAGCTGCACCCCCTGCACCCACCCCTCCAACGACTGTCACCACAAATACCATCCCCGCCGACATGGACAGAACAAGGAGCAACACCAGCACAGGGACCCTGGACCAACGTGGGGCCATGGACACCACCACCACCACCAACCCCCAAGGTGGACCAGGGTCATCTGTGCGTGCCACTGCACGCACTGCACATGTCGGCAGGGGTGGTGGGAGGGGTGGGAGACAGAAATCGCTGCTTGCAGAGGTTGCTGGTGTGCATGATGACCCACAACTGGTACGCATAGCTGATGCGTACCAGTCCAGCACCGGAGATCTCAGCCAGGTAGTGGGGCTCCTCAGAGACATGAAACAGCAGCAGGCTGCCCATCATGCCCGCTTGGACGCACACATGTCCCGCGTGGACTCACACATGTCCCGCGTGGAGTCCAAGTGGGACGCACTGCATGAGATGACGGCGGTGCACAGGGACATTTTACAATGCCTCCGCCAGATGAACAGCAACCAGTCCACACCTCCCTGTGTGCCAACAACATCTGGTGCTGAACAAACTGCAACTGCCACAGGGAGGGAGGATGACTCTGGCGGAGAGTCCCCTGCACCGCAGCAGCCTGTACTTGAGGGCCCCCCAAAGAAGAGGGGTCGTCCGAGGAGGGGCAAGTGAGAGGCCGATGGCCAAGCGCAACTCCCAGGAAGCCTGAACCTGTTCTGGATGTTCACCTTTGTGCACAGACTGTTCACCCTGTTGATGGCAACACAACTCCCACACATTGCATGGGGAGTACAAGTTGGACCAATGTCTCAGACAACTGTGGCCCCGATACCGGGGATTTTGTCTACCAGGACTTTCAATTCACCTAGGAACTTCTGATTGCAAGATATATGTACAGCACTACCCATCCTATGCACTATTCACACAAATGTATCACAATAAACACACTAATACACCATACTTGCCTCTGTTGTGATTCCAACGTGGGTGCTGTTATGGGGATGATGAACTGCAAAATTACACTGTGTATGCGAACTGCAACAGCAAGTACAACACAGGCATGTGAGTAAAGGCAACGTGACACATATTAGGGAGACACACCACC
The DNA here is from genome assembly GCA_963921515.1 of Calotriton arnoldi. Taxonomy (NCBI): domain Eukaryota; kingdom Metazoa; phylum Chordata; class Amphibia; order Caudata; family Salamandridae; genus Calotriton; species Calotriton arnoldi. The sequence goes on along the minus strand of CAWUFW010005833.1, from coordinate 553,984 downwards.
AGGGCTACACAACACATACACACCTAGGCCATCTGACTCATTGCCTACACTGATGTTGCCAGGGAAGACGGTGCAATGCACAGACACCACACCTATTCCCAGTTGTAGTCAAGTAGCCCACAGGTGCAGTGAGCAAATGGCAGTCAAATGTGTGACCACAGACAACGCACATCACAAAGTGAAGCACAGGTTTATTACACAGTTGCAACATGTCGTAACCACTACAGATGCAAGGTAATCCCACCTGGCAGCGGGCACACAGTCAACAACTGTAGAAGGAAGGAAGTCCATGGGTGTGGCGCACATCACCTGTAGGGACACAACAGCTACCACCCTGGAAGTACAATCACGTCGTCGGTGGACACAGTTGACCAAACGAATCTGAAAGTACCCTGTGAAGGACAGAAATGACACACAGTCAAAAGCAATGGAGAACAGGACAGAACAGCAAAACTCATGCACAATACATGTTACAAGATACCCACCCAGAACCAAGTTAGCATGTCAACACTGTTGGGGAGTACAGACCACCTGTAAGCACACATCGCTACACACATCCAGTCAAGTAGCCCATGGACACACTCCAACAGCACCAGAGCACCACCTACACATATCATGCCAACTCACATCATTGACATGACACCTCAGGATACTCACATTCAGCTAAAGAAGTTGGTGATTAGCTGTGTGCGGACATCACCCTCATCATCATCATCATCATCACTGGCATCGTGGTCCAGGCCAGGATCCTCCACAGGTGGCGGATGTTGGTCATTGTCATCCTGGATGAGAGGCAACTCCTTCCGTACTGCCAGGTTGTGGAGCATGCAGCAGACGATGATAATCTTGCACACTTTCGCAGGGGCATATGGGAGGGACCCTCCGGTCTTGTCCAGGCAGCGGAAGCGGCTCTTCAGGAGACCAAATGTCCGCTCAATCACTCTCCTGGTCCGACCATGTGCCTCATTGTAGCACATCTGGGCTGATGTCACAGGGTTCCTGAGGGGTGTCAGCAACCACGGCATGTTGGGGTATCCCGAGTCACCTACGTACAGACAAGTGCACATTAGCTGACTTGGAAAAGTGGGCGGAATACTACAGATCAGATCACACACAATGGCACAAAGTCAGTACACACCGACAAGCCAGGCACGCTGGTTCTGCATCTGTGCCATCATCCTGGGGATGCGACTACTCCTCATCACAAAGGCATCGTGTGCTGAACCAGGGAAACGGGCACACACGTGTGTGATGGTCATATCTGCAAGACACACCACCAGTGCATTGACCGAGTGGTAGTGCTTGCGGTTCCTGTAGGCCTGCTCCTGGGCCTGTGGTGGTACCAAAGCCACATGTGTCCCATCAATGGAGCCAATGACATGCGGCATCCTCCCCAGGGCATAGAAGTCACTCTTCACGTCAGTGAGTCGTTGCAGTCTAGGGAAATAGATGTACCGGTTCAGGAATAGCAACATTGCCGCCAAAACATCGCGGAGCACACGGCTCAACATGGTCTGTGACATCCCACCAGCAGTCGCCACAGTATGTTGGAAGGTACCGGTGGCAAAGAAGTGTAGGGCTGCCATCACCTTCACCTTGGGGGTCAGCGCTGTAGGATACGGCCGGCCAGGCTGCAAATGTGGGGCCAACTGCACTGCCAAATCCTCAATCAGCTGCCTGGTGAAGCGGTACCGTCGGATGCTGTCCCGTTCCACCATCGTTGCCAGGTCTGGGAATGGTCGATGGACAGCAGGAGCCCTGCAGTGCAGAGGAGAAGAAAGCAAGATTGTCAGTCACCCCACATATGCGGCATTGAACACACTCAATATCCCAACATACATCATTATGAGGCACAACTATATGAAGTGTGCAGTTCCGTAAGGACATGTATGGTACGTACATGGCCAACATCTGTCATCACGGTTCAACAAGTGGCATCAATAAGTCCCAGGTTGGCCCATTGGATATCATGAGGCCGTGTCACAGTTCCCATCTCCTGCTGCCGTGTCACAATCACCCCCACAGTGACATGTGAGGACAGATGTGCCCCAGGCATCACAGCTCAACGACAGGTACATTCCCAGGGACCCTGTATTGCCACATGGACACTGGCATTACATGGAGTATCATGTATACACCACAGCAAAACAACCATGACCCCCACAGGTAGTGGTTCCACTTGCCTCTGCAGGACAGACATGGACGTCTGTGACACACACACGCACAACATCAAAGTCCATGCACACACAACGTGGATGTGGAGACTGTCTCCCATTGTGCACATGAAATCAGAGACATTGTAAACACTACATGCACACAGACTGTGGAGGACCATCACTATTGTGCCACTGGGACACCCTGGCTCAAACATACCGTCCCACATGGGACTCACGGGGTATGTGACATGACATACACATACACCACCGTGAAATGTGACCATGGCACATGCACAGATATGAACAGTTGCACATCACAGTGGTCATGTACACGTAACACCCAGGATCCTGTCCCCATGAACACGTGCACAGCCTGGGGGTGGCTGCCCCCAGGTGACACCCACAGGACAACATGTACACCAACATACACACAATAGGAAATGCAGCCTTACATGCCTTATTATACAGTTTGGACAGGCTGTCGTGTTGTAGGTGTGCCCCTCACTCCCTGGGAGCTATCTGTGGCTGGCATATGTCCATCTGAGACAGGCATGGTGACATATGCCAGTCACTTGTACAGGGATGCGTTGAACAGCAATGGACCGATCGGTGCCCCGGCCGGCCCATTGCATTCAATGTGTGCGGGTACGCGTTGTACCCCTGTACGCGTTGAACAGCAATGGACCGATCGGTGCCCCGGCCGGCCCATTGCATTCAATGTGTGCGGGTACGCGTTGTACCCCTATGCAGCGTTGATCAGCAATGGACCGATCGGTGCCCCGGCCTGCCCATTGCATTCAATGTGTGTGGGTACGCGTTGTACCCCTGTACGCGTTGATCAGCAATGGACCGATCGGTGCCCTCGGCGGCCCATTGCATTCAATGTGTGCGGGTACGCGTTGTACCCTGTACGCGTTGATCAGCAATGGACCGATCGGTGCCCCGGCCGGCCCATTGCATTCAATGTGTGCGGGTACGCGTTGTACCCCTGTACGCGTTGATCAGCAATGGACCGATCGGTGCCCCGGCCGGCCCATTGCATTCAATGTGTCGCGGATGCGCGTTGTACCCCTGTACGCGTTGATCAGCAATGGACCGATCGGTGCCCCGGCCGGCCCATTGCATTCAATGTGTGCGGGTACGCGTTGTACCCCTGTACGCGTTGATCAGCAATGGACCGATCGGTGCCCCGGCCGGCCCATTGCATTCAATGTGTGCGGGTACGCGTTGTACCCCTGTACGCGTTGAACAGCAATGGACCGATCGGTGCACCCGGCCGGCCCATTGCATTCAATGTGTGCGGGTATGCGTTGTACCCCTGTACGCGTTGATCAGCAATGGACCGATCGGTGCCCCGGCCGGCCCATTGCATTCAATGTGTGCGGTACGCGTTGTACCCCTGTGCGCGTTGTACCGCAATGGACCGATCGGTGCCCCGGCCGGCCCATTGCATTCAATGTGTGCAGGTACGCGTTGTACCCCTGTACGCGTTGTACCGCAATGGACCGATCGGTGCCCCGGCCGGCCCATTGCATTCAATGTGTGCGGGTGCGCGTTGTACCCCTGTACGCGTTGATCAGCAATGGACCGATCGGTGCCCCGGCCGGCCCATTGCATTCAATGTGTGCGGGTACGCGTTGTACCCCTGTGCGCGTTGACCAGCAATGGACCGATCGGTGCGCACCCATTGACAATGGCCTAGCCTGGCAACGGACGCGTTTTCGAAATTCGAACGAGTTGGTTGCTGGAAATTCAGTTGGTCACCCACAACAATGTTGCAAAATCATGTATGTCATGAAGTTGAAGATTTGAAGGATGCTGTGGGCGTGTATTGGTGCTGCTATTCCATGGATTGGCCAGATTCAGAAGATGCAAACGACTTGGACCTATCACTTTGGACACAAGGGACAGTATCTGCCTCTCCAGCACATATATATTGCTGGCTGTTCCCCTGAGAGCTCACTTGCCTGCACTACATGCTCCAGGACAACATCTGCCACTGCACTGCTGCTGTCTCTGCCCCTCTGGACCCTGCAATGGCACGTACTGTGGAGAGAGCCCCAGCCTTCAGCCTTGAGGAGAACCAGGCCCTGCTGGACAGCCTACTTCCACAGTACAGCAAGCTGTATGGGACACCAGGGGAGCAGGTGAGTGTTCTGTGCACTGCCTTTCTGAATGTGCATTTTGTCTGACTAGCAAGGCTGAAAGTCTGCACGCCACTGGCTAGCAGGCTCACTGAGTAGTTGTCACCCCCATAGTGTGTAGTGACATGCACTGGACAGGTATGGTGCAGTGACAGTGCATTTGAACAAGGTTTTACTTCCCATGCAATGATACCATGTAGTGACTTCTGGCAAACTGTCCATGGGCAGCTTTGCACTGCCTGTGTACATCATGTGCCCCTGTGATTGAGACATGTATATACAACTGTGTCATGCACGGATATGTTGCATGTGTAGTAATGGCCTTTTCACTTTGTCATCCTGACAGGTTAATGCCCATCGGAAGCAGGAGATCTGGAAGGACATCGTCCGGGCTGTCCGGTCCGTGGGGGTCTACAAGCGCCGGATCCGCAACTGCCAGAAGAGGTGGCAGGACCTTCGGGGCTGGACCCGGAGGATTGCACGGGTCCAGCTGAAGCTGTCGCCTCCTCGCAGGAGGGGCGGAACACGGACCCTGACCCCCACATGCTCCAGATCCTGGCGGTGGTGTTTCCAGACCTGGATGGGCAGCTGAAGGCCAGACAGCAGCAAGGAGGGGGTGAGTCAAAGACTGCACTGTGAACTCTGTATTACATGCTATGTGCCCTCCTCTGGCCTGGTTCAACTGCCACAGTACAGCAGTCATGTTGTCCAGGAGCCATGTCCCTCTATTGTGCACTGCCCACTCCTCATCTGATACCCAGGTGTGGCCCTTACATTCAGGGAATTGTGTCACTTGGGACTGTGTCCTTGCAGTTTGCTTCACTAAAGGTGGGGGACAGCATCTGTTTCCCTAACTCTGTTGTGGGCATCATGGGTGGGTCCATTGTTCACACAACGCCTGTGTTCGGACATGTAATCTGCGTGTTGCTTTGATATGCGGTCCACTTGCTGAGCTGAGCCACCACATGTGCCTGGGGTATGTGGCACACACCCATGCAGCGGGTGGGAACAATGTTTGGGCCCCAGGAGTGTGCAGATTATGTGTGTCACACATACATAGCCAGCTATCCACTGTCCAGGGCTCATCCCTCATTCATGTGGGGCAGGACAGTCATGCCTACTCCAGGCCATGCAATGCACTCTGTACTCCCACTCCCGTGTATCAGCTGACACATTGTGCGCAGTGATTTGACCCCTCAGGTGTCTGCCTCTGTGTCAGTGTGCTGTGGATTTGTTGCCAGGACTGCTGGGGTGTTTCTCGGTAGGGGCTCAGCATGCCACTGGAGATGTGACCATAGGAGACGATACTTGTGTGTCACATAGGTGTTTGATCAGCTGCCCGTGCAGACTGGGGTATGCAAATGTGAAGTTCAGGCAGCTGTTCCCCATTCACAGCAGATTGTGAGGGGCTCAGGTTCAGAGGGTAGTGTCACAGGTCTCCCATATGTCCAATCGGTATGACCTGGACAGATGAGGGTTAAGATGATGTGTTGTGTGGGGGATGTACATGTGCACTTGTGCAGCTCCAGGACTTGCATTCCCCATGACCTACTATTGTGACACAGTGCAGAGTGTTGTTGTCTGGCTGCCAAGTCATACATCACTGAGACAGTGATGTATGACTTAGCAGTCATGCCTCCGCCATGGCATGTGTCTACTTATTGGTGATCCTGCAGGGGAGTGACATGTGCTACATGCACACCATTGTGGCGATGGCTATCAGGACATGGGTGCATCATGGTGTCTGTCGCTGGTATGCATCACATGCATTTCCTATTTGACTCTGGGCGTCCCTTTCATCCGGAAACCTGTACTGACTCAGTGGCAAGAGTTGTGATGTGTGCATGTCCACATGCTACACCGTGTCCTCTGCACTGTCCAACTACTGTGTAGTTGGTGCATGTGTCCACACTGGGGTGTTGCTATCCAACAGACACCAGACAGATGGGTGCAAGGCCATGTGGGATGTGAGTGCCATGGTTGGCATCAGACTGACAATTGGCTTCTCCTGTTCAGTTAGGGCACTTTTAGCAGTGTACAACTAATGATGCCAGGGCTTGCTCTGTAATGTGCTGTGCTCACAGTGGTGTGTGCGTTTGGTGCAGGTGACTGATGTCTGTCTGTTTCCCCATTGTTTGCAGATACATCCACGGCCACGGAAGGGGACAGCTCCACGGACCAGGAGGAGCCGGAGAGCCAGACTGGGTCAGCAGCCGAGAGTGGTCGGAGGGACCCAGTGGCACGGAGGGCGAGGGAGCCACACCGAGGAGTCCTCAGCACCATCCACCTCAGCTGAGGACCAGAGCAACTCGGAGGATGACTCCCTTATGGAGGCGGGTGTCAGCAGCCACCACACCCCAGCTAGTGTTGCTGTCCCCGCCACCACCAGCACCACCACCGCCCTCCCATCGGCTCCCATTCCCCAGGTCCGTGGAGGCTCCCATGTTCGGGAGCATGTCTCCTTTGGGCCAGGCACCGCACCCCCTGCCCCTGTGTCCCCTGCTGCCCTGAGTGAGGAGTCTGTGTACCTCCTTCGCCAGCTCCATGTAGGGCAGACAGCCATGCTGAGTGTCCTCCATGCGCACACCGCTCTGTTGACTCAGCTGGTGTCGTTCATGGAGGGCATCTCATCGGGCATGTCTGACCTACAGAGGGGCAATAGGTCCATGGACTCCTCCCTGACGGCAGCAGTGTCCCTCCTCAGACAGTCCCTCACCCCTCCTGCCTCTGCTCCATCCACACTCCCCAGCACCTTACCCGTCCCAAGCACACACACACCGGCACAGGCACACACCAGCACACACACATCCAGCACACAGACACACACGCCACAAACAAAACGCACACGCACGCACAGTCAGGGGACTGAAACCAGACTCACAGGGGATGGGGCCCTGGAACACACACACGCATCCACGAGCACTGCGCAGTCCTCAGTTGCCTCTCCCTCCAAAGCACCCTCCCTTGCCTCACCTGCAACCCCAAAGACCCAGCGGCTCTTCCTCAGTGACCTCGGCCTCTTCCCCTCCGATCCAGCTGATACAGCATTCAGGGGAAGAGGAAGCCCACCCACACGGAGCAGAGTGCCCCTCGCCCCGGACACCCTCCCCCAGGCGCAGACAGACTGAGGCCCCCACCCGCAAGTCCCCCGGAGTCGTAAGAGCAAGACCCCGCCGCCGCCCTGCAGCTCAGGCACCAGGTCTCCTTCCTCCATCCCTCAGGCCCCCACTCCACAGGTGCCCCCACCACACCCTGCCCCAGGTTCCCCCACCCACAGATATACCATCCCCAAGAGGATCCGGCCTTCTCCCCCTGCCACTTGCTCTCCCGGCACCACACCCCCGCTGCGCTTGTCTGTGCCACTGATGTGGTGAGGGTGTCCTCCCCCTCTGTCCAGCCCACCTTGCCTGTTCCCCATTCTCCTCCCCTGGTGGTAGGCACTGCAGTGGAGTCCACTACCACCCTGTCTGACTTGGGCACTGCAGTGGCGGACCTGTCCACTCCATCTGCAGGGTCCACTGCAGTCGTGCCGGCACCCACAACATCTGAGTCATGCCCCCAGTTGTGCCGGCACACACCATGTCAGACACCTCCACTGCAGTTGTCAGTGGCTCTCCAGCACCCACCACCCCTTCCCTGCTTCCTCCTGGTGAGCCCTGATCCTGTCCCTGCGGTGCCTGGCCTGCCCCCGGTTGCCCCTCCTAGTGGATTGTCCCTGGTTTTGTGCAGGCATGCGTAGGGTGACATCTGCCACTGTCACCCTGTTTGGACTTTGACAATGGACTGGCCATTGGCCTTTGTGTTTTTCTGGACTTTGTTTTCATTACACACATATGCTGAATAAAGCAACTTTCTGTTCTCTAGTGCTTATGCTTCTGATGTACATGTTGTTGATGATGCTAACCATGCCCTTGCTGCAGTGATGGTGATATTTGGTCTCATGATAATGAAGTGTTACTGTGCAGGAACCCATGTGGTCCAGGGGAATGTGTCCTATCCTGTGGTGTATCCATGTCATCCATAGCAGCATCTGAGGGTGTCATGTGTTCAGTATTTGGCAATGGGATTTCCTACTTAGATTAGCTATTTCACATCTGTGGCTTCCACCCCTGCACATCTGTTGTGCCTGCCATTGTTCAATTCGTCTACTTCCCTGACCTTGTGGCCATCTCCACTGGACATGCAGGTTTGGGCATCAATGGGGAAGGACTCATCTGTGTTGTCAGTGCAACATTGCTATACAAGTGTGTTGGATCTGTGCTGATGATTTCGTTGGCACTTCCATGACCAGGCTGATGTGACGGGAGCCCTCATTTGGTGCTAATTGTTGATTGTGTGACCAAGTGCTCAGCTGACATGATGGGGCCCTACTGAGGCAACATATGGCACAGCTTTCCTCACACAGGAGTGGAGTCCCCTCATGGCAGTGTGTACTCCTGTGACATTGCCTGCGCCCAAGGTGTGTGTTGTATGTGCATGTCTGTGTGTTCACTTCCGTTTAGCTGTGCATGCTGTGATCCCTAGTGTTGTACCTGTTTGTGATGCTTGCTGAGTTGACCTATGTTCCCCCAAAGTCTTCTCCCTGGGTTCTCTGTGATGTGGGTGCATGGCACATTACTGGTCATCAGGGTGTCACCCATAGGTGTGTTTGCTGTCAGGGCTGAGTTTGTGTGCAGACGCAGATGGGTCACAGTCAGGTTTCCCCTTGGCACTTGTTGTTTGCCCCTGTCATGTGATTTCCAGTTTGTGTTATCTTTCAGTGATTGTGACACGTTGTGTGTGTGACTGCTGGCACTCCTCAGGGTCCGGGCTGCAATGTTGGTTGTTGTCTATGTGTGTTCTTTGTGGGTGACCTTGGCTTCTTCATTGGTGTGTGACTGTGGCTGGGATCCCATTGGTTGGTGTGGTATTGCCGTCATGTCCATGTACAGCGTAGTGTGCAGTGTGTCAGACATTCAGGAGTCTTGTTGAGTGGCCATGTGTGATGTGTTTCTGCACCTTGGTTCCCACCCACCACCCTGGAATAGTCATGGGTGCATGTGCAATGTCACCAGTGCATGTGTGCTTCACTGCTGCACATTGTTGGAGGTCGAGGGTGTGGTGTTGAGTGTGTGCAGATGAGAGTTGTTGCCCGGCTAGGCCCCTGCCTCCATGTTGGCCTTGGCTTACTGGCCATGCTGATTGATTTGTGCTTGTGTAGGTGTGATGGTAGTTTGTTGCTCAGGACACATGACTGTGGTTCACAGTGTGAACGACATTTAGCTTTGTCATCACAGTGGGATTGTAATGCAGCCCAGGGTCACCACATTGTGGGGGCCCTGGGGGTAGTGCTGTGGTGTGTCTGTGTCTTGCTGTGTCAGTTGCTGTTCCTACGTGCCTGTGTGACATGTGTGATTTGTGCTCCCTCTCATCTGACAATGCCTGCTTGCCCACATAGGGGATTTGGATCCATGAGTTACCTTTGTGTGGCACTGTATGCACATCTGTATGATTGGTATTCAGGTCTCCTCATGTGTTGTGTGGTTGCCTGGGGACACTGGCCCCCCCTCACCTGTTGTGTATGATGTGCAGTGTGGGTCTGCCTGTTTGTGTTTGTGCATCTGCACCACTGCATTGGCATATCTTGGGTGTGCCATTGGCTGTATGTCGTTTGGTGGGTTTCCCCTGCTGTCCCTGGGACTCCTAGGTCATCGGTCAGCACAATGATCATGGTTTGTGTGTCCCATTGCTGCCATGGTATGGTATCTGTTCACCTCACATCTACAGTCTCCACAGGGTATCTGCATTTGTGTGCCCATTGGTGCAAATATGTGGGTCTGCATTCTGATGGTCACTTCTGTCATTGTGTCATTGATGAATGTTGACAGTGTCAGCCCCCATGGGTGTTGTTTGTCTGCACATGGCCAAAGGTATGTCTTATTTGCACTGCAGTATTTGGCTCCCCCAATTTATGTTGCAATGGGACACATGCACTACTTTGCCACTGATGTGTTTTATGTTCTGTGACCAGGAATCATCCATGCAGTTTGGCAGTTGCAGCTCTTTCTTTGTAAACACCTACCTTTTGGTCACTGTGATGATGGGGGTTTGGACCCCATTGCCACAATGTTCAAAATGTGCTTCAGCTATGGACCCCACACTTACCTTTTGGTCACTGTGGTGATGGGGCGTTGGACCCCATTGCCACAATGTTCAAAATGTGCTTCAGCTATGGACCCCACACTTACCTTTTGGTCACTGTGGTGATGGGGCGTTAGACCCCATTGCCACAATGTTCAAAATGTGCTTCAGCTATGGACCCCACACTTACATTTTGGTCACTGTGAGGATGGGGGTTTGGACCCCATTGCCACACTGTTCAAAATGTGCTTCAGCTATGGACCCCACACTTACCTTTTGGTCACTGTGGTGATAGGGGTTTGGACCCCATTGCCACAATGGTCATGGCCTGCTTGCATTGTGGGGGCCACACACATATATGTGTGGCACATGTGCTAGGGGGTCACATTGTATGTTCAAAGTCATGTTCAGTGTTGTAGGCATTTGACACAGTCTACACACGCTTGTCATGAGTGTTGGGGGATGTCTTTTTCTTGCATTCCCTAGGTTGTGGTGTGCTGGTTGTGTCATGCATTGTCCATCCTATGAGTGGGGGTGGTGTTGGTGGTAGGCATCCAGCCCCCATGGGTAGAGGTGGTAGTAGTGGTAGGCATCCAGCCCCCTGGCTAAGGGTGGTAGTAGTGGTAGGCATCTGGCACCCCCTGGCTAAGGGTGGTAGTAGTGGTAGGCATCCAGCCCCCTGGGTGAGGGTGGTAGTAGTGGTAGGCATCCAGCCCCCTGGGTAAGGGTGGTAGTAGTGGTAGGCATCTGGCACCCCCATGGCTAAGGGTGGTAGTGGTGGTGGGCATCTGGCACCCCCTGGCTAAGGGTGGTAGTAGTGGTAGGCATCTGGCACCCCCTGGCTAAGGGTGGTAGTAGTGGTAGGCATCCAGCCCCCTGGGTAAGGGTGGTAGTGGTGGTGGGCATCTGGCACCCCCTGGCTAAGGGTGGTAGTAGTGGTAGGCATCCAGCCCCCTGGGTGAGGGTGGTAGTAGTGGTAGGCATCCAGCCCCCCTGGGTAAGGGTGGTAGTAGTGGTAGGCATCTGGCACCCCCTGGGTAAGGGTGGTAGTAGTGGTAGGCATCCAGCCCCCTGGGTAAGGGTGGTAGTGGTGGTAGGCATCTGGTACCCCCTGGCTAAGGGTGGTAGTAGTGGTGGGCATCTGGCACCCCCTGGGTAAGGGTGGTAGTGGTGGTAGGCATCTGGCACCCCCTGGCTAAGGGTGGTAGTAGTGGTAGGCATCCAGCCCCCCTGGGTAAGGGTGGTAGTGGTGGTAGGCATCTGGCACCCCCTGGCTAAGGGTGGTAGTAGTGGTAGGCATCCAGCCCCCCTGGGTGAGGGTGGTAGTAGTGGTAGGCATCCAGCCCCCCTGGCTAAGGGTGGTAGTAGTGGTAGGCATCCAGCCCCCTGGGTGAGGGTGGTAGTAGTGGTAGGCATCCAGCCCCCCTGGGTAAGGGTGGTAGTAGTGGTAGGCATCTGGCACCCCCATGGCTAAGGGTGGTAGTGGTGGTGGGCATCTGGCACCCCTGGCTAAGGGTGGTAGTAGTGGTAGGCATCTGGCACCCCTGGCTAAGGGTGGTAGTAGTGGTAGGCATCCAGCCCCCCTGGGTAAGGGTGGTAGTGGTGGTAGGCTTCTGGCACCCCCTGGCTAAGGGTGGTAGTAGTGGTAGGCATCCAGCCCCCTGGGTGAGGGTGGTAGTAGTGGTAGGCATCCAGCCCCCTGGGTAAGGGTGGTAGTAGTGGTAGGCATCTGGCACCCCCATGGCTAAGGGTGGTAGTGGTGGTGGGCATCTGGCACCCCCTGGCTAAGGGTGGTAGTGGTGGTTGGCATCCAGCCCCCTGGCTTAGGGTGGTAGTAGTGGTAGGCATCTGGCACCCCCTGGCTGAGGGTGGTAGTAGTGGTAGGCATCCAGCACCCCTGGGTGAGGATGGTAGTAGTGGTAGGCATCCAGACCCCCTGGGTAAGGGTGGTAGTAGTGGTAGGCATCCAGCCCCCCCTGGGTAAGGATGGTAGTGGTGGTAGGCATCTGGCACCCCCCTGGCTAAGGGTGGTAGTAGTGGTAGGCATCCAGCCCCCCCTGGGTGAGGGTGGTAGTAGTGGTAGGCATACAGCCCCCCCTGGGTAAGGGTGGTAGTAGTGGTAGGCATCTGGCACCCCCATGGCTAACAGTGGTAGTGGTGGTGGGCATCTGGCACCCCTGGCTAAGGGTGGTAGTGGTGGTTGGCATCCAGCCCCCTGGCTTAGGGTGGTAGTAGTGGTAGGCATCCAGCCCCCTGGCTTAGGGTGGTAGTAGTGGTAGGCATCTGGCACCCCCTGGCTAAGGGTGGTAGTAGTGGTAGGCATCCAGCCCCCTGGGTAAGGGTGGTAGTGGTGGTGGGCATCTGGCACCCCCTGGCTAAGGGTGGTAGTGGTTGTTGGCATCCGGCCCCCTGGGTAGGGGTGGTGGTGCGCATTCAGGCCCCTGTGTGCATATGTGGCATTGGTGATGGGCATCCCGCCCCTATGGTGCTGCTGTTGCTGGTGTAAGTAAATTCTGCATCCCTCTGTGTGTGTGTGATGTGTCGTGTACGTGTTGTATGTGTTTTGTGGTTGGTGTCTGACTTACCTTCTGCGCCGTACGCGTCCGTGCCTGTTCCGGTAGTAAATGTAGAATATTGGTATGATCGGGACGAAGGGATTCATGGTTGGTTCGTGTCGTTCGTCCTTCTCGCTGCTTGCGTCGTCCTCGTCGCTTCGCGTCGTCCTCGTCGCTGGCGTGTTCGCCTCGTAGCCGTGGATCGTGTTGTGGCGCGAATCGGAACTTTTGTGCGCCTCTCCCGGATGCTTTGACGTGCCGTGCGTAGCGACGGGTTCGGCGCGTACGGAAAGCGCATCGTACTTGTTCGGCCGGACGGAGCTGCATTTTCCCTTCCGTGCGACTCGATTCAGCGTTTCCGGATTCGCCTCGGTCGGAGAACAGGACCTGGATTGGGTGAGTACGACTCGGCCGGATTCTGTGCTGTTGTGCGCATCGTACTTACTCGTTCGGTGTGCTGTACGGATCGGTCGGGAAACAGGCATTCGCATGGCTTTTTTCCCGACCGAATGGTATTGGGTGCGCCTCCGACCGAGATCGGAATCGGCCCCCTAATCTTTTTAGATGAAAAGGAGATTTTATTTATAAATATAAAACATCACAATGTAATAAAGTACAAGATAAAATAAAGTTGGATAAAATGATAAGGTAATAAATAAAAAGGAGGAAAAGGGAATAAAAGAAACAGAAGAGAATAAATAACAATCACATATATCTAAATTAACATAACCACTTATACAATTACTATTTTCTATAAAAAAGCGTAGAGGAAAAAGTCATATCGAAATTGAATGATACTGGTATGAAATACAATAATAAACATATTCATGGGGGTTTAGGTACCTCTTCAAGTCGGGGAATATGAAAGTATGATGTATTTGCAGATAAACCTAAGAAATGAGTGATGGGCAACCAAAGAAAATCTCATTTGATAGCAAGGGAAAGCGGGTAAACATATACTCTATCCAATCTGTGGTTATAACAAACTCCATACCACCAAGCCCGTTAAGAAATAGTAGTAGCGTACTTCCATGCCCTGGTATTCTGTGGAAAGCAACTGCAAAAAGGAAATCTATTATATAAACATTTCTAGAGTGAGGGACCCAGTCTTCAGAGAGGCTACCCAGATAAAATATTGACAAATGTAAAAGGGATTTGTGTGTGAAAGATATCATTGATTTGTCATCAGACTTGTGGCCAAAAAGTGTCAATATGAGGACAATCAAATAACATATGTTTTAAATCTGCTGGAGTTGTATTACAAGACCAACAAGAGCGAGAAGAGGTAGGATTTAATTGTGTAATGAAGCAGCAGTAAACAGAAGTCTATTGTAGATAACAAAAATTATGTTTGAGTGGTATTATCTGCTCTAGAAGATTTCTTTATTTTAGTCCAAACCCTGTTCCAAACAGAAATAGAAAAGAAAAATTGGAGATCAGCTTCCCAAGAAAGTTCCACCTCCGTTTTATTTCGAGTAACTGGAAAGGAAGTTAAATGTTTGTACAATTGAGACACGGAGGGCGAAAGAGTCAAAACCAAAAGAATACTAGGAGGTGAAGAGGGAGAAGAAAGAATTTGTGCAAAGTGGTTATAAGTTGATTGGACCAACGAAATTAAAGATGCATATTTAGATGCATAAGAGACAGGTAAAGAAAAATGTGTATGAGCAACTATAAAAGATATACAAGTATTACCTTGAAAAAGTTGATGACTCCAACGGAGCCCTTGGCTTGAACATGCCAGTCCTTCAAAAAATAATTTCATTCATTTTAAGATATTTGTTGTACCATATTGAGGATTGCAAAAATTGATCCTTAGCAGAAAGATGAGCTATAAAAACATGGTGGAGTATTATCAAAAAATAGGAAGGGAAAGTGACAAAGGTCTATGTGTAAAGGATAAAAATTCTTGAAAGGGGGGGGCGTGGCCAACTGCATGGCTGGGTAGCCGCGACTTCCGCGAGCTCCGCTGGCCCTGACATTTATCCTGTGACAATCCTGCTCCTCCCAGCCGTTACCCCCCACATACCTGTGCCGGAGGTGGCAGTGCAGGCGACAGTGATTCTGGTGAGACGTCAGAGAGCTCCTCAGTGCCTGGCGGTGGGGCTTTGGTCGGCGCGACGATCGGCGCGCAGCTGATAAAATGGCGGTCGGACTGGCTCGATAGGGGCGCTGAGACCGGAGGAGGAGGTCTTCGCATCCGAGTGACTGGTGGTGCTGGGTGACCCTGCGCTGAGTTCCCGGGGGCGGATTTTGATGCTGGCGTTCCCCCGCCTGGGACCCCGGTGTGGTGGGAGACATCGACCCGCAAGTAGAAGGGCCCGCGGCGGCCGATAGCTGCCTGCGGGACAAGCCGAGGCGGGGACTGGAGGACGACTGCACCCGCGGCACTGCAGACGTGGACTGCCGGCGGTATGGGGAGTTTTGATGAAGAGCTGCGGTGAGTGGCGCATTTTGTTGGCGCGCGCTGCCTGGAAGTGCTGGGGGACTGCTGCGCGGTGTGCTTCTCCGCTCCCCCGGCACGGTGGCGCGCCTGGAGGACGGAGACTTTCCCTCATTGGTTGCCGTCTGGATTGCGGCGGAGCGGCAGAGACTTGTTGTAATTGGGGTGAAGGCTGCAATGTTTGGAGGTCCACGGGCTCACAGAGGAGTGAGGTCTTTGGTGTCTCCCGTTTCACTGCGATTATCCCGCGGGGGCCTGGATTTTTCAGTGGTCTCTGGTGCCCCTCCTCCTCTCCTTATATTTGGAGACGCATTGACCCCTGAGGCGAACAGCAAAAATCAGGGGCCCAGAGAAGGAGAGAGCCCTGGTCGGTGGGGTTGTGGTCGCCGGTGTTCCACGCATTTGATGCTGCTGTGCTGTGGCGGCCTGGGTTTCCCCTGAACACCACACTGAATTCCTTCATTTGGCCAGCTGGGCTGTTTGGGCGGGGTGAGGGGGCACTAGTGGACGTTCATCCCGGGCGCCGTTGCCAGTGCAGTATTGTAGTCTCCCTCTTATCCTGGATTGCTTGCAGAGCTGAACTTGGAAGGTGAGCGGGCTGGTGCTGATTGCATCCGGACTTCTCGGTATTGCGAGGCAGGGTCCCCCGCCACTGCATTTCCACCTCTGGGAGCCTTGCGCGCTTCTCGACTTCGCTGGTTCTCATCCTGGTCAGCCATGATGGCGAAAGATAAGGACTCTAAGGCGACCCGACAGGGGAAGATGGATCGTTACACGACGGTCCTCCCTGCGCCCACTGGGGCGGAGGGAGCCCCGGCACCCCGCCCGGACACAGAGGAGATCCTGCTTGCGATCCGTGCTTCTCGTGAGAGCCTGGAGGGCAAACTGGCCGAAGTACAGACGGAAGTCTCCTTTCTGTGACAGGACCTACGCAAGGTCTCTGAACGCGTAACGGAGGTTGAGCAACGGGTCTCGGAGCTTGAGGACACCTCCCGGACCGCGAATAAGGAAGTAAGGGATCTTCAGGTTGCAGTGAAGGATGTACTTTGGAGGGTCGATGATGCTGAAAATAGGGCCCGCCGCAACAACCTGCGCTTCGTAGGCTTTCCGGAAAATGTGGAGCGTGCGGATCCGGGACAGTTTCTCCTGACTTTCCTTAAAGATGCCCTACCGGCGGTGCCGTTCTCCTCCTGTTTTGTCATAGAGAGGGCGCACAGGATGCCTGGGGCTAGGCCGCCACCCGGGCCCCACCCCGACCGATGATAGCTCGATTCTTGAACTTTCAGGACAGGGACTTGATCCTTAGGGAACTGCGAAAAAAGGGTGAAATCAAGTATGAAAACACGAAAGTGATGGTATTCCCGGATTACTCTCGTGATGTTCAGAAGCAACGGCGCACCTTCGACCCCATCAAAGTGAAGCTTCGCGCCCTTGGGGTCCAATACATGCTGTTATTTCCCGCCAAACTTAAAGTCATTTTCCAGGATACCACACACTTTTTTCAGACACCGGAGGATGCATGGACTTGGATTGAGGAACGGCCTCAGCTGCGGCGGGGGACGCCTTCTCCTGCCGCTCTGTCTGCCAACACACAGCCGAGTCGTGGCTGGGAGAGGCCCAAGCCGCAAAGAAGAAGGCGAAAGACCAAGCGCCTGACATCGGTTGGGAGTACACCAGGGAGAACATTAAGGCCCAGACACCCGAAAGCCAACCAGTCGGACTCGGACGATGATACAGCCCTGGAGTGTGCGTCGAGGACGTCCTTGCGATCTAGTGGCCATGGAGACTCGGACCAGTCGGAGAACTTTGAATCGCGGACGTCGGACGCCGCACACCCTCTTCTGGAGACTATTAAGCACCTGGAGGCCTCAGGCTCGGGCCCGGCGGATGGGGACCCTTGTTTATTGCAACATTCATGTAACGGTGGGGAGGAATGAAATACGGGGGCCAGACGCCTCGCAGAGATGCTATATTGCTCTTGAGACACTGAGGACACTCGAATTATCTGCTGTGAAGAAGGGAAGTATACAGCGGGTTGTGTGTGTTTTCTTTTTTTTTTTTTTTTTTTTCTTTTTTACAGTATTTTGTAGTTGAGTGGGTGAGGGAGGGGGGCTACAGACCTCTGGGTGGTTTACCCGCACCAGTGTTGTCCTGTTGACAAATTAAGGGGTGGTGGGGGTGCCTGCAGAGTGTGGGGTGGGGGGTATGATGGGTATGGTTCGTCATTTGGGATTTCATGTTTGGGGCAAGGGGGGTTTGTTTAGATTTGAGTATTTTTGCACACAGTAACGTAGTAGTGAGGTGGCAAAACGAAGTGGTAGCATGCATCATGTCATTGCAAAATAGACGGCAGTGGGGAGGGGGGAAGGGACCCGTGGGTGAGTTAGATACAATGCACCATCATGATGGCTACATCTAACACAGGAATGTACTCGATCCTCTCTTGGAATGTGAATGGGATGGGAAGCAAGGTTAAGAGGGGACTGGTGGCCGCATACTTTAAAAGGTTGAAACCCGATGTTATTCTTCTACAAGAGACCCACCTGAAAGGCACTCAATGTGGGTTCCTGGGCAGAGGTGCTTATAGAACCATGGCACACGCTGGATTCTCCACAGGGGCGAGGGGCGTCGCAATACTCATCAGGAAAACCCACCCTTTAGAGTAGAACGCACTTGGACAGATCCTAGCGGCACATTTGTAGCGATCAAAGGGGTATGGAATAGAAGACATATTACTTTTATTAGTGTATATGCACCACCCAAGCTCCAGAGGCAAACGATGGACAAACTCGCAGCAATTCTGTTGGAGGCGGGTTCAGATACACATATCATAGGGGGAGACTTTAATGATGTAATGGACCCTAGGAGTGACCGCACGACTGTTCCAACGGGGAATCCCAAAGAGACACCGCTTAAGCGGTTTGTGGATATACTAGCACTAGAAGACATGTGGCGTAGACAGCACCCTCAGGCCACAGCCTATTCCTTTTACTCTGGGGCGCACAAAGCCTTTTCCAGGATAGATTACATATTCGCTCCAGCAGGGGAAATTGGGGAGGTACATAAGGTAGAATATCTGGCGAGGGGCCTTTCAGATCACTCACCTTTGTGGTTAACAGTGGGTACCCGTACACGTCGACAGCACGGGGAATGGAAACTGAATCCGTGGGTACTCAAGTACCCACAAGTTGCTAAGGAATTGCGGGTGGATACAGAGTTGTACTTTAGCGAGAATGTGGGGTCGGTGGATTCTGCCATTACATTGTGGGAGGCCTACAAGCCGGTGTTAAGAGATAGGGCACAAAACATTATAGTACACAAAAAAAGAAAGGAAGAAGAGGCGATCACAGGGTTGGAGGCCCAACTGCTGCAGCTGGAGTCTCGGGCGAGCGTGGGTGGGGACCCCTCCATGTTACGCAGTCTGCATCTTCTCAGACAGGAATACCTTTCGCTGGCCAAAAAGACGCACAAACTGCGATACAAGCCATGCATCGGCGCCTATATGACGTAGGTGACAAGACTGGCAGGTTATTGGCCTGGCTTAGTAAGAAGGAGCTAGACAATAGATGGGTTTCCCAGATACAAGCAGAGGATGGTCAGACTCATCTGACCCCTACGCAATAGCCAACGCCTTTGCGGACTACTATGGGGCCTTTTACACGCAGCGTAGTCTGGCCGAGATGCCCCGCATACAAGAGTATCTTCAAGGGATACGGCTCCCTAACTTGACAAATGAGGAATCCAAGACATTGGATAATAAAATCACGAAGGAAGAAATCGCGCTAGCGACAGCCAAATGAAAACTGGGAAGGCACCGGGTCCTAATGGGCTACCTTCAGAATTCTTTAAGCAACATGCGACGCTTTTTGGCCCGCACCTCCTCCAACTATATTTGGAGGCACACATGACGGGAAGCCTACCTAGAGACTTGCGTACGGCCACGATTGTAGTGCTTCCAAAAGAGGGCAGACCACCGCAGGTGTGTAGCTCATATCGCCCTATTTCCCTCATAAACATGGAGACCAAGATATTAGCTAGAATATTAGCAAATAGGCTCGCCGTGGTAATTGAGGGTTTCATTCATAGGGACCAGTCGGGTTTCATGCCCAAGAGGTCGACAAGGCTTAACCTGCGAAGGCTACATAATTGGTTGGAGGTGGTTCGCGACCGGGAAGATCCACACCTGGTCCTCTCCCTTGATGCTGAAAAAGCATTTGACACTGTCCACTGGCACTTTCTTATATCGGTTATGGAGAAGTTTGGGTTCGGCCCGGTATTCAGGCGATGGATAGCTGTACTTTATGAGAAACCTGTGGCCAGGGTTAGAGTAAATGGAGTACTGTCACGGGAATTCCCAATAGGTAGCGGCACTCGACAGGGCTGCCCGCTATCGCCCTTGCTTTTTGCTCTGGTGTTGGAGCCACTCGCCTGTGTGATCCGACTGCACCCGGACATCACGGGATTTAAGAGTGGAGAAGAAGCAGAGACTGATGAACGCATATCTTTATATGCGGACGATATACTATTGTATGTCACGAACCCGGAGACGACACTCTCCGCAATAATGGGCTGCTGTGAGACATATGGTATGCATGCGGGATACAAAATTAACTGGGGGAAGTCCTACCTGTATCCAGTAGGTGAGGGCGGCGGCCATGTCGTCTGCCCCAGCCGACTTCAGATAGCGCGGGAAGGCATAAAATACCTAGGGATATATGTCACAACAAACACGACAATGGCGTTGGACCGTAATCTTCACAGGGTGCTTAGGGCTTTTCGAGCGGATGTTGAAAGGTGGAAGACTCTGCCACTAACGTTGCTTGGCAGGGCAGCGCTATATAAGATGATAGTGTTCCCCAAATTTCTGTATGTGTTGCAAAATACCTACCAACTCATACCGGTTGAGGTGTTTAACAAAAATGACGATCTGCTCCGTACGTTTCTCTGGGGCGGGAAGTCGCCGAGGATAGCGCTGGCGACGTTGCAACGCAATCAATACAATGGTGGTATATCCCTGCCTGACCTTAGGGCGTATTACTGGGCGGCACATTTAATTGTTGTGAACGAATGGCAACATGTAGAGAGGGATCACCCCACTTACGTGCTTGAACGTACTCAGTTTACCAAGCGCCCATACACACACTATCTATATGGGGGTAGAGGAGCTGCCCAACTCCTGACTGCGACACGGATTGTAATAACGGCCTGGAAGCAGGCTGAGAGACAAATGAAATGGGATGGTCGAGTCACTAAGGAAACCCCGCTCTGGGTAGGTAATCGGCTCCAGGAAATTGCAAAATTACGAGGTTTCCAGCAATGGGACTTACTAGGTATATCGCAACTTAAAGACATATTACACCGTAAAGAGATGGTTACATTTTCACATCTTCAGGTCGACTACAATATGAACAAGTCTCAATTCTACAAATACATACAGCTGGCCCATGCGTGGAGAGCGCAACATGTAGACACCACTGACATTCCCGAATATGCACCACTGGAGGGGCGACTCCTGATGGGGGAGCTCGTAGAGAAGGCTGTTTCCTGGACATATAGGACGCTCATTAATAACAAGCCAGACACTCTGCAAAAACTGCGGGCAAAATGGGAGTCAGAGTTGGGTGAGATGGAGGACCTGGACTGGGAAATGGCGTTGATGCACCCCCGCGAGGTGGCCATCAGATCCAGGCTCCGGCTGATTCAATTTAAATTTCTGCACAGAGCGTACTATGACAGGGCACGTCTGCACCGCATAGGGAGGGCAGAAACACCAGATTGTCTGCGCTGTAGGGCGTCGGCAGGTACATTCTTTCACACAGTGTGGGACTGCCCTCAGATTCAAAGGTATTGGAAGACCCTGTTAGAAGAGCTGGGACTTGTTCTGGGTGAGATGATCCCACTTAATCCTCAGTTTGTTCTGCTGGGAATATCTACTGAGATTGATCTCCCTAAACCAAAGTTAACTTTACTTCAATTGGGATTAGTGGTGGCAAAACGTGATTTGGCCAAGGCATGGGGGCAGTGGTGATTCCATCTCTGACAGAATGGAAAAAAAGCATGGATATGTATATGTTGGGGGAAAAGACGACATATGAAGTACGGGGTTGCCCCAAAAGTTTTGGAAAATATGGAAGCCATGGCTCGCACACTATGGGCTTTCACTCTCTGACTCACAATGAACCCCTACGGGGGTGCACGGGTTGTACCACCGGAAGGGGCCCACAGTAATGTATGAGAATATGATGCAATTATTTGATTGTCGACCACTGTCGGTCGTGTATTGTGCTGCTGCTACATTGAATATGTTACTACGTTTTGCTGTTCAACGACGTTTTTGTAATGTAATTAAGAAAATGTTAATAAATATATTTAAAAAAAAATTAAAAAAAAATTCTTGAAAGGAGAATGGTTGAAGAAAAGATTCTTCGATAGTAGTCCATTACAGTAAGAATGATTCTTCATCCTCTTGTAATAACAAAGAGGATTGTTTAAGAGAAAATGCTGTGTGATAAGCTTGAAAGTCAGGAAAATTAACTTCACCAAAATGTTTAGGACGTTTGAGTTTATGAAGAGACATGCAAGTTTTTTTATTCAATAAGAATTTGGATAAAATAGAGTAAAGTATCTTAAAGCGAGAGTTAGAAATGTTTATAGGAATATTAGAAATATAAAAAAGTATTATAGGAACTAGCATCATTTTTAGCGCATCAATGCAGCCCCATCCCATATAAAAACAGGGGATTCCATCTGGATGTAGAAGACGTCAGTGTTGTATGCAACTCTTTCAAATTTAATAGTATAGAATCTTTGATAGAAGGTTTAAACCACAAACCCAGATATTTTATGTTATCTGAGTTCCAACTATAATCTGCAGAAAAACATAATTTATTCAGGGGAAGAATTTCACATTTATCAACATTTAATTTTTAAACAGACACAGAGGCAAATAGATTGACTTGGGATAGAAAAGCTGGTAGGAAAGTCTGTGGTTGTGAGAGAAAGAGCAAAATGACGTTGGCATAAACAGAGAGTTTAATTGACTAAAGCCATATTGAAAACCTGTGATCTGAGAGTTCAAATGAATTTTAATGAAGAAGGGTTCAAGAGCAAGAATAAATAAAAGGGGAGACAGAGGACAACCTTTCTAACCCGACGATGTAAAGAAAAAGATGGCAAAATAAGACCATTAGCTAAGATTGAAGAGGCAGGGGAAGAGTATAGTAAAGAGACATAATTTATAAATATGTTACAAAAACCAAACCAGGATAGAGTAGAAAAGATAAAAGGCCACCCAACCCGATCAAAAGCCTTTTCAGCATCCAATGAGATGGCTGCTAAAGATTCCTTATAGGATTTGGATTTGCTAAGGACATTAAAGAATAATCTAGTGTTGTCCGAAATATGTCTGCCTTTAATGAACCCACATTGTTCCCATCCAATCAATTGAGGTAAGAAAGATTCTAAACGAAGAACCAACATTTTTGCAAAAATGTTGTAATCTAAATTAATTAAAGAAATGGGTCTGTAATTCTTACACAGAGTATGGTCTTTACCATCTTTGGGAAGAAGGCATATCAAAGCCTCTTAATAAAGCCAATGGATCTTTGGGGAGAAATAAGAAAGTGAAAGAGTTGATGTCGTTTAGGAATAAGAAATTTAGAGAAATGAGAATAAAATTCAATTGTAAAACCATCAGGTCCTGGGGCTTTACTACATTTAATAGTACGAATGGCAGTAAGAATATCTAGGTCTAGAATATCATCATCTAACACTGAAAAATCTAAATTAGGAGAAGATGGTGGATTAATAGAAGATAAATATTGACAAATATCTTCTTGAAGTGTAGGGGATTCAAGAGTATAAAGAGATTGAAAAAACTGGGTAAATTCTGATAATATATCTTCATTTTTATGAACCATACGATTAGTAGAAGTGAGGATAGAATCAATCTTTGTTCGTTCTTTTTTCACTCTGAGATAATTCGCCAAAAGCTTCCCCGCCTTATTTTGACCTCCAAAATATTTAGCGTGAGTTTTGAGTAAAAACAAATTGGCATTTTCTGTGGATAATTTAATAAATTTACATTTGGATTTAATAAGCTCATCGAGACAATTCTTAGAGTTTGTGCAGTAGTAATATTGCTCTAATTGCTTAATTTGTGCCGTAAGTAACTTTAAATTATATAGGGACTTTTTTTCAATGAGACACAAAAGAAATAATAAAGTCCCTGGAGGCAGCCTTAAAAGTATCCCATATAATCTGCGGAGACATGGATTCTCATTTTCAAGAAAGAAGGTAGTAGCAAAAGCTTCAAACCTTTGAGAAAAATTGGAATCCAAAAGGAGGGAGTTATTGAATCTCCATCTTCTAGTACCTTGAGTAGGTGGAAAAAGATCCTAATCTAAAGTAACAGGAGCATGATCTGAAATTAGTTATGGAACCAATATCTGAATAAGTAATATGTTGTGTGAGTGCTTTAGAAAGAAACAAATAATCTAATCGAGATTGGAAAGAGCGTACAGGAGAAAAGAAAGTATATTCTAAGAGTGTAGGATTACATAATCTCCAAGCATCCACTAGTGATCGTTGTTGAATAGTAGATGTAAACTGAGAGTGCATATGGGAGGAAATGAATTTAGATTTAGAATTACGGTCAATAATGGGGTCAAAAACCATATTACAATCACCATCAACTAATAAATATTCATCTTGAAAGGACATCAGTGTAGATAATATTGCAGGCCAAAAAAGAGTGTCTGGGGTAGTAGGTGTGTAAAGATTAAAAAGAGTCATGGGGATCTTGGCAACCAACAAAGAAGCGTAAACCCACCTACCCAGTTCATCAGCAGCTTGTGTAAAAACCTGCAAATCAAGACGTTTGTAACACAATTAATCTTACCATTAACATATATCCCCATTTCAAAGGATTGTTGACCAGATAACCCCATGTGTTGTCGACATTTTGACCCAAACGTAACTAATCCATGAATCTCATCAGGACAGTGCGGAATGATTGATCACCTACAAATCAACAATTAATATGGCTACTTAATACAGTAATTTAGTATTACATGCACAAGTACAAACATCAAACTCCAAGTGCTTTTCATACCTTAGACAGAGGCAACTGACTAAGCAGCCACGAATGTAAGCCACAATTGTAAAAACAATGTTGGTCTGCTAAACAATCTAAAACAAAGTTCATTAACAATTCTAAACCGATATTAATGAAATATTTATTACAAGGTCTGACCAGAAGACAATTTATGGGCAGCTTGACTAAGGCAATTCTCGCTACCTCAATCTCCCAGATTATGCACTCAATCATCTCCTCTTCATCCAGCTTGCTTGATGCTTGCTGATATCCATTTAATTTTCAATCTTCCCAAGCAGACTTATTTCTTTTCTTTCATGTTTTCTCTACATTGGCTCAATGTTCCTAAATGCATTGTTTAACCCTCTCTGCCTGGAGCACTGGGTACTTCTCAATGAAGGATCCCTCTACCTTCAAGATAAATGTTACCATAATCTTCCTTCATGTACTTTATTCACCGCTTCACTCAAATTACTCTTAATCCATAGATTTTTCCATTCACGTATCAGATAACTCTCCTTCTCCTTCTCCTTTCTACTGGTCAGAATCTGGGATACGATTCCCATCTGGATGCACCTCATTAATGATCATTTCTTCTTCTGTTAACCCTTAAGAGACCCCTCTATCAAGCCCTTCATAAATTCAGCTGCACAACTGCTCTTTCCATTAATTCCCTCAGCTCCACAATACCCTGCTGGATGACAGCTTTGCTTTATAAATAGTTCATCATCATCATGTTATTGGTCATCATACAAATGCAGCAATGCCCTTACAATAAAGCTGGTGCCACATCATTCTCTATATATAATGCCCCTCTGTAATAAAGTAATGAAAGTGCTACATATATGATGGAATATATAATTTGCTCCTCCCACCAGTTACTGAAATCCGGGTTTGGAATATAATACTAAATGCATTAGCCATACAGGACATCATAGGCCAAAAACAGCAACTTCAACCAGTTATGAAACCCAACAATAGCCAATTCCAGTCAGTGGAGAAGGTGCACAACAAACTTAAAGTGCATAGAACACCTGCGGAGTTTGTGGCCACATTCTGCACTGTGTAACCTGGCCATCTTAACTAGGCCTGCGTGTAAAATTCCACTCCGCTAGTGAAGCTTTTCCCACTCCACACTCTGCGTAGAGCACAGAGTTCCAAAAAACGGAGCAGAGTTTTTTCTTCACTAGGCAACGGTAAGTTGTCGAGCGCGAGCGAGAAAAATCTTACTCCTGACCACCTCCCGGCGAGATTTCTCAAGGCGGGTGGTTGCGGAGGATAGTCGCTACTGCTCGCATTGAGAAACCTTCTGTTCGTGTTGAGGAAGTTGCTGCTCAAGTAGAATATTTTCTTGAGCAGCAGAAAGAAGCTGCGCCATCTTGCGCTGTGCATGGTGCCATTCACACTGATTTTACAGCACTGGACAAACACCTGGCGTTCAAATCAGCACGAATGGGGCAATGTAACGTACTCTGCAGCTTGCAGAACTCCACGTAGCGTGGTGGAGTTTTTTGGTCACTTCGCGGGTTCTGCATAGCAGAACTCCACAAACTCCACCCAGGCCTAATCTTAACGAGGCAGTACAGAGATTAAAAAAACAGAGATCAAAAGCAATAGACATGCTAGAATGTTTGTTTGATGAAGTCAGCTGGGGTTTTGAGATCTGTTGTGACAACATTCACCAGATGCCCCTGTAACAAGTCTTTTGGTGACAAAGCATCACTAAACAGCTTGAGACCCTCTACTGAGAGAAGCATCCTCAAACCGTATACTCAGATCACTTAACAAGTTGGTGGTCATGTACGTCCAAAGGGAAAAATCACTGTACACGAAAGAACCAGAAAAAAAGAAATTCTAAATACTGTTCTCTAAATCATTGCATTTTGCAGTTAGACTATCATGTATCGGAATAGACAGCTGTATAAAAATAGATAACTGCATTATGGTTCTGAGTTACAGTGCGCATTCTTTGTTTATGTATTTGAAGTGATTGACAGTTCTATTTGGTACTAAAATTGTTTTTGTAATTTTATGCATTATTGTGACAAAGAAAACGTCTTTGCATGGCAAATTAGCTTTTTTATTTTAAAATCTCAGCACTGTCAGCTTTATGTTAGCTTTGAGTAATTGCCTTACTTTATGGATTTGTTAACATTAATATTATATTTATATTCAGCGCCTGGTTATTTAGACACATATACTCACTAGGCATTTCTCCATTTCTTCCTTTAACCTTCTTTATTTTTTGACTTGGTGCGTCTACTGGCAGCAACAAATATCACTTGGGAGGTGAGGGGAAAGATGGAATAAGGCATACATTAGTCAACGACAATTACAGCAACGTTGCACCATACATTATGGTTCCAGCAGGCCACTGCTCCAACTCCTGCAACCCCTCTCTTGCCAGACTCTACCATCCCTACTCACACAACCCTCTGATTTGTAGTTAGGGACAGACACCTACCTCACACAGCCTTCTGATGAGTTGGCATTTAATTTACCATGTATAACAATGATGCTGAAAGAGTGGTGATTTTAGAAGTGCATTCAAACTCTCACAATTTAAATAAAATTAAATTAAAAAAATACAAAAACTTTTTCTGAAGTCCCCTTTCCCACCGGGCTAAACTCTCGCTATACTCTAAAAATTAGGAGTAAAAAATATAGGGGCATATTAGCAAGAACCTGCGAAAATTATCGCAAAGCTTGCTTAGCGTGCGTTTTTCTATCGCCGGCTATCGCTGGATATTACCGCGGAGATAACATGCTATTAGCAAGGTTTATCTCCAATGCGATAAAATATCCAGCGATAGCGTCGAAACCCAGCAATAATGCGAGAAATCCAGCGATAGAATCCCAGCGCTAATGCTGGGGACTTAACCTTGCAATCCACCTCCCATTGACTAATATTGTTAAGTCATGTTTTTACCAGTACTAAAAAACCAGCGCTAATCGTGGTTAGCGCGCGTTTTTTATCGCTCGCGGTTATTGCTAATAGGCGATAGCGATGTTAGCGACTGCTTACAGTCGCTGTTAGGTTGGGAACGCCTCCTTTGCATGTCATTAGCGATAAATATCGCTGACATGCAAAGCGGCACCCAAACCAGTCGCTATCGCTTAAAAGCTGTCGCTAACACCTGTTAGCGACAGCTTGCTGATAGGGCGATAGAAATATCGCCGCTTTAGCGGCAAAGTGCCGCTAAAGCGGCGATAGAGCCCTTGATAATATGCCCCGTAGATTTTTCTGGGGGATTTGGTTGTACTCCATCCAAACGGTTCCACTCTCTACCATGAAGGGAGCTTCTCTAGCAAACCTCTTGGACATTTGATAACTTTTCAGGACGTTTTACAAACCTATCTTGCCAGCTTATTTATGATGTTGACCATAATTTATAATTCACATTTCCTTCAGTGCTTAATTTGAGCTGGTGGTTGCAGGCTGGGGCCACCAGCACTTTTTT
The DNA here is from genome assembly GCA_963921515.1 of Calotriton arnoldi. NCBI lineage: Eukaryota > Metazoa > Chordata > Amphibia > Caudata > Salamandridae > Calotriton > Calotriton arnoldi. Next base: position 526,011 of record CAWUFW010005833.1, on the reverse strand, counting down.
TTGGGGACTGACACTTATTTTTCTGCATTAAACGTTTACTGAGACAAGAGAGGGGAATTACACAAAGTACGAAGACGGAGGAAGAGAAAGACAGAAAACCACCACAAGAGGAGAAAGCAGGAAACTGCAAGATTGACACAAAGGGGCAGGAACTGTCTGGCAGTGAATTAATAGGCATTTAGTGGATTTAAGACTGCGCAGCCTTGATATACCACATGGCATTCTTCAATTGCACCTGCCGTGGGTTTATGAGCAAAGTTTTGGGCACCAGCACTCATTCTGGTACAAATTAAGCACTGATTTCCTTGCTGTATAAAGCCAATTGACCCTCGTGCATTGTATTTCATTTCATATGAAGCGTTCTGGCACCCTGGCATGAGTTGAATAACGCTACAGAAGTACCAAATAAATAAATTAATAAATAAAATGCTTCCAACAGGCAATTGAGTACTGCCCCAGCTGCATAACAGACAACGCCAAGTTACTAGAGCACATTCTTGCACCCGCAATAGCAAGATTGAGTGTTTACAATTTGAGACCAGATTCTGCGATAGTCAATTTACATTCATTTCTAGGGTTGGTGCTTCTGTTGCTACAGGATAGATGTAGATAGCTATAACGTTTTTGTAAGGTATTTTATGTGCATCTATATCAGGTGGCCAATTTACAAAAGCATTTTTGACTACAAGAAGTAGTATGACAGGAGTACTCTTTTATGTACCTTTACATGCTCTTGTAAATCAAGCCCAAAACATTCAGCTCCCTATTTGTAAAAATGCAGAGGGCACAGCCCTTGTTATTTAGACTAATTGTATATGAATATTTCCTGAGTATTCCAAATGTATTCCCGTTTTAGAAGTTTTAGGGCATGCAAAAGAATACTACATGAGTAATAGGCTTGTGAATCAGGCCCTGTAACTTCACTTTTGGGCTCTGACTGTCACATCATATAAAGGAAAGTAGAGTACTGCTGGGTGGTACTGTGCCTCCCGTTAGTAATGAGCAGAGATGACGTACAGGATGTTCTCCCAGTGGGAGTCCCATTCTAAAAGTCCACAATGGCTTTCACCGCCAGTGCACATCTGCACTAGGGCAGGCTCATGTCTCATGCAAAGGCCAACACATTCTGGCATGTTGTCATTGCAGTGCCAGCAAAAAGCCAGATCTGCATTTGCTGGTCTTGCATGGGGTGTTTTAGAGGGACACTGGTGGGTCTGAGAGACAAATGCTGCTGGATCCAGGTGCCTCAGAGAACTCCAATACATCTTTAAGAGATCAAGGGGCCCTGACTCTGGGGGTCACTATAAGACTCTGTATTGAGCAACAGTCCTATCAGCACTTGGTGTTGTACTAGCACAGCGGGCACGGTCCAACAAGCCAGAGACGGATTACTTTTTGTACTATCGCCCTACGAGGAATTTAGGAAGAGGAAATGCTGCTGACTCACACATCAGCATTTCTTCTGAAAAACATCCTGAGAACCCCTATTTTACTTTGATATCATTTTGATTTTTTTCATTGAATAAATGGTAGCATCTAGGGGGGCTATCTCTAGTGTGTTATAAAATTTAGAAATCTTGGAAGCCAAAACCCACATCCAGTTTGCATCGTTGTTTGTTGTGTAGCAATGCAATGCCTTCAATGTGAACAGAGGTATCAAAAACCGAGAATGTATTCAACTTTAAGATAGCCATGTTAATCATCTTTCTAGCTATCTTTGCTCTTTTTGATTTACACTTCCAAAAGGTAAATCCTGCCAGCTTAATTGTCATGTGGCTGAAATGTACTACTTGCCATTGATTGTAGAATAGAGAGATACCCAAAGGAAACTGTTGGGTCAATGCTGAAGGGAACTCTTTGATCTGAAAATGAGGACCAAGGCTGAACAAGCAGATTCCTTTGAACGGATTTCATGGTTTGCAAAGCACTCTGCACCTCTTTTAAAGGTTTCAAAGTACTTTCATGTGTGCAAAGCATAAAGAGAGTCAGTTTAGACAGACCACTCTACTCTGTGTCATTCAAATGATCGGTGAGCCTGCCTAGTAGCCAGTGGCGTAGCTAGGCCTTTTGCCTCCTGAGTAGGCCCCTGCGTTTGCCGCCCATGAAGGCCAAATTTAAGAGCGAGGGGGGGTGCTGGCGATTCCCCCGGGTTGGCTGCAAATAAGAGCGGGGGAGAGACCACCCCCTCCCCCCCCCCCTTGCTACGCCACTGCCGGTAGCTGCCTAAAGACAACAGCCTGTCATGGATGAATTGATTTGATAAAATCTTAATAGTGAACAACAGTTCACCCAAGCCATGTCTCCCTAAAAAGTGCAGTCAGTAAAGGCTGGCCTTGGCCCTTGGGCACCAGACAGATCACGACTAGGGAATACACCCAAGGCTATGTTAACAACTTACTGTTGCAGAAAGACCACTCTACTGTAGTCTCTAAAGTGGCATGAACAAATGATTTGTTTATGCTCAGAGGAGTCTCAGGAACCTTGAACCAGTCATAGATGCAATGGGTGAAAAGAGGGAGTTCCAGAGGATTGGGCCTTGAACATCTTCTGAACCATCTGTATCACCAAAATCCATGGGTGGTTGCATGGAAGTGTCCATGTACAACCCATGTTACGCCCCTTGACACAAGGCAACAAAAGTAGCACAAAGCAGTGCATAGCTTTGTATTACTGTATTACTTTGGCCTACTTTCCAAAACAAATTCTGATTTGCGCTAAAAAATAGATACCACCACAACACATTGCTCTGAGTTTGCTTTACAAAAGTAATGTGAACCCGGTGCAAAGTGTTAGTAAATCTAAGCCTTTATAATCATTTTAATGTGAACACAGTCGAAACCTTGTATCAACACCACTCCTTTGGGTTTAACTATACCTTTCAGTTAGCAAACTCTGCCCCTTGTTTTTTGTGCCCTGCAGGTCACTATAGTAGTAAAGGACAAGTGATAACCCACCAAGTCCTCATGCTTATATTTTGGTGCAGACTTCTGTCCTATAAAGAAGTTCCTCCCAGAAGGCTCTGTCAAAGAACCAGGTGCTGCTGGTCCTGCATTGCCCAGGGCTGCACTGGAAGTTCCAGACATGACCAAGGCTCTATGGATTTTCTTTCCTGGTTAGGGCACAGGTACTGCTCTGGGCAGCTCTTGCTGGTATCCCCTATTAGTTAAGGTAAGTTTGCATAGGGTGGCAGTGTTGCAATGCTTGTGTTCTCCACCAAGGCCTCCATACAGCCAATGATGAGCTTGGCAATCCCTCTACGAATGGAGTCAGGAAAAAGTGAAATGGTCCAGTGGGTGAAGTCCATCAGACTGTGAGATGAATTCCCTAATCTAAGATTTTGGCTGCTTCATCACATTCATGTGGTAGCTGTCATGAATAATGGAATTCCCCTCACAGTCCAATCAGGTTTGCAGGTTAGGCAATTTCAATGCTCAGTGGTATATATTTTCCATGCTGTGTTTTCTATGGTTCACTCACAGGTATTGCCACTTTCTTTCTTTCTATGCTTCCCCTTGGCTAACCCAAAATGTGAATCACAATAAAAACAATTTAAAAGAGTTTGCCAAGATACCCTCCTCAGGTGAAGTCATACAAGAACAACAGCAATGTCAGCGGCTGTAAACAAGCAAAAGTACATACGTTGACCAGCATGTTCACCGACAAAGAACTCCCTGCGGAATCTTGCAAAGTATATTCATTGCTTCAAACCACCCAACGAATGAACAGACAAATCCCAAAGCCATTCTATGTACAGATTCTTTGTTTATGTGCATATATTTGTTGTGTTTACAAAATAGGAACAGCAAAACTAAAGCTGCTTCTAGCCAGACCTAAAAATGTGAATTCAACGTTAAAGGCGATGCCAGGAGGGACATTCCTGCCTTTTTTTTTTATGTCTGTAAGGAAGAAGAACAAGCATTGGCATAGCCAATAGGTCTCGCCTTTGGGTCCTTATAAGTGTTCAGCCAGAAGTAGCAGCTTTGCCAGTGTTTTTAAGCTATGTTGTAGAGCATTGTGGCTGCTGTGCAGCATGTTGAAAAGTTATAACAAAAAATAAATATAAGTATGTTTGTTACCTTGTATATAACCAAGAAGATATTATGTACAACTGAATGACCCAATTTAAAAAGAATTAACATAAAAAATGTCTTGTTTTTTCGTCCTTGCAATGCTAACAACTTCTTCCTGGCTGTTCTAAAGTTAAGGTGGTGCTTAGTGATGCTGAGGTGGTGATGAATGATGTTAAGGTGGTGCTGAGTGATGCTATAGTGGTGCTTAGTGATGCTGTGGTGGTGGTGAGGCATGGTGAGGTGGTGGTGTTGCGGTTGTGTCAGGTGGTGCTTATTTGGTGTTAAGGTGGTGCTGAGTTCTGTTTAGCTGGAGTTGTTTTGAGGTGATGCTCGTTTGATTCTGAGGTGATGTTGCGCTGTAGGATATATTTTTAAAAAGACTACATAAATTACACAATACGTCATTTAAGCGCCGAAAGGCAAGCTCAAAAGAAAGCACTGCTGGATGTTTTCCAGCTTCACCTATGTTGTGTAATGTGTGGGAAGGGTGGGAATAATGTTTACCTAAACCACAACACTATTTCAACTCACAACCGCGACATTGAACAAAAGAAATTGTTACATTCAAAACATAATAAAATGTACAAACTAATATGCTCCATGTGAACAACAGATTGGGACGCAGTCTGCAGTATAAAGAGTTCATTCAGTCAATGGTGCAGTTGTCTGGTACAGGGCACCCTACATTCTGGAGTCCCGGGGTATCACATCTTGGCGCACAGTCGGTGACACAGCATTATACGGTCTGATAGAAGGCAGCATATAGCCTTGGGCCAGAGAATAAGATTCTCTGTGGCACAAGGCACGCAGCCAGGAAGAAGGGGGACATATCCCATTGAACAGTCTGAGTTTCAGGATGCGTTGTACTGTCTGTAAATAACTGGGCCTCAGTCTGTGCTAGAGGAAACTGGTGTAAGGGAAGCACAGGTGCAACCTACGGGAATCATGCACTGAAAATGGGTACTCTGATACATAGTTGGGCCTCGTACATTTAAAGCAGATCATAGTGCCACGCAGACGGGTACTCTGGTGCATACCGTCTATATCATTGGTTATGCACAATTTTGGGATGCGAGTGCCCACAATAAAGAGCTTCATCTGACACTCAGAAAGAGGCGCACGGTCGGAGGAACACGGAGGCTCACATTTTGATGCGCATAGCCGGTGGGGGGGCATAAGTGGGCATTTAGGATGTGTACCCTTTGACAAAGCACTCTACGACAGTATCACAGGGCACACGGGTTACGATGTATGGCGATTAGTGTACAAAGGTTTTGATACAGGGGGCCTGTAGTCTGGGGTACCAAATAGTCAGGGCAGATGGTCACGCTGCCTGTTGCAGAAGGAGCATGCATACTAGGCGTGACCCAAGACCGCAGAGTAGTAGAGAGTATGTGTGAAAGCAACAGTGTGTATCAAAACATGATTAAGTGCCTTGTTGAATTGGCTAAAGTATTTTGTGTGTTAAAGCGGAGTGTGTAAGGAAGCAGGGATGGAATCAGAAGCATGTTATCTTTTTTTTGGACGGGAGAAGAGGTGATAGGAATGAAGACTGGCCACAATGTGCATAAGGTCAGAGGGGAAGCGATGAATGACAGGAGGAGAGAATCTTAACTTGCTAGAGATCATTATGACCATTAGTGTAGCACCAGAATACTTGAAACACAGCTCTTGCCACCATCATGCATGCAATGTGTCCAAGACATACCTAACAATGGCTCAACCACTTCAGTGCACAGACGTAGTATCTCCAAAACTCACTCTTTTGAAGTGCCCATCAACCACTGCCCTCAAAAATGCTGGCTAAGTAAGGCGTTTAAGAGGGTGATCCTGTTAAGGACAATGGTGAATGAACAGTTTTCTTGGGGCTGGTATAGGTTTGAAAAGCGTGTGACTCCATTAAAGACTATGGAGTCGTTTTGTTTGTCAGACAGGTGAAAGAAGTAAAAATCAGATCACACCTACCCCAAATGCGGGTGAGTTGACAGTTATGGAAGCGCAGTGCTGTCATCTGACTTTAAGAGGTAGATAACAACTCTATGTGGGTAAATACGGAGAACTTTTTTATGTCTCCAAAATGCTTTCTAACATAGAATGCCCTTTACAGAATATATACAACCTTGAGCCTGCCTGCACAAAACGTGCATCCCGAATTGTACTCATTTATGAACCCTCAACTGTGGATATTATGCAATTTAAAAACGTGCACAGCCACCTGAAAACCCATTCTTCATGTCCTGTCATGGTCAGCCCGTGATTCCTTCAGGCTGTTTCTGCAACCAAAGCGTTACGCTCACCAATCGTTTCAATCACAGATTCAGTCACCTATATATACTAAAGCAACCATAGCAAAGCTACTTTTCTACGTCGAGCGGTGCCGACTGCGAGAAGAATACAAGGGTTATTTCAGAATTGCAAGATCACTCCAACCTGTGAAGAGGCGGCCCCACCATTGTGGTTTAGATCACCGGTTATAACATTGCTGGTTTTCCCTACCTAAGATGGCAACCGCCAAGGACAGACGGTGTCTACACATGCTGTCCTGTGGGTTGTCACGTGGGTATAAAGCGGGTGCTTGTGGCCATCAGTGTAACCACAATCCTCCGCTCGTACTGGGCCTCGGCTATAACACAATCTGATTACACTGAATCTGCCTGGAGAACGTCTTCTCACCTGCAGCGATCCCGCATCCACAGACCACCGAGTCTTTCTGTTTTTTTGCAGCGCAACATAAGGCCCACTGGCTTGGGAAAGGGCAAGTCATCCAATGAAAAAATACAGCGTCTTGGTGCTCACGTTAGTAAAACCCGCTCACAGACGGGAGGCGGTTACGTGCGCCAGAAAAGTAGTATCTGCAGGCACACGCATGCGCCGGGGCTCAAACTCTTAAGAGTCAATCCTTGCGGCTACAGTTTAGGCTCAGGGCAAGCAAGTGACCGCTACCAAGACAAGCATTTGCAATGCAATAGGACTCGCATTTACGCGAGACCTATTGCATTGCAAACGGGAGTGCCGGCGAGAAGGCACGAACAACGGGGGAGGGGGAGAGAAGGCACAGACAGCGGAAGGGGGTGGGGAGAAGGCACGGGAAGAAAAGAGTGCTTATGCACCACTCAAAGTAAAGGGGCCAGTAGCCATGGAAGGATACAAATGACGACATGGCCATCATAAGGAGGGACTAACAGCCTACAAACCAATCGGAAGGCAGCATTTTGAAAGGACAAAGGCACAGGCCAATTAAAAAGTGGGCGGGGAAGTGGGCATGGCTTCTCCTCCGTAGTCTACTACCAAAGATCAACCCCAGAGCAGCGCTTGCACCCTGGCTCAGGGATTGACCTAAAAACTACACAGTCAATAGGATTTGAAACAGTCTAAGTCTGAGGCGAGGGAACGTAAAGAGGTCTCAAAGAAGCGTTCAGTTTAAGATTAAGTTTGGAACTCCACACCTAGACACATTATTTTAAATATGCTGCAGATATTTTGTCCCTTTCTCTGGTTTTACAAAATAGTCAAAACAGGGGGTCAGTTGAATCATGCCACAAGACAAAGCCCCAACTCAGAGAGTAACCAGGTATCGCCACTAGATGTGTAATTATTCATGATAATGGAGATTTTTCACTATTCTAAAAGAGGAGCTTGGCATTGTCACCCCGGCACCACTTTTTAACTCTGTTATATCGAGCTGAGAACCCTTCCCTTCAATGTAGAAACGCCTACATTACAGAAGATTCTTCTTATTAAGATTGAATAAATTTGCACTGAATTTATAATCACTGAAATTCCTGCTGTTCTCAAGGAGTACTTCAAAATCATACCTTCTGCATTTCTAATATGATGTTAACCGATGCATCTGTGCGTCCATTTAGATTAACTACATGTAAACATATTATGTGTCTATCCTGAAAATCTTGGCTCTATCCAGCCATTTTGAACCTACTTTACACACCGCTGGGTTACACCCACTGACTTTTTGATGAAACCTCTTAGGGGCATATTATCAAGAACGGCGTTAAAATTATCGCCGGTTTAGCGGCAGAAAACTGCCGCTAAAGCGGCGATAATGGGCTTGATAATATGCCCTTGAGAATTCCAATAGAAGCCCATGTTCTGGTGTCAACATGGGCTTCTATTGGAATTCACAAGGCCATATTATCAAGCCCATTATCGCCGCTTTAGCGGCAGTTTCCTGCCGCTAAACCGGCGATAATTTTAACGCCGTTCTTGATAATATGCCCCTACGTTCATTATTTTAAGAATGATTATCACAAAATAAAATCAGATTAAAAAAAAATATCTTTCTTATACATTATTTGTGATGTTTCAAATCCTCCCTCGCCTGTTTTGTTATCCAACAGAATACAATGTAAGGTCATTGGGCTGGTCTGCTGAGATGCTTTCCCATCTAACAGCTGCTACAAATATACATGTAAATGCATCCAATTTAAAATATTTTCACTGATATATTCCGGTCTCTCATCACTTATTCATTGTCTGCTGCCAATAAAGCGCGCCCCTTCCCCCTGCTCTGCTTGCTCTATCCTGCTGGCGCGTGCATCTTCCTGTTTTGGCAGAGACACATGCCTTGTTTGGGCTTGAACTATTTTTGACAACACCTTCAGAAGTGCTCTGCGTTCAAAGGCTGGACGAGATCCATTTTTTAATGCAAGGGCAAGCAATACTGTCGGTGACAACTGCATTTGCTTTCTGCTTTCATGTCACACAGGTCAATGAGCAAGGGCTCGAAAATGGCGACGCTGCATATCGCCGGTTGATAATTGGCCAAGAGCTTCTTTGCCTATAAATGACCCACAGAGTCTGCTCACTTGCATTTTAGAGAAGCCAGACGTCAATCACCATCAGGCTAGATTTTCCAACTCGACGATTTGTTTTAAAATATGAGGCGCCATGTGCATCAGAATATCAGCAGTTTGTTGCCTTCCTGGGATTTGAGCAACACTCAAGTCACGTGGTGTCAGAGTGCTTTGCGCTTCACTGATTGGAGGAATACCTCGTGCAGGGTGGGCTGCGGGTTAATTTGCCAGAGTAATGCGCTGGAGACCTGGGTTTACATTCCGCGTTTTCTCTCTTGAACAAATGTTGAGACCTGGGGAAGAACCCTTTTGTAGTGAGCCATCCGGCCACTGCATGACAATGTTGCAACACGCAACTCCCCGGGGCGGGCTCGGACTGGGGGGTATAAATAAAGGACAACGTCAGCGCACGTGGCTGATGACGTGAACTAGCACTCAAGTGTGGTGGTCCCCTTTATGCTGGCGCAGTCAGCAATAAGGCCCTGCCCTTGTCATAGCCCTTAGTAGTCAGCTGTAGTCCCTAGCCGCATGCCCCTAGGTCCAGGCCCCTGCCCCGTCCACCATTACACTGGCGACGAGGACTGAGGAAGAGCCACGCGTGTCGTTCCGCGCCTGCCGCCCACAGTGACTGCTGGTAGCGGTGGCGGCGCGAGTGGTGGAGAGCGCGACGGCGAGCTCGTGGAGCGAGGGTCATCGCCTGCCGTGGTGCGGTAAGGGGAGCGCCCGGCGGGTTGTGAGGAGCAGAGCGAGGGAGGTACTGGTGCGGCAGCCGAGCCGCCCGTGGAAGACGCGCCGTGTGTGGGCCCCGCATCTGCTGCTGCAGTGAAGGCGCGAGTGCGCGTGGGAGAGGGAGCGGCCCGACAGCGCTGAGAAGAGCGCGAAGGACTCAAGGCAGCCCTGGGAACCCTCGAGTGTGGTGGGGGAGACACGGTGGTGCGAGTGGTCCCGAGGCTTGCTGAAGGGGGAGCTGCAACGCTCCCTGGGATGTTTCACCACCAGTAGAGGCCGGTACTGGAGAAGGAGGCTGATAACCCATGCAGGGTGCCCCCACTGTATACAGGCTGTGGAGTGAAGGGCAGCGCGACACGTTTGGGGGTGCTCACAGTGAGCAAGAGATCCTACGAGGGTGCGAGGCAGCGGAGGCCCCGCTCTCAGGATGACCACACCCCTGGTTGCGGCGGAGGGGGCTGTGCCCCAGGACGCAGGAGCTGTTGGGCACCGGCCTGGGAGGATGGCTGTTAAGGCCCTCCCGGAGTTCAGCCAACTGGCTGACCCGGCGACGGCGGCGCCGAGGTGGCGCAAGTGGTTGGGTCAGTTGGACAACTATTTCGTGGTGACAAGGGAGACTGATAACGCCGTCAAGAGATCAACGATGCTCCTAATGGGAGGGGACGAACTGTATGACCTCTTCCAAGACCTACCGGACACAGGAGATGGCAGCGACTATGAGAAGGCGGTGAGGGCTTTGAATAGACATTTTGATCCACAAGTCAACCCGGATTTCGAACATTTCAAATTGCGCCAGGCCAAACAGAGGGAGGATGAGTCAGTTGACATGTTTTTCCCACGTTTGCGAAAACTGGTGAGCACATGCTCAGGGATTGACCGCCAATTTGAGACACGGGCACAACTCATCGTGGGGTGCAAGTCGCTAGAGTTAAGGAAACTCATACTACGGCAGCCAGGGATCTCACTGGATGACATCCTGGTACTGGGACGGTCGCATGAACTAGCGGATGTCCGCGCCAGGGAAATGGAGGAGGCGTTGGCCAAGAAGTCGGGGACCTTTCAACCTCTATACCCCACTCCCATCAAGGAAGAAAGGGTGGACGCTATCAGGAAGACTTACACCCGAGGGGGATACTCGGCTCCCGAGGCGGAAGAACGACCGAACAGCAAGGGCTGCAGGAATTGCGGGCTAGCTACGCACTCCCAGAGAGGTTGCCCGGCGCAAGGGCGACAGTGCCTGAAATGCAACAGGTATGGCCACTTCGCGAAGGTATGCCAAGGAGGAGCGAGTCGGCCGAGAGGGGCACGAATTCAAAGACATGCCAGGAGTGTCCAGAAGTAGAAGACCTCGACAGCAGGTGTCGAAAGCTGGCGGTGGCGGAGGACAATGAGGAGGACAACGTATTCGTGATATCTAACGTTAGAGGGGTGAACACCACCAGGAGGCCTCCACCGCTGTGCCAAGTCTGGATCAGCAACAACTGCATACAGACACTCATTGACACAGGGGCGTCGGTGAACATACTGGACGCAGCGCAATACGGCGAATTAAGACCCCGGCCAAGGTTGATAGCAACGACAGCGAAAATCCTCACGTATGGAGGCCACACACCCATTCTTTTGCAAGGTGTCATCGACGTGGAAGTCAAGCACAAAGAGAGAGCGACGTGTACCAGATTCTCCGTTACATGTGACAGGGCTGGGTCACTACTGAGCTGTCACACGGCTGAAGACTTAGGACTGGTGATGTTTGCCAGACACATCCACCAGACGCAAGCAGAGATGGTGCTAAGCGAGTTCCCGGAGCTGTTCAGAGGGCTGGGGCGCTTGAAAGGTGTGGAGGTACAACTGCACATCGACGAAACCGTCAAGCCCATAGCGCTCAGACATCGGAGGGTGCCTTTCCATCTACGTCCTCTGGTGGAAGAAGAATTGGAGCGGCTAGAGAGAGATGGGGTAATCGAAAAAGTGTCAGGACCCACCCCGTGGGTATCACCGCTGGTGATAGCGCCCAAGCCCAAACAGCCAGGAGCCATCAGGCTGTGTGTGGACATGCGGTTGCCTAACAAAGCAATACGACGGGAGAGACACATAACCCCGACCATCGATGAAATAGTGGCGGACATCAATGGGGCGCAGTGGTTCTCCAAGGTGGACTTAAATTCCGGATACCATCAGCTGGTGCTGGCCGAGAAGAGTCGATACATCACGACCTTCTCAACGCATGTGGGCCTTCGACGTTTCAAGCGTCTAAGTTTTGGAGTGTCCTCAGCGGCGGAAGTGTTTCAGGATGCCGTGAGGGAGGCGCTGTCCGGACTAGTGGGAGTACTTAATGTCAGTGACGACATACTGACATTCTCAAAGTCATTGGAAGAACACCATGTGCGGTTGCGAGCCACCTTACAGAGATTAGTGGAGCAGGGCCTAACATTACACCGAGCCAAATGTGACTTCTACGCCAAGGAAGTGGAGTTTTTCGGTTACAGGTTCTCAGCAAAAGGCCTGCAGGTGGATCCCGGGAAGGTGGAAGATATTCGAACGGCAGCTATTCCGCAAACCCAGTCTGAGGTCAGAAGCTTCCTAGGCATGGCTAACTATTGCGGCCGGTTTATTCCGCACTTGGCGACACTGTCGGAACCCCTCCGAAGACTAACCAAGAAAGAAACGCCCTGGAGGTGGACGGATGAGGAAGCACGAGCGTTCAACGACATCAAGAGTGCGCTGGTCAAAGGGGCAACCGTGGCGTACTTTCAGCCGGGAGCATCCACGGAACTCATTGTGGACGCCAGCCCCGTAGGGTTGGGCGCGGTGTTGCTCCAGAAGAATGGACAGGGTGACTGGGTACCCATTGCCTATGCCAGCCGAGCACTCACCGCAGTTGAGACGAGGTACGCCCAAATCGAACGGGAGGCGCTGGCCATCCGGTGGGTGTGCCAGCACTTTGATGTCTACCTCTGTGGGCACACATTCACCGTGGTAACGGATCACAAGCCGTTGGTCCTGATATTCTTAGGAACGGCAAGGAACGGACCACCTCGGATAGAACGATGGGCCGTCCAAATTCAACACTACCGGTTTGGCGTGGAATACCGCCCTGGGGTCAACAATCCCGCAGACTATCTATCAAGACATCCCCTGGCTCACGGCCCCGGGAGCAAGGGGGAGGTGGACGAAGGTACAGAGTCGTTTATACGACTAATTGTAGATGAAGCGTGCCCGCAGGCGGTGACCATCGAAGAACTTGTTTAGGCGACAGGACAAGACCGATGCCTACAGGTGGTGAAAAGGACTCTGCAAGACCACCGGTGGAAATGGTTCTTACAAGGGGCGGAACGCTCAGCCGATGAAGACAAGGAGTACTTGGAGAGTATCTGGAGGTGCCGGGAGGAGCTCAGCGAGTCCGGGCAAGGACTCATCCTGAGAGGCACTCGTCTGGTGATTCCGGCAAGACTTCGGGGGAGAATCGTAGAGCTGGCTCACCAGGGACACCAGGGTATCGAGAAAATAAAGGCCCGGCTGAGAGCGAAAGTGTGGTTCCTGGGAGTGGACCAGATGGTGGCGGAGAAGGTGCGAGGATGCCATGCGTGTTTGATCACGGGACCAGACCCGTCTGTCACCCCGGTTATCACGGAAGGGCCTAGCCAAGTGCCATGGGGCCAGGTGAGTCTGGATTTTGGAAGTTTCCCGGAGGGACGGCACACTGTGGTCATGGTCGACAGTCACTCCAAGTTTCCCGTCGTGGAGGTGGTACCGTCCACATCGTTCGAATGCATTCAGCCAGTACTGGAGAAGATCTTCGCCATGCTAGGGATGCCGGAGGAAATACGAACCGACAATGGTCCCCCGTTCCAGGGGCAAGAATTCAAGGAATATCTGGAACGCTATGGCATTCGACATCGCCGAGTGACCCCACAGTGGCCGCAGGCTAATGGGGATGTGGAGAGATTCATGATGACTTTGAACAAGACCATCAGGATTGGTGTGGACCAAGGGGAACATCTGGAGAATTACCTACACCGTTTCCTCCGAGCATATCGTAACACCCCACATTGCACCACGAAGTGTGCCCCCAGTGACCTACTCATGAAGAGAGTGGTGAGAGACAGCATTCCAGCCAGTGAACTGGGAGTGCCAGCAACCATCGATGAGGGTGGCACGCAGAGCCGGCGACAACACAACAATGACCGAGCGAGCCGGAAGCGAAGACCCCAACCGGCGGTCATTCAAGAAGGAGACCATGTGGTGATCAAAGACCGGCATCCAGGATCAAAGTTCCGGACTCCTTTTGAAAGAGACTTGTGGAAAGTGGTGCAAATCAAGGGGTCCACGGTCACAGCGAAAAGGGGGACTCAACAGGTAGCACGCAACGTGTCGTGGTTCAAAAAAGCGTGGGCCCCTGAACGTGACACAAGAAACCAAGAGTTGGATGAGTGGCCAGAAGAAGATGCCTCTTCGGCGGGGGAAGGTCCACCGTCCCCAGAGAAGAATGGGCCTAGCGATGGCGCCGGAGGAACGCGGGAGGAGATCCAGGATTGCCGAGCAACAGGCACCGTCGTGCCTCCAAGCATGGAGGACAGAGTGGAGACCGAGGGTCGTGGCAGTCAACATTATGGATTGAGGGGGAACCCCAAACCCAGCACGAGATTGAGAGACTTTCTATGCTGAAGATGTGGGCGAGATGAAAAGTGCTGGGAATGCCAAATGGCGAACTTTATTGTGTGTAATGTTATTGGTTGTGGTTAATGTTGAATAAATGTTCTCACATGTTTTCCGTGGGATAGATGGGATGTAGTGAGCCATCCGTCCACTGCATGACAATGTTGCAACACGCAACTCCCCGGGCCGGGCTCGGACTGGGGGGTATAAATAAAGGACAACGTCAGCGCACGTGGCTGATGACGTGAACTAGCACTCAAGTGTGGTGGTCCCCTTTATGCCGGCGCAGTCAGCAAAAAGGCCCTGCCCTTGTCATAGCCCTTAGTAGTCGGCTGTAGTCCCTAGCCGCATGCCCCTAGGTCCAGGTCCCTGCCCCGTCCACCATTACACCTTTCTCTGTCGGTGGGCCGGATCACTAGCTGGCGGTTCGAGATGAGGCATTTAGCTGACTCAGTTAATACCAACACTGCGGAGTACTAACTGGATAACCCAAAATATCAAAACATTCATTATCAGCACTTATTGGCCCATAACCAGGCCTGGAGTGTCATTTCTGCATCTGCAAACATTTGGTGCATCCAAAATGACGTAATGTTTTCTATAGTACACACTGTAAATGTGATCTGTAAACAATAGCATTTTTTATTACCTAAGGCAATGCTTTTTATCAATATCCAAATGCAGAAAGTCGGTCATCCTGTCATTGAAACGTATGACCTACATTTGGAACCTAGCTCTCCACAGCCAGTGCTCAATCCGCTAAGGTCTGTGAGGGGTATAAACGGGCTAGACGTGGATATGATGTGCTATAGAAGAAACGATGTATATTCATGAATGTTTACGGGAATTAAAGGTCACGTATTTCTGATTCAATCTCGCTTGCGCCTGTCTGTCGCCATACGTGTGAATTTTCCTAGTATTTACGGTGAAGCTGTGTTAGACTTGTTGTAAATAAGGTCTTCCTTAATTGACGTCTCCCTCTTCGGTTTGTAGTGATTGACGTCCCCCTAAGTGCTCGTCTACGGTATCAAAGGTCGCCCAGAGCGCTTTGATAGGTGCACATAACTCCAAAAGGCCGAAGAAAGATTGCAAAATGAGGACTGCATTTTAAAAGGACTGACTGTCCCAGCACTGATCCCTGTGGAGTGTGTGTTTCTCGTGCACCATGCCTTGCCTGAGTTTTTATGGGTGGAGGCGATTCTTTCTGTCGAGCCTGCACATTTTTGGAGGCCCTGCGAGTGTCATCAAAAATTGGTTCTTTTGTCAAACAAAAGAAAATCCTCTTGTGCATTTGTGATGGCGGCTATTCAGAATGAGCTCTCATGAAGTGTGCCATGAAACTGCTGACTCTTTCATATCAAGAGACCAGCACATCAAGGCTAATTCTTTCTGGATTTCTGCACCTGCTCCCATGGACGTCAACAGTAATCGACGTAGTCACACCTGACTTGCCATCAACCCCTCCACCCGGGTCTGGTTGCAGAAGTTTGTCTGCAACGAGCAAGTCACTTATGTGAGGCTTTGCAGACCCACTGGGCCTTTGCTCCGTTGGGGTTGTGACATCGCTTCTCTTGATTCAACGATTTTGTCCAACTGGCATTTATTTAAAATTAAATAAAATAAACAATAGGGTAAAGAATGTAATTTCAGCTTTTGGAAATGTTTCATGAGACTCCCAGGTGTAGACTGTCCTTGGAAGGGGGTTACCACAGTATACAATCTGTCAGTTGCTGTTGAGGCTCTGGGCCAAAGAAGGCTCACCATCAGCTCCTAGAACACTGCTGTGAGGGGGAAACATTTATTCATCTAAACTCAACATGTCGTTGCATATTCTGAGTGATACATCATCAATATACTGGCCTCACCCAGACGTATTCAAAGTCATGGCATTTCTTGATGTTCTTGGTCTATCACCTTCTGATAGAACTGATTTTCCACTTAACAGAGGCCTCTTCCTACAACTTCCTATCCCCCCATACAGCCTAGTACAGCTTCCATTCACAGTAGGCATCGCCCAGCACCCACCGCCTTATATAGAGACATACCATGAGGCATATTTACAAGCCCCTGTCGCCATTACAACGTCACCTTCAGCGACGTTGTGATGGCGGTAGGGGCCTCGCCTTATTTACAAGGCAGCGTTAAGCCACTTAACGTGGCTTAAAGCTGCCTTATAAATAAGGCACCCTTTCACGCTACACTTAGCGTGAAAAGGGAGAGCAATGGGTGTTGTTGTGGGCGTTCCACCCCAACACCCATTGATTCTGATGCTGCCTCCTATTGATAAGGGAGGCATAAATATAAGGCAGCGCCAGAATTAAGACCAGGGGAAACCTGGTCTTACCCTGGCGCAACGAGGAGAAATGTTTCATTTCTCCTCGTTTTTACTGTTTTCATGTGTGCTGCATTGTGCAGCACACATGAAAACAGCAAAGGTCAATGATTGTTTATGTACAGGAAGGTCCCCCTTCCTGCACATAAACAATAAAAAAAATTAAATTCTGTTTTGCAACTTCTGTGTATGCTGCATCAAGCATCACACATAGAAGTGACAAAGATTGGTTATGTGCAGGAAGGGGGCCCTTCCTGCACATAAACAATCTTGACCTGCACGCAGGCACACTTGCACTATGGTGCAAGGGTGCCTACGTTGGCGCTAGGCTGCTAAGTGTAGCGCCAGCGCAGCGGGAACCGCAGGGCTGCGCCATATTCTTGTAAATATGGTGCAGCCCTGCGTTTCTGAAGTGGCGGAGTTAGGCGTTAAGAAAGGGAAGCCTAACGCCTCACTCCGCCACTTCCTTGTACATATGCCCCCATAAGTCTTCATTTACTTCCAACAAAGTGACCATCTCAGGCCTCACCACAAGAAAGAATGTTCAGTCCGTTGGCTCATGCAGACCTTTTCAAGAGAGTTTTCATTACGAAAATGTAATTAATGAAATGAGGGTGGAGGCTCTCAGTGTCAGTATTATGCGTCTTCACGAAACGAATATTATCTATTAGCAAATAAAGATAGGTTTTAAACACACATGAAGGCTACAATAGAAGTCTTCTTCCTTCATGCTTTCTTTTCTACATGTGTTATTCTAATATTTGTATGTGCATGCATAGTTAATTCTAGTGTTAAACATATGGGACCATAACATATACCAAAACATGATCACTCACACTAACACAATTGTTACTCAAATCTTCACATCCCCCCACATACACATGTTATACACATACTGCACTCTTGCTGCACATGTAGTACCTCCTGGGGAAGTGGAAGGGATAGCAGGACAAGGGTTAGTGTAATGTATAGGTGTGTGTGTGTGTGTTTGTAAGAATTGTGGACTTATGCTGCTGGTGTTGAAACTATTCTGTATATGTTAGAAATTCTTGCTACTACCACCTACCCTGTACCTGTGCTTTTTGTTACGGAAGCTTGCACTGCAGCTGCTCATGTTGCATAGTGGGTGTGGGTGTCTATACACAAAGAGTACATTCCTGATAACTGTGCACTGTGTTGTGATCCATGTGTGTTAGGGATCTTTGCACTGCTGTGTACTGTGTGTGTGAGCGTGTATGTGTGTGTGGTATGTCTGCATGTGTGTGAGCATGTGTGGTGTGTGTGCATAATAAATGTGCACTGTGACCTGTGTTGTGACCAATGTGTGTAAAGGATTTTTGCACTGCCTTGTCCTGTATCTGTGAGTGTGTGTGTGGTATGTTTGCATGTGTGTGAGCATGTGTGGTGTGTGTGTGTTGTGTGTGTGCATAATAAATGTGCACTGCTGAAACCATTCTGTATGTGTTAAAGGTCTTTGATTTATTACTACCTACCCTGTGCCTGGGCTATGTGTTACGGAAGCTTCCACTGCAGCTGCTCATGCTTTATTGTGGTGGTGGGTATATATACACAAAGAGCGAACGCCTGATACCTGTGACCTGTGATGTGACCCGTGTGTGTTAGGGATCTTTGCACTGCCATGTACTGTGTGGGTGTGGGTGTGTGGTATGTGTGCATGTGTGTAAATGTGTGTGTGTGTTTGTGTGTGTGTGGTGTGTGTATAATAAATGTGCACTGATGCTAATGGCGTTGTAACCATTCTGTATGTGTTTGAGATCTTTGCTTAACTGCTACCTACGAAATACCTGTGCTCTGTGTTAACGAAGCTTGCACTGCAGCTGCTCATGCTGTATTGTGGGTGAGTATACACAAAGAGTGCACGCCTGCTACCTGTGACCTGTGTTGTTACCCGTGTGTGTTAAGGATCTGTGTATTGCCGTGTATTGTGTGTGTGAGCGTGTGTTCGTGTGTGCGGTATGTTTGCATGTGTGTGCGCGAGGGATGCTTACATAACTGCTGCCTGTTCTGCATTTGTGCTATCTGTTAGTGAAGTTGGGAAATCTATTTCGCTAAGCAAAAGCCATGGTTGTCAACACGATTTTCATTGATAATTCTCACCTTTAAAGGTCCTTGACTGGATTCCCAGGTCTGTATTGTGGTACTCAGAGGGCCAGCTTTCACCAGCGTTGCATATCAAAGCCATAGTCATATCAAATTGTAATTGTCAAAGGCTCATTTGTGCCCTTTCCAAATACCAAACGATCAGACTTTTGTTATTTCAACTGTATTATCAAGCGTTCACTAGGTAAGCCCATGGTACATATCAATTGAGGAGCTCGTTGACTAACCCTAAGAGATAGTTTACATTTCCTCTTATCAGTCCTTCATGTCATGCCTAAACTATCAAGATTCCTCCAGTACATACTAATATGCTCTTGCAAATCTTACGTTATGTTTCCTAGTGTACTTTGTTTTTGGCTCACCTCATAATGCCTTGCCTATCTTGCCTGTATTCTGTTTCCTATTAGGCATGCCCTGTCTAAGTGAAAAATTAAATAACAAGTATTTTGTTAAAAAAAATTATGTGTAGATCGTGTGCTCAGTAGCCAGTAGAGAGTGCATTATCTGTCTACCAGTACACTATTATCATGTTGCCACTTTCCCTGTTTGGTGCATTGTTACTTATCACTTAGAAAGTGCCCTAAAGATAATGCCACCCATCACATAAGTCAGCCCCATCACATAAGTCAGCAACATGCATTATTATTTTTTACCATCTTTATAGGTTTGCCTTAAATGAATCTTTGCTTGTTAGTGATAGGTTTAATGAGAAACAATGGGTTGGAATGCTACGCATAGCAATTGCTGGTGGTTAGACTAGTTGAGAGCGTTCATCTCATCACCTTTTGAGTGTTCGGTGTAACACCCTATGTGGCCAAGGGTATGCTCAGACATAGGTCCCTTGCTCGCTGTGCCACAGGTTTGAAGCTATACCTCACATACAAGGCTTTACAAGGCCAAAACCAGCCTGGAATGGCTTGCGGTCCCTTCTGGAGGGTGATTCACCTGGAAGTTCAGGATGAATTGCATCTATGAGGAGTAGGATCATTACTGATTTGCATAATGTGGGCTTCTGTCTAGAGTGGTAGAGTGGACGAAAGAACTAGGAGTTGAATGGTACCCAGAGCAATTTCTAAAGGTTAGACTCTTTACAAGCATTCAACCAATCCCCATTTACGTGTTTAATGAATACCTGCCATAGTATTTATTAAACATTTGCTTTTAAAACTGTTCCCATCTGGGAAAAAGTTTACCAGGTAAGTAAAACCGTCCAATGTTCAGTTTTGATTGAGTGTGCATTTTCAATTTCACAAGCATATGTTTACAGTTCCTTAAAGGGTGGCCCAGAGTCTGTCTGATTTCAATGTACTTATACCTCGGGGAATCAGTGAATGTAAGTAACATGAGAAACACAGCCATTTTAAATTGGACAACTGAGGGGATATGAAGTTTTTTAAACACTTTATTCCAAATGTTGCCCATCCTCTCACATTTTACCAATCACTGGTACTAGAAGATGCATATTGTTGCATTTTGCATTTTTTGCAGATTTTACCAGGAGACAGTTGAGTCTTTAGTATCTATACAGAGTCCTGTTGTTGGAAATGGGGGTCTCTAGTTGGCAGAGGTAGGTACCTTTGTCCAAGTAAGAACCCTTGCTTCTAGTCAGGGTAAGGGGGATACACACTGTGGATAACCCCTGCTCACTCCCTTGGTAGCTTGGCATGAGCAGACAGGATTATCTCAAAGGCAATGTGTAAAGTATTTGTACTCAAAACACACAGGAATACAGTGATAACACCACAAATGGACACCACACCTGTTTGGAAAAATAAAGTATCTTTATCTAAACTCAACAAGACAAAAGTGACAAAAATCCAACATACATGCAATAAGAATATGGCTTTTAAAAGGTTTCAAGAAACTTGGTCCATAGGAAACTATGGATGCGTGATTTTTCACAAAGTACCTGTAGATGCGTCAAAATTCACAAGGCCAAACAGCTGCAGAGAAGGGAAGCGTCGATAAACAAAGGGATGCATCAGTTCCTGAGTACTTGGGGAGGCAAATTGACAGTTCTGCTGCACGCAGGAGAAGTGATGCATCGAATCCGTACTGTAGGGGGAAGTGATGTGTCGATTCCAAGACGGTTCTGGTTTGCGGGTGATGCGTCGGGAAAACTTGCTGCACAGGTGGGATGCATGAAAATCTGGGATGTGTTGACGATCGATGCGGCGGCAACAAGCAGCGATGCGTCGGTTTCTTCAGCCGCGATGCACGATGCATCGGTTCTTGCAGCCGCGGGCAGGCTCAACATCGTCTCTGCAGTGGTGCGGCGGGGGTGCGTGGAGATTCTTCCTGCATGGCGATGCTGCGTCTGAAAAAACAGCCGCAAGAAGAGCCATGTGTTGATTTTCTTAGTTTCTTCAGTTACTTCCAGCTCCCAACAGCAGTAACAACCTCCAGAGGCCCAAAACTGGAACAGGCACCTCCTGGCAGGTCAGAACTCTCAGCAGTAGAATTCAGGGGAGCTGGGGGTGAAGTCTTTGTGCCCCTGAGACAGACAAAGAGGGAAAATTAAATAAATAATAAATTTTCCCTCGTCGTCATCTGTCATATTTCCCCCCTCCCCCCACCCGGCCCACCGCTCTTACCTGCACGGGCCACGACTGGTCTGCATGGGTGCCTGAATGTGAATGAGACACATTTTTGTTGATCTGCATGGTTGGATGCCTGTAGGTCTGGTGATGTACAGCATGGGTGATTTAATTTCTGGCGGTGTGTTTGCATAGTGCTTGTATTTATTCTCTGTCTGTACATGTTAGCATGCATTCTGTGTGTCACTGTGTAAAAAGTACTATACAAAAGAAAAATATCAGCATCGTTTTTTTTCTTTTCAGCAAGATTTATTTTTATATTTAAGATATAACCACTGGGATAAGATGTAGTGCTCTTTGAATGCATCAAAGCATAACTTAGTTGACCAATTAAATAGATGTCGCTTAGTGACAATAACAACTTTTTGTCACTTTTACATAGTAAAGTCTATATTGATCCAATTAAGAGTTTCCTCTTCAAGCTCTCGCATTAATTTCGTATATTCAACTTTTATTCAACTTTAATGGAAAGACTGGTGGTAATTCCCAACATATGCTTGCTCAAAAATCACCATAGCAGGGCACTGCAGGTATGGGCACTTATATCTGGGGCATCTTTCCTCAACACCTAAGAACACTGTCTATTCTGAGGAAGACAGAGATCCAGATGCTTTGCTGCAAAATAATTTAATAAGTGTTAAGGAATTCTAAAATGCTGAATCTTTGACATGTCATCTTGTCCAAACTCCCAAATAGAAAACATGACATTTGATATCTGCTTTCAATGTTTGTAGGATATGGTTAATATAAGTTTATTCATGAAAATAGTCTTGAATTTAAAAATTCTGGTTGTGTATTATGCCACTGCAAAGGCCAGCTGACGAATTTTTCTTTAAAACATCCTTGAAGGTTGTATAAAATATATAACTTGCCATGATCTAGGGAAGACAATTTTAAGCACGTATACTGTGCCAATATGAAACTCAATATGCAAGAGGGGAATACAATGAAGAATTGTATACTTATCATAGCTTTGATATAAATGAGACTTTATGAAGTTGCCAGAGTACAGAATATATAGTGTCATGCATGAAAATGTTGATTACCTGGAGTTGAGCTTAGTTTTTAATACTGCACCAAAGCTCCATCAGAATCCTTGGCCACACAGCTAACCAGTAATGCAGTTTAGCAACTTCATTCACGTCACATAATGCCCAAATGTCAAATAAAATGTGTCCCTGTAATCTACTGGAAGTACAAAAACAATTTACAGACTCCCACTCACTCCGGAATGCAGGTTGCACAAAAATAGAATTGCACCATTGCAATTTGGAAAAAATTAATCCTTTAGAGATTTTTGTGATTTTTTTTTCCTTCTAATTAGCCCTCTGATGGATTCGTCCGATTTTTGCGCAAAACAATTGCCCTGGAAAAAGTGAGTTTGTAGAGTTATTTTCATCAAAATATGTTGCTGATAAAAAAAAAATGTAATTCAACAAAATATCAATTGGCTTTTTTTCTCCCATAATTTCACAAGATTTTAGTATGCAGAGTCCCACAATTACACACACGCTTAGTGAGCCTGCAGAGGTGAAACACAATCACAATCACTCTACGGACATATCTAAAACTCCTTCACATGACAAAACTGGTCTCCTGCCAGAGATGAAAGTTCAGTGGAGACAGGTGTATAATCAAATTTGGGAGTAGTCCGCACTAACATGAGAACGTGCTACAGCAGGTGTTTAGCAGAATGAATATTTTAGAGTGCAGTCTGTCAATGTACTTGAGTAGAATGTTAAGTTGAAAATCATGAGAGGTGCAAAGCAACACAATCAGCAGGTGTCACATGTGCCTTGTTTACCAACGTCAGTTATATGTGTTTTTTTCACAAGGGAATGAACCAGGCTTAACATGCAAAAAATTAATTACACTTGCAAAATGTGTGGGAAAAAATCATAAATTTCGTTTTGTAAGAAAATTTGAATTTTACGAAATGTGGCATTACACAATTTTGCATTATATTTTGCTTCTGACCAAGACACATTTTCTTCTCGAATGGATCACATGCCGATGCCTAATATAGTTTTTTTTAAACACTCTGGGGCCGATTCCGATCTCGGTCGGAGGCGCACCCAATACCATTCGGTCGGGAAAAAAGCCATGCGAAAGCCTGTTTCCCGACCGATCCGTACAGCACACCGAACGAGCAAGTACGATGCGCACAACAGCAAAAATTCCCGGCCGAGCCGTACTCACCCAAACCAGGTCCTGTTCTCCGACCGAGGCGAATCCGGAAACGCCGAATCGAGTCGCACGGAAGGGAAAATGCAGCCCCGTCCGGCCGGACAAGTACGATGCGCTTCCCGTACGCGCCGAACCCGTCGCTACGCACGGCACGTCAAAGCATCCGGGAGAGGCGCACATAAGCTCCGAATCGCGCCACAACACGATCCACGGCTACGAGACGAACACGGCACCGACGAGGACGACGCGAAGCGACGAGGACGAAGCGAAGCGACGAGGACGACGCGAAGCAACGAGAAGGACGAACGACACGAACCAACCATGAATCCCTTCGTCCCGATCATACCAATATTCTACATCTACTACCGGAACAGGCACGGACGCGTACGGCGCAGAAGGTAAGTCAGGCACCAACCACAAAACACATACAACACGTACACGACACATCACACACATACACTGGGAATCTGAATATACTTACACCAGCAACAGCAGCACCATAGGGGCGGGATGCCCATCACCAATGCCACATATGCACACAGGGGCCTGAATGCGCGCCACCACCCCAACCCAGGGGGGCTGGATGCCTACCACTACTACCACCCTTAGCCAGGGGGCAGGATGCCCACCACTACTACCACCCTTAGCCAGGGGGCAGGATGCCCACCACTACTACCACCCTCACCCAGGGGGGCAGGATGCCTACCACTACTACCACCCTTAGCCAGGGGGCAGGATGCCCACCACTACTACCACCCTTAGCCAGGGGGCAGGATGCCCACCACTACTACCACCCTCACCCAGGGGGGCAGGATGCCTACCACTACTACCACCCTTAGCCAGGGGGCAGGATGCCTACCACTACTACCACCCTTAGCCAGGGGGCAGGATGCCTACCACTACTACCACCCTTAGCCAGGGGGCAGGATGCCTACCACTACTACCACCCTTATCCAGGGGGCAGGATGCCCACCACTACTACCACCCTTAGCCAGGGGGCAGGATGCCCACCACTACTACCACCCTCACCCACGGGGGGCAGGATGCCTACCACTACTACCACCCTTAGCCAGGGGGCAGGATGCCCACCACTACTACCACCCTTAGCCAGGGGGCAGGATGCCCACCACTACTACCACCCTCACCCACGGGGGGCAGGATGCCTACCACTACTACCACCCTTAGCCAGGGGGCAGGATGCCCACCACTACTACCACCCTTAGCCAGGGGGCAGGATGCCTACCACTACTACCACCCTTAGCCAGGGGGCAGGATGCCTACCACTACTACCACCCTTAGCCAGGGGGCAGGATGCCTACCACTACTACCACCCTTAGCCAGGGGGCAGGATGCCTACCACTACTACCACCCTTAGCCAGGGGGCAGGATGCCTACCACTACTACCACCCTTAACCAGGGGGCAGGATGCCCACCACTACTACCACCCTTAGCCAGGGGGCAGGATGCCCACCACTACTACCACCCTCATCCAGGGGGGCAGGATGCCTACCACTACTACCACCCTTAGCCAGGGGGCAGGATGCCTACCACTACTACCACCCTTAGCCAGGGGGCAGGATGCCCACCACTACTACCACCCTTAGCCAGGGGGCAGGATGCCCACCACTACTACCACCCTTAGCCAGGGGGCAGGATGCCTACCACTACTACCACCCTTAGCCAGGGGGCAGGATGCCTACCACTACTACCACCCTTAACCAGGGGGCAGGATGCCCACCACTACTACCACCCTTAGCCAGGGGGCAGGATGCCCACCACTACTACCACCCTCATCCAGGGGGGCAGGATGCCTACCACTACTACCACCCTTAGCCAGGGGGCAGGATGCCTACCACTACTACCACCCTTAGCCAGGGGGCAGGATGCCCACCACTACTACCACCCTTAGCCAGGGGGCAGGATGCCTACCACTACTACCACCCTTAGCCAGGGGGCAGGATGCCTACCACTACTACCACCCTTAGCCAGGGGGCAGGATGCCTACCACTACTACCACCCTTAGCCAGGGGGCAGGATGCCTACCACTACTACCACCCTTAACCAGGGGGCAGGATGCCCACCACTACTACCACCCTTAGCCAGGGGGCAGGATGCCCACCACTACTACCACCCTCATCCAGGGGGCAGGATGCCTACCACTACTACCACCCTTAGCCAGGGGGCAGGATGCCTACCACTACTACCACCCTTAGCCAGGGGGCAGGATGCCCACCACTACTACCACCCTTAGCCAGGGGGCAGGATGCCTACCACTACTACCACCCTTAGCCAGGGGGCAGGATGCCCACCACTACTACCACCCTTAGCCAGGGGGCAGGATGCCCACCACTACTACCACCCTCATCCAGGGGGGCAGGATGCCTACCACTACTACCACCCTTAGCCAGGGGGGCAGGATGCCTACCACTACTACCACCCTCACCCAGGGGGGGCTGGATGCCTACCACTACTACCACCCCCACTCATAGGATGGACAATGCATGACACAACAAGCACACCACAACCTAGGGAATGCAAGATTAAGACATCCCCCCACCACCATGACAAGCGTGTGAGCAGGCTGTGTCAAATGCCTACAACACCGAACATGACTTTGAACATACAATGTGACCCCCTAGCACATGTGCCACACATATATGTGTGTGGCACCCACAATGCAAGCAGCCCATGACCATTGTGGCAATGGGGCCTAAACCCCCATCATCACAGTGACCAAAAGGTAAGTGTGGGGTCCATAGCTGAAGCACATTTTGACCATTGTGGCAATGGGGTCTAAACCCCCATCATCACAGTGACCAAAAGGCAAGTGTGGGGTCCATAGCTGAAGCCCATTTTGACCATTGTGGCAATGGGGTCTAAACCCCCATCATCACAGTGACCAAAAGGTAAGTGTGGGGTCCATAGCTGAAGCACATTTTGACCATTGTGGCAATGGGGTCTAAACCCCCATCATCACAGTGACCAAAAGGCAAGTGTGGGGTCCATAGCTGAAGCACATTTTGACCATTGTGGCAATGGGGTCTACACCCTCATCATCACAGTGACCAAAAGGTAATTGTTGACAAAGAAAGAGCTGCAACTGCCAAACTGCATGGATCATTCCTGGTCACAGAACCAAAAACTCATCTGTGGCAAAGTAGTGTATGTGTCCCATTGCAACATAAATTGGGGGAGCCAAATACTGCAGTGCAAATGAAACATTCCTTTGGCCATGTGCAGACAAACAACACCCATGGGGGCTGAGACCGTCAACAGTCATCAATGACACAATGACAGAAGTGACCATCAGAATGCAGAACCACATATTTGCACCAATGGGCACACAAATGCAGATACCCTGTGGAGACAGCAGATGTGAGGTGAACAGATACCATACCATGGCAGCAATGGGACACACAAACCATGATCACTGTGCTGACCGATGACCTAGGAGTCCCAGGGACAGCAGGGGAAACACACCAAACAACATACAGCCAATGGCACACCCAAGATATGCCAATGCAGTGGTGCAGATGCACAAACACAAACAGGCAGACCAACACTGTCATCATACACAGCAGGTGAGGGGTGGGGGTGCCAGTGTCCCCAGGCAACAACACAACACATGAGGAGAGCTGAATACCAATCATACAGATGTGCATACACTGCCACACTAAGGTAACTCATGGATCCAAATCCCCTATGTGGGCAAGCAGGCATTGACAGGTGAGAGGGAGCACAAAACACACATGTCACACAGGCACGTAGGAACAACAACTGACACAGCAAGTCACAGACACACCACAGCACCACCCCCAGGGCCCCCACAATGTGGTGACCCTGGGCTGAATAAAAATACCACTGTGATGACAAAGCTAAATGTCGTTCACACTGTGAACCACAGTCAGGTGTCCTGAGCAACAAACTACCATCACACCTACACAAGCACAAATCAATCAGCATGGCCAGTAAGCCAAGGCCAACATGGAGGCAGGGGACTAGCCGGGCAACAACTCTCATCTGCACACACTCAAGACCACACCCCTCGACCTCCAACAATGTGCAGCAGTGAAGTACACATGCACTGGTGACATTGCACATGCACCCATGACTATTCCAGGGTGGTGGGTGGGAACCAAGGTGTAGAAACACATCACACATGGACACTCAACAAGACTCCTGAATGTCTGACACACTGCACACTACGCTGTACATGGACATGACGGCAATACCACACCGACCAATGGGATCCCAGCCACAGTCACACACCAATGAAGAAGCCAAGGTCACCCACAAAGAACACACATAGACAACAACCAACATTGCAGCCCGGACCCTAAGGAGTGCCAGCAGTCACACACACAACGTGTCACAATCACTGAAAGATAACACAAACTGGAAATCACATGACAGGGGCAAACAACAAGTGCCAAAGGGAAACCTGACTGTGACCCATCTGCGTCTGCACACAAACTCTGCCCTGACAGCAAACACACCTATGGGTGACACCCTGATGACCAGTAATGTGCCATGCACCCACATCACAGAGAACACAGGGAGAAGACTTTGGGGGAACATAGCTCAAGTCAGCAAGCATCACAAACAGGTACAACACTAGGGATCACAGCATGCGCAGATGAATGGAAGTGAACACACAGACATGCACATACAACACACACCTTGGGCGCAGGCAATGTCACACGTGTACACACTGCCATGAGGGGACTCCACTCCTGTGTGAGGAAAGCTGTGCCATATGTTGCCTCAGTAGGGCCCCATCATGTCAGCTGAGCACTTGGTCACACAATCAACAATTAGCACCAAATGAGGGCTCCCATCACATCAGCCTGGTCATGGATGTGCCAACGGAATCATCAGCACAGATCCAACACACTTGTATAGCAATGTTGCACTGACTACACGGATGAGTCCCTCCCCATTGATGCCCAAACCTGCATGTCCACTGGAGATGGCAACACGGTCAGGGAAGTAGACAAATGCAACGATGGCAGGCACAACAGATGTGCAGGGGTGGAAGCCACAGATATGAAATTGCCAATGTAAGTAGGAAACCCATTGCCAAATACTGAACACATGACACCCTCAGATGCTGCTATTGATGACATGGATACACCACATGATAGGACACATTCCCCCTGGACCACATGGGTTCCTGCACAGTGACACTTCATAATCATGAGACCAGATATCACCATCACTGCAGCAAGGGCATGGTTAGCTGCACCAACAACATGTACATCTGAAGCATGAGCACTAGAGAAAAGAAAGTTGCTTTATTCAGCATATGTGTTGTTTGATAACGACGTCCAGAAGAAATTAGAGCAAAGGCCAATGGCCAGTCCATTGTCAAAGTTCAAACAGGGTGACACTGGCAGATGTCACCCTACGCATGCCTGCACAATACCAGGGACAATCCACTAGGAGGGGCAACCGGGGGGCAGGCCAGGCACCGCAGGGACAGGATCAGGGCTCACCAGGGGGAGTCAGGGAAGGGGTGGTGGGTGCTGGAGAGCCACTGACAACTGCAGTGGAGGTGTCTGACATGGTGTGTGCCGGCACAACTGGGGGCATGACACAGATGTCGTGGGTGCCGGCACAACTGCAGTGGACCCTGCAGATGGGGTGGACAGGTCCGCCACTGCAGTGCCCAAGTCAGACAGGGCGGTAGTGGACTCCACTGCAGTGCCTACCTCCAGGGGAGGAGAATGGGGAACAGGCAAGGTGGGTTGGACAGAGGGGGAGGACACCCTCACCACATCAGTGGCACAGACAAGCGCAGCGGGGGTGTGGTGCTGGGAGAGCAAGTGGCAGGGGAGAAGGCCGGAGCATCTTGGGGATGGTATATCTGTGGGTGGGGGAACCTGGGGCAGGGTGTGGTGGGGGCACCTGTGCAGTGGGGGCCTGAGGGATGGAGGACGGAGACCTTGTGCCTGAGCTGCAGGGCGGTGGCGGGGTCTTGCTCTTAGCACTCCGGGGGGACTTGCGGGTGGGGGCCTCAGTCCGTCTGCGCCTGGGGGAGGGTGTCCGGGGGCGAGGGGCACTCTGCTCCGTGTGGGTGGGCTTCCTCTTCCCCCGGGATGCTGGAGCAGCTTCATCGGTGGGGAAGAGGCCGAGGTCACAGAGGAAGAGCTGCTGTGACTTTGGGGTTGCAGGTGAGGCAAGGGAGGGTGCTTTGGAGGGAGAGGGAACTGAGGACTGCGCAGTGCATGTGGATGCGTGTGTGTGTTCCAGGGCCCCATCCCCTGTGAGTCTGGCTTCAGTCCCCTGAATGTGCGTGCGTGTGCGTTTTGTCATTGGCGTGTGTGTCAGTGTGCTGGATGTGTGTGTGCTGGTGTGTGCCTGTGCCGGTGTGTGTGTGCCTGGGATGGGTAAGGTGCTGGGGAGTGTGGATGGAGCAGAGGCAGGAGGGGTGAGGGACCGTTTGAGGAGGGACACTGCTGCCGTCAGGGAGGAGTCCATGGACCTATTGCCCCTCTGTAGGTCAGACATGCCCGATGAGATGCCCTCCATGAACGACACCAGCTGAGTCAACAGCGCGGTGTGCGCATGGAGGACACTCAGCATGGCTGTCTGCCCTACATGGAGCTGGCGAAGGAGGTACACAGACTCCTCACTCAGGGCAGCAGGGGACACAGGGGCAGGGGGTGCGGTGCCTGGCCCAAAGGAGACACGCTCCCGGACATGGGAGCCTCCACGGACCTGGGGAATGGGAGCCGATGGGAGGGCGGTGGTGGTGCTGGTGGTGGCGGGGACAGCAACACTAGCTGGGGTGTGGTGGCTGCTGACACCCGCCTCCACAAGGGAGTCATCCTCCGAGTTGCTCTGGTCCTCAGCTGAGGTGGATGCTGCTGAGGACTCCTCGGTGTGGCTCCCCTCGCCCTCCGTGCCACTGGGTCCCTCCGACCACTCCTCGGCTGCTGACCCAGTCTGGCTCTCCGGCTCCTCCTGGTCCGTGGAGCTGTCCCCTTCCGTGGCCGTGGATGTATCTGCAAACAATGGGGAAACAGACAGACATCAGTCACCTGCACATAACGCACACACCACTGTGAGCACAGCACATCACAGAGCAAGCCCTGGCATCATTAGTTGTACATTGCTAAAAGTGCACTAATTGAACAGGAGAAGTCAATTGTCAGTCTGATGCCAAGCATGGCACTCACATCCCACATGGCCTTGCACCCATCTGTCTGGTGTCTGTTGGATTGCAACACCCCAGTGTTGACACATGCACCAAGTACACAGTAGTTGGACAGTGCAGAGGACACGGTGTGGACACATCACAGCTCTTGCCACTGAGTCAGTACAGGTTACCGGATGTAAGGGATGCCCAGAGTCAAATAGGAAATGCATGTGATGCATACCAGCGACAGACACCATGATGCACCCATGTCCTGATAGCCAGCGCCACTATGGTGTGCATGTAGCACATGTCACTCCCCTGCAGGCTCACCAATCAGTAGACACATGCCATGGCGGAGGCATGACTGCAAAGTCATACATCACTGGCTCAGTGATGTATGACTTTGCAGCCAGACAACAACACTCTGCACTGTGTCACAATAGTAGGTCATGGGGAATGCAAGTCCTGGAGCTGCACAAGTGCACATGTACATCCCCCCACAACACATCCTCTTAACCCTCATCTGTCCAGGTCATACCTATTGGACATATGGGAGACCTGTGACACTACCCTCTGAACCTGAGCCCCTCACACTCTGCTGTGCATGGGGAACAGCTGCCTGAACTTCACATTTACATGCCCCAGTCTGCATGGGCAGCTAATCAGACACCTATGTGTCACACAAGTATCGTCTCCTATGGTCACATCTCCAGTGGCATGCTGAGCCCCTACCAAGAAACTCCACAGCAGTCCTGGCGAATAATCCACAGCACACTGACACAGAGGCAGACACCTGAGGGGTCAAATCACTGTGCACAATGTGTCCGCTGATACACGGGAGTGGGAGTACAGAGTGTATTGTATGGCCTGGAGTAGGCATGACTGTCCAGCCCCACATGAATGAGGGATGAGCCCTGGACTGTAGGCAGCTGGCTAAGTATGTGTGACACACGTCATATACATACTCCTGGGGCCCAAACATTGTTCCCACCCGCAGCATGGGTGTGTGCCAGGTACCCCAGCCACATGTGGTGGATCAGCTCAGCAATTGGACCACAGATCAAAGTAACACGCTGAATACATGTCAGAATACAGGCATTGTGTAAGCAATGGACCCACCCATGATGCCCACCACAGAGTCAGGGAAACAGATGCTGTCTCCCACCTTGAGTCAAGCAAACTGCAAGGACACAGTCCTAAGTGACAGAATTCCCTGCATGTAAGGGCCACACCTGGGTATCAGATGAGGAGTGGGCAGTGCACAATAGAGGGACATGGCTCCTGGACAACATGACTGCTGTACTGTGGCAGTTTAACCAGGCCCGAGGAGGGCACATAGCATGTTAGACAGAGTACACAGTGCAGTCTTTGACTCACCCCCTCCTTGCTGCTCTCTGGCCTTCAGCTGCCCATCCAGGTCTGGAAAGACCACCGCCAGGATCCTGAGCATGTGGGGGGTCAGGGTCCGTGTTCCGTCCCTCCTGCGAGGAGGCGACAGCTTCAGCTGGACCCGTGCAATCCTCCGGGTCCAGCCCCGAAGGTCCTGCCACCTCTTTTGGCAGTTGCGGATCCGGCGCTTGTAGACCCCCACGGACCGGACAGCCCGGACGATGTCCTTCCATATCTCATGCTTCCGATGGGCAGAAGCCTGTCAGGATGACAAAGTGATAAGGCCATTACTACACATGCAACATATCCGTGCATGACACAGTTGCATATACATGTCGCAATCACAGGGGCACATGGTGTACCCAGGCAGTGCACGGCTGCCCATGGACAGTTTTCCAGAAGTCACTACATGGTATCATTGCATGGGGAGTAAAACCCTGTTCAGAAGCACTGTCACTGCACCATACCTGTCCAGTGCAAGTCACTACACACTATGGGGGGTGACAACTACTCAGTGAGCCTGCTAGCCAGTGGTGTGCTGACTCTCAGCCTTGCTAGTCAGACAAAATGCACATTCAGAAAGGCAGTGCACAGAACACTCACCTGCTCCCCTGGTGTCCCATACAGCTTGCTGTACTGTGGAAGTAGGCTGTCCAGCAGGGCCTGGTTCTCCTCAAGGCTGAAGGCTGGGGCTCTCTCCACAGTACGTGCCATTGCAGGGTCCAGAGGGGCAGAGACAGCAGCAGTGCAGTGGCAGATGTCGTCCTGGAGCATGTAGTGCAGGCAAGTGGGCTCTCAGGGGAACAGGCAGCAATATATATGTGCTGGAGAGGCAGATACTGTCCCTTGTGTCCAAAGTGATAGGTCCAAGTCGTTTGCATCTTCTGAATCTGGCCAATCCATGGAATAGCAGCACCAAAACACGCCCACAGCATCCTTCGAAACTTCAACCTCATGACATACATGATTTTGCAACATTGTTGTGGGTGACCAACTGATTTTCCAGCAACCGACTCGTTCGAAATTCGAAAACGCGTCCGTTGCCAGGCAAGCCCATTGTCAATGGGTGCGCACCGATCGGTCCATTGAGGTACAACGCGCACAGGGGTACAACGCGTACCCGCACACATTGAAAGCAATGGGCCGGCCGGAGGCACCGATCGGTCCATTGCAGTTCAACGCGCACAGGGGTACAACGCGTACCCGCACACATTGAAAGCAATGGGCCGGCCGGAGGCACCGATCGGTCCATTGCAGTTCAACGCGCACAGGGGTACAACGCGTACCCGCACACATTGAAAGCAATGGGCCGGCCGGAGGCACCGATCGGTCCATTGCAGTTCAACGCGCACAGGGGTACAACGCGTACCCGCACACATTGAAAGCAATGGGCCGGCCGGAGGCACCGATCGGTCCATTGCAGTTCAACGCGCACAGGGGTACAACGCGTACCCGCACACATTGAAAGCAATGGGCCGGCCGGAGGCACCGATCGGTCCATTGCAGTTCAACGCGCACAGGGGTACAACGCGTACCCGCACACATTGAAAGCAATGGGCCGGCCGGAGGCACCGATCGGTCCATTGCAGTTCAACGCGCACAGGGGTACAACGCGTACCCGCACACATTGAAAGCAATGGGCCGGCCGGAGGCACCGATCGGTCCATTGCTGTTCAACGCATCACTGTATATGTGACTGGCATAGGTCAGCATGCCTGTCTCAGATGGACATATGCCAGCCACAGATAGCTCCCAGGGAGTGAGGGGCACACCTACATCACGACAGCCTGTCCAAACCTTATCATAAGGTATGTAAGGCTGCATTTCCTATTGTGTGTATGTTGGTGTACATGTTGTCCTGTGGGTGTCACCTGTGGGCAGCCACCCCCAGGCTGTGCACGTGTTCATGGGGACAGGATCCTGGGTGTTACGTGTACGTGACCACTGTGATGTGCAACTGTTCATATCTGTGCATGTGTCATGGTCACATTTCACAGTGGTGTTTGTGTATGTCATGTCACATACCCCGTGAGTCCCATGTGGGACGGTATGTTTGAGCCAGGGTGTCCCAGTGGCACAATAGTGATGGCCCTCCACAGTCTTTGTGCATGTAGTGTTTACAATGTCTCTGATTTCATGTGCACAATGGGAGACAGTCTCCACATCCACGTTGTGTGTGCATGGACTCTGATGTTGTGCGTGTGTGTCACAGACGTCCATGGCTCTCCTGCCATGGCAAGTGTGGCCACTACCTGTGGGGGTCATGTTTGTTTTGCTGTGGTGTACACATGATACTCCAGGTGATGCCAGTGTCCATGTGGCATTACAGGGTCCCTGGGAATGTGCCTGTCGTTGAGCTGTGGTGCCTGGGGCACATCTGTCCTCACATGTCACTGGGGGGTGACTGTGACACAGCATCATGATATCCAATGGGCCAACCTGGGACAAATTGATGCCACCTGTAGGACCGTGTTGACAGATGTTGGCCATGTATGTACCATACATGTCGTTCCGGTACTGCACACTTCATGTAGTTGTGCCTCATGATGATGTATGTTGGGATCTTGAGTGTGTTCAATGCCGCATATGTGGGGTGACTGACGATCTTGCTTACTTCTCCTCTGCACTGCAGGGCTCCTGCTGTCCATCGGCCATTCCCAGACCTGGCAACGATGGTGGAACGGGACAGCATCCGACGGTACCGCTTCACCAGGCAGCTGATTGAGGATTTTGCAGTGCAGTTGTCCCCACATTTGCAGCCTGGCCGGCCGTATCCTACAGCGCTGACCCCCAAGGTGAAGGTGATGGCAGCCCTACACTTCTTTGCCACCGGTACCTTCCAACATACTGTGGCGTCTGCTGGTGGGATGTCACAGACCATGTTCAGCCGTGTGCTCCGCGATTTCTTGGCGGCAATGTTGCTCTTCCTGAACCGGTACATATATTTCCCTAGACTGCGACGACTCACTGACGTGAAGAGTGACTTTTATGCCCTGGGGAGGATGCCGCATGTAATTGGCTCCATTGATGGGACACATGTGGCTTTGGTACCACCACAGGCCCAGGAGCAGGCCTACAGGAACCGCAAGCACTACCACTCGGTCAATGCACTGGTGGTGTGTCTTGCAGACATGACCATCACACACGTGTGTGCCCGTTTCCCTGGTTCAGCACACGATGCCTTTGTGATGAGGAGTAGTCGCATCCCCAGGTTGATGGCACAGATGCAGAACCAGCGTGCCTGGCTTGTCGGTGTGTACTGACTTTGTGCCATTGTGTGTGATCTGATCTGTAGTATTCCGCCCACTTTTCCAAGTCAGCTGATGTGCACTTGTCTGTCCGTAGGTGACTCGGGATACCCCAACATGCCGTGGTTGCTGACACCCCTCAGGAACCCTGTGACACCTGCCCAGATGCGCTACAATGAGGCACATGGTCGGACCAGGAGAGTGATTGAGCGGACCTTTGGTCTCCTGAAGAGCCGCTTCCGCTGCCTGGACAAGACCGGAGGGTCCCTCCCATATGCCCCTGCGAAAGTGTGCAAGATTATCATCGTCTGCTGCATGCTCCACAACCTGGCAGTGCGGAAGGAGTTGCCTCTCATCCAGGATGACGATGACCAACATCCGCCACCTGTGGAGGATCCTGGCCTGGACCACGATGCCAGTGACGATGATGATGATGATGATGGTGATGGTGATGTCCGCACACAGCTCATCACCAACTTCTTTAGCTGAATGTGAGTATCCTGAGGTGTTATGTGAATGATGTGAGTTGGCATGATGTGTGGGTGGTGCTCTGGTGCTGTTGGAGTGTGTCCATGGGCTACTTGACAGGATGTGTGTTGCGATGTGTGGTGACAGGTGGGCTGTACTCCCCAACAGTGTTGACATGCTAACTTGGTTCTGGGTGGGTATCTTGTAACATGTATTGTGCATGAGTTTTGCTGATCTGTCCTGTACTGCATTGCTTTTGACTGTGTGTCATTTCTGTCCTTCACAGGGTACTTTCAGATTCGTTTGGTCAACTGTGTCCACCGACGACGTGATTGCACATCCAGGCTGGTAGCTGTTGTGTCCCTACAGGTGATGTGCGCCACACCCATGGACTTCCTTCCGTCTACAGTTGTTGACTGTGTGCCCGCTACCAGGTGGGGTTACCTTGCATCTGTAGTGGTTACGGCATGTTGCTACTGTGTAATAAACCTGTGCTTCACTTAGTGATGTGCGTTGTCTGTGGTCACACATTTGACTGCCATTTGCTTACTGCACCTGTGGGCTACTTGACTACAACTGGGAATGGGTGTGGTGTCTGTGCATTGCACCGTCTTCCCTGGCAACATCAGTGTAGGCAATGAGTCAGATGGCCTAGGTGTGTATGTGTTGTGTAGCCCTGGTGGTGTGTCTCCCTCATATGTGTCACGTTGCCTGTACTCACATGCCTGTGTTGTCCTTGCTGTTGCAGTTCGCATACACAGTGTAATTTTGCAGTTCATCATCCCCATAACAGCACCCACGTTGGAATCACGACAGAGGCAAGTATGGTGTATTAGTGTGTTTATTGTGATACATCTGTGTTAATAGTGCATAGGATGGATTGTGCTGTACATGAATCTTGCAATCCCAAGTTCCTAGGTGAATTGAAAGTCCAGGTAGACAGGATCCCCAGTATCGGGGCCACAGTTGTCTGACACATTGTTCCAACTTGTACTCCCCATGCAATGTGTGGGAGTAGTGTTGCCATCAACAGGGTGAACAGTCTGTGCACAAAGGCGAAAATCCAGAACAGGTTCAGGCTTCCTGGGAGTTGCGCTTGGCCATCAGCCTCTCACTTTCCCCTCCTCGGACGACCCCTCTTCTTGGGGGGGGCCCTCAAGTGCAGGCTGCTGCGGTGCAGGGGACTCTCCGCCAGAGTCCTCCTCCCTCCCTGTGGCAGTTGCAGTTTGTAAGGTACCAGATGTTGTTGGCACACAGGGAGGTGTGGACTGGTTGCTGTTCATCTGGCGGAGGCATTGTAAAATGTCCCTGTGCACCGCCGTCATCTCATGTAGTACATCCCACTTGGACTCCACGCGGGACATGTGGGAGTCCACACGTGACATGTGTGACTCCACGTGGGACATGTGGGAGTCCAAGCGGGCATGATGGGCAGCCTGCTGCTGTTTGATGTCTCTGAGGAGCCCCACTACCTGGCTGAGCTCTCCGGTGCTGGACTGGTACGCATCAGCTATGCGTACCAGTTGTGGGTCTTCATGCACACCAGCAACGTCTGCAAGCAGCGACCTCTGTCTCCCACCCCTCCCACCACCCCTGCTGACATGTGCAGTGTGTGCAGTTGCACGCACAGATAACCCTGGTCCACCTTGGGGGGGTGGTGGTGGTGGTGTCCATGGCCCCAGGTTGGTCCAGGGTCACTGCGCTGGTGTTGTTCCTTATTCTGTCCATGTCGGCAGGGATGGTATTCGTGGTGACAGTCGTTGGAGGGGTGGGTGCAGAGGGTGCAGCTGGTGGACCTGCTGGTGCTGCAGCTGGTGGTCCTGCTGGTGCAGCAAGTTGACTTGCACCGGATGTGCCAGGTTGTTCATCGTCCGAGGAGGACAGAGGCTGTACGACGCCAGTGAGCTCGGCATCCTCTTGAGCCTGGGACTGGGACTCCTCAGCGTCTGCTGCTGTGTCCCTATCATCACCTGTTTTTGGGAGACACAAACAATGTATTTCATGTTTCTGCAGGCATCAGTGGTTGACACACCTGACAGTTGTGACTGTGCCTCGGGGTGCGGGCCTGTACATTGTATTGTCCTAAGTCGTCAAAGTCAGGGGTTGATATTGGTGTGGCACATAGTCCTGCATTATTTGGGCATTTCTATGTATTCTCTGGGGTGTGAACATGGTCTGCATTGATTGTGTTTGGTTGACAGCCAGACCTCCTTCCCACCCACCCACCCACCCAGTCAGTTATCCCACCATGGAACGTGCTTGCATTGCAGGGAGTGGAAGTTGTCTCTCAGGATGTCAGTCAGTGGTGTCCTGCTGTTTGTTGGTGCACAGTTGCCAGCAGGGCCTTGTGCTCCCCACAGCAGTAGCCAGTGTCAGCCATCTTGTGAGTCCTTCTCCACTCCCTGTGATGTGAGCATGGTTCAGGGTGGTGTTGATGGGCCAGTTGTGAGGCTGAGCAATGTCTGTGCCTACGACTCCCATCATGCTATTGCCTCCACCCCCTTCCCAGCATGCCCATGCTTCCTTCCTTTTGACTCTGCTTCCCTGTGGGGTGGGCTGGCTGTGCTGACAGGATGGCTGGGAGTGTTGTCCTGGCAGTTGTTTGGCTAAGAGTCCCAAGAGTGTCCCTGTGCTTCACACAACATAACCCAGGGTGGTGGTGCTTTGTGGGATCTTGTGTTAGGATGGAGGGCATTGCATTCTACCAGGTGGGTACTGTGGAGTTTGTGTTGGGGGGGGGTGAGGGGAGGTGCTGGTGACTATAGTCAGTGCTGCAAGTCCCCCTTCCCACCCAGCCAGCCAGCCAGATATCCCACCATGGAACGTGCTTGCATTGCAGGGAGTGAAAGTTGTCTTTCAAGATGTCAGTCAGTGGTGTCCTGCTGTTTGTTGGTGCACAGTTGCCAGCAGGGCCTTGTGCTCCCCACAGCAGTAGCCAGTGTCAGCCATCTTGTGAGTCCTTCTCCACTCCCTGTGATGTGAGCATGGTTCAGGGTGGTGTTGATGGGCCAGTTGTGAGGCTGAGCAATGTCTGTGCCTACGACTCCCATCATGCTATTGCCTCCACCCCCTTCCCAGCATGCCCATGCTTCCTTCCTTTTGACTCTGCTTCCCTGTGGGGTGGGCTGGCTGTGCTGACAGGATGGCTGGGAGTGTTGTCCTGGCAGTTGTTTGGCTAAGAGTCCCAAGAGTGTCCCTGTGCTTCACACAACATAACCCAGGGTGGTGGTGCTTTGTGGGATCTTGTGTTAGGATGGAGGGCATTGCATTCTACCAGGTGGGTACTGTGGAGTTTGTGTTGGGGGGGGTGAGGGGAGGTGCTGGTGACTATAGTCAGTGCTGCAAGTCCCCCTTCCCACCCAGCCAGCCAGCCAGATATCCCACCATGGAACGTGCTTGCATTGCAGGGAGTGAAAGTTGTCTTTCAAGATGTCAGTCAGTGGTGTCCTGCTGTTTGTTGGTGCACAGTTGGCAGCAGGGCCTTGTGCTCCCCACAGCAGTAGCCAGTGTCAGCCATCTTGTGAGTCCTTCTCCACTCCCTGTGATGTGAGCATGGTTCAGGGTGGTGTTGATGGGCCAGTTGTGAGGCTGAGCAATGTCTGTGCCTACGACTCCCATCATGCTATTGCCTCCACCCCCTTCCCAGCATGCCCATGCTTCCTTCCTTTTGACTCTGCTTCCCTGTGGGGTGGGCTGGCTGTGCTGACAGGATGGCTGGGAGTGTTGTCCTGGCAGTTGTTTGGCTAAGAGTCCCAAGAGTGTCCCTGTGCTTCACACAACATAACCCAGGGTGGTGGTGCTTTGTGGGATCTTGTGTTAGGATGGAGGGCATTGCATTCTACCAGGTGGGTACTGTGGAGTTTGTGTTGGGGGGGGTGAGGGGAGGTGCTGGTGACTATAGTCAGTGCTGCAAGTCCCCCTTCCCACCCAGCCAGCCAGCCAGATATCCCACCATGGAACGTGCTTGCATTGCAGGGAGTGGAAGTTGTCTCTCAGGATGTCAGTCAGTGGTGTCCTGCTGTTTGTTGGTGCACAGTTGCCAGCAGGGCCTTGTGCTCCCCACAGCAGTAGCCAGTGTCAGCCATCTTGTGAGTCCTTCTCCACTCCCTGTGATGTGAGCATGGTTCAGGGTGGTGTTGATGGGACAGTTGTGGGGCTGAGCAATGTCTGTGCCTACGACTCCCATCATGCTATTGCCTCCACCCCCTTCCCAGCATGCCCATGCTTCCTTCCTTTTGACTCTGCTTCCCTGTGGGGTGGGCTGGCTGTGCTGACAGGATGGCTGGGAGTGTTGTCCTGGCAGTTGTTTGGCTAAGAGTCCCAAGAGTGTCCCTGTGCTTCACACAACATAACCCAGGGTGGTGGTGCTTTGTGGGATCTTGTGTTAGGATGGAGGGCATTGCATTCTACCAGGTGGGTACTGTGGAGTTTGTGTTGGGGGGGGTGAGGGGAGGTGCTGGTGACTATAGTCAGTGCTGCAAGTCCCCCTTCCCACCCAGCCAGCCAGCCAGATATCCCACCATGGAACGTGCTTGCATTGCAGGGAGTGAAAGTTGTCTTTCAAGATGTCAGTCAGTGGTGTCCTGCTGTTTGTTGGTGCACAGTTGGCAGCAGGGCCTTGTGCTCCCCACAGCAGTAGCCAGTGTCAGCCATCTTGTGAGTCCTTCTCCACTCCCTGTGATGTGAGCATGGTTCAGGGTGGTGTTGATGGGCCAGTTGTGAGGCTGAGCAATGTCTGTGCCTACGACTCCCATCATGCTATTGCCTCCACCCCCTTCCCAGCATGCCCATGCTTCCTTCCTTTTGACTCTGCTTCCCTGTGGGGTGGGCTGGCTGTGCTGACAGGATGGCTGGGAGTGTTGTCCTGGCAGTTGTTTGGCTAAGAGTCCCAAGAGTGTCCCTGTGCTTCACACAACATAACCCAGGGTGGTGGTGCTTTGTGGGATCTTGTGTTAGGATGGAGGGCATTGCATTCTACCAGGTGGGTACTGTGGAGTTTGTGTTGGGGGGGTGAGGGGAGGTGCTGGTGACTATAGTCAGTGCTGCAAGTCCCCCTTCCCACCCAGCCAGCCAGCCAGATATCCCACCATGGAACGTGCTTGCATTGCAGGGAGTGGAAGTTGTCTCTCAGGATGTCAGTCAGTGGTGTCCTGCTGTTTGTTGGTGCACAGTTGGCAGCAGGGCCTTGTGCTCCCCACAGCAGTAGCCAGTGTCAGCCATCTTGTGAGTCCTTCTCCACTCCCTGTGATGTGAGCATGGTTCAGGGTGGTGTTGATGGGACAGTTGTGGGGGTGAGCTATGTCTGTGCCTACGACTCCCATCATGCTATTGCCTCCACCCCCTTCCCAGCATGCCCATGCTTCCTTCCTTTTGACTCTGCTTCCCTGTGGGTTGGGCTGGCTGTGCTGACAGGATGGCTGGGAGTGTTGTCCTGGCAGTTGTTTGGCTAAGAGTCCCAAGAGTGTCCCTGTGCTTCACACAACATAACCCAGGGTGGTGGTGCTTTGTGGGATCTTGTGTTAGGATGGAGGGCATTGCATTCTACCAGGTGGGTACTGTGGAGTTTGTGTTGGGGGGGTGAGGGGAGGTGCTGGTGACTATAGTCAGTGCTGCAAGTCCCCCTTCCCACCCAGCCAGCCAGCCAGATATCCCACCATGGAACGTGCTTGCATTGCAGGGAGTGAAAGTTGTCTTTCAAGATGTCAGTCAGTGGTGTCCTGCTGTTTGTTGGTGCACAGTTGGCAGCAGGGCCTTGTGCTCCCCACAGCAGTAGCCAGTGTCAGCCATCTTGTGAGTCCTTCTCCACTCCCTGTGATGTGAGCATGGTTCAGGGTGGTGTTGATGGGCCAGTTGTGAGGCTGAGCAATGTCTGTGCCTACGACTCCCATCATGCTATTGCCTCCACCCCCTTCCCAGCATGCCCATGCTTCCTTCCTTTTGACTCTGCTTCCCTGTGGGGTGGGCTGGCTGTGCTGACAGGATGGCTGGGAGTGTTGTCCTGGCAGTTGTTTGGCTAAGAGTCCCAAGAGTGTCCCTGTGCTTCACACAACATAACCCAGGGTGGTGGTGCTTTGTGGGATCTTGTGTTAGGATGGAGGGCATTGCATTCTACCAGGTGGGTACTGTGGAGTTTGTGTTGGGGGGGGGTGAGGGGAGGTGCTGGTGACTATAGTCAGTGCTGCAAGTCCCCCTTCCCACCCAGCCAGCCAGCCAGATATCCCACCATGGAACGTGCTTGCATTGCAGGGAGTGGAAGTTGTCTCTCAGGATGTCAGTCAGTGGTGTCCTGCTGTTTGTTGGTGCACAGTTGGCAGCAGGGCCTTGTGCTCCCCACAGCAGTAGCCAGTGTCAGCCATCTTGTGAGTCCTTCTCCACTCCCTGTGATGTGAGCATGGTTCAGGGTGGTGTTGATGGGACAGTTGTGGGGGTGAGCTATGTCTGTGCCTACGACTCCCATCATGCTATTGCCTCCACCCCCTTCCCAGCATGCCCATGCTTCCTTCCTTTTGACTCTGCTTCCCTGTGGGTTGGGCTGGCTGTGCTGACAGGATGGCTGGGAGTGTTGTCCTGGCAGTTGTTTGGCTAAGAGTCCCAAGAGTGTCCCTGTGCTTCACACAACATAACCCAGGGTGGTGGTGCTTTGTGGGATCTTGTGTTAGGATGGAGGGCATTGCATTCTACCAGGTGGGTACTGTGGAGTTTGTGTTGGGGGGGTGAGGGGAGGTGCTGGTGACTATAGTCAGTGCTGCAAGTCCCCCTTCCCACCCAGCCAGCCAGCCAGATATCCCACCATGGAACGTGCTTGCATTGCAGGGAGTGTAAGTTGTCTCTCAGGATGTCAGTCAGTGGTGTCCTGCTGTTTGTTGGTGCACAGTTGGCAGCAGGGCCTTGTGCTCCCCACAGCAGTAGCCAGTGTCAGCCATCTTGTGAGTCCTTCTCCACTCCCTGTGATGTGGGCATGGTTCAGGGTGGTGTTGATGGGACAGTTGTGGGGGGGCAATATGTGTGACTGCGACTCCCATGATGCTATTGGCTACACTGACTTGGCCAGCATACACAGAATTCCTTCCTTTGAGTGGTCTTCACTGTGTGTTGGTGTTGTTGTGGTGGCTACATGTGTGGATGTGTTTGTTAGTTCTATTTGTGCCACTGCCTAGCTGTAGTTGTGGTTGTGTTTGTACATGTGTTGGCACAGTTGGATGTGACTTTTTTGATGGCATGTGTTGTGTTTCTCTGACTGACATACACATTTTGGGATGATTCTGTTCTGGTTGCTGTGTGATTGCTATGAGTGCATGGTTTGACTCTCCCCTTGACAGTGATGTGTGTGTGTTTTGTGGCAGTATATTGTGTACATTTGTTGTGTACTCACCAGGCTCTGGGATGTCCTCTAGTCCATATATGCTCACTGGCGGTAGGATGGCCCGCACCTTCTCCTCCCAGGGCCTGAGGTATATTGGCTTGGCAGGAGGGCCACTGCCGGTGTGTTGGCTGTTGATGTAGTCTTGCTTCAGCAGTTTCCGTACCCTCCTGCGCACGTCATACCACCTGTTCTGGATGTCGGTCTTTGTGCGCCGACATGGTGATTGGGCGTTCACCCTGTTGATGATCCTCTCCCACATCTTGGTTTTCTGCGACATGGGGGTCTGTTGGACCAATGTGCCAAACAGCTGTGGCTCTACCCTGAGGATCTCGTCTACCAGGACTTCCAATTCACAATCTAGGAACTTGTGATTCTTCTTGGGGGGCATGGTGATGGGTGGTGATGGTGGGTGATGTGTGTGTTGGTGTGCAGGTGAGGGTGTGTGGGTGTGTGTTGTGCTGGGTGTATGTGAGGTAGGTATTTGTTGGTGTGCTGCTGGTGTGTGGCTTGTGTGAGGGATGAGCTGTGGGTGTGTGGTTGCTTTCTCTTGGGTGCTGGCAGTGGAATGGCATTTGCAAAGGCTCATGGTAGTGATTTGTGTCCTTTATATAGGTGGAGTTGTGGGTGTGTCTTTGTTCTCTGTCCCCACCCCCCCAGTATTTATTGGCTTGGTAATTGCTTGTTTGGCCTTTTTTGGTTGATTTTTCCTTTGTGCTGTTTGTGTATGTTGGAAACGTTCTTGTGACCGAGTCGGACCCTGTATTGGTCTCGTACGGTGTTTTCCGTTTCGTTCACGCTGTGTTTGTGCAGTTTTGTATGCTGCGTACGCGTCGGTCGCGGTGTATTGTGTTGCTTCGGCTCGGTTTTGTATGCGTGTCGGTCGTACGGCTTGTCCTCCGTCCGACTCGGTCGTGTTTTTCGCGCCTTGCATCGTACTTTGCGGTTTGGAGTTGGCGGGTACGATTCGGTCGGATTTGTTCCGGGTGCGTGTCGGTCGGTTGGATTCGCGTGTTTTTCCGGCTGGATTGCTATTTTCCGAGCGGCTCGGTCGGTCGGCTTGGTTTCCTAACGTGTCGGTCGGATTTATCGCGGCTTGCATCGTACTTGGCGTGTCGGGCGCCACTGGTACGTGTCGGTCGGTAATTTTTCCGGCTCCGAGTCGGTCGGTGCTTTTTCCGGCCCGAATCGGAATCGACCCCTATATTGTTAGCATGTGCACAGAAATCCAAATGTGAATAATGAAATGTAAACATATGCTTGAGTTTTTCTCACATGTTTTAGCATTAGGACTTTGATTTAAGCCACAACCTATTTGTAACATACGTCTGCAACTCACACTAGTTGTACTCAGTATCTACCTTGTTTAAAGGAAGTAATGTTTGCGCTTACAATTTTGCTAATTAAAGTGTGCAGCATATACATTTTATTACACCCTACTGAATCAGACTTACCTCCATGACTACGCATTTTGAATTTCATAGATGCACACTTGTACAAACAGCAACTAACTGTTGTGATTTTTCTTGGCCAAAAATTGTCTGGGTTGCTCATTTTTCCATTCAAAAGAAATGGGGATCAGTGCTCGTATTACACTATATCACTGTTTGCGCCCGGCGCACATTTCAAAAGGTGCACCGGGCGCAAACAGTGATAATGCGCCCCATTATTTTGTATGCGCTGCCCCCAGGTTAGCCGCGAGCTTGTGCTGCCCCTGCACTTTCAAAGCGGTTTAGAGATCCCCTTGTAGGCGGGTGCAGTCAGGGGATGTCT
The DNA here is from genome assembly GCA_963921515.1 of Calotriton arnoldi. Lineage (NCBI taxonomy): Eukaryota > Metazoa > Chordata > Amphibia > Caudata > Salamandridae > Calotriton > Calotriton arnoldi. The sequence goes on along the minus strand of CAWUFW010005833.1, from coordinate 481,129 downwards.
GGGGGGTCCATGGGACCCCCTTTACCCCCTGCGGAGGTCTTCTGTCAGGTGGCGCACTGACAGTGCACCACCTTTTAAATGGCGCACTGTCAGTGTGCCTCCCGAGGGCTTCTTTGCCTCTGCGCCCGCGTCTGTAATATGGCGCGGGTGTCAAAGGAATTCCCTCATTTGCATAGGGCACGCCTGTATGCAAATGAAAGAACACCCTCTGTTGATGGCGCTGGCGCTTTAAGTGCACTAGCGCTATTTGTATTATAGAAGGGGACGCACAAGCGTCTGCGATCCCTTCTATAATACCAAAGTGCCCCGGGGCACGCAAAGCGGACGCAAACGTCTGTTGCGCCCCTGGGGCACCATCTGTACTACAGCCCCAGCCGTTTGGACTGACTAATGTTTTGAGGCAGACACAAATTGATTTTCTTAAGACTGGTAAGCTTCTATACTTGCACATCATAGCTAAAAAAGCTAAAATATTCCGGAAATCTGGTCTGGGAAAGCAAACCATGTTAAAATTAGAAACAGGCAATCTGTAATGAATAATGATAATAACCTTCAAATAATCAATTAATTGTATGAACATGAATTTTATTCTGAAGTATAGGAACACATTCATGCTTTACCATACAAATTGAAAAGCCTTCACCAGATAAATTCTTAAAAATATACCTGTTAAATATGAAAGGATTAACTCATCAGTTACACTTAATTTAAAACTACTTTCCCAACTACCATACTTTGTATGATAGTGCCAACGTGTTTTCACGAAGGATTCTTTTGGTCTATTACTAATCTAACCTGTAGAAGTCTTTTCTACAAAATTTTATATGCAGAATTGCATCCATTTGTTCCCCCATAAATTTTTGGAGTAAATCAATGTAGGCAGCAGTGTGCTCCTTATATATTTATTGCTTACAACAGTCTCTTATTGACTGACCTATATTCACAAAAGAATGGGGATTGCTGTTTAATGTTAAATTGTGGCACGCTTTTGATGCAGTAATCTGGTGCCTAGAAATGCCAAGATCTCCAGGATTAGAATGGCCAGAATCAAAGAAATAGTTGAGTTGGCAAATTTCTATGATTTATGTAGTCGGGAGAGTGAGCTGGAAATAAAGAAAAATACATGAGAGCTCCCACTTCTAAAGCTTAGTTTGAGAGAACAGGAAAGGGTAGAGGCTGACATATCTGAAGAAGAGGTTATGGTTGTCCTCTCTAACATTCATTTGGGAAACTCTCTAGGAATGAGTAGACTACTGGCTGCATTATTTGAGGCATTTGGGGAGAGCTGTCTCCAAATGTGAAACAGGATCTGCAATACTCTCCATAAGAGAATACTATCCGAAGGTTTTAGACTGACCACTTTGGTCCTTGAAGTCAAGGAGGAAAATCCAAGAATAACTGTGATACATATCACCCTGATATCACGGAGAGAGTCACAAATTTCTCTCCAGCACGAGTTCAACCTTTTACTTAAAAAAATGGACTCCAACTCCACGCAATAGTTTCCTTTTCTTAAGCAACAGATCTTTGCCACCATGTATGAATGGAAACCGGCTCAAATCAAATCAGTCATCAACATAATGTACAGTGGAGTTCAGTCAATGATGAGAGTTTTAAGTAAGATTTTAAAAAACTTTATTTCTCATTAAGAGAGTTTTATTCATCTTTCTATTCAAGTAGTGAATCAGATAATCTGATTACAGAAATTATCAAGACAAATATGGTTAGAGTCATCAATATAGAAAAATAACAGTGTGTTCCATAAAGGAATTAGGGGCACATGCATCAACGTAAGGAATTGTGATTCCTTAATAGCAATTTTTAAGGAATCGCTATTAAGGACTCTCAATTCCCTATGCATGTAGGATTCGCTAAATAAATTGCGATTCCTACACATTCTCTATTAGTGAATCGCAAATTGCGATTCACTAATAGGGAATGCCTTCCCATTCATTCCTATGGGCCTACGGGCCCATAGGAATGAATAGGAAACCACTTGCAATTTGTGATTACCAAAAAGGTAATCGCAAATTGCGCATGCAATTTCAAGGGTGCTAGGGGGCCAAAAGGGCATGTGTGTGTGCCAGATGGCACTTAGAAAAATGAAATTTTGAGAATTTTTCTAAGGCATTGCAAATTACCATCAACTTGAAGTTGATGGTAATTTGCGATTCCTTAATGCAAAGTCGCATTCTCAGAATGCTTCTTGCATTGCATTTAGGGAATCGCAAATTGCGATTCCCTAACCTCATTCACAAAATAAGTAATTGCAAAAATTTTGATTACCTATTTTGCGAATGGCTTAGGGTTTGATGCTTCCCAAAAGGCTAATTAGCGGTCCCAAACAGGCCGATTCTGTGAATCAGCCCGTTTGCGACCGCTAATTAGCTTGATGCATGTACCCCTAAGTCCCTATTCTTTCAAAAAGGAAAACCTAACCTAACAGAACCCATAAAGAGTTTCTTGAAAACAAATAAGATCAAAGGAGCATCAAACTGAATTCTAAATTAAGTCGAACTCCCCATCAAGAGTAGTTCTTAAAACTCACCCAAGTCTCATCCCTCCATAAGCATTAGTAGACAGTCATAACTGCACAAAAGTAAGTCTCGATTAGGAAAACAGATGCAGCAGTACCTGCACCCGTCAGGGCAAAAGGATAAAGAAATTGTCACCTTCAAAGTGTCAGGCATCAGCAGTAGCTCACAGCAATTAGGCAGAAGTGGGGTAAATGAGGATACAAGAGAGAATGGGTCAGGAATGCGTGGTAGCTTACTTGAAATCTGCACTAATATAAAAGACATAAGCACATGTTATTACAAAGTTGAAGCTCCAATTGTTCCTATTCAATGAAAAGTCATCTTCCGACTGTAAGCAGCTTTGTTTTTCCTTTTTCACTGTAAACATATAAAGCTCATGATCCATTATCAGAAATGTATCCTACCATGCTAGCATTTGTACAACTGGGACCAGCTAACCTTGGTTACCAGAGAAGACTATTGCAGCGTTTAGTCTATCATTTATTACATATTTCACTGAGGAACAATGAACTATGCTGTAGCCAGAAACATTCACTTGCAAATCTCCTGTTAGGTAGTGGCATTCATTTTCTTATAAGAATACGTTCATTGTTAAAACACAATTCTCTATTTAATATGATATGAACATGTGAAAAGAAGGAAGTTTAGTTTTAGTTTATTGAGAAGGTGTAGCTGAAGAAAGTAATACATTTTTACACACCATGCTTGTCAGTCCGACACGACGTAAACTCCTTACCAAACTTGTTAATGTGCTGTTTTTGAGCATTCAAATAAAGGCTGTTGCAATAATCTAGACGTGCCATAACGAGTGCCGTGACCACTGTCCTGAGACTTCCTTCAGGAAGAAAACACTTTATTTTTCTTATAATTCTGAGTATTAGGAAACATGCTGAGACCACCGTGCATATGTGGTCACAGAACGTAGCTTGTTGTCCACTATCACCCCCAGATTTTTTGCTTTCCAGGTGGGAACAGGGCAGATACCCAGATCTTCTGGCCACCAATCTGGCATCCATATGTGTGGGTTGTTCCCAAACATGATGACCTCTGTTTTGCCTGAGTTTAGTTTCAGGCAATTAGATGACATCCACCCTAAAATGGCTTTCATACAATCGTGAAAACGTACCCCTGTTTCCTTCTCTTCCCCGTCCCTAAGTGACAACACTATTTGGGTGTTGTCCGCATAGGAGGTAAGTTGGAAGCCAAAGGATCTTATCAAGCCTGCCAGAGTTATCACATACACATTAAAGAGCGTCGGTCTTAGCGATGAGCCCTGAGGCACCCCGCATGGGAGGGAAAACGGCTTTGACCTGTTGTTGTCCAATTCCACAGTTTGCGTTCTTTCAGAAAGAAAGGACTGCAGGAGATTCCAAGCAGCACCTTGTACCCCTGCTTCAGACAACCGGTCCATCAGAACTTCATGATGGACCGTGTCAAAGGCCGCTGACAAGTCTAGCATGATCAGTATTGCCTTACCTCCACAATCCAAGGCCTCTCTTACTTCCTCTGTTGATTTAATTAGAGCCAGCTCAGTGCTATGTTCCGCTCTAAACCCGTATTCAGACGGGTCGAGTAGGTTATTGGTTCGGAGAAATACACTGAGCTGGGTAAGCGCTGTGGAGCCATGGATGCTGACTTCTGGCACTTAGCCTGGGTATGCCCCAGGGTGGCGAAGTTCTGGAATGATGTGGTTCGTATACTATCTACTATGGTCAATGTCGAGCTGCAATGCTCTCCGCACGTCTGTTTGCTGGGCTTGGTTCCGTCCTTGAAGGGAGCTACAGGTAAACTTGTGAGAGTAGCTTTACTCGTGGCCAAGAGACGCGTGGCAATGATATGGGAGGGCACGGCTGGGCCTTCGGCTCTGCAATGGCTCAAGGATTTGGTGTATTGCCGGGACAACCTAGTGCTATATGCTGAGGAGCTCCCCACCTCCTCTCCGCCTAATGATATTTGGGAGCCCCTCCTACAGTACCTACGATCTGTTGAACACGATGAGTCCCCCAGCTAATGCGGAATGCTGAGTATATTATTCCTTTGATTGCATGTACGGTACCTCACTATGATACACAGATTGTAACTCTGTCACTGCTGTTTCATATATGCATAACTGCCACGGGTTGTTAAATGTGTTTTTACTTACATGTGCTGTTTGATGCTACCTTTATAATTGCATATGTTTCAATAAAAACTCAATTAAAAAAAAGAAAGTAATAAATTTTATAAACTTGGCACATTCTACAGTTATGACAGAATCTAAGCAAGTCATATTAAGGTCAAGCTATTGACTACACTTGTGCATGGTTCAGCATTTTCTAAAAGTATCTATTTTATATAAAGAAGAGGCCTAGCTGAGGCCTGGTAGTAGAATGAAAGCCTGGTATGTTTTGCACATTTTGTCTACATGTCATTTTTAATTGCATTTTCCGTGTAGAATCCTAAGACAAATTAATATTGTTATCAACTCGTTTTATATGCAAAGTTTCTACATTTACAATTCCCCCATCTGATGGTTGTATTAACCATCCCATGAAAGTAATTTCACATGTGAAATCATTCAAAGAGCACTCTCATCATCCGTTGAATCTCGTCTTTTTCTCTTTTGACCACTGTATTTTAGTGAATTCATACAATCATCATTTATGATCCCATTTAGAGCCAAATGTTTGCAAATTTCTTTTGACATTCCTTTTCCCTTCTTTTTGCGTTGAAAATATCTACAGCTTAAGAATAATGTGTACAGAAACAGAAAACAAAGCACTATTATTATTGGCATTAGAACAGCTTTTACAATTTCTCTTCCTGCAGTTGAAAACCAATTTCCAATTGTGTGAACTCCCTTTCCAAAATTTTCAAAAACAGCAGGTGATTCTAATTCAGGTTTTAAATCTGAAATTTTCTTTGCAAAACTCTCCATCTCCTTACTCTCATCAGGAATATATGAAGGGCAATTAGTTAATTTAAGCATCTTGCAGACCCCACCCTTCTCTGTGAGTAAAAATCTAAAGCAAGATGATCCTGAAGTACCATGGACCATATACCAATAAGTTCAGTGTCAACTACTAGCAAAGTTCCAGAAGTGTTTGTTGCCATTTTGTTGACAACTGATGATAGCTTTCTAATCTTTTCATCATTTAGTATTACCCCTAAAGGTGGAATAATTGCACCAAATATGTCTCTTACTAATTCAGCTCCAGTTTCAACACTACGCTTATGTCTATGTGCGAGTGTCATTGTTAATGCATCTAAACTTTGCACATGATACAGTTTAGGAATCAAAACACCTAAATAGCATATACCCTCCCAAAAAGCAGGTCGAAGGAATAAAGTATTATGTCAAATAGACTACATTTTTCCCTTTGTGTTGACTGTCTAACCTTAGTCTTGGGTAAATCATTTTCTTTCTAAATTCATCTTTTTTCTTCCAAAGTTTCTTCAAAACATCACTATGTTTATCTTGAGTATGTGTTATGTTCATGTATCTTTCTTCTAAAGCCACAATGTAAGTTTTCTTTAAGTGTCAGATTATTTTTGTAAGTCTTAATGCTATCTATGGGTCTATAAGGAAAGAAATAATACCAAGCAGAATCACTTTCTTTTGCTTGTGGGTGTAAATTTATGCTTCCTATCTGGGGTACTCTTGAAAGAATTAGATCATAATTAGACATTACACACAAATGAAAGGAGAATACTACAAGAAATATCACAAGATGATGACATGTGATAGTAAGTAACTTCTTCTGAGGCAGATACAGATAAATTAGCACAAACGTAGCAATCCTTTGCATCTATTGCAAGAGTGTATTCTTGTACTAATCTAGAATAGACATTTGTAGAAAAAAATATCGTTCTTTTAGCTAATAAAAGACGCTCTCAGTTGATTTTTATCATTAAGGTATGAATGTGGCTTAGTAATATTGATGTTTCTAGGTTTTACTTCTGGGACCAAATAGAATCCTATTAATACCATGGTGATCATTATTACTGTTATTCCAAAAATTGTTCACATGATATATTTGCACTTGCTTCTAATGCAAAACTACCAGGCTATGGGGATGAAGAATTACTTGCCGCACCTCCTTGGGACACCTTGTCGGGGAGCCTGACCTGTCGCCTCAAATCAGCTTTCTCACTACAGGTACATGTGAAAGAAGGAGGCCCGGAATTCTGGCAGAGACAGACGGTCAATGCTAGCGACGACAGGCTGATAGATAGAGGCATTCAGGAGGGGGCGGAGCTACCAGATGGATAAAAAGAACAACAAGAGTCCTGGAAAGGCAGGGAGGCATCTATAGAGGTCATGACGAACATCAAGGGACATGAAACAATTAAGGAGAAACTGTAGGAGCTTGCAAATGAGGTGAGATCTACCCAACCTCCAAAAGAAGAGCGAGAGAGAAGAGACCCGCAACATCATCTCTTGCCCCACTGCATTCCTGGAGGGACGTGGCTTAGCCAGGTGCGTAACCATTTACTGGGGAAATGGGAGACGGGCGGCTCATAAATGGAGGTGGGTGGCTCATAAGCAGGGAGGCGGGAGGATAGGGAATTTCATTGTTATTTCTTTTGTTTCTTTCCCTGAACAAAATTAATAATAAAGCCCAAAACTGGGAGACGGGCTCTTGTTTTACTTTATAAATCATCAGGAGTGCTACATGTTCTTAGGCACATGAATACATTGAAAATCTCATGCTTACGTGATGCTGAGTATGGCTGCAAGATCCTACTATCATTGAGAACACCAGTTTTGTGGTGGTGGTGGTGATTCATTCCTCACGGGTGCTGTCACTAATAAACACTCTCCTATTAGTCCCCTATATACATAAGAAAGTAAAAGACCTTTGTTGGTATACTCTTACCTCTAGCATTTTCCTATTCTGAGGGTGGATGTCTGTTGGGAGGTCTGAAGCTGGAACACCTGCAAAAGAAGAAGATGAAAACGTTATCTAGAAGTTAACCTTGTGTTGTATAAATAAAACACATTAAGCTAGAAATCAACTTGTTCTTTGTATTAACTCCAGCTACCAATCACAAACAGATTTCTCTCAAATCAAGCCAGGTATATTTTGAAATTCAGCAGTTCAATATTCCAGCAGTTCAGTCGTTTTAGCAGTTCAGCAGATTTCCGTTAGTAGTTTTTCCAAAGCACTTTAGTTTCTAAATAGACAATCCTTAGCCCTAATCCCTGTTCTTCTATTCTGTTATCTCTACTCTTCTACTGCAGACTGGAGCCTAGGTTGATCTTCGTTAAATAAGAAATTAAAATAACATAGGACTAACAGGACAATTCTCTCTCATTAATCAGTTATTATTTTCTTTCAGCTTCTTGACAGTTCTCAGTTTATTTATTTCAGCTTTTTCCTCACTCTCTTTTATGTCTCAAAATCAAGTTGGCTCATACAATTCAGGTCTCACATCACATAAATCATTTAAGAAGGCATTTAGTACTTGATCAACATAGTACATCCACTGGGTGCTGAATACCTTCGATAAGGCACTCTTCCTCTTCTTGATTTTATGAGTGATTGTTTGTTTTGCTCTATACCACTTTAATCAATTCACTCAGTTTATCCAGGTATAGTTGCTGGAATACGATTGATCCAGCGCCAATCCAATAATTATCAGGGATCAATACTCAATACATCAAAATACAATGGCCCGTACACATTCACCCAAAATCCCTGATGCGCTGGGGTCAATTTATATGTACGATCAATCCTTTTCCTTTCATAGGTTAAATTATGACATCATAACTTACTTTTATCAACTTTCTTTCTACTTGGTCGATGGACCAATTAGTTGAATAGTTGATGGCAATGATTAACTTTTAACTTACCAACCATTTAATAAATGTAAAATGATCACAGACTCTCGATGGGGTTAATAATGAATTTTATCTCAAGAAATTAAAGATTATGCTCAACTGCGTTTGGTCACAAAATACAAACACTGAACCTCACATGAGGAGAAATTTTACATATGCAGTACAATTGGAAACGCAAACCCATCCAAATATAGCAATGACTTTATGCAATGAAGGAGTGGATAGAGTAAGAGACAAAAGTTTCAGCAAAAATTATATGCGAAACATCCTATACCTAAAGGAGGGATAGATGAAGAGACAATATTTTCATCTAATAATACATATCATTAACGGAGTGGATAGGTGGAGAGACAAAAGATTCAGGGACAAAAATACATTCATAAGATAAATTCTGAGAACCAGCTAGACTAAATACAAACCTATTGGTCTGTAAGAAAACCAACCCCTCGATCTAGGGGATGATGGGGGTTCCCCAACATATAATCAGGAGATGAAGGATAAGAAGAAACAGGATCAGGACAGGTCAGGAACAGCTAGGCCTCTCTGCAAACCAACGGACAGGGATGCATTCCCCTCTTTCTCTCCTGCCAGCCTAAGCTTAAACCACACCCCTAAAGGCACCCCAATTATACCCTTAAACTAACATGACCATCCCACAATTGTTGCAAATAATTCTACATCTCGCAAAGGTATGGGTGGGTTTGGGAGGTGGCGTTGTCACACCACTGTGATTTCACCCTTCTTTCAACTACCCTTTTGTTCATGTTCAATCCCAGGGTATGGTTCTCAGTTTGTTCTCACTTTATTACATATAATACAAAAATTATCAATCTCATTCATTTCTTTAACATCATCCGCAGTCTGTTTCTCCGGTCCCACGCTTGGGCACTGGTTTTGGCAGTCGTTGGACACTCTGGCCTTCACCCTCCTTATGTCATCTGCGGTGTACTGCGCGTCTGTCTTGCTTCTGACAGAGCGAACTCACTCCTCGTGCCTTCCCCCTTCCCCTCCCCTTTTTGGCCAAGTTTAGAAAGATGGCTGCTTCAACTAGCACACTAAAATAAACGAAAATGAACATTTATTAATTATATGATAATGAAACCTTCACTGTTTACCACCCACCTTGTACTGTTCCCTATTAATGTTACCTAGAAAAAGCTTTATGTCAAATTTGTATTGTTTATTAGTTCAGAACAGAATGCAACATGCAAATTACTGAAGCATATGCGGCCTATTTATCCAATGCTTTTTGTTTTTCCTAAATCATAAATGTTATTACAATATTATTTTGTTTACGTGCTAGTTCAGACATGCGCAAAGCAATTTCCCTTATGTTCGTGTTGGGTGTACGTTAGTTTTTCAACAACTACTTACTGTTAGTACGTATTATGGGGGTATCAAGTCCGAGCAGGTTTCATTTTTTTCGAAACCCTGCTCCATCAATTCCTCCCTCTGAAGGCTTAAAGAAGCCATCATAAAATACCTACCATACCGAGTGCCATCTTTAATCATTTATATCTCTGTATTCTTTTCTCTTTTTATGGCACCCTCATCCAAATCTTTCATCAAGTCATAGTACTCCCCTCTCATTTCTTCTAATTCTATTTCTTCTCTTTTTCTCTTTCTTGCTCTTCGTTTATTCTTTGATTCTGTCATTTCTTTTCTTTTGTTCTTACTCTTACAACACTTATATGTTGTTATTATTACTAAGATTATTAGTGCTACTGAAACCATTGGTATTATTATTGTTCCTAATATACTACTTCCAAAGGTAGAAAACCACTTACCTATAGTGGAGAAACTTTTACCCAGTCTCTCCCAAACACCATCAACCTCCAGTTGGGTCAAATCTTCATGTAATTTTGTAATATTCTTTATATATCCCTCGATTCCTTTGCTTTTATCAGGGATATATGTGCAGCAATGTTGGACTTTCAACATTCCACAGACTCCACCCTCTTTTGCCAATAATATATCAAGGGCAAGTCGATTTTGCAAAACCATTGACCTGATTGCAACCATTTTCGTGTCAATCATCAAGAACCCACCCGCGGTATCTGTAGATAACCGATCAACCACTGTAGATAATTTTCTAATTTTATGTGAATTCAGAATGACTCCAACTGAGGGTATCAGTGCGCCAAAAATAACTCCTACTATTTCTGAAAAGCTTGCTCTTTTGTTACGTGTTAGTCCTTGCTTTACTCCATTCAGTTTATGACTGCTTCGGTCCATATGGTAGACTTTGGGGAAGACAATAGCAAAATAACAACTACCATACCAATGTGCAGGCAACCTATAATAGGCTTTCTTACCACACACATAATAAATCCCTAGAAAAACAGGATCAGTTCCACCTTTCAATCCCCAACCTCCAGTGATTTGAAAAGTATTCTCACATTCACTAGAACCAGTAAAATAATTATTATAGTTAGTTTTCGTTCTAAGCAAACACATTTTTCCCTTCTGTGACCAGCCCAGGGACATTGCAGCGTACCCTTCGCCTTTCTCATAACTTTCTTCCCTAAAATCCCATGGTGGTACCCGTGACTTCTGTTCAGCAGCCTTCTTTTTGAAAATCTTCTCTTCTACCCGCAAACTACAGGTTAAATTATTCTTATAAACATATTCTATGTCTAAAGTTTTAGTAATATGGAAAAATTCCCCCATATATCGCGAATTTTTAGCACTCAAAACCTTGTTTAGTTCTTTAATAATTGGAATTTCAGAAAATACTAAATCTATATTAGAAAAATAGTATTCAAGCTTTCCCGTCACGTAAAACAGGCTTGTGAGTATACTGCAAGACACACCATAGGTTAACGGAAGGCGATGATAAGTCACCCCCTCTGAGACAGACAAAGGTAATTGCATGCATACATAACAATCACTTACATTCATTGTGCTAATATACTCAGAAAGTAATTTAGTAAAGACATTTAACGAGAAATCACTAATTGATTTATCATGATGGAGAATACTTCCATCCAACGGTTCTAAGTTAGTATTAGGAATCTCATTAGTGACATCATTCATTCTTTCTTTTATTACGTTATTAGTATTGTTTCCTTTATTAGTTATCATTAGAATAGGTACAAGGACAGTTAATATTAACCATATAAATGTTACCATCAAGACACTACATAAGCAAGCTTTAATACATCTATGTTTTAGACTAGATTTTGGAAGTTCAGTCACTTCTGCTTCAGCCATTTTGTTCTAATAAAATAAAAATCTATCTAATCCTATAAATTCTAAGCTATTTAAAAAATCCTAAAAAATAGTAGTGTAATCCTACACTTCAAGGCTTTTGTCTTTACCCCCTTCTTTTATTCTTTTTCTTCAGTTTTCTCTGAGTCTTTGTTTTGTTTTTTCTTTTAATCAGCAAGGTTGCACCTTAGTTTTTGTCTCAATTCTTTAAGGAGGTCTTAGTTTGTTTTCATCAACTTGCTCAGTGTCAGATTTATCTTTTTCTTCACTTGGATCTGAACTTTCAATTTCTTCTAGAATAACATAAGTCCATTCAAGTGCTCTGAACTTCCTGTTGGGTATTCGCACTCTTCTTGTTTTTTGTACTAATTCTTTTCCTGACTCTTCTAGTTCTGTCTGACTTGAGACCTCATTGCTTTGTGCTGGTCTTTTTCTTAACTTTCTTTTCACAGGAGTGTATTTCAGTCTTTTCACTCCATTTGGCCACTTTTTATCCTTTCTGGGTTTCTTTGCTTTGATCACTTGGTCATTTTCTGTATTTGTTTCACAAATTCATTTATTTGCTCTTACTTCTGATTTTTCTTCTTCCTGAGTTTCAGTTTCTTGTGGTTCTTCCGATTCAGCAATAATTTCTCTTTGAACTGTGAACTCACTTCCTTCTGGATCAAGAACAATCTCATCTGTTTTGAGTTCTGCTGGGAGTTCACTTTCTTCTGGATCAACAGTGAACTTGCTTCTTTCTGGCTCAAAGGCAGTCTCTCGGACCCTGGAATCTTGCGCCCACTCTACTTGACTTGTGCTCGGCTGTTCACCATCTGGTTGTTCGTCAGAATCAACTCTAGATTCATCAGCTTCACACACTTCAAGCACTGGTCTTTGTTTTTCCTTTACCAGTTGTTGCTCCTTTCGTCTTTCAAGTGGATCTAGGGTTCGTTTGGTATGGCTTGCATGAATCCAATTTGGCAAGCCAGCACACTTCACTGCCGTTGTCATCACCAGTATGATTTGATAAGGTCCGTTCCACCTGGGTTCCAAACACGATTTTCTTACGTGCTTCTTGATAAAAACCCATTCACCAGGATTCAGATCATGGGCTTGATTTCGATGTATCGTTGTGGCTTCTTCTCCAACCTGGTGAGACACAGAACGTACCAGTTCAGCCAATCCTCTGTAATAGTCAAGCACTAGATCACCAGATATACTCATCAGTTTGTTTGATGGTATATATGCTTGTCTCATTGCTCTTCCCATGAGAATTTCATGAGGACTTAATCCAGTCTTTTTGTCAAGAATACTTCTTAGACTCATCAGTACAAGGGGTAAAGCTTCAGGCCATTTCAGTGATGTGGATGCACACACTTTCCCTAATCTCGATTTTATAGTGCCATTCAATTGCTCAACTACTCCAGAGGCTTCGGGTCAATAGGCACAATGCAGCTTCTGCTCGATTTTAAATGCTGCACAAATTAGCCGAATTATCTCATTATTGAAGTGTGTTCCTCTATCTGTCTCCAAAGTGACTGGAATTCCAAATCTAGGAATCAGTTCTTTCAAAAGTAGTTTAGCCACAGTTAAACTATCATTCCTTCTCGTGGGATAGGCTTCCACCCAGCGAGAGAACAGACAGACAATGACCAATATGTATCTCAGCCCATTGCACGGGGGAAGCTCAATGAAGTCAAGCTGAAGCCGGGTAAATAGACCTCCTGCTCTCCCAATGCGTCCCCAACTCACAACTGTCTTTCTACCTGGAGTTTGCTGCTGACAGATCACGCACCTCTGACAAAGGCTTTCTGCAATTACCCTGAACTTCGGATTATACCATGACTGCTTGAAGAGTCTGATCATTGCATCTCTTCCAACATGTGCAATTCCATGGAAAACTCTGGCCATATGGGAAAGTAAGGAATCTGGTAACACTGGTCTCCCATCAAGATAGACCCATAGGTCATCTTCGGTTCTTTTGCTACAGCCTGTTTTGTTCCATTTTTCTTTTTCCTCATCACTTGCTTCTTCCTGCATCTGTCTAACTTCTTCCCATGTTTCAAATGTGGTTGTAAACAAAAGATGGCATTCGGTATTTCCCCTATCAATTGATCTGTTCGAAGCCATTGTATTTCGTGCACAGTAATGTGCTATTTGGTCGGCATATCTATTGCCCTTCGTCACATAATCATCTCCTGATTTATGTGCGGCACATTTGACTACTGCAATTCTTTTGGGCAATTGTAAAGCATCCAATAGTTCTTTTACAGTTTTACCATTTCTAATGGGGGAACCTGAAGAGGTCAGGAATCCCCTTTGCATCCATAGCTGGCCGAAATCATGAACAATTCCGAATCCGTATTGGCTGTCTGTAAATAGTGTTACTTTTACGCTTTTGGCAATTTTACATGCTCTAATCAAAGCTATCAGCTCAGCTATTTGGGTGGAGTTTACTCCCCTCAAATAGGATGCTTCAAGAACACCTTCTATGGTGCAAACAGCATAGGCAGTGCATAATTCACCTTTTTCATTTCTCAAACAGGATCCATCAACAAACATTTCACAATCTGATTCCTCCAAGGGGCAATCTTCTATGTCTGGCCTAGGTTTGGTGCAATATTCAGTCACATCCAGACAATCATGATCAGCTTCCTCTCTTACTTCCTCACACCGAGAATTATGCAACAAAGTTGCTGGATTCACAGTTGTGCACCTTACCACAGTCACATTTTCAGCACCCAGAATCACTCTTTCGTACTTAGTCAGCCGACTAGATGTCAGATACTGTGTCCTGGTTCGGGTCAAAAGAATCTCAACAGAGTGTGGCACATACTCTTTCACTGGATATCCCATCACAATTGGTTCACTCTGCTCCAGACTCATACAAGTAGCTGCTACTGCTTTTAAGCATCCTGGCAACGCTGTAGCCACTGAATCCAAAGTAGCCGACAAATATGCTACTGGCCGTCGTGCCATTCCATGTTTCTGTGTTAGGACTGATAGTGCACACCCATCTCTCTCACAACAGTACAATGCAAACTCTTTAGAATAATCTGGCATTCCCAATGCAGGTGCATGACACAGACTACTTCTCAATTTTATAAATGCTTCCATACTTTCATCATCCAAGACAATCGGATCCTTCACATTTTTTCATGTTAACCTCTGTAGAGGTTTTGCAATCATTGAGAAACCACAAATCCACTGACGACAATACCCAACCATTCCCAAGAACATTCGCACTTCTTTCTGAGTTTTAGGTGGACTCATTTGTTTGATCACGCTGATTCTTTCTGGAGTTACCTTTCTGATTCCCTTTTCTATTTTGTGTCCAAGGTACTGTGCTTCCTGTTTACAAAATAGCAATTTTGCTGGGGACACTTTGTGTCCTTTTTCTGCCAAATGGTTCAATAAGGCAATTGTGTCTGTCACACATGCCTCTCGTGTCTTTGATGCCACTAATAGGTCATCAATATATTGAACCAAAACTGAATTACCTGGCATGACTAGAGTCTTCAGACATTTTTTCAAAATCTGTTTAAAAATTGAGGGGCTTTCTGTATACCCTTGAGGAACTCGGCACCATGCCAAAACATGGTCTTCGAACCGGAATGCAAACAAATATTGGCTTTCCGGATGCAAAGGAATTGAGAAAAAGGCTTAGCACAAATCAATAACTGTGTACCATTCAGCATCACATGGGATCTGATAAAGAATCACAGCCGGATTTGGTACTACTGGACAACAGGGTACAACAATTTTATACATTGTTCGCAAATCCTGCACTATCCGGTATTTCCCACTGGGCTTTTTGATACCTATGATAGGTGAATTACAAGGACTGCTCATTATCTCTTTTAAAATTCCTTGTTCAATCATTTGGTCAATCACAGGAGTGACTCCTGCAATTACCTCTGGACGTATTTTATACTGTGGTGTGTTTGGATATATAGCACCATCCTTTACTGTAATTTGTATTGGGTCTATCTTTGTCATTAGGCCAATCTCTTTTCCTGAAAAATCCCACACATCAGATTTCACAATACCTTTTAACTCTTCAGGCAAACTTTCTTCTGTGAGAAGTGAATATAATTCATCCACTTCTGTTCCTTGCTTCGCCAGCATCATTTTAAATTCAACATCCTCATCAGGGGTCTGAAATGCAATTCCATCTGGTGTACAATAGATGGTGCAGTTCATCTTGCATAGCAAATCTCTTCCCAAGAGATTTACTGGGCTTGAGTCACATACCACAAACCTATGCATATCTTTGAAGTTACCAATGTGAACTTCAATTGGATTTGTAACAGGTGTTCTAATGTGCTTATTTGAGATTCCTACAACTTGGATTGTTTCTCCCGAGAGGGGTAGGTTTGGAATTTCTGCTGCTCTCACAGTAGAACGGGTAGCACCAGTGTCCACTAAAAATGTAATGTCATTACCTTCCACCTTTCCGTCAACAAATGGACCTGACTGATCTACCGCCAAAGATGCGCCAAGTACGCACTCTTCCTCCCCCCTCAGGCACCGTCATTGAGATGAGTCTGAATCACTCCCATTGCACTGCACCCAATACTGCAGAATCACACCTTGATTCTTACCAACCTGGTCACCTCTGTGATATCCAGTGTTCACACTGTACCTCTGCACTTGAGCATTCACATTATTTGGCATGGGAGCTTGTGGCACCTGTAACTGTTGAGTAACTATCTGCTGCTGCTGTTGATTTACAGCCACCTCATTCTGCATCTGTGGAGTCAAATTTTGATTTCCCCCATTAATCTTTTTAGCGGATCTACACTCATTCTTCCAATGTCCAAGCTTTCCGCACGCATGACAAGGAAATTTCTTCATAGCTTCTTCTTTACTCATTTTTCCCCTACCTTTGCCTCCACAGATATTCTGTCCATTTTGATTCTGACCACCCATCTGATTACTGGTTTGTGGATTACTATTTACTTCTTGTTGTTCTGCCACTTTCACCTGTGCCCACATCATTTTCTCTTTTAACTTTTTATGTCTTGATTCAATATCGTCACTACAATACTTTGCATACCTCAAAATTTCATCTATCGTTTTGCTCTGCCAGCAAATTAAATGCTGTTGAATCATATTACTAATATCTAGTTTTAATCCGAACACAAAACAATACACGAAAAGTCCCATGTCTTTGTCTCCAATATTTTCGAATCCACTATACTGTTTGAATACCTGCAACAACCTTTCATAATAGGCATGCACTGATTCTTTTGGTTCCTGTGTGGGCCTGTCAATTTTAACCCACTCTGTTTTCTTTGGGGACATTTTCCCTTTCAGAAATGTGATTACCTGATTGTACTTTTTCATCACCTCCTCTGATGGTGCACCTGTTCTAGCATCCCTAGGATATTCATCCTTTGGCCAATCAACTGTGATCTTACACTCTGTCCATAAGTCTGCCGGAACAACAATTTCAAACAACCCATCTAAATCTTTGAACAAATCCTTCGAGACCTTCACAAACCTGTGTACCATTCTACAGGTTTTTCTCTTAGTCTAGGGAAATCATTTGTAAATGATAATATGTCCTGTCTTGACCACGGAACATGAACATATCCGCCACCTGGTACTTCTCTCATCGGACACGCCCTTTCAACCTGTTCTGTTTCCTTTAACGGGAACATAGACACTCCTTTATTAGCTGCTTCTTCCTTCTTTCTTACCCATCTTTTTCTCCATCGATCTACATCTCTCCATTTCTTCAAAAGGTTCATCAGCTCTTTTATGTGTAACCTTTTTCCAGACGCATACAAACTTTCCAAATCTTTTTCAGTAAATGCCAATCTGTATGATTTCTGCAATACATTGGACTTTTCTATGTCTATTCCATACTCACTAGCAGCTTGAGATATTTTCTCATGAAGATTCTTTGCTCTCCAAGTAATGCTTTTACACAAGAACAACAATTCATCATCTCGATAAGTCCCTAATCTGTCTGGACTAATCGTACCAATAATCATTTCTTCCAAATCTACCTTCAGTTGGCTCACATTTATACTCTGTGTTTGTTTTTCTTTCTTTTCCCTTTCCTTTATCCAATCATTCAATTCTTCTGATGAAAGACCTGCTGAACTCCCTGTCATTGGAGTGACATTTGTCTCTATTCTTCTTGGACTCATTTGTATGTCTCTTCTAGGGGTTTCTGTTATCATCTCGCAAACTGGGAGATCCAATAGTGTTACATTCGTGTCAGCCTGTCTTTTCTCATTAAGTATCGTCTCCATCCTGCTCCTGACATTACCCATTGGAACTGCTAATGTATGTATTTTTGGTGTATTTGGGTTTTCTCCAAACAAAGGAACTACGGGACCTATTTGAGCCGGTACCGTCAACGATTCTGCATTTAAACTTAACTGGTTTATTTTCTGAATCTGCTCTACATTTGCCTTGTTTAGCATTTCAAACTCCTTTTCTCTCATTATCCTAGACATGTCTGCGATCTGTGGGATCAATGGATTTCCCATAAAAGGTGCATTCGGAGTCACTTCAACTGAATTTTCTTGATATGGCGGAGGTCTTTTGATCATAATATCTTTTAACAACTCGTCATGAGAATCATTTACACCATCTCTTGCACTTGAGGTTTCTATAATCTTCTTTTTCTCTTTACATTTACTTCCTGTTTGCTCATCAACTCTTAAAACTGGGTATAACCCTTCCGTTACCACAGCTCTCCTCCATCCATCGTTTTAGTTTCTCTTCCCTATTCTCAAAAGGATATCTGAACACCATATTCCTATGACCTCTGTTACCCATTCTATATTTTTCTCTCTCAAATGCCTCAACTTCCCATTCCTCCAAAGCTTCGTACTGGGTCAACCTAGGGCTCGGTTCTAATGAATCCATTCGATTTCTCAAATTCTGCAACATCCTTACATTAACTGTACCATACTGAGGAAAAGCTAGAACACCATCATCCTTTGTATACTCCACCCAATTTTCCAACCACATACATATATGATAACCTCGCTCCAACATCATAAAGGAAGCAGGCGTCTTTGGAGGTGGAATAGGAATTCCTTCTCTAGTCACAATTGGTTTGTCCTTTTTAAAGAAATTCTTTATTTTCTGTATCAACTTCATTTTCCTGACTTATTACACTAACGTATTTCAACAAAACAAACAAGGAAACCTTTCCGTAATTCTACTTATTCTATTCGTCAGCTCTTGTCCTATACCATCGCGACACACACCAACCAACCAATCAGAACACCACTAGGTAAGCACAGTCTCAACCAATACTAGCGCGGCTCACACCAACCAACCAATCACAGCTCAGTACACGCCCACTGCTTGTCCAATACCAGCGTGGCTATTTCTGACATCAGTATTACTCCTTCTACTGACCCTCCATTTACAAAATAATACGGCAATATTTTTCTAAGCAATCTTAATCAAAAATTCGATTAGTAACAACATAAAAAAATGCTACCTTGTCTGTTCCACTAAATAAAGAGATAGTTTTCACTTTTTCCAAGAGATTTTCTTCACTACGAGTCCTAATAACGTCCAGCGCTATTTTACTCTTCAAACAAGCTCCGGGTGGACCTATTACTCTTCTAGGGATAAGGCCAAAGTTTCGCAAGAGGACTTTTTGGTGTGAAAACAGGTCTTAGTACTCCTCTGGGGATAAGGCTAGAGTTTCAGAAGTGGACCCTTCACTATTTCAGACACTCTACTCACAAACAAAATTTTCCCTAATTATACCACCTTCAGCCCTCTGTAGCTTCGGTATTATCACAACAGACAAAGTACTTCTGCAGTGTGATTTCTTTACCACACTCTTCTTCTGCCTATTTCAGGCTAATTCCATTCCCGGGATTCCTCAGGTATCTCCGTACCTGAACTTCTAGACGACGTAGAACATGACACTAACTTTTCATGTTAAGAACATACAATTAATATTCAACAACCATTACCAAACTAATCAATAATTAAACCGTCCTCTGCTACCAAGAAACTGATCCATCGCCAATCCAATAATTATCAGGGATCAATACTCAATACATCAAAATACAATGGCCCATACACATTCACCCAGAATCCCTGATGAGCTGGGGTCAATTTATATGTACAATCAATACTTTTCCTTTCATGGGTTAAATTATGACATCATAACTAACTTTTATCAACTTTCCTTCTACTTGGTCGATGGACCAATTAGTTGAATAGTTGATGGCAATGATTAACTTCTAACTTACCAACCATTTATTAAATCTAAAATGATCACAGACTCTCAATGAGGTTAATAATGAATTTTATCTCAAGAAATTAAAGATTATGCTCAACTGTGTTTGGTCACAAAATACAAACACTGAACCTCACATGAGGAGAAGTTTTACATATGCAGTACAATTGGAAACGCAAACCCATCCAAATATAGCAATGACTTTATGCAATGAAGGAGTGGATAGAGTAAGAGACAAAAGTTTCAGCAAAAATATATATGCGAAACATCATATACCTAACGGAGGGGATAGATGAAGAGACAATAGTTTCATCTAATAATACATATCATTAACGGAGTGGATAGGTGGAGAGACAAAAGATTCAGGGACAAAAATACATTCATAAGATAAATTCTGAGAACCAGCTAGACTAAATACAAACCTATTGGTCTGTAAGAAAACCAACCCCTTGATCTAGGGGATGATGGGGGTTCCCCAACATATGATCAGAAGACGAAGGATAGGAAGAAACAGGATCAGGACAGGTCAGGAACAGCTAGGCCTCTCTGCAAACCGACGAACAGCGACTCATTCCCCCTCTTTCTCTCCTGCCAGCCTAAGCTTAAACCACACCCCTAAAGGCACCCCAATTATACCCTTAAACTAACATGTCCATCCCACAGGGATTGGTGGGTTTGGGAGGTGGCGTTGTCACACCACTGTGATTCCACCCTTCTTTCAACTACCCTTTTGTTCATGTTCATTCCCAGGGTATGGTTCTCAGTTTGTTCTCACTTTAATACATATAATACAAAAATGATCAATTTCATTCATTTCTTTAACATCATCCGCAGTCTGTTTCTCTGGTCCCACACTTGGGCACTGGTTTTGGCAGTCGTTCGACACTCTGGCCTTCACCCTCCTTATGTCATCTGCGGTGTACTGCGCGTCTGTCTTGCTTCTGACAGAGCGAGCTCACTCCTCGTGCCTTCCCCTCCCCTTTTTAGCCAAGTTTAGAAAGATGGCTGCTTCAACTAGCACACTAAAATAAACGAAAATGAACATTTATAAATTATATGATAATGAAACCTTCACTGTTTACCACCCACCTTGTACTGTTCCCTATTAATGTTACCTAGCAAAAGCTTTGTGTCAAATTAGTATTGTTTGTTAGTTCAGAACAGAATGCAACATGCAAATTACTGACGCATATGCGGCCTATTTATCCAACGCTTCTTGTTTTTCCTAAATCACAAATGTTATTACAATATTATTTTGTTTACGTGCTAGTTCAGACATGCGCAAAGCAATTTCCCTTATGTTCGTGTTGGGTGTACGTTAGTTTTTCAACAACTACTTACTGTTAGTACGTATTATGGGGGTATCAAGTCCGAGCAGGATTAATTTTTTTTCAAAACACTGCTCCATCACGATCAATTAATATACTTTTTCTCAGCCTCTCTTGTTCAAAGGATTATGGTCATTCAGTTTTGCGGGTGACTCTCCTTATTCCAATGCTTGTTCCTTCATGCAGATCTTCGAGCAATATTGATGGATTATCAGTAATGTCTCAGTTTTGGTGTACAGTCTCTGCTTCTATTTCATTAGAAACTTCAATGCCACTTGGTGTAACTTCAGGCACTTGAATCTGTTTTTCGACTTGCAAACTTTAACCCCTCTCTTCTTCCTGCTGTTCTTGCGGTGGCCGAGCCACTGGTCTGGGTGGTCTCTCAACTGGTGGCGCAGTCACCAATGCTCTTCGCACAGGATCAAAGACCACAACTGCTTCTTCTGGATTTCTCACTTTCTTGATGTGAGAGGCATGTATCCAATTCGGAACTCCAGCACACTTAACAGCAGTATGTGTAACTAGGATGATCTGGTAGGGGCTTTTCCATCTTGGTTACAAGCAAGTATTCTGAACGTGCTTCTTGATTATGACCCAATCACCTGGATTGAGGCTCTGACACTATTGATGGTGTGGCTTTCTTGTGGCAGCTGTTAACCTGATAGGAAACAGAATAGACCATATCAGACAACTCTTTGCAGTAATCGAGTTTCCTATCATCTGTGATGTTCAAAAGTGCATTTACCGGTGCAGCAGGCAGTATAAATGCCCTGTCCATTAATATTTCATGAGGTGATAAACTGTCTTTCTATCTGGAATACCTCAGATGCTCATCAAAACCAAAGGAAGTGCATCTGGCCATTTCAGTGATGTTGAAGCAAATAATTTTGACTTGAGTCCTATTGACTCGCTCCACAATTCCAGAGGCTTCTGGTCGGTAACTAAAACAGAATCTTTTCTCAATCTGCAATGCTGTACAAATTATCTTCAGGACCTCATTATTGAAATGAGTCCCTCTATCTGATTTAATAGAAATGGGCATTCAGTAACATGGAATCAGTTCTCGCAATAACAGTTTTGCTACAGTGAGGCTGTCATTTCTCCTCGTAGGGTAGCTCCCACCCATCACGAGAAGACACACACTATCACCAGGATATATCTCAGCTTGTTGTAAGCCGGCATCTCGAGAAAATCCATCTGCATCCAATTAAAATGATCACCTGATCTCCCTATGTCTATTTCCTGCATTAATCTGTTGACAAATTGCACATCTGTGACAAACTTCCTCTGGCAGCATTCTGAATCTGTGATTAAACCAGTTCTGCCGGAACAGACGGATCATATCATCTCTGCCTAAATGTGTATGTCCATGATAGTACCTAGTCATTGGGAACAACAAACTGTCCAAATGTCACTGAATCTTTTCTCATGGACTGCTTTTATCCAGCCTCTTTGCTCTGTTTCTGACACATTTTCCTGTTCTCTTTTCAATTCATTCCAAGTATCAGTTACTTTCATCAGCATGGTGAAAGAGGTTTCCTCTTCCAATTCACATGTGCAAGCCAACAAAGCACAATACGGTGCCACTGAATCAGCCCATGGAGATGCACCCATTGCCACTCTGATGGGCTGTACATTTACCCACTGCAATTTCTTCTGGTAATTGTAAAGCTTCCAATAAATTGTTAACATGCGTTGGTTCCTTATTGGTGTACCTGAGGTTGTAAGAAAACCTCTTTGTGACCATAATTGCCCAAAATCAACTTGTGTTGATGTAACCACTTGAAGCCAGGAAGCTTCAACAACATCCTTTATTGCACACACAGAATATTCTGCTCTCAATATGCCTTAATTACTTCTCAGACATGAGCCATCTACGAACAGAACATGGTCAGGTTTAACAAGGGGTTCATCCTTAATATCAGGTCTTGGTTTGGTGCATAAATCTGTGACATCTAGGCAATCATGCTCAACATCGTCACAAACAATAGCATTAATTGGCATCAATGTTGATGGGTTCAATATCTGACATCTTTTTAAAATGACATTATCAGCAGACAAGATTGTCTGGGGGCGTGGCGAACCCCCGAACATGGCGGACGCAGACTGAAGGAGCTCTGGAGCCCGGACACAATAATCCTGCACCGTCTCTGCAGATTGTGTCCAATCGAGCCTGGCAGGGCAGATCAGTGTGGCGGAATATCTGAGGCCGTCCCTTAATTATTTTGGGAGCTCGCTGGCTCTGTGGTGAATGATAATCGTCGTCCTGAGATCATGAGGCAGACGCCGTCTCCCAGCGAGACGGAGTCAGTGACGACGTGGAGCGGCAAGTAGATCGCGGCGAGGCCGCTGTGATCCCGCGGTGTAGGGCACCTCGAATGGGTGTTCCCCGGCTGTCCTCATCTCTTCACTAGTATAAGGGGAGAGCGTCTGGCGATGAAAGATATGGACCCGGACCCCCCAGTGCTGTAGATTGATCCCGACGAGCGCCGGAGGTGCATCGGAGGGAGGCCCACACTGGCGAACGCATCAACGAAGGTACGGTTCTCTGCCCCTCGTCACCTTCCCCCTCCGATGGATGGGAATACACCTGGAGCATGCCCTGAATATCCAATAAGCCATTGAATATAACAGAGATTGCAAGTGGCATTATATTGGGAGCGCTGGAGAAAAACGGAACGCCCAGCCGGGCCTGTGTCTGCACCTCCCGATGCGCCGCCGGGCGCCATTTTCTTTAAAACGGAGGAGGACGTAATGGCAAAACTGATTCAAAGAGCCATCGTCTGCCTTCACTTTGTAGCTGCAACTGCTGGACGCTCACTTCTCCCCCTGCACCCGCCCCACAATGGTCGTGTGTGATGTGACCAGGACAGATGAAATCTGAAGCGGACAGCACATTGTGGAGGTACCGGGAGGGGCGATTGTAAAGAGAAGCTGCATATATAAGGGTTGCTACAGTGTGTCATAACCCTAGCTCCACTGCTCCATGTTGTTGATGAGTCTGGTGCCTGCGGTAGCGAGTACTGTGACCGACCCAGTGATTAGCGGATTGGGGCATAACGACATCGCACTGTATGACGACATCGCTGTCGACCCCAAAACAGCACCCAGTTCTCTATCCCACGGCCCTGACAAGTAATGCAGGGAGTCCTATGAAGACATCCTCACCATCTGGCCATGTACGATGATACCAGAGGCGACGCCCCGAGAACTGTTGAGGACGCGGTATTGCTGTCATAGCCATTCAGGAACCTTCCAATGCATGGCGCCTGATGTACTAAGTGCCTGGATGACGGAACAATAGGATAGCGTGCACATTCGTGTAAGGAAGCCTGGGGTGGAAGGCGGGTCTCGACCTCCACCGGTGGAAGAACTCTGAATAGAATTGTGATTTGGGCTGTGAGTGGAGAGCCTCTAATCCAGACCCAAGAAAATCCGGGTACCTACATTGTGCACGACGACCCAGACATGTCTGGCACAACTCCAACCTGAAGTCAAAACAGCAATATCACTCCTTCGTTGTTAACGGACCTGGTGGGTTCGACATAGAGAGATATGGGGCGTCCAAAAGAGAAGTTACAGGAGGCTCCTGCCCCTAGCTCACAGTCCACCAAAGAGCAAGAACAATCTACGTATCCCCCCTCACTCTCCTGTATACCGCCTACTGAAGAAACGGCGACTCCGGACAAGCTGGATTTAATATTGCATGAAGTCAAAGAGTCTCGAAGAGCGATAGAGCAATAGATTGGCTCGCTCACCGCAGGTTTCACGTTGCTTAAGGCGGATCATGTTAAACTAGCGTCAAAGGTGAAGACTAATAGTGAAACCCTGGCAGAAATCAAATCGCATCATAAAGAACACACGTCACAAATACAGACTTTGCAGCAACAAGTAACAGGTCTTCTAGATAGAGTGGAGGACGCAGAAGGAAGAGCCAGACGAAACAACATACGTGTCATAGGCCTCCCAGAATGCAGTGAAGGGCCTGACACTTCCACATTCATGGAACAGTGGTTCCGAGAACATGTAGCTCCTGAAGGGCTGTTGAACTTTTTTTGTGTTGAACATGCCCATAGAATACCTACCGGGAGACCTAAAGTGGGCGCCCCACCGAGGCTGCTGATAGTCAGAATCCTGACTTTTAGAGACCGGGATGTACTGCTTCAAAAGGCAAGAGAGCGGCCTCAAATCCGATAAGAGAACTGTCAGGTGTCACTATACCCGGACTACACCCTAATGGTCCAACGAAGGCGATCCTCATTCCAGCCAGTCAAAAAGAAACTGCGAGACATGAACCTCAAGTATGCACTGTTATTCCCTGCCAGATTAAAAATTATACATGACCAGAAAACTTTTTTTTTTTAAAGTCCGGAGGATGTAGAGGAGTGGATAGAAGTAATGGATCCAGCATTACTGTCAGAAACATCCCATCGAACTCAGCCAAGTAATTCCACTCAAACGCAGGGACGGCGTTCACGTTGCAATGTAAAGACCACCATCTCCAGGGTGGCCTGCAGCCCCACCCATAAACAGGTGCAGAGAAGCAAGGACGAAGCCTTGACTACCGCGACCACATTCAGGGAAACTACCTTGCGTATGGACTCTGACTCTACGAAGGGAAGTATTGCACGATCTGATTCGGAGGGCAGCCTCGCCTTGCTCTCTACAGTAACACCACAGACTGCTGATGACCTGCTGGGCTGTTGAACACTGCAAATACTGCCTTGCCTCCAAGTATGACTATAGAACAGTGGAGATGTTGGCACACACTCTTATGGACATATATATCCTTTTTTCAATAATTAAGATGGCACTATAATGTTTCTTAAATTAATTCCGGGCTCCCCAGGGCCATTATAGATATATACTATACCGTGTTTGGCGAAAGCAACGAACCCCCAACTGCGCATGCACTAGTTAAATGCAACAAAATGTTTCTTGTTGTACTCATGGTTTGGCCTGGCATAGTTCACCGGCTGGACCTTGTATTAGAAGTTCAATGGGGGTTAATGTGTTCTAACGCACAATCGATGTCACGTCCTACTCTGTGGTTCCCTGTCCGGGCCATGGGCTCTCATACTGTTCGCATCATAAAATGCATAAGCTAAAAACATACACCTTAATAACATGGAATGTTCGGGGTCTAGGCTCAGTACAAAAAAGACACAGGGTGCATGCGCAATTGCTTAGGTGCAAGGCGCAAATAGTATTCTTGCAGGAGTCCCATCTAACAGTATCGGAGGCGGCAAAAATGCAGAAGAAATGGAAGGGGCAAATATACTCTACCGATTACTCTGCCTTTGCTAGGGGCGTCACAATTTGGATCAGATACGAGGTCCCGTTTGTAGAGATAGAACGGCGGATTGATGCGCATGGCAGCTATATTTTCCTTCATGGGACACTAGACGGAAGGAATATTGTACTTGGGAATATATACGCTCCAAACTTTGACCAGAATAAATACTTTATGGGTTTAAATACGATTTTAGCAGGGTGAGAGGCATTCCTGTGGATCATAGGCGGTAACTGTAATGCAGTGATGAATATTGAGTTAGATCGCTCACACCCCCCCCCTCCATGGCGCAGGAACTATTAAACAAGCTGAGGCTCTTTGCAACTGGGTGAACGGCTGGGAGTTATGCGATGTGTGGTGCCTGAAAAATGTACTGCATAAGGAATACTCCTTCTATTCCCCAGTCCACCATTTACATACAAGAATTGATAGAATTCTCTGCTCCCTCTCCATAGCCACACAGGTGTCCCACGCTACTTATCTAGCGAAAACCTTTTCAGACCATAACGCATTACAAATCCGTATTACCTGGGGTAGGATCCCCACCCCGGTCCCCACATGGAGGCTATGGCCACAACTGATTGAAGACACTGTGTTTCGTTCTACACTATCTACTGCAATTGAGAACTATTCTACTGACAACGGTAATACTGCGTCCTCAATATTAGTGGAATGGGATGCGCTCAAGGCAGTAATCAGGGGAACCGGGATTAGTGCCACAGTGGGTGCGAGACAGGAAGTACATAAAAATTTGAAATCAGTAGAGGGCGACATGGGTGGGATGGGGCAGGAAGCAGTGAGAGATCCTGAGAAACATGCTTCGCTGCAAGAGGCGCGCATAAAGCATGCTGAGCTGCTGGAGATCCTCAGAGTAATTGACTACAGAGCATACACACAACTAAAACACACGGACGCAGATAAATCAGGGACACTTTTGGCGAGGATATTGAGAGAGGACCCCCGCCCACTGTGATCAGCCAAGTTGCCATGCCTGGGGGAAATATGGTGTATACTCAGCAAGGTATAAATGATTCTTTCTGTACATACTATACCACACTATATAACAAGCCGGCCCCAGTAGACAATGCACTAATAGATGCATTTTTGGTGGACCTACCTTATCCCCAGATCCCTGAAGGAGCACGAGACAGTTTAGAAGGCCCCATCACGAGAGCTGAAATAAAGACCGCTATCAATGGACTCCCGCGTAATAAGACACGGGACTAGACGGGCTACCAATAGAGTTCTACAATACTTATTCTGAAATCTTAGTCCCACAACTAGAAGCCCTATACAAAACCTTACTGGAACTAGGCAGCCTCCCCAACACTACCAAGCAAGCTCTAGTAGTCACACTTCCCAAACCAGGGAGAGATGCCACGGATATCACAGGATATCGCCCGCTCTCACTGTTGGCAACTGAATATAAAATATTAAGTAAAATACTAGCTAACAGGCTCCTCCCCTACTTGCATAAATTAATACACATAGATCAATGCGGATTCATACCCGCATGCAGCATTCACTTGAACATCAGGAGACTCCACCACATAATGGCAACCAATCCAGACCATTTAGAAAATGCTGATTGCATAGCACTCGACCTTTGACAAGCATTTGATACACTCTCATGGGAATATATGTTTTGGGCTGTTGAGAGGTTCGGGTTACCCCCGGGATACATTCGCTGGTTGCATCTATTATATGAAACCCCCACGGCCAGAGTACGGACAGGTGGGCATATATCGAACGAATACCCCATATACAAAAACACACGCCAGGGATGTCCCCTATCCCCACTATTGTTTGTATTAGCGTTGAAACCGCTGGCACTCCAGATGCGACAGGAAGCTAACCACATTGGGATACCATCGGGCAATTTAATCCATTTAATATCTGCATATGCAGATGATATAATAGTCTATGTGAAAGACCTCCTGGGCGTATTGGACCCTATACCTAGAATATTTGCATCATTTGAATGCATATCTGGCCTTGCTATAAACGATTTGAAATCCACTGCCTTTTTTTTTCAAAACCATGCACGCCCTGAAATTATTGACTTTGGTCTATTTCGACTGCCAGTAGCGCAAACCACTTTTAAATACTTAGGCATCCAAATATACAGATCACATGCGGATATGTTGGAAGGTAATCTAAACAGAGCAATACGAGGGCTGCGCTCAAACATTGCCTTCTGGACCTCACTCCCACTCTCGACGATGGGTCGCGTGGCAGTGTCAAACATGGTGGTCCTTCCTCGACTCCTATACTACTTCACTAACCTGCCGATCATAATACCTCCGGTCCTTTTCCATACGCTGGATACTGCACTCTCGGACTTAATCTGGGGAGCTGACAGAAGGCGGGTGAGTCTAAAAAAATAACAGTTTGAAACACTCAGGGGGGACTGGGGGTACCAGATCTCCGAGCATATTATTATGCATGCCAGTTGCAATGGCTGTCATACTGGACTGCAAGCCGCAATTTGCAGGAGATAGGATATACAGCACTTAACATTGATCAAGGGGCCTTGCACACTCTGCTTCTGCCAAAGTCTAGAATCCCCCCAGATGCACCAGCCCTATTGCGAACGGCATTGCTCTGCTGGAGGAAAGCATTACAATATACGTCCCGCTGCCCTCACTATGCAAATATACCACTGCTGGGGATACCACTACCCACTGGAAGGCTCACGAAGCACAGTATTAGGGCATGGTCGGATGAGGGTGTGGACACAATAGGGGCGTTTTTTAATGCCGCGATATTAATGAACCAGGAGAATTTTTTACGGGAGAACGGGGTACCAAACCATTTATACATGCTCCATGCGTCGATCTTGCACTATGTGAAAAAACACTGGGCCCCCCAAAGAGAAGAGCCCCAAACACATGAATTAGTCAAATCACTGTACTACATGGGACAGGGCAGTCATCTCATCAAATGGTTATATGTGGGAATTTGTGCACACGCTGCGGTGTCCCTAGATGCCCTGCGAGTCAAATGGGTGGAAGATGCAGGACGAGAGATAACAGACAGGGAGTGGGTGAACATACTGGAACACCCTAAGAAAACTACCAGGAATGCAAAGTTTAAATTTATACAATGCATGATCTTGCATAGGGCTTATCTTACGACGCGCCGCCTTCAGCAAATGTACCCACACACGCAGCACCACAGCCCTAGATGCCAACTGGTGGAAGTAGATCTGGTTCACATGTTGTGGGCATGTCCGCGTTTGAGGGGGTTCTGGGGAGAGGTCCGCCAGCACATAGAAACAACTACAGGCTTGAGTATTGCAGATTCGCTATTGGAGTGCTTACTGGGTCTCCGAAAACGGTCGGCCTCCCATAATGTCCAACTCCGTTTCCTTGACCTTGCGGTTATTCTGGCAAAAAGATCCATCACTATGAGATGGAAGTCGGCAAGGCTGCCTACAATATACGCATGGCACAATGAAATGTTACGTTGGGGGGGGGGGCTGAAAGTGCAGCCATCCACCGAGAAGAGGCAAGGGGTTTACGTAAAAAGCAAATATCTATGGAATGGGATATAATGTTGGAAACTTTCAAAGGTATAACCACAGACCACACATCTAGTACCCCGAGCACACAATAGGCCATTTCGGCGCCATGGCATGCAGGTACGCGCAGTGTAGATGCCCGGGCAAGAGGACATGACCATGATTAGCCAGTACACTCTTGCTAACAACATAGGACGGTAAAAACAATTCAATTCGCAACAGAACAATAGAACACGGGGGAGGGTGGGGGGGGTTTTAGTTAGTTTATGATAGTTCAGAAATTAGCCATACTACAAACAGCAGGACAAATTGGATGATTCCATGCAAATGTGCACTTGATGCAGGATATATAGATTGTATAATGTATACCGTACACTGTAGAAAAGTGATGTTATATCTACAGGCGAAATGCGTGGAAGTGCAATGATGGAAATGTGATAATATCCTGTATTGACAGTTAATGAAAACTAATAAAGTTTGTTTAAAAAAAATCAGCAGACAAGATTGTCTGATCATATTTTGTCAAACGAGTATGGGTCATGAGTTTTCGTTCTTGTCAATAGAAGCTCCACAGGGTGTGGGACCATAACAGTTAAAGGGTATCCCATCACTGTGTTCTCACTCTTTTCCAAACCAGTGCTCACTGCGGCAATAGCTTTTAGGCAACCAGGAAGGCCAGCAGCTACAGGCTCAAGTGTAGGTGAGAAGTAAGTCACTGGCTTTCGAGCATTTCAGTGCATTTAAGTCAGCACTGAGAAAGCACAGCCCTCTCTCTCAATGCAAAATAATGTAAATTCTATTGTGTAATCTGTCATTCCTAGTGCTGTGGTGTGAAACAATCTTTCTTTCGGTTCTAGGAAGGCTCTTATACAATAGTTGTCCGAAGGAATAGGATTAGACATATCTTGGTGTGTCAACCTCAGTAGAGGCTTTGCCACTAAGCAAAAGTTTGGCATCCACTGTCTACAGCAGCCAACCATTCCTAAAAAAATCCTGACTTCTTTTTGACTTTAAGGTGGATTCATTTGAAGATTGGCTTCCCCTCTCTCTGGTGACACCTTTCTTGCTCCTTTCTCAATTATGTGTCCCACATATTGAACTTCTTTTTGATTGTACTGAAGTTTACCTAGAGGCACTTTATGTCTTTATTCTCAGCCAGGTGATTCAATAAGGTAATGGTGTATTGTTTGCAAGCTTCTCGTGTTTCTGATGCCATGAGCAAATCATCTATATATTGTACAAGTACTGGTTGTAGAGCATCTGTAATGATTTCAAATTCTTTTACAGAATTTGATTAAAAATGGAGGAACTCTCTGTATACCCTTCTAGAACATAACATCATGCTAATGCCCTCTGTTGGAACACAAAGGAGAACAAAAATTGACTTTCTTTCTTCATGCAATGGCACCGAAATGAAAGCCTGGCACAAGTCAATCACTGTAAACCATTCTGCAGTATATTGAATTTGAAACAATGTGGTGGCTGGACGTGGTAACACAGGACAACACGGGACCACAATTTTGTTTATTTTTCTCATATCCTGCACTATCCTATGCTTTCCATTTGGCTTCTGCATACCCAATATAGGAGAATTACATGGACTCCCTATCAGTTCTCTCAAAATCCCTTTCTGCAGCATATCCTCTATTACAGGAGTTATTCCTGCAATTGTTTCAGGAGTCAAATGGTGAGGCGGTGTTCTACTGTACCCTGCATTTATCTTCACTGTAATTTGAACTGGCTCTACACCTTTGATTAGTCTGATATTTTTCCTGAGAGATCCCAAACTTTTGCAATTACAGTGCTTCTTAAATCTTCAGGCAAATCCTCAACTGTTAATAGTGGAAACATTTCTGTGGCTGTCTGTTGTCGAATCATCTTAAACTCTACATCCTCATCATGTGTCTGAAATGCTACACCATTCGGTGTGAAATATAACGTACAGTTTAATTTGCACAATAAATCTCTCCCTAACAAATTTACAGGACTTGAATCTCAAACAATAAACTGATGTTTTGCTGTGAAGGCACATTTTGCATCTGTACTCCTATTTGCATGTACACATGTCTGTTTGCATTATCAGGATTGTATCTACACTACCTCTTCCAATGAACAACCCTATGACAGATGTGGCACAGGTTATCATTTTCTTGACAGCAACATCCATTCCTGAATTCATATTAACTGGAACACCTCTACCTCTACCCTGCGGCACATTAAATCCTCCATAATGACCCAGAAAACCAACCTGCAAAACACCAACACCCTGCATATTTCCCTGATTCCCTGTAAAAGAATGATTCTGAAAACCTTTCTGTGCCAACCTTGTCAGTGCCAACATAATTTGTTTGTTTCTTTTTCTGCTTGATTTCCAGCTTATCACTGTAGTACTTTGCATATCTTATAACTTCATCAAGCAATTTGCTCTGCCAGGCCAGCAGATCATGCGTTGTAGTATGTGCAAACTGATCTCCAGTTTCAGCTCTAAGACAAACTGAGACACAAAAATGCTGATATCCTCTTTTTCAGGATATTCTCATCCTCTGTTTTGCTGAAACACTTGTAACAACCTCTCATAGAACTCATGAACAGATTGTTTTGGCTACTGGGTTGTTCATTTAATCTTAACCCAATCCAAATCCTTTGGAGGCACTTGGACTTTCAGAAAAGTAATCACAGATTCATACTTCTCCATAACCACTGGAGACGGTGCATTAGTTCCACCATTTCTCACTGTTTCATCTCACAGTCATTTTGCAGCAGTCTTACGCTCTGCCACAAATCAGTCGGTACCACAAAATTAAAGAACGTATCCAAATCAGCCCACAACGCCTTTGAAAACTTTGTAAAGCATGCTACCTGTGAATACGACTGCACTAGTTTGTCTCTGAATTTTGGAAAATTGTTCGTAAATGTTGCGAGATCACTTCTGCTCCAGAGCACATGTACATAAATTCCTCCTGCTATTTCTTCCAAGGGATAGGCTGTAGTTTCTCCCTTATTATCCTCATCCTTCTTCCCTGTTTCCGCAGCTTCTCTCTGTTCCTTTTTGTGTTTCTTTGTCGATTTAAATTCCAATTTATTTGCGAATGTATTTCACTAATTTCCTAATATGCAACTGCATTCCTGTTGCACACAAGTTTTCAATTGCTACATTATCCAATTGCACCTCTAAGCACCTTCTTATTATCTCCTCTAATTCCACTTTTAATTTGGAAATGTTCAATGGTCTTTCACTTTCAAAGTCGAGATCTTCTTGCGACTCATCACAATCTGTCTTTATAATCCCGGATGCTTCCTCCAACTGGGTTGAAGTACCCCCCTTTTTTGAAGAATTTATAGCTCCGGGAGTCACAGGAGCTGTAAAAACCAGTGTCCCTCCATCTATAAGTGTTTGTAATGTCAGTGGTGGTCTCCACACAACAATTTGTGAATTGTGTGAAGTCGGGACATATCTTGTTGCAGGTGTACCTCCCACTGCTCCGTGAACATCTGGCAACAAATTGACATTTTGTGGGACATTTGGAACTGGCCTTGGTAAAATCTGTAAATTCAATGGTGGTACTGGTACTGTTTTAGCACCACATGTGTACTGGTCACTGTAGAAATTGCTTCTTGTGGTTGAACCATATCTGGAGGAACAATATGGAGTATCTGCATAGGTCTCTCAATCTGTTCTGTACTTACTTCTAGAGGTGCCAGAGCCACTGTGCTACTTGTACTAGCACTTGATTTTCCCTGTTCAATAGGTATCCCATAAGGTGGGGGTCTTGTGGCTAACATTTCTTCTAAAATATCACCTGAATCACTTTCTGTCTCCTCTTCTATCTCTATCTTTCCTTCATCCTTTTTGAGTGATTTCTTCTTATTTCTTTTTCCTAAAGCTTCTGTCGTAATAACTGGATACAGTCTAGTTCCCTCAATTACAGCTTTCCTCCATCTACGCTGTCCTTCATCCCATTGAGCATCTACATAGTTACGCACTGCTCTCTTTGACCTTCTCTGATATTTTAATTTCTCTCTAGCTCGAACAACCTTCTCCCATAAATTTAAAACCTCATTTTGTGCAGATCTAGGAGGTGGCTTAATCTCGTATAGCTTTCCCATCAAATTGTCAAGAATTCTCATTTCAAAAGTCCCATATCTCAGAAAACTCAATGGACCCTCTTTCTCTGTGATCTTGCAACATTGACGAAGCAAAAAACATGTGTATAACCCATGTTCTATTGTCAAAGTGTGTGCAGGCGTGCCCTCAGGAGGTGTCTCTTCCCCTTTCCATACTGGAATAGTAGCATCTCCCTTTCATACTCTTAAATTATTTAAAACATTTCATGATTGCCAAAAATTAGAACACAAAATAACTTTAATCAAATATTTTGTTTTTGTTCCGGATACATCAATTTAATTTGAACCAATCCTGTGTCAGCTATTATTTTCCAAATCCCAGTTAACGAAACTCAATGTGATATTCACTCATCTTTTGACCAATCTCAGCGTAGCACATCTATGTCACCAACCAATCCCAGTACGAAAGTACACCAACTGACCAATCACAGTGCAAGCACTATGACGTTTGACTTCACTCCTTGCAGCAGTTCGCCCTCCTTTACAATTTCTTTGTAGCTACACAAACTTTCACAAACTTACAACTAATATAATAAACATCTCAATTCTTGTTTGCTCTACTGCAGAAATTGCAGAATTTCAATCATTCAAGAAAGTCACAAACGCAAATGAAATCTCGACCAGCAAAAAATCACCATCATCAATGCTGCATCCCCTTTTAGCACAATCAGGTTCTGCTAACATCAATCAATGTTAAACAATTACAGCAATATTTTTTAGTATCTCTATCATTTGTAGAAGTGATGGTACCTCACACCCTACCTAAAAAACCTGCAAACAAGACATTTTGAGTGCCTTCTACACTTGTCTCAATCTATCATGTATATTCTGGGATCTTAGACTACAGCGACGCTGAAGTTCTTCAACCGTTTCACATTAAACAAATAACAACAAACCAAATCACAATTCATCACCCACTAACAACCAAAACACAATTACAATAAAGAACGCATCACCCTATTAATACTTACACCTCCAAGCAGCAACCGCCTTCAAATACCGCCTTGTCAAATTCTCAGGTTCCGGACATTGGATTTCAAGATTCAGCTATTTTAATCTAACTTGGGAAATTATTTAGGGTTCCATTCAAGGTGTGAACCGTACTCAACATTTTCTCTACAGCTCAACCTTTCACTACAAGAATGGACTTCAATTCCAAACCATAATTTATTTTTCTTAGGCAACAGATCTTTGGCAAAGTGTGTGAATGGAAACCAGCTCAAATCAAATCAATCATCAACATAATTTACAGTTGAGTTCAGCCAATGATGAGAGTTTTAAGTAAGATTTTAAAAACCTCATTTAGAGATTAGTAAATTATTTTTATTTGTCAATTATTAAATTAGATAATCTGGTTACAGAAATCATCGATGAAAGTATGGTTAGAGTCATCAATATGCCAAAATAATAGCGTGTTTCATAAAATAATTAGTCCCTATTCTATCTACATTGAAAACATTGCCTAACAGAACCCATAAAGAGTTCCTGGAAACTGGAAAGAGTAGGATCAAAGGAGCATCAAACTGTATTCTAAATCAGGAAAATTGGAAAGTAGATACAGCAGTAGCTGCAACTGTTAGGGCAAAAGAATAAAGAAATTGTCACCTACAAAGTGTCAGCCAACAGCGATATTCATCAGCAGCCGCTCACAGCAAGTAGGCAGGAGTGGGGCAAGTGAGGATGCAAGGGAGAATGTATCCTACCATGCTAACATTTCAACAACTGGGACCAGCAAACCTTGGTTCCCAGTGAAGACTATTGCAGTGTTCAGTCTATTATTTATTACATGTTTCACTGAGGACAATGAACTATGCTATAGACAGAAACATTCACTTGCAAATCTCCTGTTAGGTAATGGCATTCATTTTCTTATAAGCATACGTTCATTGTTAAAACACAATTCTCTATTTAATATGTTATGAACATATGAAAAGAAGGAAGTTTAGTTTTAGTTTATCAAGAAGGTGTAGCTGAAGAAAGTAATACATTTTATAAGTCATACTAAGGTCAAGCTTTTGAATACGCTTGTTCATGGTTCAGCATTTTCTAAAAGCATCTATATTCTAGAATGAAGAAACCTAGCTGAGGCCTGGCAGTAGAAAGGAAAGCTTGGCGCATTTTGCACATTTTGTCTACGTGTCATTTTTAAATGCATTTTCAGTGTAGAATTCTAAGGCATATTAACACTGTTATAAATTAGTTTTATAGGCACATTTTCTACTTTTACAGCCCCTATCCCTGATTTATATTAAAAAGTCACGTTTTGGCGAGCATCCTTGCTGATCACATAATTTAAGTGATATCTACATCAGTTTTGCCGACCAATCTTGTGTTATGCGTAATAGAAAACTTGGATGAACATCAGGGCAGTTTGTAGAGGTCTGACAGCCGCCAAGGGGAAACTGAAGTGATAGCAACATTGCCAATGGAAGGAAACAGCCTCTACCATGTAGCCTTTACTATGTAGGACCTTTACCACACAGACTTCACCACACAGTGAAGTAACATGCAGGTAAGGTTTTAACCTTTCCCACACATCCTTTACCATGTGGAACTTTATGATGCAGGTAAAAAGAAATATTTTATAAATAAGATAATTTGTTATGCTAGTTTTATTTAATGGCCTATTGAGGTAGATGTAAGAGGAGGTAGGGGAGATTTTAGGGTTTAAGGGGGTTAGAGGTAAAAGGTGGTAAAGGTGACTTTAGCGTTTAGGGTTGAGTAGAGGTAAAGGCAGGTAAGGGTTATTTTAAGGTTCAGGGATGGGAACAGATAAAAGGAGGTAAATGTAATTTTAGGGTTTAGATATGGGTAGACATAAAAGGTGGTATGGTTGTCTTAAGGGGTAGGTAGAGGTAAAGGGAAGCAAGGGTGAATTTAGAGTTTAGGGACTGGTAGAGGTAAAGGGAGGTAAGGGTGATATTAGGGTTGGTTAGAGATATAGGGTGATGGGGATTTTTAGGGTTCAGAAAGGAAAAAGGTAAAGGAAGATAAGGAGTAAAATATAGGGGAG
Organism: Calotriton arnoldi; assembly: GCA_963921515.1. Lineage (NCBI taxonomy): Eukaryota > Metazoa > Chordata > Amphibia > Caudata > Salamandridae > Calotriton > Calotriton arnoldi. The sequence continues at coordinate 444,064 of CAWUFW010005833.1, read as the reverse complement.
TATATTTATATTTATATATATGTATATATACACCAAATGAAGTGCTCGAAGATTGAAGATGCGATTTGAACTGCATGCTGTTTCCTCTGGTTTTGCCAGTGAACAAGGGATTTTCCTACCCGAAACGCGTATGGCAGAGAACTGCTGCTGAGAGGCATTACTGCGTGTGCTGCTGTCTGCTGATTAAAAGGTCAAATTTCACATCTTGTGTGGCATCTTCAATCTTCGAGCACTTCATTTGGTATGTTTATGGCCTGCTCTGGCCGGGAGGATGCCCCACAGCCACAGAAGCAGGTCCATGCGCCGGTGACCTCAGGGCGCAAGAGGAAAGACGTGTGTCCGTGTTGGTGAGACGTAAATTTGGCAGCAACTCAGTTGTGCTTTACACGGCGACCCACTTGGGATTTTAATTATTGAGGGGAATCAACAGCAGCACCTACTATAGGGATAAAAGAACTGCAAAGACCATCATGCATTTGTCAAAGACACGCCCACCAGGGCGGGACATACTACAAAAATCACGAGTGCGATTTGAACTGCATGCTGTTTCCTCCAGTTTTGCCAGTGAACAAGGGATTTTCCTACCCGAAACGCGTATGGTAGAGAACTGCTGCTGAGAGGCATTACTGCGTGTGCTGCTGTCTGCTGATTAAAAGGTCAAATTTCACGTCTTGTGTGGCATCTTCAATCTTCGAGCACTTCATTTGGTATGTTTACGGCCTGCTCTGGCCGGGAGGTTGCCCCACTGCCACAGAAGCAGGTCCAGGCGCCGGTGACCTCAGGGCGCAAGAGGAAAGACGTGTGTCCATGTTGGTGAGACGTAAATTTGGCAGCAACTCAGTTGTGCTTTACACGGTGACCCACTTGGGATTTTAATTATTGAGGGGAATCAACAGCAGCACCTACTATAGGGATAAAAGAACTGCAAAGACCATCATGCATTTGTCAAAGACACGCCCACCAGGGCGGGACATACTACAAAAATCGCGAGTGCGATTTGAACTGTATGCTGTTTCCTCCGGTTTTGCCAGTGAACAAGGGATTTTCCTACCCGAAACTCGTATGGCAGAGAACTGCTGCTGAGAGGCATTACTGCGTGTGCTGGTGTCTGTTGATTAAAAGGTCAAATTTCACGTCTTGTGTGGCATCTTCAATCTTCGAGCACTTCATTTGGTATGTTTACGGCCTGCTCTGGCCGGGAGGATGCCCCACTGCCACAGAAGCAGGTCCAGGCGCCGGTGACCTCAGGGCGCAAGAGGAAAGACGTGTGTCCGTGTTGGTGAGACGTAAATTTGGCAGCAACTCAGTTGTGCTTTACACGGTGACCCACGGTGACCCACTTGGGATTTTAATTATTGAGGGGAATCAACAGCAGCACCTACTATAGGGATAAAAGAACTGCAAAGACCATCATGCATTTGTCAAAGACACGCCCACCAGGGCGGGACATACTACAAAAATCGCGAGTGCGAATTTAACTGTATGCTGTTTCCTCCGGTTTTGCCAGTGAACAAGGGATTTTCCTACCCAAAACTCGTATGGCAGAGAACTGCTGCTGAGAGGCATTACTGCGTGTGCTGCTGTCTGTTGATTAAAAGGTCAAATTTCACGTCTTGTGTGGCATCTTCAATCTTCGAGCACTTCATTTGGTATATATATATATATATATATGCCACAACAATCTTCCCATTTAAGCGAAAGAGACAGCACTCAGGGACAGAAGTAGGACTGCTGTTTATTTTATCGGGCCATTCCATACAAACAGGACGAGTTTCGGCTGCGCAGCCTTGATCACCTGAAGAGCGCCATCTTGTGGAACATATTTATACTTATTAAAAGCATGAACATAAACAAAATACAACCGTGTTCTTTTTCAGGCGGCACATAAACGTAAAACCATTGTTTACACACTTTGGGTTTTTCTAAAAATGCCTATAAAATTAATTGAATTCTTTTAACAATTTCAATCATGTCAAAGGTTAATACCTTCAATTCTATTCAAAATAGGCTTTATCGAATTACCTCTATCATATTGAAAATACATTGATTGTGCGCCAAAGTTAGCAGCTTAAATAAAATCATAACCAAGCTGTATAAACCACATACAAATATGCGAGTTGTTAATAAAATAACATTCATATCGGCATTAGGAAACTTCAAATCTAATGAAATATTTCTGCCAAATACAGTCTCAAGTTCTCTACGAGTTCATTGTCCCTTTCAATCTTTCTACTTTCACATTCCTTATTTCTAGAAAAACGCACTTCTGTATGTATGAAGTTAAATGTCTTAACTTAAGTTCATTTGTATTCGGCCATATTCATGAACATCAATTTAGCTGCAGCCCGAGGTTCTTTATAATCCATCATTGCTTGATCCTTAATACTTAAAGAGAACACTAGTCAGCTAGAAGCCGAAGTTGAATGCAGTCCACAGTTAAAAAACAAAACTGACTCCAAAGCTAGTGGACAAATGTATTCAATACCTCCCACTGGGGAGAACTGCATACTTCCGCTATTTCTCAACTCTGGTATCTCCCAATCGCACAAACTTGAATAAAGATTTCCGTCCCTCACTACGTTTATGATACCGCGGTGCCCAGCTTCAAATTTCAGTAACTAGCAAGGAGGCCTGCTTGCAAGAAAGAAGACCTGCAGGGTGCACGCAAGGGCACTCCACGCCGAATCCTCGCTCCTACTCACCGGTCTCCACTTCGCTGGCCATTCCATTGTTCGGGGCTCACCAACTCTGCACAATGCTATATTTCAAGAATGCGGTTATGTCAGCGTGCTGCCAGAACGCTGGTGGTGCACATGAAAGTGCTACCGCTAATGGTGATCTCATCAATGATGTCATTTGAGAGGTCATCAGTGATGTCACTGACCATGTCATGAATGATGTTATATGTGACATCATCAGCAGTGCATTGTGGGGGCGTGAGCTATAGTTAGCTCAGCTAACTATAACAGCTGAATTTCACAGGCTTTGTACAAGTGAAATGTCAGCCTAACTATAACGTCCCTGAAATCTGTTTTTTCCAGTGAATTTCTAAGGTTTTTTAAATGCTAATTCCTAACTATAACGTCCCTGTAACCTTTGTTTTTTTCAGTGAATATCTAAGGTTTTTTTAACTAGCAGTCACGTTTGTAGAGTAGTGGAGAAAAGGGGCTGGACCTCCAACCAGCTCTCAGGAATTCTGCTGCATAGGACTTACAGGAGCTACCAGGAGGGCTTCTTGGCCCCCAAGGTCCCTCTGGAGCAAAGTGGACTTCATCCCCCAACCAGTAGTGCGCATTTGCAGAGTAGTGGAGAAAGGGGGAGTGGCATCCTAAGACCTCTTCGCAATCCCACTGTGTGGGACTTACTGAAGGTAGCAAGAGGGGTAGTTGGCCCCCAGGGACCCTCAAGAGGCAGGGGGACTTCATCCCTGAACCAAGAGAGCACCAGGTGGCGAGTTTGCAGAGTGGTGTAAAAAGGGGGAGTGGCCTCCAACCACCCCTCAGCAATCCCACTTTGTTTGGCATACTGGAGGTAACAGGTGGGCTGATTGGCCAGGAAGGGGACTTTATCCCCCAACCAAGAGCGCACCAGGAGGTGCGTTTGCAGAATAGTGGAGAAAGGGGGCAGGGCCTCCGGCGAGTTGCCAGCTCCCTTTTTTTGTATTTTAAGAAGAGGGGCCCATCCCACGGGGCCTGACCCATTTTTTATTTTCCTACATTAAAAAGGGAGGGGGGCCGCGTGGCCCCCTCTCCCGAGGCCAATTTCGGCCCCAGGGACCCCATCCCCGGGGCTAGGCCTATGTTTACATTTTAATTCAAAAGGGGAGGGGGGCCGTACGGCCCCCCTCCCCAGGCCGATTTCGGCCCCGGAGACCCCATCCTGCAAGGCCCAGCCAATTATTTTTTTTTCAAGTAAAAAAATGGGAGCGGGGCTGAGTGGCCCCCCTCCCGGACCATTTTCGGCTCCGGGGACCCCATCCCCCGGGCCATGGCCACATTGTTGGGGACCGCGTGGGAGTTCCAAGGCCCCTGCGGGCCCTGCCGGCTCCCCGCCTCTTGCGGGAGCCAGCATTGCTTTTGGACAGAGGGAGCTGCAAACATGCATATTATTTTCAACATAGCCCAGGGTAGGTGGCGGTCCCCTGGGCATTGGGGGGCCGCGTGGCCCCCTGCATTTCACAAACATAGCCCTGGCGAGGTGGCGGTCCCTGGGACTGCGGGAGGGCATGGGGCCCCCCGCATTTAAGATAATTAGCCCCACGGAGGTGGTGGGCCCCGGGGCTGCAAGGGGGGGCATTGTTATATAAAACAATACCCTTTCAAGCTGAGAGTGGCACATAAATTATGTAAAAAAGGAAGGGTAGTTCCCATGTTTTTGTGGAGAGCAGCGCCTATATAGAGATATAAAGCCCCACTACAACACCACCGACCCTTTGAATCTGCGCACTAAAAATGTCAGTTTTTCTAGAAACGTTTTTTAGCATAGGATTATTAGTGTGCCATCCACGACTGAAAGGTTTTTGTTTTGACCTCTACCATGGCCAATAGTGCCATTAATTATGCCATTTGAGATGGCATTAGTGTTGTTATGGATGCTATGATTTAACATACTATAAGGGATGTAATATGAAAGGGTATAAGCAGTGCATAGACTAGGCTGAGTTATAGTTGATTTAGTCTGCCTAGTGAGTTCACAGCACTCTGTATGGAGGTGTGAGATTTATAGGAAGGTGTTGCTGGGATGGAAATTATAACTTTAGAATTTGTAAGGTTTGTGTAGTTTACATTGTTTTTGAATAGAAATAATAAATTAAGGTTTCCTAACTATAACTTATCTTCAACCTGGGATTTTTTTATTGAATTTCTATTTTTTTATAAAACAAAATTGGTTTCTAGTCATATAATGTTCTTTATTTTGTTATTATATGTATATATTTTACATTTCAATTCTATCACAGTACTTTCTTGATAATTTCTCAAGGAGTGGCTACAGGGAGTGACATTGGGTACAGTGGTGTGGAGTGGCGTAAAGTCAAGTAGAGAAGAGTGGAGTCAAGTTGCATAGATTGGAAAAGAGTTGCTTGGAGTGGAGTAGAATAGAGTGACTTAGAGAGGAGTGGCATAGAGTAGAGTGGCGTACAGTAGAGTGGCATACAGTTAAGTGGGGTAGAGTGAGATGTTGTAGAGTAGAGTGGCACTGAGTGCGGTGCCCTGTAATAAAGTGCCGTAGAGTAGAATGTGGTTTGGCGTGGAGTGGTATAGAGTAGAGTGGTGTACAGTAGAATAGAGTGGACTGGTGTAGAGTGCGTGGAGTGGTGTACAGTGTACTGGCATGTCCTAGAGGGGTGTGATGTAGAGTGGAAGGGCATGCCACAGAGTGGAGTGGCATTTAGTGTTCTACAGTGGAGCAAAGTGTTGTGTTGTTGAGTGGCATGTCATAGAGTGGAGCGGCATGTCAGAGTGGAGTGCTGTGTCATACAGTGGAATGGATTGGTGTGTTATAGAGTGGCGTAGAATGGAGGGTCACTGAGTGAAGTAGAGTGTTTTAGAGTGGAGTGGCATACAGTAGACTAGCGTGTCACATAGTGAAGTGGCGTGTCATACAGTGTAATGGCGTGTTTTAGAGTGGAGTAGTGTGGAGGGTCGTATAGTAGAGTGGCTTGTCATACAGTGGAATGATGTGTCATATAGTAGGTTGGAGTGGATTTAGAGTGAAGTGGCATGTTGTAGAGTGGAATGGCATGTCATAGAGTTGCGTTTCATTGAGTGTCTTAGAGTGGAAAGGCATAGAGTTGAGTGGCTTAAAGTGAAGTGATGTGTCACACAGTGGTATGTTGTAGAGTGTCTTAGAGTGGAGGGGTGGTGAGTGTAGTGGCGTAGAGTGTAGGGGCTTTTTGTAGAGCGGAGTGGCATGTTTTACAGTAGAGTATCATGTCGTAGAGTGAGGAGCCTCCGCACTCGGAGCGTGATCTCCGCACTGAGGGGCAGAATCTCTGCATTGCCGTGCTCAGTGTGGAGAGTCTACCATGAGTGCGAGGTTGTGAGTCCATTTGTGAGTCGGGCCTGTAGAGTGGAGTGGCATGGATTATCATACAGTGGAGTGGATTGTCGTAGACTGGAGTGGCATGTCATACAGTGGAGTGGAGTAGCAGGTCGTAGAGTGTCGTAAGTGTCATAAAGTGGAGTAGAGTGGCATAGAGGGGCATAGAGTGGAGTAGAGTGTTATAGAATGGAGTGGTGTAAAGTGGTGTGACATGTTGTAGAGTAGAGTGGAGTGGCATGTCATAAAGTGGCATGCCATAGAGTGTCTTAGAGTGGAGTGTCGTAGAGTGGAGTGGCGAAAAGTGGAATATCGTAGAGTGGACTAGAGTGCAGTGGCATAAAATGGAGCAGAGTTTTGTAGAGCAGAGAGGCATAAAGTGGAGTAGAGTGTCATAGAGTGTGGTAGACTGGAGTGGTATAGAGTGTCATAGAATCAAGAGGCATAGAGTTGAGTATCATACAGTGGAGTAGTGGAGTAGAGTGGAGTAGTGTGTCATAGAGTAGAGTGGATTAAAGTGGGGTAGAGTGGCATGGAGCTAGTTTTGTTGAGTGGAGTAGAGTGGTATAGAGTGGAGTAGAGTGTTGTAGAGTGGAGTGGCATAGAGTGGAGTGTCATGTCATAGAGTGTCGTGGCATTGAGTGTCTTGGCATAGAGTACAATTGCGTAGAGTGGAGTGGTGCAGAGTGGAGTGGCATGTCCTAGAGTGGGTTGATGTAGAGTGGAGTGACATGTTGGAGAATGGAGCGTCGTGTAGTGTCGTAGAGTGGAATGAAGTGTTGTGGAGTGGAGTGGCATGTCATAGAGTGTAATGGTGTGTCATAGAGTGGAGTGGCATGTCATACAGTGGAATGGATTGGTGTGGAGTGGCATAGGAGGGAGGTGCTTAGAGTGAAGTAGAGTGTTGTCGAGTGGTGACATATCATACAATGAATTGGTATGTCATAGAGTGAAGTTGTGTGTCATAAAGTGGAGTGACATGTTCTAGACTGGAGTAGTGTGAAGTGTTGTAGAGTGGAGTGCAGTGTCATAGAGTGTAGTGGCATGTTGTAGAGTGGAATGATGTGTCATGAAGTAGAGCAGAGTGGTATCAGGTGGAGTGGTGTGTTGTAGAATGGAATGGTATGTCATAAAGTGCTGTATCATCGAGTGTATTAGAGTGTAGAAAGGCAGAGTGGAGTGGCATAGAGTGAAGTGGCATGTCATAGAGTAGAGTAGAGTGGAGTGGTGTATCATACAGTGTCTTAGAGTGGAAGGGCATTGAGTGGAGTGGCGTGGCGTAGGGCCTGATTTACAAAGGAACTTATGACCCGTAAAGTTATGAGTGCAGAGTCTCTGCACTCAGGGCGGGATCTCTGCACTGAGGGTCGGAATCTCCACACTCAGGCTGAATATCCGCACTGCAGTACCCAGTGCGGAGACTCCACACTCGTAACTTTATGAGTCGTAAGTCACTTTGAGAATCTGGCCCGCAGAGTGGATTGGCATTGAGTGTTATAGACTGGAGTGACATGTCGTAGAGTAGAGTGGCATGTCAAAGAGTGGAGTGACGTGTCATACAGTGAAGTGAAGTGGCATATCATAGAGTGTTGTAAAGTGGAGCAGAGTGGTGTAGAGTGGAAGGGCATAGAGTGGAGTCGCGTGTTAGAGTCAAGTGGCGTAGAGTGGCACAGGATATAGTAGAGTGGAGTGGTGTGGTGTGGCTATAGTGGAATTGATTGGTGTGTTGTAGAGAAAGGCATAGAGTGGAGAGCCATAGAGTGAAGTAAAATGGAGTGACAATGCGTACAGTAAAGTGGAGAGGTGTGTCATAGAGTGGCATGATGTTGAATGTCTTACAGTAGAGGGGCATAAAGTGGAGTGGCTTAGAGTGGAGTAGAGAGAAATGGTGTAGAGTGGAGTGGCATGTCAAAGAGTGGAGTGGCCTGCTGTAGAGTAGAATGGAATATCGTAGAGTGGAGTGGTGTGTCATATAGTGGAGTGGAGTTAAGTGGTGTATCATAGAGTGAAGTAGAGTGGAATACAGTGGCATAGAGTGGAGGGGTATAGAGTGGAATAGAGCCTTGTAGATTGAAGTGTCATAGAGTGGAGTGGTGTGTCATAGAGTGTCTTAGAGTGGAGGGGAATAGAGTGGAGTGGAGGGGCATGCTGTAGAGTTGAGTGGCATGCTGTAGAGTTGAGTGGCATGTCGTAGAGTAGAGTGGTGCGTTGTACAGTGTCTTTTGTAATATATTATTTTTTATTTCAATAGGTATTGAGGTAATTTCTAGGTAATTTTAACAATGTCCCACAGTACATCAATACAAATACTTTTCCTAACTCTACAGACTTTCTTAGCTGCTGATTTCTTAATATGCATTATTGAAACAGTAGTTTTCTATATTTCATGAAAAAACACAGTACACATAGAAAGTGTGATCTTAACAAGATAGCTGCCTTTTCATTTTACAAGAGCTTTGATTAACCAATAAATTGTGTTTTATCATCACCATGTGCTGCAGTATACCTTGAAGGTACCATGGTATACCTCACCCCAATATATCACTATGTTTTTGTCCCTTATAACTTAAAAACTACTGAACCAATTCAGGTCATATAGCAAAAAGGAACCTATCCACACCATAATCTACATTCCTGCCAAATTCCATGTAAATCCGTTCAGCCATTTTGTTGCTTTGTTTGTCCAAGTAGTCTATGGAAAATGCATGATGGAAAAGCATGTTTTGGGATCCCCTTTTTCTTAGCATCCCCTTAACTAATCACCACGAAACTTTGCATCAACAGCCAATGTAGAATAAGGAGTGACCAAGTTATTAGCAAGCATAAATTTGAGGAATTTCTATCTCTGGGATTCCTAACTATACCTACTGCCACTCTGTAATATTTATTAGCAGAAAGTGTGTGCTAAATACATAATGGAATGCTTTGTAAATGTCAGGGTGTTTTATTACATGTGTGGTAAGCATGCATGGTAATTGCATGCATTGTAAAGTCATACACATATCTCTGAATGTCGAAAAGGGTTTGGATTCAGTTGACTGGACATTCATGAGCCAGTTGCTGAAGATGATGAATCTGAGGCCCAGATTATAGTCTGGATAAAATAGATTTACACATCATCACTGGCAAGAGTTATGGTTGATGGGGTGATACCATGTTTTTGTTTGTCTTGAAGTTGAAGCCTTTGGCTATAGGGATCAGATGTGGTGCATTGTTCAGAGGTGTTAGAAATCTGGGACTCTAGTTGGCAGTGGCTTGTACTCTGTCCAAGTATGGACCCTTATTCTAGTCACGGTAAGGGGATTACAGAGCTAAGATAACCCCTGCTCACCCCCTTGGTAGCTTGGCACAAGCAGTCAGGCTTATCTCCGAGGCAATGTGTAAAGCATTTGTACATAAACGCACAGTAACACAGTGCAAACACTACAAATGGACACCACGCCAAATTAGAAATATAACCAATCTTTATCTCAATGAAACAAGACCAAAACGACAGAAATCCAACAGACACAAATAGAGAAATCACTTTTAAAATGTTCAAACCGTTCAGTCCATAGAAATCTATGGATGCATCACTTTTTAGCACAAAGTATCTGGGATGCGTAAAAATCAAAGATGAAAACAGGTGCTGGAAAACAAAGTGATTAATTGATTCCTTACTTCCAGGGAGGTGATGCGTCGATTCCTTACTGCCAGAGGAGGTGATGCATCGATTCCTTGCTGTGTTGCAGAAGAGGTAATGCGTTGATTCCTTGATGTCAAGGGAGGTGATGCATCGATTCCTTAATGTGAGGATAGGTGATGCATCGAACTTCAGTCACGCGGCCTCGGTTCCTTATTACTGGGCAACGTCGATGAAGAACTTGGCGCACAAGTGTGATGTGTGGAAAATCTGGACACGCTGGGCCGATGTGGCGGCAAAACAGGCGCTTGGTCAATTTTTCAGCCGTGAGCAGGTGATGCGTAGATTTCTTAAGCTGCACAGCAGGGTCAGCATCGGAGTCAGAGCGGGTGTCTCGGACATCAGAGGCACGGTGCACAGGACTCGGGCTGCAGCTATCTTTTCAAGCGCACTGCAGGCGCTTTGTCGATTCTTTGGCTGCACCACAGCAATGCATTGGTTTTTCAGCCGCACGGCGGGGCTGCATCAGAAAAAACAGGCACTGAAGGTCGATGTGTGGATTTTCAGGTTTCTTTGCCATAAAACCGTGGCCCCAGAACTGGAATTAGCCCCACTTGGCAGGTCAGAACTCCCAGCAGAGGAGTTCAAGGGCTGCAGGTGAAGTCTTAATGGAAGGCAAGCACACACAAGCCCTTGGAGAACCTTGGCAAGCAGTATGAAGAAAACAAAGTCCAATTCTTTCACTGCCCAAGACAGAAGCAGCAAGCAGTAGGCCGGCACAACACAACAATAAGCAGTGTGGCAGTTCCCCTCCTACAGCTTCTCCAGCTCTTCTTCTTGGCTGAATCTCCTCTTAGTCCAGAAGTGTTCTAAAAATGTGGGGTCACAGCTCCAGTACTTATACTAGTTTCTGCCTTTAAAGTAGATAAACTTCAAAGGATACTCTTTGTAGTGCACAAGTCAGTGCCTTGCCCTCCTGGCTCCAGACACACTAAAAGGGGGGTGGAGAAAGCTTTGTGTGAGGACATGCACAGCCCTATTCAGGTGTCAGTGACAACTCCTCTCACCACTCTAGCTCAGGAAGACCCATCAGAATGGTGATGAGATCAACCCTTTGTGTGACTGTCTAGAGTGAATGTACAAACAGCCCAACTGTCAGTCTATACCAGATGTGGATTCCACAGGCAGGCAGAGACACAGTATGGTAAAGCAAGAAAATGCCCACTTTCTAAAAGTGGCATTTTCAAACACACAATTTAAATACCAACTTCACAGAAAGATGTGTTTTTCAATTGTGAGTTCAGGGAGCCCAAACTCCAAAACTCTTTCGCTTCCCAATTGGAAGTTACCCTTGACATATATTACAAGGTAGCTCAAGTGATAACCTATGGGAGAGATAGTCCTTGCAATAGTGAAAAATGAAATTAGCAGTATTTCACTATCAGGATATGTAAATCATACCAGTACATGTCCTACCTTTTAAATACACTGCTCCCTGCACATGGGGCTACCTTGGGCCTACCTTAGGGGTGCTTGCATGTAGTAAATGGGCAGGTTTGGGCCTGGCAAGTGGGTACACTTGCCAGGTTGACATGGCAGTGTAAAACTGCACTCACAGACACTGCAGTGGCAGGTCAGACACATGTTTGCAGGGCTACTTAAGTAAGTGGCACAATCAGTGCTGCAGGCCCACTAGTTTCAAATATGCCAATCATGGATAACCAATCACAATCATAATTTTCACAAGGAGCGCTTGCACTCTAGCACTGATCAGCAGTGGTAAAGTGCCCAGAGTTCAAAAACCAGCAAAAACGAAATACAGCACACAGTAAAACAGGAGGTCAGAAGCAAAAATGACAGGGGAAAAACACGCCAAAGATGCCAGGTTTAACAAGAGGCTTACACTGGAGCAGCAAGTGGAGAGTCAGCATCTATTTCAACAACTGACGATATTCTTTGTATATATCTGATCCTGAAGAATCGACTCAGAGACCACTGTATATTTCCAAGACTAAGGTTGTGCTTCCAGTTTCAATATAAACTTGCTGGAAAACATCCTGAATCCTATTCGTGGTTGGAAGCCCTCACTGTAAGCTGGATACACTTTCGTAGTTGCAGAAGTGGCACTTGAATATCTGGTCAAATATGACACTATCAACTGGAAGCAATTTTATAATTACAACTGATAAAGGTTAGTAGTATTTACCATTTCGGAGATGGCACAATAGGGAAACATCCTGAGATCTCTTCTTGGCAATGCAAAAGCTTTAAAATGATAAATATTCCTAGATTTTTAGATGTATTACAGATCAAATCCTTCTGGGTTCCTGATTAGTTTTTTCAAAATGTTTCCTATGGTAAAGTGGTGACCCAACAATTTTGATGAAACTTTGTTGAGAGGAGAATATAATGGCAAGATTTCTATTCTGCACATAAGTACATATCACTTGGTCTCAAATTTGATGGTAATTAATTGACAGGTATACTCACAACATGAATAACCATCATTAAGAGTGTATAGATACAAAATGGTACACAAAGGATTCCTTCTCCATAGTGGGAGGCTGTCAGATGATCCTTCCTGCCCCACTGGGGTGGTGATTTGTGCCAGGAAGGTGGCTTCTAATAATGAAGGCTGAAAAGTGTTCCATTTTGGGACCAAATTGTTTATCAAAGCTAGCTGCAAAGTGTGAGTTCAATACCATGATGTCATTTTCTCAGCTGAGCCAGGAATTTGATATGTCTAGAACTGAATTGAATGTTATAGAAGTGCTTTTGGCCAACAGCTTAAAACATAGCTGCCTCTCACGCGTGTATTTAGATAGGTAAGAATTAAAAATGTAAAACTTAAAAATACGATAGCACTAAAATCAAAATGTATGATGCCAAGTCTGTAAGAATACCTAAAAACAGATCAAAAACCATGCTAAAAGAGCCATCGAGGTCTCTTAACAGGTTCGACCAAATGTTCATGTGCTATCTCATTAGACCTCCTTATTTAGTATCCTTGTGTTTAGCGTGGATGTCCCAACATATCCTCAAATACAGGCCAGTTGTTTTTGTTGTATAGACCAGAAGGTCGCTTAACAGGAAAAATATTTGGTCTGCAGCCTTTTCAAGCTGCTCTTTACGTAGAATTATTGGCTAATGTGTTAGACCTGAACTTGCCGTAAAGCTTTCAGGACAGCATAACATGTTCCAACTCCTCTCTTTCACCACATAGACTTTTATCTGGTACAGCAGGGTTTCTTATATTCTTAATTGCATTCAGTTATAGGCATCCCCCCATGCTAGGGCAAACACTCATCTTTCCCTCTGATTTGTTAACAGAACAAGAGATTGTTGAGCATTCACAGATGGATCAAACAAACCATGATATCTCAGATGTAGGTTTCCTAGATTGTCAATTGAGAAATTGCTTATTAACTATAGCATTAGTCCTCTTACATGTCAAATTCATGTTAGAGTGCAGTGACAGACCTAGCCTCTGGCTTCCTTATTCCATTAAATTGCATAAGTAGATTTTTCATGCATAGAATAGTGTTCTTCCCATGCTTGCCTCCTAACCTCAGCCTTATTAGCCCATACTTGATAGGGGCCATCTGACATTTGTTCTTGATGGAAGAATAGCCAATGTCCGATTCCAGCACCACTGTAGGGAAGCTTACTGGCAATCTACATAGCAATTTCCAGAATTTCCTTTCACAGCGTCCTACACACTCTGTTGACTTGTCCAGCCCCCACAACTTTGCTCCATGAGGGATTTGACTTCTGCCTTTGCCTAGAAAACATTGTCAATAAAACTGGAAAACCGATAACTATGTTTGTAGGCCATCCTCAAGATGGCATTTGCCACAGTTTCTGATTTGCCGATGGAAGTTCGTATGTGGGTTTTCCATTTTGACGTTCTCTCAATCGTTACCCTTAGGAACTTTAATAATGCCATTTCATCCAGTCTTTTGTCATTTACAAAGGAAGAAAACTTTTTTTCACGTTTGCTCCTGTAGATCATTTTCTTGGTTTTCCCAGTGTTAATTACCAGATTGTTTGTTTTACAGTAAGTTTTCCTAGCTGAAAGCTGGGCTTGTAGGATTTTAGGGGGTTTTGCTATTAAGATGGGCTCATTGGCATAAAGAAGGTCTTGGATTTTGAAAGCCATTTATTGACAGAATGCCATCTGATGCTTTCGGGCTTTTTGATACAGGTTGTTTATGTTGAGGAAGTACAGGAGTGGCACCAAGAGGCAGGCTGCTCAACCCCTTTGCTGGTATATTTTTTGCTAATGTGCCCTTTTTGATTAAGTCCCACCTGAGAGGAAGTTCCTGTGTAAAGCATTTGAATTAATGACAGAAGCCCAGACTCAATACCCATCATGCTTAGTTTTTCCCAAAGGGGGTTTCTTGAGACCAGATCAAAAGCTGATAAGAAAAGTCTAGAAATGCCACATACACGGTGTTTTTATTGCTGCACTAGACTTGTATATTGTTAGAACTGGAGGTCTCTAATTGGCAGAGGTATGTACCTTTGTCCAAGTAGGGACCCTTGCTTCTAGTCATAGTAAGAGGGATACACACTTTAGATAGCCCCTTGGTAGCTTGGCACGAGTAGACAGGCTTATCCCAAAGTCAATGTGTAAAGTAGTTGCGCTCAAAACACACAGTAACACAGTGATAGCACCATAAATGGACACCACACCAGTTTAGAAAAATAAAGTATCTTTATCTAAACCCAACAAGATCAAAACGACAAAAATCTCACATACATGTAGTAAAATAGAACTTAAAAACAGTTATTTCAAAAATAATTCCTGTAGAAAACAATAAGGATCCACCTGTGGCTATTATTAATGTCGTGACAGCATTAAATCAAAAGTACTGCACCGAGCGCGAGGTTTGCGGCGTCAGGCACGGAGTCAAACAAACAATACCTTGGAAAACAAAGTCGATGATGATGCACGGGGTCATGGATGTGAGGCGTAGGTGCACCATGGGAGCGGTCAAAACCTTCTTTTTGATCCTTGAGCGGTGCTGTGTGATTCTTTGATTTATCTGTTGGTTTGTTTTTCCTATATACAGTAAAGCACATGGGCAAACAACCGCATATACAATATTTTTTGATTTGCAGTTTGTAAACTCAGAATGTCGCCATTTGATGCCATTATGGGAAATTCAGCACCCTCGATTGTGGAATCACAAGCCGCACACGTGCCGCATTTGTGATGACCCTCAATAGGTTTTAAATGCCACTGTGATCTTAAGGACTGTTTGTTTTGAATAGGAAAAATGTCTGCCCGTACTAGTTGTTGCCCAATGCTTCGGTTTTTTCGCATGGCAAACAGTGGTTTTGGAAAACCACATTCCAATTTTTCAAGTAAATGCCAATTTTTTAATATGACTTGCCTAAACCTATTTGTATCAGGGCCAAACGTGGTTGCGCAAATCATGCGTTCTAATAGAGGTTTCTCCTTCTTTTGTAAGAGGACCTCCCGAGGCGTGTACCACGCTCTTTTTATTGCATGCTTCAGGAGCTTTTTTGGATATCCACAAAGGATCATCTGTTCTTTAAAAATTGCCGCATGATGCTCATAATCCAATTTTGATGAACAATTGCGACGTATTCGCAATAGTTGACTGTACGGGAGGTTTTCCCTCAAACTCCTAGGATGAGCACTTGTGTGGTGAAGAATAGTATTTTTGTCGGTAGCCTTTCTATGCAGAGTGGTTGTCAACTTTTTATCATTTGGTACTACTTCAATATCCAAAAACGTAAACCTTGTTCGACTCATAGTCAATGTGAATTTGATATCTTGGTGGCGAGTGTTAAGCCAACCATGGAAGCTTTCCAACTCTTCTTTAAAGCCATTCCACAGGCACCAAATGTCATCTATATAGCGCAGCCATTGCACTATATTCTCTTTCAATGGATTGTTGTTGAAAACAAACCTGTTCTCATATTGTGCCATAAAAATAACCGCCATTTCGGGAGCAAATGGACAGCCCATGGCTAATCCCTTAATTTGAATAAAAAAGGAGTCATCGAATTTAAAATAGTTTTTCTTTAAGGCAACCTCAGCCAATTGAAGAATGAAATGAGAAGGTACCCGGTGGGGACGTGGTCTTTCTTCCAGGTATGCCTCGATCACTTCGAGTGCTTCATCCTGGGGTATCTGCGTATATAATGAGGTGACGTCAAACGACACCATCCATTGGGTCAACTCATCAAACTCATGCCCTTCGATTTTTTTAATAAAATCAGCAGTGTCCCGCACATAGGAAGGTACCTGGGTCAAGAAGGGTTTAAGAAAAAGTCGACATACTTGGAAATTGGCTCTAGTAATGAGTCGCTTCCAGAGACTATTGGCCTTCCCGGGGATTTTCCAACCTCTTATGTATTTTAGGTAAGAAGTACAATACGGGGATCCTTGGGAACTTCTTAGACCAAAAAATCAAATTCTTTAGGACCCAAGAACCCACCGTCAAAACCTGTTTTCAATATTCCAAAGATGGTTCCTTGACCTTCCGGTACCATTCAGAATTGTTCACCTGCTGCTTCCCTTCAGTCACATACATTTCTTTGGGCCAGATGACAACGGCACCACCTTTGTCGGCTTGTTTTATTACTACTGATGTGTCTTGTTTCAAAGTCTCAATTGCCATTTGCTGCTGTCTCGTAATGTTGCGCTTAATGAAAACTTTTTTTGTTTCCAATTGACTGATGCCTGATAACACTGCTTGTTCATAAGCTAAAATTTCTTTTGGTATTGACTGTGGGAATGGGACAAACTTGGATTTGTTGGAGAGACCAGACACCTCATTGGTGTTGGTATAATCCTTTCCATGAAAAAATGCTTTTAAGCGAATTTTACGGCAAAATTCTAATGCCTCCAGTTTCATTTTAGTAAAATCAGTGAATCTATTGGGGACGAATTTTAAACCCAATTCTAGTACTGAAGCTTCCTCCTTTGACAATTGTCTCTGTGACAAATTTATAATGCTAGTGGGTTTCCACGACTTGTAATATTGTCGTGCGAGTTCTCATCTCCCAAGGCTGGGGTTTGAATCTTCCTCTCTGCTTTGGTTCGCCTTTGTCTAAAAAAGAGACCTGCTTGCGTGAGGTGCCTGGCCTTGAATCTGAATCACTGGAAGTTTCTGAAGATGACGTTTCAGAAAAAGTGAGGAAGCGATTCCTTGAACGTCCCTGAAAGTTAGACAATGCTCTGCGCGATTCAGTTGATGTATAAAATTCGTCTTTAAGGAAAGGATATACCTGATCAATATTAAATGATTTTGAGTCTCTCTCAAACTTAGCAGTTTTGAAACTAATTGTATTATCTTTAAAGGCCAGTATCTCCTTTTCTATTTTCTCCAATAAGTTTTTTGCATCCACCACAGAATGATTATCCTTAACTGACTGTGTTAGTTTTTCAAGCTCTTCAGCTTCTTTCAAACACAGTCTCTGGGCGGTTTCAATGGTATGGACCATTAAATCACGGCTACACTTGGTGTTTATGTAGCTAAATCCTTTTCTATATTCCGGGTCTTCAGTAAATATGACTGGTATGTTCTTAACTTGGAGACCCCAAGGAATAGTGCCAGCTCGCAAATGCTCTAGTAAGAAATGGCCGTGGAGCTCAGTTCTAATGTGCTTTTTGTGTAACCGAGTCAATTTCTCAGCCTCATTCTGTTGTTGGGCTGAAGTACTAAGCGTCACTGAAGAGAAAGAGGAAAGGGTTGAAATTAAATTTTGGATATGTGCCTCTGAAAAAGAAAGAGTTTTCTTCTCAGACATACTAATGCAGGAAACCTGCCTGGATTCAAGCTAAATTCCAACAAATGGAGGGGCACTAAGGCCCTAGTGTCCAACCCACGCGGGTAAAAACCCGCTCTAAAATTGTTTTGAATCAATTTAAAGACTATTTAATAACATTTTTTTTACTTGGACAGATAAAAGAATAGTCTGCCCGTTACTCCATAAATAGTAGGAGTGTAGGTTAGTACGGAGCCAGGTGTTCATGTTGTGTTTTGTACTTTCTAAAAGTGGCATTAACTGAACATTCTATATCATGAATTCTATCACTTATGTCACTGTTCTACGGAGTCCGTCAGGAACCAAAAGGGTCCCACCATTTCTAACTCACAAGATACTACATGGATGTGGAAAAATTAAAATGCTTTTGTTAATATTGACTGTTTTAGGGCCTCCTGTTGTTCAAAGTTTACCATTTTTCACATTGAATTAGCTAACCAGATTTATTCCATAGCCATTTTAGAAGACAAAAATTTTAAAAAACGATGGGGGATATTCACAAGAACGTGCGCTAAACATCTCCAAAAAATGTTAACGCAACTTTACACATCGCAGTCTATCGGGGGAAAATAACCCTGTGTTAACCTGGAATTCACAACACGGCGGTACCATGCGATAGTCTCCCAAAAACGCGGCCAATGTCCGCGAGACAACCACCGCGACAGAGATAAAAACGCAAACCCCAACACCAAAAAACGTGCGATGAGCCCATTCGCGATGAGGAAAGCAGCGATAAGCAGCGCCAGGCCCGCGACACACACACGGCAGGCAGGAATAAGCACAACAAAAGCAGGAAAAAGGAAGACAAACCAAACAGAAAACAACAGCAAAGCACAATGGAGGCAGCCGGAGCTAGTACACAACCCCACAAGCCCCATTGGCAACAAAACATTCTACATGGCAGTCCATTGTGGACAAGGTGAATGCAGCCGGAGAGCGGAGGAGGACAATGGAAGAAAACCAGAACAGCTGGAATGATGCAAAACGCACAAACAAGCAGAAACACGCCAACAACCAGAAGGCAGCAATGCACACCAGAGGTGGGAGTCCAGCGCCACACCAGGAGCTGAATGACATGGAGGAAATGGTGTCCACCACATCAGTCTGGAGATGGTGCCAGGAGTCGGGACCGGAAACTGCTCAAAATCAACAGACACAACAGCAACAGGGAGAGGAACGACCAGGGACTGGGGGGTGGGGGGAGATAGGCACACTGGCACACATGCACAATTAAGCACAGCACAACTGCAGACAAACCATGCCCAAGAGTAACAACACCAACCAAGAGCACAAGTCACACAACTCGGCAATATCACACCACTGAACAAGCACAGAAGTGAAACCCACACTGCCTGAAAGGGAGAAGGGTGAGCCAAATCAGAGCTGAAGGGACATCTCACACACAATGCAGCACACACACATAGGAAGCAGAGCACCCCAACATCGAACACAATGTGGTACAAACAGCAACATTTGCACAACCGAACACAGGACACAAGTGCACCCGCTTGTGGCCGGTAAATTGCCATACGCATCTGGCAAAGCACGAAGCAGGGACATGATAATGCACAAGTACAAACCCACAGCCCTGATGGGGTAGCAATGCACGAATGGCAGGGACCCAGATAGGCCGTGACACACACATTGGCATACAAATCAAGACTTATCACAGTTGGAGACAAGTGAAGGTGCGGAAACTTTATCAACAATTGCGTGTCAGTACGGCCAAGAGAAGTGCCACGACATGCAGACCAATGCGCAGCATGTCTGAATGAGGAACGTTGGAAAGCGCCCATGTCCACCCCGGGGGAGTCCATCACCCACACAAGTGAGTGCCAACCCGCGTTGGTTGTCCGCGCATGGATCCGGAGTCCAGGCCAATGCAGCCATGTCCACTGTCGTCTTGGGACATGTAACCAGATCCCCAACATGCAACCAGGCGTCGGGACACGTGCAATGGGTCACATTCAGTTGTGGCTGCAGGTACCTTGTCACTCGTCCATGAACACGAGTGCAGCAGCGTAGGCCAACATTTTCAATGAGAGCTCATTGTCCACCACATCTAACATGTCGGCGACGTAACCCATCAGCTGTCCCGGACAGATGTGCTTACTCCAACCCCTGGCCCCAATTGGCACTAAAGCCCAATAGGGGAGCGGCTCAATGTGGTCACTGCACACGACGACTCGTGCAATCTCCCAGGTCCAGTTACCAGCATGCATGCCAATCATCCAGGCATGCCATAAACGGGCGTCACGGTGACACTCCTGGTCGTGGGCCAACAGGGGGCGCACACACGTCGAAATCCAGGTCAGCTACCGTTACGTTGGAGAGGCAGACATCCATGGTCCACTCAAATGTGCACGAGCGACAATGCAACACAGGCTGAACGCAGGTTACGTTGGCAAGGCGGAAGCTTAGCCGGTAACTGATCCGCAGCACTGCCAATGGCAATGCCCCCAGTACATGCAGCAGATGTGCACGGTACAGGTCCACGTGACTGGAGTTGTGCATGTGTCCGGGATGGTCTGCCATTGCGTCAGTGGCTCTGCTTGAAGCGGCACTGTCTTGACCCGCGCCAGTCCTGTGGATGAAATGGCACAGCTCGGAGCAATGAGCAGTGTCTGTGTGCAACGGGTGCAGGCCTGGGGTGGGAGTATGTGTGAAGGCCATTTCACGCATGCTAACTACGACCAAGGACTTCTGCGTGTGGGATGTGTACACGTTGGTCTCACGTCGGGAAGTGCCTAGTGTGGGAGTCGCCAGCAAATGCTATTGTATCTGTCAGGGGGTACCGGGCACATGCAAGTCCCAGCTCGGAGCTGCAGATGTGCTACCACCTGATAGTTCAGACAAAGTACCTTTCATCCCTACAGTAACTTCACCATCTGCTTGCATACAGGAGATGTACAGAGGCCTGTCGTGGGTGGGGTGGGATGTCTGCGACCCAGGCAATCATGGATGATATGCCGAGCACGTGGCACATGAGCGGCCTCACTGTGTGTTACATTGCCTCACAGCTGCTCCTCCCTCCCACGAGCCCCCACACTTGTGTGCATTGCGCGGTTGTATCACGTGCACTCCTACGGCACACCATTGTCATGCCTGTCCGCGCCTGTCCAGCGGCATGCCAACAACACCGTGAAGCTGGCTGTTGAGAGTGTGCGGCCACGTGAGTGTAGGCCCATGGTCCAGACAGGGCGGACACAGGTGTACAGTCCATGGCTGGCTGTGATCATGCTGCGATTGAGGCTAGGCATCTGACTTATGCAGCCGCAGGACTGATACACATAACACTTGGCATGCATGAGCCAAGACCCCGAGCGGTCTTGCTCTCCTACATTTCCCCGTACGTGCGTGCCCGCACTCCGGGTGCATGCTACACTGCAACAACGACCACTGTGGCCCTGGTGGCGACAACACTCCAACACAGAGACACGCTTACCGCACTTCCTGCTCAAGGCCAGACCAGAGCCACACCCTGATCCCCCTGCCTAATCAGCACACCCCGGCGCTGACCTGACGTACGCCGGACCAGCACACGCCACTTGTGCATGCAGGGGGGGCGGGCAAAGCGACATGTCCAAGGTCTTGGCCACTGCTGAGGTGACATGGTATCGTCCGATGAAGACAGCACACTGTGATGTTGCAGGGCTCGGGCCCATCATGCTGACATAATGACCACACGGACACACTTGCTTAGATGGTGTGAATGGCTACGGGCACGTGCGCCCGGCCATGTTTATTAGCAGGCTCACATGTCTAGTGACACCTGTGTTGGATGTGTGTGGTGTGTGTGTACACCAGCCGTCATGGAGTGCCTGGTGCAGTCAAAAAACGACAACAGTGTACATCGTTAAGGACACAACCATTCAACCATAAAGGCTCCATGACTTGAGCTGCACAGAGTTAGTGGCCCCGGATGCACAGCATCCTGCACGGGCCTACTGCCACGGGCCGCTGACTTGCGGTGCACTGGAGCAGGGTCACGAGAGCAGAGCAGGTTCTCGTAGATGACAAAGGGGGTTGTCGCGGAGTGTCTCGGTGGACAGTGGAAGGTGTACCCCCAGGGCATGATGCAGAGGGCAGAACCACGCAGAAACAGTCACCATGGTTGAGATGAATGGAACAGACACATGTCGAACACCAAGTCCGTCCCAACCAGATGATGATGCAGACAACCCCCAGGCCATGGACTCAGACGCCACCAAAGTCCAACCAGAAAGTGCCCATGACTCATTGCGCACAGAGTTAGTGGCACCAGTGCTGATAGGAGATGCCGCCTGCGATGAGGCGTGTCCAATGGTGTGGACTCCTCCATATCTTCCCAAGACACAGTTCCACATGTGTGACCTACTGGACCGCAGTGTAGGCCTGAGGCAGCGGTCAGCAGGGGCCA
Organism: Calotriton arnoldi; assembly: GCA_963921515.1. Lineage (NCBI taxonomy): Eukaryota > Metazoa > Chordata > Amphibia > Caudata > Salamandridae > Calotriton > Calotriton arnoldi. Next base: position 422,198 of record CAWUFW010005833.1, on the reverse strand, counting down.
TTCACCGAGTGTCGCCGGCTTACGTTGGATGGTCCCACCGGCCTGCGTAGTTCAGGTTAAGTGGCACCACGGGACGCGGACTCGCTGTGAACAGGGTTGGTGGCACCAGGTCAGTTGTTGCTAGTGTCCGGTCAACTCCGTGATGGGGATCCGGCTTGCATCCAGACTGAGCCGCATCTTCCTCTTACTCCTCTCCGTGCGTTCACTGGTATGGACTCTGCCATTCATGAATCACGACTAAGTGCTGGATGTGGGACCTACTGGACCGCAGTGTAGGCTGGGGGCAGGGGTCAGCACGGGCCCACAGACACGTGTCGTGTGCTTGCGATGCAGACTTTGGCTTCACTGATCGGAGGGAGTATAGTGATGTGGACGCTGCCACGGACTTGGGGTCACTGCCATTCAAGACTCAGGACACAGTTCCACATGTGGGAACTACTTGGCCGCAGTGTAGGCCTGAGCCCTCATCCAAGTGTCGCCGGCTTGCGTTGAACAGGGTTAGTGGCACCACGTGTCGCAGGCTTACGTTGAACAGGGTTAGTGGCACCACGTGTCGCAGGCTTGCGTTGAACAGGGTTAGTGGCACCACGTGTCGCAGGCTTGCGATGCAGACTTTGGCCTCACTGATCGGAGGGAGTTCGGTGATGTGGACGCTGCCACGGACTTGGGGTCACTGCCATTCTTAACTCACAACTCAGTACAACATGTGCCAACAACTGGGCCGAAGAGTACGCCGGTGGAGTATGTCAATCAGAAAGGAGTACTGTGGGCCAGCGTCGTGGAGGCCAGCAATGGTCTGCGGAGGCTGCAAAGGTCGCTGGACTGGGGCTTGGAGCTTGCACCGGCACGTGGTGGGCCCTCATTGACACACGCTGGTGTCAGCAGGTGAGCGGAGCCTCCTTGGTGCGATGGGGCAGGCATGGCAGGTCTGGGGACCAGCGGCCCAGGGTGCACCAGGCGCACAGGGACGCAGGCCCCGCCGCGCTCGGCGCCAGCCTCGTGGCGGGCTGAGAGGCGCCACCCTGGCAGACACGTTGGCCATTCCGAAAGAGAACCACGCCCAGTGCGACAGGGTTTTTATTCACACCCCTACGCAGGCCTGGCGTACGCAGGGCCAACCCACTCCGCCTGCGCATACAGGGGGGGACGTAACATGCGACATTTCTGCATTCTGCCCCACAGCCTGTGGGGACATGGTAGCGTCCACTGGCCACTACACTCCATGCACCAGCAGTTAATGTCCACATGGCCATTTCCATGGTTTGCACATTGGAGTCTGTCTGGCACCTCCACGCCACACCTGGCATTGGGTAGGTTCTCATTCATTAGTCACTTGCCGCTCTCGCACATGCCTGCTCCAAACCTCTCCTCACATTCTGCTATTGTGTGGCTGTGGTGCCATGCCGTGGCTGGGTTGTGTGCATGGCAAGCCCAGGTTCCCAATGGAGTCGTGTTGTCATGTCTTGTGTGGCATGTAGTTCTGCTGCGTGCCCATTGCCAGTGTCGTGAGTTGCATGTCTGTGGGGTGGAGGTGTGTGGTGTGTTCATTTGGTACTTACCAACGAGCACTGCATTTCCATAGGTGCCATCCTGGGAGTGCTGGTTGATGATGGACTGTCGGGCGATGTAGGAATCATGCACTCTGCCTGGGGAGTTGGCCACGACATTGTTGTGGAGTCCCGGGTGGTCCACTGTTGCCTGCACATTCATGGGATTTGTGTGCTTTCTGTTGCGGTAGTTGTGTGCAGTGTCGGCAGGCGGCACGAGGGGTACATGTGTGCAGTCGATTGCCCCCGACACGTGAGGGAATCCAGCTATGGCGTAGGAGCCTTGCTTGGTCTCCAGCTGCTCCTGCGCAGTGTGGGTGAAGTGGAGGTGCTGGGGTACCAGGCTGATGATAGCATCCAGGGCAGGTGTGATGAACTTTGATGGGGCTGGCTGTGAGACTCCTCCGACTCTGGCAGTTGTGGGTTGGAAGGTACCAGAGGCCAACATGTGCAGCACAGCCAGCAGCTTTGTCTGCGGAGGGATGTTGGTTGTCTGCTGTGTTAGTACCGTCAGCAGGTGGGCGATATGGGTCAGGATGCGGGGGATGGCTGTCCTTTTGGGCCTGTAGTGGGCAATGTCCTCCTCTAGCGTTCGGTCTGTGCGGCTGGTGCGTTTAAGGTGGGTCCGCTGTCCTTGTGTACGCTGCCTCTGTGGTGGTCCGGGGGGGGGGCGGGACGGGTCCTGGGGGTGGTGGCGGGCCTGGGGGTGGTGGCGGTGGGGGTTGTAGCCCTCATGGGTCTCGGAGCTGCATGATCATTGTCTACATGGCATCTGCGGGTCTTCAGATGTGGCTCTTGGCTGGGCTCCCTTTCATGCTGCAGGTAGTCGTCCTGCTCAACACCAGCAGAAGGCAGGTGTTTAATCCCTGCTGCTACCGCGGCTTATCGCCTGTTTTTGGTTCGCATCGCAGATCTGGCAGTTCGTTGTGAATTTGGTGTAGTGGTGTTTTCGTGTGTTTTTGCACAGGAACGCCTACTCTGCATCTCATTAGGGTTAGTTGGTGGTGTCACCCGTGGAGGTAAATTTTGCGGCAGTTATCGCGGGAATACTTGCGTTGTCTGCAGTTTGCACCCGCTTGTGAATGCGGCGTTAAATCTATCTCCACTTTTGATGCGTTAAGGTGGCGATAACTCGGCGATAAGTCCTTGTGAATATGCCCCGATATTGCTTGACAGTTTCCCGAGATTTTCCATCAGTATAACCAACTCTCTTTCCAAGTCACATTAATCAAATTCATGTTATGACAGAGCAATTTGTTCACATTTGAAGTGTGAGTCTGTCATCAAATTTTTGCATTTTTATCAAAATAATTCAAAGCTTATACCAGCCTCGAAGTTGAATATGAGAGTGGCGTAACTAAAAAATAATGCCCCTCCTCCCCATAGAATACTGTAAGAGGCCCACCCAAATATCATATGCCTTGGCTTACTTAACAGAGCACCCAGTGAACAGTGTCCTCACAACCTTGCTGCAGGGGACTGCATTAGGCCTCTGGATATAAGTAAGGAATTCTCATATTCTAAGCTTCACAAAGCAGGAGGGTCATTTTAATGACCATCGAATAAACCGAAGAAAGACACTGCATATAAATCAGCATTTACTGTTGCCTTTTATTACTATTAAACCATTTTCTATAGTTGTTTCGAACATCATTTTTCACAAGCTCCTGCCTGTTAAATGTAATATTTGGTCTGTTTCATTTAGTGTGTTAACTGTCAAAGCAGATTTTCATGTAGTGTGTTATCCAAATGAGTCTTATTGAAATACAATGAGACCAGGTGCCGTAAAGAAATGTAATTCACCCCGCTTCAAAGAAAATGACAGTTCATTTGTCATTGAGAAATCTCTTTTTTTCACATAAGACGAGGGGTGGATTTTTCACCTTAGTGTGCAGACTTGATAAAATGTTGGCTGAAAATGAGAAACATGATTGAAGAAATTCACATAGTCCGGCACTGTTGACAAATAATCAGGCATTGACAATGGAGATATTTTGAAAATAACTTTACGTTTAGAGGATTTTTTATGACCTGTGGTCAACTCAAAGCCTTTGTTTTTCTGGTTAAAATCTTTTATTAGCGTTTTATAACTGTGTAGGTCTCACAACACAATTACCTCAAAGGCACGGTAAGATCTCAACTTGCATATCTTGGTGTATAAATAAAACAGTCCCAAGCATTCTATATAACTATCCCAAATTGCCTCCACCATTGAAACAAGGGGTCCTACTTTATTGTATATATGCATTCATGTATTCATCGATTTGCAGTAACATGCTCAATCCGGGTTTACTGAAGCAGCGAGTCTCAGCACTCTCAAAAATCTAGTGGGGGTTGTAGTGTCCTGAGATCATGCTTGCTAAGACCCTGGTGGTTCTGGGTGGACTCTAAACTGGAATTATGTAATCTGCTGGGAGGTGTTAAGGAGTGGTTATAAAAGTTATGATGCAATCCGTGTAGTGTGTGGTTGTATGTTGAAGAGTAAAGACGTTTGTTGCAGAGATATGTATGCAGCATATTTCATTTGCATGCTTCCGGGTTGGGGAGGTTGCTACACAAGTGATCTCTTTAAATGCAGTTGACAAAACATTCAGACATGGTTTCCACAGTTTTTCAAATTGTTCCCCCATTCCCTGCGATTGACAAAGTCATCTTCTCCATCCAAATAAGGTCCCAAATTTGAAACAGCCATACTCTGCAGAGGGTGGCTGGGTATGTTGGCCAGAGGGTGTACTCTGGCCAACATACCCAGTTTAGCTGCACATAGCAGCAAAGTCATCAAACATTGCCTTGGAGATTGTGCCGAGTATGTTAGCATGCCTAAATTGGGGAGCCTGGCCTGAGATGGAGGAAACAGGTCCTCCTAGACGGCCATCTTCAAACTCTTTGTTTTTAGTTTGTCTAATGGTGATACCCAGTTGTCTAGGCTCCTGGGAAACTATTTTTTTACTTCCAGAAGCAGATTGTTTGTTTAATTGCACCTATTTCAAAGTTTGTTAATCCAAGATCCCTGCCTGAATACTGAGGAACCTCCTAGGGGACTCAGGATCTGCATACCCAGCACAGTTAGAGGCCTTGCACCACAGGGGCATCACACCCAAAGAGGATTTGATGCAGGGCTTGTTCGATTGCATTGCATAATGACCTCACAATAAATAAGAGGACATTACAGCACATCTATTTAAATGACAGCACATAATCAAAGAAATCAGGCTGTATCCACAGTTATGTTATTAAAATGGTAATGGTAAGGTAGCATTTTATGTTACTATTGAGATAATTTATGCCATTTGTGAAGTCATGTGTTACTTCAATTATGAGGTTATGAGCATTGCATTTGGTGGGTGAGTTGAGTTTTCTATGGCTTGTGGAATTAACCATAACTGAGGAATTTCGGTGGAGTTTCAATTTTATTTTGTAGCCATAGAAAACTTAAGCTGTTTTTTTTTACTGAATATAAGAGGTTTTTTAAACATACATTCAGGGGTTATGACAAAAGCGATGTGCCTGCATCGTGTCCTTCTCAGTGGCTGATTGTGTTTCCCCGTGTGTCTGGGTGTTAAGTGCTCATCCAGCCTTTGGGCTGGCACCAGAGATAGGTGACAAGGTGGCATTCCTGCTCGCAGTCTTATTCAGTGGCACCTAGGATTCTTGGAAGGTGGCACCTGTACTTAACTTGTGCACCGCCATACTTGCTGTTTTCTCCTCCTGCTCCCGATCTCAGCCTGCCGCTCCCCCTGCCCACGACACCACAAATGCAGCACCTCAATGCTAACTTCACTGGGCCTGGAGAACAGTAAAAGTGGATTGCAGAACACAGTGACATCTACTGGTGAACTGCATGGTGGTGTCCAAGGGAACACATTTGAGTTTCAGTTTTTCACACATCCATCACCCTCTTGCATTTCCCTTCCTTGTTCCTACCTTGGGTTGCTCATTATTAGTCTTCTGTTTTTTCCACTTCTTGCTGCTCTTTGCTTATCTACCTAGAGAGGGTTTCGTTTAGCTTTTGGTTTTTTCCTCGCTTGTCTGGATTCCTTCATTTTTTCCTATAAATTTGTCTGCCTTTGACTATCATTTTTGTACTTTTTTTGGCTTCACTGTTCATGCAATTCCTTGGAAGTCAGTAGAGTGGCATCTGGAGTAGGTCATGCTTATCATCCCTTCAACCACCTTACTGATAAGGTAAGGGCCAGCTTAACTTGTTAAAAATAGGTAAACTTTAACTGGGCTTTTCCATTGGAAATACATCTAAATAAGTGGGCTTAATTCACAACGGTAATTTACAATTTTGAGTATGTTTACACTTTTGAGTAAGTTTACAATTTTTTTGGTACTCACAAACTACTAAAAAAGACCTTAGTAAGTCCAGCACAACACAGGTCCTACCACTGCTACTCAACGCCCTCCCATAGAAAATAGTAGTGGCAGGCACTTAAAATAAAACATCATTATTGTAATAAAATAAAATTATTTCAAATAGTTAAAATCTCTGTCTCGACGACAGTTTCCCTACGGTAAGGTATAGGAAAAATATTAATGTATATTTATTTTATGTATTTATTTTAAACATACTGAAAAATAAAAATGCAACAGCACTATAAATTAATTTTGAATTAAAACTGTAATTAATGGAAATAATTTGGATTAAATTAAAATTACTTTTATGAAGTTCAAATTAGAAAATTTGAAAATAAATTCCCACCTAAAGAAAAACAATAATACGCATTGATAATTATTGAAAGTGATGTATAGAATTAATTTCAAATAATGAAATTATTGTTTAGTGCATGTATTATTAGATTATGTATTCAAAATAGAGTATTAAACAATTTATAATGAAATAATAAATATGTACTTTTTAATATATTTTTAATATTAATTTACTTGTATTTATATTTTTAAGTATGTTAAATATTTAAATTTAATATAACATTTCTTATGGGGTTTTATTTTAAGCCCCTACCTCCATTATTTTCTAAGTGAGTGTGCTTCTGCACCAATTGTTGGCCAAGTTAAGTGCTGAACTTACTACAGTGTGTTTTTTTAGTACTAACTTGCACTCGGAGTATGTGAACATCTAAAAATAGTAAACCAAAAAGTGTAAACTAAATAGAAAGTGTAAGTTACCCTTGAAAATTAGGCGCATATGTATGTATTTCTTCAGTGGAAAAAAATCAAAGCTTAAGGTAAAGTTATGGTAAGATTTGTTTCTAACAGCTGATATATGTGCTAAAAAACCTCAGTAATTGACTGAAAAAGCACAGTTACAGTGCAGTTATGAGTACAAAATGTAATGTCAAAACCAATTAAATTTACCATAAGTGGTTCAGTAAACTATCCATAACTTCCTCCCCATCATGCACTGTTTTGACCTCATGTAAGTCATCTCTCATGACATGTTAAGTGACATCATTGACATTACTGATGGCTTTCCAAATGTCATATTTGATTACATAACTGAGGACATCATCCATGTTACTACTGTTGACGCTGTTTTAATATTTCTAATGATGTGAATGATGAACATAGATATTTGCTATATATTTAATATAAATACAATCTTTTTCTGTACAATGTTTTGCATCTACTGTTTGTGTGACAGTATTTTTAAAAAGAAATTAATTCATTTATATTGGTGACGTGTATTAATTTTGCAACATATTCGTGGGTCTCTTGTTCTGTAATAAGGTATAAATTGCAGCGTGTATGATTGTATAAGAACGGTTTGTGACATTATTTTTATGTTTGTATACATATGTGTTTCTTAATATATGACATATGGGAATTGTATGTATAATCCTGTATATATTTAGACTTCTGGTAGTCAAATTAACTGTACATTTTACTTTGTGTTTGTCAGTGAATGTGGGGACATTAGATACTAGTGAACTATTTATATTGCATGAGAGTGTTTCCCAATCAAGATATGTGTGGTGTAGAGTAGTACTCAATGTTTTATTTTTTACAGCAGTGACGCTGCATGTGTTGCAGTGAGATAGTGGGTGTCTTTGTCTATGTAGTGTCTTTTACAGTGTTTTAAAACAAAATTTTTTTGATAAGACTATAGTGGAATAACTTGTAAAGGAGAGCTACGTTTCTGAAGTAGTGGTTACAGCATTATTAGATGGGATATTAATAGGAAAATTATGTGTATTATTAGTTCAGCAATCAGTGTATTTTCCATTATAATATTATTTTATGCATGCACTTAGTAAATAATTATCAACTTAAGAATGATTTTGCACTGGATGATTTCACCAGTGATGTCATCAATTATGTATTTTGAGATGTCATTGTTGATGTCATCATCATCTTCAAAAATCTTTATTCAGATTAAAATGAATCCATAAAAGAATAAAGCATCAATCTAAAATCACATTATAATTGCGACAAATCCTTGTTTTAACAAAGCAAATATCGTTATTCAAATACTAAAAGGTTATGCAAATATATCAAATATTAAAAGTCTCTAGAATCAGCAGTAAGACTAAATTTTAAGCAAATAATTATTGTGCAAAGAGCAGAATATATTGCTATAAATAAACGATCCTAAGCAGTCATCATTAGAACTACATATTAAATAAACAATCATTATAGAAAATGCAGGTAAATTGTGCAAGTAGCAAGAAGTGTTGCAATGACTATTGAAATATCACCCCAATATCAACATTATGCTTCCGCATAAGTTACATTTTCTAGGTGAGAAATGCGCTTCCTTCTTATAATAGCCATGAAATATAAGAGGATACAGCATGACAGAGACGGACATCTTCCAGTATACATAAAAAGTTAAAAGCATCTAAATAATAAATGAATTTTATTCATTGATAAAAACATTGGCTTCAAAAATCGTTTTTTAATATCTTTACAGAATTTACAAAATAAAATAAAGTGCAGAGTGTATTGAATTGTTTTTCCATCACATGGACTTTTAGGTTTCTGTTCATTTCAGTACCTTGTTTTATGAAAAGCGACCATATGATGTATGATGCCTAGCCATAATCGAATAAGAAAAAAATCTGTTTGGAACATTAGACACAGTAATCAGGTAACTTTGTATTCCTTGTTCAATATATCCGGAGCAGTATCAACTTACAATGGTTTTAGACATTTCCCTTTTTTCTCTTGTGGTTTCTCTTTTCCCTATAAGGGTCATTCTCAGTTCCTTCTTGCTATATTACAGGATACTGGTGGGATTCTCTATACTGTTTCATCAACTTCCGTTAACAGTTTACTTATATGAGCTAGCCAGGGTATTTTGGCGTGCTGATCTTCTATTATTTCCTTGGTAAACTTTGTGCCTACCTTATTCCAGATGCTATGCCAGGTGATAATCGGGCTTATCAGGATTGTGTCTTGTACAAAAGATACATCTAGGGCCAGATGCACGACCGGTTTTAGCAGTCGCAAACAGAGAATTGGGCTGTTTGAGTCCTCTAAAGAGCTTTTTGCAATTTACTAACCCTATTTTGCGAGTACCTATTACAGACTCACAAAATAGGATTTGCGAGTCGGTTTTAGGAAGGGGTGTTTCAAGGACATCCCTTCCTAACAGTGAGTCTCAAGGGGATGTACAAATCTTTTGCATCTGGAATGCGGTCGCAAAACATTCCTATTTTATCAACTCCATGAAGAAGGTGGTATCCTATTCGCAAATAGGAAGGGGTCCGCAAGAGACCCCTTTCCCTTTGTAATTTGTGGCCGCCAACATTTTTTAAAAGCATGCAATGGTCCCACAGACCACTGGCCACACTTAAAAAATGTAAGGAAACTTTTAGTTTTTCTTTTTTAAATGCATCACATTTTCCTTCAAGGAAAACGGGCTGCATTTCCCCCAGAAAATTGCTTTATTTAAAAAACAATCACAGACATGGTGGTCTGCTGACCCCAGCAAGCCAACATCCCTGTGATAAGAAGCCATTCTCAATGGTTTGCAAATTGAGACTTACCTCATGAATATTGATGAGGTAGGTCATTTGCGACCCCATTGGGAATTGCTAAGTGTGTCTGAGACACATTAGTACATCACATTTTGGGAGTCCCTAATTAAGAGTCACAAAATATCACAATTAGAGACTCGCAAAATGAAATGGTAGTACACCCTAGTTCTTTGCATGTAATGTAGGTTGATGTTAATTGTGGCACTGCCAAAAGTCTACGCAGAAAGAGATTTTCATGCATCTGCAATGCTATGCTGTCATACCCCATAATGCAGCTCCCTATATTACCAGTGACCGGCATTTACTTTTATATAGTTATAACTTTTCTCTTATAGATTTATTCCTTATATTCCTGACAAATCTAACGTTTGCATCAGTTGTCCTTACAGATTTTAGTTTTGCAATTCCCAACTGGGGGCCCCATTGTCCACATTGTAAAAATTGAATACTCACATACGTAAAAATATTTATTTCCATTAACTCAGTTTCCCATATACAGTGGGTTCTTTTTTTTGGTTTCCCATTCCCACATACTATTGTAAATTGTTTTGTTAGGTTTAACTACAGATGTTTCTCCCCCATATATGCAGAGAAGTTATCTATCAGATGTTGCAAACCATTAGTGTTAATGGATAACAGCACCACTACATCTGCATATAGGAGGACAGGGGTTGGCCATTTCCAACTCTCGGGGCATCAGCATTTACTCGTTGCAGGAACTTATCTACTCCAGTTCTATATAGGGAGAATAAAAATGGGGAAAGAAAAACCTTTTCTGAAACCTCACTTGACCCTAAATTTAGGCGTACATTCTCCGTTTGCACAGTATTGCCCTTGTGCTGTCAGGGAGTCATGCAGCAGAGACAGCTGCAAGATGATGTATGAAGGGGCACCCATTTTTTCCATAGTCTGCCACAACTTCGCGTTTTTAACAAGGTCGAAGGCACAGCTCAGGTCTATGAAACAAAGGTTCATGTTGTTTCTTAGCTATTGTGTAATTACTGATAAGGAGGTTCAAATTCATACACTGCTCCACTTTCCCAATATCCCTCCTAAACCCATACTGCGAATTGGCTAGCTCAAGCCTGTGCAATGCCCAGGTTTCTAATCTTTGTAGGATTATTCTTCCCAAGAGTTTGGTACATGTATACAGGAGGTATATTGAGCTGTAGTATTTTGCATCCCCCACCGCCTTTTTTGAAAACCCGCACAATAATACTCTCTGACCATGATGGAGGGAAGCACCCACAAGTTGCTGCATTGCCAACTTGTCTCAGTATGGGAGCCCAGAATGTTATCAAGGATTTAAATACATCCACCAGGACCCCCATAGGGGCCAGGGATTTTTCTGCTGCATGTTTTTCAATTACAGTACTCATTTGGGAGAGTTTAGGGAAACGTTGTAAAGTATTTTAACTTGAGAAAAAACGGAAAATATATTTTTATGCTAAGTATTAATGTCCTTTTGTTTAGATTTTTTTTTAATGTAGAACAAACAAAAAAGTTAAAGCATTAATATATTAATTTAAATTTAAAATGTTATTTTGAATACATGAAATCAAATTAAAATTATTTTTCTGAAGTTTCATTGAAAAAGAAAATTCCCACCTTTAGTAAAAAATAATGGGCCAAGTGTGCTAGTGATTTTTTTAAGGTCGCAAAGTGTCCGATTACCAAAATCAGACCATTTACAACCACAAAATGGTCTTTTGGTATGTACCAAACCAAATTGCAAGTTAATAGCACGTTACCGAATCGCAATTTGGGTTTGAGACTACATGCCGAATCAGTATTTGGAAGGGTCTTGTTTAGTGCGCCCCAATCAAATTGTGATTTGGAATGGGATATATTATTGTTTTGCAACCAAAATTTGGTCACAAAATATTAATATTTTATGGCCCACACAAAAGTAGTGGTAACCCATTTAAAAACGGGAGGGGTTCACAAGAGACACATTCGCCTTTGTGAATGTTAACAAAAACATTTTTAAGAGTAGGCAGTGGTCAGATGGACCACTGTCAATTCTTAGAAAATAATTGGAAAACTTTTCCTTTTTGTCAAATGCATCCCATTTTCCTCTAGAGAAAACGGGCTGCATTTTCGAAAAACAAGAATTGTTTTATTTAAATGAAATCACAGACATGATGGCCTGCTGATCACAGTAGGCCATCATCCATGTGATGGCAGTGAATTGTGGTGGGTGGCATTTTGTGACTTACTTCATTAATATTGATGGTATCATGAGGTAGTTCTAAGCATTGTAAGGAAATAAAAATGTGGGTTCCCACAGGTTGCAACACTAATTGGATCCGAATATGGGATCTCATAGGCATATCAAAATTAAAGAACAGTAATAATAAATCATATAACTCCTTACTGAAAGAGCATAACCTCCATAAAACCCAGTTCTTTAGGTATTTACAAATCGGACATGCTCTCACCTTTTACCAGTCTAGATTGATGGAACTCCTCGAGTACAACCATACTGAAGCAAAGATTAATTTGCAACCGGAGGGCAAATTCACTATTTTAAGATTGTACTGAATATTAATGATATACACAACAAATCCCCTCAAAATATTGAGACAACAATGGGAGTAGGAGGTTGGGGCTCTTGAGGATAAAGAGTGTACAGAAGCTAAAATTTCCTTGCCCCAAAAGACAATCTCTGCACTTCTTTGGCTGATTCAATTCAAAGTGCTACACATATATTTAGTGACACCCCGATGTCTAGAAATAATGGAGAAAACAATCTCTGCATGTCTTTGGCTGATTCAATTCAAAGGGCCTTACAGATATCATTGGACACCGAGGTCTACAAATGATGGGCAAAACAGGCCCTGCCCCATCTGTCCCAGATGTCAAGACAAGAATAGCACCTTTTAACATTTAATCAGCTCATGCCCTTGATATCCAGATACTGGGGTGAAATTGGGAACATACTTGCTGTCCAGGATGCTGTCACGACCAATCAAGCTGACCCCAAACATCACCATTTTGGAGGAATGGCAAAGCACAACACACACACATAGATTTACAGGGAAGGTATGGCAAATCACAAAGTGAGAAATTGCTAAATACTGGCACTATACACAGAAACCCCTATTGGCAGAGTGTTGTTGGGGCATGGACAGATGTGCAGTCCTGGAAAAAGATGCATATCCAACACTGGGCTGTCCCAGTAAACATAAGATTATATGGGGAACTTGGCTAGAACATTTTGGTCTTGGAGATGATTGATCGGAAGGGGAAGCTAAGATTAGAAGGGGCTCAATTGATAATGTATTTAGACATGAAAACCCTAATTACGAAACAATGTTGCAGAAAAGTTGTGTAAGACAATAAAAAGTGTTTATACAAAAAAGAGTATAAAATGGTAAGTGAAAGACAAAAGGTAAAATGCTCATAATTCATACTTGAAACTATGCCTAAAAAACATTTTACAGTAGCCAATATTCATAAATGTATTGCCATCTATTCAGTTACATTCAAACCATTAGGTCCACATGCATCTAAATTAATAATCTATTCTGACTCTTTGAACCTCAATAATTTTTCTGTATCACCTTCTGTTACATCGTTAAGAACTTAATCTATTCTGAAGAAAGATAACTATTTTTGTCACCACAATGATGCAGATTGAAATGGAGTGAGACAGGATATGATTTATAATTATTTCGAATGGCTCATAACTGCTCCCATATGTGGTTTTTTTTCATCAAAAGAATGTTATTATTTTCATGTTACAGGAGCATTTTAGCTTTTGCCTCCTTCCCAATAATAACAGTGACATACAAAGCTTTTGCAACTTTAAAAAAACACCTTTTCCCTTCCATTCCATCCTTGAAAACACTCCCCCAAGTGGGTACAAAGTAGAAACAGTTAAAATGTTATTCATCCATTATGACTTTGACTTTCACCATATCAACTTTCATGTGATCATTTGCCAATCATGAAGCTCTGCCCAGCCAACCCTCAATCCATAAGTCTATGAAATCTCAGCCACTTTGGGCAGCCAAATACCAGGTCTCTACCCAACAGATAATTCAACACAGTGCGCTTTCATATTTGCTTTCGATATCTTTGAGTTTCCATGTCAACTTTTCCATCATTAACAGCGTCCTCAGTTTACTTTCCCAATGGTGCATTAATGGGACCTCTAGGGACTTCCATTCCTGTGCAATCACCTGTTCTGTCACCAGTAGCATATTGGTTATCAGTCTCTAGTCCGTTGCTGTAAGGTTCACTATCTCCTTTGGTCTAAGACCTAATAGAGTAGTCACAAGATTGGGTCAAATTGGGTATCCCAGCACCCCTTATTATAGCTCAAGATTTCCTTAGAAAAATGCTTTAATTTTGGGCGGGATAACCATTTATGTATTTCATCTCACCCCTACCCACTCCTCCTCCCACATTTCCCCTCAGTTTCCCATACATTAGTTTTAGCTTTACTAGGGTGATGTATCATAACGTTATCTGTTTATGCATTGATTCCTTACTCTGCAAACTTTTACACAAAGGAGCAAAGTCATCCTACAGCTTCTGCCATTGCTGTGTGGTAATGCTAGATTTTAAGATGTGCTGCCATCCCCGCTAATACAGACACGGGACACCTGGGTCCACCTCTGTGAGAACTGAGTAGTTATTAGATATGAGACCTTTTGACGTAAAGATTTTCTCCCAAGCAGCAATAGGCCTAATCATCTCTTCCTTGTTCCCTGGATGCAAGGCCTAGTTTTTTAGCTCAAAGTACTACGTGCTTTCTTTGAGTTTAAACTATTTTTTTGCATTTAACATTAGTCTTAATCTCTCCGCTTGAAGTACACTTTTTAACATTCTACAATACTCCTTACCATACCCAGAGAAAAATCTTGCCAAAGTGGAGTGAAGGATGGTGGAAAAGTAGTCAACTTGCGGTCTCTTATAATTGAGTCCCATGTCTCCAAGGCAAGGCAGAGAGAAAGATCATTGAGAAGTAACACATTGAAGGGCTAGTCGGTTTGAGCAGCCACTCTATAACCAACAGGACCCGTCTCACCACTGCTCCCTTCCTATGTATCCAGTGTCACTCTGTCTTATACAGAGACCAATACATAAATTACCCTGAGCAGGGATGCTTGATAGTATCATTTCATCATCATCATAAACTTTATTTTGGTCAGCGACCATAAAAGTACAAGTACAACGATTCATAATTAAAAAACTTTATTAGATAAATGCAAAAAATACATCGATGATCAGTTAAAATTGACACACAATTACTTAAGATTTTTCCCCTAAAAGTACTAGTAACAAGACAGTGAAGAACAAAATGCAACGGGGGCCAATCTCGAGAGAGTAGTAAACAACGAGGCCCACCGCAAAAGGTTAGTTGTAGGCATAGTGCTAAAAGATAAACCAGTTAAAACACTACTTTCACAATTAGACAACGAATGAATATATAAAAGTTTAAAAGCTCCATATAAGAAACATTAACATTTTTTGCATTGTCCAGAATATCAATGTTGCAGTTTCAGGACAGATCTTCAAATTGTCCATGTAATGCCAAGAAACTTTGCAACTGCGTAGACTACTAGTAAACTAGCGTCAGATTTTAGAATGCTCAGCGCCTCTAAATGGCACCGAATACCAAAACATTTACAAACGGTAGCTAGTCATTTGGCTCTCAGCCGTTGGTACAGTGGGCAGGCAAAAACAATATGGTCAGTCGATTCCACGGCACAGGGACAGCCTGGGCAATATTGTAAATCAGTAAGTGGTGAGCGCCAGCAGGCTGTAACAGCGTTCACTGGAAGTGAACCAAATCTAAATTTCATGAACAGCTTCCTATACAGACGGATCGTAATAACATCCAAGTAAGATTCGTATGAGGCAATCTGTTTGAACTAGATAAACTCTGTGGTTAAACGTCCCCAGGACAAGAATGAGAAGGAAGACTGGGCCACCCAATACCAATATTGTTTTTTTAGGAGTTCCTTGGTGGGCAGCCGATCGCAATCCCTAGATTCCCAGAAGCCCTCTAGGCCGATTGCGGTGAGCAAAGATTTCACTTCCTGATGCCAGGAGATCTTCTTGAAACAATCAAGGGCCTGCACTTCATAAAGGGCAGCAGCGTATAGAGACAGCTCGGATGTTGATTTTAGGTGAAGCCAGAATAACAGGGGGCGTAATTTGGCCTTCTCGGCAATAGTAGCCCGTCCCATGTCCATCCTTAATGGATGAAGAGGGGTACTCTGCGGGAGCGAAACTAGGGCCCTCAAAAACGTATTCTCTGTTGTCATCATACCTTCCAGCTTCTCAAATCCCCACAGTTCCGCACCATACAATACTGAAATTATTGCCTTGCACTCATATATGTGGAGAGCTGCTGCTACCGGTTTACTATGAGAGGACCTATGCTCGTTGGTCAAAGCTCCCGCTATCCGTCTGTGTTGCAGGGTGCGCTTCGCTATCTGGGGCTTCCAGGACATGTCGTCAGAGAGAGTGATCCCTAGATAATCAATGGTACTCACTCTCTCAAGCGAGACCCCACCCAATGTTAAATTCCCTTTAAATGACTTATGTGGGTTCAGCATTAAGAGCTTTGTCTTGGAGGTATTGACCTCCAGGCCCGAGAGTCACAGAAGGCCTTAAATCGATCTAGTAGCAATTGTAGTCCACTGGGAGTCTTGGAGACTAGCAAGGTATCAGCAGCGAACAGCGGAGTGACCACTTTACAGCCACCTAGGGTTGGAGCATCTGCGGGGACCTCAGAAAGGTACTGGACTACTCCGTTTATGAATAGTGAGAAGAGTGTAGGTGCCAGTACGCAACCTTGCCGACCTCCCTGTTGACTTTAATTTGATCAGTGAGTTGCCCTTAATTACCCCAGCGAACCCTTGCATAGTTGGAATCATGAAGGCGGATGACAAGGGTTAAATTCATGGGAGGAAGGCCCATCTCTTTGAGAATGGTCCAAAGCTTGTCTCTTGTTACTAGGTCGAAAGCTGACCTTAAATCAATGAAAGCTACATAGAGACTTCCTTGTCCAATGGTCACCATTTTCCAGGTCAATAGAAGAAATCGAAATGCCTGGTCGATGGTACTGGTTTTTTGTCTGAACCTAGCTTGATATAAGGACAGAATATTCTGGTCGATTATCCAGGTCTGTATTTTCAGGAGGAGTGCGCGTGCGAAGACCTTCTGAACACAATCGATGAGGCTGATGGACCTGTAATTAGAGGGTACAGATCTATCGCCCTTCTTGTATACAGGAATAACCTCAGCTCCTTTCCACGAAGATGGAACTTGGGCCCCTGCTGTGATCCCGTTGGCTAGCGCCAAGATGTAAGATGCCCAATTCTCTGGGTCGTTGACAAAAACATCACCCGGAATACCATCCGGGCCAGGGACTTTGGCCCTTACAATGGAGTTAACACTGGACATGATTTCATCTCTCACAAAGAAGTTAGTGGCAGTAAGATAGACTCTCCCATTGTTAGGATCATCCTTGTCAAAGACGCAAGGCCCAGAGTAGAGTGACGAGAAGTGGTCGACCCATGATGATGGTGAGATATTGTTAGTTGGAGGCAGGGGCCTACTAGTTACTGGTTACTAGGAGCCAGAAGTGCTTGGAATCTTTCTTGGAGCAGGCCTCGCTAATTTGGTCCCACCTATTCTGGTCCCATTCCCTTTTCGCTCTAGACTGAGCAAGCTTGTGAGCATTCCTCAGTTTCTGGGTCAGCATCACATTGTTGGTTCTAATAGCGTGAGATAGTTGTTTACGAATGCTCCTGCACTCTTTGTTGAACCAGAAAAACGGCGGCCTGGGCTTCTTGCTTTTTTGCTGGTGTCGCCTTGGTTCTACGAAGCAAGCGGCCAGTTTAGTAAATAAAAGGCCATGACAGGCCGGGATCTCGTCTAGCCCTCCCTGATGGATGGACAATCTATGTAAGTCCGACGTGCTTTCCAAGAGATTGGACTTGATGGTTTTGAGTTTATCTTCATCCAAGGCAACCTGCGACCATTTTAGCCGCCTGTTATCGTTCATTGGATGAACCTCCCTAGACACAAGGGTAGAGTTTGAGGGATTTTGGGGGGTGTCCCATGGGGAAACCAAGTGCAATTCAAGGGGATTGTGGTCGCGATCTGTGGTGTGGCCCACAGTCATGTCGACCACACTTGGCCACATTCTCAGGTCCAAAACAAAGTAGTCTATATGACTTAAATTAGTAGTTTGATTAAATGTATTAGCCCCTTTTTTATCTGATTGTGTACAGCTATTTGCTGCCCTAAGGCCGAATTCGAGAGTGAGAGCGTTAAGCTGGAGTGCTACATGCAACCATTTTTTGATGGGAGGTAAATCAAGCTGGGGAACTAGCCACGCCTCCTCTTCCTCTCTACCCCCACATATATCCTCCTTCTCTAGGGGTTCAAAAGTGGCGTTAAAGTCGCCAGCTACAACCAGTAGTGGCTGAGGGATCCTATTATCCAGTAGTTCCTCCAGCTCTTGGAGAGTGGTTGACCTTCTACCTGCAGTGGTTCTTAGTGCATAAACATTTTACATCTGATAAGCCCTGACCTTTGATCTCCTACCTTCAGGATCTTGCCAGAGATGTCAATTGTTTTCACATGAAATAAAAGAATCCATGGCTTCATGAAGGGCCTTTAAATCCTTTACCATAAAGGCTCTCGGTGGAGCCTTGAAAATATATAGTAGGCTGGGAAGCATATTCAGCTTCAATGCAGCCACTCTGCCCATCCATAACACTTGGAGAATGTGCCGCCACTTCTGGAAATCGGAAGTGATAGCATTGATCAGTCTGGGATAGTTGGCAGTGTAAAGGTTCCGGAGCTTAGGTGTTATATAAATACCAAGATATGTAATTTCATCCTTTGCCCAGCAAAAGGGAGATCTGCTTGACATGCTTGACAGACATTATTTTGTCTCCCGAGGTAACCCTACGTTGAGTATCTATGATATATCTAGAGTCACTTTGAAACCAGATTCTAACATATGCCTGCAAAATGCCTTCCCAGCTTTGAAATAGATTGCCACCAGAGTCAAAAGAACATCATCTGCTACTAAATGGAGTTTAATTTGCTCCCCTCAAAAACCCACCCCCTTATTTCTTGGTGTTATCTAACAGCATCTGTAAGCGGTTTCACAACTAGTGGAAATAGCAAAGGGGATAAGAGGCACCTGTGTCATGCACATTTCTTCAGGGACATCAACCTCAAATGAGCCCCATTTACTAATATCCTAGCCACTTGCTGCTTATAGCTAGCTGCAATCCATGGTTCAATATGAGGCCCTAATCCTATAGCCACCGGCACCTGATAAAGGAACACCCAACTGACTCTGTCCAATGCTTTTTCAGCAACTACCAAAAGAATAGCCAGAGGTTCCTTCCTAATGTTTGCCTTCTCGGTGAGATGGTGAGCACATCTAATACTGTTTGCAGCTTTCTGTGGGGAATAAATCCTGTTTGGTCAGGTTGTATAAGGCATTGCAGATGGGATGCAATCTATTGCCCAATACCTTTGTGAAGATTTTGGTATCGGAATTCAAAAGAGCTATTGATACGATAGGCTTCACGTATATAAGTGGGCTTGACTTTTTTGTGAATCAAGGTGACGTATGCTTCTGTCATTGTCATTGCCATTGTAGGTGTTACTATTTGAGAGTGGAGGAAAGATTTAAAAGTCTTGACCAGTCGCAGTCAGCTTCGACCAAAATTGTTTATGAAATCTGTTAGTTGGACTGTCGGGAGCCAGAGCTTTATCTCAATGCAAGTCATATATTGCTCTGAAGGCCTCCACAGATGCTGTTAAACTCTCCAGGGCCCCTCCAATAGCCTAAGTCTAGGGAGGTTGGCCACATTTATCAAGGCATTGACCTCGAACATATTTACTGACTCATCCTGATAGAGGGCAGTATAATAATCTCAAAATGGCTCAATCTGTTCATCTTCTCCTCTCATTAGGCTGCCATTACTACTTGGGAGGTAGTTTAAATGCACCCCAGAGTTTACTTAGAGAGACCACAGTAGGCTCATTTTCCATAAAATAGCGTTGGATAGTATCCCTCAGTGCTTGTGTAGTCAACCTATCCTTGAGTAAGGATATATTGATCTTTACATATGGCATTGCCGTTCTCCCTCCCACACCAGCATTGCATGGTTTGAGAACGCATTAGTCAAACAGATATAAGGTGATGGGAGGAAAGCTTACAATAAGTATAACCCTTGGCATTCACTCCTTGTACTATTCCAACCATTGTTCTTTTTCCCACCATGCCCCCTCAGTTTTGACTCTGCTATGTGCAAATCAGTCTTGACCCTGCTCCTATACGAACAGTCCGGCCCAAACAGCCAGGCCAGGTTCTCGCTAAACCAGAACACAAGCAACCCAAGACTGGTTTTGCCTTGGCTAGGGCTGTGCAGTCATGTGCAGCTCAGTTTCAGTGGCCCATGGGGCATGGGGCCCATGTGTGCGCATACCCTTGCCACCTATGGTGATACAATGAACACATATAAGGTGATGGTAGAAATGTTTGCAATAAGTCTAACTACTAGCAGTCGCTTGGGGTTGCAATCCAAAACATTGTTCTTTTTCCCACCCTGCCACTTTAGTTTGAACCCAGTGGCATGCAAATCTGTCTTGACCCTCCTACTATTGGAACAATCAATCCCAAACTGCCAGGTCAGGTTCTTTCCAAACCTGTACACAAGCAACAACAGACCGGTTGCGACCTCATTGGACAGAGCTACAGTGCTATGTTCAAGTGTGCAACTAGCATCTAATATCTCCTGAGTTCCCAATATCAGATCCATCCTTGAGTATGATCTATGTGCGTGCAAAAAGGTCAACTTGCTCTAATTTGGATGCTTATCCCTCCATAAATCCAAAAGGCACAGCTCTGTCATTTCTTGTAGTAGCATCACAACATAACCTCTTGTGTGTATCTATCACAGGGATGGGTATCCATCAATGCACTCATGGCCAAGTTGAAGTCTCCCACCCACATAAGACCAACAGGGTCCCAGATCTTAATCTTGGACATTATGCCTTGAACACATTGTTCTTCACCTGTATTCGGAACAAAGATATTAAGGACATTGAGTTTGCCCCCTTGGTTTTTCGACTCTAAATATAGATAATGATGTTCCACTGAATCCTGTACCACTCTAATTTCCTCAAATAGTAAATCCCTGTCTAAGCCAAACATGACTTGAATTTTTGTGTTTTTTGTCAGTGCAAACTTTTGGGTGGGGTAGAGCTTATATTTCAAGTCCTCTAGTTTGTCTCATGAGACTTACTATGTCACTAAGCACTTCCTTCAACCTCGGGCCGTACCATAGGATGCTTGGCATGGGAACTCAAGCCCTTAACATTCCATGATACGATCTTGACCATGAATTAGAGAACAAGTGCATCATCTGTACAGGTGACATAGTGAACCATCCTGCTCTTTCCCCACTCTACATCACTCCCGACCACTTTCCTTCTCCTACCCTTAAATCTAACCACCCTTCCTCTCTACCTATGGTCTTTCCAAACAAACGTAATTCTGGACTGCTGCATATTTGTCATAAAAGCAGTGTGTGTATATCCCAACTTTTACTGTTACCTCAAGTGTACCTATCACTGGCCAATCTTTACCATCTAGTAATTTACCCACCCCTCCTGCTATACATACTTTGACTTCAAAGGTACTGTCCAATGATTAGTTGTAATCAGCACCAAGTCCCACTTAAGATGCAGGTCACAGGTTACATATTATCTCTTTTTCATTTGCAGGCTGAACGTCTTACATTTTTCCATGTATTTTTTGGGCTTTCCCATTCTCCAGTCCTCTTTTTTAGTTGATACCTTCAATAATGTGTCCTCCTTTGCCAGACCCAGTATTTCCCGAGCCTCTTCAAATGTACAAACCAAATGTGGTTTTGACCCCACTTGAAACCACAAGCCAAAAGGAAAAGCCCATCTATCACGAAACTGTTGTCTTCACATTTCTGCTGTTGCACGTGTGAGCATTCTTTTGTTGTTTAATGTATTCTGTGAAAGGTCTTTGGAAAGATCAATGGATTGTTCTTAGAAGATGAGATTGTCCATTTTCCAGGCTTCCCTCATGATTCAACCCTTAAGCTGAGAGGAGCCTACCGTGGTTATTATGTCTCATATGCAAGTTCCGGGTGCATCTCTTGGAGTGCCCACTCTATGGGCTCAGATGATTGGAATCTATGCTCCTCACCCTCCTGCAGGATAAACTGGAGCGTAGACCTGCAGAACTGAACAATATCTGTTCCTTCCTTGTTTTTGCGAATTTTTAATATTGCCCCATTTCAATCCTCAATATCATTGCATTTATCCCAGAGGGTTTTAATTTCTTCTTCCATTTTGCAATGTGCTTTCTCAAGTCTAATATAGTCCTCATTCATTGTCACCCGATCTCGCAACAACTGAATCTCATTAGTTACCTCTGAGAGGCCCACAGCCAAGTCTGCTTTCAGAGTTTGCATTTGGGTGGTGACCATATTGCATATTTTATCGTGCAAATCTCCCAGAAAGGACTGAAAATCTTCCTTTGTAATTGAGATCACTTCTTTGCCTTTTTTCATTGACATTTCTGACTTCTTCTTGTGCTCCTCTGTGATTCCTTCTGACCATTCAGACGAGCCTCTCCAGAAGTCGCGAATCTTCTTTTGAGCTGTTACTTTTCTATTAACCAGCATCTGATGGCAGTGCTGCCTCAATAGCTGCCTTGTAGGAGTGTGTGGCTAGCCCAAAGATTCAGGCAGCTAGTGTCACTCTTCTGCTCAGAGCCAATACTAGCATTATACCAGAGGAGTTACAATTCAATGCCCACGATGGCCGGATGCAATGGCTCCAATAAAGTGGTGGCCGGCTCACAGGCTAAAGTCAAATAATTGACTCCATCCATTGCCTTTGGTCTCCAAAGTTTACCCAGTGGGAGGAAGAGGTCCTTCTCATTTGGCTCCCGCTTCAGCAAAGTCAAAAATCACTCAAACATTATTAGCAGGCAACTGGGGAATCACTTGCTTAGGCCCCAGGTCACTTTTTCTCACTCCCACCTGTGTTGCCACTTTTGTATTAGCAGATGCCCTCTCTCCCAGGCTACCACTTTAAATTGTGTCTGGCCTAATTCTCATATCTTGCTTTCTAAGTAGGACACAAGATAGACACAGCTCCACCGTCAGGCTCCAACAGGCCCTCTCAGGGTGCTTTTAACAAGATCTGGCAGCCATATGTGGTCACTGATACCAGTGGGGGCTACTGCAGGGCATAGGATGGGGACTTCAGCCAGGAGCCCATCAGATGGAATCCATGCTCATCCGGCTGAAGGCCATGCCCACTTCATTTTTTTTTTTAACTGGAACCATTGTGGAACCCAAGTATCTCTTGGAACAGGGGCACTCAGTCACATATATTGTGAATTCAGTTTTACATATGATTGCCATTTTTATGTTAATCTGTGTGAATCCCTGTATTTACTGATGTTATGGCTCTTACCAAATGCCTTTCTTTTTCCATATATGCAAAAATATACTTCTGTGGGTTAGAGTGAAACTTAAATAAACAAACAAAGCGGTTTGCCTGGTTGATACCAAATTCAAGTCATTCACCTGGTTTATGGATGGCAAAAAGGTCGAGGTTGCTACCACATATAAATATTTAGGCATCAACTTGGAGCATCTAATGACCTTTAAACACCATTTAGCCAATATGCAGGGAATAGCACAGTTTTTAATTATTGGTTTCAAATTATTGAAAAAGCAACTCAACTGTCCGTCATTTAGTCATCTACTTACCGTAATGCAAGCACAGTTAATGCCAACGGTGGCCTATGGCACGAAAGTGTATAAAACTGTGTTTTCTATACCAAAAACAGTAACACCAGCCCAGGTAGGTCTAGAGTTTGGTTTAAAAAATCAATCACTTCAAAGCAGGAGTGCTATCATCGAACTGTGCTGAAGACTGCGCGCTTCCGAGAGTAGCTCCATTAATAATCTATGCTGGCTTGAAACCGAGGAACAACAGCGCAGCAACCAAAAAGACTCATGGGGAGAATACTTAAGCCAGGCCATAGAGCAATTAGGTATTCAAGAGGCGTGGATTTCCAGTATGGGAAAAGCCACCTTCATCCGAGTAACTAATTCCTCACCTCGATTCCTCTCTTTATTTAACAGACAAAAATTCCTTCACAAGAAGACAACATGCCTGGACAGTGATCAACTCATATAAAAACCTCAGGAGTATCTTTCAGTGCATTTTTCTCAGCCCTTAAAGCAGCAGTTTATAGTACATCGATTTGGGAGCATAGACACCAAAGATCTCATTGCATCTTGGAAAAATTAGTGGCAAAGCCAAAGTTGCCATCTATGCGGATATAAGCAGGAGGTGTTAGTACACATCTTCTGTCTTTGCCCGGTGCCAATGGCAAAAAGGAAAAAGCTGCTGAAACCAATCTTCTTAAATATGCAAATTCGCTCCTGCAGGCAAGCACTAATTTCTTGGCTAAGTGGCACCTCAATCCCCCTAGCCTGCAAGGGATCAAAATTCCTAAAACCGCTTCTAAAAGAATTGGACCAGTGAAGGACCAAGGTCAGGCTACTTTCTAGAATGCTCTATTGCACTAGTACCAGCACTTTGCAACCCATTTCAAGAGGACAACATTTGAAAATGCCTAAAACTGTTTTAAGACAATAAATTGGGCTAATGAAGTATCAAGGACAGGTTACTCTTAATAACGCTCTTTGCACAAGTCACTTGCACTGTATAACCCGTTTCAAGGAGTCCATATTTGCATTAGCTAATCACACTTTATAACAAAAAATAAGGGGTTCATGTAAAGATAAAATTGTTCCCTGCAAACCTCAAGGATGGTGCTAAAGGAACAAACAGGACCTGAAGGTATTCACATTTCTACATATAATAAAGTCAAATAGCTGGAATTTTTAATTGCTGATTTTATTGTTACGAAAAGGTTTTTATGTTTTTCTTTTTCTATCACAAATGAGTGTATTAGAAATGTTTTTTTTATAGCTGCTCAAATTGCAAGAATGTTTTAATCGACAACTTTACTGTCATGAAAATGTTTTTAGGTGTTTTTCTCTTTTTTATCATAAAGGAGCATATTAGAAATGGTTCTTTTAAAACTGTATGCAATGGTTATTATTTACTATGCAAATAAACATGCCTTGTCATAGGAGTACTTTTGTTTTGCTAGCAATATGTTATGCATTCCCTCAGCTGGCAAATAGCTGTGGATCAAGTGATCTTGTATAAACATAGCTCAACTGTAAGTGGTCTGGTGTTGACAGGATAGTGATTGCCCAATGACATTATCTAATTTTCCATACCGGCAGCTACTTGTGAAACATACTGCGCAAAGTATGTGATTGTGAATTAAAAGTCATAATCGGGCCAGCATTGTTCATGTGATCATTCTTACAGATTACAATTCAATAAGAAATTAGGGTCTGATTTAGAGTTCGAGGATGGGTTACTCCTCGCAAACGTGATGGATAGCTTATCTGTTGTGTAGTTCCTATAGTACCCATGCAGGACCTGCGCGTTTGGATAACATAAACTGTGGGCTTGGTGGCAGACTGGCTCTGTGCACCCCCACCGCGCTGTAAGCTTGCTTACTCCCTATGGCCAGTTGAGCAGATCCATCAGTGTAAATAATGTATTAATACTGATCTAGAGGCAAAATCTCATTTGGTAGAGGATATTATTGCTCGTATTGCAGAAATGCTTGTGTTTTTAAACTTGGATCAAATCTGTATTCAACATCCGTTGCAGTAAGAGAATTAGCCCATTGTATCCATCTGGGATGTAAGGCTTTTGCATTTGGAATGCTAGCCTTTGAAACAGCCTCTAAGGCTGGTACTGGGGTCACGACTATTATGCGCTTTCCCTGAGCCAGAGCTCTTTCTCTTGCTACAGCGGTCTGCACTGCTGTCAGGATTTTTTCTGTTGAAGTGAAACGCATCTCTACGTTTGTGTACAGGTGTGATTTGTATGCGATTGGTACCGTAAAGTTAAATAAGTGTACCCGCATTGACCCGCTATTACTCGGATCACTAAGTTGCGTACGTTTATGCGTGTCTGTAAATGTTTTGAAGCTATCATGTCTTCCTGTAGGGAACGCAGGATATTTGTATGTTCCTGTGTCCATTGTCTGACTGAAAAATCAGGTTTTATTAAGTCGTAGAAAGGTTTTACTCTTTCTGCGTAATCCAAAATGTATGTTCGACCAAAATTTAGGAATCCCAGAATTGATTGCAAATTCTTTAATGATTTTGGAGGTTGGAGCAGCGCACACTTTTCTAAAAAGTTAGCTGCTAGGCTTTTTCCTTCACTTGACAGCTCATACCCTAAAAATAGGACATTGAGATGGGCAATTTTTGATTTTTTGAAATTAAATTTATAGCCCTCAGAGGCGAATCCCATAATAATGGTGCTCACCCTGGTCAAGTGCCTTGGTAAGTCATCGTCCGTCAGATAAATATCATCCACATAGGACAATGCTTCTTCATCCAAATTTTGGAGTAACTCTGTTACCCTTGCTGAAAACAACCCTGGGCTATTCATATACCCTTGGGGCAAACAACAAAATTGCCGTTGGGACCCTAGCGCCGAGAATGCGGTCAAATACCTGCTTTCAGGCACTTTATTTTGGCAGCAAAATCCATTTGAGATATCAAGTGTTGTTTTATATTTTTGTCGCACAATGTTATTCATTAATGCCGCACTGTGTGCATTTTGAACTTCAAATGTCTTTGTGCAGGTGTTTAAATGTCTGTAATCTAAAACTAAACGATATGTGTTGTCAGGTTTTGATACGGGGAACAAAGGATTGTTCATTGGTGAGGTGCAATTTTCTATCACACCCTGGTATTCTAGTTGATCTAGGATCTCCCTGACTTGTTTTTTAGCTTCCTGCTTTATAGGGTATTGCCTTTGAGCATTTGGGGAAACTTTTAACGGGATCCCGTGGTGGGTTGAATCCTCATCCCAACCAGCATGATTTTTGTACAATGCTGGAGCTAGGGAAACCGCCCACTCCTGCGCATATGCATGTTCTAAATGTATGGGAACGAGGTCGGAAAATGCTGGAAAAATTACCTTTTCTCCCTTAGGGCACTGCATGATGAATGCTGGCGGCCAGTCTTGCTCTGCTAATAGGATGTCATATCCAGATGACAGATTTTTCCAAAATAGACCTTTAACTTTCCTGGGCTTGTCCCCCTCCATCCGGAGTGTTATCTCATGTAACTTATGTGGGACACTTACCCGAGTATCAGGTGTTTCCACTGTGATATACTCACCCAACTCCGCTGTCACCAGAAATTCCTTCAGGTTCTGGCGAGCTATTGTTACTTCTGCGGCGCTGTCTAGCATCGTCAGAGCCCATTCCCCATTCAGAAGCTGTGTCCTCAGAATTCTGGGCATGTCTGATCTTAAGACCTGCTACCTTCTTCTTTTTGAACTGAGGTTTTTGTTTTTGTTTATCTTCTTTTTTAGGTGCGTAGTCTGCAGCGCGTTGCGTGTCTCTGGACTTTGTACGCTCCTCTTGTCTGTGTTCTGACCATCGTTCCCTCTCGGAGTTTTTTGATGAACCCTGAAAGGAACGAGAGGAACGTGTATCAGTATCCTGATACCTGTCAGGTTTTTTAATATTATCCCTATTCCTGAGGTTATACCTCCTTTCAGAGGGCTCCTGTTGAGGAGACCTACCTCTGGATTGAGATCTGCTGTCTTTAGACTTTTGTTGTTTTTTATTTTCCCACTTCTTTTTAGAAGAAGTAGGTGTCTGCTTTGTAGTGTCCTTTTCAGGACTGCCCACCAGTTGTGGTTTTAATGCTTTCCCACCTAGACTGTCTCTGCCTAGTTCTGCATATGCACTTTCAATTATTTTGGGTAGTTCGTGTGGTTGATCTACTGGACTGAACTCCCTTAGGCGTAGGCGGATCGCCACTGAAGCTGCTTCCCCCTTAATGTTAGCTAGTATTATGGCTGATACCTGTTCGTAGTTACCTAGTAACTTCATCCCTAAGTTAAGGGCAGGCTCTGCTCCGTACTCATTTTGTATCTGTCACAATACGTCAGGTACTACTGCTAATGATGGGATACCATGTGTTCTGGTATATATGGCAGCAAAGACTGTACCCCAAGAGGTGCAGTCCTCTCTTTGTGGTGTGATCCCTATGGGCAAGCAGATTGTTAGTATTCTGTGTTTATCACAGGTGGTAGTATTCGGGAATACCGCCTCAAGCTGAGTTATTTTCTGAGCTATCCAGAATGGTATTTGTTTGCGTTTTGCGGGCATTTTGCCCATTACCGTGTGTAATGTTTGAGGACTCATTTTATTTGCTGTACCCTGAGCTGGAGTACTATTTGCTGCACCTGGTGCAGGTTGGATTGTTAAAGTCCTCATGTCAAATTGTGTCAGGTTTCTGTAGATTTTAAATAAATCCCTGTGTTGTATGAGTAAGTCTGGCTGTGGCATTGTGCCAATGTCAGGATGTGGTGTGTAAGCCGCTAGTATTGGCCATGTGGCTCCGTCTCCTCCGAGCGGGCCTAATCTTACTCTTTCTTGTACGTGGGGTAGGGCGCCATTAAACCAGTAATAATGTTCCTGGTAAGTGAGTGGAATCTCTATGTCCTCAAACGGACCATATTCCTGTGGTGCATTTCCTTCTATATAGTAGTGAAATGTCTTTGTTATTGCATTTGCTGCTGGGAGTGTAACCCATGAATAGAATACCTCTGTTTTGTTAGATTTGTGTGCCTCAATCACGAAAACTACCATGCCACCCTTAGCTTGTAAACCATTTTCTAATAGTCTTAGGGTGACTGTCATTCTGAATTTTGGTGCAATCTGTATGGCATCCTCACGATCGTCGTCCTCCTCTGACCGGGGTAGTGGCATTTGTAGTGGATCTAAGACCGCGGTAGTCATCATGTATAGAACACAGACTAATGTTTCAAAGAAACTATGATAAGGTTTTAGGCACAATTTTAGGAACACTATGTCCTTTCAAGCTTGAATAACCAACAGCCAATAAATAGTATTTTAATACTACTCAGCTGCGGCGGATTTTGTGCCCACCCACTCCAGACGTCTCTGGGGTTTTGTGAGTAGGTTCTCTGAGAATAGCACGACTAAACTACTCAGATTCTACTGTTAAATAGGTACCCAACCAACGTTGGTGGCGCCATGTCGTGTAGTTCCTATAGTACCCATGCAGGACCTGCGCGTTTGGATAACATAAACTGTGGGCTTGGTTGCAGACTGGCTCTGTGCACCCCCACCGCGTATGTTAGCCGGATTTGCATTAGCTAGCTCACAGTGCCACTAGAATCTCCTCTTATCGGGGAGAGATTAGTTTCTGGCAACCTTAGATCATGACAACCCTGATCCCTCAGAATCGTGGAAACAATGTACTACTTTTCGGTTTGTCTCAGAGAGTTACACAGAATAAACAGTCTGGGCGTTTCAATAATTATTTATTGAACAGTTGTTATTCTAGTGTATAATATATGTGCTGCAGCAACCAGCAGACAATAGCAGAGATATATTATCAGAAGTACGATAAAAGTGAAAGGATAGCACAGTTCTACCATATTACAATAATCATGAATACATACATGAATATAAAATGCGTAATAGAATGTCACCCAAAAGTGCGCGTACTCCTACGATGCCTAACTAGATGTATCTAAGTGTACCTAGCATGAGTGTAGGTCTAAAAGCCTAAGAGCCAAGAATCCTTCTAGGATTTAGTCGAACCCCATTACCTGAATAGAGAGAGTGTGGGACCCCGCCTTGGTCTCGAGTTGGACACCCCGCAAGGGCTGTGTTAGACCGCTGTCAGCTGGAGCGACTGCATGCAGGAGCCTCAGCGTCTCTGGTCAGTGTGTCAGCATGGAAGTCTCAGTTCCCTCTATCTTACCGTGGCAAGATGTGGTGTATTTATACCCTAAAGTGTCTCGTCCCTCAGTATGGTTTGTATTGGTCTTTGTTAGACATGAGGAAGACGTCAGGGGTGAACTTTGTACATACATATTATGCGGGAGATGTAGCTGGTGAATGCTCATGCATAATTTATGAGTACATTGTAAGCCTGTGTTCGGGAAAGACCTTGCAGTGTTCTAACCACAGACCAGATAACGTTCAACCCTCAGAGTTCATTGTGTACTGTAGGGAACTAATGTAGGTGAAAGATCCTGCCTATATTAGGGCATAGGAGATCATGACTATAATAGGGCATAGACGATTATGACCATAATAGGGCATATACGATTATGACTATAATAGGGCATATATGATTATGACCATATACGGCATATATGAACGTGTCTATATTAGGGCCTCTATATGAAACGTAACACATCCTCTGTATCACAAGTGCATTATGTCCAATAGCACTTGTAATACAGTGGACAGAGTACCCATTATGTTTGTGATGGAGTAAACCACACTCTGAAATCTAAATCAGGCCCTAAATAGTAATTCCTCTCTGTTAGTTTTGTCTACCTTCTTTATAGAAGAAGTCAATACCTATTTTGATAACCACATTAACTAAATCTTGATATAGTATTTCTTTTTGTCAGTGTCAAAACCTTCCTGCTTGCTACAACTGTGACCCGCTCCTAATAGCTCGCCATAAGGAATGATCCATTTAAGCTTCCAAGTTTGATGACTGAGGTAGATAAGATGCTGTTTGCTGCAATGTTTGTGTATAAAGGTCCATTGTAAGCAGGTTCTCCACTATTCTGGCATTCACATCTCAAAAAAATCTATGGGCATTTTATTGACAATTTGCCTGATGAACATAAGATTTACAAAAACTGTTCTTTTTGATTCTCCTATGAATTTAGGTCTGTTTGATGAATTTGAAAACATTTGCCAGATGCTTAGCATGTTTATCTTACTCTGTATTATTAAATTTGTGCAGATTTGTTGAGCGGAGGCACCATTGAAAGGGGGTTCGAAATCTTAATTTTCCAAATAACTGCAGCAACATTTGATGAATTCACATGAAATTCAACTGGCATTTAGCAGCTTCAGTCTTATGTCGATATGGCAAATATTGTGCATTGGGTCTAATGGGCTGAAGAAAAGGGGCAACATTTTTAGGCGTTGATACCTTTGATGCATTTCAATGAATCTGCATGACATTTGGCAGGCTGTTAGTAAGCTAAGAAGTAGAAAAGATACATCAGATTGCAAAGACATCTGATATGTAGAGAAGAGGTCAAATTCAAATAGAGCTGTCAGAAAAAAAAACTTTGATTTGCTTATAACTTTGGTGTTATTACATTGATCTGCAAGAAATGTGGCAGGCACTTGGCATGTTTAACTTATTTCTAATTTATCTAGTTTCATTCAGATCCGTCAACGGTGCAATGGATAAGGAGAGGCAGGAGCAAAACATTCTTCTTTTGCTAATAACTCTGGCAACATATGAAGAAGTTGCACAAAACAAATCTGCATAAAAAGTGTCAGTAATTTACATGTTTAGTTTTCTTTTGGTATGTTAAGCCCATGGAAGGAACCCAAGTTTCATGCAGGTGTTGCAAGGAGGGTAATGTTAAAGGAAAGATGGAACAGGAAAGCTTTGATTTGTTAACAGCTTTGGCACCATTTGCTAAATTTGTAGCAAAGTTGAGATAACAGAGTTGGGATTAACTTTCAAGCTGCATGTGTGCATGGTGGTTGGCCACATTGGAGGTTGGTTGTCTGGTGCAAATCACAGTGGCACACAATCGAAGGATATGTGTAGTTGTAGTTAGTTGCAAGATGAGTTTGCACAGTGCCTGGCATTTCACTAGACCCTACAGTCAATCAACGCTGTACACAGCAGAAGGCCATCCCAAAAGTGAGCTAAGCTTCAAAATAATACAGATGCAATATCATTCACCATCCACCTCGCACAGGATGTATGACGTGACAATGCAAACTATTACAACGCATACCTTTACAATGCGATTTTTACAATGTACCTTCCATTAAAAATGCATGCCATTACAACGCAAGCCATTACAACGCATGTTTCATTACAGCTGAAATTACTATTCTAACACCGCTGTGTGCTTACCTCAGGGAAGGTGCTGGTCAATGAGGGATATGCGTTGTAGTGGCATTCGTTGTAATGGAATGCATTGTAATGGAACTTGCATTGTATTGACTGCGTTGTAAAGACATTGCGTTGTAATGCCTGCATTGTAATGGATGTTTCC
Source organism: Calotriton arnoldi (assembly GCA_963921515.1). Lineage (NCBI taxonomy): Eukaryota > Metazoa > Chordata > Amphibia > Caudata > Salamandridae > Calotriton > Calotriton arnoldi. The sequence continues at coordinate 390,451 of CAWUFW010005833.1, read as the reverse complement.
CCCTCGCAAATACCCACTACTTACAACTGTACAATCACTATAAGTTGCTTTTACCTTTCCTTCTAGAAAAAGTAGGTTAAAATGAAGTTATGGTTAGTTTTGACCATGACACCTTAATGTATGTTTGAAAGCCTCCAAAATTCATGTACAAACACAGGTAAAGTGCAGTCATGGTTACAAAATAAAACAGAAAACCAATAAAATTCCTTTTATATTCAGCTCTGCAAACCTGCCATGCAAACCATGATACACATGGCAAAAGCAATGCTTGTTACCTCACTTTGGTGTAACGTTACAGTCAACATTGAGTGTGGTGTAACACTACAGTCAACACTGAGGGGAGCGCAAATTGTGGACTGCATGTATCATGATGCAAAGGAGCAAACTTTTCTGGGATGTGATGCAATGTCTGGCCACACCCTTTTCCCTGCCCAAACTGATTTTCATGACCGCCCCTACCATTTATCTCACATTCCTAATGTTCCTTTTTTTTAAAATTGCGTTTCGGCCCATTGATTACACTTTATCTGGCCCGAGCCCGAGATTCCGGCCTGAGCTGGCGAGTTCGGCATAACCCGGAGATTTCGGGCCCGACTGCGGACATAAAGATGCGACTTGTAAATGACCTCTGTGAATACCAAAAGGCGTAAAGGTAGACTTTTGTTTCAGATTGCCTTTGTGAATCGGGCCCTGTGTGTCTCATTTTATCACCTCAGTTTTAAACCTGTGACTTATGACCATTGTGCATTTAAGAGTATTGCTATGCATGGCTCTCATAGAGATCTATTAGCAAGAATGACTGGAATCTAAATCCAGTAATTTACTACTATGAAGAAGCAAAGGTGGGTAAGAGAACTTGTTAACCTCTGTTGGTACATCATAAAGTAATTACAGGCTGCTCTTGCTGAGTTCTCTGAGAGCCTGTCACAGCAGCTCTGGAGAGCAGGCTTCTGGAGGGGAGGGGAGGGAAGGGAAGGTACAGAGAGAGGTGGGGGTGAGTGACAGGAGGCCAGGCATTTTTTTACATTTGTGACAGGGAAGAGAGGCCATATTATGTATGGCTCACCCATTACTCATCTGTCCCTGCATATCAGTTGAAAGCAGGCGCAGATAATTTGGTGGCCATACCTAACATATAATTATAGGTGAATTAAAAGTGAATTACGGGGATGTTTTTCTCCTTGGGGTTCTGAGTGACATTCTAGAAAACTTGAGCTTTGCACTTGTCATCTGTTTCTTGTCACTCAGAACCCCTGGGTAAAAAACAACCCTGTAATTTACTGTTCCCCATCTATAATTATATATCTGACATTACTGCCAATTTGTATGGCACACATTACACTCAAAGTTATGTCTTGGTGGTATTCATTTCATAGACCCAGAAATGAAGGGCTAGAGTGGATTCATACATATAACCTGTTCACTAACCTCCACTGAGTCACTCAATCCACTGAACTATTTATTACCCTATACAGACATATATATCAACATATGGCTCTGGCAGATGAAATTCCATCTTTTTTTCCTTTTGTATTGGGTACTTTACTTATACAGACTTTACATTTTGATGTATATTTGTGTTAATGATGTTACCCAAGTACAATTAAATCATTATAGTGTAAAAATACTGCAACCCTATTTAAAAGCAGAATTGGATAACATGAGCTTCTCGCTTACACTGAACATGGTAAACAGGTGAGGCATGTCTCCTTCTTTGGGGAAGTATTTGAGTTTAAAATGCTGAGAGCAGCAGTGCATATAATTTAATTATACTCTGCTGATATGAATTCCTGGGTTACCCCCAGAGCTGCAGGGGTCAGTTTCCTAAAAATCTGGAGAAAGGACTTAGTTCAGATCCATATTGATATTCAGATTGAATTTGAAAAACGAATTGGTCCACAGCACTGACACAGACCCGCTGAGCAATCTTGCACAGGCTGTAGTTTCAGGTTACAATCAGTCCCTTTCAAGTGTTAAGGACACATTGGCAATGCAATAAATATTTGAATTGTGAACACACACAACAATAGCACTAATAAACAGGGATAAGTAGATTAAAATGTTTCTTTTAAAATCCTCAGTCTAGTGCATACAATATGAACATCAACCATACAGAATATAAAAACAAGAGGAGTTAGGCATGTTCAGCAAAAGCAAGCACAATGTTTCAAGCATTTTAGTGAGCTGTTCCTAAGATTCTTCCACCCTACTCCATTTCTAAGTGTTATGCTAAGTTGTAGCTACAGCATTAAACAACATAACTACCTTCTGAGTTTCTGAAGATGGACCCCACCTCATACCTTTGAATAGCAAGTTCAGCTGTTCTTTATCAGTGATCTAAAATAAACAAAAGAGGGAGGGAAGAGGTAATGCTCAAAGAGCACAAGAGGTAGATACGTCCTCCTCGAGTCGATATGTCACAAAACAAAGGGATCCACCCTTAAGGGAAAATGAAAAAAGTGTTCCTCCAGATTACGTGTGTCTCCTGTATTGGTGGAAAGCACACAGCTTTGTTTAAATACCCCTCACCCACCAAAAGGACCCTTGGTGGCATGCTTCATCATAGGGGTCTTCCCGTCCCGCTGCGGGACGGGGCGTACTACGACCTACGACTACGCGGGAGCACTGATTTTGGAAACAAAACTATTTGTAGTGTAGGAGTGTGAGTGGAAGGGTCAGAAGTGAGTGGATTGGTGAAGAGTTAAAAAATACCTGGCTCGGCGGAAAATATAATTTTTAATGTTCCTTTGAGCTGGTATCGTTAAAAATGGGGATGAAATGGAGATACTATGCCTCAATGAGTAGTCTCTCCTGTGTTAACATGTTTCGAAGCCCTCCCTGGCTTCTCATCAGGACCTAGAAAAGATCCCTTCTACACTCAAATGAAAAAAATAAATGTGTATTTATATAAGATCTATATCAAGTGGTGCAAAAAATGATCATGCACAGTATACTATACCCCAGTAGGTATAGCTGCAGGATAGATTCTGGGGGAATAAAAAACACAGTTAAAAATACATACCGCCCTGCACCATATGTGGTGATGACCTGTAAAGAAAAAGTGATATATTTTTGTGATATATTTTTCTTATCTTTATCCGTATTGTAAGGTGCTAGGTGCTGTGTTATGTCGGCGTAATAGGACAATACAAAGACATACGCACATAAAACATAAAACACACACTCTATATCTAAGGACCGCGTGGTGTGCGTGTCCATATAGAGAGTATACTCAATGATATCTGTTGTAAATATCTCCTCCAGAAACATAGTCTTGTGCTAGGTGAGAAAGAAGCCTCCAAAATGTGGCTGTTTTACATACTTTTATATTGCCCAGATAATGCCTCATGAGCCTTCTAACACAGGAGGGAAGGGGTACCAATAGTCACACACTGGGAAAAAGGAAAAGGAAAGAAAAACGCTGTTGGATATAAGATGATCCTATCCAAAAATCTTGACGGCGTGTCACTGTTTCGAACCGGCTATGCCGTACTTACAATATCAAGGTTACCTTCTCACCAGGACACTGCCTCGCCGCGCCTCCGTTGAACATTGAGCCAGTGCGGGCAGTTCCCTTAAATACTGTGCTTGATTGATAATTTCTGCCGCCAGAACTGCGCTAATTGGCAAAAACACTGGTCCGCTTATAGTCTTTCGTAAAAAACTCTGGCTTGATGTAAGCGTTCCTCATTTCCTGTGTAAAACATGAAGGGGCATATTCTCAAGGAATTATCGCCGAGTTAACGGCACTTTATCTCAGCCAAAGTCGCGATAAAATTATCGCCCCATTCCCAAGCTGGTGCTAACAGCCCATAACACCAGTTTACCTGCGATAGCAGTCTCAAAAAACATAGCCACAGATGACCCCGGCAACTAACGCTAATGATATGCAGAGTAGGCGTTCCAGTGCAAGAAGCTGTGACAACACCACTCCACAACATTCTCAACGACCAGCCAGATCGGCGATAAGACCACAAAACATGCGCTAAGGCACGTTAACAGCAGGAAACTAACACCTGATCCTACCTGGTGTAAAGTCGTATGACAACCGGCACCAGACAAGGGAGCACAGCCCATAGCCACACATGAAGAACAACAGATGCCATGGAGCTACCGATCATGCAACCTGGAGCCCCAATAGGTCAACAACACCCACCGCCACCACTCCCAGGACCCCCCACCCAGGGCCCTACACCGGGCACCCCCCACACCCCTTCTTCGGACAAAGATATTGCACCTCAACTCCACGAAATCATGAACCAAACAAATCACCTGAAGTCGCACAATCACAGCACCCAACATACATGTGTGGTCAGAAAAAGGGAAATCATACATCCATATCATAATATCCAAACAATACGTTTATTACAGAAGAAACCAAAAAAAACAAATCTGAAGAGGCATGGCGGGTCGTCTGAGGACATTCTGTAAGTCACAGCCTGCAAAACAGAAATCTGGATCAGAAGGTGTGCCATGCGCCCATCAAAGTACAGAGAGAGAGAGCGAAAGAGAGAAAGAGAGAGGGAGAGAAAGAGAGGGAGAGAAAGAGAGGGAGAGAGGGAGTGAGAAAGAGAGGGAGAGAGAAAGAGAGAGAGAGGGAGAGAGAGAGGGAGAGAGAGGGAGAGAGGGAGAGAGAAAGAGAGGGTGAGAGAGTGCTGACACTGCGGACCTAGGCCTCACTGCTCACCTGCTGCCACCGGTGTGTCTCCAACCACGTGCCGGTATTCACAGCAGTCCCCCAGGTCCCTCATCTGAAACAGTTTCCAGAGACATGAATGGCAGAGTCCATACAGTTGCACACGCCATCATCGCTTGCCTGCCCCTGCGCACACAGGCTGCTGCACCCCAGCCCCTCCCGCCGCCCAGCGGTTATTGCCCACCCCTGCGCAACCAGGCCTCACTGCTCACCTTCTGCTACCGGTGTGTCTCCAAGAGGGCCCACCATGTTCCGGAGGGATCTCCAAGCCCGGTGCCCGCAACCATGGCACCCTCCACATCATGCAGCCCCACACCGCAGGCCACCAGGTCGCACACATGATTCTGGGTCTTGATTTCGCAATGGCAGAGACCACATCAGTGCACACGGCATCATCGCAGGCTGCACACCCTCACAGCGCTTGAGGTGCCACTAACTCTGTGAACCGCGAGGCAACGCCACGTGGCGGGAGGCCCGCCCTGCCCACTGGCTCAGGCCTACACTGCGGTCCAGCAGGGCTCACACTAATCCTTGCCAGTCCGGACCGCCAGGACGGCGCATCATCGCAGGCTGCACACCCGCTCAGCACTTTAGGTGCCCCTATCTCACTGCACCGCAAGTGGCGGTGTGCCTGTGCCTGCCGCAGTGTATCCAGTGCCACCAAGAAGGTGCACCGCTAGCCATGGACCCTTAATGATTGAGTCCCATGGTGCGGCCGCCATCATGTCACCCCCGGCACTGGGCAAGGTGAGGTGGCAGGGCCCTAGGCCCTCATGCATACATGAGAACTACACGGAGACACCCAGTCAGAGAGAGTGGAAATGGCGTCCAGCACGTGCGCCAGGCCCTTTTTATTGGCAGGGTCACATGTCCTGTGACGCCTGTGCTGGATGGGTGTGGTGTGGGTGTACACCAGCCGTGAGGGAGTGGCTGTAGCATGCTGACAACTAGACCTGTGAGCAGCAGATTCCTACAGTGAAGACCTGGGACATGTAGCGTTTTCATCCCCCCCTGTGTGCGTAATTGGAGTGGGCTGTCCTGGCGTATGCCAGTCCAGCGTAAGGGTGTGAACAATGACACAGGGGCTCTGGGCGTGGTTCCGCCCTGGGCTGGACAAGGAAGTGACTACTGGATGTGTCTCTGTTGCAGTGTCGGCGCCACCCGGACCGCAATCGGCAATGTGTCACCCTGTGACAAAAGTCCCACAACATGGGCAACATGGACGTAAGGGGGAATCACTGACCCTACATTCATCCATACTTCCACACTTGAAAGATCATAGACATGACACATCTGTGTGAATAAGAATGTTTATTGCACATTCAAGGGAGTGTTGCAGCTGGAGCAGTACAGGGCCATGCCAACCCCACTTCACATTGTCGGCCCGTGGAGGGCCAGCCAGAGTCCTTCAGGGAATGACAGGTACATCAGGAGAGGAGGACTTCGGTCCGCAGTCTGATAGCTGTGTCATTGGTGACCAAACAGGATATGGCAGTCCATGTCGAGGTCCAAGGTGAGTGTCGCAGAGTGCATCGGGAGACAGTGGAAGGTGATGATGCAGAGGGCATAACCAAGCAGAAACAGGCCACATGGCAGAGATTAATGCCTCTGCGCCCTCCTGACCATGATGGCAGAATCATCCGCATCTTCGTCCTCTGCTGTTGCATGTGCCTCACATGTGGCTGGTGGTGTTCTGTCTCCAGCACTGTGTGGCACTGACACATCAGGGGCCGGAGATGTGGATGGGGTGGTAGCAGCAGCATGCTTCAGCGCCAGGCCTTGTGGCAGTAATGCCATGAGGAGGGTCTTCAGGGCATTGAGGGACACAGCTACCTCTCACTGGTGTACAGCCATGGCAGCCGCTCTTTCCACCTGTGTCCGCTCCATGTTCTCCATGATCCTCCGCATGTGTCCCAACTCCCTGGCGAGATCGCTGGAGGCACTCTGACTAGACAGTCATTCTTGTCGCAGAGTCAGGACTCTAGCGATGTCAGCCATGGTCCATTGGAGAGCATGGAGAGACTGTGGGTGTCCGTTAGGGACTGTGAGTGGTCCCTGATGGGACTTAGACACACACGTATGGCATCTAGTTTGGCTGCCATGCGGTCGAACCCCACCTGCACCTGTTCAGCCAGCTTCCCCTGGCACCCCAACACACGGCATTGGAAGGCCATGTGTTCGTCGTGGGGGTCCTGGGAGGCAGCCGTGGTGGTGGGTGCTGCCTGCTGTGTGTGCTGTGCAGGGGGTGGGTTCTCCTCGTGGCAGCTGGGCTGCCCTGATCCTGGAAGTGGGCTGCGGAGGCTCTCCACGAGCTGTTGGAGGGCGTTGGAGTCGAAGGTGTGGTGGTCTTCTTCGTCATCAGAGAAGAGAGGTTCGGACTGCTCAGCAGGAGGTGTTGGATTTCCCCCTGCAATGTGAAGGGGAGATGCAGTTTAACATCGTGTTCACATGTATGTTGACGCATTGTACATGTTTACATTCAGACTGCATGACAGTGTACATTGTGACTGTTTGGGGGAGCTGCCTATTTGATGCGGGACAGTGGACATTCCGACTACATCACGGATGTGTGTTTGTACTTGTACATTGCCAACTCACGTTTCCCTGCAGTGCCAAATGTGATTGGCCAGTTTCTACGCACATGCGGCACCAGTTGTGTCCTCTGTTCTGTTGTGGACATGTTGCGGTTTGTACCACATTGTTGTCAATGTTGATGTGCTCTGCATGTAATGTGTGTGTGCCGCATTTTGGGGGAGTCGCCCCTGCAGCTCTGATTTAGCTGCCCTTATCCCTTTCATGCGGCGTGCCTCTGGGTTCTGTGCTTATGCAGTGCTGAGATGTTGCATATCTGTGTGCATTGGTCTCTTGGTGGGAGCTGTGGGTCTGGGGCATGGTTTGTCCGCAGAATTTATAAGGTTTTTTGATTACACGCTTTCGAGTATCTGTATACAGGAAATATGTGCTTTCCAAGTCAGTGCACTAGTGGAGTACTCGAACTACCAGGAAGTGAGGGTTATTACATCTGGTCAGAGCCGCCTCCTCCAACCACTTCCGATTTTGGAGCGGTTTAGTTTTTTAACGACTTACTACCTAGCATCGTGCACATGAAATATCTGTAGGAAGTGAAAACCATTCACACTAAACAAATGAGCCATTCAAAAACCTTCTTTTCGAATATCAAGGACACATGAATTGTGTTTTCTAGTTAGCGCATGAGTCCAGTACACTCGGACTATCAGGAAGTAAGGATCATAGAAAACCCGGCCAGACCAAAATCGAACCACCCTCCAGTTCATTAGCGGTCTAGCCTTTTTCCAATTCACCTCCAAGTATCGTACGCATAATGTTTTACACAGGAAGTGAGGAACGCTTACATCAAGCCGGGGTTTTTTACGAAAGACTATAAGCGGACCAGTGTTTTTGCCAATTAGCACAGTTCTGGCGGCAGAAGTTATCAATCAAGCACAGTATTTAAGGGAACTGCCCGCGCTGGCTCAATGTTCAACGGAGCCGCGGTGAGGCAGTGTCCTGGTGAGGAGGTAACCTTGATATTGTAAGTACGGCATAGCCGGTTCGAAACAGTGACACGCCGTCAAGATTTTTGGATAGGATCATCTTATATCCAACAGCGTTTTTCTTTCCTTTTCCTTTTTCCCAGTGTGTGACTATAGGTACCCCTTCCCTCCCGTGTTAGAAGGCTCATGACGCATTATCTGGGCAATATAAAAGTATGTAAAACAGCCAAATTTTGGAGGCTTCTTTCTCATCTAGCACAAGTCTATGTTTCTGGAGGAGATATTTACAACAGATATCATTGAGTATACTCTTTATATGGACACGCACACCACGCAGTCCTTAGATATAGAGTGTGTGTTTTATGTTTTATGTGCGTATGTCTTTGTATTGTCCTATTACGCTGACATAACACAGCACATAGCACCTTACAATACGGATAAAGATAAGAAAAATATATCACAAAAATATATCACTTTTTCTTTACAGGTCATCACCACATATGGTGCAGGGTGGTTGTGTTATGTATTTTTAACTGTGTTTTTTACTCCCCCAGAATCTATCCTGTAAATATACCTACTGGGGTATAGTATACTGTGCATGATCATTTTTTGCACCACTTGATATAGATCTTATATAAATACACATTTATTTTTTTCATTTGAGTCTAGAAGGGATCTCTTCTAGGTCCTGATGAGAAGCCAGGGGAGGGCTTCGAAAATGTTGACACAGGAGAGACTGCTCATTGAGGCATAGTATCTCCATTTCATCCCCATTTTTAACGATACCAACTCAAAGGAACATTACAAATTATATTTTCCGCCGAGCCAGGTATTTTTTAACTCTTCACCAATCCACTCACTTCTGACCCTTCCACTCACACTCCTACACTACACATAGTTTTGTTTCCAAAATCAGTGCTCCAGCGTAGTCGTAGGTCGTAGCACGCCCCGTCCCGCAGCGGGACGGGAAGAGCCCTATGATGAAGCATGCCACAAAGGGTCCTTTTGGTGGGTGAGGGGTATTTAAACAAAGCTGTGTGCTTTCTACCAATACAGGAGACACACGTAATCTGGAGGAACACTTTTTTCATTTTCCCTTAAGGGTGGATCCCTTTGTTTTGTGACTTTATCAGTGATCAACAGGGAGAGTGAAAATGTGTGCATTCAGTCAGGGACACCTTAAACAAAGATCCCAGAGTAATTTATCAGCTCTCGGACTGAGAATAGGTGGATCGGCAATCCAGCATGAGAAGACCTCTCCTAACCAATGTTCAAATCCTGAAGTTTAAATAGGGGTTGACCACTGATTTTATCTCACGTTTTCAAACCAAAGCAAGACTCTAAGGCACTATATGTCTTACCAGACTAAATTACCAAAGTGAAAAGTACTTCACATCTATCCACATGTTGAACTTTAGGTAAGGTGCCATGTTGTCAATGATGAAAGTGACAAAACATGCAAGCTTAGACAATGAGCTGCCATGATAAACTCAGCATGTATAGTATGCTGTTAGGAACTTCTCACTTTCTATCACAAATGAAGGTTTATTGAGAATTACCACTCCTAAAGTACAGTGGAAGCAGTGCAGACTAGCTCCAACTAGACCTCCTGCTCAGAACATGAGTAAGTGATCCATCAATCCAGTTGGTGTTCCAGGCAGTAACTCTGGAGACACTATGGGTATCACAGGGCCTCGGTCGGCCTTAGAAGTGATTCTTTAATAGGCTGTCCTCCTGCCACGATGAGCCTGGAACACCAACTGGATTGATGGATCACTTACTCATGTTCTGAGCAGGAGGTCTAGTTGGAGCTAGTCTGCACTGCTTCCACTGTACTTTAGGAGTGGTAATTCTCAATAAACCTTATTTCACCTTAAGGACACACATCCACTAAGCCCTGACGAAGTTCTTACCTGAGAACGAAACGCGTTGGCTGACCGTAAAATCACCAATTTCAAGTGAATTATCTGATTACAAATAAAGACTTACTTGAAAACTAAGTACTGATTCCTTGGACTTCTTCACTTGGCGCACGCCCAACCTCTTAACTAGATCCTACCCAAAGTAAATAATTTCAAAACTTGAAGTTTAAAATCAGTTTAATGAATCACAAGTCATTTGTAAATGGTTTGTGACCATTAAATTGACCTTCTTTAATGTATTATGAATCTGAAAATGTAGACTAGCTAAAATTGCATAGCAAATCTCAAATTTACCAATTTCTTTGCAATTGCTTTTTGCATTTTTTAAATTTTGAATCTCAATTACCAAATCGCAAATTGAATATATGAAGCATTTGCACAAGGTATAAAAGCTCACCCAAAATGCATTGCAATCTTTAACACTGACATCACTGTAAGCTATGGTGAGGAGGATACACATTCTAGGAGCCCAGCAGAGGAGAAGAAATAGGATTTTTTGGCAGAGGGTTTCTTTGTTTAAGCAAACAGATTGGAAGTTATTTTAAGTTTTATTTCGGTGCTGGAGCCTATGTTAGGTAGGTCCACTCAACTATGGGCCTAATTACAATGGCGGTCGGACCGGTACTGACAGCTCATCGGTTGCAGTCCGACCACCATCTACTACTGCGGTCCGACCGACGCATTACGACGCGTTCAGTCGGAGGCAGCAGTCGGAGGGACCGACCAATGCTTTCTGACGGGATCAAGGGTCGGTCAGAAACTCACCATAATCCGTGAAGGGCGGCGTTTCCATCGTGGGGATTATAATGTTGGTTTCCGGCAGCCGTTCCATATTGGCCTTTCCGACATGGAAAGGGTGTCGGAAAGTGACTTTGGGGGCCCCTGACAGGGCTCCTGTCACTCCGCAGCCTGTGCATTTGGGCCTGGGGGGGCACCAACATCCCTGCACAGTGTGGCAGGCACCATGCGGTTCCGCCTGACCGATTACGATGCTACCGAACACTGTTCGGGTGGATTCCCATTGACTCCTATGGGAGCCTGTGTTCTGCCCGACAACACAGGCTCCTGTGGGGAAATGGGGTGTGTGCAGAAAATTCTGCAACCTGTCGCAGGCACCCCACGGTGCCTGCCACACAGTGCAGGGTTTTACAGGAGGGTCCCGTAGGTACCCCCTCGGCCCCCAACTGGAGGCCGCAGGATGAAGGGGGCCCTGCTAGGGGCCCCAAAAGTCACTTTCTGACATACTTTTCGGGCCGACTCGGAAAGGCTGTTGGAAACCAACGTTGTAATTGTTTTGTCGGAAATGCAGTCCGTAGAGCTGTACAATGCAGTTCCGACCGACATGAATTCTCCGAGAGCCGGTCGGAACCGATGTGGAAAGACCGTGCGGTTTACAATCTGACAGCGAACATCGTAATCGGTCAGTTGAATTGTAAACCGACCGAGTCGGTCGGAAGTGTTCCGACACGGTCTAGGAGATTCTGACTGTCGGGAGGAGGCTTTCCGCCCAACATCGTAATCGGCCCCTATGTTCGGTCGCATCATTATTGGGGTGTCGGAACCGCCGACCTATGTTTGGGCGGTTCCTTCCCCAAAACCGTGACGGTCAGAGGCAACTCCGAACGACATCGGAATCAGCCCCTATGTGTAGCTAGCCCTCCACGTATTTCAGTTTTATGTAGCCCTCTCTTACTTGCATCTGGGAGTTATCAGTGGAGAGCAGCAGTCGCTGGAGTGTCCTTTTAAAAATATTTCAGAGTTTTCTAGGTGTTATGCTTGACAAATTTAATATCCATATTTATTTTCCTCCCACCCCAGCTGCATTACAAGCCACAAAGATGGCCTTTTGTCCTTTTGCAAATTCCTCAAATGTATATGGATTTGTGAATGGTACACGTATCCTCATTTGTATGCCATCATAATCAGAATATATCTATCAGAATAGAAAATGTCACCACTTGCTACATATAAAAGTGTATTGTAATGCCTCTTGCCTCATAACAGATAAGTTTGCATGGTGTCTCGGAAGCACCCATGGTTCATGCATTTTTAAATATTGTGCAATACATAACCGGCTAGCTACAGGACAGTTTGAAGATGAACTGTTGCTTGGTAAGGATACATTTAGAATTGAGCATTCAATTGTTACTAAAAATGATGTTACTTTATAATATAAAATACTTTTATATTTGATTAGGTGACAGTGCATATTCTTTGCAAATTAGAGTTTACACTTGATTTACAACCAAGTTCTCCTAGAGAGAGCAGGCTCAAAAATACACACAGGGAAAAACGATCAGTTATAGAAAGGACCTTTTTGATTACTGAAAGGGAAGTTTTATTTGTATCATTAATCTGGTGGTGCATTGTAGTATGAGCCTGCAACATTTTGTAAAGTTACTGCTACATGTGCAATGCTACACAAGATTACAGTTAGGAGAGGCATGCCTTCAGAAATCGTCTCTGATGATTTTGTGAAAGAGGATCAAATTATGATTAGACCTCTGCCCCTTGGACAAGATGTTACCAGGGCTGCTGAAGGTCAACAATGCAGAATTGATGCAAGCAATTGTTTTTCAGGTAAAAAAGCTCAACACTGTTTTTCTTGTAATAATGTTTAATTTGTTTAATATTATAATTGAAACCAAAATGTGTTTTTTACCATAAACAATAACACAAATAATGCCATATTTTGTGGCTACATAATAAGACTTTGAACTAATTGTTTGTACAATATTTTTAATTCTTTTTCCTCACAAATGTAAATATTTACTTGTAGTAATTGTAGAAGTAGCTTTATCGCCTGGACCTGATGTTAAACTGGATTCTCCAAGTGACATTTGACTTCCATTTCTTCTATAGGATAAGGCTTGGGTGTAACTTACACACTAATAATACCATATCCTTCTTCACTTTCTTGTTGGGCAATATTGGATCAGTTAGCCACATTGGATACTCGTATTTCTTCCAGTGTATACATCATTTGTGTCAGACTCTGGCACCATCACGGCTCTTATGTACCATTTCTTTTTGCATATTAGAGGTGTATCTGTGCAGTGTCGCTGTTGCAGATGCCAACTTTTCTACTAACCAACTTAAAGTCTGTAGGCGCATATCAATATGTCTTTGTCTACGCCTGTTTCCATGTGCCTCTGATGTTATTGCATTACATAGACCCCTCAATGGCTGAGATATAGTTGACATACAAGATCAGATTATGTTATTGCACTAAAATACAGTTTTGTTCAAATGTATTAATCTTTCGATTAAGCACACAAGTTGCCCTATGTTGTTTTTCTGAACAGCTAACTTCGGTGTTTCAAGGGTATACAATTGAGATGCACTTGAAGTCCCTACTTGTGTGTTTTCTATTAATGCGGGCCATTCCTGCCTGGTGTCCCGCCCTGTAACTGGAGCAATTTCTATAGGGGATACATTAGAAATATTAGGTGCCTCAATCGATGATGTGTGTGAATTAATGGAAAACGAAATCTGAGAAACCACATTGGAGGAAACCAAATCATGGAAAACCAGTTTTAAGGAAAGATCATTTTAAGGAAATACAAAATAATCAAAAATTACAGGAAACATTTAAAAGGAGAGATAATTTTAAGAAGAAAAAACCGACATTAAACCTAGGTGGAGTTTAGGACTATTGTGGGGATTTTGGGTTCAGGGATGGGTAATGTTTCAGGTGATGAGGGGTTTCAGGGATCAAGAATAATCGGGATTTGGGTCTAGAAAGGGTTTTTAGGGTTCAGAGTTGGTTGAGTATAGGGTTGGTGAGAGGTTTTTATGGTTCCTAGATGAGTGGTGTTTAGGTGTTTGATGTGTGTTTAGGGTTCATGGATAGGTGGAGGTTAGGGCTGGTGAGGGTTTTTAAGGTTCAATTAGGAGCAGCGGCTGGGGTGGTGAAGAGTTTTTACGGTTCAGGATTGGGTGCAGTTTAGGGTGGTGAGGGGTTTTAAGGATTCAGAGATGGGTCGAGTTTAGATGTAGAAAAGGGTTTTTAGGGTTCAGTGATGAATAGTTAAGAGTGATGAGGACTTCTTATGGGTCATGGATGGCTGTAGTTTAAGGATGGTGAGGGATTTTTAGGGTTCAGGACTGGGTAGAGTTTGGGTGTGCTGAGGTGTTTTAAGGGGTATGAAATGAGGGTTTAGGTTTAGAAAGGGGTTTTTAGGGTTCTGGAATCGGGGGAAGATAGGGCTAGTGAGTGATTTTATGGTTCAGGGATGCTAAATGTTTGAGGTAGAAAGGGCTTTTGGGCTTTAGGGATCAGTGTAGTTTAGGTATCGTGAGGGTTTAGGGGCAAGGATTGATGGTGTTTATGGGTTGTGGGGGTCAGCGAAGGATGGTGTTTACGAGTGGTGATGGGTCAGAGAATTAAAAGCATCTGAAGTAATTTAATATCTAAACAATATAAATATGACATAATGTTCCCTGAAGTAAAGCACTGAAATAAGTATCACCGAGAAAACTGTTTTGAAAGTAAGGCTTGCAAACAAAGACATTCTATTAAGTGGTTTCTACGAAAAGGTAAATGGCATTTATTCTGAAAATTTCCATTAAACAGTTTTGATTAAATGGTTTTTTATTAATGGTTTTCATAAAATATTTTTTTTAAAAATCACATACAACCCTCTATCACATGTGTTACAGGTCGACTATTAGTAGGCAAAATAGTGTCTATTTCCTCATATGTACATACACTCTGGTGATAGGCAGCGGTGGCTCCTCCGCTATGGCGGAGGAGTGTTGCCCCCCTAAAAACATCAGGAAAGGAAAAATAAAACAGCACTCGTTTTATTTATCCTTTCCTGACGAGTCTTAGGGGCGGGTCTGGTAGTGACAGGCACGGATGGGAGTGGTAGTGCACTCCCATCACTGCCCATGATGGTTTGATTGGCCATCTCAGGCCGGCCATGCCATCATGCGCAGGGTAAGCTCTCTCCAACCCAGCAACGCAGCTGGGTTGAACAGAGCAGCCATAGACTCACAGTCTGTCCTGGAGCACAAATTGAGGGTGCTCAGGCCAATCTTGAAGCTGCTCTCTGCGCGACCACAGCTTCAGGATTGGCCGCAGGGCATTCTGGGAGCCTGTGCCTTCCTGAAGAGGTGAAGAAGAGCGCAATGGGGACGGCTTTTTTTATTTGTTATTTTTTTATTCCCCGCGACCCTTAGTGCCCCTTGCCCCCTCTCCCACCCGCCCCTCCACTCCTCTAGCATACCGGCTGCCCCTGGTGGTAGGCAAAGTTTCTAAGTTCCCATGTTCAATAACATACAGTTCATCTATGTCAGATGTCTCTTCTACTGTTTCTGTCTGGTCTTTAAAGATGGTATTGTTTGGGACATATGACTTTCGGAAATATTGTGTGCCCGATTTACAAAGGTAAAATGAGATGAAAGTCTAACTTTACGACTTTCAGTATTCACAAAGGGCATTTACTACTCATAAATGCCCTTTGTGAATACTGAAAGTCATGAAGTTCAACTTTTGGTATGCACAAAGGGCATTTACGAGTAGTAAATGCCCTTTGTGAATACCAAATGTCGTAAAGTTAGACTTTTGTCTCAGTTTACCTTTGTGAATCAGGCCCAGAGTTTATATTCTAAAGGGAAATGCAGATGTAGCTCTTTTATTGATGATATTGTATTGCATTCTCACTTTTAAACTACATTTTGAAAAACAATTCTATATGTTATGAGTGATTTTTATTTGCAAGTAGATACAACTTATTTTTTCATATGTTAATCTTCAGAAAAAATATAGACTACAATACCCTTAATATTCTGTTAAAGCTTTTGTAAAACCCAACATCGATTTTTGTTTCAGATATTTGTAATAACGTTATTGTATCTATTTATGTAGTTTCCATAAATAAATAATAAATCTTAATAAAGTTAATGAAGAATAAATGTCCACCAGATAATCTGCAGCAATGGGCCCAGATAGCATTCCGATCAATGTTCTTCAATCAAATCTGGAAGACTGGAGTAAATTCTTAATTCCTTTTTTTTCAGTATTCGTTCGAGACGGGGCGTATACCAAAATCCTGGCAAGGGAGCATTGTCGTCCCTCTCTTAAAAAAAGGCTCTAGATCAAATCCTATCAATTACAGACAAATTGCCCTTTTGGATGCCACTGGCAAGATCTTCGCAGCATGCGTATTGGACCATCTAAAAGATTGGGCATTTTCAAACAACGTGATCCCCATGACACAGGCTGGTTTTTGTTCAAAACACTCAATTACGGACAACATTGCTATTCTACAGACTGTTCTCGATAAGTATGTAGTGCAAAAATCACAAACAGTTCTTCAACTGCTTTTGACAGCGTTGACAGGCCAAGGCTATGGGAAAAACTAGAGAGTTTAGGGGTCCCCCATGATTTACTCACAATAATTATATCTTTGCATACAGTAACATGGTGTAGAGTGAAAATGGGGGGAGATAGGGGCTTAACCAGACCAATCCCCACGATGAATGGTTTGAAACAAGGCTGCCTTCTCACCCCCTTGTTATTCTCCATTTATATAAGCGATCTACCGGGGTACTTTTCCCAAATTAATAATTTCCCCCCAAAATTAGCGCAAAGTGACATCAATAGCCTAATGTACGCAGATGATATTATTATATTTGATCGCACCCCAAATGGGTTACAAAGAAACCTAACCGAATTAAATAGATACTCAAAAGAAAACTTCTTGGTCCCTAATATTTCTAAAACTAAAATTTTACCTTTTAGAGGAAGAAGGACATTTTCGCCATTTACTTGGTTTTTGGGAGGTAAATCAATGGAGGTAGTGAAAGAGTACATTTACTTGGGCCGAATATTTTCATATAATCTCCAACATGCTTCTCATTTTCATCACCTGGGGCGAAAGGCTGACCCCATGTTGGGGCCTTAAAGAGATTTTATTCCTCGACTGGGCAGAGACACTTTAAATCCCTGCTAAAGGTTTAAAGCGTGATAATTCAACATATTCTATTTTATGCTCTGGAATATATACAGATTAAAACCTGGCAACCAATAAAAGTGAAAGAAGGGATTATCCTAAGGAAACTGTTTGAAGTCTCTCAATCCGTTCCCGCACAAGCCCTACGCCTTGAGCTCTCTTTAATAAGTACATATGCTCGATCAATCTCTAATATTATAAGGTGGGCTTTTAATCTTTTACTTGCAGATCCCAGCTCTTTAAGACATATACTAAAACTAGAGACTTTTAGAGAAGAATCGGCACCGCATACTTTCAATGGGAATCTTAAAGCAGCCCTAGAGGCATCACAATGCACTTTGGCACTTTTGCAGGATTGGTCCCCAGCACATTTGAAGCTCTTTTTAAAACATATGACGCCGAGAATAAGTTTTGACTCAGACAAGGAGTATTGTACTCAATTAAAACATTACAAAAAATATGCGGAGACTATAGTATATAAAACTCCTGAGCATTACTTAAAGTTTCAGCTTGAACATAGAGTAAGGCGCTGTATCCTTCTCCTGCGATTAGGAATTCTTCCATTAAACGTTTACTCTTCCAGATGGAATTCCTCTGAATGTTCATCAGGAATCTGTGACCTGTGTAACGGTGGAGTGCAAGACCTTCGCCATGCACTTGTAATTTGCCCACATTCGACCCTGGTAGAAGCCCGGCAACGTTTCATAAAACCTATTCGCCTCAGATATAACGCTATTTTATATCAAGATTTAATAATAAATCTCCTCTAAATGAATTTATTTGCTATAACTTGTACAAGTTCTTAAAGAGTTTTTTAAAGTTGTAAAAAAATGCTGGAATTTTAATAACCGCAGATTGTGTATTTGTACTTGTTACATTTAAATTACCATGTCTACAATGCGTTTTTAAAGAAAATTCAAAAGTATAAATACAATTTTTTAAATTATGTATTTGTATTTGTTGACCTCAGACGAGGTCTGAATCAAATAAAAAAAATTGATTTGATTTGAAGAATTAATGTAAAATACCTGTGGTTTTCTTCGTTCGTGTAAAAAAGGCGACAATAGAAACTCCTGGCACTGCCTCAGGCTGGAGAGTTGACTCGATTAATTGCTCCAAAGGTGATAGTGTTTCATGTGATCTGTGATCTGGTGGTTCCCCACCTTTTGAGGTTCCTGTTACAAGGTGGCTACTTTGTCTTTTGTTCTCAACCTAAGGTCGTACCACCTTTTCCAATTCTCCTCCACAGTTCGATTAGACACCTAACAGTATTTATTCTGATTTGGATTTGTCTCCAGAATAGTTTTTTGGTTGACCCTTGAACAGTAAGGGAGGACTTTCTAAACAGCCTTTCGTTCTCTGCTACACACTCTCCCACAACTCCTTAGCATTAAATCTTCATGGGGCATATTATCAAGCCCATTTTCGCCGCTTTATCGGCCGTTTTCGGCCGAAAAGCGGCGAATTGTACTCCGCACAATTATCAAGGACACGCTAACGCGTGTTTCCTTGAGTAAGCAGCCCAATGAACTCCACTTTGCATGTCAGCGAAGAATATCGCTAATGACATGCAAAGTGGGCGTTCCCTTCCATTCCTCCCTGGAAATCCGCGCTGACACGGCAGCGCACTATTACCAAGCCTCGAGCAAACCCGCGATGCGATAGAATTAACCGCGCTAACCACGGTTATCGCGGGTTTGCAACGCCTGGTTTGAATCCGACTTAGCCAAACTTGATATGGCAGGTGGATCGTACGGCTGAGACCCTTGGGCATATTATCAAGGAAACACGATAAATATCGCATTTCCCGCTTTGCGCGATTCTGTTTCACGCCGCTATCGCAGGATTTAATCGCCGTGGAGATATGCGTTGATAATAACGCGATATCTCGGCGATTAAATCCTGCGATATGCGGCGTTAAACAGAATCGCGCAAAGCGGGAAATGCGATATTTATCGTGTTTCCTTGATAATATGCCCCCTTGTTCTTTTCCTGCTGACGTGCTCCTGTGGCTCTTGTCTGGACACTTCCTTCATTTTTCATGGTAGTTCAAGAGCTCTACAGATTGCTCCTCTTCTAGGCTCAGAGTGAATGATTCTGGAACAGTTCCTCAATCTCTGATGTCCTCATTCGCAGAGACTGCAGCATTCGCACTTTGTGTACACCGATTCACTATTTGCGATTAAAATGAATTACAACTAGCGAATTGCAATTTAAAAATAGAGAACATTAGGCAATATCAATGTTGCACCTAAAACATATAGTACATCATACTTTGTGTTTGGAAGAGAGAGATTCAGTAAAATCACTATTTTCAAATTGCTAAAACACACTTTCGTACATCAAGCCCCTAGACTCAACATACCCGGACCTCCAAACTTTGTGATACAACCTGCCTGATTTTGAAACAGAATCTGAGAGCATTCAACATTATCACACTGGACACATTGGCACTGTTATAGTGCTAGCGAGTTGGGGTCGAATTTTGGCATTTTTCACTTCAGGATTTTAAAGGACAGGACAATAACGAAACCTGAATGTTCTAAACTGAAGCAGAATGTTCTGCCCAGGCCGACATGAGCTCCACGTAAAGGCCTCCTCTGAGATTCAGTTTAAAGCATTCAGAGACGGGCAATTAAAGAACTGTGTAATCACTGTGAGTGATTTATTATGGGTTTTTCTGAGAGCAGTGGGCAGTGATATTTTTGGGTAAAGCATTCATTGTAGCTGTTGTTATTTTTTTTATGGTGGTTGCCATGGTTACCGATGGAGAGTGCAGGTGAAGCCAGCCAGTGCGATGGCCCATTTCATTTAGACACCAACTGTGTGTTCTGTGTAAACCTGCATGTCACACATTTCGGTCCCAGCAAAGTCACCTCCAGCTTTCCTCTTTCTGCGACAGCCTAATGAAGCAAGCATTCTAAGCCTAATTATGGGGATATAAATATAGCAAGTGACAGTAAAGTGGCCAGTGTGTATTCAGTTCTTAATGCATGGACTCGAATCATATTTTCTGATCTAACTGCAATTGCTTTCTAATTACCAATCGTCGTTTAATAGCTTATCTCATTGTCAAGCACTAAATAAAAGGTGATTTGTAGTGAATGTTACTGTGCAGCAGGGTCGCAGCATCTCCACCTGTACAAAGAGAACGCAGATACACAATTGCTTGATATAGCAGTTTTTTGCTGAGCTTGAATTAAGGCCAAGGGGCCAGTTGAAATGCTATACTGCAGCCACAGTGTACTTGGAGGTCACTGCCGCTGTTAAGGAAACCTTAAACCCTTCAGTGATCCTTCATATAATCTATGTGTTGTTCGAATAGCAAAAAATCTGTATAAATCTGTATAAATATCTGTATAAATATCTATATAACTATCCAGTTTTAGAAGATATAGCTATGAATGGAATATATTTCTGTCTATCTATCTATCTATCTAATATAAATATTCACATATATCCATATTTATATATGCGCATTTGGGTATATATGTGTGTGTGTGTCCTGCAATATTAAAATGTAACTAGCTAGTAATTATGATGCCTATCATTAAGAGGCTTATATCCTTTCATTATTTATACTCTGCCATATGGCACTTATTTGCATTGGTCAATTAAATTGATCTCAAATAGGGAAAGCAGGGGATCCAAAATTAAGAACAGTCGAAGATGGCAAAAATTCAACCACCTCTATATTGAGTTAATGTTGATTTGGATCATTTCCATAATTACAATATATTCATATAGGATTGAATTTGCATGTTTAGATAATCTAGAGCTGATTACGTAGCATTTTATTTGAAACTGAATTGGTTGGTAAATTTCTAGGTGACTTATTGAGCACACAAGTCACACATTATAATCTTTAAGAAAACTGCAATCTTTCCAGTGTGTTGGAAAAATGAGGGCCTGATTTATAGTTTGACGGGAAGGTTACTTTGTTACAAACTGGACAGATATCCCATCCGCCTTATTACAAGTACATTACATCCTATGTCCTATGGAACATGTAATAAGGTGGATGAATATTCATCACGTTTGTCATTGAGTGACCTGCCCACCAAACTAAATCAGAACCAGAGTATTTACAGACACCATTGCTTTCTACCAGCACAATCTAAATTTTACTTGTGGGTATTATTGTGAACTGAGAGAGGATCTTAGAAAATCGAGGACAGAGAACCAGTCACCCCAAGCTTTAAAATCTAAAGATCGAATTTCAACACATATCAAAGTGTGGATTCACATACGCAAATTCGTAGCTGCAAAAAGTGATATTACAATAGTTAAAACATTATATGTACAAATAAGGATATTTTTATGGTGAAAAACAAAACGGATTACGCATTCAACCAGTAGAAACTTGCTGGCACAGATAATGTTAACACATTGTTTGAACACTGATATAAAAAACAAATACTGGTGCAATAAAATACAAAACCAAATAAGGGCAACATACATCAGGACTATGAAGTCAAGTCATTTTAAGAGCCAGTGCCATTTTTACAATTGCATGTGTGATGTGGTGAAGTACCTTTTATAATCACACAAGGGGCGCTAGAATAAGCAGAGAAGAATCTTATCAAGTGCACTGGAAGATTTCTGTTAGTGCAAACCTCAGGTCATTGTCGTATTTAACAAAACATAGTTTTGAGAATGTAGTAAAACAAATATATATACCGAAATAATAGGGCCTAGCAGCCCATAAAAGAAATACAAAGTATACACCATGCCAAGAATTCTGAGAGGATTGCATGTGATAAAAGAACATGCCATTCAACCAAAATTGTTGGTCACTATCGTTCAGAGTTCTTATATGGCAATCTATGCATTCCATTTAGAGAAAAGAAAAACTTAACAAATCAAAATAATGTAGGAAATTATTTGGTCACCCAGAAAGAATTGTAGCATGCACTTATGACTCTTGGTGATCACTGTGAATGGCATATTCCACCCGATCCTCCTAAGTTTGGGTACCCTATTTTCACCCTTTAAGCAAGTGGGGACGAAAACCTATGAATTTAAAATGAATGTGAGAATTATTGGATTGTTGATTGAATTAATAGTGAGCCCTGTCGTAATTTTTGTTTCTGATGGCACAAATGTACTGAGGCCTACATCTCATATGTTTTTCAGTAGACTCGTATTGTAAAATATAGCTATTGTAGGAACTCTAATGGAAGATCAAATCTGCTGTAAATTGAAACCATCAGTACAGTATCATAAAACTGCATTGCGATTGGCTCCTTGTCGACAAATTTCTCCCTGGAAACTCATAACCAGAGGCTAAGACAGGTCTCATTAAGAGCATCAGCAAACAAGGCAGCAATGGTCATATTCCACTGCACTGGTTGACAGTTCTCTTAAGTCCTCAATTCCGGTGCTCACTTCCCTGAAGCCCTACTGACTATGAACCTCTTTAGAATCCACAACTGTATATAACAAAGAGAGAAGCACTCAATAAAAGATCATGTGCAAAGTTCAATTCACAGTTTCAATATAAATTCAACTATATCAAGTTTCTAGATTCCAGTGGCAATTCCTTCCACAATCAGTTAATTGATTCAAGGAGACCAGTTCATTGTGTGTTCTATTTTATTGTTACATATACAAAAACAGTCACTCAGACCATCCAATGTGTTTCGTCTTTACAACAGGACTTCATCAGGGCTCTAAAGAGACATACACTATTTACAATTAAAAATATATATTTAAAACATATTTACAAAACCCATGATCCCGATATACACACATCATATTACTTAATGTCACATAATGTAAAAATGACGGAAATTGCATATGATATCAAGTATCAACCACATTTCAAATCACATATTCTCTAATTGGAACATAAAGAACAATTACGATAAAAGAGTCAACTTCATATTAAATAGAAATACTCTTATGCCAGAAGGAGGACCTAACTAGACATGATCTAAACTTAGTTCCATAATGCACCACACTGAATCCAGTGTTTATGTGGTGCACAGCATGTCAACAACATATAGACCTTTATTGAGAGAATATGCTATACATTTATTATATTCAGAAGCTTTTTATTTCTCTCCTATTGAAAATCATTTTATTCACATCAATGTATTTTAACGTCTAAAAACATCCATTCTGTTGGTCTTGTCATTCAATGGTTCATTCATGTATGCGTCCTGAAACCCCAACAAAAATCCTCTATGCATTTTATTTTGTCATTCCCTATAAGTATACCCTCAACATAGTATCTCACAATTTACCGGAGCCCCTAAAGGTCACCCTAATACCATTATATTATCAACTCAAACCTTCAAAATTAAAAACCACACAAGATGGACAAAGTAATCTCCACTTTCAAGAAAACTCTCAGTTAGTAGCATCATAAAAATATCACCAAATCAAAACTCCTGTGCAGAGTAGCTATTCATTTTCAATATAGATATATATAGATAGATATAGATGTATATTTAGGTATTGGTATAGATATACACATAATCTGTTTAGGTGTTTCATTTCGGAAACTGAAGTGTTACAAAGCTCATATTTCATATTCATGGAGATCCATGAAATATGGGGAACATTTCTCATTTCTCTCTGAAATATGGGTTTCTTTATCATGGCCAACTCTCCCAAATCACTCTCCAGAGGTTTACTATTGTCAGGGCCATTAGTTTATGCAACAATGGAAGACTAATTATGCAGCAAGAGTAAGCAAATTATGTGGCAATATGAAGCATGTCCTCTGACCACATTATTAGGATCCCTTTCAGTGAGAAGCAATATTTTTGTTGAAATCTGCAAGTTATGTTGCAAATTTAATGGCAAGCATGGTAAATCCAAAATTGTACAATAAACACAGCAGCCACAGAATTGCATAATTTCATTGGCCTTGAATATTGTCCGTTGTTGTATCAATAATCTATTCAAGAATGTAAACTAAACCTGTAAGCATTGCAAATCCAATTTATGCACATCTTTAGCAGCCTTTTGCAGATAACTGCTTTTTGAAGTGAACCCACCCAAAATAAACATGAATGTATAAATTATGTAATGGGTAGTATTAGTAATATGATCCTATATTGGTATCTGGTGGGTTCTGGTACAACTTACAAATAATTCGTCTTTCAGCTTGGTGTTTATGATATCACCAGAAGCCATCAGTGCAATATTGGACTAACTACACAATTACCTGTTATGTACTCTATGTATATTACATATTTGTGTCCTTCATTGCACAAAGTGCAGTGATATAAAAACTCATGTTTCACAAAGAACCATGAGTTAGGAGACATTTTTCACAGTTCCTTGTGAAATATGGCTTCCATCATCATGACTGTCCAAAACCACTATTCAGAATTTTACAATTGCTGGGCCACTTAGGTTACGTGATAGAGGACAAAATTATGCAGCGGAGTTATCTAAAATATGCAGTAAGAGAATAGAAATTATACATCATGCAACACATTCTCTGACAGTTTTATGTTGAACAGTTTGAGCCTGAAACAACTTCCTCACTGAGGAGGCGATTACGATGTGGCTCCGAAGGCTCTGACCGATGGTCGGAGCCTTCCGAGTCGCATCATATTGGGCTGGTCGGATTCTTTCCGACTGCATAATTTTCATGCAGACGGAAGGAAATGAATCCGACCAGTTATTCCGGCTGGCTTAAGACGGGCTCGGAGAGCCCGTCCGCCAGTCGGAATGCGGCAAGTAATCTCAAGGGCAGGCCTTTCCGCCCTTGAGATTACGATGACGGTTACCGACATGGTTTCTATGCCGGTCTGTCCGACATGGAAACCATGTCAAAAGCGCTTTGGGTACCCCCCGCAGGGCCCCCTTTGGTGCACGGCCTCCGGTTGGAGCCCGAGGGGGCACCATGTTGATCCCTGCACCTTGTGGCAGGCATCTTGAGGTGCCTGCCACGGGGTGCAGGGATGAACCACACCTTCCGTTTTACTATGGGAGCATGCATACAGCCGTAATGCATGCTCCCATAGTAAAATGTAGGAATGCGACCGAAAAGTGTTCGGTCACATCCTAATGAGGGAGTCGGGACTGCTGACCGGGTGACGGTCGGTCCCATTACTGATTCGGTGTCGGGTGGAAGTGATTTCGCCTGACATCATAATGAGCCCCTAAATGTTCAAATGATGCAGGGAATTATCTGGCAAGAGAGGTATATCCACAATTATGTGTTACACACAAAAGCCACAAAATCATATAAGCCCCTGACCACTGTCCATTGATTTAGCAGAAATCTATTCATGAAAGTTAAACAATACCTAAACATTCTAATTCTAAACATTGACCTGTTTCTTAACTATGAAAATATTTGTTTTTAATTCTACATTCTAACTATAGACAACCAAACAGTTCATTCAATTATTTCTGTCTCCTTCACTATCTTTTTTCCATATTTATCATCCCAACGTGGCAGAATTCTCAGTCTCCTTTATAAAGCTATGTAGCAAAGGTGACGTTTTGCACCAAGGACAACAAACAGGAAGTGACATACAGGATATGAAATAAGTTCATTCCAGAGTCCTAAGTCCATTCTCGTACAACCGCTGAATTCTCCTCCATTCTGTTGCTTCCTCTGACCCTGAATCCCCCAAAATGGATGAGAAGCAAGACAAGAAGAACATCAAATTCTCCAATGAAGAATTGGAAGTGATTGACGAGAAGGCCCTACAAAATTTACTCAGCTATATGGGGGACCAGAGACCTGCTGAACAATTCAACGCATGAGGGAATATATGGACTGACATCACCAGGCACTGCAGTACAGTTGATGTTCATACCTGTAGAACCAAAGAGAGCGGCAAGCGCTGGGAGGACCAACAGCAGTGGACACATCTGAAGGCCCAGGAGATGATGGGGTACCCTCCAAGCACCATACACAGTACCCACGCTCTCTCCACTGTAAGAAGAATCTTTAAAACAACTTAGTCAACCCTGCAAACTCACGTGGCGGCTTGTGAGCAGCAGCAAGGTGGTAAGTCTTACCATATTGTTTCATCTTTGAATTACAATTTGTAATGTCAAGTCTTGTGTTTAATGTGTCCTAATATGTCCATGCTGTCAATGGTTTATATTGCCTTCTCAAATGTGTATTTGAGAGCATGTCATCAATTAATATTTGCAATATTTTTTCTAGAATAATGTTTTAAATGCTGTTGTATCATATGTTGGCACACAGGAGCTTGGTCATAGTAATCGCGTGGAGTATAATGTGGAATGTTTAAGTCACCCTGGCCATATCACCTAATTATCTCATTGTCAGACTTTATACTGTCAAATTTCACATAACATACTGAAGTAACATATCTTGAACTGCACTTTTGTCTTTTTTATAAACCATTTTATTAGCATTATTAAATGTGCAACTCAATAGCACACATCAATACAGTTGAATACAATTATCAGGTAGCATCTGTCAAACTATACAATAATTCTACATCTCTCTCATGGTCCCACTCAACTGGGGTGTCATCATTACTCAATGTTTCAAACCTATACACCCACCTACCCGTATACATTCATGTTTCGTGGGACATCATTTCAGTTCATAAATCTATTTCTCCAGACTCCTGTGCAGTAGATCTCCCATACCTTCTTGACGTCTTTGACATGTTGGGAATTGTTTCCTACCTCAGTGTCACAACTTCTCTCTAGAGTAATAAATCCTTTGGGCATCATAAGTGCCATTTGACACAAAACATCATCCATCTGTCCACATCAGCCTCCCATTCTCTTCTAAGCTCCGGAAATGTGTCAGGGGTATGGATAACCAGTTTTTAGTATATTTTGGATATCTTTTGGTCAGAGAGAAGCACCATAGCTGCCCCTTTGTTGACAATCATCACCTACTGTTAAAGGTGGAATGTGAGAATATTAACCTTGCATGAGTCTGGGGAGTAGGGTACATGACAATATCATTTTTTGTCACAATGTCTATTGCAATAATAAAATGTGTATATATGTACATGAAGAAGTGGACATAGGCACATATGACATTTTTCTTTCCCATCTTTCTTTATCAGCAGGCGCCAAGAGGAACAACAGAACCAGGGGTGAAGAAGAGCAAGGGCCTCAGCTGCTCACCTAGCACAGAAGGAGACAACCATTTAAGAAGAGCATAGCTAAGGCTTTAGGACTATGTGCACTTTACCACTTTTAACCAGTGCTAAAGTGCTTGTGCTCTCTCCTTTAAACATGGTAATACAGGCTACCACCTTAATGACATATTTCATTTACATATAAATCCCTTGTAAAGTTGTATACCATATGCCCAGGGCCTGTAAATTAAATGCTACTAGTGGGCCTGTAGCACCTATTGTGCCACCCACTTAAGTAGCCTCTTAAAACATGTCCCAGGCCTGCCATTGCAGCCTGAATGCAATATTAAACTGCCAATTCGACTTGGCTATATAATCCCCTTGACAAGTCGTAAACTCCCCTTTTATTACATATGTCAACCCTTAGGTAGGCCCAAAGTAGCCCATAGGGCAGGGTGCATTGTAATTAAAAGGTTGGACATGGACTATTAGGTGTTAAATGTCCTGGTAGTGATCAACTCCTAATTTTGTATTTCACTACTGTGAGGCCTACCTGTCCCATAGGATAACATTGAGTTGCCTTAGTACATTTAATAGGAGGTAACTTTTGATTGGGGACAGATAAGAATTTTATGTTTGGTATCTATGAAATTATAATTAAAAACCCTCCTTAATGGTAAAGTCGGATTTTAATTTACAATTTTGAAAATGCCACTTTTAGAAAGTTGCAATTTTCCTGCCCATAGACATTTGGTGCTTGGAGCCTGTCCTAGGTCACATGGCAGTTAGACTTTGTGAATTTCTCCCAGACAGCCACACAATAGAGGGATTAGGTGTGCCTGAATGGGATATCTGCCAGCAGCAGGGGGGCAGAGCTGGATACAGTCCCTCTTACAATTCAATAAGCCGAGCTCTGCCTTCATACAAAGGGTTTGCCACCACTGCATTGTCTCTGCAGCCAGCTTGGAGCAAGAGCAGGGGAGTCAGGAAATTCTAAGCACTTTAAAGAGAAAACTCTCAAAATTTCTCCTACTTCAAAGAAGGCCCCATGTATGAAACTAGCCCCACAGACTCACTCTTCAGTTCACTTTCTGGACCTGAGAAAGGACTCTCAAAGGATTGCTTGCTGCTGTAGCCTGCTGTGTACTCCACAAGACGACCTTACTGCAACTGGAAGGATTTTCTTTTTGCCTGGAACCTACCTTGAACCCTCAGAGGCCTGCCCTGCTGCTTGAGCCCTGCTTTTCCACCTGTACCCAGGACTACCAGAATGACTCCAAGGGCTAGTTTTCTGGCCTACCTCGAACCCTCAGAGGCCTGCCCTGCTGCTTGAGCCTTGCTTTTCTACCTGTACCCAGGACTACCAGAGTGACTCCAAGGGCTAGTTTTCTGGCCTCCTGCTCAGGGCCACAGGAACATAAAAGGCTTGCACCATCCTGAACCTGCACCTGGACCCAGCCTGAATGAATCATAATCCCCCAAGTGGTGCCACTCCATTCCTGGACCCTTGGTGGTGGTGCTAAAGGTGCCTGGATGGGCAAAATTCAAAACTTGGAACTTTGGACATTTTTGGCTAAAAACTGCTCTGAGAACCGATGGAAGACAGGGAATAACCCGCTCATTGATCTGCCTGTGTTGCATCACCAGTCGCCCTGACTTCTACGTTTGTCTCCACAGCAGCAAATCCTGTTCAGCGGTCCTTCACCAAAGGGGTATCAGCCTCCTGGAACTCTCATCACCTACAGCCTCCTGTCTTGTCCTGCTGGAGATTTTCAATTTCCATAAAAGTGACTAAGGGCCTGATTTAGATCTTGGTGGTAAAACTGTTGTCCCGCCGCTGCGACAGTCCCAAGTACTCCGTCAAGCTGACAGTGGTCCACCCGCCGTATTTAGATTTTGTGGTAATAGACAGAAGACCGATGCAGTCTTTTCTGCTGCCTAACAGTATTCCGTTGCCGGTATGCCAGCGGGATGGCGCCCATTTAGATGTTCCCATTGTGCTGGCGGTGTCCTGGAGGCGGAGTCCTGATGGAGTGAGGCCATGGTGGTGTGGAGACCGGTAAGTAGTACTTATTTTCATCTCAATATACATAAATGTTGTGAATCTGTCAAAATGTATATGCAGGTAATATGTACCGCACATTTTTTTATATAAAGCATTGCACACCAACAATATACACACACTATTAAATGTACACCCACACCCACCACAAAAGCCTACCTTACATACTGGTGACAGCAGGGTGGCTGAGCATTGTGATCAAGTATCAGCAGCACAGCAAGGACCTAGACAATGACGTTCACAACGGATTTGGTAGTGGGACACCGAAAAAATATGAGTTTTCACCTCTTTTTCTTTGATCTCGCCAACATGAGTATGGAGGCTTCTCCACCACAGTTGCCTCGATAAAAAGGCACATCATAATCTGATTGGCAGGAATCTTGGTGGGACTCTGTCCGAAAGCCACTTCTGCCTCTGACATCATCGATGTGGGAGAAAGATCCTGGCAGAGGTAGCGGGCCTGGGGCGGTCTTCAATCCAGTGACCAGCCACATCTAAATCAAGCAGTTGGACCGCCAAGGTGGCGGGAGGGAACACTGCCAAAAAATCGATGGCAGACCTGATACACTAAGATCTACATCATGCCTTAAGTCTTAGGGCCAGATTATGATCTCGCAAGGAAAGCCCTCCGTACGACTCTGATCAGGAGGGCTTTCCAAGTGAATTGCGCTGTGCGAGTCCGACCGAACGAGTACGATGCAGCCGTATGCTGACGGACTCAGTTCGCTCGGACTCCCATTGAACTCTATGGGAGCCCGTGTACCGATGCTTACACAGGCTCCCATAGCAAAAAGGGGTGGGTGGGGAAAAGCGTACACCATGTGGCGGGCACCCCATGTTGCCCGCCACACTGTGCATGCATGGATCGGGGGACCCATGGGCACCCCCTGTGACCGATTCAAAGGGCTCCGGGTGAAGGGGGGTCTGCTACAGCCCCCCTAAGTCCAATTCCGACAGCTGTTTCGTCTCGCTGAGACCGAGGCGATACAGCTGACCAAATCGTGCATCGTACTCGCTTGGTTGGAATCCGGCTCCATTACGCGGCACGATTCATCTGTGAACGAGTCGGTCGGACAGGATTGGGTTCCGGAAATGATTTGGTCGACGCAGACAAGATCTTCCCATTGTACTTGGTCGTTCAGCGCGGGTGGCGACTCGGTCGGAAACATAGGCGCCGAATCGGATTCGCAAGTTCCGGTACCCGTCAGGAGGCCTTTCTAACGAGATCATAATCTGGCCCTTAATGTAGAAATCTTCACCGTGACTTCGTCCAGCGGCTCCCTGATGATGAGGCTCTTTCCTCAGACACCACCTGCTGCCTTGTCCCGCTGATTATTACCTTCTCAGAAACTTTTTCTTGAAATTCCTTTTAAGTCTGAAGGCAAGCGCCAAATGGCCCCAATCCACTTCTTGTATCCGATGAGTTCTCCATTCAGGTCGGCCATATTTTTTTACTTTGACCCAATCTCACGGGACTAGATGTCTACTTTGATCTTTTAGGCAATTGTTTTTAGTAAAAACTAAAGAAGTTCATAACTCCAGTTCTACTGATTGGATTATTGCCAATTTGGTGTCAAATCATCTATTAAAATGTACCTTATTTTTCTAAATTGGTGGGAATTTTCTTGTGTTGTGTTTTCATTTTATTACTGTTTGTATGCTGCAAAAATACTTTACAGATAGCCTCTAAGTTAAGCCCGACTGAGTTTTGTGCCAGGCTACCCAGGGTTAAGCACAGGTCAATTTAGTGACTTTATGTGGTTCACCCTGCCAGGGAGTGTGGCTGTTGCTTGAACAGGGCTAACACCCCAGTCAACCAACAACCCAATTTGGCACAATAAGTCAAGCAATACAGATAATGAATAACGTATCAAGATCAATCCCCGCATGAAAATATGTTGTAAATGTTGTAACAGTTCCAATGAATAATTCTTGTTGAATATAGGTATCATTGTGCAGAACATCAACACAAAGTAACACACATTTGGTACCACTTGGGGGTGGGAAGAAGGGTTGTAGTAATACTTTAAAATAAATGGCTTCAATTTGTACATAAAAAGACGGTTTATGTGAGAATGTACAGTTAATAATGAAAGTAATTCCCTTCATTCATTCAAAATATCTTTATTTGATTTGCATAAGCAATCATAAAAGTAAAGTATAAGAGATTTATAGTTAACAATAAAAGCATAATCCATCAATTTCATAAATGAGCATGATACACCCCCATTAAAAACGGGGATAAAAAGAAGCAAACATTAAAATTGTCTAGAAATTGCAGATACAATAAAGCCGGTCTTACTTGGTTAAAGTTCAAGAGCACAATAAGAGGACGAACATACTTGTGATGCAAAGCAGCCCATTTGGGGCAGATAAAAATAATATGTAGAGTGTCTAGTGCTGAGGTCATATCGCATGTGCGGCAATTTAAAGGCTTGTGCCAGCCCACTAGCAACTGCAGAAACAAATTTAAATGAAAGTATGTTAATAATCTCTGCACGGCCGGCACATCCAACATTAGGTACATTTCTATTTTCTTCATAGACTTCACCATCATATATTCCATGTATCTATTGTTATTCTGGGATACCAGTGCCCTTGCTTCTCGTTTTAGCATAGAAAAGGCCCGTTTCGCCCATACAATATCTGACTTACAAATTACATCTAGTGCACTGAATAGGTGGGGTTTGCCCATCGCCCCCAGAGTAGCTTTAGAGTAACACAACAATGGTATATGTTGACTATGATCCATTTTCATACAGTCACATATAATCTTTCTATTAAACTCTAAATAATTCAAATACAAAAAAACGGACGCAAAAAGAATGTCGATGCACAGGTGTGAACCGAAGTAGTGTATGGTATCTGATTGATGATTGCTAAGGGAATCTATATTGTTGTCAATGGAATTTGGAAAGAGGCACTACAGACCTCATGGCTGCTACTGCACCACTAGAAGCTTGAATGGTCTGAGACAGCAGCAGGAGGATTGGGGTGAATGGAGCATGCAGATCACAGGACACCTGTGCTGAAGCATGTACAATACAAAATAAACCAATTGATGGACGAAATGCTGAACAATGTCAAACACTCACCCCAGTCAGAGATCTAGGCTGAAATCCATAGTTTTTTTGTTCACCATGCCATTCTAAGTTTGGACCCAGCCATATGCAAATCAGTCTTGACAGTGCTCCCAATGGGAACAGTCTCTCTGAACTGTCAGGCCAGGTCCCCCCTGGACTGGAAGCAAGCATCCTAGGACCGGTTTCGGGGTATCACCCCTCATCAGCCAGAATAGTTTGTATCCAGTGGCATGGCGAGCACGGCATGTCCAATAGGCCGTTACTCCAGATGACTTGTGCCCAGCTCTCAGTTGCTGTGCACCTTTAAGACAGTTTTATCACATTGCTCGCGGACTTCTACTCTGATTTCCTCTTAGCACACAATGGGTGAAAAAATTAATCAAAACAGCCAAGTACAGAATGCCAAGACACCACAGCCCAGTAATGCATTCTGAACAAAAATATTGCAATTCCAAAGCACTTCTGAAATTATTTTGCAAAGTACTTATGATGGACTGCAGCTATGGAATGCAGTGAAATATTTCAGCTATGGCACTTGCATAACCAAAGTATCGGTGGCAGCCGGGGCACTTCTGTTTGTATTTTAAAACTTGACAACTGACACCCTTGGGAAAAGTCATGTCTCTCTTGTGGTACTACTTGTCTTCCAAACCCGTTTGTTGATATAGAGCATACAGTGATTCTCATTAGTTCCTTTTCAACCACAAAAGTATTTCATATGCTGCGCTTGCTAAGGGAGGGGGGTGGCTTCCTTTTTCTCCTAAGAAGAGACTCAATTTTTGCTTGAGTGGTTGATTAGTAGCTTTCAGTTGAACTGATAATGGGGAGGGGGCAAGCTCCAGGCAGCCGTGATGCATGTTCTTCGGTCTCTGAATGTGAGAGAGCTGGCTGAGAAGAAAGTAGATTTAACCTGTAAGTCTCCCTCGGATGAGTGCTGTGCACCAGCGCCTTTACCCAACCCAATCACACAGCAGCTCTACTGTCCTATGCGTTGAAAGCAGTTTTCTCATCTGGGGGCTCCTCCGATGGAATAAATACCATGCGTGTAGTGCAGCTGTTAAGGGGAGTGTATCTGTCAGCAGACAAGAGGTATA
This sequence comes from Calotriton arnoldi, assembly GCA_963921515.1. Classification (NCBI taxonomy): domain Eukaryota; kingdom Metazoa; phylum Chordata; class Amphibia; order Caudata; family Salamandridae; genus Calotriton; species Calotriton arnoldi. The sequence goes on along the minus strand of CAWUFW010005833.1, from coordinate 357,074 downwards.
TGTGCAGTCTAGGGTGGGCAGATTTGAGAAGGAAAAACCAGAACAGGCCAGACATAAAAGTAGGACTAAATCTTTTAGCCTTACTTTTATGTCTGGCCTCTCCCGATGTTGTGTAGCCTTGTAAATGTGTACATATGTGTGTGTGTGTGTGTGTATGCGTGTGTGTGTATATATTATCTACTGGTGGTCGCCAGTAGGTAGTTATAGTTAGAACTTAGTTTCCATAGGAAAAACGTTTTTTGTTTTGCTAATAATGTTGGCACCATTGACAAATCTTTTCAAAATTAGTTTCCTGCTCACTTCAGCTGCTGTCCAAAAAATGTCAGGTGATCAGTCCAGCGGGGACTGAGAAAAAAGGGGAGGTCTCAAAACACATTTTCGCCATGCAATTTCCCATGGGTATTTTAGACACAACTACAGTCCGAACCGCTGATCAGAACTATACCAAATTTGGCAGAAAGCTAGATCTTAGACCAGAAAAAGGGCTTTTCATTATATGGTGTAAATCTCTTCAGTAGTTTTGGAGTTAATAAAGAAAAAAGATTTATGCATATCTAGTTACCAATGTCAACAGCAATGACGTGATTGGCTGGCCGTAACCTGCGAGAAAAATAGTGCAAGCCATTTTGTCAATCGGGACACGGTTACAGGGGCAGAAATAAAGTAGAAATAGAGTATAGGGGGTCAGGATAGAGGCATTCTGACCTCCATGGGACTGATGGAAGGGTCTGTGAGGGACCCCTCATGTGCAAGAAATTATCCAAAAATGTTTTTTTTGGGTGCCAGGACCTGCAGACATCAGCACGACCCTCTGTGTTCATCCACGACGGACCCGTGGATCCAGACCCCAACTAAAAAAAATACACCCACTCAAAGACCCACTCACACACTCTCTCACACCCCCACACAATTACTCACAACCATACATTCACTTAGATACCCATGCACACACCCATTCAGTCACTCACATACCCTCTCACACACCCATACGGTCACTGATATATCCACTCAGAGACCCAGAGAGACACTCACACACCCACTCACAAACCCACACAGGCACTCACACACCCACTCACACAGCCACATACACACCCATACAATAAAGGCACATGTTACGCAACACAAACCTTTATTAACAAACTTGATGGTTGATAATGCAAGGTTTTACATTAAAGTGACAAGTATTGAATGTCAGTACTCGCCCTGTTGATTTGAATGGTGTTACAGTGGTGGATTATAACAGGTTGTCTGCTTTTGCTAATGCGCTGACACCCTGAAAAACCAGGAGGCCTGCCTTATTGATACCGACATCCCCTTATATTGTGATATTGCATCTAGTATAAGAGGGGAGTATTGCTGAGGGTGTAAACTGTTCTTCAGTTGTCACCAAAAGTATTTGCATCCACCTGGTTGTATAGTTGTTATTAATGCAATGTATTTAGTTGTGTGTACGTAATAAAGTAATTTTCCTTTCAATAAGAAAAGGTAATGCCTGGACAATCATTTATTGCATGTTGGTATTGCGTACCAACTTTTTCTTGAGTAGGCTTTGGACTGCTTTGCTTTGCTACACTAGGAGAGTCAAGTGCAACAATGGGGTGCTTAGTTCCCAGTAAAGAGAAAGTTGAATACCTATATTACTTGTGATGGACTCACCTCCGTCGCAACTAATAACCCGATTTCTTACAAGGGGAATTTAAGGGGGAAATTGTAGTGTGAGGGGAAAGGGAGAACAGTAGATGAGCACAAGAATACTGAAATAAGTGGAGCAGACTTATTAGATTTTTTTATGGCTGGATGATGGGGAAAACTTAAAACTAAATGTGTGACAAAATTAAATGGTAAGTGGTTGTGCAGCCTATAATGTAAATAGGGTAGCTTCATGTATCTATTTTCATTATAACTGAATATATGTGATAGTGATTGTTTCCAAAACACTCATAGGTATTGTGAAAGAATGGGTTCTGACACCACCCACATCCCAACCTGTTTTTGCTTTTTTGTGGGTTTTCAACTACCCTGCTGGGGTAGGTTAATTACTCTGCTTGCCAGCTGCGATTTCAAAGCCTCTTCTGGAACAGTAGTCCCATTTGGGAGGTTTAATCTTCTCATCAGAAAAGGAAGTGGTAAGGGACGAATCTGCATAGGTAGCTGCAAATCTCTGACAAGCATGTATTGTCCATATTTTACACACAATGAGAATGAGCGATCAGGAAGATGTCTGGCACCAGTTTCACCACTGTTTCCTTTTGAAGTACTGGTGGGAAGAAATCGGTTTTGAGTGGTGAAGGAAGGATTGGGGAAGAGGTCTTAGGTTATAGGTCAAGAGGCCCAGGTTTTCTGTGGTTGTTAGGAAAACCTGGTTAATATATAAATATTATTTATAGCAATGGTATCTTAATATTTAAATTTAAAACACATGCATATTTCTGGTACTGTCTTGAAATGTTTTCATATTGTTCAAATATAAATTGGGGTGCCTTTGCAAAAAATATTTTAACAAACTTCTTTCCAAGTTGAATAAACTTTTTTACATTTTCCTATACTTTACCATACCCCCACTTGCGGAGATCTCCCTATAGTAAAAGACGGAGAGTTTTCTCTATATTTTTACCATATGGAACTTTCAATCCCAACTGCAGTCTCCCTATGGTATAGTATTGAGAAAAGTAAAACAAGTATTAAAGTTTGTAAAAATATGTTTATGTTTAATATTAATATTAATTAATGTCAAGTTTTTATTTTAAGTGCCACACTAAATGAATTTAAAATTAAATTATTTAATATATCAATCAACAAAACTTTATTCCGTTTTTACGAAGAAAACTATAAAAGTCAAGCAAACATAATTAAAATTGGTATCAAGGGCTAAAAGAGGCAATACTATATATCCATCATATCCCCATAACTTGTATCACAGGTAAGCGAAGTCTAGAAACAAAATGACATCATCACATCCCCAAAAAATGCAAAATAAACAAAATGTACTATCAAACATGGTAAAACCATTCATCCAGGCCCCATAAGGTACAGGATAAATTACAGGGACTATGTTAAAAACAATCTCATCAAAACGATAAAACCATCCATCATGGCCCTATAAAATACAAAATAAATAAGGGCTCTCATGTCCTAACCATAAAACCTTCCATCCTGATCCCATAAAGTGCAAGGTAAATAGCAGGGGATCTATTAAGAAAGATCTCAAATCACCACTGTGCCCTAAATGTGTCTATAAGGAATTAATCACAGCTGGGCCAGAGCCTGATTGCAGAGCTTAAAAAGCTAAGAACATATAATGCAGTATTGTTTGAGAGTAATTGTAAAAAATAAAAGCCGGTCTCACCTGCCTAAACCTTGCTTTTTTTAGAACTGGAATAGTAAAGGACTTTCTTGGTACCTCATAAAAGCTACAAAACATTGAAAAGGGCATTATGTCCTGTGGAGACTTCCCATCGCAGACACAAGGTAGGAGGTACTGCCCTTTATGCACCCCAAGAGGGTGGGCAAGAAGGTAGTGGAAGAGGTCCAAACGAAATCTGGTCCATAGAAAACAGTCCTAGGTGCTTTTAAACCCCTAAAGATAGGGATTGGTTAAAGCCACAGTTTTCAATAGGGAATATACTCGGATGCTCTGGCTTCCTCAGCTCTACTTCTTCTCTATCCCAGGTGCGGCATTTAAAAAGTTCTTTATACAATGCAGGTCCCTCCTGCAGATTTTCTCCTGATTCTCAAATAAGTCTAACCTTCCCATGCTACTAATTATTTCTCTAAGGTACTTGAGCCAGATAATGCAGTTAGAATAATCAAGAGAAAGACAATCCCTTAATATGTCCTTGCTTAGGGTAGTTCCCTTCCTGAGCCAGATTTTCAACCACAGCGATAAGGATGGCGAACCCTGTGGTAAACAGAGTATCCGTCTCAAAAGGGTATTTTCAACAACTTGCAATGCATCATGCTTAATGCAGCCCCAGATCTCACTACCTTAAATAACCTTGGAGATACATTTAGTCTTATAAATCTGCAGGAGGGCCTCAGTGGGTCTACAACTCAGATGAGCGGCAAAATTAAAAACAGCTGCAGTGCCCCTAACAAAGTCCCCTCTCTTACGACTTATCAGAGGATCCCAATTCAAAGCTGCATCAAACACTGCCCCCAGGTAGGAAAAAACGTCAGTCCTAGAGACTGGCGTAACCCCTACCAAAAATGTGTAGGGTTTATTTGGGCGAAGGCCCACCTGCTTAACGAATGATTTACTATTATTGACCAGTAAGTCCCTGTCCTCCATAAAATGAACAAAGGAGTCCAACCGAGATTGTAGACCCCTCGCTGTCCTTGCCATGAGGACAGTGTCATCAGCATACAGTAGGACGGGTACATTTCACTTTCCCACCAGCGAACAATAAGGTTTTGTATTTCAAGAGGCCCTGCTCCAGATTATTGATATGCAAATTAAAAATAAAGGGTGGCAAAATGCACCCTGACGAACCCCACTCTGGATAGAGAACTCACGGGTAACTTTAAGATCTTTAGAATATCGAACTACTGCTTTGGTGTCTCTGTGAAGATCCCTTACAAACAGGACGCTGTCTTTATTGATACCAATGGAGAGCATCATCTGCCAGAGCTTAGATCTATTGACGCAGTCAAAAGCGGGCGACAAACCATGAAAGCTAGATAGATGGTGCCAGAGCGAGCGACAGTGTACTTATTCATAATCATATAAAGATTTAAACTCTAGTCCACTATGGAGCAACCAGGGCGGAAACCGTATTGGATGTCGACAAGAATATTGTTGTCATCTACCCAGCTCAAAAACCTGTCTAATACCATATGTCCCACCACCTTAACTACTGAATCCAAAAGGGAGATGATGTATAGCAATGAGTACTATCCCGATCTCCCATTTTAAAAACGGGGACAATGGTGGATAGTGCCCAGGAATCCGGGCGGCCTGTCCACTGCAAAGTTGATAATTGAAGTGAGGACAGGAGCCCAAGTGTTCAAATTCGAAATATAAAGTTCTGGAGGAATCGCATCTGGTCCTGGGGCCTTATTTTTAGTCAACTGAGATATGCCTGCTCTTACTTCCTCTACAATATGCCTGCTCTTACTTCCTCCTGGGATTCCCAAGAACTAAGATCCATCTGAAACATACCCTCAAAATGGCTAACCCACTCTTTCACTGTGATATGGGCGTCCAGTAGGTTGGCACTATCTTCTGCCAAGAACGGATCATTGATAATGCTCCAAGTTTTGGAGTGATTCTTCAGGGTGCTGGACTCTATCAGGTCTAACCAGGCCTCCTCTTTCAAAACCGACTTACGCTTTACCAGGGCAGCTTTATATTGTCTACGATGTTCCTTGACCCCCATGGGATCCCTTTGGTCTGATGCTCAGAGCTTCCTTCAAACTCGTAGAGGCTCTGGAACACTCTCTATGGCCGATATGAGATAAACGCTTACCCAGGACCTGAAATCGATTAGCTATAACCCCTGACATACTACCAAACACCTCCAAGATATCTGATGGTTTCGCCCCCCTGTCTAAGCAAGTGGAAACTCCTTTTGACACTGAGTAAACAGCGACTCTTAAAGCTTGTCAGGAATAATCTGGGCCCACTTTAGTCTCCTCCCCCCTTCCACAGCTATCAGGGACCCCTTGACTCCGTTCATGATCGGTTGTACTACCGGGGGTCAACCAGTCAAAACATACACTGGGTTCTGGTCACTATACATGCTCTCCTGGATAGTAAAGTCCCTAATGTAAGAAAAGAAGGGTGTAGAGACAAAAATGAAATCAATGAAAGAGTCACACCCTCTCCCAGTGAAAGTGGGAGCAACATCCTTCTTATACGGGGGCAATTTGTTCATCACCGAAGTTAAGTGAAACTCATTCACGATAGCATTAAATAAACAGCCCTGGTAGGTATGTTCAATGTGCAGGCCAGAATTGCGTGCACAACCAACATCTTTGACCCCACCGAGCCTAGCGTTCCCACACAGGTGGACATTAAAATCTCCTGCTATAAGGATGTTGGGGCAATTCCTGGTCATATTTCTCAAAAAGGAGCCCAACCATGAAATATTACATACTTCAGGGAGGCAGGCTACTGCATTATAAAAATTTGAAATCATTAACTTGTTTGCCCCGCAAGATATCAACAAAGTCTGTAGAGTGGGAAAGTCTGGTGACAACATGACAGAACTGCCTTAAACTGCTAAAGAAACTAAGCTAACCAAGTCCCCCTTGGCTCTTCCAGCTGTAGAAGGGGTGGCTGGCACAAAGAAGGTTTTATATCCTTCCAATCAATAACAATTTTTTGTAGCCCACGTTTCCTTAAGGCAGATCACGTCAAACCTTTTTAAAAAAAAGTACCCATTCTGGATCATTAAACTTACTTGCCAGCCCTGCGATGTTCCAGGAAATAAAGTTGCACCCCTTATGATCTGATTGGGCCAATCCCAAGAGCCCAACACGGCAATGTGATGAAAGAATGTTAGACTTCAAAGGAACTACCCTCAGTCAATCACAGCACTCTAGTGAACTCAATGGCACAAATCTGTTGGATGTAGCTATTCCTGGGATTCCTCCTGTTGACCTCATTGTCCCAAACTTAGAGGTCACACCTGAATCCTTCTAGATGGAAAAAATGGGTGAATCTGGGGCCTGTAAAAGTAACCAAGGGAAAGAGCTACGATGACTGAATTAAAACCCACAGGATTAAAATAAGAAACCAGACTTAAAATTCTATCCACTTCGTCAGTGCTGTTAAAGTTGATGGTGACACAGTCCCCATCCTAATTCTTCTTGGCTCTTCCTACCCAAGATGTCCTACGTAACATTATAATGTGGCTTTCACCCAGCAAACCTGTTGCAATGTTAAAATTCAACCAATGCACAACATTGTTTCAGAGTTGGACAAAATCTTCCTTTGCGCCCAGAGCAATTCTAGGAACATTTACTAAAATCACTACAAAAGGGGTTAAATCAGGTGGCAGATGTAAAGTGCATGGGCTCTGGGTAAAGTTACTGGGTCCCCCTGAGCTGGTGTCATCTCTCGCTCCAACCAACATCATGGAGGGCATACTTGCAACCGTTCCCAGAATAGGGGGCATGCTTGCTACAGTGCCTGAGATAGAGGATATACTTGCTACAGAGCCTGATATCAAGTTCAGCTTGGGTTGTGAAGAAGCACCATCTTTGGACTTTGACACCAGAGATGGTATCATGTCCGTGTTCATGTTCAATATCTGGTCTGGTAATAACGGGCAAACCGGTCGCATCTCTAGACAGGTGCGCTGGGTTACACCCTCAAGAATTGACTTGGAAAAGGACTGGGATGCGCCACGCTTTGTGCCAAGATCCTGCGCGCCATACATGGCGCTGGCATGTGGCGCGTTAGAGCCCAGAGAAACGAGGGCAATACTCAGGGGTCACCTCTTGGGAGCGATGTCAGTTTGTTCAAGTCCCTTTCAATGGCTGATAAGTGATGAAGGATAGGGTCTAATTTACACACAGCTGTAGGATCCGAAGGGCTTGGATGCAAACCAATGCTTTTCCTCTGCTTGGCGAGAGTCCCGATCGAGGGGCCCTTCCTCCTTGCTATTGCTCCCTTCTCCATTCCAGGGTCCACATATGGAGCTACTCACTTTATCTGGATGACCAGTGGATACACCTCATCCTGATGAGTAAGGTTAGTGAAGGATGGACAAGCGCCCCCGGCCTCATTCTGGTCCACAATCACGAGCTCAGGAGTAGGAGCTTGTTCGGGAGTAACAGGACGTAAAAGCATGGGGGCAGTTTGGGAGGGATGAGCACAGGTGATCGAGAGAGACGACGAGTAGCCAGCTCAATTTCCTTGTCCAGGACACCCACAGCACGCTTCAAGGGGCGTCCATAGTTGATGCAATGTTCACTGATTCCTTGGCAATAGGCCTTCATTTCCCCATTATGACAAGCCAGAAGTTTTTCTAGGCGATATAACCAAAATATATCCTACAAACTGTTTGCGTATTCCAGGGGATGGGCGCCTGAGGCAAAGATCCAGAGCAATAACGTCACTTAAATGGAAAAGATGTGAGCAGGCAAGGAGGGTCGTCATTAGGGGGACACAGGCATGAAAAACGCTGCTTACGCCATTCTTTACATCAAATCGGAGCCCATGCGGCTAAAAGGAAGCCCAAACCTAGGGTCTGGATGTTTGAAAGGGGGAGCAGGTCTCAATTAGACTTTCAAACATGGAATCGCACAAGTAAAAGTGTTGGATCTCCTACCTGCATGAGGGTCACTGTCCGAGTCCAAAATCATCCAGCTACCTATACTAGCGCACCCTCTTCTAGTAGGTTGAATAGGTACTCCAGCTCCTGGTTGATGGTAAAGTAGAGGCCTCAAGGTGAGACCTGACCCCAATGGTCAGAGAACCAAGAGGGGGGGTCCAGCCCAGGGAGACAGCAAGTAATTTTATGTGCACAGAGCATCGCAGGAGACTGGCCCCTCCTCCTTGGCACAACACAGCCTCCTGGGACAGCGAGTCCCCAACTCTCCTCGGCAGCAACGAGTCAGCTTAGGAATATGTATACTAAATGACATTATACTTATTTTTCTTAAGTTTTAATAAAAAATAAGTTCATAGCTATAGAAAACAATATTTTTATTATGTATTAATATTTATTCAAAGTGATGCATAGAATTAAATACATGTATTTGTACTTATGTCTAAAAAATGTATTATTACATTATTTTTATAAGCAAAAAAGATATGACAATATTGGCTGGTACTTATATCTTGACACACTGCAAGCTTTGTATAAACACCATCTACCATAACATTCATTGGTGTCGACCTTTGTGATTGTAACATTGAGCATCACAGTCCGAACACTGATATTCTGATTTATCATCTCACACGTGTGCCTAGGATTCTTTTTCAATATTTTATAATTAAATTAAAAAAATATGCTATTTTTGTATGTTTTTTACCATTAAATTATATTTATTTACATTTTTAACTGTTTAGATTATTTTAATTCACTTAGCATTATTTGCCATACGGTTTGATTTTACGTCCCTAACTCCATCAATTTCTATGAGAGGGTGTTGCAGTACCAGTGGTTGGCTATGTTTGGTGGTGGACTTACTTCAGCTCTGCAATGTAATAATTTACTACTGTTTTGGTTCCTTTTTTGTCTGTACTAACTTTAGAAGTGCAGTTTGTGAGTAGGAATGGACTTCTTTTTTCGTGGGTGAGGACACGCCCCGCTCTAAGCCCATCCCTAACCTTCCTCTAACCTCTCCTTATGCCAACTTATTCCCCTCCACGTTGATACTAAGTATTCTCTTTTTTCCAGCCACTTCTTGATGTCCCTGCCACATTTACCACTAAAACTTACTCTTGTGTGGAGACTCCTCAAATAGGGGTGGAGCTCTCAGCACAGGAAAAGATAGGCAAGGTGGAAGTGTAAACTTTGCACATAAGTTTGTGAATAACATTTGTTAAACATTTTGTAGTACTACAAAATGCAGTTTGTGATTAGGCCCCATACCACTTGGTGCACTGACTGTCAGATGATGATTATCTAGATCAACCTATAACAAATAAAGAAATATTATGACATATAAATGCACTCGCAAATTATAAGGCAATGGGGCATGATCTTATCCATGTGGAATTTTATAAGCCCTTCCTAGAAATATTTATGCTTGTCTTCTTAGCTCTACATGTGGCCATCTATAATGATGGAGGTACACCTAAATCATGGGAAAAAATTCATATAGCTCTCTTTATGAAAAATACATGGCAACAATGGAAAGGGGTTCCTAACAAGCAATTTTATTTTTTAATGCAGATGCTAAAATGTACTCAGATGTATTGTCCATGGGACTCTTAAAGGTTATCGAAAAGTTGGTATCGGAACAAGAGCATGGGTTTATTCTAGAAGGGATAGAGTGAGGCATACAAATACATACAAATATGACCATTCAGACATTTTATGCCACAAGATGGTTTGGAAAGAAGGTTGACATGTCTCTCCTTGATCCAAAAAACTCTTTCGACCATGTCTCATTGCTGTATTTATGAAATGTATTGAAATAAATGTTATTTTGATTCTAAATGTATTATGCTCTGCCAACAATTGTATAGGTCTCCAAAAGTTAGAATAGTTACCATGGGTATTAATTCAGATAACTTTAATAGCCTGAGGAGAACACCACATGGCAGAACAATTTACCGGTTATTGTTTGCACTAAGTTTAGAGGCTAAACTTGAGGATCAATCAAAAGACTCTGAATAAAGAACACTTAGAACTGCATGGATATTTTATTAAAATTTCCACTTATGCAGATGATGTTGCCATGTTCAGTCAAAATATAGGCCCTGATTATGATAACCGGTGGTCAGACCGCCACCCACTGTCACGGCGGTCAGGAGACCGCCCGACAAGCAGGCGATGGCCCGACCACCCAATTACGATAGGACCACCGTGTTGGTTGTCGGAAAGTGCCATTTAACACTGCGGCTTGTGCTGCAGCCTAGGAAAAGGGCACTTTGTACACATCCATGGACCGTGTTGCACGCACCATGTAGTGCCTGATACAAGGTGCATGGATGTGTGTGGGGACACTACATGTGCCTCCAGGGCCACTTTGCAGTGGGCCACAGGGAAAGGGGCCCTGCTTGGGGCCCCTAAAGTCTGACCACCATGAAAAGGCTGTCAGAAAGGGACATCGTAATCCGGACGGTGGTGACTGCCTCGGCACTGCCTGCATTAGGGATCACTATTCCGACCGCCACCCCACCGGGATCAGTAGATCCTGTTGGAGGCGGCAGTCTGTCCCCCATCAGACAATTGTCTGACCGCCTGCATTGTAATGCAGTGGTCATACCAAAGGGCTGTCTGTCGGTGGGACCACCACTGATGGCCTGCCTGTGGCGGTCCCACCGACATCGTAATCAGTTCCATAGAGTTAGCACCATTTAGAAATTACAAAGGTAATATGAATTATGACACATTATTAAAAAAAATGCTCAATAATAATGCAGAATTGGAACAGATGATAATGCGGAATTGTAAGAGACTGCAGATAACAGTTGTCAGAAGATGTAATGTTGTTAAAATGATTATGAACCCTATAGTTTACATTATTCCAATCTACCCCAATCCAACTTGCTACCATTCTGTAGAAAGCTAGGCTCCATCATCAATAGCTATTTTTATGGGGATACAAAAGGGCCTGATGAACCATCAAGCTTGTAAAATATTAATTTTTTGAGGCAGGGCGCTACTAGAATTTACCGTTTGAATGCTATGGGCAAATGCTTATCCTCTCTCCATGGAGGATTTCGCTGCTTCTCAGATCCATAGACTGCATCCTGGTCCAGGGCAGAAGTGTTTTTGGTCAGATTTATTGACCCTAATTATTTCAAAAGGTTAAAAGTCAAGACAATACCAAGTTGCATAAAAATCTGACAGGAATGGTGTATGATTTTTAAATTACCCCAAATCCACAGATGTATATAGATTGGGAATTGTACATCAACTCCAGAAATAGTTCAGGATACGATTTGCCACACTTGTATGCGAAATGGCATGACATGCCTTGGTCAATTATTAAAGGACAATTTACTTTGCACTTTTCATATATTTCAAATGAATAAAAAAATTGCTTTAGGACAGATTTTATAAATATTTGCATATTCATGTTTTTTGTGAGGAATTTCAGTAATGGCCTAAACATGAATGTGGTACCTACTATCAAAATATTACAGAAAAGAGCAGGAGCTGTCAATATAAAATGTTATGCATAATAATTGCAGAAACTATGACAGACACTAATGATGAATTAGCCAATAGCTGGACACAAAAATTAAATACTACTATCATCGAAGATTTCTATTGGACAGTAAAAGATGTGAAGAAGAGAATCTTAATTAAGTTAATTTTAAACATCAACATTGTAGAGCAATACAGATGTTATCTTACATGCCTAAAAGTCTACAGAAGTGGAAATGCAGAAATAATTCCTGTAGCCGACGGTGCTGATTATGTACTCATCTTTGCTGTATGCAAAAAGAAAAGTATAGATTTTGGCTTGAGATTATGGGTCAGTAAAGTACTATTCAGGGTATAGAGGTTGTTTTCAATATCCTTAACATTAAGCTTTCGTTGGAAGATAATATTGCATACCGGATTATGTTATATAGTTATCATAGTGCAACAATTAATTATTTTGCAGCATTAGATTAATTCTGAACTACCAAATTTTGAAGACTGATGGGCTAAAATGTGCAATAAATAGATGACAGAGAATGCTATGTATCAAGGCAAGAGTAGAGAGGCAGTGTAAAAGGAGGTTTATCTGGGGTGTGTTTTATCTGGTGGCTGTTTAGCTATTATGAAATCACTCTATACAATGGCATCTAAATGTATAGAAATGATGAAATTGCTTTTGTACATTAAAATAGCTTATGAAGAGATGATTGTATTTAAAGGAGAATATTCTTAGTCTGTGTATATAAGGATATGAATGCATGGACATTTAATAACTTTATACTTTCTCCATACAATCAATTGATCAAGCATCGGTCTTTATGTGCTTTTAATTAAGTAGTTTGTATGGGTTGACCTGTGAAGGCAACTGTTCTAAATATATTGAGTTGTGTTGTCTCTTGGTGTGTAACCTCCCCAACTCATGACTCAAAGCTACAAAAGGTAATGTATGATTGGTTGTTTCTACAGCCATTTTGAGAAACAGTAAGTGCCTTAGCTATGTCTAAGCCTGATTAGTTTAGAGTCCAGGTAGCGATAAACTACATTGCAGATGTGCTGAGAAGGTTGAAGTTGAGACAATATTGCACACTGCATTGCTTGTACATCACATCTGAGTATCTGCATAATATGTTACAAGACCATTCTAAATCTTTCCTGTGATGACAAACGGCAGTTAGAGTAGGAGGACATGATATGAAGCTGCCCAAAGGGGTATGTATATAGAACAGTCATCTTTTCATGTGTCTGTAAAATTACCACTGTTGAGGTATTCCCTCTTCCTCTTCCTAAATAGTGTTAATTGGCTGTTGTTCATGGCTAGACCATGGGATACGGCCTTTCTGCAAACAAATGGATTTGTATCCCCTGTCTGATCATGCAAACGTGGATCTCAAATAAAGCCATATTCTGGTTTTGGTTAACATTTTTATAGGTGAGGTACCTATGGAATAGATAACTTGTTCTATAGTTTCTGAAAGTAAAATTAATGTTATTTATTCCAATAAAATGTTCTTCATCTGTGCACGATTAAGTTGTGATCAAATTAACTCAATAAGATGCATGCATTAGATGCTGTGTAGATCAAATGCTGATTTCGGCAGTTGTCTCTATGACAGTATGTCTAAATAAAAGCACCCTCACAAGACAAGTAATCAAGCTGCCAAAACCCAGTGGAGGCCAGCACGGATCTGGGGTGGTGGGGCAGGTGGGGTCAAGGGGGTAAGGAGGTATAATTGTAAAAAAAAGAAAAATTCACTTACCTCCTCGCCTCTCTGCCCAAACTTCGTCTCTCCTTCGCCGAACAGGAAGCAGCCAGGCTATCCTTAGCCAATCACAACGCTGCAATGCAGCATTGTGATTGGCTCCCTTAAACCAATCACAAAGCTGTAACGTGGTTTGGCACTCAGACGGGGACTGGGGGCCTGGGTATGTTCTCCATGCAGGCTATAATGCAGCCTGATTGTAGAACATGCTAAAGTGCACATGACTGTTTGGCTGGCCGTTGAGGACCAGTAAAAGCATTATGCCCACTTTAGTGTGCCCACCACTCCTCCCCTGCTCTGTCAGCAGAGCAGCTTTGCCCCGCCCTCATGCTGCCGCAGCAGAGAAGAATAAAATGATAATATCATTGAGTTATTATCATTTTATTTTCCTTTCTGGGGCGACGCTCCTCCATTTTAGCGGAGGAGCCGCCACTGTCAAAAACACAGAAAATTGCAGAGTGGAGGAATATAATTTTATTTGAATTTCATATAATGATATTAATCTGTGTTATTTTGTAGGTTGGCTATTCAAAAACTGCAGTTAGATTTAGGCTTACCGTAGCTCAGGTTCAACTGCATAAACCTCGTATTTTGACCTCTGGGCATTGTTTTGTACCTTTCGACATAAACGTTGTGAAAATAAACATAAAATTATCGTTTTAATACATTTAGATGTAAAGAGAATGAAACCACTAACCATAATGTTATGTGTATTTGTAGAGCGAACAACTCACCTGGGAGGGTATCCAGGCAGGAGCACAGAAAATGATTTAATGACTCAGCTGCCTAGTGGAAAGGCAGGATGCTGACAGCAATACAAGCAATGTCTGACTACTGAGCAGGTTCTCATTTGTAGAGCTGTCAGCTTTTCATTAGATTTATAATCTGTATGCGAGTAGTAGATTTGTTTAGTTTAATGGTTCATCGAATCATAATGAAAAATATGACATTCGGTTGAATCTTCTAATTTATGATATGAACCTAGTAACAAATATTATAAAAACACACCCTGTAGATTAGTTATGGTAGAACGTACGGTGCCATGAGAGCACCCATTGTTACTGTGATGTTATTTGAAGCACCAATTTTACATCTAATGTGCAACTATGAACTTTATTTAAATATATATACATATATATATGTGTGTGTGTATTAAGCTACGCAATCAAATCTGATTGCCTCTCTCATTCCTTTAAAGCTCTTTTGTATGCACTATGTATGATCATTTTCAAAACATCTAATCTGTGTGTGATTGCAATGAAATAAATTAAGCAGATTCATATTCAACAGCTTCTTATACAGCTCATTTGTAATTTTGAACAAATGCTAAAACTCAATGTAGGGATACAATTAAGCCTCTGGGAAAATTTCAACAGCGACAACAACATGGTGGTGCTTAGTTCTTGTAATCAAGACCACATTTGATTACTTAATCCCAAATGTAGTGTTTCTAAACATTTTAAATTTACCTTGGACTACATCCCCAAAATTGAAAACTCCCACCCCAAGACTTAAGTTGTTAAAAAATTAAAGAAAGAAAGAAAGAAGGAAAGAAAGAAAGAAAGAAAGAAAGACAGTAAGTGCCAGGTGAAGCTATTAGGTTTAGTCTAACGAGAGCTTAAGATATCTCAACAACTTCAGGTTTATTACATAAAATAATATTACTTACATACATGCACAGGCTATCAGTCAGTCCTCTTCATCCATTGTTCTGTTCAAGTGTCATTTACATTTTGCTTCTGCTCACCACAGCCTTCAGCAAGGGGCAAAAATCAGATCACTTCCTGCAATGGCCTCTTCACTTTGAGTGACACCATTTTGCCTGTGTACCTGTGCAAGTCCTCCTAAAAAGTAATCCACTTCAATGCTAAGGATGATGGGCCAATATCTATTTTCATTTTTATTCGCACTTTCATTTGATATATTTCAATTTATTTTTGTGATGGTTCTATTTTTACCTTTTGTCCAAACATGCACACTACCTTCAGATGGTTTCATTTTAACTTTTTATTCATTTTTAACTTTTTAAGCTCTATCAGGCATAAAACATGCCTTTTGCATCTGTTTGAAAAAATGAATGAACACTGTAGGCTTAACCAGGTCATACCTATTGGCATGGTCAATACTTGTTTTTCTTAAGAGTCTGCAAGTGTTGCTTAGTGGAAAATGGAGAGAAGCAGTAGTTTAAACTTAGGTTCTTGTGACTAATTGGCAGTGTGTAAAACCGTCGTATATTACACTTAAAGGGCCCAAAAAGCAGAAACAGCTGTCCATTTAATAACATCAAAATTGACCAACAAGAACTGTTTCTAAGGAAGGGACCTACATGCCACACATATGTAAAAGTCCTTAACCCCATTGCTGCTAGTCCTCCCCCTGTGCTAAGCCTTTTTTTGGCTATTGGGGTAGTTCGCGCTTTGGCCACTGTAACTTTTTGTCCACATAAGGTAACCACACCAAATTTACGTCCTTTTCTTCCAACATCTTGAGGATTCTAAAGGTATCCAGATTTTGTGGATTCCCCTGGAGGGAACTGAAAAATTGACCAAAATATAGCGAACTTTTTTTTGGGGATAAACTGGGAAAAAAGTGCTGCAGAAGAAAGCGTTTGTTTTTTTCCCTGTAGAAGGTATCAACAAAGGGTTTTTGGTGCTAAAATCACCATCTTCCCAGCTTTCAGGAACAGGCAGACTTTTGACAGAAAAACTACATTTTCTACACAGTTTTGGCATTTTACTGGGACATATCTTATTTTTACTATTTTTCTGCTTTCAACCTTCTTCCAGTTAGTGGTAGTAATGAGCGTGAAAGCAATAATGGGTCCCAGAAAACTATACATTTCCGAAAAGTAGACAAAAGTCTGAATTCAGCAAGGGGTCATTTGTGTAGATCCTTTAAGGTTTTTCTATAGAAACTAACAATTGAAATAAAAAAATATTGAAATTGAGTTGAAAAAAACAGCCATTTGTGCCAACGTTTTCACCTGTAACTTCTTCAAAGTATAGTGGATTTCTTTAATGTAATATACCGTTATGTCTGCTGGACCCTTCTGGTTGCGGGCATATATAGGATGTGTAGGTTCACCAAGAACCCGAGGTACCCAGAGCCAATAACTGCACTGCATCTTGCAATGGTTTTTCATTGTATACCAGGTATGTAGCAATTCATTTGGTAAAATGTAAAGAGTGAAAAATAGGTACCAAGGAAACCTATATATTTCCGAAATGGGAACAAAATGTAGAGTTTAGAAACAGTGGTTATTTTCACATCTCCGAAATTGTGGGTACCCATACAAGCATGCACTGGCGTAACGAAACTTGAGGGGGCCTCCATGAAAGGCACGTGGAGGGGCCCCCTCTGGGCTCAATCAGGAGCTCTGCAATGTGCCTAGCTGTGCATCTTGGACCCTAACTCTGCCGACACCTAAGGAAACCTAGAAAACCTATAAATGTTTTAAAACTAGACATCCAGCGGAATCCATGACAGGGGGACTTGTGTGGCTCTCACCAGGTTCTGTTACCCAGAATCCCTTGCAAACCTCAAACTTTGTAAAAAAAACAACAATTTACTCACATTTCTGTGACGGAAAGTTCTGGAATCTGCTGGTAGCCACAAACTTCCACCCACCCAGCATACCCCCAAGCCTCTCGATAAATATGGTACCTAACTTGTGTGGGTAGGCTTAGTGCCCGTGAGAGGAAAGAGCCCAAAACGCAACGTGGACACATCACATTTTTCCACAGAAAACTGACCCTTTCTTTGCAATGTGCCTAGCTGTTGATTTTGGGCTTTAGCTCAGCCGGCACCTAGAGAAAACTAGCAAACCTGTACATTTTTTAAAACTAGACATCCAGGGGAATCCATGAAGGGGTGACGTGTGTGGCTCTCACCAGGTTCTGTTACCCAGTATCTCTTGCAAACCTCAAACTTTGTCACATTTCTGTGATGGAAAGTTCTGGAATCTGCGAGGAGGCACAAACTTCCACTCACCCAGCATTTCCCAAAGACTCCCGATAAAAATGTTACCTCACTTGTGTGGGTAGGCCTAGTGCCTGCGGCAGGAAACGGCCCAAAACGTATTGTGGAGACTACAAAATTTTTGATCCCGGGCTCGGTGACCATCTAGAGAAACCTACCAGTCCTAGACATTTCTAAAAACTAGGTGCCCGGGCGAGTCTAGGGAGGTATGACTTGCATGGATCCACCAACAAATCCCCTGCAAACCTCAAATGTAGGGGGAAAAATTAAATTTTTCTCACATTGCTTGGGCTTTCTGCCGCTCTGGGGGGGGGCAGATCGGGGGCTATTGCCCTGATATGCCCTCAAGGGGGGCAGAAAGACTGTGGCCATTTTTTGGGGTGGGGTGGAGGCATTGGCATGCCCATTTTGGGCAGCCCCCACCCCTGCGTATAAAAAACCCAGCATAATCCCTGCCGACTAGTGGGCTCTCTGCCCCCCGGGGGGGCAGATCAGGGGCTATTGCCCCCACCTGCCTTCCGGGGAAGGCAGAAAGACTGTGACTAATTTTTTTGGGGCGGTGAGGGCATTGGCATGCCCATTCTGGGCAGCCCCCACCCCTGTAATTTGAAAAAAAAGAATCCCTGGTGCCTAGTGGGCTTTCTACGCCCCTGGGGTGGCAGATCAGGGACTATTGCCCACATCTACCTCCCGGGAGAGGCAGAAAGACTGTGGTTAATTTTCTTTTGGGGTGGGGGCATTGGCATGCCCAATCTGGGCAGCCCCCACCCCTGAAATTTGAAAAGCAATAATACCTGGTGCCTAGTGGGCTTTAAGGGGCTATTGGCCCCGACTGCCTCCTGGGGGGGCATAAAGACTTTGGCATTTTTTGGGGGGGAGGGTGGGGGCATTGTCATGCCCATTTGGGCAGCCCCCACCATTGAACTATAAAAAAAATAATCCCTGGTATTTAGGGTGCTTTCTGCCCCCCAGGGAGGCAGATTGGGGGCTTCTGCCCCTTTCTTCCCCCAGGGGGGTAGAAAGACTGAATAAGCCAATTTCAAATTAGGGGGAGCAAAGGCCCTTGCCCAAGGGGCCGCTCCACCCTCCCTGGTGTCTAGTAGGTGGATCCCTGATTGGGGATCGCCCTACTGAGGCGATTCCCAAGCAGTGATCCACTAAGGAGGGATACCATAGGAAAGGGGAGATTCTCCGCTTTCCAGTGATACCTGTCCCTGTTTGTTTGGGTGCTCAGTGTGCTGAGATAGCCCCACAAGCACAGAAACAGTGAAACTGAAACTACATTTCAGTTTCATTTTCAATGTAATGACGTCTGCGCGCCAAGCGCACGATGGTCAGTTCATTGGAAACAAAAAAAATGCCTCAGTAGGTTGAGGAAACTCTTCCCCACCTAATGAGACTAAAAAAAAGAAGAGGGATTTCTTGCTAGTATGCAGATGACAGAACGGTCCCATCATGAGCACACGAGCACTGGTGCTCATGACGGAACAATTCCGTCATGAGCACCAAAGGGGTTAAGAGAGAGTTATTATTTTGATAGCGAATCGCAATATTATTGCATTGAAATTTTCTTTGCAATTTTGACAACCTTTCTCTGTTCAGTTTATTTGAGGGTTGACTGGTGTGTGAGCCCTGGTCAAGCAACAGCCACAATCCCTTGCAGTGTGAACCACAAAAAGTTACTAAATTAACCCTGGATAGCTTGGCACAAAAAGCAGTCAGGCTTAACTTAGGGGCAATATGTAAAGGGACATGTTTTAGGGTGCTACTTAGGTCGTTGGCACAATAAATACTGCAGCCCACTGGTAGCATTTAATTTACAAGCCCTGGGTATATGGTACCCCACTCTAGAAAGGACTTACAAGCAAATTAAATATACCAATCAGGTGTAAGCCAATCAAACCATGATTAGGAGAGTGAGCACAAGAATGTTAGCACTGGTTAGCAGTGGGAAAGTGCACAGAGTCTAAAGGAAAACAAAAACAAATTCAGCAAAAAGTGGAGGTAAAATAGCAAACGGTTTGGGGGTGACCTTGCAGATAGGGCCAGGTCCCGTGCTCTCCATGCCTCTGGAGTCCAGCTAGCCTGGCTGATGAGGGGTGATGCCTCGAAACTGGTACCAGGATGCTTGTTTCCAGTCCAGGGAGGACCTGGCCTGGCAGTTCGGGCTGGACTGTTAAGCCTGATTTGCAAATGGCTTGGTCTGAACTGGAAAGGCATGGGGAGCAAACAAACAATGGATTTAGGCCCAGATCTCTATACTGGGGTGAATTTTTGACATTGTGCGGCATTCTGTCCATCAATTGTTCTTTTTGCAAACAACAAAGGAGAGCATCACTTTCTCCAAAGTGCAACAATTTCAGGACCTAGGAGCGTGACAATGCTCTACTATATCAACTTCTACCAGCTACAAAGTAAGTGAAATATTTAAAAACGTTATTATATATCTTTCAAATAACATAAAGAAAACATAATGATCTTAAATATTCCAAATTATGTAATTAAACACATTTCCGTTTTATCAATAATTCCAATTAATATGAAAAACCAGCTCTAAAAATTAGAAATCAACAGTAAATTTCTGTCGGTTTCCAAACCATTCCAGAAAAAAAGAAAGTACATGTAAGTATAGAAATGTAGATGTAAAAAATTTAAATTAAAAATACTCTATTCTATCACACTGTCTTCTACATATAAAATTTAAATTATATTTCTCTCATTTGTATAATTCACATATTTCATAACAGCTAATTTAGTAACTTACATGGCTTCATCAGAAGGCAAACATTTACTAATATGTGTTTCATACCTTTACTAAAGAAAGCTGAACCAACAAGATAACCCACTGGAAATGCTCCTGTCATGAACATCAGGATGAGTGTCATCCCCAAAGCAGATCATGCAGTCTAGGTGGCATGCTACTAAAAATACCCACGTTGGAGGTACCAATGACCGTATCTGAGGAGTGTTCGCAGGTCATTCTTCAACTTCTCATGAACTTGGAGTCAGCAGACTTTCAAGATGGCGGCCCCAAGTAAAAGAGAAAAGAGCAGGCCCGCCAACCTGTAAATAAATGTAACTGTGTGAGGAAGGTGTAGAGCCTTAGATGTGACGAGGTCTCATACCGAGAGCTACCTAAGAGGCACTCTGCCCTCCACCAAGCCCACCACCTCTCCCCACACCATAAAAACAAAGGGTCGCTGAGACAGTTGCTGATGTCCTGGGTATTTTCATGCCTCTGAGTGGACATTGGCTGCTTATAGCCGCAAAAGATGAGTTGGAAATCTACTATATGCATTCCAGCTCCCCTGCCTGCTAACATTTGATTTCGGCTCCTTACTGGGTGACTGTGTGAAGGAAGCCAAAATTGTGTAACACATGGTGGCACAGAGTAAGTTGGCAAGTCTGAAAGAGGTCAGTGATCTAGTTTTTGGATCCTCAATGTAAGCATCTGAAGACCACATTATACATGAGCTAGGTTTGCTCTGTGCAGTTCAACTAATTTTCTCCTCTGAAGAGCTGTGTTTCCTCAGCATGCATCCTCAATATTGAATTAAGGGTGTATTCCTCAGTATTTGACCCCTGTCTCCTCAGGCTTTTTGCTGTGCACACCTGGGGTATTTCCCATTCAGAGAAAAGACAAATTTTTGTCAGTGTCACCAAATTCTCTTCAGAGCTCTTCGTCACCGGAGTTATTCAAAGGAGTGTTGCAGAATAATTAGCAGGTGGATTCTATGTATATTGTTGTACTGATGAGAAGAAATCAAGTAAGCTGTAAAACTGAGATTTAAGGGGGCCAATTCACAGAACTAATCTGAGACAAAATCCTAAACTTACTACTTTTGGTATTCACAGAAGGCATTTAGTAGTAGTAAAGTTAGGATTCCTAACTTTACTACTACTAAATGCCTTTTGTGAATACCGAAAGTTATAAAGTTAGGATTTTGTCTCAGTTTAGTAGTAGTAAAGTTAGGAATCCTAACTTTATTACTACTAAATGCCTTCTGTGAATACCAAAAGGAGTAAGTTTTGGATTTTGTCTCAGATTACTTTTGTGAATCGGGCCCATCAAATAGACCTCTTGGAATTCCTTGTGGACCCCTGGGTTGGGTTCTTCCTTTTTTTGACTCTTAGACTATCAATTTATAGTTTTAAAGGTTCATATGTATTTTCTGAAGAAGATTAATGCGTGAGTATTATAATATGGAGAGAGTGCAAAAGTGCTTAAGAACGTTTGAGAAACATACAAACTAAAAATGCTTAGACTATAAATTGCTTAGAGTTTTATTGTGCTTGATTTTCAGGTGGTTGCCACATCATCATTCAATTCAGCGATATTCCCATCAGGCACTGAGGTGCAAATTGAACATCCAGAAGGCACCATTAAATACTTCAGAAGCAGTCACTCTTTCACCTCTATCCTCTTTACCCCCTTTGAAAACATAGCAATGTGGGTGGCTATTCCTTGCATGTGAACATAGGTGGGCATTAGGAACATTCTTCTGTTCCTGTGGAAATGTGGGCACAAAGGTTAATTCTGACAGTTCTAAGTATTATTCTAATGGATGTAATGGTTGTGCTACAACTACAACGACCATATAGAAAAAACTAAAGAGCACAACAATCCACTAAATAAGGGATAGAAATTAATTTGTTCAACGGGGACAATACTTAAAGACTATTGGGCCTATTAACAAAAGTAAGATCAATTGTGGAGATCACCATTTCTGTGCAGAGAAATCCTAGAGGTAGACTTATGGGTCTATACCTCCTCAAAAGAGGGGTTGTAGAGTCCTGTGACTGATTTTAAAACTATAAAGTTACTGTAAGTTATTTTCTGCCTGTTGTGGAGATCTCCACCCCCCTGGCAGACGCCACCCTGCAGAAAGTAAAAGAAAATGCTAAGAAAATTAATTTCAAATAAAAAAAAATGATTAGCATTCATTTTACTCTTTAAAAATATTAAAACAAATTTCCCTAAATTCTATTCACTTAGGACAGCCACAGTAACAAGAAGCAAGGCATAAAACACCTGCACTCAAACTATATTATTGTTTTTAAGTTAATATTTTTAATTAAAATAAATTAAATGTTAATTTTCCCTCCTCCACACTTACAGTATTATTATGTTGAGTGTGGCACAATCTTGGATGAAGGCTTTGTATTATTTGTTTTTTTATGTAATTGTTTTAAATAAATAAGAAATAATTTACAATATATTTTTCTTAAATTGTTATTATTGGGGGTGGGGCCATAATGGTGGCACAATAGGAAGTAAATCGAGTCTTTCACCTCACCCATCAAAATCCACGGTCATCCCAGGGCTCCTCAGTGTGTATTCACAGCCAATAGAAATCTGAGGGGCAGAGCAACTAACAGGGGGTGACTTTGGAGACAATTGAGTTGATGCTGACCCAGGACGGGACAGAGACAACAGGCCCCAGCAAGGTACAGATTGAGTTCAGCAAAATGGCAACCAGGCCCGGTAGAGCGATTTAGTCTGGATGAAATATCTGCGGCTTCCACAGGTTTGGAGCAATTAAGGAAGTGCTGGAGCTGCTGCAGTCATCCAAAAAGAGTAAACGGCAAGCATGATTTGAAAAGCAGCCTAAAGTAGACAGAAGGACCTGCTCCGTAGTGACATGAGCATGAGACTTAGCGGGGTCAGCCCGGAGCAATGCTGCACCGGTCCTACATTGGAAGCCAGGTGAGAATATGATGGCAAACCAGAGATTGCCTGTGTCCCCGGAGGTAAGAAGAACAGGGTCAACTTCAGAGGAACGCTCAGTGCAATATATGCAATAGCCACTAAGAGGCAAATAGGGCCCTGCTTGCAAGGGGCAGCTTCCGAAAATCCTGATGAGGACCTACTGGGTTTAAATAATCTGGTCTGGGTGTATGAGGGGGAAGAGAATGGGAAAATGCTTTAATCAACTAAACGTAACAGTTCTGCCCCAATGTGATGTACCTCCCCACCTAATCGAGGAAATTAAGTACCAATACAGAGACAATGAGAAGTGGACAATGGCACCTATGGACTCTTCCATAAAAGCAATAGATTGCTCCTCATGCTAAGTGGGGGGTGTAGTGTCCTATTGTATGGCCTATCCCATGTAAATAATACCAGTAACAGTATGTAAACTTGTCAAGGAGATACATCCGAAGGCATTAGAACTTCTGCTTGACGGACCCAGTTGAGACATGATACCTTGGAAGGCTCATAATTAAGAGTAAGTAATAGGGGACAACATACTTCTCAAGAGATGACACACCCCTGAGAAATATAAAGAAGGCACTATATGGACGTGACCTACGATGACCTTCTGACTGTGCCCAAGATCACATCCACCTGGAATCGGAAAAACTCCTCAATTAAAGACAAAGCCAAAGAAGATAGCATAACTAAAGCCCAGCTTTGCAAGATGCTCACGACTCACAGCAACCCCCTGTGACACGTATGTTCATGGAGGTTCTCTTCAGTGGCTTAGGAGATGACCTCCAGGTGCTGAAAGATGAGGTCAAGCAGGATGCCCAAAATCTCAAGCAAGAAAGTTTGGACCGAGTAGATAGAGTCTCCTCTCTGAAAAATAGAGAGGATGCATGCACAATAAGTTCTTTCTCTTAAAGATCAAGTGATGAGCTCTTGGTTACTACAGGAAGACTACAAAAATTGTGCAGGTTGGAAGAATATCCAGGTAAAGGGTGCACCACAAAATGAAGAGGCAGGAGACATCATATGTCAAGAGACGGTTTCTATACATCGTGTCAACACTCAAAGAAGAATAGCTCATTCTAGACAATACCTTTTGAATCAGACCAGCATAAGGGAGAGGAGATCAACAACCAGACATAGTGACATGCCTACATTGCAACTAACTTATAGAGAATATCTTGACCGCAGCCAGAGAAATGAAACAGGTCACCTTTGAGGGAAATTAAGTAGCTCTCTTTCAGGATCACTCGGTCATCACATTGCAAAAGAGATAGGACTTCAAGGTGATAGCAGGCTTCTTCAGAATTAAAAACATAATGTATAAATTGGACCAGTTTGCATCATATTATCATGGGAAGGCTCGCATTAACACATGAAGTCTCTATCAGAGATCTGGCAATTACCTAATCCCAATAATCTGCATCCACACTAGCTGACCCAAGAGGGGGCCTCAGTCTCCTATGCAGCACTCTACCAAACCAGGAAAATGGAAAAGAATACAGTGTATGTGATACTGTAAGCAGTCATAGAATAAAGTAAAGCCTCAGGGGTTGGGAGTGGGGGGGGTCAGTCGGAGGAAGTCAGAATTGTGCTGGGAAGAAGGAGAATACTACTTAATATTAGGACATTTATTGGCCCACTGGCCACCAAAGGCCAAATCACATTCAAGTTATTTATGTTCTGGAGTTCTTTGTTGCTAAGTTGGGAGTTGTAGGGGGTGGAAACACATCATTATTCCACAGACAAAGGCATTCATATAAGTAGGTCTTACCCAGCAGACACCTTTCTTAAGAGATGTTATGATAACTGCAAAATGGGAAGGGGCTAGGGCAGATATTTTACTGGGGCCAAGGATGAATGAACTTAAGATACTGAGCCTCAACCTCAGAGGAGTCAATGCATGGGCTAAGAAAGGAGCAATCCTCTTGTTATTAAAGTATTCTGGTGCGAGATATACCTTCTTCAGGAGACTGGTATAGATTGCGCTCAAGATGATTTCCCCCACAAAGGGAGAAAGAAAGCAGGGAAGTTATTAGCCTGCAAACTTAGAGCTAGGGTAGTGCAGAACCACATTACAACAATAATTCAGGAGAGCTGGTAACAGAGAAGGTACAAATCAAACATATATTTAAAGAATTATATGAAAAACAACATACTGCTGAAGATATACAGGGAGTGATAATACCACTCTCTTGGATCAAATTCCCCTCCCTAAGCTGATGGACACCCAAGCTCAGACACTGAAGAACCATATGATGATTGACAAAGTGATCTCTGCTATAGTTCGATCAAAGATGCAGAAATCCTTTGACCCAGACAGGTACATTTCCTTGTTTTGTACATAGGATATTGCAAATTATCAGCAGTGGGGCTTACCAGCCTTTTTAGTAGAACAGGATACATGAAAACTATCACTCCAACTATGCAAGAGATTTCCATTACGGTCCCACTGAAGCTAGGAAAAGACAGCAAATTGAGCGCCTCCTACAGGCAAATTTCTCTATTAAACATAGATGCTAAACTGTTCATCGGCATCCTGGCCAACAGACAGGTGAGGGACATGCAGAAACTGATAGATCCCAACCAGGCTGGTTTTATCCCAAGACGTAACTGTTCTGATAATACAACAGCTACTAGATACTATTGCTAAAGTTGGGAGGGCCTACAAAAAGGCACTCCTACTTGCAATAAATGTGGAAAAGGTGTTTGATGGTGTACATTGGCCCTTCTTGTCAACCAAGCTGAAACGCATGAGCAAAGGAACCAAATTCCTGACCTGGAATCGGGCATAGCTTGGTCAGTAAAATTGGGGGGGTGAGCTTCAGACTTTCTGACAGTCACGCTGGCATATAATGTTAAAATAAAGTATACAACTAGCAGGGCATATGAGAGAGGCTTAGGTGGCAGTAGAAAGGGAGAGGAGTGGGGATTGGTAGGGGTACTAGGTGAGGGAAAACAATATTTTGCAAACAAACTTAGTTTTTGAAGACTATCAAAACAGAGAGAGAGATTGTGTGTACATTTTTGTCTCTCTGTATGTAACGATTTCTTGGGAAATCTGATGGACACCTCCCTATACCTGGCTGAAAGCATCTGTACCCAACTATTTACTAGAATATACATTTATTAGGGGGGTGTAACACCCCAAATTCCCACCCTGAAGATACACCCCTGCCTGGAAATTTAGCAACTACATTAACCCACAGGCAAATATTTGAATAAATGGATATTAATTGTGCCCCTTTGCAATATGGCAAGGGACTGGACCCGACAGTGCCCATATTTACAAGGCCAGGTAAAGCCACCCTGCGCGGCTTTTCATGGTCTAGTAAATCTGGCCCCCTTTCACACATTACTCTGTGTGAAAGGGGCATTCCATGAGTGTTGCTGTGGGTGTTCCCATGCAATATTCATAGAACCTGACGCATTCCCAGATTTACATGGTTCTGTAAACCTGGGAATGCATCAGATTCCTACGGCACAGTGAGGATAAATACCTTTATTTCTCCTCCGTTTCCTTTTTCTATGTGTGCTGCATTCTGCAGCACACACAGAAAGTGGAAAACACCTGCACAAAAACAAGCACCCCTACAACGCAGACACCCTGGCAGAATGGCACAAAGGGTGCCTGAGTTGGCAGCCCATTGTGCGCCAACACAGGGGAAAAGGACAGGAATGTGCAATATCTTGTAGAAACGGCACATTCCTGCCCGTTTCTTTTGACGCACGGCTGCACTGCTGTGGGTCAAAATATTATAAATGAGGCCCTCAGTATTTTGAGGTCATAATTCTGCCGTCATTGGTTAAGGCAGGTCACGCAAATCATACCCTACTGAGGAAGCAACTGCAGAAAGACTTACAGTCCTGGCATGGGGGGGGGGGTACTTTCTTGGCTGGGTAGGCTGATAGCCATCAAAATGACAGCACTACACAGATTCTTATTTGTAAAAACACGCTACTATTACAGCCCCCTAGAAGGACCTTGCCAGGCATACAGAAAATGAACAATAACTTTGTGTGGGCTAGCAAATGTCCCACGGTGATGTGAAACATTACACGCTCAAGCCTACACAAGTAATAGGAGAGATACTCTCCAACCCTAATCATAACCTGAGCCTGAATACCAGTATGGCAAGCTACGCCTGCATGAAAAACATTTTAAGAAATAAACATTCCAGCCCACCTTACTAAAATGCATACAAAGGAGAGTTTTCTTTGATTTTATATGACAAAAAAAATAATAAGAAAAGGGTAATAGTATTGAGCACATCTAATAGTGTATTATTACACTTTTTCTTCTATCCGCTAGCCAGATATAAATTATCCACTACCAAAACCAAAATAATAACATTCCACTAATCTACGCACTCCTACCCAATAAAAAAGTAGCACTTATCTTAAATTATTAACAACTTAAAGAAAATAATAATTATGCCCACAGAAAAATCATAATAGGCTTAAAAAAGGCATTGATCCATACAGTTTTAAAAGAACATGTAGCCAAGAAATACAATACAATAATGTTATTTGTGTTTTAATCAGGCCTTTCAATCTCTCTGCAAAAAACCCACTCCAAGCATCTACTATGCAACCAATAGTCAATTTACTATTGAAATAAAAACGTATAGCCTTAGCATTTATACCTCTTACTGAGCTAGGTACATGCTATGTGCAAATAGCCTATCTAATTGGCACAGTTATTTGTAACTTCTTGACATGGATATAAGGTATGTTAATTCCCCTTTCCTCTGAATCCAGTGTTGAAACAGGAAAGAAGGAAGGAAAATGAAAAACAGACCCATGAAAACTTCAATTTCCTCAGAGGAAAACAAATGAGATGTAGCAAAAACCCTTTAAGGAAAACAGGCAGATCAATAACATGTGACAAATGGAGATCAAGAAGATAGGAGGTGGAAGAGCAAGGATTACTGGAGCCAGCAACTAGCAGGAGAGGGAAATTGTGATAAAATCAGTCTCGTTTTATGTACTGATGAATCCAGTGACCTGGAAAAGGAAGTGAAAATGAACAGGAAGTTTTTCGCCGCCATATTGGATTAGGAAGGCCCATTCCTTCTAAGGCAATAAGAAGTTTAATTCCCAAACTGGTTTCAGAAATGGATTATCAAGAAATAAAGATATCAAAATAGCTCAAACAGTAACTAGAACCTTTCAGAAAGCTGTTTTCCTAGTACAGCTGCTAGATCTAATCAACTTAGTATACCTGTACAGGGTCTAAATGGTCTAAATGAGGATTGTATCAGTGCACAAAGAGCTTTGTCTAAGACCATCTGTTTCAATTTAGCCGGGGTGTAGTGTAGTCTGTGAAGAAACTTGAGATGCATAGGTCTTAGTCTGCTCTTTGGGAAAAGCTCTCACAGATGGCGGCACATGTATTGCCAATCGTTTGCAGGAATCTGAAATTGTAATTCTACATTCTATTTATCTGTATCTAGACGAAGGGACATCAATCAGTGCTTGTTCCTGCATTGAATTCTATAGAGGAAGATGTGCACAACTTTAGGGTTCGGTCTTGCATTGTGGAAATTTGTGTGGGACTGCCCTAGAAACTGTCTGGAGCCTGAAATATAAAAATATATTCAGGGGGATGTTATCTGGGCAGTTAGTTAT
This sequence comes from Calotriton arnoldi, assembly GCA_963921515.1. Classification (NCBI taxonomy): domain Eukaryota; kingdom Metazoa; phylum Chordata; class Amphibia; order Caudata; family Salamandridae; genus Calotriton; species Calotriton arnoldi. The sequence goes on along the minus strand of CAWUFW010005833.1, from coordinate 328,221 downwards.
TGCTTGGAACTGGGCCTCAGGAAAGATATCACTCAGAGTAGTTAGATGCAGCAGCGCTAATCATTTCTTGTCCTAATTCTCCAACGTGGGTGTAGGAGTGGAAGGTCTCAAGAATTCAACTTGTTCAATTTTGCTCTACACCAGCGTAAAACCTGATAATTCTTTACTTGCTGTAAAAAATCTATTCTGACAATGAAATTCGAATGTGCACTTTGAACATGTTTAGAAAAATAACACTTAAACTGAGAAAAATTAAAGAACCAGCACCGTAAAAGTGTGCTTGGATTTTATAGAAATAGAAGATTTTAGAATAACATGTTTAATATGTTTATTAACTGATTACCTTATTATTTTAACAAAGTCGTTATGAAAGATTATTGATGGAAAATCTTTCTATGATGCAAAGTAACACAAATTATTAATATGAAGCAGCATATCTATGTAACAAATGAGTCTTCCACACGATTATGCAAATATTAATGATGAGGCTTAGCATCTCTATTGCTTTCATTGTAATGCACCATAGCAAATGAAATGTTGATGCAAATCGAACACGCTTTATTTTATATGACTGAAACTTTCAGCATAAATGCTTGATATTATTAGAGTCCTAGATTTCCTAAATTATTTTATTATAATGATCTTTAAGAATATGCATGTATGCTCTTCTAAAATTGTGGTAGTAGGCCATATTTGGAGTTGGACATTTCTATGCAATAATCACTGACAAACGTTACAATTATGTCTATGTATGATATGCTTGATTTATTTCATTATGTTTGAACCCAATTATGAGTTTATTTTGCTAAACAAGAAATGATGACTTTGAAATGTATTAAATTGCCATTTTTTCTTTGCATTATTTCATAGCCTGGGAATGGACTTTTGGTAGGTTTCCTCAAATGTTGCTCTAGCTATCCTTTTTATGCAACATTCTTAAATCAATAGACATTTTTTCAGTACTGTTGTGAGTGAATTGATGGAAACTTGACCCTTCTACCTAATACATGAAGAGCAACAAAGTAAATAAGCTATTTGTCAACCTGTGAGGAAGGAATGGACAGTCGTTTCTCATGAGCAACATGGGAAAATATATTGGAGTAACACTTTTCTACCTGAGGAGCCAAAGAATGATCACATGACAATCAGACATTGTATGGTGACAAATGATGTCACAGATGGAAAATATGGTGTATACAAAAGTGACTTTCCTAAGAGAAGGAAGCACCTTTTCTCCTTTGTCCTCCAGAGTCTCCATTTTGCCCTCCATTTCCTCTTTCCTCCATTGTCGACTGCCTGCCTGATTGCCTTTTCATGCTTTTGCCATTTTCCCTTTACTGATGAACTTGCCTCCTAGACAATTTGGAGCTGTCTGGTGAGAGACCAGGCTTGGACTTTTCTGATCACAGCTCGATTCCCCTTGCCCATACCATGGACTTTGCCTTAGTGCAGTGGGGTAGCTGAGGGTGCCACCCATACCTCCCCAGAAACAAGTCGTCTGTCGACAGCCACAGCCCCGCTCTTACCTGCACTGGGCAGTAAATTCAGGGACCACCCCGGGCGGCAATAGGTCTAGCTATGCCACTATCTTAGTGAGTTTAACTTGATCCCTTTGCCCATGCTAAGAGAACTTTATTGAACTATCCTCCTGCCTTTGTTGGTGGTAGGAAACTCTAACCTGAACCATCCTTTTTTATGGATTCTTTTATTCAGTAATAGATTTACTTTGGCTAAATTTGTGGTTTTATTCTACGTGTTGTAAGACTCATGACTGAACTGTTTAAAATGTTACTTATATCCATTGATTTTGGATCTTTAATACAATAACCAAATTATCTAAGATTTTTCTGAGTCTTTATTAATTGTGTCTTAAATGTTCTTTCTGCAGAAACTATGCTTATAATTATCTGATTTCTAATGCATGATAAAGTCATAGAATATTTTTAGAGCATCAGGTTCTTTTTTTTTTTGCTCTTGCTCTGTGCAGCCACAGCAGAGCTTCTGCTATGTATATTTCTTGTTAGATTGAACTTCTTTAGAAGGTTTGGTCTTCCAATTACAATAATCCAGGTCTATAGCATAATTCTGAGAGTAGTGTATTTAGATTTCATCACTAATTTGTGAGTTGGCTACTAATTATTGGTCCTCATTAGGTGGCCAACAGTTCGACACCCCAATTTCTCACCCCTCACTGCGACAAAGCAAGGTCCATTGGAGGACCAATGCCTCTGTGGGTGAAGCGTAGAAACTGAGTTAAGTGACTTAGCTGTAAAGTCATTATTGGGCCCAGAAGTGAGAAAGGAAAAAAAGCTTCCGCTGCAACACTACTGTATTAATTTCTGAATGCAACATGGTTGCCAGCAGATACACTGCAATCTGCAGCAGCCTGGTGTCTACACTGTCTATTTCTGGTGCCAGATGAGGTGTGTATTATATTGGATTATACCAAAAGGGTGGTAAGTGAGCTTGAGCACACAAACAGTAGTACCTGAAGTCTGGTGCTGAGACACTACCTTCGCTATATGGCAGTTGAAGGATCTCCTAATGTAGCTGATGCTTTTTCCTGCCCAAGCCAGTTTCACCATTAGAAATCTGAGCCAGAGGAAGAATGGGTTAGAAAGTGGCATAAGCGTATTTGAGAAGAAAGATAGTAGTATGGGAATAACAAAAATTTGCATCAATATCATTTGGCCAGCCATAGCGAGGACAACTTCATCCAACAGTTCATGCTCTCTTCCAATTTAGTCATCATAGTATCATCATTTTCACATAACATCAGTGAGTGTATACACCAAGAATATACTCAAGTTGATGGAGAGGCCTGATAAGTTGACACAATTTAGAACTACATAAATGACTAGTGAAGAGTTAACCCCAGGTTCTCTAATGAAGAGCAGTATGTCATTGGCACAAAGTGATGCAACCAGCTGTCTTGTCTGGAAACTCAGACTGTGAGTTGATTGATGTTACATAAGAATGCAGGCAAGCAGAAATCCTATCTATATGTCGAGGAGTTTCAACAGGGAGCGTTCATCCTAATAGGAGTAATTGAGCTGGGATATAAAAGTGGCCAACGTTCTATGGGGCACTCGCCCCACGTATATTATCACTACTGCATGTTTTCCCAAATACTTTACTTCCATGTCTGCCACTTCTGTATATTCAGCTAGCTTGGTTTTAATTTGAAGTAAGGTTGTTTGGTCCTCTTGCTGGGAGTAGGCAACCTCCAGTGTGGAAAGATCATGATTTAGCCTGTGCAAATATTCTCTGAGGGCTTTTAGGATGTCTTGGTCTTTGGGAATGCAGACTCCTCTGATAATAGTGTTGAATACCTCCCACTCCATTTCAGTACTTGGCACTGAGCCAAGGCTGTTGGTAAAATAACATTCTGTAGATTTTTTAACATCCTCCATGAACACTTGATCTTGCAGTGTGACTGGAAACTGTCTCCATGTGCATGGATTTAGTACCTCCAGGGAATTGGTGGAAAGCATTTTCACTATGTTTTTACTGACCAAGACTCTAGGGTCTATATCTCTGGTGCCCAGCCAGTAGTCCAGTCTGAGCCAAGGATTCTGTACTGCAGACACATATGTGCCTTTACATGCAGTCCTGTTTCTATTGCACCAGAGATCGGTGAGATCTTTTCTGTCCATCAGTTCAGTCAGACCCTTAGCCACCCCTTAGCAGACGCTCTAGAGTCAGCTCACAGATCGGATAACAGAATTCTATGAACTGCAGCATGTTAATGTAATTTTCTCCCGCAAGGGGTTTTTAGCCGATACGTTTACTTGCTTATATGTTTGCTCATGTTTTAGTTTAAACTGCTAGCTCAGCCTACCTGATGCCCACAGTATTGCTCTGATGGTTGCGTTCCTCCCCGGTTCACCACGGGTTCTCCCGTTTGTGTGGAGGGAGACGACGCAAAAGCGGAAGTGGCCTTTTGCACTTCCGGGTGTACCAGAATTGAGGTCAGCAGTCTAGCTGCGAGCCTCACTACTTAATCAGATGCCTGGCAGGACGCGCAGCGGACGCGCTTGAGTCAGCTCACAGATCGGATAACAGAATTCTGTGAACTGCAGCATTTTAATGTAATTTTCTCTTGCAAAGGGTTTTTAGCCGATACGTTTACTTGCTTATATGTTTGCTCATGTTTTAGTTTAAACTGCTAGCTCAACCTACCTGATGCCCACAGTATTGCTCTGATGGTCGCGGTCCTCCCCGGTCCACCACGGGTTCTCCTGTTTGTGTGGAGGGAGACTACGCAAAAGCGGAAGTGGCCTTTCTGCACTTCTAGGTGTACCGGAAATGAGGTCAGCAGTCTAGCTGTGAGCCTCACTACTTAATCAGATGCTTGGCACGATGCACGCAGCGGGCGCACCGATGGCACGCCAAAGGCGCGCCTAAGGCAAGCCCGTCTGCGCCTGAGCGTCGCCAGGAGCCAGGACCCCTGCCTGTTTTGCGTCAGACTCAGGATATAGAATAAGGGACTTGTGCACATATACTAGTCAAGAACTCCTCAAGATCAGACAAGGTAGCCCAAACAACTGCATACATCTGAAAAATGCCATGCTCAACACTTCTACAGTCATGGAAGGCCCCTTCACGTGTAGGTCCTGTCAATTCCAGAGTATGAAACTGGAACAGCTTTCTACTAACAGTATGACATTTGACCCGGGCAAAAGTCAACTCCGCTGCTGCGACGAGACTGACCCCTTTCCCCAGACTCCTCTAGAAAACCGAGGCTGGAATTGCCTTTTAAGCAATGTCAGATCTCTGCCTAAACAAGGAGTTGAAATCTGGGATTTATTTTCATCTAAACTCCCCGATATCGGATTTCTGACCGAAACCTGGATTAAACCCAGCTCTACCCCTGCAATCGCAGTGGCACTTCCAGAAGGTTATCGTATCCAAAAGCTGGATAGACTAACCAAGGTGGGGGGGGCATAGCCATTATCCATAAGGACTCCATTAAAGTCTCTATACTTGATCAACCAAGTAACGGCATATTGGAAATCTTAGTTTTCAGAATTGACTTGCTCTATCAACATAGTTGGAAAGGCGTTCTCGTCTACCGGCCTCCAGGCCCCCTCTCTGACTTCTCACTTCAACTTATGGAACTTATCTCTCCGCATGTTATCTCAACTAGAAACTTCTTGCTTCTAGGAGACTTTAATGTCCACAGTGAAAACACCATAAATCAAGATCCTCTTCACTTCTTGCAGATCTAACCACACTCGAGTTAACTAAGATCAACAATGGCCCCACTCACTCAGCTGGTCACACGTTAGATATTATTTTCACTAACTCTTCTAATGTTCTCTGTGGAGCTACCTACCCATTGACATGGACAGACCATTCATTAATAGAGTTTCAAATCAGGGGTCCTGGGACACACGACGTCCCCCACACAAACCCTCTTAGGTGGCGCAGACAGTGGCACAAACTTATGCCCGGCCACTTCCGGGATATAATCCCAACACCCCAGAATCCTGACTCAGACATTATAGAGGAATGCCGGGCCCGTTTTAATTCTATAATTAAAACCACCATCGATCATCTAGCCCCCCTGAAAGAGTGCCCCAGCTTAACCAGACGCCCCCAGACAGCATGCTTTTCCCCAAATCTCCGGACAGAAAAGAGTCGCTGCAAAAAACTGGGACGACACTGGTGCCTCTCACATGATATACAGGATAAAGAAAGATACAAATCGGCCCTGGCTCAATATCATAAAAACATAAAAACTGCTCGTAAAGCCCACATAGCGCAGCAACTTGAACAGACAGGGAACGCCCCCAGAACTCTCTACCAGATCTTAAAATCCTTCACCAATCCCAATGTATGTGACAAGTAAGAAGCTCCCTCCCAAGCCCTATGTGACAAGCTAGCAATTCATTTTACTCAGACAATTGAATTGATCTACAATAAAATCATCTTAGCTGGTAACTCTCAGATACACACTACCGCAGATCACCCAGCGGCCACATCTAATGCACAGATGTTAGACAACTTTCCTGCACTTAAGCCCGAGGATATAGAGTCGCTACTAAAAATAGTAAAATCAGGCTCCACGCTGGACATTATTCCAGCTAAGACCACCTCACTGCTCTCCAAACAACTTGCTGCCCCTATCTGTTCAATCCTCAATTGCTTTATGAAAGAGGGTCGTATCCCCCCTGAATGGAAGACGGTGCATATAATCCCTATCCGTAAAAACCTTAAGGCCCCCATGGAGGATTTATCTAACTATCGCCCCATTTCATTGCTACCTCTCCTGAGCAAGATACAAGAAAAACATATCAATAAACATCTGTCTGACTTTGTCGAAGCTTCGAGCTGCCTCGATCCATCTCAGTCGGGCTTTCGACCCAGACACAGCACGGAGTCGGCTTTAATTGCTGTCACCGATAGTATTAGAATGTCCCTAGACAACGGACAAGCAGTGCTCCTTGTGCTGCTTGATTTATCGGCAACCCTCGACACGATTTCCCATCAGACTTTGCTCAGGAGACTTAGGGGAATTGGCCTCCAAGAGAACGCTTTACAATGGATGTCGAGTTTTCTGTCTGATAGAACTCAGACTATCAACCTAGGCCCTTTCCGCTCTAAGACTACAAGACTGACTAAGGGAGTACCTCAGGGCTCCTGTCTTAGTACAACCTTATTTAACATATATGTTGCTCCCTTAGTGGGCTTACTAAGGAATTTAGGATTTGTCCCAATATCTTACGCTGATGATACTCAGCTCTTACTTTCCTTTGATAAAAACAATCCCAATGTCCAGTCTACCTTTTCAGAGGGCATGACAGCCATTGCCAGCTGGATGAGAGATAACTTCCTCCAGCTTAACGCGGGGAAAACTGAGATCATGTTGTTCGGAGATGCATTGATGAGGTGGTCCCCAAGATGGTGGCCAGAGGAATTGGGCACCGGGCCGACTCCAAAACTGGTGGTTAAAAATCTGGGAGTCCGCCTGGATCAGAAATTGATAGTGATGGAGCACGCAACAATCACTGTTGGCGCAAGCTTCCATGTGCTAAGTCTCCACCGCAGGGTATTCCCCTTCCTGCCTTTAACCACTCGAAAAGCTCTTATCCAGGCACTGGTGTTAAGCCGCCTGGACTATTGCAATGCTTTGCTGATTTCAGCTAATGAAGCCTCCTTAAATAGATTGCAAGTAGTCCAGAACACCGCGGCTCGCTTGGTCTCCAATGCTCCCCCCGAACGGCCTCCTTCCCTCTTCTGCAACAACTGCATTGGCTTCCAGTCCGGAAGCGGATCAGATTTAAGATCTGCTGCATTGTTCACAAATCTTTGAATGGCAAAGGTCCCAGTTATCTAGCAGATAAACTTACCGAATATCTGCCACTTAGGTCCCTTCGATCAGGGACCAAATCTTTACTTCTTACTCCACGCTATAAAAAATCTCGCCTAGGTGGTAAAGCTTTCTCCCACCTAGCCCCCTTTTATTGGAACCAACTCCCTATCCACTTGCGACAATGCCCAGATCATTTACAGTTCAGAAGGCTCCTTAAAACCTCATTGTTCTAATCCGTTCCTCTTCTGTGGCTGGCTGTAGCAACTCTATAGCACGGAGATACCCCTTGGGGGGTGATTCAGGCGCTTTATAAATTAATAAATATTAAATATCAAATATCTTATGATTGGTGACTTGACGTTTGGAGGTCGCATCTAATTACATCTCCTTTGACTCATGGGAATAATGCATATTATACACCTTTCGGAGAAAATAAGAACTGACAGGAAGAACAGACAGGCCTCTCTAACTCTCACATATGATGAGTTAGGCTCATCCAAATACAGAGTGTTATGCGTTAGACAACCCTTCTAAGAAAGCAAGTATCTATCTATCTATCTATCTATCTATCTATCTATCTATCTATCTATCTAGAAACAAGCATCTAGGGAGCAGAGTCAAGGCTGATTTCCATATGGCTAGGTCCCAACTGGGGTGGTGTGGTTTGGTGAGCAAAAAAACTATGGAACTAGGCCAGGATCTCTAACTGGGGGTGACTGTTTGACATTTTCAGCATTTTTTCCATCATATGTTCTTTTTGCATTTATCACCCAAAGTGGGATGGGGATGCCCAGATGTGGGCCCCATGCTTGCCATGCCACTCGATTCAAGCAGTCCTGGCTGATGAGGGGTGATACCTCAAAGTTTGTCCTATGAGGCTTGTTTCCAGTCCATGGAGGGCCTGGGCTGGCAGTTTGTGCTGGACTATTCCTATGGGGAGCAGGGTCAAGACTGATTTGCATATGGCTAGGTCCAAACCGGGGTGGTGTGGTGACAAAAACACGATGGATATAGGCCCAGATCTTTAACTATGGGTGAGTGTTTGACATTGTTCAGCATTTCATCCATCATTTGTTCTTTTTGCCTGATTCCCAACTGGCCACCAATCTCCTCTCCTGGCTCCCCCACTAATTCTAAAACATGATCAATATATAGTGATTTGAGATTTTAATTTACATTTTGAAAATTCGGAAGACCCTCTGTGCAGACAATTGGAGAGTGATATGTGAATCCTCGATCTAAAACTATGGATTATTGGCCCCACCCATGCAGTAGGTCACACATTAGACTTGTTGTTCTCTAACATTAAAACTACCAAAATCCTTGACATCAATCCCTTATTATGGTCTGATCACTCCATAGTCAACTTCTCTCTCATACTACCATCAGTCCAGAAAACACCCTTGGACTCATCCACTACTCCTGAAAGACCTTGGAGCAAAATCAACTTTTTTCTAAATCATTTCGTCCCCCCGGTGTTTGGCAAAGGCATGTCCCATGATAGTTATCTAGTGAACTTCAATTCCACATTTTCCAAGTCCGTGGATAACTGTGCCTCCGGTAAAGTGAATACATCTCTTACATGTTCACCATCAGAAAAATGGTATTCTTTAGAATTAAGAACAGAGAAAAGGAAATGCAAATCGCTTGAGCAAACTTGGAGGCCCTCAAAATGTATCTCGGAACGACAAGCCTATAAACGTGAACTGAATAATTATCATAGAGCACTCAAGAGAGCAAATAAAGATTACTTTATTAATAGAGTAGAAGAAAACAGCAGTTCATCTTGAGAACTATTTAAAATAGTAAAAGAACTCTCTTAGCCTATTAGTCTATCACAGACCATCACTCCTTCAGCTATCCACTGTGAAGAAATAGCCAACTACTTCACTGACAAAATCAATAAAATGTACTCAACATTTGACATACAACTTTACGTAGATGAGCTCCCCTGGGAACCGCTAGGCCCTCACCCTGAGGCTAGCACTTACTTGGGGAGGTTTGCAAATCTCTTAGTAGAATAAGTTAAGAAGCTGATGACAGAGGTCAAATCAGACTCCCCACTTGATCCCTGTCCCCACCTCATTTTTCCCTCCTAAGTATCTACACTAGGCCCTTACCTGATCCAAATATTCAACCCCTCTTTGACAAATACAGAATACCCTGATATCTAGAAGCAAGCATTAATACTTCCTCTGGTCAAAAAATTGTGATTAGATGTATCCACCATATCAAATTACCACCCTATACCCCTGCTTCCCTACATGTCCAAAGTCTTGAAAAGACTAGTCAATACCCAGCTGACTGCCTTTCTTGAAGATAACAACTTGCCAGATCCATCACAGACGGGCTTCAGAGCCAGAAACAGCACAGAATCCACCCTCCTGGCTGTTTTGTACAATATCAGACTTGAAGTTGATCAGGGCAAGGCCATTGCCCTGATTCTACTTGACCTCTCCGTGGCATTAGAGACTGTCTCGCATAGTCTAAAGATAAAAATACTTCATGAAACTGGGCTACACTCCAAAGCCCTACAATGGTTTGGATCCTTTTTAAGGAAAATAACTCAGTCCATTCAGCTAAACACCTTCAAATCACTCCCCCACAAATCTAAATGCAGGGTCCCTCAGGGCTCCTTACCGAGCCCAACACTTTTCGATGTACATGTTTCGTCCCTTGCAAAAATGGTCAGAAACTGGGGATTTGAGATTTGCTCATATACAGATGACACCCAACTGGCCATCTTGATCGGCGAAAAACATAAAGAATCCAGGAAAAACCTCACTAGCTATCTCTCTGAGGTAGAAAGTTGGATGAAAGGATACTGTTTAAAGCTAAACGCCGATAAAACTGAGATTTTACTGTTCAGCAGTGCCAATCAGATCTGGGGTTCATTTTGATGGCCTGCTTCTCTGGGCTCTGCACCCGAGCCTAAAAAAGTGGCGAAAAACCTAGGCGTTTTCATCTAAGACTCCCTATCCATGCAGAAGCAAGTCATTGCTACCTGTGGCAAATGCTTTGGCCTACTCAAGCCCCTAAGAAAACTTTTTCACTGGATCCCAGTTAGTTGGCGCAGAACCGTAGTCTAGGCCCTAATCACAAGTAGGTTGAACTATGGAAATTCTCTATATTTTGGAATGGCCGACTTTCTCTGTACACGTCTGCAAGTGATACAAAATGCTGCCGCCAAACTTGTCTGCAACAAAGACAGATACAGCTTGGCATTGGCATGCTTAAAAACTCTTAATTGGCTGCCAATCTGCAAGAGAGCTAGATTCAAATTCCTCTGCCACACCCACAAGGCACTCAATGATTCTGGCCCTGTGATTCTACGACCAGAGGTGCAATTTTACAAACCAGAGTGAAACCTGAGATCATTCAATTTAGCACTAGCCAGAACTAAGCACATCAAAAAAGTCAGAACTAGAGGCCGCTCATTTACCCATTTGGCAGCGGCCCAATGGAACTTACTGCCCCTGGACCTCTGCCTCATTGCCGGCTACGTAAGATTGTAAAACACCCAACAAAACATTTTTTCCCGGATTAATTCAAGTGTATCTAATGGGCCTTTCCCAGACTAATCCTAGTGCATCATATGGCAGGACGTGCAGAAATTCAGCAGCGTGATACCCCTCTGGGGATGAGTGTTTGCGCTCTACAAATACCGTAAATAAATAAAATAAATGAATAATTATCTCACTTCCTGAACTGCCATTGTGAAGTCGAAGAAGATAGAGATTGAGCTCCCTTTGCATGTCAGTATCCACTTCTCTTTGTACAGCCCTAGTACCATGCCACAATCTTTGTTATTGAGGAAATAGGCCTCATTAGGCAACACCAGCACCCTGAGATGGATCATGGTACCAAATACCCCTGGGTATGCTCATTTGTGAACATCTTGTAAATGGAAGATAAGCCAAAGATGTTTTTAAGTAGTGTCTGCATAAAGTCATCCATTTTTCCTGTTGCTATCATCACCAAGATCTCCGATATGAAAAGGTTGTTTCTGCAGGAACATACCTCAAGCTCTGCATTTTTATCTTTTATAACCTCAAGCCCTTTCTCCTTCTGTAGAATGTTTTTGTTGCTGCTTTTGGAGCAGTCTTCAATGTCAGAGATGCACTGTCTTATTGTAGTGATTCGACTACATTGCTTGTCTAATCTATCCTTCACAAGGTGCATTCTACTGGTAACTTAACACAAAAGCAGTCAGGTTTAACTTAGAGGCATTGTTTAAATTATTTATGGAGCACAGAAACAGTAATAAAGTGAAAAAACAACAAAGAAAAATCCCATTTAGAATCATAGAGCAAATTTTAATAAATAAAATGATACAAGAACAACAATAATCCAATCAGTAGAACCAGATATATTAACTTTTAAAGTTTTTAGTAAAAATAGCACCAAAAGCACAGAGTTCCAACTAATCTGGTCATGCCGGGCTGGAACAAAGTCACAAGTTCAGGCCTTCCACGATGGCATGCAGGGCTGATATAGCAATCAGGTCAGTCCCACTGCGATTTGTACCTTATGTCGTTAAAGTGAGGCTTTGCATCGCTCGGGACAGTTCCGATCAGGATCTGCGAGATGTGGTTATACAAAATCTTGTGTCGAACTGCGTCTGTGTCAGTTCCAATCAGGTGCTACATGGGCTGCGATGTGAGGTCCTGCATTGAGTTCCACAGCTCTGTGTTGGTCTGAAAACAATCTGCAAGGGCTACAAGGCAAGGTCCTGCATTGAGTTGCGTCATGCAGCATTGGTTCTGATGAGGCCATTGATCAGGAGCTGCAAGGGCCTCTTATGCCAGGTCCTGCATTAAGCTGCATTGCACTGTATCGGATTTGATGGAACCCACAGATAGAGTGCACTCTGATGCCAGCAAGGGTCTGGGACCTGGGAGGCACCTCTTGGGGATCAGGACCAGGTTAAAAAAAGCAGGCTCAGTCTTCCTTCTCACACAGCAAGGAAGGGCTTCTTCTGTAACTTCCAGAGGTCCAGGAGTTCTCTGATGAGTGGCTCTGGAGGTATAATATTTATACCTGGTGCAAGTTTTTGTGGGGGGGGACACATCTGGTTCTGGAAAGTTCTTTCCCTTCCCCAGTCAAGGCTCCAAACTGTCTGGGGGGGGGGTTGACAAGAGGGAAGATAAGAGACTGATGTCAGGTTCCTTTGTGTGTGCAGAAGGTAAAGCCCTTTGAAGTGTAAGTGGGCTCAATGCAGACCCTCGCAGTTATCCTGCCAGGATGGTCTATCCTGTCCACACCTAAGCCCGCTTTGTGTTACTGTCTGGAAGCAATGTACAAACCCCAGCAGTAGAGCCATTCATACACATGTGACCCAGGACACTGGCAGAAGGCACACATGGTTGGGATTGGAAAATGCCAACTTGCTAAAGGTGGCATTTTCAGAATTTTAACTTTAAAAAAATCCTACTTCACCAATAAAGAGGGGTTTAAATTACAATTCATTTAAGTGTAACAACATATCTCTATCTGCTGCCAATCCAAAGTTAGCACTTATTAAATTTAATATAACAGCCCAGTATTACTTGATGGGAGAGATAGGCCTTACAACTGGGAAAAAATGATTTTAGGACTTTTTCAATGTCAGGACATGTAAAACATAAACACACATATCCTACTTTTTAAATACAATGCACCTTGCTCTATGATCCAATGAACCTCTAGAGCCCACCTTAGGGGTCATGTATATATATATATTTTTTTTTTTTCTTTCTTCGAGACAACGTTGCTTAGATGCTGCCGCTGGCCTCACAGTGCCGGTGCCGTCGATGGAGGCAACAACCATCAATACACAAGAGTCAATTTTCATTCAACACAGGAAATGAAAAAACGGCACACCAAGTGGTTTTGCACAGAAGTTTATGTGCAAAAGGAACGACGCATTTCAGCAGTAAGCCTTTGTCAAGTTTTCATTACGTGCTCAACCCACCATAGAAATACGTGAGGAACCGAGAAAACATAGAGGAAAGACTTCCGTATATCCTTCAAGACATATGATTATATAACTGCAATTGCATAAACATTTCCCAATTAATCATCATGACAATTATAAAATGCCAATAATATGTCCGAAAGTTCATTCATCAGTGCAAACAATTGTCAATACAATATATGTGCACATACCCGGTTTCAACACGATAAGTGAAAGCCACCCAACAGTGAGTGCTAATATTCATATTAAAAAAGGCACTATAATATGTAGCAGATTCACATGTCACCAATGATGAAAGCAAGGGGTCAAAGCTGCATACCAGTTGTGGCATCACACAAGCCGGTCATGCATGCTTGAGAGGCTCACCATAAATCAGCCTGGAAAATAGCCCAGAGCTGAAAGAAAAGAACTCCATGTACGGGACAAGTGCCCTTGGGATAACCATACTGGCAATGTGATAAAAAATCACCTGTTAATCCTCATGGTCCTAAATAGTGACCAGAGACTATAGGAATGGTAAGCCGTCTAGCACCCTCAAAAAGCTGAAACAATAAATCAAGGGCAAGTGCCCAACAATTGAGACTATGTGTTACTGCATATTAAAAAATGCCTCGAAATGTGACACAGGTGAGATACAAACAAACAAACAAATTATAATGGAAAAATGGCATATAAATGTAAAGTAGGAAATATAAAAGTACATTGTTCCGTAATAGTTTCAGATTTAGTCAAATTTTTAACCAATATGAGTAGTCAATTCCTCGCTACTGTTCATTCCAAATGGAATTCTGGTATTTAGATCGATAATATATCTCGATTCCAAAATCCGCAGCTGTTTCTCTCCGTCCCCACCTCTAGTGTGTTTCATGATACAGTCAATCCCAAAAGCCTTTAGGTGACTGTTATCACTGTTGTGTTTGACCCTGAAGTGACGGACTACGGGGTAATTCAAATCATTATTGGTAATGGTACGAAGATGTTGCATGATTCTCATTTTTAGTGGTAATTTTGTGCTCCCAATGTAGCGCAGCCCACAGGGACATTCCAACAGATATACTGTAAACTCTGTATTAAAAGTAATGAATTTACGAATACATCTGGATTTGCCATTTTGTATAGTATAACTCTTACAGATTTTACTGTTTCTACAGGCTTTACATGATCCACATGGATAAAAGCCTTTCATTTTCTTATTAAGCCAATTAGAACGTGATTTATGTTCCTGGTAGCTGTGTACTAAGGAGTCCCTCAATGACTTGGGTCGTCTGTTTGTCACCTGTGGTGCAACCCCTATGGAGCTGCCGATGATAGGGTCAGTGATTAGGAGGTTCCAATGTTTTCTAAGCAAACGCCTAAAGAGCAAGGATCTCTTATTATATTATATATAGTAATAAGCCTAGGTCTATTGTTCTCATTCCTATTTTTGTCATTGGCCTTACTTCTGAAAAGGACATCAGTTTGCTTGACCCCTGCCAACTTGTTGCTGGCCTGACTTAGGGTCTTCTGTGAGTAACCCTGTTGCATAAATCTGAGTTTGATATTCGCCTGTTCTTTTTATAGACCTCATCCTTGCTACAATTACGACGAGCTCTCAAAAGTTTGCCGTAAGGTATGCTATGTACAAGAGGTGCTGGATGGTGACTCGAGGCGTGTAACGTACTGTTACCTGCTGTCTTTTTTCTAAAAAGTGATGTGTGCAACTTATTCCCTTCAATCTGTCTTGAAGGATATACGGAAGTCTTTCCTCTATGTTTTCTCGGTTCCTCACGTATTTCTATGGTGGGTTGAGCACGCAATGTAAACTTGACAAAGGCTTACTGCTGAAACGCGTCGTTCCTTTTGCACATATACTTCTGTGCAAAACCACTTGGTGTGCTGTCTTTTCATTTCCTGTTTTGAATGAAAATTGACTCATATACATATATATATATATATATATATATATATATATATATATATATATATATATATATATATATATATATATATATATATATATATAAAAAGGAATGTTTTGGCCTGGCAAAAGGTTTATTTTGCCAGGTTGAAGTGGCAGTTTCAAAGTGCACTATAGGCTGCAGTGGCAGGGCTGGGACATGTTTTTAAAGGTTACTTTAGTGGGTGCACTACAGGCCCCCTAGTAGCATTTAATTACAGACCCTGGGGATTTATAAGTAAATGAAATGTGCCTATTAGGCGTAGGCCAATTTTATCATGTTAGAAGGGAGAGCACAAGCATGTTAACGGCCTTCAAAAACAAATTCAGCAAAACAGAAGGGATGAAGGTAAAATGTTTGGAGGTATACCACGCTAAACATGGCAGGTCTAACAGGCAGCAAGGACTTCTCTCATAATGCATTCACTAGAATTTACTTTTTGTGGTGTTTGGAAGCCTGAGCGTACAGCCTGCAGGAGTTACCCTGCTGGGTCAGCCCCCTCCATGCGCCGTGACCAAATTTACTATTCTTACCCCAACTCCACTATCAATTTAGAAAATTGATTTATTTACAGAAAAACGAATTTATCAATATTAAAACATTGCTACTTAAGTTTATTTATGCTTTCCTTTTAATGTAAGCTATTGTGTTTCATTCCTTTCACTGACAATATTTTAAGAACATAATAACTTATATTTAATTTTAATTCATTTTATTATATATTGTTTCTTTAACTTAATAAATACGTATTTACTGATTTAGATATACTTAAATACTTTTTATTTTTAAATTATCTATAACTTATACTTTACATTTTTATATTCAAGCATGAATTCACATTACTTTTTGATACTTAATAAAATACATTTTCTAAACTAAATTGTCGCCTATGCATTTCACATACAATACAATAAACTTGTTTAAAAATAATTCAGTGTTTTAATATATTAATTTATCATTAATTTCCTTTGTTTATTAATTTTGTTTAAAAATATTCACACATCCCACCACTTTTCCCCTATAATCCCAACAACCTATCAAAATATTAGCAATATATATATTTATTTAATCACATTGTAAGATGTTTAAAAATGTATTTGCAAGCAAATGTTCGTTTTTTATTATTTATTTATTATTAGTTATGCAAAACATTTTGGAAAACTTAAAAATTTCCCACTCAAATCCCCTACAAATCCAACAATCTGCAAGAAATTAGATAAAGTAATTCTACAAATTAAGAATAAAAATATAATCACTAAATTAATATCTAACATCATTAAAATGTAATTGTGTTACAAAAAAAGTGATCATTAAAATAATACCCACCCAACAAGCCCATGATATAAAAACACCAAGAAATTCTACTACTATAAATCACAATTGTTTAACAAATATTTGAAATAACTCGTACTAAATAAAGACATTTCAAATAGACAAAAAACATCATTCTGTGATACAATATTTCACTAAACAAATTTTTTTGATAAACACATTTTTATTGTTTTATACATAAAAACAGTTGCGGCACATCATATTGAACTGACACAAGACCTCAATTGAGGTATACATTTGAGGATTATAGTGGCAACAATCATTGTCATGAAGACATATTCATAACATTACCATTGGTCACAGATCCCTCACTCACAGCAGGTCTATTTCCAGTGCTTCGTACCACTTCCCCCATATTTTGAATGCTTGGCTAGGCATCCCCTTGCCTCATAGAGTGGCTTCTCATGTTGGGTAAGTCTGGGCGGTTAACTCGGCTCTGCTTGCGGAGTTTTCTGCACTCCGCATTACGCGGAGCTCGTGGAGTTCCGAGAAACTCTGCTTCACATTGCGGAGCGGAGTTTTTTTCCTCGCTCGCGTTCGTCAACGCCAAGTTGGCGAGCAAGGAAAATCCACCTCTTGGCGAGATTTTTCCTCATTCGCGATCGTCAACATCAAGTTGGCGAGCACGGAAAATCAACCTCCCGGCAAGATTTCTCAACGCGGGCGGTCAGATTTCTCATTGCGACACGTTGCGTATGCTCGTGACCGCTTGCTTTGAGAAACCGTCTATTCGCGTTGAGAAAGCTGCCGCTCGAGTAAAAATCTACTCAAGCGGCAGAAAGGAAGCAGCGCCCGCTTGCGCTGTGCATGGTGCCGTTCGCGATGATTGCACAGTGCGGAGAAGCACCTGGCACTGTGAACGGCATTTATCTAATACACTCCGCTGCTCACGGAGCTCCGTGTAGCGCAGCGGAGTTTTCTTTGCACGTAGCGGAACTCCGCAAACTCCACCCATGTTGGGCACACCAGCCCACCGCGCCTCTCCACTCTGCCAGTGCTGGGGGCCTGTAATTCTTCCAGCGGGCAGCGATCTCACATTTGACTAACAGCAGTGTCGTCCCCAATAATGCTCGGTTGGCACGGGTCCCTCTCGCACCATCAAGTACCCCCAATTGGATAAACAGCAGGGAGCGGTCTATGTTGAGGTTTAGGACATCAGAGAGATCAGATACCGCCCTTTCCCAGTAGTGGGTGATCACTGGACAGGACCATGCCACATGAAAGAAATCAGCTAGAGCGTGGGAACAGCGGAAACATGACAGGCTGGGGAGTAACCCAGTTCAGTGTAGCCTGTCCGGGGAGAGATCAGTGGTGTTTAGGTAATATGTTTGCACTAGACGTAGTCGTGAAGATATGGTAAGTACCTTGGGGGCCATCAATGCATCTTGCAAGTCTGAGTCATCCAACTGGCCAAGCCATCCCTCCCAATGAGACTTGAGTGCCATCATCGTGTCTGGGGCGTTAATAGTTAACGTTTGGTAAATTTGGCATATTCCACCCCTATCCAATGCCCCCATCATGACCTTCTGCTCCACTGGACTGAACTTCGGGATCAAGGTGTAAAAGAAGATGTGTACTCACAGTGCATGCCGTAGTTGTAGGTATTTGTGGCATTGTGTGCCAGACAAGGAGTACATCTGTTGGGGCTCCTGAAAGGAATAATTAGAGGTAGCGTTCCCTTCACCGGGGATTGTCCCTTGCATGCACTGCCGGATTTCCAATGGAAAACAATGTTCAAAAACTTTTTCCAGTTTCAAAACTTCGAAGGTTTATTGATTCATCTTAAATTACTTTTTCAAGCATATGTTTCAAGTATGTCCTGTACGAATAGCTTTTTACGAATGCATCATTAGCATGTATCCGTAATGGGATTGTACCTCATGCTCATTGATCATCCCAATGCATTTCGGGCTTCAAGTCAGCCCTTCATCAGGGGATAGATTCCTAAAGAAATAATAAAAAAAAGTAGGAAGACATATTGGTGCCCCTCCAAATATCTTCCAGCAATGTGATGCCAATTGCATCCCATCGGCTAAACCCTTCCAAGGAAGCCACCTCTTTTAAGTAGGTGCCATGCCACAGAGGGGATCTGTTGTGTCAGTTTGGACCACAACCCAGTGTGTCGTTGGGCCGCTCTGCATCCAAGAAATATCTAGCAAGTCACTTAAGGGATCGAAGTGTGTATTGTGCCACCGTATACCATCGTCATGACTCGGGGAAAGCCCAACATGTGAAGTTCCAACTTAAACGCTGGGTCAGACCAGCCACTAGTGAGCCAGTCGTTAATAAACAAAACTTGGGATGCCAGGTGGTACAGGTAAAGGTTGGACATGCCCAACCCACCATCATAAGGTGCACTTTGACAAGTTCCAAACCCAAAACGGGGTCTAGAATTATGCCAGATGAAGGACCTTGCCACAGAATCCATCTCCTGGAACCAGTGACAAGAAATTATAAGTGAGAAGTTCTGAAGAAGATAAAGAAATCGTGGCAAAACCATCCTCTTGTACAGGTCTATCTTTCCCGTGATGTTCAGCGGGAGCTTTTGCCATTTTTAAGGTCCTCTCTTACTTTACGGGTGAGGGTCATAATATTAAGGGAACATGTCATTACATTTCATTACTGGGTCCAGGGCGACCTGTCCCAAGTATCAGAAGTTAAGAAGATGTATAAGGATGAACACTAGCCAGCCCACACAGTCCTGTGAAAGAGCCAATTGTGGAACAGATGTTCTCAGTTACATTCACATTATGCTTAAGGCGTCTTGCCACACACAATTTAGGAACAAAGGAAATGACAGGAACTCAATAAAGGTGAAAGGGTTCTAGCTAAGTTGTGAATGGAAATGTAGTTCTATTGGGAAAAAATGAATCAGAGCAATCTCTAAAGATGTGACATCTGATACTCTTCTAAGAGAAATGATGGATCACAGCATAAATAACTTGGCAGACAGTAACTTACAATAAAGTTTGTCATTGACTTCCCATGAGTGAAAAAACTGTAAAACCAAATAAATATCCTACAAAGTAGAGTATCTGAGTTTAGGAGGTTTGAGCCCCTAATCTGCAGAATAAAGGGTGCTCCATAATCCGCTTCCTATCAGTCTTCTGATGTCAAGCTGATATTGCTCACCTGTACCCATCAATAGTCCTATTGGATTTTTGGCCAGCTGCCATGAATGTAAGAAATTTAGGACCCCCATGACATTGATGAAATGGGATTCATACCCTGTTCCATACATCAGTCATCCCATACTTTCCAGGCCATGTTATAGGCTGTAATTGTGCCTTGTGCCCATGAGGCCCTGATGTATTCATAAGTAAACTCTGAAAGTCCTCTCATATCTGTAAAAAACCAGAGTGGTTACTTGATCCATGGGTCAGATTGCCCTCTAGAATAAAAGAGTGATATTGACCATGAAAGCCCCTCAATAGTTGTGAGAAGGTTGGCAGACATATTGGACAATCTGCTGAGATCTCCAGCAGGGAGGGATACCAAGGTTACAACATCCGAAATGGTACTATCAAAACCACTTATCCAACTATCTGAGAAACTGAACCACATACATGTGTATCATGAGGGGGGCGGGACCAGGCAAAATGGCCGCCTAGTCAAGTTTTCCCAGATCTCCCCCCACCGGTGCACTGAAAATCCTTATTATCCTTATTAATCCTGGCCAGCTACTACCTACTACTGATTTGACTATCACAGCCTTTGCCAAACACAAACTGTCAGGCATCTTAGGTACAATGTTTGGTGTGTAATATCCAATCCCAGAATCATTATATGCCTGAAAGTACAACATTTAGAACTTGTGCCTATTGTGAAATGCACGATCAAGTTGCTCAGTTGGGTGGAAAAGGTAGACACATATTCATGATACACATCCCTATGACTCTCCACAACAAAACCCTTGTCAAACTAAAATACCCTATATGATGTGAGAAACAACATAAACCATGTCACAATGCAACAGAACACTAGACTAATCCACTAAACCACAACCCAGAAGTCAGATGCCTTGTGTCTTGGTCACAGTTTGTATTTCACACATCCTCTCTGGGCAAATAGATACTCTCAACTTCACTTATCTCACAAATACTCTTTGAAATGCTTGAACAACACACTACAACAAACATTACCCATGGATAGGCCATACATCCCCTATCCTGCTGCTTACTATTCTCTAGCATAGTGCATCGTATTTCAGTGTATATGAGCAAACGCAGGACCATGTGTGCACCAACACAGACTCTAAAGGAACATCACATAAGCATTATGTTGCCTATGTCCAGTTCACAGATTAGGGACATGCCCAGACTCTCATACTCTAACTGTGGCGTAAGCACAGACTGATAGGCACATTACAATGCTATGTACTGTACAACTCTACAATCACACCATGTCATCAGTAGCATTCAAATTGTGTGCCAGCCATTCATGTACCATATGCTGGGTGTGCATGCAACTAACACCTACAACAATAGTGTCTTTGTACAGACAAAAACACATTGTAACTTACTGAACCTTGTCATGGACACACACACATCATCCACATGATGTACCAAAACAATTAGGCTGTAATGACTAACATAAAAAATTGAATGCATTGGTGGATATAGACCATAGACAACTTGCCTAACATGAATATCTAGGAAGGCAACAGGGCCAGGACACTGTCAGAATCATACCTACCTCAAACTCACCATAGGTACAGGACATGTATAATATGGGTCAACTGCCTTGAAAGGGTATTGGCCTAAAGTGGCAGCCACCTGTGGCAATGTTGTCATTGCAACTAGTTAACCAGATCTATTGAAGGCACAGACATTGGTCCACCACTATCGAGTCACATACATCAATAGTTCCATTACTCTGTGTACATATATGTGTCTATAGTCACTACTATGTAGGCAGAGTCCATACACACCCAGGTGTATTGATAAGACATTTGTCTTTCAGCCCAGTACATACATATGCAGCATGCTTCCCCAACACTGTTGTACTTTGCCACACTTGCACTATGTTGACATCTGTAAGCAGAAACCATGAGGAAAAGTAATTTCAAATGGAAAGGTTTGTGACTTCATGTCACACTCCTAGACAAAACTAAGTTGACATTGACACCCAGCCATGTAGGCACAAAAAGCTATACTACATCATAACAGAGTGCTCATACTCCATGGACCATATGCAAGCCATGTCATACTAACATCATTGTATACTTACATCACAAGTGACACATGAATGACAGTTAACAACAATTCCATTTTTGGGACACAGGAATATGGAAAGAAAAATAAACATGCTTTATTCAGCATACATGGGCCTGTCCAAGAAGAAAAAGGCCAATGACCAGTTAAAAATACTTCCACATGTGGGCCACAAAGTTCTTGCCCATCAATACTTGCCTACACTAGTCCTGAAAAGGGTCACCTCCCCTGGGAGGGGCATCTAGGGGGCAGGCCAGGCACCAAAAGGACAAGACTGGGTTGGTCTTTGGGAGGGCTGGAATTAGTAGTGGGGGTGGGACAACGTCCGTGTAAGGCCTAGATGGAGGGGGACAATATCAGTGGGAGGCCTAGATGGAGGGGGTTGGGACAAAATCAGTGGGAGGGCTAGATGGAGAGGGTGGTGGGCTGGGCTTCAGGATTTTGGGAATCTTGTAGTGCTGAAGGGTTTAGAAGGGAATATGGAGGGCTGTTGGTTTTTTGGATCTGGAATTTATGGGTGTTGAGGTACTGGGGTGGGATATGGAAGGGGAACTTTGGGTTTCAGGAGGGGGTGGGGACTTTCTGGAACGGGGAGCTTTCCTCTTCCAGTAAGCTTGGGTGGTACTCTTCTTTTTTGTAGGGGGCTAGGTTGGTGTTTGGGGGATGTAGAAGGGTATGGCAGGGGTGTCAGGGTCTTTTTCTTAGTTTTTGTAGGGCGTTGGTCTGTTTGGGTAGGGAAGAGGTCAAGGGCAATGAGGTGGAATTTTTGGGCAGAGTGGGTATGAGGAAAGGCAAGGGTAGGGGCTGTGGAAGCAGAGTGTTGTGAGGTATGCGGCATGTCTGTGGATTCTGGTGTGGTGTCTGTTGTGTCTGGGTGTGATGGTGTGCTTTCTGCCTGTTTTCGTGTTAGTGTGACATGTGGTGCAGTGGATGTTGTGTCTGTTGGCATGTCTGTGGTAGTGAGTGTGACATGTCTTGTGAGTGTGTGTGTGTGTTTGCCCTTCTGTCCGTGTGTTTGTGTGCTGCGTGTGACTGTTGATGTGAATGCATGTTTATGTTTGTGTGTGCTTTGGTCAGGGAGGGTACTTTGACTGTGGATGGGGAAGAGGTAGGAGGGGGGTGGGTAAGCTGAATTTGGGCTAATGCTGCCGTCATTGTAGGGGCTAAAGCCTGATTAGATCTCTGCAGGGAAGACATGTCAGAGTGAATGTCCTCCAGGAAAGATACCATTTGTGTAAGGTAATTGGTATGCACCTAGAGGACATTCAACACTGCTGTCTGCCCCACAGAGATCTGTCTCAGGAAGTCAATGGCCTCCACACTCAGGGCAGCAAGGGAGACAGAGGCAGGGCGTAAGGTGCCTGGTGCAAAGGAGACATGCCCCTTCTAGGGGAGCGGCCACGGACAGGGGCCGGGGAGCAGCTGGAAAAGTGGAGATGGTAGGGGTGGTGGTGGACTCTCATGAAGTGGATACAGGTCCAGGGGCATCCACCACCACCTGGGAGTCATCACTGGAACTGGAGCTTGAAGTCAATGTGACAGATGTAATGTCGCTCGTTCCCTCAGTGATGCTCCCATCATCCTCCATGCCACTGGTTCCCTCTTGCTCTTGCTGTCTGATCATCACTCACCTGCTCCTCTGGTGTGCCATGGAGCTGCCTGTACAGGGACAGGACCCTGTCCATCAGCACCTTGAGTTCCTCAGATGAGAAGGCCAGAGCCCTGTGCCCTGTACAGTGAGACATTATAGTTTCCAGAGGATGTGGGCAGCAGCAGAGAGATGGGGAGATCCTAAAATAATGCAGTTAGTGCAGGCAAGTGAAGTCTCTCGGAAACCGCCAGACTTATTTCTAGACCACATAGGCGGTCTTCAGTCCAGGCAGCCAAAGCGATAGGTCCGTGTCAGTCACATTTTCCGAATCCGTTCAATGCATTCCATTGCTTACTGACAACATGCCTGCTGCTCGGTTAAAAAAATATCTGCGGTTCGCAAGTAACTTTGATACATGACTAATGGGAGTTTACAGCGTCGGTTTACACGCAAGGTGGACACAATCCGAGATCCGCAACTGTCACCATAACAACCAACAGCCTATGACTCTGTCCGAATCGGTTATGAACCGCCTACCATGACCTTTAAAATCTCGGTCTGCGGTGCAAACACTTTTGTCAATGTTGTGAGTTTGTGATATTTCATGCCTCAATGGAGCATATTTCTGGTGAAAGGGGCATCTAACTGAAATGTTCACACTCCCATGATGACCTAACATTGAGAGGCACCTGACACACTGAATGGGAGGCTAATACCAACAGGAAAAAGACTACGCCATTTTGGAACTTAGGGTTTATATCAGTCAATATGCGTCTCAGGTGCATTTCAAGTACAGATTACACCTAGTCACTGCATTACAAGACAGTGTGACCCATAGTGCGATCTGTGTGATGTGCAGGTGGAAAGGGGGTGTGTGTTTGAAGTCCTGGATACTACATTCCCAAAGGAATGACTCCACTCTAATAATAGGCAGCCTACATACGCTTTGCTCTGATATGTGAGCTTATAAGACATCTTTGTGTGCTACACTTAAGTGTACAACAGCATTTTCTGACACTTCTACATTGGGTTTGTGTATGTAATTGTTTGTGGGATGAAGACATGACAAAATGACAGTGTCCACCAAGTGACATTAGTGTGCATATATTGCATTGTGATATGCTAAATGTATGTGGTGTCCCAGATGTCATGCATTACATGATCCTATTGTGTGTACAGATTAACTATATAATTGATATCACAAACATAAGTCTAGGCTTCTTGGCTTGTGAGTTTTGGAGTATGTCCTGCTTGATTTTGCATGAAAAACAACGGACACTAGTGAAAAGTACACTACTGCGCTATACTTGCTGTGCCACCAAACCTTTTATACATGTTTAGCAATGACATATATGCTTTGATATGTATCTAATGATAATATTGATCATTGAAATGTGTTTTTCACTGACATGGAGTGTTATGTGTGTTTAATTGCTCTTTGCTGTTGGTCTAAGTGCATGTTGCCTGGTACATTTTGAACTGACACCAAATGTGTATACACTCTACACAAGCAAACTAAGATCATATGTGAGGGACTCTAGCCACATTATTTCCCTATTGGAGAATAAGCCATTCAATAAAAGTACTCAATGTCTGGTTACGCTAGACATTGAGGCTTTATATACTAATATTCCTCAAGAATCCACGATTGAGGTGATAAGAGATATATTAGAGAGTACAGAAATTGAGGGAGCCAATAAGGAGTTCATCGTTAAATGTACTACAATGGTCCTGAAAAATAAAGATTTTCTGTTTAAGGATCAACTACTTCCTCAAAAGAAGGGGAGCAGCATGGGAGCCACATGTGCTCCCATTCTGGCCTACCTATATGTAGGTAAATTTAAAAAGCAACACATTTACAATGAAATGGCCCCAATTTTAAAAATGTGGTTGAATGGCACCGTTTTATTGAAGACAGAGGGGCCGATTCTGATGCGGGTTGGAAAAGCTTCCCGACCGAATCGGTTGGGAAATGGTGTCCGACCCACTCGGATCGGGAAAGTCCGACCGGCGGAGTAGGATGCATCCGGATGCTTCCAGATACGATTTGGTTGAACTCCCATTGACTTCAATGGGAAAATATGTTCCTAACCGCATCAGAATTGGGCCCTCGGTCGGGAAGCTTTTCCAACCCGCAGCAGAATCGGGCCCATTGTCTTTATTTGGGAGGGAACAACTGAATTGGTGGAAGAATTTTTAACTTGGTTAAATCTGGGAGATTGTAACCTTAGATTTACTTCACATTTTAGTAAGGAGAAGGTGGAATTTTTAGATATAAAGAATAAGTAAGGGAAACTGGAGGAAGAACTATATACAAAACCAATGGATAAAAACACATTGCTCCATTACTCCAGTTTCCACCCGAAATCCCAGAAGGATAATATTCCTTTTAGTCAATTCCCCCAACTCCGGAGGAATTGTTCTGATTTACAAGATTTTTAGAAACATGCAGAGGTTTTAAAATTGAAGTTAATGGATAGAGGATAGCCTAAGAGACTAGTGTCACATTCCTTGAAACGAGCTAGGTTTTATGACAGAGATACTATGTTAAATACCACTATAAAGAATAAGGAGATGACCAGAATAGTATTTTTAAGCCAGTTTTCGGATGTCAGCAACAGGATAAAAATGTAATTAACAGACATTGGGACATCCTCAACGATGAGGAAGAAATTCATTTAGAGAAACCTCTTTTCGCCACAGTTTTCGCCTTCAAGAGGAACATAATTCCTAGAAATCATAGGTGGATACCTATAGAGATGATAAAGGGAATATGCAGAGGACCATTGACAATTGTGTAGCCAAGGGTAACACAAAATGCGGCAATTGCAACATCTACGTGCAGTGCCGCAGCAAAAACGTGATCTACTTACTCAGATGCTCATGTTGCTTAGGGTGTGTGGGCGAAACCAGTAGAGAGCTTAGGGTCAGATTGCAGGAGCATAAATCGGCCATCAGAACACTGTAACCCAATGCCCCACTTGTGGCTCATTTTAAAAAATATGGCAATAAGGAATTGGATTTTGAGTGGTTTGTTTTGGAGAAGGTCACATTGGAAGAAGAGGAGGGAATCTGAGCGAAAAACGAAAAGCTAGAGAACAGTGGTATATCTCTAAACTTAACACAATTAGAAATGGACTACATTTGAGGGAAGAGTGGGATAGGTTGATAACCTGAGTTGTTTTCCATTAGAATGCTATAGTCTGTGTCGAGCAGCTGAAGTATAATTGATGCTGCCATAAAATAAATTATTTAGGACATTGAAAGGACTTGGGATAATATCAGCACATCGTTAGCCTTTGGCAGCCCAGAGCTGAAGACTAGGTCTCAGACAGTCTCTTTGGTGGTTACAAAATGTATTTTGTATGTACACATTGGACTCCTCAATTGAATATTTTCAAATAATATTAAGGTGTAATTCCCCACCATGACATAACATAAAAGGTGAACTTTTCTAATAAGGCTAATTATATATTAGGACAATCCAAGATGGCGGGTCTACTTTTTAGTGTTGTTCACAGAACCTATTTTGGATTGCATGGTCCACTTATGGTAGGTACTACCCCTGTATATGGTGCACCACCCCAAGATGTAGAAGGTTAAGGGCTTACCATTGATAAACAAAGATTGTTTTCGGGCATAGGACTTAAGTTGTATGGCAGATTTTGGGCTTCTTTAATTAAGGTTCAGTATACATTATCCTTTATATTCTAATTTTAATAATATCTGAATAATATCTAAAGAGTAAAACGGGCAAGGATAGTGGCAACATAGAATATGTGCGGGCATATGTGTGTATATGCATATGGGGGCATTCAAAGATGGTGCCGCCATTTCATGAGTCTCAACGAGAGCACTAAATGGGGAGATCATGTGATAGACGTCTCACATATGCATAAAGACCTGAAAACCTGCATTTCTCAAACTTGAGAGACGCAAGGAAATCGGACTGGGAGCTGAGGACCCTAATACCGGTAAGAGGGGGTAGGGAGCTTGAAGCCACATAATTGCTTCCATAAACTCCACTAAGATGTTATCGTTTCCCGCCCGTTCCAACCTTCTTGAGCGAGGATTCACCGAGCGGTGGTTCTCATGGTTTCTATTAAATTAACAGCATAGCATGCAATGCGTCTCTTGCTTGCGCTTACCAATTAGAGTGAGTGACCCATTTAGTCAGGGTTTCTCTGACTGCGGTGACAGTGGTATGGGGCAAGGAAGCCCGTTTGGTTTAACCCTTAACCATTGATTACATGGAGGGTTTACATAAAAGGAATAACTAATGTAAGAAGTTATTAAGCCAACACATTGTTTAGAGAGTAGATAACATGTGGCAAGGTAAGATCTGGGAACAATAATTAAAACATATTTTTAATATATTTACAATTCACAGGCACCAATTGGGCCCCTCTAAGTGTCCATGAATATAACCTAGTCTGGACTAAATACACAAGTGGAGACTGTTAATTTCCACATAAACATTGTGTAAGGAACTGTGCAAGTGATATCAGGTATAAGAACGCACATGATTAAATGGGGGAAGGTCAGATAACAGAATGATTTTTTAACAGCCGTTTTTACGCATCTCTTATCCTTCCAAGTGCACTGTGCGGTCCCTCAGCCTGCTGCCAATGAGGCTCACCTGGGTCAGGAGGCCCTTTAAACTTCGAGCAGCTCTCCCGCAGCGCGGGACGTTCTCTCCTTCACTGCTGCTGAACCGGGGACCAGGACTACGGGTCCCAGTGCACTCTGCGGTCCCTCAGCCTGCTGCCAACGAGGCTCACCTGGGTCAGGAGGCCCTTTAAACTTTGAGCAGCTCTCCCGCAGCGCAGGACGTACGCGGGCGTGCCCGTCCTTGCTCGTCACTGACCGGAGGTGGCCGGGCTATACCCCTTTCATCCGCCATCTGCAAATGAAGTATCGTCCAGCATACTGCATACCCCCCCAAGTAAGTGACTCCTGGTGATTCCTGGTGGGCCCGAGACAGTCCCTACACCCGTGGATAGGAGTGCGTAGAGTGCTAGGCAGCGGAATTAAGATTTTGAGACTGCTTGTGTCCTGTGTCAGCAGTTGCTGGGGGAGGCTTGCCCGGGCAAATTCATCCCCGCACGCCGATCATGGGGAAAAGGAAGGGGCCCCCTACTGGTCTATCCCCGGGCACGCCTAAGGGCACCATTGACTCATTTTTAATAAAGGCAGTGGGTGCAATTACTGAAGAAATCGACAAAGCAGAGAGACGGCTCTCTATGGGCAGAACTGGAACACTTGCGCTAACAACAGAAGGGGACTTGGCACCGGTAGCTGGAAATGTGGAGGGTAACGGAGCAGGAATTGCACCGAGTCAGAGGCAGGGGGAGGATGCAGAAGTGATTTGCGATTTAAATGAGAGCCCCAATATTAGCTTGGGAGACCGGACAGCTGGGCAGATTACAAGGAGCAGGGCCACAACGTCCATTAGTCATTGTACGGATCAGAGTGGCCTGCCAGCCCCAAAAAGGCAGCGAAATGTGCAAAGGAAAGCAGCACTCAAACCATTGAAGGAAAACAGCAAAGACCCAGACCCAAGGGGTGTTATGGGCCTGGGAAAGGAAGCAGAAGAACTCTGGGGGTCTTTCAGGGACAAAATTGTGTCATTGGTGGCTGGCAGGATTTTTTATGTGAACTATCAAATACAGTCACTGATATCAAATATTGAGAAAGTACTGCCCCAGGATATTCAATCTAGGCAGGATGTTGTATCAAACCTCACTGCCCAAAAACAGACAGGCTTGAGTGTTATGCCATGTAGAGAGATAGGCACTGAGTCTCAGATCCTCCCAATGGAAACAGATACAACTGGGCAGGGGGGATGGGGAGGACAGGGGGTGGGCTTGCTAAGGGCTGGTCAGTCGCAAAAAAATAGCAGGGTGTCGACTGAAAGAGATGATCAGGGGGGGTCACAGATCCAAGGTGGGCGAGTTAGGGACGCCAGTGGTGTTGCTGAATCAGCCCAAAACACACAGAATTTACCAATTATAGACCTCCCACCAGCATGCTGCCCGTATACGGTGGTACAAGTAGGGGTACCAGCACATGATAGCCCACAGGAAGAGTCTAGCCCTCAGTTAATAAATAAGGTTACCCATTGGTTAGGGAAACATTGCGGGTTTAACAGCTCAGACCACAGACATGTCCTGATGGCGCGAAGGGTTGCCTGGATCGGAAGGTCCAAGAAAATATTTGAAGGGGATTGCGTGATTGTCACATTGAGGTACCCGTCAATGGCCCAGAAGATTTTGTTCTTATCTTCGCAATCATTCATGGCAAACTCTGGGATTAAACCAGTACCATTGGGTTTCTTTTATAGACCCCCGGCCAAACCCTTATCCCCTCAGGGTATGGCTATACAGGTAGTGGGTCCGAGCTGGAGAGGGGGCCCATTGTAGCTAAGAAATGCTTTTGCTCCCCTAAGGGATCTGAATGATTTAGATTGACTTGTAGAGGGAGCGTGTGTGGCAAGATCAGAGGGCATTCAGACAAAATACATCAAGGCCCAAAAGGGGAGGGAGACGGTTGATGACGGGGGAACATATGAAAGCTACTTTGATCATACGGACCTAAGGCTAAGCAGGTCTCCCAGCCCAGAGGGGGATATTAGTGATGCCTCAGGCTCCCACGTGGAATGCAATCTGGATGATTTAAAACTTATCTCATGGATCGTGGCAGGTCTGTCAAGTAAGTTTCAGGACGAACAGTGGCTTAGCTACATTAAAAAGTTCGACATAATAGCCATCCAGGAAACATGGGAGCCAGCAAACACATTCTTTTTAGAAGGTTATAAAAGTTTTTTTTGTCCAGCAAGAAGATCTAATGCAGGGAGAGCTAGTGGGGGCTAATCATGTTTGTAGACCTAAAGATTCAGGGGAGGTGGAAGTTGATCCCTTGGGAGTCGGAAACAATACAGGGTCTAACATTTGTTAGCAAGAGTTATCGTCTGGTGCTTATTAATTTTTATAATGCTCAGCCTAACCCGCAGGGATCAAAACCCTTTGGGGAACTAAGCGCATGCTTAGGGAAACTACAGTCCGAAGGACGTGCTTATGCACATTTAATAGTAATGGGAGATTTTAATTGCCACCTGTGTCTTAATTTAAGGGTGACTGAATGTGACTGGCAGGCATGCACACTAAACAAAGGGCCACACATGGAGCACTCTAAGTCAGGAAGGGGGTTGAGTGTGCTTTTAAATACCTTTGGACTGATCCATACAATGGATTTGATCACTGGCTATCCAAACACACCTGTGCCCCCTACATATAAGGGCAGGGGTTGTGCATCAAATGCTGATTTTATTTTTGTTTCTCACTCAGTGCGGCGATTCATTACTAGTTTTAACATCAGGCATATCACATTCAGTGACCATAACCTGGTAACTTTGTCACTTGTTGCTCCTCGGCAGCTTTCGGTTCTGCATACTCTGATGGGGGAGTTGATCTCTGCAACGGATCAAGGAAGACGGCTGCGATGGGCGCAGGTCGATACAGTTGCTTTTAATCAATCCCTTTTTAGGAGAGGTCAGCAGGAAATACAGAACTGTCTAGATTTAGATATGCAGGGACAGAATCTAGTCCAGACATTTACAGCTATCGCGCGATTAGTGGACAGCCTTTTAAAAGCCCCTGCACCTATATGTCTTAAGGGCGCGCCAAGATGGTTTGATGGGCACTGTTCAAAGGCCCTTAGAGCCCTGAAGTTGGCACTTGAACAATCACCCAGAGATAGGGGGTGGATTACGACCTGCCGTAAAGTGTACAAACAGGCAGTTAAGAGTAGGAAACGCCAACTTCAACTGAAGGCTTGGGAAGATCTCGAAGAGGCTGCTGAGCTCAAGGATTCCACTCGATTTTGGAAGGTTATAAATAATCCCTGTTTTAAAGAGTCAAACAATCCATCTCTATCCCATAACATCTTACCTGAGCACTGGTCGGCTCATTATGAGGGCCTGTATAATCAGCCCCTGAGAGGAGACGAGTCACAGTCATGAATTGAGACTGAGAGAACCGCCCTTATTGCTTTTACTTTAGATGAGGTGAGATTAGGGATAGACTGTCTCACGCGGAATAAAGCCCCGGGACCAGATGGGATCCCACCTGACTTATTCCGTAGCAATCCAGAGGTATGGGCACCGATCCTGGAAAGGGTAATAAACGCGGCAGTCGCAACAGAAATGCCTTCCTCGTGATCCACGGCAACCATTGTCCCGATATTTAAAATAGGGGATAGAGACAGCCCACATTGTTACCGCCCAATATCCCTTATTGATGTAACAGCGAAGGTCCTGGGCAGAGTGGTGCTAACTAGTCTGTCTGACTGGGCAGAGACCCACGGTATTATAACAGATGTCCAATATGGGTTTCGCTCGGGCAAATCCACGGTTGCACAATGTCTAAATCTGTATTTGATTAATGCGAAGTACACCATAGCCAAAGGCGGGGGCTTTACCTCGCCTTTATGGACCTTACCGCAGCATTTGACTGTGTAAATCGATCCAAATTATGGAAGCTTATGGGATCACTGGGGGCTGATCCGGCCCTAATTAATGTACTTATGGCCTTACACTCCAATACCTCAGCTGCAGTGAGATATACGCAAGAGGGGAAGACCACAGACTTTTTTACATGCTCAAGTGGGGTCAGGCAGGGATGTATCTTAGCTCCGTTTTTATTTACATTATATATTAATGGGCTTGAAATGGCACTTACCACATTACAAGCTGATGGCCCTAAAGTACGTTCAAGACCAGTCCCCGTCCTACTTTATGCGGACGATGCGGTCCTTCTTGCTCGCACACCTAAGGCCTTGCAGATCCTATTAGACGGGTTTGTGGAATTCATGAATGATCTGGATTTGACACCTAACTTCACAAAATCCTATATAATGGAATCAGGGAAAAGGAGCAGGAAGGCGAATCATTATGTAGTTGGCACTCATACACTGGGTAAAGTACCGGCCTTTTCATATTTAGGCATCATGTTTGATGAAAAACTGAGCTTTAAACAGCTAGTAGAGAGTAAGGGCCATATGTATCAAAGTTTAGTGTTTGCGATTCTCAAATAGCGAATTTTTGAGAATTGCTATTTGAGAATCGCAAACGAGATGTATGTAGGATTCGCAAGAAAATTTGCGAATCCTACATATTCCTTAATTGCGATTCGCAAATTGCGAATCGCAGTTAAGGAAACCCTCCCCATTAATTTCTATGGGCCTAGAGGCCCATAGGAATGAATGGGAGGACATTCTCAATTTGCGATTAGCAATTAGAGAATCGCAAATTGAGAATGCAATTTCAAGGTTGCAAGGGTGTCCAAAGGACACCCTGTTGCACCCCTGAAATGAGTATGGGTGCACATGTGGCGCACATACATGCCCTAAGGGCATGTATGTGCGCCACATGCCACTTTGGAAAATGCAAAAAAATGCATTTCTCAAAGAAATCGCAAGTTACCACCAACCTGTAGTTGGTGGTAATTTGCGATTCCTTAAGCCATAATCGCACAACTTAGGTGCTTCATACATTTCATTTAAGGAATCGCAATTTGCTATTCCTTAAATGCATTCATAAAATAGAGAATCGCAATTTTGCGATTCTCTATTTTGCGAATGCCTTTTTGGATGATACATCCCAAAAGGCTTGTTCCCGTTCGCAAACGGGCCGATTCTGAGAATCGGCCCGTTTGCGAACGGGAAATGGGCTTGATACATATGGCCCTAAGTGTCTAGATCTGGTAAAATCCACGGGGGCAATTACATCCTTTGCTCATAGGTTAGGCAAGTGGTCACCAGGGACCATCCTAAAACTGTATAACTCATTCTGTGGCTCCAAAATTTTATATGGAAGTGAAGTGTGGGGTTTCATCGGTACAAGTGAAATACAGAGTGAAGAAAATGGGTATTTTAGGCGTTTGCTGAGAGTCCCCCACAGTACCCCCTCTTTTATTGTTCATGAGGAGCTGGGATCTAAGTACATCTCAGACTTGGTGAAGGTAAAACCCCTTCTGTGCTGGGTGAACGTGTGGACCAATGAGGAGACAGGTTTTAATAGACAAGTAATTCAAGACTGCCTATCACTGGAACACGCGTTAAAAATCCCGTGGCTAAAATATGTAAAAGATTCATTGACCAAGTTGGGCAGGGCAGATTTGTTCACTTGCACGGCCAAGGTGAGCCCACGGGATAAAGCTCTTATTAAAGACCAATTTTTTTAAATAATTGGGGCTCAAAGGGGAGGAAATTGAACTAAAAAAGCCCTCGGTCAGGAATTATATTTTAGTTACGTCGACACAAAGCATAGAACCGTACCTTGCTATTACAGCTAGTGCTCACGATAGATTTTTAATTACGCGGTTCAGATTGAACTTGTTACATTATCTACTGGCTGTACCGGCAGGATACACGCCACCTTCAGAACAAAAAGGGCCCTGTGGCTGCGACAACAGGTCTCCACAGGACTCGCTTCATTTTGTTCTTTTGTGTCCGTACTATTCACTCCCAAGAAGAGTGTATCTCAAGGGGCTTTTAAGGAAACATAGTTTTAGGCAGGCCCGGGTAGCCTTATTGTTTTTAAAACTATGTCCCGATGTTTTTACATTATCATGTGTCACTAATTTCTTAAGATCTGCCTTAAAGCTAAGAAACACAAGGGGATTATAGTAGGAGATTTTAAATACTGGGCCTAGAAGCAAGGATAGTGGGTGGTGAACTTTTTATTATTCTTATTGTTTTTTAATGTTTTTGAAATGTTTTAATATGTTTACAATAGTATTTCATATGCACACGCGGTGTCCTGACTGGCCTGTAATATACGATGATCAATGTACTGTAAATGTTGTGTTGTTGGATATGTATCTTTTATGGTCATATTTTTTATATATGCCGAATAAAGATGATTATTATTATTATTATTATTAGGATCCACATGTTTATGGGATCAGTGGGAAACTATCACAACGAAAAAGACTCGAGGTTCCACCAACAAGGAGCAGTGCATGTTGAGGACCATTGGTGGGTAACGTAACTCCCCCTTTTATATACCATGAATGAGAGAAAGAGAATATATGTGGGTAATGATTTTGGTGGATAAGTGAGGATGTGTATGAACAATGATTAGTGTGATTAGTTGCAATTCCAATATCACCAATATATGGCTTTTCGTGTGCATACAAATTGTATCATTTAAAGCAAGACATTATAAAATCATGAGTGAGAAAGAGTCTGTTTTACCATGTGTATTCTGTATAGTTTCTAAAATGGATTTTGTTTTTCTTTACATGTTTTGTGATAGATTTTTATTAGTGGGAGACATCTAACACTTTCCTGAAGAAGGTGGTTTGGATCATTAAGAACCCACTGAAACGCGTCGATGCAGCAATGTTTTAACACTAAATCGACTCAACATTGGTTAAAATAAGAAAAACTTCAGGTAAATTGTGGTGTTTTAATAAATGATCTGCTCTGCGATTAGTGTGTTTTAAATGACAAAAAATGAATGTCTAATATATTCTCCCGCTTAGCAAAACTGATTTTTAACCCTTTTTTAATTAGGCTTATTGATTAGCATATGAAATGATTTTGATGTTTTTTAAGTAGAACATAAGCTCAACATAACATAGGGCTCTGTTTGCCAGCATGCTTTGCACATATTTATTGCTATATTGAATGTGTTTTTAGAAATCTTCCGAATTTTAGAATAAAGTGTTTAACCTGTATACTATCCATATAGCTTCCGAGTGCTAACTTGGTGATATTGGTCTTAATTGGATGGATGGTCATTATGTTTGAGGTCAGTATATTTGAGAATTAAGTGTTCGCATTCATCTGTACCCAAAGGGAATTCTTTGATTTGACTTATTGTCACTTTGGTGCCCTGTCCCTTTGGTACAAGAGGGGCCCCTCTCTTGTTTTTTTACTACATTTTGAACGGATACCAACTGTGTATACACTCTACACATAGGTATCACGGAGAAGCCGGAAGAAAGCCTCCTGTGTACAGGCCCTTTGCAGACCTCCAAACAATTAAAGAGTGAGTCATAATCAAAAAATACCATCTCACAAGGGC
This sequence comes from Calotriton arnoldi, assembly GCA_963921515.1. Classification (NCBI taxonomy): domain Eukaryota; kingdom Metazoa; phylum Chordata; class Amphibia; order Caudata; family Salamandridae; genus Calotriton; species Calotriton arnoldi. The sequence continues at coordinate 292,783 of CAWUFW010005833.1, read as the reverse complement.
ATCAATCGATGATTTGTGCCAGCATTTGGCACCTTATTTGCAGCCTCAGTGCACCTATCCAGCAGCACTAACCCCCAAGGTGAAGGTGATGGCAGCACTGCATTTCTTTGCCACATGAACATTCCAATACACAGTGGCAACATTGGGTGGAATGTCCCAGCCCATGTTTAGTAATGTTCTTCATGATGTGTTGCAGGCATTGACCCAATACATGGACCACTAAATCATGTTTCTGAAACCTGGAGAATTGGCCGCCATCAAGGGTGATTTTTATGCTTTTGGATGAATGCCCCATGTAATTGGAACAATTAATGACGCTCATTTTTCTTTGATACCACTGCAGGCCAATGAACAGGTGTATCGCAACAGGAAACACTTCCACTTCATCAATGTCCAGGTGGTGGTGTGTTTGCCTGATGTGAATTTCACATGTCCGTGCCAGATTTCCGGGGTCTTCACATGACGCATATATCCTGTGTAGCAGCATCATCCTACATTTGAGGAGTCAACTGCAACCTGAACGTGTCTGGCTTGTTGGTAGGGGATGATGTATATGAATGTTGTAGTGTGTGTTGTTAGTATGTCAGATAGGAATATGTTGTTTGACAACTGATCTCTTTTCTATCTTCAAGGTAGGAGACTCTGGATAAACCAACCAGCCATGGTTACTGACACCACTGCACAACCTAGTCACCCCATCAGAAGTGTGCTTTAAAGAGGATCATGGCCGTACCAGGCGGATAGTGGAGCGGACTTTTGGCCTCCTGAAATTAAGATTCCGCTGTCTGGATAAGACGGGAGGAGCCCTCCAATATGCCCCAGGAAAGTGTGTCAGATAATCATGGCTTGCTGCATGCTACACAACGTAGCAATTCGTAAGAACACACCTCTAATTGAGGAAGAAGGAGACCAGCAAGTTCCACCGATGGAGGATCCAGGGCTAGGCAATGATGACAGTGGTGATGATGATGATGGAGTGGACTTGAGACAACAGCTTATCAGCAACTTTATCACATGACTGTAAGTATGCAATGAGAGGAGGTTACTAACCACCATTGCTTGTTGTTGTGTAGCTGGTGGACAATGTGTATGTATGCTTAAGAGTGTAGGATAAGCGTCCTGAAGTTTGTTGGAGACTTGATTTGGAAATGTTTAAATTTACATGTACAGTGTTTCAGTGAAGCCTATCTAGTGTTAACAATGACATTGTTGTGGCTGAATTATCATACTTCCGTGAGACATTATATATGATTGCTAAACTCTGTTTTTATGATTTCTTCACAGTGTACTTTGCCATGTCATCTACAGAGTGAACTTACTGAGTTGTGACATCACCAGACATATGATGCTGTGACAGACACCAACATGGATGTTGAAATATTGCTGAAATACCTGGAGTGCACTTCCTTCTGACATAATAGTCTGGTATTTTTGTTATTAGTGCTTTTCACTACTGTGTAATATTAATGTAGTTTGTGTTCAGGTACCAGATTGTATCTGGACATTAAAAAATGTGTTCCACATTGAGGTGTGCATTGTCTGATATCACACATCCAAAAAAGTTATAATCTAAGTTTGAACATGATTAAATAGTTGACTAACAATAATTGTTGATTAGGCTGGCAATTAGTGATGATTGTGTATACAATTGACTTCCTGTGATTATGTACCGTGGAATACAGTTTGTCTGGTACTCTAATTGTGTATATCTATCTTGTTGTGCAAAGATTAATTAACTTAGTGGCACTTAAGTTACAACTTACAAGTGCTTGATTACCTAGGTTGGTGACATGTTCATCATTGTGATGAAAAGGGGATGACAACATTTTGAGTTTGAAGTCAAAGTCACAACCTGAGCTATTATTGATGTGAAAAGTGGTTTATTTTGACATACATGGTGCATAGGTGATGACACACAACAGCGATGTGCTCAAAAAAGAAATAAATGTGATGATTGAAGTTGACAGTGTTTACTGATGGAATCCAAAAGAGCCTAGCCGCAGTTATCCAAGTCCAAAGTCCAACTTTGTACCTCCATCAGATGTGGAACAGTTTGTATGGACAGTCAACAAAGTGAACGCTCGACATACAACGGATGACTCTTAAGGCCAAAAAGGACTGGGAAGAGGAGCGATGGGCACTGATCAGAGATGCTTGCGCAAAGAAAGACACAACGGTTCTGGCTCCTAGTAACCAGGGGTAAGGAAAATAGGTCCCAGATACCTGATAATAACATTGCTGTCGAAGAATGGTACTCCCATTTTTCGTCTCTATACACCGGAGAGCCTGTTGACGGTAACACAGACCTAGCAGCTGTTTAAGACAGCTGTGAGACTGACAGGTTCTTCAGTATAGCGGAGTTACAATCTAGTATTAATGCAATCATCAGCTCCAAAGCCCCTGGGCGGGACGCTATTCCGGGCGACCTATTCCTCAGTGACATCGAGAGCTGGTCACAATATATTCTGGCACTGGCAAACGGAATAGTCGCTGGCTCAGCAATTCCATCCTTATGGAAAGGGGCTGAGGTAATTCTAGTGTTTAAGAAGGGTGATCGTTCAGTGCCCTCGAACTATAGGCCTATCAGCCTGATCGACAGTGCCCAAAAAAGTCTTTGCTCGAGCACTTTTGATGAAATTACAAACATGGATAGAAGACAACAACATTCTGACCCCTTTTCAAGCCGGGTTCAGACAGAAACTTAGCACTGTCAATCAGGTGTTTCGCTTTTTACTACTAACATGGAAGACAGTGACAATCTGTAAGGAAAGCCTATATGTAGCTTTCATTGATTTACGGTCTGCCTTTGACCTCATCCCTAGACATAAACTTTGGGTTGTCCTGAAGGAAATGGGCATCCCACCTGAAATTTTATCACTGACCATTCGCCTGCATGAGAACAACTATGCAAGGGTACGCTGGGGTACTCAAGGTCAATTGTCAGACCCGATCAGAGTAGACAGAGGGGTCCGCCAAGGGTGCGTGATGGCCCCTACTCTTTTCTCTCTCTTCATTAATGGAGTTATCCAGTTCCTCAGTGAGAGCACAGCTGATTCACTGACCCTGGGGGGAGTTAAAGTGACAACCTTACTTTTTGCAGACGACACCTTGTTAGTCTCTAAGACACAGAGTGGCCTACAGTCCCTTCTGAAACGCTTCGAGTCATTTTACACACTGAGAGGGCTTGAGATAAACACTACAAAGACCAAGCTCCTAATGATCAACCCTCACTGATCTTTTAAGGGCAAGCTCTTCTTAGAGGGGCAACCGCTAGAGAGAGTGAATACCTTCGATTACTTGGGTATCACTCTCTCTGACGAGATCTCATGTAAAGCGGCAGAATCTTCAGCTAAGGCGTATCTCGGGGGCTTTGATCAAGGAGCACAAAATCCCCGTGAGCAAGCCAATAGCTGCCCCCATCTGTATTTACGACCACAAAGCCTTGGGAGCAGCTCTATATGGGGTGGAACTCTGGGGGTTCGAAAAATTGGATGCACTCTTAGTGACTGAAAATAAATTCCTGAGATCACTCTGCTCCCTCCCGCAGAGCACCCCTTTGCAGCCGCTGAGATTTGATTTGGGCAGATTTACGATTGTGCAAAAAGCTCAGCTACGCCCCCTGCTCTTTTTGCTACGTATAAAAACCACCCTCGAGCTACATCAATATGCTGCTGCTGTGGACGAAGTCAATATGGTAGATCGCCACAAGAAAATTGGCTGGATAAACAGGGTGAAATCATTATTGTCCACTCTAGGGATGGAAGGCATTTGAGATAACGACACCCCAGAATCTTTACCAACTAAAGCCCAACTTAAGAAACGTTACTGGGACTGGGTGGGGCAGTCCCTTATCTCCCATCCAATCGGGGGCCGCTTGATTCTTGATTTTATGGAGTTCAAACTGGAAGCCGCTTTTGAACAATATTTGGAGGTTGTCAAAAATGCCCAGGATAGAAAACTTTTTATGCAATTTAGATTTGGTTCCCTACCTCTTAACACTTTTGTTGCCCCCTGGTCCAAGCACCCCTCTGCATCTGTGACATGCCCCAGATGCTCTCTTGTAGCCGAGTCCATCAGTCACATACTTTTTGCTTGCCCTATGTACCAACAGCTAGGCACTCGTTGTCATAGTGACGCACTACATATCCTAAAATCTGACTCCTGTTTGTTAATTGTTTGTACAGTTGCAAAATTCCTAGGCAAAATGTGGATTAGTAGAAGGTATGCTTTGCCCATGCATCAGTCGTAATTCTCTAGTCTCTTACCATTTTAAACTGATCTTGATTATGTATCTATTTATTTACTAAATAAGTATTGTATTAATTATGGAATTGCACTGCATGACGGGTCACGCCGCTATCTTTTGCAGCATAGACTTTTACAGTTACACCTCCTGGTCCTGATTTTAATTGTTTTTATCCTTTTACTTTTTAACTTATTATTTTACTAGATAATTGAACCAAAATAGCTCTTGAAATTTTGCACTGAACCCCTAGTCCCTTATGCACTTTAGGCACTGGCACTTTCAAGGTTCCTATTTTTTAACTGGGGGATGGGCAGACTTCACTAATCCTAGGTTCCCCCTCTGTAAGTTGGTCATAAATCTATATATCCTATGCACATGTACGTTGTGGCACCTTCCTGCCCGGTGTCTTAGGAAATCTGGACTCCAAGAAGTAAAAGCTTTTGTTATTATGGTCTGGCTTTATAATTGACCGTTTATTATGTTTGTATTGTATTGTATGTATGTGACACTTTTATGGCCGCAATGGCCGAAATAAAGCTATTGACTGACTGACTGATATCATGGGTACCTTTTTTTACTTGCTGGGGTGGTGCATTGCCATCTGACTCTCCCTTATCTTTCCGCGGATGACCGTTACCACATTTGGTCGGGTAAACGACAACTACAGCCTCCTGGGGTACTGGGGAATCTCCTCCTGGCTCAACTTCCCTCCCTGTGGATTGTGCAGATGTTGTTGGCACAGATGGAGTAGGCACACAGGGAGGGGTACTTTGCTGACAAGCTAACTGGCGGAGGCTGGTACTGATATCCCTCAGCACCCCTATGACCTCATCCATTTGGTGGTTAGAACGTTCTAGTCTTGGGTCTTGGGAGGCCTGCAGCTTTTCAATGTTCCGGAGGTGTTGTCCAACCTGGCCCAATGCTCCCTGGTACCCTTAGTAGGCTTTGAATACCCGGGAGAGGTTTGGGTGGGCATCTGTAGCACCAGCTGATTGATGGCGCGGATGCACACAATCCCTCCCACCACCCCTACCACCACGGGAATGCATGCTTTGCAGTGGCACAGTCAAACCTGAACCTCCTTCTTAATTGACTGTGTTGTTGTCTGTCAACTCCTGAGTGCTCAGTGTTTTGCTTTGCTGGTGTTGTTTCCCGCTGCTGCTGTGTCTGTCAGGGTAGGTGTCAGCTGAGTGTTGCTAGCTGAGTCGGGAGTTGTCACTGTGGACCCTGCTGTACATGCTATTGCTGTCTGCCGACCCAAACCTGATGGGCCTGGTTGTTCCTCCTCGTCCGAGGGTACAGGAGAATCCTCAAAGAGGGTGAGCTCATTCTGGCTTGAAGTCTGAGCCTGGCTGTTGTCATCATTGTGATCAAAAATCACAAGGAGGGACAGAGGGCAGATCAAGGTCCAGCACACACGCCCCCAGGAATGTAGGTATGCATGAAGGTGTGCAGTTCCTATAGATGAGAAGGTCAGAAGAACCTGAGGGATCAAGTCGGGGGATCTGATCCTTCAGGAGCAAGAGCCCTCACGCACCCCAGGGGTGTCATGCTTCATCATAGGACAGCTCCTCGTTGGCCCGCGCTGCAATGCCCAACGGCCCCGCAGGGGGGCACTTTGCCGGAGTTCTTTTAAATCGCTGTCGTGAAGTATGAGGGTAAGTGTGAGAGTGTAGTGAATGAGTAGAGTGGTGGGTTTAAAAATAACTCATAGGGAATTTAAGTCAACCTTTAATGTATGAAACCCTAGGTTATATTAAAAACAAATATAGGCCAGAGTGTATATAATGGTCCACATTAGCTCTAAGCACAGTTATTGGTCAACATGTTTCTTGCCGAAAATGTCATGAATGATCTGGGCAATTCGTCAGGACCGTGGAATGTGAAAAAGCTAAACTACTCAAAGGGAGGATGGTCTGGGGTGCTAGTGTCACCTAGTGCCGTGCCATTCCCAATGCAAGAGGGTATATGATCTACCTTAATGCAATCGATAAGTCAACTGACTGCTAACAATGGAAGTCAAAACTCCAAGAGCAGAAGCTTAGTCACGCTCAAAGAGCGTCGTCCCGCAGTATCGGATCGCCGCAGATAGCGTGCGAGCTACCCCTGGCTCGGCTAATGCTTGTCATCATTGGCCATGGAGGTGTTCCCAGCTCTCCATGTGGGTACAGAGATAACACAGTCAATTATCTGAATGTCCACTGCACCTCAAATAGTACCTATTACATCAATGCCTGGACCAAAAACAGTTTAAGTGGAATGATTTGTAAGCCTGGGCGGAGCTGGCGTAGTTTCACTCCGTGGAATTCCGTTGAGTTACAGAAAAACTCTGTGGAATTCAACAGAGTTCAGCAAGGGAGCGGAATATTGCTCAGCCACCCTTAAGGACCTGTAATTACCTACTGTCCATCAACTGTCAATTAAAACATGCCCCCTGTAGCCCTGCTGTGCTGCATAAAGCACGCCTACCTTTGCCGTCATGATGGGCAGCTCTCTGGATGTCCGGCAGCGTTGTCCAAACAAACACACAGCAAATGCCTGCAGATCCAACTCGCTTGGTCGCTCCTCCATGCAGGCTCTTTGGGGGAGCCCTACTCCTGCCAGTATCTACTCTGTGATCCCTCAGCCCGCGCATGCACACACCTCACAAAACAGAGCAAGTCCACTGCATGCAGAGCAGGTGAAGACAGAATAACTTGGCTTGCTGTCCCCTCTATTGAATATGCATTTCCAGGGCAGAATCCCGACGCTTTGCAGCAATAGATCGGTAAGTGGCAGATGAGCAGGAGTTCTTCTGAGCGCAAAGCTGTGACGCCGTACAAATGAGCGGCCAGGTTGGCATGGAATATAACTTAGGCTAGTTAAGGGGAGGAGTTCCGGAGCTGGGATGATGCAGTGCACAAACTTACATGCATAAAGAATGGGGAGAGCGGTGTGCACCGGTATACTCCACTCTGCTGGCAAATGACTGAAATTTCTTGACAAACTTCGCCCTCCAAGTGGAGAGCGTGGTGACAAAAATCCGCAAACTCCACCGGTGGAGCGGAGTTGCCCGCCCATCATTGAGGATTTGCCTCCTTTATCCATGATGGTAGCCTATGTTTGGCATGAACAATGCAACTTTTACAAGATGTGTATTGGTGATCAGCTCCACCTATGTGCAGAAACGGCCATGTTATGTTTTTTTCCCATGACATGTCCACTGACATTTATTTGTACCTGACACTCTGTAGATGACACTGGTGGATTAGTGTGATCCAAATCTGTAGAATGTCAATGACACACATACTTTTTAATTCAAAATGTTTGAGTTTGTCTGGCCTGTGTACTGAGCATAGTCTATGTATCAGCAGTCACATAGGTGTGGCTGCCTACACACTCGCATTCTGTTTATTTCTAAGACATTTTGTAATCATGGTGTGAGTGATGTGCTTATTGTTTTCAACCCATGACCCTAGATTGAATTCCACTAAGGAGGAAAATGTGTAATAGCTTAGCTTTGTGCATTCACAACTCATGGAGTTTTGATTTTAACTACATGGTTAGATGTAATCTCTATGGTTTTATTGCTACTTTATAGATAACTTAATTTGTGAGCTGGGGTTAGAAGGGCAGCTGTGATTTTTTTGAAAACTTACAAGAATTTTCCTCCCACCCAGCCCAACCAGCCCACCTGGAATCAATGCTTTCCTGACAGTGAGTGGAAATGTACTGACAAGATGGCTGACACTGGTGCATGGTCTTTGGAGCACAAGGGCTTGATGGGAGTTGTGGTCAAGTCAAACACCATGCACCAGTGTCAGCCATCTGGCAAGTACACTTCCATTCATTGTCAGGTACCCCTAGGCCCAGATGAGCTGTTTGTGTGCTAGGTGGGAGGAGGAGTCATCTTGCTAGTACACTTCCCCTCACTGTCAGGACACCACTCTTCCTGGTGGGCTGGTTGGGCTGGGTGGGAAGGTGTGTGTAGGACAGAGCCTGATGGGAGACTCCTCCTCCCAACCAGCACAAACAGCTCATCTGGGCCTATGGGTACCTGACAGTGAATGGAAGTGTACTTGCAAGATGGCTGAAACTGGTATCTGACTTCACTACTACTCCCATCAAGGCCCTGTGCTCCAAACACCATGCAGCAGTGTCAACCATCTTGCCAGTACATTTCCACTCACTGTCAGGAAAGCATAGTTCCAGGTGGGCTGGTTGGGCTGGGTGGGAAGGTGAGTGTAGGACAGGGCCTGATGGGAGATGTAGTAATTGCAAGCACTCCTCCTCCCACCCAGCCCAACCAGCCCACCAGGAACTATGCTTTCTTGGCAGTGAGTGGAAATGTACTGACAAGATGGCTGACACTGGTGCATGGTGTTTAGAATACAAGGCCTTGATGGAAGTTGTGGTCAAGTCAAACACCATGCACCAGTGTCAGCCATATTGCTAGTACATTTCCAGCACAAGGCCTTGATGTGAGTTTGGGACAAGTGTGTACATGGCAATAGTTTTGAGCCTTTTGATCTTCATTGCAGGTATGCAGGTTATCTGTATTATTTACACATAAAATAAGCTTTGACTATTAGTTTGTTTGAATCCTAAAAACCTCATGTAGCTAACTGGAACCATTACAGAGATGTCTGCAGAAGTGTCATTGATAACTTGTGTGAAATGTAGAGTTCACACTTACCAGACTCCATTCCGTCAGCTATTCCAAATAAGCCCTCCGGCGGACCGGTGGTCTTTGCTAGCCAAATATTTGACACTCTCCACCTCTTTTTGATATCATGCATTGTGCGCAGCATGGGGGCTACTGCTTTCACATTGCTGACTCTCCGGTCCAACATCTGTGTTTTCTGGCTCATGGGGATCTGTTGGACTAGGGTCCTGAATAAATGGGGCTCTACTCTGAGGATTTCATCACAACGTGGCTGCTTCTTCTTTGACATGCTGAGGGTGAGTGTGAGTGTGAAGGTGAATTAAAAGGTGTGTCTAAGAAAGGAATCTAAATCAAAAAAGTGATATGTGCCGGTAGTGATGTGAATGCAGTGCATGTGTGTGTGCAGGGCTAACAGCAATAACTGAAGAAAGAGCTCCCTACTTCTCTCTGAAGTACTGTGTTGGCAAAGGATCATGGTCTGTGTTTTTTTTATAGGTGGATTGGTGGGTGTGTCTACTTTTTAAATGGACATGTGCTGTTTTTTTTGGGCGCTGACTATGCTTGTTGTTTTGTTACTTGTCCTGAGTTTTTCATTTTTGCACTTGCCATGTGGCACACAAACCGTCATGGTTCCGCAACTGCGTTGGATGCATCATAATCTGCTCAGCGGGAAATCCTGTGAATGTTCGTAATCGGAATCCCTATGGGACAGCCTTTCCGACTGATGCGGTCAGATCGGACTCATTTCCGACCGATGCGGTTGGGTCGGAATCGTCTCCAACTGACACGATCGGAGTTTTGTCTTTTATACATCATAATACGGCGGTCGGAGACATCGTGGTAGAGTCGGGCAGAATGTCTCCGTGGCCGCGTTGGTCAGATGGTATTTCCAACTGGCATCGTAATAATCCCCTGAGTTATCAATATCAGTAGCCACATTTTCAAAAGAGGAAACAGCATTATGTATGGAGTTGGCCACAGAATTATCAAAAAAACTACAGACGTTTCCCTTGAATAATTCATCTTCCTCTATTTCTTTATTAACGCTGTTATGGTCTTCATTATTCTAATTGATAATCAGGGCCGGATTGCCCATTTATTCCATCAGGCACTTCCCCGGTGGGCTGGAGACATTGGAGTCTGGTTTTTAAATACAGCGGGCCGCTGCTGGCCAATCCGCTAGTTTTAACAGCTCCCCCAAATACAACTGGCAAAGGAGAGGTGGGGGAGAAAGAGAGAGATAGAGAGAGAGAGAGAGAGAGAGAGAGAGAGAGAGAGGAGAGAGAGATATGACAGAGGGTGATAGGACTGCTTTTGGTTCCCACTCTAGTCCTGTTCATAATAGCAAAATATTGATCAATAGGGAATTTAATCCCTAAAAACCTTAGCTTTAAAATGATAATTAGCAATTATTTATGAATATAAATAGAGCATGTGTAATTGTTTAGATTTGCTTTTCATTGAAATAGACGAACCACATGACCTAATATTGTCACTCATGATAAAACCCCATTAAAACCGAGAAATAAATATTTCCCTGCACAGCTTTTAAATGTGTAATGATACAACAAAATGCCTGTTTAAACATCAAACCTCTTGGTAAATAATCAGACCTCAGAGCGGACACATGGTCAATAAGTGCCAGCAAAGTTAAACTAAATTAGCGATGACTGTTGAAAGACGACTTGTGAGCAACAAAATATCAGGCAATAAATAGTAAGACTGTCAAATGCTTAAAGAAACTGAATGTCAGCTAGCATACTCTCAGTCACACGTGGTGCCTAGCTGAGAAGCCTCCTGAGGGGAATGACCATTACTTAAACAAACAGAGATTCGGGCACATCATGCTTGCCTCAACATAGCAGCAAATGTCTGCAAATACAGTGTAAACAAATTTTAAAAAGCCAAATGCTGAAAGCACACTCAATTTCCAACATGCTTTTAATTCAAGAAGCAAGAAAACAGGATGTTGCTTATGGACGGACCCTATTTATAGTATTTTGGTGTATTTTACTGCGTTGTTACTTCTTGACCAGGATTGTGGGAGATGTAGTGTACTTTAAATGTGCTACTTAATAAACAGCCGGAAAAGAGGCTTCATAATATGACCCTCCGGTCTTCTAATGAAATGCATTGGTTATTGTTGGCTACTGGTATTAGTCTTGTGCTCTTAGGGAAACCATTGTATGCATTTACTTCTGCATCTTTGTGTTAGAATAAATTATTAGAAATAAGGTGTAATCAGCTAGTGGGGGAATGTGAGTTTTTGCAGATGGTTGAAGTGAATAACAGATGAGCAAATTAGATATTGTTAGGTTTCAGGGATATGACTTTCAAAGGAGTGATAGTGATGTTTAAAATGAGGTGTGTGAGCTCTTTGCAGAAATACAATAATAGAGATTAAGGCAAACCTCCATCTGACTTAGAGTCAGAGAGAGGAGGAATATAAAGAATGGAAAGTGAGGAGAGGAACATTTGAAAGAAAAAAGGCGAGGCACCAATCGGATGTTTTATGTCAAGGCCAATTTTTAACGCAGGGTTTTCAGAATATAGAGGAGGCTTTTTGAGACAGAATGCAATCCTAGGATAAAAACTAAAAAGTGAAAACATTATGTGCAAGTGAGATAGTGCTATATTAAGTACTTTCATAGACACCTGAATAAGGTGAATGAACAGTCTGGTAGCTATTAGGCTACCTCTAGACCATTTCTTCAACAAGGAAAGTTAATGAGATCAGGTGTTATAAACATAAAATAGTGGTTTGACACATATCACTGAACACATAAAATAAAATATTGAGAGCATTAGGCCGCGCTCGAATGAAGCAGTAACCTCATGATTGTAGCAACATGAAAGAATTTATGGGGTAAACAGTGCAACTATTGAAAAGAAATTCTGCAAAATGCTACTGCAGATGTCTTCTGATGTTCACACTTAAATGTTTGGCACATGATGAGGGTGAGATTGGTTTGCTCACAAAAGCGGAGGGTATTGCCAAGATTCTTGCAGCTGGAGGTTGGAGACAGACCATGAAGTGAGGGGGATGAATATTCCTTCAAGACTTTGTTAGGTAGGATCTGCTAATTAGTTCTTTCTGCAAACAGCAAGGTGTTGGATGGAAAGCTTGAATTAATCTCAGTCACTGTCAATCACTCGGGCCACCTCCCGATTCATAGTTTTTCGCCCACCATGCCAGCTCCATTTGGACCCAACCATATGCAAATCAGCCTTGACCCTGCTCCTCAAAGGAACAGTCCAGACTGAACTTCCAGGCCAGGTCCTCCCTATACCAGAACGCAAGCAACCCAGGACCAGTTTCATCTTTATTAGGGCTCCTCAGCCAGGCATAGCTTCGTTCTAGTAGTACACTAAGCCTGGGATGCATGTCTGGGCATTCCCAGTGGACTTAGGGCATCAAATGCAAAAACAACAAGGTGATAAATGGAATACTTGAATTAATCAACCACTGGCAATCGCTCGGGCTGCATCCCAATCCATAATTTCTCACCCACCATGCCACCTCAGTTTGGACTCAGCCATATGCAAATCAGTCTTGATCCTGCTCCTCATGGGAACAGGTCAGCCTGAACTGCCAGGCCACGTCCTCCCTGAACCAGAACACAAGCAACCAGGACCAGTTTCAACCTTATTAGGGCTCTTCAGCCAGTTATACCTTGGTTCCAGCGGCTCAGTGGGCTCTGGGCCCATGTCTGCGCCTGTCCTGCGCACTTACGGCATCTAATGTAAAAACAACAAAGTGATGGATGGAATGCTTGAATTAATCTCAGCCACTGGCAATCGCTCGGGCAGCATCCAAATTCACCATTTTTCACCCACAATGCCACTTAAGTTTGGACTCATTCATATGCAAATCAGTCTTGACTCTGCTCCTCATGGGAACAGCCCAGTGCAAACTGCCAGGCCTGGCCGGAACACAAGCAACCCAAGACTGGTGTCACCATTATAAGGCCCTTCAGTCAGGTATAGCTTGGTTCCAGTGACACCTTAAAGAATATATGCGAGAGCCTATCCCATATTTTCTCCAGCCACCCAAGGTCCAGGGTAATTATTAATTCCATTGAAAGAGACCATGGATCCTTGTTTGTGAGGGACACTGCGATCCGTGATAGAGTCACTGTAGTGAGCCACACAAAAACAAAGCCAGCAACAAAAACATCTCTGTGATGGAGGGTGGTGTACAACAGGGCAAAAGGCATATTTGAGAACTCAGGAGTAGTGTTCACTGACTTTCAATGGGATGTTCCAAATAAGACAAACGGAAATATATCAGCACTCCATTCAGTGAAATTCAGAGCAAACACCTGTTATGTGGTGAAAATGGCTTTGGTAGTACTTCCGCTACTAGTAGCTATCTTTTATGTGTTTACAAGACAGGCCAGTAATTGGTAAATACCTGCCAGAAACTTTGTTTTGTCACTTATTACCATGTCTCTATGGTAGTTGCAAAAGGCTGCTGATGAATCTCAGAAAATTACCAATTACTGAAACAGAAGCACCAAACAAACACCTTTTGGTTTTAACAATCCACCTTTACGTAAAAAGATGTTTGTAATTTTGTGAGAATAAAAATGTCAGATAACTGAATTACCAGGCATTTTTATTAGTCTGCACTATTGCCATCACCATTGTGTTTGAGCTGTAAGCCAGGTGCAAAATCCATGTATTCACCCTGCCAAAAGCCATAGACACCCAGGTGTTTCTACAGTATCTCCAACCTTTAAATGAGGAGCATATATAAAAAGAACTTTCTAGTGGATATAAAACAAGATCCAGCAGGCCATTTCAGATTGTATATAGGCCAACCCAAATAAAAGACACACACTATGGGCCTCATTATGACTGATTACGCACCAGCGGTCTGACCGCCCTAGTGTGAGTCTGGCGTTTGGACCACCAAAGGACCGCTGCAACCGCTGGGGATACGTGATCCCTCAGCGGAGTTTCAGTGGTGTGGGGTGGCAATATGCTGATGGTGCCACTGCGGCACTGCCAAGCATATTACGAGTTTCCTCACATCCACCCTTTTCATGGTGATGAGCCTCACATGAAAAGGGTGGCGGTGAGGAACCTAAGGGGGGCCTACAGGACTCCCTGTTGCCTCTGGGCCAGGGGATGCATGCAGGGGAGCACATGTTATGCCCTCCTGTATGAATGCACCCCAAGTTCCTGCACAGCAGGGACTGCACAGTCCATACTGTGCAGGAACGTACTTTGGCGCTCCTATTGCGGTGCCTTTCCAAGGCTCAGATATGTGCCTTAGAAAGGCACTGCAGTGGGACTGCCGAAGCCCCACCTACCAGATCAGGAGTAAACTTCTAATCTGGCAAGCAGTGTGTGGACAGCTTTGGCAGTCTCGCAGCGGGAAGCTGGCGCGGCGGCACTCTACGAGACCGCTAAAGTCATAATCAGGATCTATGTTTGGAATCTCATTCTATAATACTCCCCAATTAAGTTAGCTTTAAATATGGATACATGTTTGTTTAAAAAGTTACCAAAGATAGATAAAAGAAGGACAACATTATGAGAAGATGACACAAATTGAATGTTTATCTGAAATTGACATAGAAATGTATCTATGTATTCCTCACAAACCAAGAACATAGTTAAGGTCCAACATTGATGTTAATTCCTATTGTAACATAACATGCTTTATCAGTTTTACACTTTAAATTTTGGGAGGATTTTTTAAATGTTCAAAATGTAAAGGGGATGGGTTAAAATAGTTCAAAGGGATGGGTTAAAATAATTTAAAATGGAAACCTCCTAATGAGTCCTTTGTTTTGCGCAAATATCCACCAAATCACAGCAATAGAAACGTTTTAATTTAATCAAGTGTCTTTTGGAAAAGTTGTCAAAGCCTATGAGCGTTGCGCTAACAACTAAAATTTGTACAACCATTTCTCAAAAGAAAAATTCAATTGTAAGTGCTTCGAGTGTTCCTACGTGTAAATGTTATTTAAATAATTAAACGGTTAACCATGGACAAACGAGAGATACATATATCACTGTTCAAGACAGCGCAGAGATTTGATTAGAGTGATCCAAACCTATGCATAATGTAAGTGGAAGTCCAGCACACTGCAGAATAGACAGAACACAACTTATGTATAAAATGATTAGACCATATGAAAAAAGTTAGTAAATCAAGCAAGAGCAAAAAGTCTACATAAAAAGTGTCTAGGAAGAAACATAGCAGATTACTCACTACAATGGGTCTAGCCTACAGATTTCTGTCAATGCAAGATTCTGTGACTGATATGTTTGACCCCCTACATAGATGCCATCATTGCTCCTTTGACCCCCTGCCCTGCCGCGTCAAACTCCAGTCCACTCATTACTCTGTTGTTCAAGCGTATTTTATTTTTGTGTTCATAGATTACCAATCTGCCTTTCTCTGTAATGCATTGCTTCACCAACATTCAAATACTACTGCTCCATCTGCCAAGTAAGCAACCCATATTAAACATTCCACTCTAGATAATAGTTGCCATTCACCCAAGCTTTTTCCTTCAGTTGTGATCCCTAATTAGCCATTATTAGTACATCGCCAAAAACTGCTGCCTACTGCTACTATGCTTTCCCCTGATCACTTCTCCTATTTACAATTCCTCACAATGAGCTGACCTGGCTGTCTCTAGCAGAAAATACCTTCACACATTAGTCTGTCCAGAAGAAATACAATCCAAGAAGGCAAGAAAGTTTCAAGTGAGCGAAATACCCTTCTGTATCCTCAGACTTAATCACCGATACAGCATTGGAGTAGTTTTTAAAAACTTCTTCAATGGCAAGAGATGATCATGTGCGGTATTGTTTAGACAGTGTTTGGATTAAAAATAGGATCTTATTAAGATGTCGGTCAGAGTTGCCTCCGACCAACACCGTCTCGGGACCGACTGACCTCCGGTCGACGTTTCCGACCACCTGATTACGATGTGACCAAACACTGTTCGGTCGGATACTCACTTTTCTCTATGGGAGCTTGTGTTACGCCCGTAAACTGGGCTCCCCATGGTGCCTGCCACACAGTGCAGGGTTTTTCAGGGGGTATCCTTAGGTACCCCCTCGACTACCAACCTCAGGCCCTGCTAGGGGCCTACAAAGTTGCTGTCGGACAGCTTTACATGTTGGAAAGGCCAGCATGGAAAGGCTGTGGGAAACCGACATCGTAATCCCGACGGCAGAAGAGCCGTCCACAGGGGATTACGGTGCACCTCGGAATGACTGACCGGTTTACATTCCGACCGCCGACATCGGAATCGGGCGGTTGGACTGCAAACTGACCGTGTAGGTCGGAAAGCTTCTGACCGCGGTCAGAAAGCTTCCGACTAGCGGTCGGAGGCTTTCTGACCGACATCGTAATCGGCCCCAATGTGTTTTAAATATGGTGATACCAGAATATCATTGCAAGAATGTTGTGATTTAGGTAATATCCACAGAATATTTCAGGTAAGAATATCATTTTTAAGGGTTGTTTTTAATTTCATTGGGTGTGGCGCAGCGGCCAGGGCGGCTGACTCCGGTACACGGGGGCTCACGGTTTGATCCCTGGCGCCGGCGACATGTTGGTCCAACACCAATAGCTCGCTTAATCTTCCCGACGTCCCCCAGCACATTGACACCCTTAGGGGTGATTGCTCGCGCTTTACAAAATAGCGGATTATTATTGTTAGAAATAGCGTGGGTAACAATATCACTGTAGGGAATATCATTTTTTTCAATCTTTGTTATAAGTGTCATTTATTGTTTAATGTATTATATGTTTGAATGTTTAATATTTTTAATAAATGTAGCTGTTGTATTTTATGGTTGTATGATGGAACTACTACCACTTGAACAACTACACTCTAAACAACGACTCCTTAACCACTACTTAGTCTAAACTACTAAAGTTTTAACAACAACTATTTTTTACAACTACTATGCCTTAACCACGATTACCTTTACCCCATTAATGTATCTACTTTACAGGTAAGTATAAACCCATATATATATATATACATTGAGAGAAATAAAACTGCTTTTCAACAACTTCCGAGAGCGTTCTTTACTTTGCGGACCTTTGGAATATATATATATATAATCTACTGGCGGTCGCCAGTAGATAGTTATAGTTAGGACCTATTTTCCATAGGAAATCCGCAACATTCTATTTGAAATAACTCTTGCATCTGTTGACGAATCTTCGCGAAATTTTCAAACTTTATGGCCCGCTCCGGTCCGCTCCTACCCTGAAAGTTTCGGGGTGATTCGTCAAGCAGGGGCCGAGATAAAAGGGGGGTCCCAAAACGTGTTTTCCCCATTCATTTTCCCATAGGAAACTTTAGCCACGGCTACAGCCCGAACTGCTGAACGGAATTACACCAAATTTGGCAAAGAGGTAGTTCTTGGTTCAGAAAGAACACTTTTTGTTAAATGGTGGTAAATCCGTTCAGTAGTTCCTGTGAAAATCAAAACGAAAATCACATATATATCTATGGCCACGTTGGATTTGCGCACCCTCCCGATCACGAGCTGCATGCTAATTGGCTGTCAACACTCCAAATCAGGAAGTGTTGGCAGCCATTTTGTCCCTCGGTAGAACCGAGGGACAGAAACAAGTGCGCAAAGCGCAAAAAGGGGGCAGGGTAGGAACACCCTGACCCCCTAGGTCTGCTCAGGGGGTCCCACAAGGACCCCCTGGGCAGAAAAAAGCATTTTTTTTTAAAAAAATCGGCGGGATGCGCTTAGGGTGCGCGGATCCCGCCGTAAAAAAAAAATCGAAGCGCGGTCTATTTTGCCCCCGGGTGGGCCAAGTCCCGGGGGCATGCGGCGGGGTGGGTTTATATTTAATTTTGGGTGGCCTCGAAGGCCCCCCAAGCCCCGGGGACTGCCACCCCCCGGGGCTTTAAAAAAGAATGGTGCGGGAGAGCTCTTGGACCGCAGCCCCGGGGACCGCCACCCCCCGGGGCTGAAAAAACCATAGGTTTTAGGGACAGTTATAGTTAGTTGGACATTGCACTCGTACAAAACCCATGAAATTCCCCCGTTATAGTTAGTTCAGGTAACTATAACTCGCGCCCCGCAATGCACTGCTGATGACGTCACATATTACATCACTCATGACATGGTCAGTGACATCACTGATGACATCACTGAAGAATGTGCTAGTATTTGTATGAGTAAGTGAGTTGGTGTGTGTATAACTGTATAGGTGAGTAAATGGGTGTGTGCTTAATTTTTGGCATGACTGACTAGGTGTGTGAGTACCTCTATGGATGAGTGGCGGTGTGTGAGTGTTTATATAGGTGTATGAGTGCATATAATAGTCCTGTACTGAGTGACTATAAGTATGAGTGACTGTACGGGTGAGAGAGTAGATGTGTGTGTGTAGACCTAAAAATCCGTGAGTGTGTATATAGTAATTGGTGTTGGAGTGTCTATGGTTTAGACAATGGCAGTGACCGCTCAGCCCTCCACAGGGCTTGGTCGCCCCACTCACTGCTGCCGCTCCTGCCTGCCTTGCCGCCTCCTGCCTGGAGATTCCTTCGCTCGCTGCCCGCTGCTCCTGGGACTTTCCCGCTGCTCCTGGGACTTTCCCGCTGCCCGCTGCTCCTGGGACTTTCCCGCTGCTCCTGGGACTTTCCCGCTGCCCGCTGCTCCTGGGACTTCCCGCCACTGCCTCCCTGCGGCCCCGCCCCCCGTGATTCCATTCGCCGCCCCGCTCCCGCCACCCAGCTGCTCCTCCCTCCAGGCTCCTTACTTATGACGCCCCCTGAGCGACCACGCAGCGGCCGCGCGCAGTGGGAGCACCGACGGAGCGCCGAAGGTGCGCCAAAGGTAAGCCCGTCTGCGCCCGTCTGCGCCTGGCCCGCTCCCAGCGCCAGGACCCCTGGATCCCACCGATGCAACACTACTCGACGGACCTACGACGCCGCCACCCTCACCGCACTCAATGCCGGCCGGAACCCTGCCTGCTACCGAGCCTCACCGAGACGCACCCACGGACCCTTCACCTGCCAAGCCTGCCGATTCACCTGCCCCCGGACGTGCACCACCTCCGCCAAGTCGAGCACCAGCAGCAACCACCTGAAATGCATCCTGTTGAACACCCGCTCCGTCCACAGGCATGCCGTGGAACTCTGGGACCTGCTCGACGCAACAGCACCGGACGTCGCCTTCCTCACCGGAAACCTGGATGAACGCCTCCTCAGCGCCCGACATCGCCATAGCCATCCCGGACGGATACAAGATCACCCGGAAGGACCGCGTCAACCAGACGGGAGGAGGCATCGCCATCGTACACAAGAACACCATCCGCATCTCGACTAACTCCGACGAGACCTTCACCGCCGCCCGAACACCTACACTTCCAGATACACACTGACCCCAAGACCACCCTCCGAGGCACCCTCATCTACAGACCCCGGGACCACGCACACTATTCAGCGAAGACATCGCAGACTTCATCAGCCCGCACGCCATGCCCTCCGCCGACTACATCCTCCTAGGGGACCTCAACTTCCACCTGGAGAACAACAACGACAGAAACACCACCGCCCTGCTGGACAACCTCGCCAACCTCGGACTCAAGCAACTGGTGAACACGCCCACCCACTACGCCGGCCACACGCTTGGCCCCGTCTTCTCTTCCAGCAAGCACATCTCCTTCAGCCACGCCACCGGACTCCACTGGACCGACCACAGCTGCGTCCACTTCAGCTTCAGAAAGACTGCGACCCACCACCACCCGCAACAGGCTCCCCGCCGGAGCTGGAGCAAGATCACCGCCGAGCAGCTCACCGCCTCCCTCAGCCAGAACACACCCACCAACACAACGGACCCAAACGAAGCAGCCAGCAACCTCGCCAAGTGGCTGACCGCCTGCGCCGACGACCTCGCACCACTAAAAAACCCTCCCAGCAGACCCGGAAGCAAGAAAACCCCTTGGTTCACCAACGAACTCAAGGAATCCAAGAAGAACTGCCGCACTCTCGAGAAAGCCTGGCGACTCGACCAGACCACAGACAACAGGACCGCCCTCAAGCACGCCACCCGCAAACACCACCAGCTGATCCGTGCCACCAGAAGTCGGCACTCAAAGAACGACTGGACAACAACGCCCACGACAGCAAGGAACTTTTCAGCATCGTCAAAGAGTTCTCCAACCCCAGCGCCGGAAACAACGACATCACCCCCTCGCAAGACCTCTGCAACTCACTCGCCGCGTTCTTCCACCGCAAGATCACCGACATACATAACAGCTTCGACGCACAGACCACGCACCCTACCGCCGAACCAACGCCCGCCACCACCACCCTCTGCAACTGGACCCCGATCAGCACCGAAGACACCACCCGCACGATGAACTCCATCCACTCCGGATCACCAACCGACCCCTGCCCACACCACGTCTTCAACAAAGCCGACGCCACCATCGCACCCCATCTCCGGGACATCATCAACTCCTCCTTCCACACCGCCACCTTTCCGGAGAGCTGGAAGCACGCCGAGCTTACCGCCCTCCTGAAGAAACCAACGGCGGACCCCACCGACCTCAAGAACTACCGTCCCATCTCGCTCCTTCCGTTTCTGGCCAAAGTCATCGAGAAGACCGTCAACAGACAGCTTGCCGCCTTCCTCGAGACGAATGGATCCCTCGACCCCTCGCAGTCCGGGTTTCGGGCCAACCACAGCACCGAGACCGCCCTTATCGCAGCCACCGACGACATCAGAACCCTAACCGACAACGGGGAAACAGCAGCCCTCATCCTCTTGGACCTCTCCGCGGCATTCGACACCGTCTGCCACCGCACCCTAGTGAAGCGCCTCAGCAACATCGGAATCCGAGAGAAAGCACTGGAATGGATCATCTCGTTCCTCGCCGGAAGAACCCAGAGAGTCCGCCTCCCCCGTTCAGATCCGAGGCCACCGAAGTCATCTGCGGCGTTCCACAAGGATCTTCACTCAGTACAACCCTCTTCAACGTCTACATGAGCCCCCTCGCAGCCATCGCATGCCAACACAACCTCAACATCATCTCCTACGCCGACGACACCCAGCTGATCCTCTCCCTCACCAACGACCCCACCACCGCCAGAGCCAACCTACACGACGGGATGAGAGACGTCGCCGACTGGATGAGGAACAGCCACCTTAAACTGAACTCAGACAAGACGGAAGTCCTCATCCTGGGCTCATCACCCTCCGCCTGGGACGACTCTTGGTGGCCCCCGGCCCTGGGCACCGCGCCCAAGCCAACGGACCATGCACGCAACCTGGGCTTCATCCTGGACTCCTCCCTGTCGATGACCAGACAAGTCAACGCCGTCTCATCTTCGTGCTTCAACACCCTGCGCATGCTCCGCAAGATCTTCAGATGGATCCCCACTGAAACCAGGAAGACCGTCACCCAGGCACTCGTCACCAGCCGACTGGACTATGGGAACACCCTCTACGCCGGAACCACAGCCAAACTTCAAAAAAGACTCCAGCGCATCCAGAACGCCTCCGCACGACTCATCCTGGACATCCCCCGACACAGCCACATCACCGGACACCTGAAAGACCTGCACTGGCTCCCCGTCAGCAAGAGAATCACGTTCAGACTCCTCACCCACGCACACAAGGCCCTCCACGACCTGGGCCCCAAGTACCTCAACGACCGCATGACCTTCTACACGCCCACCCGCTAGCTACGATCAACCAGCCACGCCCTCGCCACCGTACCACGCATCCGCAGAGCCACCGCCGGAGGAAGATCCTTCTCCTACCTGGCAGCCAAGACCTGGAACTCCCTCCCCACTCACCTTCGGCGAACCCAGGACCATCTCTCCTTCAGGAAGCAGCTCAAGACCTGGCTGTTCGAGCAGTAACTTACCCCCTCCCCCAGCGCCTTGAGACCCTCCCGGGTGAGTAGCGCGCTCTATAAATGCCGTGATTGATTGATTGATTGATTGGCAGTCTGTAATTTACAGTGGGTGTATCAAAAGTTATATTAGGGTGTGAAAAGATGCATCAAATTATCACATGGATGATGTCATCAGTGATGTCATCAGTGATGTCATTTGAGATGTCATCAGTGATGTCATCAGTGATGTCACTGACCATGTCATGAGTGATGTAATATGTGACGTCATCAGCAGTGCATTGCGGGGGCGCGAGTTATAGTTACCTGAACTAACTATAACGGGGGAATTTCACGGGTTTTGTACGAGTGCAATGTCCAACTAACTATAACTGTCCCTAAAACCTATGGTTTTTCAGTAAATATATATATATATATATATATATATAAAGATAGATATATATAATACACATAGGGCCCGATTCACAGAACTAACTTAAGACAAAATCCTAAACTTACTACCATTCATTGATGAGTAAGTGCCTTCTGTGAATACCAAAATGAGTAAGTGCCTTCTGTGAATACCAAAATGAGTAAGTGCCTTCTGTGAATACCAAAATGGTAGTAAGTTTAGGATTTTGTCTTAAGTTAGTTCTGTGAATCGGGCCCAATATACTTATCTTTAATACCTACCAAAATAGTTACATTTGAATGTAATTTTTTTTTACTACGAGTATGCCTTTACCCTTTAATGCATTTACAACAAAATTCGTTGCTAAGGCATTCGTGGCAAAGGCATACTCTTTGTAAAAAAAATCGTTGTAAAAACATTCGTTGTAAAGACGTTGTCGTTGTTCTGCCTTCGTTGTAAAGGCATCTCGTTGTTCAGCCTTCGTTGTAAAGGCTGTTTCCTGTTTTTTATAGCAGAGTAAAAATAAAAGTTTGATTTAGATATTTTACATTTTTGTTATATATAACATTTAATTGTTTGTATATTTCAAAATGTATTTATTTTTTAGTGGCAGGATGTTGGGTTTACAGGGGGAAAGGGTGGGGAGATTATTTTAAACTACGTATTTCTTTGCTTATGTTTAAAATTTAAAAACATTCAAAGTAAATTTCAAAATTTTAGTTTGACATTTTAGAGGTGTTAATATGTTTCAATTGTTTTTATTTTTAAAAATGTATTGTTCGTTTGTTTACTAATTAGTGAAGATGAGGTAAATAATTGTTTTGCTTTGGAAGAATTGTTTAATCTAACAAAGTATTTTGAATCTTTATTTTGTAGTTTATATTTTTAATTATTTCTAGTTTTTTATTCTTTCTTGTAAAAATGTTTGAACTTTTTAATATGTTAAATATGTTTCATAACAAAAGTAAGTATAATATAATTTTTAATTTATAAAAATGTAGTAATCATATCAGAATACTATTTTACAGATATACTTTTTTGGATGCATTTTATTTTGAATGTTAATATTTTAATTTATTTTTTATGTAATTTATAGATAATAGCTTACAAATTGTATAGGTTTTGTTAATTTTTATAACATGTTTAATTTTGGGTAGGTTTGTTTGTTTTTAGTATATCATGCACTTGTCTTCTCTAATAACTTCCCTAAAATAACTTAAAATGGGTTAGGGGTATTAAATATGACCCCTCAGTGTCCAACACCTTCCCCAAAATAGCTTAGATAAGAGTGGGAATAGTAAATGTGACCCCTTTAGTGCCCCACAACTTCTCTAAACTGGTTTAGATTGGAATGGGAATAGTACATCTGCCCCCTTTAGTGTCCAACACCCTCCTCAAAATGGCATAGATCGGAGTGGGAATAGTTATTCTACCTCATTTAGTATCCAACACCTTCCCCAAATGGTATTGGAGTGAGAATAGGGAATGTGACCTCTTCAGTGTCCAACACCTTCAACAAAATAGTTTAGATTGGAGTGGGAGTAGTAAACCTGACCCCCTTAGTGTACACACATTCCCCAAAATGGCTTAGATTAGAGTGAGAGTAGTAAATGTGATCCCTTTAGTGCCCTGCACCTTCCCCAAATGGGTTTTATTTGGAGTGGAAATGCTAAACCTTACCCCTTTAGTATCGAACACCTTCCCCAAATGGTTAGATTGAAGTGGAAATAGTAAATCCACGCTTTACTATCCAACAACTTCTACAATATGTGTAATATTGATGTCTGTATTATATGAATTAATATTTTAATGTCACTAGGCAAGTCGAATTTGAAGTTACTATTTAGCGCTTTTGATGTGTAGGGGTAGTGGGTAGGTGCAGTAAGTGTAAAGTAGTGTTTTAGTTTGCACTGGTTATATGTTTTAGTGTTAGGTTTTGTTACAATGTTACTAATTAGGGCTTTTTGGGCAGGTGTGATGTGGGTTGGCGTAGTAAGTGTAGAGTATGGCTTTAGTTTGTATTGGTTGTGTGTTTTAGTGTTAGTTTGTGTTATGGTGTTGTGTAGTGCGGTAGGCCTTATTGTAGTTTGTTTAGTGTAGTTACTTTTAAAAGTTATTGTTATTATATGAATAATATTTGTAAAGCATTGTCATATTGTTTGTTCCAATGTTCCATTCAACCCAGCTAGCAAACGCTGGGGTATTCTAATGTCCCCCCCTGCATTTCAAAGGTCAAACTACTCAATTTATTTTGCCCTTTCCAAGAAGAACACAAACAATTAATCTAATCTTAAAGAAAGTCGTAAATGTGCAGCACTAGTTCTAAGGCCTTTCTTCAGGGCAGACAATGGCTTTTGGGAATTGACTATTTTCGCAGGTGTGACGTTATCTGGGGCTCAAGGATCATGTAGAGGAGCCATTATAGTACAGACTCAATTTGAGGAGATGACCAGAAGGCAGATGTGCCCGTGTCCCTTGGGAAGAGGAAAGAAGTTGAAATTAAAGATGGCTGACTCATAAAGCAAGAGCTAAAGAAAAAAGAAAGGAATTCCTTGAGATCCAGTACAGACAGGCTGTTGCAACCTGGGTCAGTATCTCACAATCAAAGTCTGGGTATTAAATC
This sequence comes from Calotriton arnoldi, assembly GCA_963921515.1. Lineage (NCBI taxonomy): Eukaryota > Metazoa > Chordata > Amphibia > Caudata > Salamandridae > Calotriton > Calotriton arnoldi. The sequence continues at coordinate 268,013 of CAWUFW010005833.1, read as the reverse complement.
AGGTAGATATGTTTCCCCTCAAGAGTAGCTTGAGATAAGACTAATTCCTATAAATTCTCTGTCAAAAGAGGACAGTCAAAGATAAGTCAGAGTGGACGATTAAAATATTCCCTTTCTGTGAATTGGAGGGAGTCAATTTGTGGTTCTAGAGGACTGATTGGCGGGTTAGCTAATGATCAGAAATGCCTTGCACCTGCCTCTCATGACAAGTGGGAATTTCTCTGTCCTATCAATAGCATCACAGGGTTAAAAATCACACTAGATGAAATAAACCAGGAGCTCATATATTAAATATAAGCACATTTCAGTCAATGGTAAACTCATTTTCAAAGAACAATTGCTGCTTTTCAGTAAGACATCTTTTTTTACCTTGAATGCCACGCTTTCTTGTTTTTGCATAATTTCAGCATTCAGCATGTTACAGTGAGCCAACAACACACGTGCAGCTAAAGTGAACTAAATTAATTCATCTGAAAAAATAAATTACTATAAATTACTCATTTATTTTTAATCAGACAAAGGCTTGAAATTCCAAAAGTGCATGTGAAATCTCTTTGCTCTTGAGGAATGCTGTTATAAATAAAACCAAATACTTGGCAAGGCATGACGCTTATTGTAATCAAAGTTGCAGGTCTGCCTAGTTCATGATAATAAACTATCGCTTGATTTGAGAATGTCACTTTTTTTCAGTTCAGAGAATAAGCACTTCAGCGCCACACATAAAGGTACTAAGCACTACACAAATGCTTAGCCTTCTGTGTCAAAATATCCATTAAAATGATTAAAAAAATTAAAAAGATAGAAAACAACCTTAAGGAGAACACAGCTAACACCCCTGGCACATGACTCAACCACCCTAGAAAGAGACAAATGTAATCTTCCACCACTTAATACTTTTAATATCCTCATATTTCCTCAACATTATCATCACAAGCAGACTATCAGGAATACCTTCAGACACAGCAACCCTATAAATCTTTACAACCTGAACATGAGAGATAGCTAGAAGCTTACTCAACAAGGCATTGGATCTTGGGTATTTCCCACACAAGATGAAAATTCCAACATTAGTCCACTCCTCAAAAGGGTAAACCACAATCCATCTTACCCAGCAGACCAATATCTAATGGCTTGTTCCTATGAAAAATATTTGAAAGACAAGTTTTAACTCTCCAAGTTTACTGAGGGAAAATGACTTTATGCCAGTCCAACAATCCTTATTCTGACCAGGTAGAGGCACAGAGTCAGCCATCATAACCGTTTGGGATAATCTAAAACTCACTGTGGACAAACACAGAGTGACCTATGCGCAACATTTGACACAGTCCAAAGCACACACTGCTACGAAGAGACCATCATCTTTGAATATGTAAAAAGGCTCAAAAATGGATTGACGGTGTGGCCAACCAAGATGGTCGAGTGGACGTGAGCCACAAAGGCTCCACTGCAACACGAGAGCAAAGTCAAGGCAATTGCACTTTTAGCGACTCCTGCGGTGCCACCAAGCATACTAAGGCATGGAGTGAGTCGGGGACGGTGTACGGGGGGCCCACTGAACCCCCAGGACCGATGGATAATGGAAGATTTCAGGCTGCTTAGGGGGTGAACAGCGGTGGTGTGGAGACCTCTCAGCGAGCTTGCTCCATGTGCGGATTGAAGCTAGGACTGTACCCAACACACATTGTATTACCAGGACCCCCAGACACCATAGGATACAGAGAATAGGTGAGGAGACCCCAGGGAAGCAGCAAACGCATTGAGGGACGTAGTGGCATAGTGGCAAGAGGATAGCAGCTCCTGCCCGAGACCCTGGGGCTTACCTACACTAAGCTACGAGAAATTGGCTGGGCTGGCGACCTGATGAATTCTGGGGAGGAGACCCAGAGACTGGCCTGGTGGGTGATTAGCAACATTGGTTTCCTTGACTGGATACGAGAGGCCAAGGCGGTGAGCACTAATGCCTGACTTCAAGATGGTGGAGCTGCGTTGCAACGCATAGCAAGACTGGGCCACAGATCTTCCTTTGAAGCAGCTTCTGGTATGGGTGTGGCCCCCTGGGGACTATGATATATGAGTAGGCTGTTGCAGGCAAGCGGTGGAGTGCAAAAAACTGGGGTACCCTGATGAGCCTGACATATCCCTAAAACACTTATGACGAGAGCGAAGGCTATAGATCTTGGGGCAACTCATAACCAAAACTATCTGCAGAGTCTCCCCGTCGACAGGAGGATCTCCTTCAAACTCCTCATCCACGCACACAAGGCACTCCACAAGACTGGCCCAGCCTACCTCAACAGACGACTCTTCTTCTACGTCCCCAACCTCCAGCTCCGCCGACCTCTCCCTCGCCACCGTCCCTCGCATTCGAAGAACAACCACCGGTGGCAGATCCTTCTCACACCTCGCCGCCAAGACCTGGAACACCCTTCCACTAAGCCTACGACAGACCCAAGACCTGCTGACCTTCAGGAGGCTACTCAAGACCTGGCTGTTCGACCAGTAGCAGCACCCCCCTTTCTTCTCCCCAGCGCCTTGAGACCCTCGCGGGTAAGTAGTGCGCTCTACAAATTCTGTGATTGATTGATTGAGTCTGATTTCAGGGCAAAACACTCCCCGAGACACGGGGGCTTTGTGGGAAACTACACCCCTAGGGCCCTCTCCAAAAATATGTATAGAGGGATCCCGAAACTTGGTTCCCTAAACATGTGGGGCGGTCTGGAGACACTTTAGGACACCACATCACCTGCGGAGAGCCTACGCCCCTGCGTGTTTCAGACCATTCCATGCCAGAGAGAGACAAATGTAGTAGAGTACTCAGTGAAGGATCTGATAATTTACTGGGGAGTTTGAGTCCGGTTCACTTTCACCAATGTGCCAGATGGGGGAGCTCTGGTTCTTCTCGTACTACCTTATATGGGCCCTGATGAACTAATGAGAAGCACCCCACTTTGAGCAAAGCGCATAGCCGAGAAGCACCCATTGGTCACGGGTGAGAATTCTTCCATTTTCATGCCACCTCCACTCTCCGTGCCTGCAGTCTTTATGCCGCCAAAGAAACCCTAGGCTAATAGGGTATCCAGCTATTTCACACCGGTGGCGACGCGGGATGCCCCCATTGTGGTGAGTTCTGAGGACACTATAGCGAAAGAGGACCTACTCGCCTCTCTGCAGGACTTCAAGCAGGAACTGGGCGCCGCAGGGAGCTAAAGACTGATCTGACCTCCTCCTTGGAAGCCCTTAGGTCACACATTAACAGTAAACTGACCTCTCTCCAACAAGATGTGTACTCAGTGAGCACCCGTGCATGAGACCTTGAAACCGAAGTACAGGAGCTGGATCGATGCACTGGCCAGTTGGAAGACTCTACAAAACTCCCCCAACTCCAAGCCTTGATCTTGAAATGTGAAGATTTCAATGAGATAATATCCACATCTGAAACCTGGAAGAAGGGGTAGAGGGTCCCGACTTAGAGGCCTTTGTTACAGGGCTATTTTCAGAATGGGTGGGAGATAAACTACTGAAGTTCAAGATCGAAAGAGTGCACATGGTGGGCTCACCACCATCCAGAAGAGGAAAGTGACCATGCAATGTCCTGGCGAAGCTACACTCCTTTAAGGTGAAGGATGCTATTCTTCAGTCAGCACGGAAGGTGGACAACATCTCCTTTCAAGGCGCCACTTGCTCCCTTTTCCAAGATATTGCCCCTCCACACTGGCACAACGTCTACAGTTCCGCCCCATTACCGAAAAACTGTGGCAAGATCATATCAAATATTGCTGGGCATACCCTTTTGGCCTAGCCTTCGAATTTCAAAACAAAGTATTCTATGTGACAGATTTCTCAGATGCTGTAAATATATTGGGGCTCCCAACTTCAGGGGACCAAAACACCAGTAATGATCCAGGAGGGCCCACTGGAACCTCATTGGAGAGTGAGGACAAAGGCCATTGGCTTACCCAGCACCATCCAAAGCCACAAATAAAGTACTGAAGTTGTAGTCCTATCCAGTTTCTCAAATGCGAGCTTCAACAATGGCTAGGGACTGAATAGACCAGAAGAATATCGACTGCCTAGGTCGAATGCTATGTTTTTAGAATTCTCACTGTTACCTTACCTAGGGAGGGCAGTTAGCCAGGTAGGAAATGTGGAGCCTACCCAGGATGTGAAGTCACCTTCATATGGAGTTATGTTAATGATTCTTTTAATACACAATATGCCTTGACTATACTATGCAGATTTTAGATTGCATTAGCTGATATTGACCTTCATGCTTGGTAAGATGTGTCGCTCTACTGAGAGTAAGAGTTCTGGGAGACCAATTTCCTATTTGTTAATTTTGTGGGGTTTGAGGGGAATTGTTTGTTGGTAGTCAGTGAAGCTTTTTGTTCATGGGACGGAGGCGGGAGTGGGAACAGGAGCAGCACGAGAGCACTGACACTAGAGAGTGGTCATGTGATGAGAGGTCTCATACCAGGGGTCACACTCAGATACTACAGCTGGTACTTCCTGCCCTTGACTAACCATGGTGATCACCACACTCACTTGGAATGTTAAAGGCCTTAACTCACCTGCCAAGCATCATAAATGGTGGAAATACTTACTTGACCAACGCCACGATGTAGTAGCACTGCAGGAGACACATCTCAAACAAAATGGAGATCATAGATCACTCCATAAGGCCTATCCTGTGATGTATAAATCTTCTACTACCACTAAGCATAATGGGGTCACCCTACTTTTTCATTCTTCCTAAAAATTTCAACCAAAGGGGTGTAAAACTGACAAAGAAGGCAGGATTTTAATGGTGAAGGGTTGCATTCATGGGCACATGTGCACCTTTGCATCCATTTACGCACCTAACTCAAACCAAGTCCCATTTCTACATGCCCTGCTATCGATACGGGGGGTTTGCAGAAGACGATATTTTTTTGATGGACGATTTTAACCTCACCTGAGATTTGGGGCTGGATAGTACACACCCACACAGGTCGCCCATGGAGAGGTTCCCCAAGGCTCTGAAACAGGAGATTAGCTTGATGAGCCTACAAGACTCCTGGAGAACCCTACACTCAACGAGCCATGGTTATCCATTTTTCTCACATTCGCACCGTACCTACTCCAGGTTAGACTACGTGTTTGTGAGCCAAGCTCTTTATTCCGGTCATGCGCCTGTAGGACTGACACTAGAATGGGTTTCTCCTCCCTCTAAATATCACTGCTGGTTCTTCCCTGGGTCCCTCACCAGGGATAGACTTTTACAGGATTACCTATGGAAAGGTATTAGAGAATACTTTCAAATAAATGATCCGCATGATACCAACCCTTCCAACAAGTGGAACTCCTCCGTGGGAAATACTGTGCTTTGATCTCAACTCTAAATAAACAAAGGGCATGGGGCAGGTTAGCTCTTGATGCAGAACAGCAAAAAGCAGAACAGGCCCACAAAGAAAAATCAACCATGCCCCTACAAAGGGAAGTTACTGCCCTAAGAGGCAAGCTTAACACAGTCTATACTAAGAGAGTGAAACTTACCTTCCTAAGACTAAAACACATGACCTACGAGCAGGGCAATAAAGTGGGGTTCCATTTGGCGCGGCAACTGAGAGTCAAACGTGAGAGGGAATACATAGGATACATTAATCGAGAGTCGGGAGGGACAGTGACCTTGGACTCTGAGAAAGCACAAACCTTTAATAATATTTATCGGACAGCCCAGTTAAAATACCTTGATGGAGTGGACCTCCCCCAGGTGACGGAGGCCCAAAAAAGCTCCTAGGGGAACCGATAAAAGAAGAGGTGGTACTCAAGATGATAACAGGCCTGAAACTCCATTAATCTCCAGGACCAGTTGGTATTACAGCCCAATTTTATAAAACTTATAGCTCCAATCTTATACCCGACCTGGTGGCCCTTTTTAATCATATAGCTAAATCTGGCGAAGTCACTTACCTCTATGAGCGAGGCACTTATATTGGTCATTCCAAAACCAGGGAAGGATCAATGATGCTGTGGCTCATATCGACCAATAGCCCTACTCAACCTAGATGGCAAGTTGTACTCGAAGATCATAGCCTCCAGGCTTATGCTGGACCTGATTCACCCAGATCAGTCCGGTTTTATCAAAGGGAGACAAACCTACGATAACTTACAGAGGGTGCTCCACAGGTCAAGAAAGTTACAAAAAAAACTATACCGGCAGTCTTGTTGACTTTGGATGCCGAGAAGGCTTTCAACCGGGTGGATTAGCCCTTTTTATTTTATACTCTGCGGCCCTTTGGCTTTTGTGACCTATTTACAGCCATGATCAAAGCTAATTATGCTCTGCCACAAGCCAGAGCAGGTGTCAATAGGGTGAGTTCCGATCTTCTTCACTTGGGGGGACAAGGTAGGAGTGCCCAATCCCCATTGTTATCTGCCCTCAGCATTGAGCCCCTAGCTGCTAAAATACGCATGACTCCCGATATTCAGTGTATTCCTTTCAGTTCGTTGGAGCATAAAATCTCCCTCTTTGCAGACAACGTGCTGCTTTCACTTACCTCCCCCCGATCCTCTCTAGAAGCATCACAAGCTGAACTGAGACAATTCGAAAAGGTGGCAGGATTTCGTACCAGCTTAAAAAAATCCAATAAACACTGGCTCCATATAGATAGGGCTGTAACAAGAAAATACATCTGGGATCTCCTGTGGAAACCAAAAGCGGAGCATCCCCTGAACACTGACCTGAGTACACCCACAAAGACTACTCTTAAAGTTTGGGATGAGGAAAACAGTTCAGTCGCCTGGACCACTTTCTTTTCCCCTTACACACATTCATTACAACCTGGAATTTGCCCCAGCACTTCAACCTGGGCCCTTTGACTCCTGGAGGGAGGTGGAGTTACTATCTCAGCCCTTTTTCATAATTGGGATGTCTTTACTTTTGAACATTGTCAATGAGATTTTCACCTCCAAGCCTCGGGACACTATCACTACACTCAATTAAAACACTGAGTTTTCCACCCAGACATTGGGGTTGCTGCCACCAAAGATCTTACTCCTATAGAACGATTTGTTAAAAGTGGGAGTGGCTCCAGGGGCTGTATCTCGTTTCTCTACTCACTTCTGCTCACCACACTCCATACCCCTCAACCATGACATATTGCCTTCTGGGAACAGACGCTCAGCGACACAATACCCAAGGTACATTGGAGTAAGCTCTGGAGAGACATTACCCGGTTTAATCACTTAGTGAGTATGGGGGAGGCTCACTATAAGGTACTCTTTGATTGGTACCTTTACCCTACTAAGCTGAAAAAAATATTTCCCAATACCTCAGAGTTCTGTTGTAGGGGGTGTGGATTGTTGGGGGATTTCTGACATCTGGTGGGACTGTCCTACCATTCGGCTATTTTGGAATTAAATTTTAGCTAAAATCAAAGACGTTCTGGGTTACACGATCCCAGACATCCCAGGATTCTCACTCCTAAGCGTCAAACCATTGTGGATATGACAATCATGTGGCTGTGTCTCGGTGCAGCAGAACTCGCATTGGCCTCTGCCTGAAAATAGAAAGAGGCGCCTTCAATCTAGCAGTGGCAAACCAGACTATGGCAGGCCATTACAATGGAAAAATTGGCAGATATTCTTTCTGATACCTATAAAAACAATGAATATACGTGGGGTCCCTTGGTGACCTATCTCTCCAGGGACCTCCCACCATGTGCCTGCCCAACTTGAACCAGGGCACTTCACCTCTTCCAATTCTAACAGGAAAGCACATTAATGTGACCTTTGAGAGACGAGAACTACTACTTTCCTGTGTACCTTTAGTTAATGGGTTATTGTTTGGGGGTGAGGGAGGGTACTGGAGGTGATGATTGTGTACTTACATAGTTGATCGACAGTATTGTAAGAGGATAATGGAAAATGCAAAGAGACAATCCCACCTTGGGCAGAAACTGATAAATCCATTGGTCACTTTGTTTTTTCATACAAGGAGTGTAACCACATATACTGTTAATATGTGATATTTGAAAAAAACAATAAAGAAAGTTTTGCCCAAAAAATTGATTGCCTTTTACCTCAGAGACAAGCAATGTGTGGTATACCTATCACCTTTGACACCTCTTCACAGTGCTGTGATGTCCCTCAGGATCCATCATCTCTCCTCAATTAATCAACATCTACTGAACCCCCTTAGTGGACTTAATTACATAATTCAACTTCATGTGTTACATCTATGCAGATGAAATGCAAATTATTCTAAAAATAGATGGCCTGGAAGTCCTCGACTAATCAAAACTTGGCAGCTGCCTACATGCAATAAACGCATTGATGATGAGTAACCCTGTAAAGCTGAATACTGAAAAGACAAAGATCATGACCAGTAGACAATGTAAAAATACAAACCTACTACCAAACGGCCCAACAACAGTAGGAGAAGTCAGAAACATGGGTGTAACCATGTATCCAGGACTATACTTGATACCACATGTTAACAAGGTCACAAAGAGCACTTTCTACACAACACATCTTCTCATTTCTTGGATACCAACAAAGGCTAAAAGCTGCCCTCACATTTATAATCTCCAAGGTGGGATATGCCAATACCTGCTATCACTCCATTGGCTACCTGCTACTAGAAGAGCAATCTTCAAGGCATTCTGCATTTTTCACTGAGACTCCGAAGGAAAAAAAGGACTACTATACCCACACATTAAATTAAAGCAACACAAGCAAAATAGGACACTACTCTTCGGGCTTGCACCACGGATCATCATACCACCCAATTCACTATAAGAAATCCATCAGAGGCACCAATTTCCCGGTGCAGGTTACCAGACTCTAAAAATCTCTACCAGCCAAAATTTGATATATACTGATGCATTCATACTTCAGAAGAGAAGTAAAACTATGGCTATTTCCAAGATAACCACTACTCAGAAACAAAGGAGAGCAGGACCCTTTCAAAGCCAAGGAGTTAAGGTCACAAAGGCAAGCAAACAGTAAAAAGTCCCCTAGAACAATGTAAAACCCTTTATGTGTAAACTAGGAAAAATAGACTACACACTAACCAGATATACCAAATATAAAAAAATATATAATTTATTAAATCTTAAAATGATAAACATGTCATAAAACAAAAAGTATCCACACATCATAATACACAGCATACACCTAGACTCCAAGACAATCTATCAATTTAAAATATAAATACTGATTTTGTTAGTGCCCTCTGTCACTCAGCATCAGATATTAGAGCCATATATATTTCTGAGGCATTCTAAAATCCAAGTGGCAAGAGATATGCCTCTTTTGTTCATCAACACGTTGCGGTGGATGAAATTATAGAAACTACCTTTTTCAGGACAATTAATAAATTTGATGGATGAAATTATAGAAACTACCTTTTTCAGGACAATTAATAAATACATATTTCTTGCTTAAAATTCTCAATTAAAATTCCAATCTAAGTACATCAATCTGCCTACAAACAAAACATAACATACATTTAAAACAAATAACAAACTGTTGTATAAAGAATAGTTTTTACACAGAAAATACATATTTTATCTAAAAAAGGCCCCGCTAGAAAGTAAAAGTGGTTCTAAAATCTTATGACACCACAAAGATTTATTGAGAGAAAGAAAAACATAAGAAAAGAGTTATATATTATAAAGGAGAAAAAGCAGAAGAAGAGGGAGAGAGAGATACATAAGGAAACACAAAACTACAACTACCACTGCTTGCAAGATTATACAAACAGCAATACTTTCTTTAAAAAAACAGTGCAGGGAGTTGCACGTGAGCCATATTCTTCTCTACATCTCTTCTCATGATCTTTACCATCATGAACCATATGTCATCCTTGCATACATTTAGAGCCCAAATATCTCATTTTGTACTTTCAGGTCCCATGTATATTGTACAACTTCACCTTCTAAAGTAGATTTTCCATTGCTTTAGTACGGCAAAACCTCCTTACTCAGAGTCCCTTCCAAAGAGAACACACATAGTCCTCAAATAGAATTGCTTTCCACTCTGTATGAGAGCAAGCAAGATATCCTATAACATGATGCATGCCCCATTAATAAAAAAGCATCTAAACATATTGCAATTTAATTTATGAGATACATTGCTTACATATATCACCCTTACAAAAGGATGTGCATCCCTAAATGATCTTAAATCCAACCGGAGTCTCACCTTCACGAATCTCACTGCTCACCAAGTCCCTAAGAAACACAAATAATATATTATGTTATAAAACAACAACTTCCCAGATGCCAGTAATCATAGTCCCATACTCAAAAAAACTTGGAAACAGACTCTTTTGATACCTTTTCCATGAAACATTCAATCTACTTAATTCCATATTTCCCAAATATGACTTAAATCAATGGAGACAGCTTCTGCATAAAAGCAAAATAATCTAGTTAATAAAAAACAACTTCTATACTGAACAGGGAAAATCAACAAGGGGCAAATAGCATTACCCCTGAGCCCAAATCCTCTCACCCCTGATTAAATGGTGTGTACTCGTCAACGTCCAGCAGCATGAATAGCATAAACAAACCAAAAGCATGCACAAAGACCACTTTTATATATACGCCCAACGCACTTCGCCACATACCAGACACCGCTCACCTGATCCCAATATCAGACAAGTCAACATCTGCAGCGTCAACCACACAATCAGTGCCATATTGCTACAGGTCGTAAGGTCGCGAGCGTAGGCTCCCATGTTCCGAGTCAAATTGACATCTTAAAATGGTCACCTGTAAGCAATAATTCCCAGAACAGCCAACTTTATCATCATATCAAGAAAATTTAATAAAACCCCAACCAAAACCAAATAAAAAAAGTAAATAGACAACAGTAATAAACCTGCATATATTCATAAAGAAATATGCGCTTAAAAGCCGCTCTAATAAACCATTCCCTATCTTGATATAAAGGCCATTCAAATCCACACAGGGAACAGCCACTATATCGTCATTCCCTTGTGTATCTGCCATGTTGCTCCAGTACCCAATAAGACAGGTGCTTGCAATTCATATAAAGGAATCAAGCGCCATAATATAACTAAACTTCAAATTCCACAAGGAGAACAATCATTATGACATCATTGTCTCATGCAGGCAACATATTAATCCAGGGATAAGTAGAACAAACACCTCCATCTTGTAATAACTCCATTTAATGCCAGAGTTCATTTAATACCACACTATTTTTGTGGCATTATAAAGGTATTACAGGGTGTAGGAAGTGGGCTTTTTATGTTGGTCGATCAGCGGTGGGGTGCAAGACTTTGCTGACATCTCTTGGTCAATAGGTGATTTCACAAAGAAACCCACATTAGTCAAAAATTACTTTTGAAATATTTTCAATTTTTGATTTTTGCAAATTTTTCTAATCTGAACTAGTAGGGCCTTGTGTTAAGTCTCCCAGTCCTTAGTATTAGAAATTTAAAAAGTGTATTAGTTAGTTAGGCTTTAAAAGTCTGCTTAGAATTTTATCTCTTTCTATACTTTACTAGAAATTACTTTCATAGGTGAGATTGTTCAGGAGCTCGACCTGACCCCTTATCTTCAACTTAAAATCCAGCAGTTAAGGCTCCTCTGTAAAAACTATAAAATAAAAACTGGCTCAAGCCCTACAAAACTCAAGCTCCAGGAGCTTCTGACAGAGTTTGATGCAACCCACCTTACAGATGACACTGGAACAGTACTCCTAGGGGCCACTCCCCCTCAAACTAACTAGAGAAGGGGATGAGGAAACCTCTCACATCTACCTTAACACTGTACCTAGTATGGCAGGCCACTCAGGACAGGAAGAAGAGCTAGATGAAGAGATCTTAGCCCTTGTGAGACAATCCAAAAGAGCAGCCCTAGAGGCCAAAATCCTGGCCATAGAAAGAGAAAGGGCTAAGATGGGTTTAGGACCCATAAGTGATGGTAGCAAAGTAAATAGGGAGAGAGAGGAAACTTTTGATCCCAAAATCCCCAAAGGGATTGTCCCTAAATATGTTGAGGGTGATGACATTGCCAAATGGTTTACTGCCTTTGAGAGGGCATGTAAAATGGGAAGGTTAAACCAGAAATTCTGGGGCTCTCTATTCTGGGAGTAGTCCTCAAGAAAGTGCAGGAATAGACTCCTGATACTGGATGAGGCAGATGCTGAGTCTAATGACCTCATGAAGGATACCCTGATTGAGGGCTTGGACTTACCACTGAGGAGTATAGAATAAAGTTCAGGGAGACACATAAAACCTCACGCCAGTCCTAGGTTGATTTTGTAGTCTTTTCAGTCAACACACTAGGTGGTTGGTTAAAAGGGAGTAAGTTGCAAGACCATGATGGACTTTATAATATAATTATGAAAGAACATCTGTTAAGTAACTGTACTTCTGAAAAATTGCACCAATACTTGTTGGACCTAGGTTTAGTTTCTCCCCAGGAGTTGGGGAAGAAGGCTGAACATTGGGTTAAGACTAGGGTATCCAAAAAGTGTCATGGAGGGGGTGACCAAAAGAAAGGATTTGCTAATCTCCCCATGGGGAAAGATATGGGACAGTCTAAGGAAAAAGGTAAAGTGTCTTCTAAAAGGCCCCCAAAAACCTGTTGAGGAGGTTGTGCTTCGAGACACTTCACAATCCAAGGGTGGGTACCAAGATAAGAACTGAGATCCCAAAATGGCTTGGTGTTTCAAGTGTAAAGGCAATGGACACTGAACTTGGGACTCTACCTGTCCCAAAAAGGCTTCCTCTAGTGCACCTCCAATTAATACTGGGGAGGTGATTCTCCATATGGGATCCTTGGTGTGCCCTGACCAGGTCAGAGAGCACACTGAAACTACTTTGATCTCAGAGGGTGAGATGGATGTAGCTGTCCTGGCTGTCTGGCCCAGTAACCTGGAAAAATACAGACAACAGCCACATATCAATGGGGTTGGAGTAGAAGCACTGAGGGATACAGGTGCAAGTGTCACTATATTGACTGAAAAACTGATATCCCCAGAGCTGTATTTGGCTGGACAAACTAATCCAGTCATCAATGCTGATAACCATACTAAGGTCACCTCATGGCTATGCTGTCCTTAGAGTGGGGAGGGGCTACTGGCCAAACGAAGTTGGTTGTGTCCTCTGTAATTCTTGTTGAATGTCTTGTAGTTGGAGGCCCAGTTCAATACCTTACAGCACAAGATCCAAACAATTGTGGACTGGGTAGCTCCAACAACCCAGACTCAAATCAGGGCATTCCTAGGCTTGACTGGCTACTATAGGAGGTTTGTGAAGAGGTATGGTACCATTGTGGCACCCCTCACAGAGTTGACCTCCATGAAGCAATTAAAAAAGGTAAACTGGACAGTTAGCTGTCAAAAGGCTTTTGACACACTGAAGGAAGAAATGTGCTCAGCACCCATTTCTAAAAGCTCCAGATTATTCTAAGCAGTTCATAGTGCAGACAGATGCCTCTGAACATGGATTGGAGTGGTCCTATCCCAAACCAATGATGCGGGCCATGACCAGACTGTTGCTTTCATCAGCAGGAGGTTGTCCCCAGAGAACAGTGTTGGAGTGCCATTGAGAGGGAAGACTTTGCTGCGGTTTGGTCCCTGAAGAAGCTGAGACCATACCTGTTTGGCACTCACTTCCTTTGCACAAACTGACCACAGGCGTCTCAGATGGCTGATGCAAGTGAAAGGTAAAAACCCCAAACTGTTGAGGTGGTCCATCTCCCTACAGGGAATGGACTTTACAGCGGAGCACAGACATGGGACTAATGCCAATGCAGATGGCGTTTCCAGGTTTTTCCACTAGGAGTATGAAGACACTCATGGGAAAGGTTAGTCTCCTTCTCTTTCATTTGGGGGGGTTGTGTAGGAAAGTGGTCACCCCCACTTTTTGTCTGGTATCTGAAGCAGTTTTGACTGAAGTGCATTGGTTTCCTGGTAACCAGGTCCCCAGTGCCAGTCCTCTTTCTATAAAACAAGGTAACTGTGCAATTGTTCCCCAGTTGGCAAGACCTTAGCACCTCTGTAAGTTCCTAGTAAATTGTACCCTGGTACTCAGGGCATGGGTACTAAAGAGGGTACCTAAGGGTTGCATCATGTATTGTGCCACCCTAAAAGACCCAACACCAAACTCAAAAAGGCTGTCATTGCAGGCTACGTGAAATGATGCAGACAAAAGTGAAAACACGACATGGTACACACCCTGTGTGCCACACCCACAGACACTGCATGCAATGTATGTAAGTCACCCATACAGCAGGTCTTATAACCCTAAGGCAGGGTGCATTATATTACACGTGAGGACATATTTGCATGAGCAGATATGCCCCTGTGCTGTCTAGTTTAATTGATAGATAGTACAAGTGAACGGGGAAGCCATTTTCAGTATATGTACTGGGCACTGGCCATTGCGAGTCCCCCCTTCTATATGATGGCTTCACTGAAACCTATGGTGTTTGGTATCAAATACCTTGTCTTAATAAATCCCTACTGTTGCCAGTAGTGGATTTATTAAAACATGCACCCAGAGGGCACCTTAGAGATGCCCCCTGAAAACCTACCAGCCTCGTAGTGTGCTTGCTGACTGGTATCGTCTAGCCTGCAACCACAGACATGTTTTTGATTTCCTGCTGGTGAGAGCCCGTGCTCTCTGAGTCCAGAAACAATGCCTCCTCCAGAGGAAGGTGTTCACACCTCCTCCAGCAGGATGGCTAGTGAATCTGTATACCAAGGCCACTATTGATATGCAACCTCAGCTTCCCCCAGACCTAGGACATGCCACCGACTGCCCTGAGGCATATTTGGCACCAAGACAGGCAGGAAATTAGATATGCTAGGAGGTGTGGTGCACTACCAGGCCAGTCACACCCCTAAGGGGGGTTGCCAGATGTGCTCCACAAAAGAAGTGTTCCACCATGTGATTTTGGTGGAAATAGGAATTCTGGGACAGGATTATGCCCACTCCCAAGTGGTCATATATAGGCAATGTCGTGACCCCAAGGCTAAGTAGCCAATTGGCTACTACCTTTCACTCCCCTTAACACCCCTAAATTGAGGAACTTAGATTCACCTGACAAGAAAAGAAGAATGACCAAGAAGAGCCGAAGAAGAGAGAACTGCGGACTACTGGTGGACTTTGGTGCCACACCCTGCCTGGATGTTCCTGACAATTGCAACAATCCGACTCATCCTGCAGCTGTGCATTCTCCAAAAACTTTGGAGGGCCTCCAGTACTTTACCAAGCCATCAGCATCTCCCTTGAAGTGGAGGAGCCACTGCCCTGCAACCTGCAAGCACTGACTGCAACATCCGGTTTACCTTTCTACTGAACACCAGGTCCTCCAACGCAGCAGCTACCCAGGAGGAGGTCACCATGATCTAGGAGGTCAGATTTATCTACCCACCAATTGCGAAGATGCCAAAACCAATCAGAGCCACCCTGCACCAAAACCTGGGGTTACCGGACCTCTTACAGCAACCAAAGCTTGTTTGAGGCCCTTCTGGACTCTAACACCACAAAGACCAAGCAACTAACGAGGGACATCAGCACTGCAGAGGCCACCATTGAGAGTGGCCCGGCTGTCCTGTTTTGTCCCCCTTTCGCGGGTCTGACCAGAAACCGTGGGTGCCTTCGAAGCAGCGGCACCAGCCAACCCAAACACTCTGTACCCGAGCTCCCCAGCCTGGGTCCACAACATTTTGGTGCTCTCCTGCTCCCAGGACTCCCACAAACTGAGCCCCCAATGGGGAACTCCCAGACTTGTCCCCAAGTCCCCCTCTGCAGCCTGTTTCTATGTGGGTCACCTCCTTTCCTACGGTGTAGCGCGCAATCTACAACCTGTCTAGCTCCTCTGCACACTGACACTCCAGGGCAGGTAAAATCGAACTGCTGGTGGTACTTTGGACCTTGGCCGCTAGCACCTTAAGTCCTAAAGGGGACCCCCGAGATTCGGTTGCAAATACCTGTATGCATTATTTGTTTCTTTCTCCAAAGGAAAGCATTGCCACCTAAAATGCATTTGAGTGACATTTTTACTTGCCTGCAAAAACTGATAAAGTGAAAAGTACTTACCCAATTACTAAGTTAAGTGTAAAAATAAATATTAAAATACCTGTTATTTTTCTGAATTGGTCTTGAGTTTCTCATTTGTTGACACACTACCACAAAAGAGATTATTAATTTAAGCCCTGTAAGCCAATAAGGGTAGTCAGGAGTTTCCACACAGTATACCTAACCCCTAGTATACCTAACCCCAACTGCTTTCTTTTGTGGTAGTGTGGGCAAGCAGCTTAGACTTATCAAAGGGTAGTGTGTACATACATGCTGCAACGCTTAGGGACCCTCTTTAGTACCCATGCCCTAGGTATCAGGGGTACCATTTACTAGGGACTTACAGAGGTGCTAAAGGTCTTGCCAATTGGGGAACAATTGTTATGTTATGTCATGTTATGTTATATCCATTCAATAAAGTGTAACAAATCACACCTGAAGGTGTTTCTTGACGCTCAACCTCCTCATAAGTCCCATCGACTCATTAAAAGAGCAAGGTTTTTAGCAATCTTTTCAACTGGTCAAATTCCACACAGCTAAGCTGCAAAGGAGTACCCCAAAGCCCTGACGGAGGGGGAGGACGCAGCTTCAGAGGCCCTGGGGAGCCAGCAGGAAGCCCTCTCATACCTTGGCTCTCAGGAGTGGGCCGACCTGGTTGCATCCTATTCCCTGGATTCCCCAACTAGTCCACCTAGTAACAACGCATCACAAGGCCAGGCCCCCAGTGCTGTGAAGAGTGATGAGCCACCCCTGGCCACTTGGCCTCTTCGCACATCTCCGCCTCGTCGCCCCGGACAACTAACACCTGGGACACCTTATTAAACACCATGCACCAAACAGTTGAAGCCCTTCAATACCAGTCCGACAAAATGGACTTGCAGCTGACGCTACTCAATACTCTGGCCCTTTTTGTAGGAGGGATTGATGAAAAACTGGGGAAAACTGGGGAACTTAAATTCACTTATCGGCCAGGCCCAACAGGAGGCAAAATTGACCTGCAGCTGTGGACCAATTGTTGACAAACTATCTTCATTGCCCTCCTTGCAGTTCACCTTCCTCGACTGTATAAATAAAGAACCACAAGCCAAAAAAGCGACTGCTAACTCTGAAAAAGCACCACCCAAGAAGCCAACTGTACCGCAAGCCGCCGTTAAAAGTCTAACCCTTTTAACAACCAGGAGCCCCTCAGGGGGGATCTTGATACAGCGCCAATATCATTACAATCTAAAACTGCCTGGCACAAAACGCCAAACAAAGCACCAGGAGGAAAGGGCGCAACAAAATGACCAACTCAAATCATACAGCAATATATCCCCTCTTCTTCCCTAAATAACAGTCCCAGTCCTCAATTCAATCAGAAATAACTCACCAACTAATAGACTGTCCAGGTGATTTTAGCCGGGAGGTTGACCATCCGGACACAGCACATAGCAAACCAGCAATGACGAAGCAGGGAGTGTTAAACACCACACTAGTCATTAAAAGCGCTTACTCTAAATAGCCCCAGAGGGTTTGTGGCTATGCTCCTGGCTCACCATCACCAGCAAAAAGGGAGCCATCATCAAAACAGGAACAGTCCCAGGAAAGAGCCCCAAGAAAACACTTAACAGGTTATAGGGAGGCTGCAAGCGAAAAAAACAGGGACAATACGGCCCTAACACTTGCACCGGCAAACTCCCTTAACACAGCCACAACGATAACGGCACTTTGAAGCCCGGCCCCACTTATTCATCTGACCCTAGGGAATCCACAGGAGACAATGTCAGGCCTAATACAGCTTCACTGCGGGTACAGACAACTCCTCCTGGTGAAATCATAATGGCAGTGGCAACCCCGGGCCCTAGTCTCGCCCTTTCACTAGACCCAAAAGTCCTAACGACAATAAAACCTGGCCCTCAAGACCTCAACGGCCGCAACCGGTCAACAGGCATAGGGCCCCCACAAGACAATTGGGACAGTTTGCTGCAGCGGCAATGATCAGGCCAGCCACCCAGGGGGAGAATCTCATCAGAGGAAGCCCTGCCTGGCATTCTGCTCTTTAAACCGGAGTTTAAATCAAAAGAGAACTGTGACACTCTGAATAGAGGAAACATTCTCCAATTGCTGGCAACCATTCCAACTCTAAGAGGAATTAACACAACTGACCTTCTCTCAATAGAATTCATTAGGGCAGAAACGCTTTCGGAAAGAGAAACTACCAAGGTGGTCACCTGGAGTTCAAATCAACTTGCCAACACAGTGCCCAAAGAATGTGAAACCTTCAAATCATGGGGAATAAGCATCTCACCCTACTATAGTACTGGATACCCTTTCCCACTACTCAGTACTAAGCAGGACAAATTCAATGGTAGCAATGAAACCACCTCCTCCGTGCTCAGGAGAGCACTAGGACGGTCGCCTGAAAGGGAATGCGCATACAGCAACCAACCCAGCCCAATGCAGTATCCACCTATTCATTTGGGAACGCAGCTGATCAACACAAACACGGGCGCGAGATGGCAAACCACCCACCACAAAAGGCCGCCAGGTCAGAATAAACCAACCCTGCGCCTCTGCTCATGGACCATCAACGGGCTGAAAAACAAGGTAACCGATCCTGAATTCAAGTCATATATGAATTAATTTGACATTGTCCTGCTGCAGGAAACTTGGATGACAGACCCGCACCAACTACAAGGGTTCATCTGCTTCCATACGCCAGCAGTTAGGAAGTCCCAATACGGTCATTTATCAGGTGGTCTGGCAACCTATGTCTCAATAACAAACATCTGACCGCAAGGGAAATTCCCTCCCCCTCAACATCGGTAAATACTATTAAGTTAATTTGAAACATCAAAGGCACCAAGCAGGAGGTGTTAATCATCAACACATATAAATCCAAAACAAAAAATTGGGCAATCGCAGCACCTTGTAGACCACCTGCTGTGAACCGTAAGCACGCAAAACTCTTCAAACCTTATTCTCTCATGGAACCTAAACCTACAAATCCTGGACTCATCAGAAATTGAGGAAGTGCTAGCCCAGTCTCTCCACTGGAACATACCAGCTCAAAAAAGGAGCGTCCATGGCAGGTTGACCAATACGGCTGCTACTGGAAGACTTGGAACATATCAACCTAAGGGCATTAAATTAAAGATTTCATGAAGACTCCCCACCGGCCGCCTCATATTACTCGGAAATCACGTGTTCAACTCTAGACTACACACTGGTCTCCTTTTCACTCTTCCAATATGTAGCTGGGTTCCGCTTCGTGGACAAGGGGGACAGCGACCATCGGCCCCAGGAAGTTTTAAACAAACACTCCTAAGCCAATACCCTACCAAGGGGCACGCATGCATGTCACATACTAAACTTAAAACACATTAAATCCTCATTGGTAAATACATGGGAGGTCCTTCAAGCCTCAAAGGCCCTGCTACAGGCCCAAAATGGCCTCACAAACAACATAGTTAGCAAATGGGAAGTTTTTACTGCCAATTTGTCAAACACCTTCGTATCCATTGCCAGGTACAAGCCACCCCATGAGACAAGAGACGAGGGCTGGGCCTCTGTCGCTCAGCGGACCGACCTAAAACATCCAAAAAATCGATAAACAAACTGCCCAGACCCTTGAGGCATCATCCCGGAGATCAGGAACCCAATTTATTACTACGTCAGCAGAGAAGCAAGATCAAAATTTCAAGTGGGATATCAAAAGGTCCAGCAAAAAAGCATTCTGGACTAAACTTTTCTGCAACTCTCAAGCTAACAACAGCACGCACTTCTGGGCCACCATAAACAAATTAATTCACCCGGGACATGAAGAGGTATCATCACACATCACTGAGGAGACCTGGACAGATTTTTTGGACTCCCACTTCAACCAGAAAATGACAGGTTCAAGCACAAACCCGGACATTGAACTGACGCTTCTTACTCAACTTGAAGGCAATCTGGAGGAAGTGGACAGCACATCTCACAAGGTAACCATAAAAAACAAATTCAAAAGGAAGAAGAGAAGGAGCACCGGGGCCAAATGGGATCCCACCGGCCCTCTTCAAACAGGACCCGGAGTTCTGGTCTGGTACCCCAGAGCTTCTCTTCCGGAGGATCAGACAGCTTGGGAATTTGCCAGCCTCCTGGAGGGGTTCTATAATCTCTCCGATTCTTAAGTCTGGAGATAAAACCTCCCCCAAAAATTACTGCCTTATTGCACTGCTGGATATTGAGGCCAAATTCTTTCACAGGAACCCTACTGACAGATCTCCAGGACTGGGCAAAGGAGAATGAAATAATCCCCTCAAACCAAACTGGATTGTGCAAAGACACAGGCACATCAACCAACTTATTAACCATGTCACTGCTCATAAATGGCAAAGACAACAAAATAGGTGCCTCATTTCTGTTTCATCGACTTCAAGGCAGCATTCGACAATGTAGACTGAGCAAGACTGTGGAGGAAACTGGCAAACTGGGGAATCCCGCCAGCACTTTTGAACCTGCTAATACACCTCCACACAGACACATGGGTGCGGGTCAAAATAGGCAACAGCACACTTCTTTCAAAGCGCATCCCAACCACCAAGGGGCTCAAACAAGGATGCATGCTTGCCCCGATCTTGTTTAACCTCTACATGGCGGACATCAAACAAACCCTGGATTCATGAAACGCGCACTCTCCTAGACTGGGTGGTAAGACCATTTCCAGCATTCTGTACACTGATGATGTGGTCTTGGAAAGCGACACTCAAGTGGGCATGCAACGCCTCCTCAATAAAATGCAAGAGTATGCTGTGGAAAACTCCCTTGAAGTGAACTATGAGAAAACAAAATCTCTGTCAATAAAAAGCGGCAAATGACGCAAATATACCTGGCACTTGCAAAAAACACCAGTCGCGAGCACCCAAACTACAAATATCTAGGGGTAATCATCGATGAAGGTGGTCAATTCGCCAGCCAGCTTGATATGATTGGTGAGAAAGGGATGGCCATTGCAACAACACTGAGGCAGTTGAAATCTAAACTAACAGGTCCTATTTTTTCCCCGCTCCTCTGGGTAGCGTAATCCAAAATTCTACCTACCATCACCTATGGAAGTGAAGCCCTTAGAGGAAGGGACTCAAAAATCCTGGACAGCACTGTAGCTAAGGCCTACAGAGTTTTTTTAAAACATTCCAATTTATGTCTCTCCGGCGCAGATTTGGCTAGAGTTCAGTCTAACCAAACAACACCTGGCAAGGCAAGGGTCTTACATAACCTGCTGGCATAAAATCAGGAATGCACACATGAATACTTTGAATCATCAACTTTGGCAAGAGCTACGGCTCAGAGCAAATTCACAGGCCAGACAATTTCTAAATGACTCTCTGATTACTACCGGTCTCTCGGAACTCTGGGAACAAGGCCGGACTGGCTACCGGGCGTTCTTTGCTGGGGTGGCAGGGTGGGGTCTAGGTTCTGCGGAGGGGCTGATTTTGTTGCTGGGGAGCTGCCGGCGCTTCTAAATGAACAATGCAAAACAAATAGCTTTAAAGCGTACTTTTTTAAACATGTATTTTGCATTGTTTATTAAGGAAAGCCCAGTAGCCAGTCAGGCCCTGTCTGGGAAACTCAAACCACCCACATAATTTTCAAGCAAGCAGCGAGAAAGGCGATAAGGATGCTCTCCCTACTGGACGACAAAGCTGCGCGAAGAAGCCACGCCTGGATGACAATCAATGGATACAAATCGCCTGGCATACAGACATATTTTAGCCAGGGATATTCGAGGAGGACAAAAGAAACATTTTTAAAATACTGGTTAGGAATTCTACCAGCAATTCTGCACCTCCCACCGTGGCTGAGGGAGCAATCCTCGACGACTTGCCGCTTGTGTGGCACTGGTATCAAGGACATGGCACACTTAATCTGCTCATGCACTTACCTAAAAAAGGAGAGGGCATGCTTACTCAAATCGCAATTCAATCTCTGAGGTATTCGAACCCGGAGACAGGCTGTGATTGCTTGCCTCAACCCTAAAGACCCACAGCTAAACGGGACACTAGTTAAATTTCTGACACAAGCAGAACACAAGCTTGAAAAACAGCGCACATTGGCAGCCTTGATAACAGTTGACGCTGTTAACATAAGCAACCACAATCCCCATAACTGAGGATAACCAGCCCAGCTGAATGAGTTTCCTGGAACAGGTTCTAGACTATAGACTGACAAAGAAACTGGCTCAGCCACAGCCGCTGCTATATTCTTTGACTTTATTCGCGCAGCAGTCAAGGCTGTCAAACTACAGACATTTGTGAACTTAATAACTCCGATATGACTCCCCGCTTACAGCCTTTTTATCAATCCTTTTAAACATGATTTTATTGTGTTTTTTTAATGGTTTTAATTAATCATATACAATAAAGTTACTCACTTACTTACTTACACAGCTATGGAGGTGGCGTCGAAGCTGATTCCATGCCCTCAGAGCAGTATAGGAGAAAGCTATGCCCCCATATTTTGAGATACGAATACGAGGAATGGCCCGAAGCTTCTTGTCGCTGGCTCTCAGAGTGTCGAAAGAACAGTAATAACGTAATTTGTCCTTCAGATACAGAAGGGATCTGCCCAATAGAGCTTTGTGAGGGAAACAGCATATCTTAAAGAAAATACGCTTCTGACAGGCAGCTATGGTGGGACCTGAGGGTAGGGGCCGAGGGAGAGCATGCTGGAAGGTTACAAACTAACTAAGCAGCTGTGTTTTGGATCACTTGGAGTTTAGTCAGGAGGGTGTTGCTGGCAGCCATAAGCAATACATTGCAGTAGTCTAGGTAGCTAATTATTAGCGCTTGGACCAGCGTTTTTGTGGCCGAGTCAGGAAGCCAGGGGTAAAACTTTCCTGGGAAACCGCATTGTGGCGAAAACTGTACCGCTTGTGGTGGCTACCTGACTTTTCATGGTCAGTTTGTGGTCAATTTTTATTCCTACATTTTTTGCCGATTGACTAGGGCACAGGGCAGCTCCCAATTCCGTGGGCCACCTGTCATTAGACCAGAAATGTTGCACTTTGTCAAACAGCATAACCTCCGTCTTCTCGTTATTAAGCTGGAGACAGTTTCTGGACATCCAGGCAGTGATGTTTCTCATACAGTCTTGACAATGGTACATAGTACCATCAATGTCCTGTCCCATAGAAATGCTCAGCTGAGTTTCGTCAGCAATGGAGATTACTTCGAAGCCATACGTTTTAACAATCTGAGCCAAAGTAGCAACAGAAATATTAAACAGCTTCTGGCTCAACAATGAGCCTTGAGGTACTCCTTTGGTAAGAAGGACTAGCCGAGATTTGAAAGAACACAGCGTTATATTTTTATAAGTATGTACATTAAGGCCCAGGGCGCCATATTTAAAAATGTTGAGCTGACTCAAAGTTACATTTTGAGTAGAAGCTAGGAGTTATGGGGGTTTCTACCAACTTTGAGCATGTATCTCCTGCCATTTTTTGGTTTGTCTGCAAACAATGGTGAGGAAAAGTCTTAAAAAGGGAGCCATAGTAAAAGGATTCTGACTGACACTACTAAAAACAAACAGTGCAAAGCCAATAGTTCTCGTTTGCATTTTGAGTCCTTAAATAAAATGTTTTAAAAAACTGCTACAGTGGAAAAAAAGATTGCTTTCTATATATAAAATGTTAGGAGTGCCCTTATCCAAGGGGCCACTTGGCTTAAATGTATGCACAATGTGACCAGGGCTCCTTCCCATTTTTACAGCCATGTTATTTTTTTAAAACATTTTTTATTAGTTTTCATCATATGCATACGTGCATAAATGCAAATAACAAGAACATGTTAACTAATTGTGACATCTCAAGGCACATTGGTCCCTCCTCGTCTAATTCAGTGCATCTCGCCGTGGCTTTCTCCTCGGCTTAGTTTCTATTTGTGCCTACTATCACATCTAATATACTAACAGGCTTTGGCCATAAATGCCCCTGTTAGGGTTAATCAGAGCAAACAGTTCTACTTATGGGTGATTATGTGTACCTATTTATCATCCGGTGACCTCCTTTCTTAAACAGACTCTTTGATTTCTTTCAAAGGGCCTCAAATCTTAATGAATTTTTGAGGTCATCCTCATGCCTAATATGACTTCTTCCGCCTGCAAGCACCAGTTCATATTCTTAGCCCAGTGAGACATGCATTTTTTTAACAACACCGCATTTAATTTGGTTTTAACCACAGGACTTGTGCTACCTGCGTGGTGATTTCTGGGCTGCGGAGGCGGGGTTGGGGCTCATTCCAGCTTGCTCTGTGGAGTCGGGCGGGGCCGCCATCTTAGGGGTAGACAGGTCAGCGGACCAGCCTATTTCCCTGACCAGGAGATAAAAACCGATGCAGGTGCGAGCGCGCAGCGGCCGCGCGCTGCGGGCGCGCCTAAGGCAAGCCGTCAGCGCTCGGAAAGGGCTCAGGGCCAGGACCCCTGGTAGTGGTGGGACAGAAAAGCCCCATCCGATTACTTACACCACAAAGACTCTGTTAGAACTAAAGGGGGCAGACAGGGCCCGTAATTGCATTTGCCTTTCTTGTGACTCCCTACCCACACCACGACCACTGGTCTGTCCCTATTGCACAACCTCACTTCCCAAATTCCTGGACCTGCCTGT
This sequence comes from Calotriton arnoldi, assembly GCA_963921515.1. Classification (NCBI taxonomy): domain Eukaryota; kingdom Metazoa; phylum Chordata; class Amphibia; order Caudata; family Salamandridae; genus Calotriton; species Calotriton arnoldi. Next base: position 243,348 of record CAWUFW010005833.1, on the reverse strand, counting down.
GGCCTCTTTGAAAGACCAGGGAGCCGGATCAGGTGGGGATAACACCCAAGTAATCAAATGCTTGTTGCTTAATGCGAGATCGCTAGTTAAGCACAGCATAGAATGCGCAAGGCTCATTGAAGAATGGGATATCAAGTTGGCCTTCATCACGGAGAATTGGACGGATGACTCCTCCGGTCCTGACATATTAAATGCCACCCCACCAGAGTTTTTATGCTACACACGAAATAGACTACATAGGAAGGGGGGGAGTGGCCGTGATTTATCACAGGGATATCAGGGCGACCTTTCAGTCGGTCCCATCGGATACATGTGAGGCCATATCCTTCAACATTAAGCTCTCCAACCATCATTCTTTCAAAGGCATTCTCCTATATAGACCACCGGGAGCTAGGAATACCTTTTTAGCCTCATTAAGCAACATCCTAGAAGAAGGCATTTGTACAGATGCCTACACAATCCTGGGAGATTTTAACTTCTATCTCGAGAGCTCAACAGACCCTGATACAAGGACACTGTTAGACACTATGAACAGTGCAGATTTGAAGCAGCAGGTTCTTGGCCCTACTCACTTGGCAGGACATACCTTGGATGGTATTTTCTCCAACCACCCAGGCCTACAGTTTACAGGTCTCTTGCCTCTTGCATGGTCAGATCATGCAGCTGCCCGATTTGAGCTATCATTTACCATCCGACCTACAAATGGTCCTAACCCAAGAGGTCGAATAATCACCAGGGCCTGGAAGAATATTGAAGCAACGGCTTTACAAGAGCTTCTTACCTCCACGGACAATCATATGCCGGATAGAGTGGAAGAAGCCGCCATGATATACACAAAATGGCTTGAGAAGGCGTGTGACAAATTAGCTCCAAAAAAATCTGTCCTCCCAAAAAGACTATACCGATCAGCCCCATAGTACACTGAAGCTCTGAAAAATCACAAACTTACCTGCAAACGGCTTGAGCGAAATTGGAGAAAGGACTATAAAGAATCAGATAAAATACTTTATAAAACGGGTCTACTCAAATACAAACAACTTATCCACCGAGCCAAACAAGAGTTCTATGTGGCACGCATAGATCTAGCGAAAAACTCGACCAAAGAACTATTCAAAACAGTCTCTAGACTGGCCACTCCACGCCCAGCGATAGTTGAAGCAAGCCAAGACCTTTGCAAAGAGATTGCTAAGTTTTTTGTTAGCAAAGTGGAAACCATCTTCTCAGCCTTTTGTGGCCTTAATAGTACCACGCTGGACCAGGACAATGAGAAACTTAAGCCCCTAAAAGTCTCCACTGAGACCCTAGATAGTTTTAGGCCAGTATCCCCTGATAATTTGGAGAAGCTACTCATGGCCGCCAAATCAGGATCTCCACATGATCCTTGCCCGGTAGAAGTAGCTCAACTAGCCCCCGGTCCCATTGCTCGGTCATTGTCGGCCATTTTTGAGGGAATGTGTGAAACAGGGCACTTTCCCACCTGTTGGAAAGTGGCCTCCATACTGCCCCTGCTGAAAAAACCGAGCCTGGACCCCAAAGACCCTAATAACTTCCGCCCGATTTCGCGCATTCCATTATCGGCTAAACTGATAGAAAAAGTCCTTACCACCCAACTTAGTTCTTTCTTAGCGGCAACACAAGCATTGGACCCCTCCCAGTACGGGTTTAGAGGGGGCCACAGCACTGAGTCCGCTCTTATCAAGGCGACAGAAGAGATCAGAGTAGCCGTCGACCAAGGGGGGAGGGCAGCACTGATCCTGTTGGACCTGTCGGCGGCCTTCGACACGGTCCATCATGGTATTTTGATGGACCGTCTAAAGGAGTGCGGGATCCAATCTAAAGCCTGGGCGCTGCTAAGTTCCTTCCTGTCCGACAGAAGACATACGGTGGCACTGGGTGGCTGTCAATCCAAACCCTTTTCGCTTCCTTGTGGGGTCCCACAGGGGTCCTCCCTTAGCCCCACCCTTTTCAATATTTATGTCTCCTCCTTGGCCCCCATTGTCAGATCATTTGGGTTCGGTCTCATGTCCTATGCGGATGATACCCAAATTGTCGTGTCATTACTCCCGGGGTAGGATGTAGGCATAGACAAACGTTTCCAAGCATGCATGAAATCTGTTGGGAAATGGATGGCAGAGAACTGCCTAAAGCTTAATTCGGGCAAGACTGAGGTCCTTCTGTTTGGAAAGGACACTCGTTTCTGGACCCCAGGCTGGTGGCCAGACTCGATGGGCTCTCTCCCCACGCCTTCAAAAAAGGCAAAAAACCTGGGGGTAGTTGTGGACGAGAGACTAACCTTCGGGGATCAGGTCAATGCAGTGACATCTTCAACCACTTACGTGCTTAGAACAGTGAGGAAGGTAATGCCATTCCTACCCCTGAGTAGTCGACAAACAGTGGTCACAGCCTTGGTGTTATCCAGGCTGGACTACTGTAACAGCTTGTATTTGAATATCCAACAGAAAAGTCTGAACAAATTACAGCTGCTGCAAAATGCAGCAGCAAGACTTCTGACGGGTACACCCAAATTCTCCTCCATCTCCAATGGATTAAGGAATCTTCACTGGCTCCCAATACGGAGTCGAGTGCGTTTCAAATCCCTTTGCATGGTCTTCAAAGCCCTTCACGGCAAAGGCCCAGACAACCTGAACCAGCTGTTCCATTGGTACACTCCGAACAGAGCACTCCGCTCGACAGGTGCCAAGCTGGTTTCAGTTCCACTCAGAAGGACTGCTTTGTGGGGGGGCAGAAGCTTTGATGTCAGCGCGGCGAAGGCCTGGAACGCCCTGCCATTTTGCCTCAGAAATGCCACGGATCTCCTAAATTTTAGGAAGGGCCTAAAGACCTGGCTCTTTTCTGAATAATTTCTTCCTCCTTGTCTTCTGCCCTCAGGATTCAAATGCTAGCGCCAGGACACCCTTGGGTAACCGCTGCGCTTTATAAAAGTTATTAACATAACATAACATAACATGGTATTGTGCCACTTCCTTGTATGCGCACCACATCTCTTCTAGCCACAATCAGGGCAATATTGCAGAATACAAATGTGTATTTGACCCCCCCCAGATTCTCATGCAGTCCACCCGTGTACTGAGGTCTGTATCCATGCGACTAACTTTGGTGATTAACAGCCATATTCAATGAATTGCACACATGCAAGAGTGCTTCTCTGAGTATGGTTGAAGCCTGTATCACACTGATTCCGATATCGGGCAAGGACTCCACATTCTTACCATGCTATAGGCCATCTTTTGACACAACTTGGACCTCAAAATTTTTGCTAAAGTCCTAGCTAATTGGCTAGATAACTTGTTGCCCGACCTAATCTATCCTGAATAGGTAGGTTTTATTCTCAATTGAACAACAAGCGACAAAACAAACCAGACCCTACACCTTATTGTTATCGATAAAATGGAAAAAGAGACCATCTCTGGATACATGGAGACTCAAGACTTCCAGATCTGGTATTCTAAGGGGTGCCTTCGGGACTTCCACTCTAGAGACACCCCGTAGTTCTTTGAGGAAATCAAAGATGAATACGAGATTCCCGAGACTGAATGCTTCCACTGTCTACAGATTTAACCCTGGGTAGTTCAAAGTGGTGTTAAAAAATATGCCATTAGGTATCATATGCCTTCTGAAAAATTCCTTCAACATTTAATGTTTACTAGACACCAGTCTCTAAGATCTACAACCTTTTTGACTCCCCAACAAACACGTGCACGTTACAAGTCCAGTGGGAAAAAGACCTCAACATAACACTTGGCCCTAAACAATGGCATGAAATATTTATTTGTACCAACAACTTCTCTTGACATGCCCAAAGTAAAGAACTATTCTATAAAATGTTATTTCGCTGGCAACTCACTCACTCATCTTCTAAAAAATCACCCAACCGCTGCAGGACAATGCCTCTGACACCGATCTCATGCAGTCTGCTAATCAAGACTGCATGAGAAACAGTGTTGAAAGCTGCTGAAAGATCCAGCAGTACAAGCATAGCAGGAGCACCAGCGTCCAAGGAGAGACGTATAGAATCTTTGACTACCACCAGTTTAGTCTCAGCACTATAGGCTGCTCTGAATCCCGATTGAGAGAGATCAAGAATCTCGCGATCTTCCAAGAACGCCATAAGCTGTTTATTCAAGTAGCTTTCGAGCATATTCCCTAGCAGAGGAAGGGGAGACACCGGGCAATAGTTGGTCAAACTTTTGGGGGCCGCATTAGATTTTTTAAGAATGGGGATGACCAAAGCAGTCTTACAGGCTGACGGTAATGTCACAAATTCAATAGAAAGATTAAATAAGGATAGAATGACAGGGGCTGACACAGCTGGTAGAGTGACTGCAAACCTAGGAGGGCAGATCATGCCTGATTTATCTTTAATCAAGGATGTTAAAACTTGATCTAGAGTGAGAAGTTCAAACTTGTCCCAAAGTGGAGGAGAAACATTGTAAGATGGCATCAGAGAGATGGGATTGGTCTACTGCTGATTGATGGTAAACTTCTGCTAGGGAAGTACAGAGTTCTTGAGAGGCAGGTATAGCTGAGATGCACGCATGGGATGGAAGAAGTCATTGAGCGCTTTAGTGAGATCTTTAGAGGAGTTGCCCACATTTGTTATTTTGCTACAGATAAAGCTCTGCCTCGTCTTTCTGATAAGTGCATGATATATTAAGCAAGAGAAGATTTGAAAGCTACTTTGTCATTCAGAGATTTTGAATGGCGCCAGCGTCTTTCCAATTTTTTACACCCTGCCTTCAGCAGGCTTAAATCACTGGTAAACGAGGGGGCATGAGGCCTTGAAGAAGTCTGCTTGGAGATTTTTAAAGGTGCAAGTTTGTTAAAAGCCGTAGACAGGGCAAGACTATAATTTTCTAAATCTATTTTAATATCGGAATCCTGGGTCCCAGCTCCCCATGAAGCAGCTGTAGAGAAATTGTCTTGCAAGATATTAGCCCATGCTCTTTAGGTCTTATCACAATGATAGCTCCCTGCTTTATCATATCGGTGATGGCCATCTGAAACTTAATCAGATGATGGTCTGTCCAGGAAAGGGGGAGTGGATCTTTGCTGACCACGAGAGGAGAATTTGTAAAAAGCAGGTCTAGGTTATGGCCAGCAGTATGCGTGGGGCCTGAAATACGTCCACCAAGATTTGGTGATTCCAAGTCTTCTAAAAACAAGCAGTCTCGGCTTTTAGTACGTTCTCGCCATGGGAATTAAAATCTCCTAACAGGAGAACAATTGCACAGTTATCTTATTTTAGGGAAAGAGCACTGGCATTGGGGACCTGGTTAGCAGGAACCCAGTGCACTTCAGTCATAATTGCACCAGATACCAGGCAAAAAGTGGGGGTGACCATGCCAGAAATGGGCACTTTCCTACACAGGGTAACCCAAATGATAAATGTACAAAACAAAAATACCCAAAACGCTCATTAAGCCAAACATGATTAAGAATTTAAAAACCAACAACATGAACAAATCACTGGATAAGATACCTACTTCATCCCACTTCCATGAGATGGAACCCAGAATAATATACCTATACTTCAAATTCCAGAAGGAAATCAATCAATAATGCATCATTTTCTAAAGCATGCAACATATTAATCCAGTGCTTACCTATGTCTGGTCTAGGTGTTATATGGTAATGTTAATTTATATATAAGGCTTCTGACCCGCACTAATACTAATACCGCCACACTCAGCAGTTGATCCGCTGATTATAGTTCAAACAGGCTGCATATTAATTCCCTTATATTGCTTGACCCGCTTTCAGTCAAAAAGAACAGAACCCCTAGTGGTCATATCCATCACTCAGTACTGTACCAGTTCACAGCAATAAACCACCCTACACCAACTGAACAAGCATGGAATAACAGAAGAGATCTTCCACATACTGCTGGCCAATGGAGGACCCTATTTAGTCCAACACTGCAAGTCACAACCAGCTGCGTAATTTGACCACTTTTTGACATTTCACAATGACAATAATATATGGGATGAAAGTGACGTAGTCCATCCCAGCAGATTTCCCAACCATCTCTGCCTCCATACCTATATGTGATCAGGACCAAAAATATTAAACTAAAAATCTCAATGTGAACAATCCAGTGCAGTAACCAGCTAAGTGTACTATGATAGTAGGATATACCATAAAAGGTCCTGTAAAGATTATCAACGCTGCCAGCTTACTGAAAATCATAAACTGCATGCCTATCTCTCACTCTTCTTTAGCCATCGCACTACAAAGTACTGCATCCCTTTACATAATAACTGCTCTTCGGTGGCCATCACCCACAACATGGAAACACTTCCCATATAGAATCAAAACAAAGACACGCCCTTCCAACCTCACACCTTACATTGTGCAGTATGCAATCCATGGGGTACTGAGTGCTATATAAATGTTACAACACCATATAATTATTAGAGGCAAGTTAGTACACTAGATGTATGCAAGTACATTTGTTCCGCTCACAAGAGGCATACTGGAGAAAGTTAGTTAATTAGGTCGATGTACTGAATGGAATATTTTTTGATTTAAGTCTGAGGGTGACTTTGTTTGCAAAGTAGTTTATGCAATTTATATTAATTGAAGGACTAAAACAAAAAGGGGGATATTCTCAAGAACGTGTGAAAATTATTGCAAAATTAGCTTAACGCAACTTTGCACATCGCAGTCCATCGCGGGAAAATAACACTGTGTTAACGTTGAATTCTCAACACGGTGGCACCATGCGATAGTCTCACGATAACGCGCCAAATGACCGCGTTAAAATTAACGCGACGCAAAAAAAAATGCGAAACACGAACGCAAAAAAAGTTGCGATGCCCCAAATTGTGATACAAAAATCAGCGATAACCAGCGACAGGCCTGCAATTCCCACGCATCATGCGGGAAAATGCACTATAAAAGCAGAAAAAAAACTTCGTAGCACCGTGGATGCACCCAGACCGAGTGCAGAGGACAACACGAACCCCACAAGCCCCACAGACAACCAGCAAGGAACCTTGCGGTCGGGGAAGGGCAAGGAGAAGAGGAAGAGGAAGATGGGGTTCAGTCCACAGGAAAACAGGATCATCGTCACGGAGGTGATAGAACACTACCAACAACTGTTTGTCACCTCCACTGTGCAATTTATATTAATTGAAGGACTAAAACAAAAAGGGGGATATTCTCAAGAACGTGTGATAATTATCGCAAAATTAGCTTAACACAACTTTGCACATCGCAGTCCATCGTGGGAAAATAACACTGTGTTAACGTTGTATTCTCAACACGCCGGCACCATGCGATAGTCTCATGATAACGCGCCAAATGACTGTGTTAAAGTTAACGCGACCCCGAAAAAATGCGAAACACGAACGCGAAAAAAGTTGCGATGCCCAAATCGCGATACAAAAATCAGCGATAACCAGCGACAGGCCTGCAATTCCCACGCGTCATGCGGGAAAATGCACTATAAAAGCAGAAAAATAAAAAAGGCAAAAAAAAATAAACTGCGTAGCACCATGGATGCACCCAGACCGAGTGCAGAGGACAACATGAACCCCACAAGCCCCACAGACGACCAGCAAGGAACCTGGGGGTCGGGGAAGGGCAAGAAGAAGAGGAAGAGGAAGACGGGGTTCAGTCCGCAGGAAAACAGGATCATCGTCACGGAGGTGATAGAACACTACCAACAACTGTTCATCACCTCCACTGTGTCATTGGCAACACAAACGGAAATATGGCAGTCGATCGTGAACAACGTGAATGCAGTCGGAGTGTTGAGGAGGTCAGTGGAGGAGGTCAAGAGGCGCTGGCATGATGTGAATAGCCAAACCAAGCAGAAACTCGCTGCCAACCGGAAGGCAGCAACGGCGACTGGAGGTAGGAGTCCTGCGCCACAGGAGGAGCTGGATGAGCTGGAGGAAATGGTGGCCACAGTCATCAGTGTGGAGACGGTGCAAGGAGTTGGGGGTCCGGACACAGCTCGATATGACCTAACCCAACAGCAACAGGGCGAGTAACGACCAGGGACTTGGGGGACGGGGGGAGATGGGCACAATGGCACAGATGCACAATTATGTGTAGCACACTGCACACCCACAATGATTGTGGAACATGTCCCTGATACCCTTGGCACACTGCAACACACATAGAAATACCAAGTAGGCCCCCGTCCACTATGTGCACAAAGGGGCCCCCCTCCCTATCACCAATCTCACAACCTACCCATGCACCTGTGCTGAATCCAGCAAAGCAGCGGCTCTGTGAGCCACACTGACAATGCAAGTGACACTGCATGACCAATAGCATGGCTACAGTCAAAATACATGACATGGTGCACGACACGACACTGAGGTGGCCCAGTGTGGATCACATCCTCAAAGGAGCAGGTCACACTCTGACACATCCACGTGCACATACAACCCCTGACGTCAAGAACACATCTGCAGACAAACAATGCACAAGAGTACAAAAACCGTCCAAGAGCACAAATGACCCAAGTCGCCAACATTTCAGCACCTTAAAAGCACACAAGTCAAAGGCACACCGCCTCAAAGGGATATGGGGCTGCTAAATCAGAGCTGCAGGGGCGACTCTCCCACAATGAAGCACACACACATAGCAATCACATAGCAATCACAGCACATCAACATTGACAACAATGTGGTACAAAGTGCAACACTTTCACTACAGAACAGAGGACACAACTGGTGCCGCCTGTGCATAGAAAATGGCCAATCACATCTGGCATAGCAGGAAACTGTGAGATGATCATGTACGAGTACAACCTCACATCCGTCATGTAGTCGAAATGTCCACTGTCTCCCATCAAATAGCCAGCTCATCCAAAACAGTCACAATGTACATTGTCATGCAGTCTGTATGTAAACATGTACAATGCGTCAACATACATGGAACACACTGTTAACCTGCAACTCCCCTTTATATTGCAGAGGGACAATCAACACCTCCTGCAGAGCAGACCAGACATCTCTTCAGTGATGATGAGGAGGACCCTCTGGCCATCAGCTCCGACACCCTCCAACGGCTCGTGGACAGCCTCCACACCCCACCACCAGGAGCAGGGCAGCCCAGCTGCAGTGAGGTGACCCCACCCCCTGCACAGCCCACACAGCAGGAAGCACCCACCACCACGGCAGGCTCCCAGCACCTCACGGAAAGACACATGGCATTCCAACGCCGTGTGTCAGACTGCCAGAGGGAGCTGGCTGAACAGGTGCGGGTGGGCTTCGTCCTCATTGCAGCCAAACTTGATGCCATACGTGGGTGTATGAGTCCCATCAGGGACCACTTACAGTCCCTAATGGACACCCACAGTCCGTTCCATGCTCTACAACAATCCTTGGTTGACCTCGCTGGAGCCATTACTCGGATACAAGAACTGTCTAGTCAGACAGGCTCCAGCAATGACAGCACAGAGTTGGCACAGATGCGGAGGACAATGGAGAACATGGAGCGGATGCAGGCTGGAAGGATGGCTGACACGGCTGTACACCAGCGAGATGTAGCTGGGATCTTTCATGCCCTGCAGAACCTCATCTTGCCATTGCTGCCACAGAGCCTGTCCCAGATGACTGCTGCAGGAACTTTGACACACACATCTCCGCCCCTGATGTGTCAGTGGCACACAATGATGCAGCCATACCACCTCCGCCACCTGATGTGTCAGTGGCACACAGTGATGCAGCCATACCACCTCCGCCACCTGATGTGTCAGTGGCACACAGTGATGCAGCCATAACACCACCACACACACCTGACACACCTGACACAGAAGACATATCAGAGGACTAAGATGTGGATGGCAATGACTCTGTGTGAGAGAGGAGGTTGCAGCATTCATCCCCGCCATATGGCCTATTCCTGCTTGGTTCAGCCCTCTGCATCATGCCCGGGAACAACACCTTCCACTGTCCCCCGAAACACTCTGCGACATTCACCTGGACCCCGACATGGACTGCCATATCTGCTCTGGTTACCAATGACACAGCAATCAGGCTGCGGACTGAACTCTTCCTCTTCCGATTAAATTGTCATTCCCCAAAGGACTCTGGTTGGCCCTCCACTGGGCAACCATGTAATGTGGGGTTTGCATGGCCATGTACTGCTCCAGCTCCGACACTCCACAGAATGTGAATAAAACATTCCAAATCACACAGATGTGTCATGTCTATGTTCAATCAAGTATATAAGTATGGATGACTGTAGGGACATTGATTGCACTAAAAGGTACACCCTGGGAAATGACATCAATGCGCATGTTTGACCCTGACCCACATGGCCAATTAGATGACTGGGAAGGTGTGAACTAGCTGTGACCTCATTGCTCATGAACAACAATCTCGCAACCCCCCAACGTAGCCCCACGTCCATGTATTAAATGGGTCTGTGTGTAAAAATGTCTAATTCGGTAGCAGCCCTAAAGTAGTGTCCCCCATCACATGTGACAACAGAACATCTCTTCGCATACCTACTCACACTCAACTGTGTGGACACAGCCTGTTTTGATGGATCACATTGATCAACATGGCAAGAAGTTGGACACCATACTCACATTGCTGAAGACACGTAAGAGCACAGGTCTACCAGCAACTATCCCAACCACAATGTCTAGCTCACAGAGGTGGAGCTGGCAATAGGGACTCACCCCTAAGTGAAATGCGTCAGTCAGTCCCTCCCTGTGTATGGACAATGCTCATTGAGGCACATGATTTGTCATTCTGATCAACACTCATCACAGTTGAACACTAGTGAAGTGGCGTAGACTTTATTAGCATGTGCGTGTCAGTACAGGCAAGACAAGGGCCACAACATGCAGACCAATGCTTCAGACACTAACAGGCAGCATGGGAACATGTAGAGGTGCAAGAAATGGGGAGGCAAAAATTAACAGAAATCATTACGGATGGCAACGGTCTAAGCCCACCTTGCCTTGCTGGACGAGTCATGTGATGTTTGGCGTATGCTCATTGCCCCGTGTCAGGGGACACGACTCACAGCCCATGGGATCTGCATAGTGCAGTACCACCGGACTGCGCAGACTGTCTGCTCTGCTGATAGTGAGCAGGTGAAAGGGTCCAACAAGGTCACATGTAGTACTACATTGCCATGTGTGTACTCTCCCTCCAGCAGTATGTCAGATTTAGGAACCTTGCCAAGCGACGCTGTGAAGCTCCGCCCATGGGACTGCCTCACCTTGCACAGGTGTGTGTCAACATGCGTAGGTGCATGCACATGCATTCTGAGTCCAGGCGAATGCAGCCATGTCCACTGTTGTGGTGGGATATGTGACCATTTCTCCAAGATGCAACAAGGTGTTGGGACCTGTGCTCTGGGTTACAAGCAGTTGTGGCTGCAGGAACGTAGTTACTCTTCCATGAATGCGAGCGCAGCTTCCTGGGCAATCAGTTCCAAGAGTACGTCGTTGTTGACTTCAACGAGCATGAGGGCGAGCCAATCCATTAACTGGTCCGGACAGATGTGCTCCGTCCACGCCGTTTCACCAAACCGCAACACAGAGCAATAGGGGAGCGCTTCGATGTGGTCACTGCACACGAGGACTTGTGCAATCTCCCATGCCCAACTGCCAGCACATACGCCAAATATCAAGGCATCCCATGAACGGGTATCACGGTTACACTCCTGGTCGTGGGCCAACAGGGGGCGCACACACAAGCCATAATCCATTTCAGCTATCGTTGTGTTGAATAGGCAGACATCCATGGGCCACTCGAATATGCATGATCGACAGTGGAACCAGGGCTGGACGCAGGTGACGTACGCAAGACGGAAGCTCAGACGGTAACTGATGCGCAACACTACCAGTGGCAGTGCCCCCAACAAATGCAGCATACATGCACGGTACAGTTCCACATGACAGGGGTTGTGCATGTGCCCGGGATGTTCTGCCATTGCGTTGGTGGCTCTCGTAGAACCGGCACTCTTCTGACCTGCGGCAGTTATGTGGATGATATGCCACAGCTTGGAGCAATGAGTCGTATGTGTGTGCAACGTTTGGACTTATGGGTTGTTGTGTACGTAAGTGTCAAGGGCATTCCATGCAAGAGTACCTCGAGCAAGGACTTCTGTGTGTGGGGTGTGGATACGTTGGTCTATCATTAGCACTGTGCGTAGTGTGGGAGTCGACATCATCTGCTATGGTATCTCTCTCAGGGGGTGCCTGCCGCATGCAAGACCAAGGTCGGAGGTGCAGATGTCCTTCCGCCTTATGTATTGAGACAAAGGAGCTTTCATCCCTAATGTTAGTCTGACTACTGCTTGCATTTTGGAAATGTGATGTGGCTTTTGCGCTGCAATTGAGGCTAGGCCTTATGGTGCACCAATAGCGATACACACACAACAGTTGGCATGCATGAACCAAGAGCCCGAGCGGCCTTGCGCTCCTTGTACAATCCCTTCGTGCGCGGCCGCCCTCCGGGTGCATGCAACATTGCCCAGGGATAATTATTCACACCCCTATGCTGGCCTGGCGTATGCCGACCCAGCCCACTCGGCGTACGTATAAAGGGGGGGACGACAACGCTACGTGTCCCAGTTCTTCCCCACTGCCGGAGGTGACATGGCTGCGTACGCCTGGCATATCACGAGACTCAATCAGAAAGGGTCCATGACTTGCGTTGCACAGAGTTGGTGGCACCGGAAACACTGCGGCCGGCATGAGCCTACCGCCACGGGACGGTGACTTTCGGTACACTGAGGTAAGGGCACCTTAGGTGCTGAGCGGGTGTGCAGCCTGCGATGATGCGCCGTCCTGGTGGTCCGGACTGGTAAGGCTTTGTGTGAGCCCTGATGGACCGCAGTGTAGGCCTGAGCCAGCGGGCAGCGCGGGCCTACCGCCACATGGCGTTGCCTCGCGGTTCACAGGGTTAGTGGCACCTATAGGGCTGAGCGGGTGTGCAGCCTGCGATGTTGCCGTGTGCACTGATATGATCTCTGCCATTGCGAAATCAAGACCCAGAATCACGTGTGTGGCCTGATGGCCCGCGGGGCGGGGCTGCATGATGTGGAGGCTGCCAAGGTCGCAGGCCCCGGGCTTGGAACTTGCACCGGCACATGGTGGGCCCTCTTGGAGACATGCTGGTGGCAGAAGGTGAGTAGTGAGCCCTGGGTGCGCAGGGGCGGGCAAACACCGCTGGGCGGCGGGACGGGTTGGGGTGCAGCAGCCTGTGTGTGCATGATGATGGCGTGTGCAATGATATGGACTCTGCCATTCATAAATCTGGACTCTGTTTCAGATAAGGGACCTGGTGGACTGCAGTGTATACCAGCATGTGGTTGGAGACACACCGGTGGCAGCAGGTGAGCAGTGAGGCCTGTGTCCGCAGTGTCGGCACTCTCTCTCCCTCTCCCTTTCTTCCTTTCACTGTCTCTCTCTCTTCCTCTGTTACTCTCTCTCTCCTTCTCCCTCTCTTCCTTTCACTGTCTCTCTCTCTCTTCCTCTGTTTCTCTCTCTCTCTCCTTCTCCCTCTCTCCCCCTTTCTCTCTCTTTCTCTCTCCCTCTCTTTCACTCTCTCTCTCTCCCTTTCTTTCTCTCTCTCTTTCTCTCTCTCTCTCTGTCCTTTGATGAGCGCATGACACACCTTCTTATCTTGAATTTTGTGTTGCAGGCTGTGTCTTACAGATTGTCCAGTGAAGACCCGCCATGACTCTTCCGAATAGTTGTTTTGAGTTTAATTTGAATAAAATAAGTTGTTTGGAAATTCAAAGATGAATGAATGATTCTCCTTTTTCTGACCACACATGAATGTTAATTGTTGTACTTGTGCGACATCAGGCGAATTGTTTTGTTCATGATTTCGTAAGGTTGATGTAAAATATCTTTGTCTGGGGTAGGGCCCCGGGGGGGGTCCTGAGGAGGAGGTGGCGGTGGGTGTTGTGGCCCTCTTGGGGCTCCGAGCTGCATGATCAGTAGCTCCATGGCATCTGTTGTTCTTCAGGTGTGGCTCTGGTCTGGGGCTCCCTTTTGTGGTGCAGGTTGTCGTCCGACTTAACACCAGGTAAGAGCAGGTGTTAAATCCCTGCTGCTAACGCGCCTTATCGCCTGTTTTGGGATCTTATCGCCGATCTGGCTGGTCGTAGGGAATATTGCGAAGTGTTGTTTTTGCGGCTTTTTGCACAGGAACGCCTACTCTGCATCTCATTAGCATTAGTTGCCGGTGTCATCCGTGGCGATGTTTTTTGCGGCTGCTATCGCAGGAAAACTGCGATACCAAAGGGGGTGATGGACGGAGCGCTTGAGCCAATCAAACACTCACCCCCAGTCAACTGATCTGGGTTTAATCCATCATCATTCTTTAGCTCACTCCACCACCCCAGTTCAGACATGGCCGTATGCAAATCAGTCTGACCCTGTGCCTCATGGGAACAGTCCAGCCCGAACTGCCAAGCCATGTCTTCCCTTGACCGGAAACAAGCATCCTGGGACCGGTTTCTGGCTAATCAGCCGTCATCAGCCAGGCTAGCTTGAATCCAGTGGCAAAGTGAGCAAGGGACCCACGTCTGGGCATACCCTGCCAACTCAGGGCGAACAAAGCGATACCAAAGGGGATGATGGACGGAGCGCTTGAGCCAATAAAACACTCACCCCCAGTCAACTGATCTGGGTTTAATCCATCATCATTCTTTAGCTCACTCCACCACCCCAGTTCAGACATGGCCGTATGCAAATCAGTCTGACTTTGTGCCTCATGGGAACAGTCCAGCCCGAACTGCCAAGCCATGTCTTCCCTGGACCGGAAACAAGCATCCTGGGACCAGTTTCTGGCTAATCAGCCGTCATCAGCCAGGCTAGCTTGAATCCAGTGGCAAAGTGAGCAAGGGACCCACGCCTGGGCATACCCTGCCAACTCAGGGCGAACAAAGCGATACCAAAGGGGATGATGGACGGAGCGCTATAGCCAATCAAACACTCACCCCCAGTCAACTGATCTGGGTTTAATCCATCATCATTCTTTAGCTCACTCCACCACCCCAGTTCAGACATGGCCGTATGCAAATCAGTCTGACCCTGTGCCTCATGGGAACAGTCCAGCCCGAACTGCCAAGCCATGTCTTCCCTGGACCGGAAACAAGCATCCTGGGACCGGTTTCTGGCTAATCAGCCGTCATCAGCCAGGCTAGCTTGAATCCAGTGGCAATGTGAGCAAGGGACCCACGTCTGGGCATACCCTGCCAACTCAGGACGAACAAAGCGATACCAAAGGGGATGATGGACGGAGTGCTTGAGCCAATCAAACACTCACCCCCAGTCAACTGATCTGGGTTTAATCCATCATCATTCTTTAGCTCACTCCACCACCCCAGTTCAGACATGGCCGTATGCAAATCAGTCTGACCCTGTGCCTCATGGGAACAGTCCAGCCCGAACTGCCAAGCCATGTCTTCCCTGGACCGGAAACAAGCATCCTGGGACCGGTTTCTGGCTAATCAGCTGTCATCAGCCAGGCTAGCTTGAATCCAGTGGCAAAGTGAGCAAGGGACCCACGTCTTGGCATACCCTGCCAACTCAGGGCGAACAAAGCGATACCAAAGGGGATGATGGACGGAGCGCTTGAGCCAATCAAACACTCACCCCCAGTCAACTGATCTGGGTTTAATCCATCATCATTCTTTAGCTCACTCCACCACCCCAGTTCAGACATGGCCGTATGCAAATCAGTCTGACCCTGTGCCTCATGGGAACAGTCCAGCCCGAACTGCCAAGCCATGTCTTCCCTGGACCGGAAACAAGCATCCTGGGACCGGTTTCTGGCTAATCAGCCGTCATCAGCCAGGCTAGCTTGAATCCAGTGGCAAAGTGAGCAAGGGACCCACGTCTGGGCATACCCTGCCAACTCAGGGCGAACAAAGCGATACCAAAGGGGATGATGGACGGAGCGCTTGAGCCAATCAAACACTCACCCCCAGTCAACTGATCTGGGTTTAATCCATCATCATTCTTTAGCTCACTCCACCACCCAGTTCAGACATGGCCGTATGCAAATCAGTCTGACCCTGTGCCTCATGGGAACAGTCCAGCCCGAACTGCCAAGCCATGTCTTCCCTGGACCGGAAATAAGCATCCTGGGACCGGTTTCTGGCTAATCAGCCGTCATCAGCCAGGCTAGCTTGAATCCAGTGGCAAAGTGAGCAAGGGACCCACGTCTGGGCATACCCTGCCAACTCAGGGCGAACAAAGCGATACCAAAGGGGATGATGGACGGAGCGCTTGAGCCAATAAAACACTCACCCCCAGTCAACTGATCTGGGTTTAATCCATCATCATTCTTTAGCTCACTCCACCACCCCAGTTCAGACATGGCCGTATGCAAATCAGTCTGACTTTGTGCCTCATGGGAACAGTCCAGCCCGAACTGCCAAGCCATGTCTTCCCTGGACCGGAAACAAGCATCCTGGGACCAGTTTCTGGCTAATCAGCCGTCATCAGCCAGGCTAGCTTGAATCCAGTGGCAAAGTGAGCAAGGGACCCACGTCTGGGCATACCCTGCCAACTCAGGGCGAACAAAGCGATACCAAAGGGGATGATGGACGGAGCGCTATAGCCAATCAAACACTCACCCCCAGTCAACTGATCTGGGTTTAATCCATCATCATTCTTTAGCTCACTCCACCACCCCAGTTCAGACATGGCCGTATGCAAATCAGTCTGACCCTGTGCCTCATGGGAACAGTCCAGCCCGAACTGCCAAGCCATGTCTTCCCTGGACCGGAAACAAGCATCCTGGGACCGGTTTCTGGCTAATCAGCCGTCATCAGCCAGGCTAGCTTGAATCCAGTGGCAATGTGAGCAAGGGACCCACGTCTGGGCATACCCTGCCAACTCAGGACGAACAAAGCGATACCAAAGGGGATGATGGACGGAGTGCTTGAGCCAATCAAACACTCACCCCCAGTCAACTGATCTGGGTTTAATCCATAATCATTCTTTAGCTCACTCCACCACCCCAGTTCAGACATGGCCGTATGCAAATCAGTCTGACCCTGTGCCTCATGGGAACAGTCCAGCCCGAACTGCCAAGCCATGTCTTCCCTGGACCAGAAACAAGCATCCTGGGACCGGTTTCTGGCTAATCAGCCGTCATCAGCCAGGCTAGCCTGAATCCAGTGGCAAAGTGAGCAAGGGACCCGCGTCTGGGCATACCCTGCCAACTCAGGGCGAACAAAGCGATACCAAAGGGGATGATGGACGGAGTGCTTGAGCCAATCAAACACTCACCCCCAGTCAACTGATCTGGGTTTAATCCATAATCATTCTTTAGCTCACTCCACCACCCCAGTTCAGACATGGCCGTATGCAAATCAGTCTGACCCTGTGCCTCATGGGAACAGTCCAGCCTGAACTGCCAAGCCATGTCTTCCCTGGACCGGAAACAAGCATCCTGGGACCGGTTTCTGGCTAATCAGCCATCATCAGCCAGGCTAGCTTGAATCCAGTGGCAAAGTGAGCAAGGGACCCACGTCTTGGCATACCCTGCCAACTCAGGGCGAACAAAGCGATACCAAAGGGGATGATGGACGGAGTGCTTGAGCCAATCAAACACTCACCCCCAGTCAACTGATCTGGGTTTAATCCATCATTATTCTTTAGCTCACTCCACCACCCCAGTTCAGACATGGCCGTATGCAAATCAGTCTGACCCTGTGCCTCATGGGAACAGTCCAGCCCGAACTGCCAAGCCATGTCTTCCCTGGACCGGAAACAAGCATCCTGGGACCGGTTTCTGGCTAATCAGCCGTCATCAGCCAGGCTAGCTTGAATCCAGTGGCAAAGTGAGCAAGGGACCCACGTCTGGGCATACCCTGCCAACTCAGGGCGAACAAAGCGATACCAAAGGGGATGATGGACGGAGCGCTTGAGCCAATCAAACACTCACCCCCAGTCAACTGATCTGGGTTTAATCCATCATCATTCTTTAGCTCACTCCACCACCCCAGTTCAGACTTGGCCGTATGCAAATCAGTCTGACCCTGTGCCTCATGGGAACAGTCCAGCCCGAACTGCAAGCCATGTCTTCCCTGGACCGGAAACAAGCATCCTGGGACCGGTTTCTGGCTAATCAGCCATCATCAGCCAGGCTGCATCTCATTAGCGTTAGTTGCCAGTGTCATCCGTGGCGATGTTTTTTGGGGCTGCTATCGCAGGAAAACTGGCGATATCGGCTGTTAGCACCAGCTTGTGAATGGTGCGATAAATCTATCGCCACTTTGGCTGCGATAAAGTGCCGCTAACTCGGCGACAAGTCCTTGAGAATATGCCCCAACGTGTATTGAAAATCATTTGTCCCTAATTGTTAAAATTCAATAAGTAAATAAGTTAGCTTTTTTTTGTTGCAGTTTTATATAGCGCAAACTCGACCCGAAGGTATCAGAGCACTTTACATGAGCACCAGTTGCGTTACAGATGGACACATTCATTTTGTTAGGCACGGGGAGATTAAGTGATTTGCCCAGAATCACAGGATGTTGAGTGTCCCTGCTGAGACTCTAACCTGGTTCTCCAGCTTCGGGTTAACCACTCTAGCCATTAGGCCATTAAAGAAAGCAGGTTTATAGAACTACTAATAAAGTATGTATCTGTTTTGGAATGCATCTGTTGGAAATAATCACAATCACTGTTTCATTCAGACAATCAACTGAATTATATTTTTATTGATGCTTAATAATTAAGAATGAGGATTTGATTCCACTGAAAGCACACACAAGGGCCAGATGTATGAAGCCATTTAGAAGTCGAACACCCAATTGGTTAATCACATGAATCTCAATGATTTATTTCATCCCTCTCAATCTGGCTTCAGATGCTCCCACTCCACAGAAACGGCTTTACTTCTTGCAACTGAAACCTTGCAGAAAAGTGCGCATGAAGACCATACTGCTGCACTGGTCCTGCTGGACCTAAGTGCAGCTTTCGACACTGTATCCCATAACTTACTCCTTCATAGACTAAGGCTTTGTGGGATTGGGGGCTCAGCTCTTCGCTGGTTGACCTCCTTTCTCCTTTCCCGCAGCTTTCAAGTCGCTCAACATCCGCATACATCCAAAAGTATTCCGCTCATACAAGGGGTCCCGCAGGGCTCGATACTGAGCCCACTCTCTTCAATCTTTATATTGGCCCCCTTGCAGAAATTGAGGAAAAATACAGGGGAACCATCGTATCTTACGTGTTTGAGACCACTAAATGGTTTTGCGATTCAGTAACTGTTTACTAAATCACAAAATGGATTTAGAAATGCTTAATGAATCACAATTTGGAAGGGATGTTTAGGGCATTGTTCCCAAATTCTAATCCACAATCCTTTGTATCTATGGTTTGTGACCACAGGATTGGTTGCAAACTATTGATAGGTTACCAGCTCCTCAAAGGAGATGGTAAACCATTCACAAAGAGGAAAGGCCCCCTTCTACATAGGAAAAATAGGTTTGTTTAGGAGTGAACAGTGATCCACGGGACTACAACCAACTCATAAACAAACATTTGTAAAAGGACTCTTTTTTTCTTGAATGCAATCCCACTTTCTTTAAGGAAAACGGGCCGGATTTGTTAAAGAAAAACTTCTTTATTAAAATGTGACACAGACATGTTGATCGGCTCACCCCAGCAGTCCACCAACACTGTGATGTCATTCAACAGAGTCAGTCACAATTTGCGACCTGCCTCTTGAATATTGATAAGGTAGGTCGAATTGCAACCCATTCCGAATGGTGATTAGTACATTGGTCTGTTTGCAAAATCTGATTTTGTTTGTAAAAAGGGCAGTTTGCAATTGCATTTTATGAATGTGCACACTTCCTCATAGATTAGAAAAAATACATATATTTTAAAAATTATAATTTAAAAGTGGTTGATCTGATTAGAGCTAATAATAATATTGAATAGGAGAGAGTGTGCTATGTGTATTGAATTGTGAGACTAGAATTGTGTGATCCTTGGCATAAAAGTTGTACATTCTATAAGAAATCTAACAGTGACATGGAAAGCAGCCCCTGAGTCCAGGGTAGAAATTATCAAACTGGGATAAACGGCATTTCGGTCGCAAAGTCTTTAAAAATGACGGAGAAGGCTTGTAAGCGGTCATTGAACCTTTTTTATCATAATAATTTTATTGTTTTTTTATTGCTATACAGAGAACAGACGGGGCATATTATCAAGCGGCAGCGATAATTATCGCTGGCCGCTGTTAGCGCGAGGAATCCTATCGCCGGCTATCGCTGGAAATTATCGCCATGCTAGCGCTGTATTAACAACGCTTAGCGCAAAGGCGATAATTTTCCAGTGATAGCGATATTTTCCATGGAACATCGCTGGTTTTCCAGCGATGTCCCATGGAAAACGGCGATATCCTTGGTGATAGGGCCTGTGGTCTTAGACACACAATCCACCCCCATGTTAGGTATGCCTTAGTCAGGAATTTAGCAGACGTTAAATTCCTGCGTTAGAGGCATACTTAACGCGATTGAAAATATCGCTAACCCACGTTGTTGATATGGCGATACCTGGGTTAGCGATATTTCCCCATGTTGTTTTCACAGGCACGCCTCCTTTGCATCTCATTAGCGATGCGATGGGAGGTGTGCAGAAAACGGACGCTAATGCAGGAATCACGCGCTAGCGTGTCCTTGTTAATTAGGCGATAGAATTATCGCCGCTTTTCATCCGAAAACGGACGCTAAAGCGGCGATAATTCATTAACGCCGCCTTGTTAATATGCCCCTAATATAGGCTAAAGAGAACACCGCATTCATCATCAACAGCCAACTATTAAGAGGCTCGATAATGAAAAGTAGTTTTAAACATTCACAAATAAATTCACAGAGGCAGCCAAAGTTATGATTACCAGTTAAGTGTTTCAGCAAGAAGATTGATCAATCCGTCTCAAATATGGGAATAAACAGTTAGTTTGTCAATGTAGCAACTGGCACGCCTACACGAAATACTTTCCCTGATTTGATTATAACACTGTGGATTAACAGCATAGCGAAATACAAACTTTTCTCTGAACCCTGAAAGTCTAAGCCATATACTGAGAAGAGACAGAGCCAAGGGTTGGAGCTAAAGGCCTGGAGGATCAGCGGGGCCATTAGATCTAAACTTCAAGTAGTTTTAGTTTTTCCCTAAAACTATTGAGAAATTGTGCCAGGCAGAGCTGATTGGACAGTCCACTTTAAACTAGTGAAGTGAATCCCAAGGAAAACTATCTGGACATTTGGTATTTTTTGACATTTAAGATTGTTAGGCATACATCTTGGCTGTACAGTCCATGAGGTTACTCAGGTGTTGGCGTTGCGTCAAGCAGCCTTGTGAGTTGTACAGGCTCTTTATAGGGCGATTAGAACTGGCGTCATAGGGTAGGAGAGGCAAGTTATTAACAAGCATTGGTAAATGCATTAGGTTTCGCCTATGTGATTAATAATAAGCTGTTTTTTGTTGTAAGTTGTAGCTTGCTGTTAAAGTGTTGTGACTTGTTTATGTACAGAAAGGCAATCTAGTGTGCTGCTACTAGGGGTATACTGCAGTATGTAATAGCAACATTTTGAAAAATGAAATGAAAAAGAGATATAATAGAATTAATTTATGATATAGCAATATTAGGTGTTTAAAGGAGTTCAGACAACTTTTGGGCTCAGGGCCACTGCACCTGCTGCTCCATTCAAATCATGGCCCTAGTACCTGCTAGATAACTGTGCTTGTGACTGCCTGTTTAGTACAGAAATATAGCAATATTTGGTGTTTTGAGGAGTTACGACAACTTTTGGCCCTTGTGCCACTGCACCTGCTGCACCATTCAAATCATGGCCCTATTGCCTGCTAGATAAATGCACTTGTGACGGTCTTGGTTAGTAGTAAAATTTAGCAACAACCTCGGTTTAGTGGGGTCCCTAAAGCTTTTGGCCCCAGTGCCACTGCGCCTGCTGCACGATTCAAATCAAGTCCTTTTTAACTGCAAGGTAACTGCGATTAAGACTCACTGTTTAGAAGTTAAATATAGCAATATTATGTGCTTAGAGGAGTTCTGACAACTTTTGGGGCCAGTTCGGCTGCACCATTCAAAATATGACCCTGTTGTTTGCAAGGTAACTGCACTTGTGGTTGCCTGTTTAGGAATGAAATATAGCAGTATTTGGTGTTTAGTGGGCTGCCTGGAGGTTTTAATCCCGATGCCACTGCACCAGCTGCACTTTGAAATTATGACCCTAGTGCTTGCTGGATAACTGCACTTATGACTGCCTGTTTAGTTGTAAAATACAGCAATTGTAGGTGTTTAGTGGAGTTCTGACAACTTTTGGGCCCGGTGCCACTGCTCTGGCTGCACAATTCAAATAATGACCCCATTGACTGCTAGATAACTGCACTTTTTACTTCCTGTTTAGTAGTAAAATATAGCAATATTTGGTGTTTAATGGATTTATGACGACTTTTAGCCCCAGTGCCACTGCACCTGCAGCACCATTTAAATCAAGATCCTTTCAACTGCAAGGCAACTGCAATTGTGAGTGCCTATTTAGTAGTAAAATATAGCAATATTAGGTGTTTAGCGGAGTTCTGACACCTTTTTGACCCGGCGCCACTGCACCTGTCGCCCCATTCAAATCATGACCCTAGTGCCAGAAAGATAACTGCGCTTGTGACTTCCTGTTTAGTTGTAAAATATAGCAATAATCAGTGTTTAGCTGTGCCTGGAGCTTTTGGTCCCAGTGCCACTGCACCTGCTGCACAATTGAAATCATGACCCTAGCATTTGCTAGATAACTGCATTTGTGACTGCCTGTTTAGTTGTAAAATATAGCAATATTAGATGTTGAGTGTTGGGCCCGGTGCAACTGCACCTGCTGCACCATTCAAATAATGACCCTGTTGCATGTATCATCAACTATCAGATACTTAGTGTTCAGTCAATGATGAGAGGTTGATAGAGTTTTCAAAACTTTTATTTTTCTTAAAGGATTAGTATGGTTTATCATCTTGATTCAGATTAGTCCAGTTTACAGAAATGCCAAATAAAAGATTGATTAGTGACAGCATAAATCAATACAAAGTATTCCGTAAAGGAAAATTGTCACTAAACTAGCTAAGAGCCTACTCAACTCTAAGTAGAACCCATGAAGAGTTCTTTTTCGGAAAAGAGCAAGATAGAACTCGTCATGAAAAGTCATTCTGGAAACTCAGGCAAGCTCCCTACAGTCGCAGTAGCAACCGTCAATATATCTGTGAAGAACGAATGATTGTTGCAGTAGCATTGATCAGAGAAGGGTTTGGATAAGGTAAGAAGTAAAACCACCTTTAGCAATAGCTGTCGGTAACTAAGGAAAATAAATGGCTTTCTGCAGAGTCAAAGGGGTTTGGAGTCCACAGATCTGCCTCAATCCTCTGTGGTTTAGTTCAGTAGTTTGATTCAGCTTAGTAGATCTGCCCACTTCTCTGCTCTATCTAGCTAGGAACACTTATTAATATAAAATCACACAATAATGTATCAAACTTGGAAATTGTTAGTAGTTCCCCTCCAATAGAAATTACTCATCTGATGGTGTTGTCAACTTCCCATGCCTCTTCTCTTGATCCCCATGGTAAACATTCATGATGGTATGTAGTAATACATTGTTGCATACGCTCGTAACATGGAGGAAAGTTCTCATGACAACCTTCTTACCTAAGCTAAAAGATGCGCTCTTTGTCCATTGTAAATACAAAAGCGAGTTGAATATGCTGAGACATAACCAGCAATAATATACTGGTGAGGCATACATAAAATGTATCTAAAGTCATCATTTATTGTTCTAACAGTCACAGCAGAGTTCTTTGTTTAACATAAATGAGCTAATGTGGCATGATGAAACTAAGGAAATATAAGCTTGAAGTCAGCAGATTCTTGAGTAAGATGCTGGTGCAAGGCAAAATGTTCTAAATAAACGTCTATTAAGCTATGAGCAAGAGTTGAAAGAAATGGTTTTTAGGCCTACTAAAGGGGCACATTTAAAATGATAGCTGAGTACAAAAAAAGCTCTTAGCGTTAATTCATATACATTTAGGTAAGCATGTTTTCCCAACGTGTGATTAATTGCTGAACAGTAATAATGCAGTTTAAAAGATTCTTTCACGTTATGAAGCAAGCACATTCTCCTACATGTCATTTTCTTTGTGAAAACATTTCAGCAGCTGTTTAAATGCATTCTAAGATGCAATTCTAATAAGGTTTGTAAGTCGAAATTTGATTTTTAAAGTTATTTCCCACTACTGCCTGATTTCTATGAGTCAGATGTTCTAGAGTTTTCGACCAGCCACTTTCAGGGATTTGCCTCCAAATTATGTTAGTGCCCATTTTTGAATAATCAGTTTGCACTCAGAGGGGAAGCGTAACGTAGTTGATGGTTAATGGAACATGAAGAGGTCTGATAAGTATCCAGGAGTTTTTGCATTGATGGTTTTACTTATAAGACAAATTAACTTGTGTTGTATTTGGTGCTTAATAGTTTGCCAAAATAGCTGTGCCCTGCCAGTGGAAATGTGGTAGTATCTCTTCAGTCCAAAAATGATCTTTATGACTCAGTTTTAACATTTTATAGTTTTGCAATTTCTTTGTTTGGGAGGTTTAGGCATATCATGATGAAATAGTATGATTTTGATAAGGCAACTGCTTGGACTACTAGTTTTATGTGTTGGATATTAGAAAGCAGATTTTAGATATGTCATATCATTGCAAGTTTGTTAACTTGATGGTCTGTTGAATTTGGGGGTTGGAAGATAGTTGTGAACCATACCGAAGTCCAAGGTTGTGCACCATCTTTACTAGGGGCTGAGAGCCATGGTCAAGTAAAGGAGGCCATGAGGAATTTGTAAAAAGGGGACTTGTCATTATTTAGTTGTAAGTTTTCTGCCTCATCTCTGTTTAGGCAGAGGCATTAAGATTCATGCAATGCATGATGGAGGGAAGGTATTGGGTGATCATTTCAGTGTTGGAGTTGTTGCTTAGGTGTGCTAGATGTTGAGTGTAATCGGCATATTACTGGCTTATAACGCTTTCATATTGACTAGGAAGGCTAGATGGCACAGGTCTAAGATAAAAAGGAGGGAGGGGAGTCCAGATGAAGTTTGCTATAGAGCACGGTAGTGGCAATGATTTCCTCTGAAATAAGGTTTAGAGCTTTTGGTCCTGGTGTCACTGCACCTGCTGCACCATTGAAATCATAACCCTGTTGTCTGCACAATAACTGCACTTGTGACTGCCTGTTTAGGTTTAAATTTCAGAACAAAGCCATGGACATGATGAGGGTTAACAGAAGAAAAGCGATTTACTATGTATTACGCTTTACATTTTGGCTTGTCCTTCCTGCTTTTACTGTTACTAGGCATTTATTTGCTTCTTGTGACATGTCAGTTTAATTTCTTCCCATTACATAGGCTGACCAATATTTCCTTTTCTTCCATTCCTTTTTTATAATGTGTTCCTCTTTCTCCTGCACCATCTAATTAATGTCCCCTAGTGATGTCTACTTTTAGATATCATCTACACTAATTTCCTCAGACCACCTTGATCATTATTTGATCTTGAATTCAGAGGTTCTCTCCTTCTCCTACACTGGAGAGAAATGATTTAGAAGAGATCTACCTCCCTTTTCCTGATCTTCCTTGTATTCCCTCTCTTTGCTACTCCTATGATTCTGATCTGATTTCAGACAAACATTAACATCCAATCAAACTTGAATTCTTTTTTACCTTCGGTGCATTTCTTACTTAATCACCACCTATTTCCTGCTCTTCTTAATCTGCCTTTTTTAATCTTTTTCTGCCTCAGAATTTGCAGCCTAGCACATCTCTAAAACATATAAGCATTGGGCTTTCTTCCACGGTTCTACAATATCCCTGATAACTCCTGCACTCAAATCATCAGTCTCAGTTTATATTCCCATCTTTACAGAGGATCTCCTTTACTGTTGTACTCATGCTAATCTTAATTTTGCTCCCACACACCTTTTTTCTTCAAGTATACCTTGTGTTGCCTCTTCTATTCCTTATGTTACTGTCCTGTTTAATTCTGCTCTATGGGTTTACCCTTCAGTCTGTTTTATTTGTCTTGCCCATTCTAATGAAACTGCCCTCCTTGCAGTAACTAACAGTAACACTTCTACTCTTCATGCTGAATACCCAGCTCTGCTTATCTTCCTTGACTTGTCACCTGCTTTTGTTGATCGGCCATGCTATCCTTTGTTCTTCCCTCTTAGCCTTGGTTACTTCAGGTGCTTGACCTTAATAACAAATCCTTGTACGTTCTCCTCAACTTATGGTATTCCCAAAAACTCTGTTCTAGGTACTTTCCTTTGCACTATGTATACTACCCCATCATTAGTATTAATTTTCTTTTTTAACATTTCATACCGGTTTTACATGGTTGATTTGTAGATCTTTTTATTTTTCCTAACCTTTATCTGTCAGCTGCATGATTCTGTCTTTTCCTGCTTACTGGTAACCCACCCTGAATGACCCTACATTTCTGGCTCTTAATTCCTAGCAATACAGAAATGCTCTATTACTTCTCCCCATTCCTGTTTGCCACCTTCTTTTAAATTCTTCCTACCTTCCTTTCTGTTCTTCTTGTCATTTGCCCTTAAACATGAGATAATTGTTTTCTTCTTGCTCCCATTTTTACTCACATCACCATAGTTGCTTTTATCTGTCCATAGCAAATCTTTATTGTTTTCAACAGTCATGCTTTTTGTACTTTACACTAAGATAAAACCGTAATTTCCTTACGTTTTGAGCATTGACTAGAGTTTGTTATCACTGATTGACTTCCCTGCAAATAGTTAACAACTTCTTCATATAATTTATAATTCTGCTACCCATTCCTTGTTCAAACCAATGTCTGCTGCATGGAGGTCTCCACATATTAACTTTCTTCTCTGGTTCCCTTTTCCCGCTTGTCAGACCGCCTTTCAGAGGGCCATGGGGCATGCAGGGGCTTCTGGGCCCAACCATGTTGATTGAGGCATTTTACTCCTGATCTCTCAGGCCCGACCTACTATGGATACTGAGCAATTGGGCCAAGTACCCCTTCTGCATTTGGCTCTCAGTTGGTAGCTGTGGACAAACAATCAAAGGGTTCTTTGGGGGGCAGTGTAGATACAGGTAAGTGAACACGACTCACAACTCAAAGTGCACACAGTGCAAACAATTAATCAATGTCCAGTCAAGCACGTGTTTTAAAAGAAGTATTTTATTTCCAATTCTACACTAGTAGTTGTCAGCTAGTATCTGGCCTAACCTCTTGCTTACAACGTGGTCAGGGGTTATTCCCCATTTACTGGTGGCTGAATCCAGTAAATGATCACTAATTGGCCATACTCAAGAGTTTACCTTTGACTCTTAGGAATTAGCCAAAAGCGTTGGGCTGTTCACCGCACATGTGGCAGCCTCAGGCAGGTGCAGACTCACTCTCCTGAGTTGTGTGGCTGGTTCTCCCTAGCGATCGGAGTAGCTTCCAGCTTGTGAAAACGGGTTAAGTTAACTTATCCAGTGGTGAGGTGATTCAATCCTTCGGCTCCTGACAGGAGTCCAGAGAGGGTGCAACATCTTCCTTGGCATCCTCTCAGCCCTCTAGGGTCAGTCACAGCAGATCTTGTTGGGCAGATTCAACCTGCTGGTCAAAGCCTCTCTAGTCCCGGGTGCTGGCCCCAAATCCTTGGAAAGTTAGTTCCAGAAGCCTCTCCTGGCACACAGGGTCATTGCTAAGGCGTTTGCGAGTCCTGGCACACAGGTCACACAATTATTTGCACAGTGGCTCCCTCTGGTATCCATGGTCACTGTAACAAGGCAGTACGGACTTTGTGCTCCCTGCCCAGTACTTCTTGCATGGCTCAGTGTATGGCACCCCTGGCATACGGGGGTTCACTGAAAACAATCCTGCAAACAGGCTATGGCCCGATCGGTGCACAGCCGAATCCTCACACCTCACACAAGGAGTCCTCATGGTAGGGCTCCCTGCTGGATCTTGCTCCCTCCAACGCTCTCCTCTTCCTCAAAGCGCACACTGCTCTTGGCAAGCAGGCAGGCACTAGTGCTCCAGGCTCTAGGGCAGGTAATCTTGGTTTTCCCTGGGTGATGTCCCCTCACCAAGAAGGGAGACTAGCAAGCCTTTGCCCCCAGACCTGGCCACAGGCAGAAGGCTTGTAGTGCTTCCCCTCCTCACACAGCCCATCTGGCTGCTTGGCAGGTGACAGATTTTAGGGTCTCATTCTCCCCTTTTTATAGTCCTTTTCTAGATACCAAATGTGATATCGGGTCTGAGTCTTGAAGTTTTATGTTGGGGTTCTGTATCTTTTGACATGTACATATCTCATTTTCTTCTTTCCTCCTGAAAGGATGTCTGTCACAGCCAGAAAGACTCTCAAGTTAATTGAGCCAAATACAATTCATGGGAGTGACCAGAGTACACACCTGGATGTCAGCCATAGTGATATGTGCATCAAAAGGTTAATCCCAGGCTCCCCGTCCTACTCTTTATTATTTCCTTATCAGCCCCATCTCCTTTTCTGAGATGTGTCCAGGCCCCTTCTCTTGTGATCCATCACTGAATCAAAGAGCAACCTTTTGAAGTGTAATGGGAGGGTCCCTTCCTCCTTCCCCCCAGTGTATCCCATCCAGCTCACAAGAATGCAGCAATACACAAATATTTTGAGGGGATTCCTCTCCTCCTCATGTCTCTACCAGGCAGGCCTGGGCTTCCTAAAATGGATCCCAGTGCCCTTAATGTAATATACTATTGTAGGCACACTCTGTGTACTTTCCCAGAACACTTACTCTCCAGTACTGTTACCTCCATGCACTGTGTAACTACAGACACACATGCATTCAGCGCACACAGTCAGTCTGCACACTCTGCCCAGCACTGTAGACTTTCTGTATTGTACCAGAGTGTTCTATATCCAAAACCACTCTGCCAGTACACACACTCACCATGTGCAAGATGCACAAAACATCACCCTTCATGTATTGTACTTTGCGCAAGCACACATACATCCAGCCCATGCTTCCACTGTGCACGCAATGCACAACACTACATCTTTTTTGTCATGTATTCCTCACAGGCATACATACACTCAGTGCATGCACTAATCCCACATGTACTACACAGTACTGTTCTACCCCTGTACCGTACCCTTCCTAGGCAAACATACATCAGTCACTACTCCTGAGCTGTGCAGCACTCCACATCTACCTGATGTTGACCAAGGATGAGTTAAGCACAATGCAGCAGAACTTTTAAAAAGGTGAATGACAGAGGGTAAAAAAGGACTTGTTCACTACTACTTATCACTGCACTGTATGCTGCCACCACCACGTTCATACTGCTTAACTCTTGGTGAAGATAGTTGCCTTCCTTCATTATGAGGGTATCGCTTTGGGCGCACCTACCGGTCCAACAAGACCGCAATCCATGAGACAGGCCTATGTCATGGTGCGCATGCATGATCCGTGTTTGCCTATGACAAAACATCAGCACTAGGGATTCAGATAACATTACAGTTGGGCACTTACAGCAAGGGTACAAGGGTACATGTCTTTAACCATGCCCATTCTCTTTCTGCTCTGTCTGTTTTTCCTTCATTCCTAGAATTGCATTAGCTTGAGATTCAAGAGCTGTCCTTGATATCTATGTATAATTGTCTAATTTACATTTCCTGCATTTTGTTTCACTAGTTTCAAAATTTCTTTATCAGAAATGCCAAATAAATACATTAAAGTAATGAAATGAAATAGTGTTCAGAACTGTTTCTGGGATTTCAAGTTAAAGGGCAAATACATTAGAAATTATGAAAAAGTTAACTTGGAAAAACATCAGACATAAAATATTAATGATTAATGATCTCAGCACTGAGGTTGTGCATAAGAGTTGCAGTTAAAAGCGATTTATTTATGAATACAAAGAAACCAGCAAGAACTAATAATTAGTAAGTGATTTTTCATCCAGCCTCTTTAAAGTTGTATTGAAGGAGCCTGTCTCTGGTTTTGTGGCCTGCATAAAGGCAGAACAGTTTCTAAAAGAGTGTATTCCAATGAAATGTTTTAATGATTCATGCGCTTGATAATATGTAAATATGTCTATCTGCAATACATATTTGAAAAGGGCTGTGATATTTTCAGCCAATGTTTTGTGAAGAATTTGAGCAGTGGATGCTGATTTTGGTGCTTACTTCCTAACTGTCCAAATCTGATTTTGCTGACTAGCCTTGATACTTGATAGACTCTTCACATGCCATGCTAAACAGTTTTCTTTTCATGATTAACAGAAATGCGTGGTTGTCAGAAAAAGACAAATAATTGATGAGTAGTAAATTATTTCATCACTTTAATGATTACTGAAAAATGATTTTTTTATGTGTAGTGAGCAGCTGCTTGTTCAGGTCTTCATTCAGGGCCGGACTGGCTACCGGGCGTTTTGGCGTGCTGCCAAGCTGGGGGCTGATTTCGTTGATGGGGACCTGCGTGTGCTTTTAAATAAACATTGCAAAACGAATGTTTTTAAGCACACGCAGGTCCCCATCAACGAAATCAGCCCCCAGCTTGGCAGCACACCAAAACGCCCGGTAGCCAGTCCGGCCCTGTCTTCATTGCTGTTATACAAGGAGCTGAAAGGCTTTATACACGTGTATGTGCATACAACTGTTTACTTATATCTTTTGAGATATGGAGTAGCATATGTGCAGGGAGCCTGGCACTATAATCACAATGATACACTAATGAGAGGGATAAGTCCATGAGTCACCTTCAAAAGATAAGACTATCTTGGTGCCATTTTTTGGTTCTTATGTTAATATAATGCATAGTGCTTCTGAGTCATTAAAATACACAGTCAGAACACATTGTAGATCATATTCCAGCACCACATGCACCTAACAGGTGTTGGAGCAAAAATAAAGGACTGAAACGAAAAACAACTATACAGCTTCTGAATACTTAACTATTCAGCCTCTGTTGAAAGAGTTTGGATTAAAGCATATAGAGAACCCCTCCTAGTAACACTGCTACACAAGATACAAAATGAATCTAGTGAAAGGGCACACTATTCAACTTCTCCTCCTAAGTTTGATGCCTGCAATGACACAGCGTGTTGATCCGGTAAAGTACAATAAAGCTTAACAAACATTACCTAGCATAACAAATGCTAAATGTTTCTCTATTCTAATAAAAGCAAAACAAAGGCATTCATGATTGTATAGGAATTTAGATTTCATACAAAAGATTGTTGGTATGCAGATGTCTGATTCTGCCTACACTTGTACCTGCACAAGGCTACCGCTTTCTCTTGGTTCGCTAACAGGGCTCCCTACACTTTATTTCAAATGGAAACATGATCATTAAGTAAATATAATTAACATATCTAAGCTGTCTTGCTGTGATTCAGTCTGTGTTCCTGCAGAAACTGAATCTCAATGTGCAACTGCGCACATGTATGCATACGTCTAAGTACATGGGCATACTGTAAAGGGTGAAAGAGTGCATGTCTATGCGAATTCCTTGAAGCACGATGTGAGGCCCTGAACTCTGCAGCTTTCAACACTTCTGCATCAAATCCCTCTTTTACTTGCCCCAGACGCCCCTTGACGCTCCTTCTACCACTCACTTTGGGCGGTGCCTATCTAACAGCCCATTTATTTCCTTAGGCGTAATGCCTGTTTTTTAATTAAATGTTTTAGGAAGGGATTGGGTATGTTGCTTGAACATTAAATACCTTGAAAAAACAAGAGACAAGAGGCATTTGGTAAAAGAGGAACAATTCATTTAATTAAACAGTGCAACCGGGAGAACAGCTTCAGGCATAGGGTCTGAGGACTGTCTAAACTTAAAATCGATCTGACAAGGGTTTTTATACAATTCTTTGAATGCTATAAAGTAGTTCAGGAGATCCTTTTTTGGTAAGGAATGCAAACCTCTGTCTTTGGCGTCATAAATTAATGTATTCAATGAGGAATCCAGGTGGGCCTCGACCTTCTGTGGGCACAATGCGGCAACGTGTCCAGATGTTCGGCATGGGAAGCGCATGATAATTGTGTGTACTGTGTGTGCTGTGTCCTGATTATATATGGGTTCCTAACTTCATGTATTTGAAAAAAATGGGTCCCATGCTACAAAAATATTTGCCCAAGGCAGGGATAGAGAAATCAACATATACGAAAGACTCAGGCAACTCATGATTAATGTCACAAAGATAAAGGCACATGCTAGGATGCACAAAGAGACAAAAATTACATCAAATAGAAAAATATACTCTTCTTTATTATTAAGATAAAAATACAAATACAAGTGTCTCTATAGGGGGTTCTTTTTGTACAAATCCATGATCATTGTTATTAATTACAAAAAAATAGCGAATCATACATACATCATACTTTCCTAACCTCACTCATTCTGACTATTGCACATCTCCCTTGCATACTGATGGAAACAACAAACATTATAATTTGACATTATATGAACAAACTGATTGTTGGAATCATAATTACATAATAGTGGCCTAATATTTTATTCATTATTCTACTCCTGTTTCGGCGGATCGCCTTCCTCAGGAAGCCACAAATTAAACAATCAAGTCTAATATCTGTGAACAGTAAAAACAATATTACATACTGGTATGTGCCTCCGCAGCTGCTGAATATGTATTAAAAATTAAATAAGTAATGCATAAACGATTTGTGCGTAAACGAAAATACTGCCATCCACAGCCCAACAATCATATGTGCCAGGATGTACTATAGTCCATGCAGATGGAAATATATAGTGCTCAAAATGATCAAATCATGCCAAGGTGTTAATAGTGTGCAGGCACAAATGCATGTTTATGTGTGGATGATCATCATGTTACCCCCAGTACAAGCCCTCTCAACTGAAATTGTGAAAAGTGCTCTTAGCGACAGCCTTATATTATCCTAATATTGACCTGCCAAAATCAGAGAAGTCACAATTCTCCAATTGAGGAAGATCCTTGTAATAGTGATCAATGTGTCCTAAGTTTGAAAAGAGCATCGTAAATGTAAAGAAAACAATCCAAGAAGTAATTGAACAGGAACAGAAAAGTCATAGCTTGTAATAGGTGGCTTACCCTATTCAAATGCAGAAATTTCTTGTTGGGTAGTCAAAATCGCACTCTCTCCAGATTATATATACAGATGTCTTCCAAGGTTCTAAAAGGAGGAATAGAAGAACCTTAATGGATATATTACATTGCGGATAGGGTGACTAGACTCCTCTCTTAGATGTAGTGCGCACCTACTGATACGCGCTTTTCACCGCCATCAACAGGGGGAGACTACAGCTCCCAGACTGCTCTTGGGGCTGCCACTGACACAGCTGCATCGCGCGCCAGGAGGCGCACAAAGGGCATCGCGGATCCCGCTTCGCGGGACGCGCTTTCACCGCCATCA
Organism: Calotriton arnoldi; assembly: GCA_963921515.1. Classification (NCBI taxonomy): domain Eukaryota; kingdom Metazoa; phylum Chordata; class Amphibia; order Caudata; family Salamandridae; genus Calotriton; species Calotriton arnoldi. The sequence goes on along the minus strand of CAWUFW010005833.1, from coordinate 209,898 downwards.
ACAGGGGAGACTACAGCTCCCAGACTGGTCTTGGGGCTGCCACTGACACAGCTGCATCGCGCGCCAGGAGGCGCATAAAGGGCATCGCGGATCCCGCTCGCGGGACGCGCTTTCACCGCCATCAACAGGGGGAGACTACAGCTCCCAGACTGCTCTTGGGGCTGCCACTGACACAGCTGCATCGCGCGCCAGGAGGCGCATAAAGGGCATCGCGGATCCCGCTTCGCGGGACGCGCTTTTCACCGCCATCAACAGGGGGAGACTACAGCTCCCAGACTGCTCTTGGGGCTGCCACTGACACAGCTGCATCGCGCGCCAGGAGGCGCATAAAGGGCATCGCGGATCCCGCTTCGCGGGACGCGCGCGGGCGGGCCCGGGCGAAGCCCGTCAGTGTCCGGAAGAGGCCGGGCTGGGCCACTCCCCTTAAACGTCTAATATGGGTAAGCGTAAACAATTGTGTGGTCAAGATCAGGGGGGGTAAAAGCTAAAATCCCAAGGAAGTCGGAATCCATTATCTCTTATCTAACTTCGGCGGTTGGAGCCCTTAATAAGGAGATCGCCAATGCAGAAAAAGAGCTGGGTATGGGCACGAGTCAGGAGCCAGATGAGGGGAATGTTGCATCTGATCGTGTACCTGTTCCCCTGGAACCCACGGTTCTGATTTCAACACCGCCAGTTGCGCAGGACACTCTAACGTCCAATGTTGTTCAGCCTGGGGATATGGCTGATGTCACTAAGGACCTTTTGCCTGAGCTGGAAAAGGCACCGAAAAGGATGTTTTTGAGTCCTGCTGGGAAAAAGAGATCTATCAGAAAAACTTGTAAACGGGATAGAGGCGTAAAAGAAGTATCTCTACTCAAGGGAATAACATGAGTGAAAATATTGACCTGACAGTCCGGAACATGGTGGAAGAGATTTTTACCTCACGGCTGGAATCTGCTCTCACTAGTATAGCTAAAGATATTATTGACACTTTGCAAACCTGTGTTGCTGGGATTCTTAAAAAATGTGAGCGTATTGACTCCTTTTTAATGGCCTCAAAACCTTTGTATGTTTCTCCTAGCTCATTTACGTCCCCTAAAGTCCAGCTAGAGACTAGGGCAAGCACTGGTTTAGACAACTCGAGTGCTCAACCAGTTTCCCCGTTACGGGTAAGGCCAGATTCTGGATTGAGGGAGAGAGCTGGGGCATACCAGGGCCGCCCGGTAAGGGGGGAATTTTAGCCGTAGAGATGGGAATTCTGTGGAATTGTCAGTCAACGCCCAGACCCTGGTTACTAGGGAGCCCTTATTATCCCATGAGAGGCCAGCACTATCCCATGAGAGGCTAGTAAACCCTAACTGCGGTAGTATTAATCTCCCCCCAGAAGCGACCCCATTGGTTGCGGTCCTTGTAAGGGTCCCATCACTTAATTTCGAGGACAATGAATCCACTCCGGCTCTCCTACTAAAAGTCAAAAAATGGTGTGATCAATATTGTACCGGAAATACCGAAATTTCTTCTACCATTATAATGGCTAGACGAGTGGGGTGGGTGGGTAACCGCCCGAAACAATTTGATGGCGATTGTATTATTGTTAATTTTAATACACGGAATATAGCAGATATATTGTTCTGGGATGCCTCGGACATTAATCGGGATCAGGGGAAGGGGGGTATCAGAGCCCTGCCATTGGGTTATATTTATCCTCCAGTAAGACGATTGTATGCACTTGTTAAATATCACAGTGAGATATATTCGAGGAGGCCTTTCCAGTCTCCTCAGCGCCCTGTTGTAACTAAAAATTTGGAGATCCCCCAGAAAGTCTTAATGTTAGAGACACAATAGACCCATAAATTTTTCCTAGGAAGTTAAGCTGTGAAGGGCAGGGCATAGCCCTATCAAATAGATTTTCCCCACTGTCCCAGTTAGATGAGAATGACTGACTAGAGCCATCTCATGATTGTCCATCTGACTCTGGTTATAATCGCCACCCTATGGATTTAGAAACTGTTCCCAACTGTAAGATCATTAGCTGGAACATTGCGGGGCTTAGATCTAAAAGGGATGATCCTAGCTGGCTTGAGTTTATAAAAAAATATGATATTATTGCTCTCCAGGAAACATGGGACAGGGAGAGCAATTTTTGGCTGGATGGGTTTAAATCCTTCTGTTCACCTGCACGTCCTACCCTGGCAGGTAGAGCCAAGGGAGGCTTAGTACTCCTTCTTTCTTTAAATCTGAAAGGGTCTGTAAAGATGTTGGAGGTAAGCTCCCATAATTGTTTGATATTAGAACTGTGTACTCTTATTGGTCCCAAATTATTATTAATTAACTTTTATAATTCTGGGGAATGCGATACTCTGAATGAACATCTTTCTTATTTGAAATGTTTTTTAGAAGTTTATAGATCGAAGCAATCCACTTTTTATTATATCATTCTTATGGGCGATTTTAATATTCATTTGTGTAATTTGAACTGTTATGGTGATGGTGATGATTATCTGGGCCCTGAATATTCGGTGTCACCCCATTTTGAGCATACGCAAAAGGGGGAGGCACTGGAGGATCTCCTGGCAGGAGTTGACCTCTTTGAACCTGGTTTCAATGATTTATCTGAGAGGGTCCCGACATTTAAAGCCAAGGGAAGGGATACTATCATTGACTATATATTTTTGTCCCCCTCATTGTTAGCTAAAGTAGTATCTTATAATGCTAAGTTGTCCCCCCTTAGTGACCACAACCCAGTAATTCTTGAATTACACAAAGACCTGGGCCTTTTATGTTTACTGGGTAGGAACACAGGAGTTAATCATGTGGCCACAAGTGACCAGGGAAGGAGGCTCAAATGGTCTAAGGTAATTCCTGAATCTTTTCTTGTTAATTTACGTTTGAAGGCTAAAGATGATATTGCAAAGTGTGTTGATCATTCCACCCCAAAGGACGAGGTGATTAGAGGATTTGAAGGTATTTGCAGTCAGGTAGCAATTGACCTGACTGTTAAATCTAAACCTGGATTTAAACCAGTGGAAAGGTGGTTCGACACAAATTGCTCTAGGGCTCATCGTATTTTAGTACAAGCCCTGAAAAATAAACCTAGAGATAGGGAGCAGATAGCTAGCCTTAGGAGGTATTATAAGCTAGCGGTACATACCCGTAAAAGTGAGATTAAATCGGAGACCTGGAATGCCCTAATGTCTGTTGAAGTCTTAAAGGATAGCTCAAAATTTTGGGCTATTGTTAATACACCTCTTTTTTCAGGTATAGAGAATGACATCATGGAAACTAATATATCAGGAGAGCAGTGGCTGGCACATTTTAAGACAATCTATGGATCAAGTGAGCTGCAGGTTCCCTCCCAGAACTAGATATATATGGTGATTTTTCTTTGCTGGTTTTTAAAGAGGTGGATATTGAAAAGGCAATAATTGAGACATCCAGTAATAAGGCTCCTGGCCCTGATTGTGTCCCTGCAGACCTGTATAAAAGTGAACCTAAATTTTGGGCCAAGATTTTGGCCAATGTGTTTAATGCCTCTGTTGTGCAGGGGTTTCCGTGTCTTGGTCCCTGTCTATAATTATACCAGTTTTTAAAAAGGGTCAAAGAGGAGACCCACGGTGTTATAGACCTATATCATTGATTGATTCTGCAGTTAAAATTTTAGGTAAAGTGATTTTGGCTAAAGTTACTGATTGGGTAAATGATAACAGGGTTTTATCCAATCTTCAGTATGGCTTTAGACAGGGCAGAAGTACTATGGATCAGTGTCTTAATTTATATTTATTAATAGGCAAATACACCGTAGCCAAAAAGGTTCCCTACAAATGGCTTTTATGGATCTTACCTCCGCCTTCGATCTGGTCAACAGATCGAAGCTCTGGTCCATTTTACTTGTTATGGGTATTGATCCCTGTTTGGTTTATTTTTTAGCAGACTTACATCGGGATCTTTTAGCTGTAGTTAGGGTTACTCGGGATGGTAAATGCACTAGTCACTTTAAATCAGGCAGAGGTGTCCGCCAGGGTTGTATATTGGCGCCATTACTTTTTACTCTTTATATTAATGCCTTAGATAAAACCTTGGAACAGGCGAGTTTGGATGTCCCGCGTGTAGGTACCGGGACTATCCCGGTCCTCCTATACGCGGATGATGCCGTTTTATTATCCCGAACTGCTATAGGCCTCCAGAGACTGTTGGATGCATTTGGGGCTTACATGAAATCCCTGGATCTGGTTGTGAACATGTCAAAATCACATGTTATGATAATGGGCCAAAGAAAAAGAAAAGAAAAAACTTTTTTATGCAATGGAGCGGAGGTATCTAGAGTGACCTCTTTTACATATTTAGGGGTTTTATTCGATGATAGATGTTCCTGGGTCCCCCAATTTAAAGCAAAAAAAAATGCAGTAGTAAGATCAACATCTGCTTTATTAGGGTTCTCGCAGCGATTGGGAGCAAGGCCTTTTGAAGCTATTCTCTCCATCTATAGATCTAAATGTCTGGCTATTGCTACATATGGCTCTGCTATTTGGGGCTATAAACAGCAGATGGGGATGCAGATGGCTGAAAACAAATTTTTACGAACCCTCCTGTCTGTGCCCCAATCAACCCCAACATTTGCTATTCATCAGGAATTGGGGTTGAGTTATGTAACTGACTCACTGAGACTGGCCCCCTTGGTCTGCTGGCTTAAAACCTGGCTTAATCCTGAGTTAACTTTGAATCACCAGATCTTACGGGATTGTGTTGCCCTGGAGAAAGCTAATAGCATTCCGTGGCTGTCTTATGTTAAGTCCATGTTTTCTAAACTGGGGCGACCTGATATTTATAATGTCCCAGAAGGGATCAAAAAAGATGATGTAATTTGGGTAAAAGCACAATTTTTAAATATATTGATGTTGGAACGAGAGGAACGGGAGATTCAAAAACCTTTGGTTAGGGCTCACTATTTAATTATTTCTTCCCCGTCAATTGAGCCCTACTTGAGAATTGTAACCAAGCCTTATCATTGTTGGCTATTGACAAGGTTCCGCTTCAACTTGATTCATTTTTCCCTGGGTAACCTACCGGGATGGTGTAAACCAGAGGATATAGGCCCGTGCCAGTGTGATCATTTTTCATTACAGGATACATTGCATTTTATCATGTTTTGTGATTTTTATAATGAAATACGGAGGAGGTTTATAGCCCCCTTTTGAGGGGAAAGGGTTTTTACAGGCAAGACCGGCTTTAATGTATCTTCAACTGTTAGATGATACCCGGAATATTTTCAATACTGCTAGTTTTCTTGTGGCTGCTGTTCGCCTTAGGAGACTGAGATTTCCTATGATTAATGATGTATGAATTTTTAAATTATCTTAATGCAATTGTTTTATTTGATAACCTTCAAGCTCTGATGAATTATAGATTTTTTGTAGGAATTTTAAAGTTTTTTACATCGCCCATTTCAATTGATTGATATTATTGTTGTTTTATGTTCTGTGTATTGTACTTTTATGATTTTAATTAATAGAATAAAGTGTTTTTGACTGACTGACATATGTGCCAGGATGTACTATAGTCCATGCAGATGGAAATATATAGTGCTCAAAATGATCAAATCATGCCAAGGTGTTAATAGTGTGCAGGCACAAATGCATGTTTATGTGTGGATGATCATCATGTTACCCCCAGTACAAGCCCTCTCAACTGAAATTGTGAAAAGTGCTCTTAGCGACAGCCTTATATTATCCTAATATTGACCTGCCAAAATCAGAGAAGTCACAATTCTCCAATTGAGGAAGATCCTTGTAATAGTGATCAATGTGTCCTAAGTTTGAAAAGAGCATCGTAAATGTAAAGAAAACAATCCAAGAAGTAATTGAACAGGAACAGAGAAGTCATAGCTTGTAATAGGTGGCTTACCCTATTCAAATGCAGAAATTTCTTGTTGGGTAGTCAAAATCGCTCTCTCTCCAGATTATATATACAGATGTCTTCCAAGGTTCTAAAAGGAGGAATAGAAGAACCTTAATGGATATATTACATTGCGGATAGGGTGACTAGACTCCTCTCTTAGATGTAGTGCGCACTTACTGATAGTCCGTCGCCAAAATGTGTCAAAATAATCTCGTCTCATTTGAAACTCGCCAGGTCCCTGGGCGTTTCGGGTATGGATGCACTGTATGTGCAAACAACAAATTGGGCACACTATAAGTAAACAGTCTCCAGCACCAACGCTCTGTGCGGGTGAAAACAATAAATAGCTCTTACCTTGTAACAGTCTGCAATTTGAAGAATAATCTGGATAACTAGACATAAGTGACCGGCACACCACAAAGTTTGGTGCTGACACGAATACCGGGCACACATCGTTAATTAACAGGAACCCTGCGAGAAGCCATAGAGTGCAGAGTGGTGCAGAAAGGGGGCATGGCCTCCAAAAACCTCTTAGCAAACTGACTGTGTGGAACTTGCTATAGATAACAAGAGGGATAGTAGGTCCCCAAATACCCTCAATAGCCAAGGGGACTTCACCCCCCAACTAGTACTATGCAAGGAGGCTCGTTTGCAGAGTGGTGGAGAAAGGACGTCCTTGATGATTGCACAGGTAGTGCCTGTATGATTTTATGAGTGCCATTGCCAAGGACACACTGCGAATACCGGGTGTTTTTAGCAAAGTGTAAAACACATACATAGACATATTTTACATAAGGTTTCAGTGAAGGTATTTAGTAAGATACTAATTTAACTTTCCCCCTTGTATTCATTTGTCGAAATAACTAAATCAAAAATGCATTTTCCTTCTTCACAGCAACACCGGAGGTCACAGTGACATCAGTAGTCACGAATACAAATGACAAAGTTTAAAACAGATATATAGACATATTTTACACAAAATTTGACCCTAGCTGTTTAATAACATTTGGTCTAACTTTGTTTTAACAACACATTTATAAAAAGGAACAGTTTCAAAAAATATCTTTCAACATCAAAACTAACAAATAGAACATAACTACCAAACACTCATCAAACTAAGGATTGTCATCCAAACTGATTTTAAAAATGTTGCTGGTATTTAACTTTTTTAAACTATTCCCACAAAAATAAACTGGTATGAGATGAACCAGAGGGACGATGTTCATGTTATATCATCTTAAAACTTATCATAGGAAATGTCTCCAACTGCCGATCAAGCAGAGAGAAGCTGGAGGACCATCTACATCTGTGACAGCAGCAACAATTCCCGGCCAGAAAGTCCCTTCAGAGGTACAGACTACTACAGCAGATATGGCTCCAGAGTTTTCAAGAATGGCCACGTATTGCATGGACTGTTTTGTTATAAGAGCTGGTGAGCAGTGTGTTACAGCTATTCATACTGCTGCCAAAAATCATACATCCTATTTTTTCCCCTTTTTATATTTTTTACACATTTCTCAGTGCACATTTTTCAAAATCCTCCTGTCCCAGTTGCCATTTTTGTTACCATAAAAAAGAACAAAAAATGTTTTAAACTTTACAAAACCACAAAAAAAAATCAAAAACAAAACAGAAATCATGTCACCTGGAAATAAAGCAATATCATTGGATAATACACTTTTCAACTAAAAGAATAAGAAGAGCACGCCCATTTATCTATCTAGAACATTCTTTAAGAGGAGTTCATAGTGAGCAGCAAGAAGGCAACGCAAAGCTGAAGGACCCTCGACTTCAATAGCAGCCACAACAACACCGAAGCAGAGAGTCCATTCAAAAGTCCAATTTCAACTTCAAGATTTGGCTCCACAGTTTTTCCCAATGGCATCATACTGCATGGATTGTGGAGTTGTAGTGAGTGCTGGAGAGCAGCCCATAACGGCCTTTCACAACGTTGCAAAGAATAATAATTGTTGATTTGGTTTTTTTGGGGCCTTTCATATTTTTTCTACTTTAGCAGGCATTTTATTATCTTACAAAATGGACACTACTTCCATATAACTTGCTGTATAGACAAGTCAAACCATCCCTCTACAAATAAAAACACAGCTAACTATTGCCAGCTATCATTATTTACTTTTTCACTTTTTAAATATAAGTCAACAGTCTGTGTTTAAATCTTCTAGTAAGTGCATCAACAACATATACAAACATACTCTGTTTTTTTAGAGAACAATTTGTTAAATTTTGTAATCTCTTCTTGAAAACTATCAACTGTAATATATGTGTCCTGTTCTCCAACTCCTCCTCTTAACAACTCTTCATTTTCTGTAGAATCCTGCTCAGGACCAAAGAAACGAAACTACACATCACCACAACCTTTTCTCTGTCTGCCACACTACCATGCAAAAGTTCTTTATTAATTTCTCCTAAAAATAAAGCAGAAGTTTTCACATAGTACAGCCTCCTAACAAAAGGTCGCATTGTTGAGTGGTATAACTTATTTTGTGTTTTAGACTTCGCCTTGGAAAGATACGTAGGAATTTTCTTAATATATCAATGGACTGCTGCCTAATACTACAAACACTACTACAATTCCATTTGTATACAGGAGCATGACTACACCCTCCTTTTACCTCTTGTACAATAACTTCTTCTACATTTCTAGGTAGCATCACCTCTCTTGCTATTGGACCTACCATTTTTCATTTCATGCAATACTCCTCTTTAATTAATGGCATGAACTAATCTGTTATCCTGGAGATAGCTTTCTTCATTAAAGAAAGGCTCTGTACTAGAAGTATGTATCCATTCTTCACTAAAAACTGTACAAAAGTTACTTCTGTCCACTGATCTTTTCTTCTAGTTTTGTCTCCTAATGCACAGCACTATTTTGTCAAGAGTCTTCTTTCTATTAAGAATCAAAATGAAAAGCTTCCTCTTCAAAGCAAAGGCCTTATCAACTACTCTCTCAACTCGTTTTTTCTGTTTCACTGCATCTCTCCTTCTTCTACACTTTTTTAAATTTATCACTAAATTTACAACCATTCTAATACGAAACATCCTGGCTCTGATTTCCTTAAACTGCTTCTGTCTCCTGGTTATGTTGTGTCCCTGTTTGTTACAATCTTTTCTTTTCTTCCAATGTACACTTTGTCCACTCTTGTTGTTTCTCATAGTCATAATTGAATTTTCTTTATTTTGTAATCTTTGCAAATGTCCACATATATTTTTAAGAAATTACTTTGTCCTCTTACCAGTAGCTCTTTTTTCTTTCAGCACTTTTTCTGCATTTTGCCCCTTTTGTAACTCATTTCTGCAGAGATACTGTAGTTGCTTCTGTTGCTTTTTTGTCTGCGCTTTTGTTTGCCGGCTTCGGGGGCACGGTACTCCAATGGTTCACCTCTTTCTTACAAAACCGTCAGCAAGCGGTTTGGTCTCCACGTTTTGCTGCACCCATCCCCCATATGCAGGCGGGGGTCCCACAGGGCTCGATCTTAAGTCCGACACTTTTTAATCTTTATATGACGCCGTTAGCTTTTTTGGCAGAGACCCACGGAGCAAAAATAGTGTCATATGCGGACGACACTCAGTTGCTCTTTACCTGCGACAAAGACGATGTCTTTAGAGGGGACTTGATTAACACCTGTCTATCGGAGGTGTTTTCCTGGCTACAAAGGAACCAACTGAAGTGTAACACTGAGAAATCAGAGATCATTTTTTTTGGTTCCTCCCCTTGCGAGGTGTGGGTTGACTGGTGGCCGGCCGATATGTCCCCTCCTACATCCCCGGTCAAGATAGTCAAAAATCTAGGGGTCAAAATGGATGACAACCTGTCCATGAAAAATCAGGTTCAAACTGTAGCAGGGGCATGCTTGGCATGCTCAAAATGCTCAAGCAGTTTCTGCCCCTTCTCCCAGTCAGTCACAGGAAAACTGTAGTCCAGGCTTTGATAGTATCTAGGCTGGACTACGTGAACGTTTTGTACACGGGACTACCTGAATATTTACTCTCTCGTCTTCAGGTGGCTCAGAATGCTGCGGCCAGGGCGATTCTTATGCTCGGCCCCAGAACACGGATGTCGCCCCATCTGAAAGCCCTGCACTGGCTGCCGATCCGTATGCGAATCAGTTTTAAAACGGGCGTTCTAGCCTTTAAAGCTCTTCACGGTACAGGTGCCTCTTATATCAGGAAAAGAGTACAGTTCTACTATCCTAGCCGTACTCTGAGGTCATCCTCTTTGCAGCAGGCTATCATCCCCAAGTTCACCCGCGCTCGAACCGGAGGCCGCTCCTTCCAGGTGCATGCAGCCAAACTGTGGAACAGCCTACCTTTGGGCCTCAGACAGATGCAGGATCTTTTTACTTTTAGAAAGGCTCTGAAAACCTGGCTATTTCAGCAATAAGCTTCCTTTGGAGCAGCGTCTCCCGTCAGCCCCGCCTAGATGTCGTCAGCGCCGGGACACTCAACTGAGTAGCTGTGCGCTTTACAAATACCCAGATAACATAACATAACATTCTAACTGTGTGTAGTTATGTATATCATGGTCTGTAAAAATAAAAAACAAGTATGTTTTAATTTATACCCTAGACAAAGTACAAACTACTTTACTACCGACTTACACATAATACAAAAACAGTATGGGATGTTGCAGTTTTAAATCTACAGATTAACCTAGCTACATTACTACAAGCACTTACTAGCAAACCCAAAGCAAAACACAAAACTTTATTTATTAGTTACCTTTTAACATTTTAGCACTCTGTCCTACAACGCAGATGCACCATATCTCACTTCTAACTTATACATGGTGAAAGACCAGTTTATCCCTTCTGTAGTAAATTTTAAAATGAACATGAAGCTAAGGGAGCATATTTTCAAGCCCCATGCGCCAACGCGCCACTTTTTCTGACACACCATTGGCATAGTGTGATGCTCCATATTTACAAGGGCACGTAAAGCCACTCTGCTTGGCTTTTCGTGGCCTTGTAAATACAGACCCTTTTGAAGCAGCACTTTGCATGAAAGGAGCGTGCCATGGGTGTTGCTGTGGGTGTACCCACGCATTTTGCCACAATCCTAGATTTACAATGATTTGTACACCTGGGAATGCGTCAGAATTCTACACTTCTCCAGGGGAGGTGTAGAGAAGCACAACAAGGAGAGATACTTTTATTTCTCCTAGTTTTTTCCTCTTTCTATGGGTGCTGCATTCTGAAGCACACATAGAAAGAGGAAAATACCTCTCATGATTGTTTTTGTGCAGGAAGGTGTGCCTTCCTGCACAAAAACAATCATCCTTTCAACACAGGCACTCTTGCACCATGATGCAAGGGTGTCTCCATTGGAGCATTACAGTCAGTTGTGCGCCAGCGCAGGGGGGAGCACAGGGATCCATCACATTGTTGTAAATATGACGCATTCCTGTGCTTTGAAAGTAATGTAGCACGAGGCAGCCAAATTGATTGTGGATATGCGCCGCATTACCCAAGTGTAGAAGTACATACAGGGCCTGATTCACAAAGGTAACCTTAGACCAAAAGTCTAAGTTTAGACCTGAAGTCTAAGTTTAGATCTAAAGTCTAACTTTACTACTATTAAAGTTAGACTTTTGGTCTACGTTTAGACCAAAAGTCCAACTTAGACCAAAAGTCTAACTTTACTACTACTAAAGCTAGACTTTTGGCCTAAGTTTAAACCATAAGTCGAACTTAGACCAAAAGTCTAACTTTACTTTACTGAATCAGACCTACAGTGTCTCAACACTGTAAATCCAAAAATACACAATAAGAGCTATTTGCATGCCTCTCAACCACTGTGTCACTGGTGTATTTAGTACCTCAGTACTTTTCTACTTAAATGGATCAGATTATGCATTTTGGGAAACGCTGCAAATAAAAATCTGCACATTAATCTATATCCAACCATATAGCTTACTAATTCTTCCGAGTACTTGCAAAGAGTGTGTGACAGGTTGCATATATAATTCCCCACGTGGTTCTAAAAGACTACATATTCCTGAGTAAAGCTTGTTAATACATGGGTTTGTGGTTGAATACATCAATACTCCCTGATTGATTGAATGAGTGCATAAGTAGTGCCTAGGTGAATCCCTGAGGACACAAGTAGTGCCTAGATGATTCCCTGACTATGTAATAACTCCATGGGTCATTCCATATCTACATACTTACTGCCTGCGTGTTTGCATGAGTATAACAATAGTATCTGGGTGTGTCAATGAGTGCATGAGTAGAGCCTGACTGATTAGACAAGTGCTTGACTAATGCTTCAATAATTCAATACATGCATAGATACTGGTGGGATGAGTAAATGAGTGCAACTCTAGTGACTGGATGATTGCAAGAGTGCATACATAGTATATAGGTGGCTTATAGAGTGCATGGATAGTGCATACATGATTGTTTCAGTCCATCCATAGCACCTAGCCTATTGGATGAGTGCATGAATAGTATTACAGTGATTGGATGATGCCCATTTGTTTTTAGTTAAGTGAACAGATAGTGCCTGGGTGTTTAGATAACTACATGGGTAGTGCCTGGATAATTGAATAAGTGCATCAGTAGTGCCTGACTAATTAGATGAGTGCATGACTAGTGTCTGAGTGATTGAATTAGTCATTGTTAAAGCTTGAGAGATTGGATGAAAGTAAGTGTACTGCTGGGGTGATTGTATTAGTGCAAGACTATTGCCTCAGTATTTAAATGACTGCATAGGTACTGGATGAGTGATAGGTGGGAAACATCCGTTACAACGCAGTCATTACATCGCACTGCTTTTACAACGCAACTGTTACAACGCAACTGCCTTTACATCGCATGCCATTACAACGCATGCCATTACAACGCTTTTCACTACAACGCATGCCATTACAACACATACCATTACAACGCATGCCATTACTACGCATTATAAGGTAAGTAATGGATATTTTTTAGTTTTAGGGTGGGTATGGGTTTTGGGGTAGATAGGAATAGTAGTTTTTATCCCTACACTATCCAACACTTTCCCTACTGTTGCACTCACTGGAGTGGGAATGGTAATTTTTACCCCTACACTATCCAACACTTGCCCTAAAAGTATTATGCGTTGTAATGGTATGGGTTGTAATGGAATGCGTTGTAATGGTAGTTTTTAAAAATGGGTTGTAATGGCATGTGTTGTAAAATCATGCGATGTAATGGTAGTTGAGATGTAAAAACTGCGTTGTAAAAGCATGCGTTGTAATTGTTTGTGTTGTAACATCATATATTCGTGATAGGTTTACTACAATGGTACTCTCTACGTAATTAGATGACTGCATGAGTAGTGCCTGAGTGTTTCATCAGTGCACGCGTGTGCTTCAGTAGTTCAGTGACTGCATGGGTTGTAAGTGGGTGTTTAAATGGCTGCATAGGTTCTGCACAAATGTTATAATGATTGCATAGATACAGCCTTGTTAATTGCATAAGTAAACAGTTAGTACCTATATGATTAGATGACTGTATAGGTAGTGTTTGCATAGTTCAATGACTACACAATTTCTGCCTGCCCGATTGCAAGAGTACATGTGTAGTGTCTGGGTAATTGAATAACTTCATGGATAGTGGATCACTGATTTGATGACTGCCTGACTAGTGGCTGGGGGATTCCATGAGTGCCTGAATGCTGCCTGACTGACTGTGAAAGTACCTTCATTGCTGTTAGATACATAACAGTTGTTACTATATCTCTGACTCATTGGTTATCTCCTTCTGTCAGTATCAAACTACCTGTTTTACTGTATATATGCTTTTCTTCTGAGCTATGTGTGAGTGAAGTATAGGTATCACACTTGATATATAATGCATTTATGGCTGTCTAGAAACATACATTGCTTTGTTACTGAGCGTGCACATGCAGGAGTAAGTTTCCAAAACAGAAAACAACATTTTGAAATTTTTCAAAGCACTAAACCTTCAGTGAATGGCATACTTACATCATTTCTCAAATACTTCTTCTGCTTCTAAAACATGTACTCAGGATATCTCAAACAAAAGTTAAACTTGAAATGAAGCTAGCACAAGAACTCTTGAGGCATTCTGCACTATTAATCCTCCTCAATTTTAAACAAACCATGTTTAAAGAAAAAACACTACCCTCACCATATACATGAAATCAGCCTTACTGAACATAGATCACCATGTAAACATAGATGCGATTTCTTAATAGATGTACACCTTCAAGCCATCTTTTCAAAAATATATACCTCTCTGCATCTTTAAGTAAACTCAAAAGTTCTACCGTATATATAGCTATGTTCAAGCATAAAAACCATATCTCACCATCTAAGCATATGCAAAGCAATCAACTAAGTTAAAAACCACATTGACGAACACTTCCCAATACATACCTAACAAGTATTACTTATTTCTAATTCATAGACAGGCGGACAACAAGTTTTCATCTTTTATTTCTCACTACACTATTCCTGTTTAATAATGTTACTAAAAGTACTACAACTCCCAGAATACAAATAACAGATGTATCTATTCTGCACATGATGTTTAGACATTTAAAACATTCTTAGTTCCTCATTGCAACTTTCCACAAGACTATACTGTTATTTTTCAATAAAATACACAATGTAATAAAGAGCCACTAATTCGTTATTCTGATACTTCCCAAAACATTCACCACTAACCTCTGAAACACATACCCTCTAATCGATACAGTTCATCTCATATATTTTTTCACTTCACTGTGATACTCTTTTTTTTATCAAACTCCCATATACATCTTAATTTCTAATGTAGTTTTTTTAAAGGATTAAAAAGTTATGTACATACCAGAAAACTGAGTTTGTAGATTATATTGTTGTTTTAGCTCTCTGTGGATACATTTGAAACTGTTAGGATTTGTAAAAACTAAGCACAAGAATGGTGCACCACTCTCATACAAAGCAACTCTAAAATGGCAACCTCTTCAACTTTCCACTCTATCATCATGAGAAAGGCAGAAAATGAAATGATGTCTTTCTTTTTAGACTACTGCATCTCCACTTGTGAATGGTAAGCCTCTGTTAACCCATTTCCCTCGCTTTCAAAACAAAGTTTCTGTCGGCACGTTTTTGCGATGATCGTGGAATAATCGCAAAGAAAATGGGACTTCAAACCTATATCTAGGTTCATTTTTCTGAAATTTAAATACTATACAACAGTTTATTACATAGTCCTGAGTTAGAAATTAAAACTTGCCATTACTTAAATTGTGTCGTCACTCCTCAACTTTAAAAAAAAACTTCTGTCTCTTTAACACCCTTCTCCCTCAAAACACTCTTAGCTCAGTGTACTAGCAACCCAGTGGAACCAGTCACAAGTTCACAGCACATTCTAGAAAGAACATGCTGCTTCCAAATAAGATACAGTAGGTGTACTTTACTCCACAGATTCAAAAGCATATCCATGTCTGTATTCCATTTCTTGTTTTAAACAACAGCCAATATAAGACTTCTTGCTAAGGCATCCAACACACTACCTAATTTTATTCACTTTCATGCTGACAGCATCCTATAAAATATATCTTTCTTTTTTTTAAACTCCATTTTAACTGCTTTTCATTTGGAAAACTACATTATTCAGCTCCAGCCTTCTCCTGACTACTATTGCTCCTTCACTTCAAAATGCTTAGAGCATGGATTGTGGGCAACAACTATATATATTGGGCTAAAATGGCTGCAAAAAAAGAGAGGTATTGACAGGGACTAGGGTT
The DNA here is from genome assembly GCA_963921515.1 of Calotriton arnoldi. Taxonomy (NCBI): domain Eukaryota; kingdom Metazoa; phylum Chordata; class Amphibia; order Caudata; family Salamandridae; genus Calotriton; species Calotriton arnoldi. The sequence goes on along the minus strand of CAWUFW010005833.1, from coordinate 194,277 downwards.
TGCCAAATGTGCAGATTGCTTGGTTTGGCCAGAGAGGATTAAAGTTTCATCTTTTGTGGATTCCCAAGCTCCTTACCTCATGATTGTGCACTGTGATAGCAACGACATAGGCACATGGACTGGGGTAGGGCTGGAAAGCCTAATGAAAGAAACCTTTCCCTTTGTACTTAGTTTCTTTAAACACCAACTTTCAGACCTACTTTCCGTTTTCGCAGTGATTTGGGATGTCGCGAAGATGTCGTTAACCGTGATTTTACACACTAGGGGTTTCTTACACTATTCTCTAAAGTCATGTTTTTCTAGAGAGTTTCCATAAACACCATCTCTAAAACCTATTTTATCTTTTCGCGATGACTCCGACGCTGGCGATGACGTCGGTAATCCTGATCCCCCCTGGACACGTCGCGAAAACAGAAAACAAAAGCAGGAATTCAATAGCCACCACTACATTCACAAATTATAACTATATAATGAATTCTAACCATCACAATAGATAACTCACTATATAAATAACTCTATAAAAACATTTATCAAAATCCCAATATCTATATAACAATGTGTATTAATGAGTCACTGATATATTTTTTAAATTTCCAACAATATTCGTGACGACGTTGATAGTCGCGATGTCCCCCAGATGGTACACAGAGGGAGCCGCACTGGTGGTCATGTCGTTGTCACGAATATTGCGCGCGGTAAAAAAAATCTATTTTGGACCCATAGCTTGTGCCACTAGCACCCCCATTTCTCAACCATGAGGTCAGAGTATCTACACCCTAACCCCTTATGTGGCTTTCGCCTAAATTTTCAGGCCCGAAATCCGTTCCCGGTAGATAAAATGGTGGCCACAACTTTTTTTTTAGATTGCGTTCAGCCAGTCAGAGCATTCCTGATTACTTATGAGCCACCGCGAAATATCCACTGCAAGAGATATCACTATCATTTTAAACTTACATTTATTAACAACTTCTGAACGGATTTACACCAAATAAGCAAAAGGCACTTCCTTAAACCGACATCTACCTCCCTGCCAAATTTGGTGTAAGTCCATTCAGCAGTTTGGGTGTAGGTGTGGCTAAAGGTTCCTATGGAAATTAACATTACAAATGCAACCTTATTTCATGCTCCAAATTAGCGGTCCCCACTGCACGGATCACCCCCAAACTTTCCATGACAACCAGAACGATGATTGGTCAAACAACAGCAAAGTTATAGACAAGTCAAAAAAATGCTTTTCCTATGGAAACTAGGTCCTAACTATAACTACCTACTGGCGGCCGCCAGTAGTTAAAATATATATATATACGTTTCATCGAAGAAAAGATCGCGCACTTGCAGGAATGTTTCGCCATCAATATTTTAATATGCCATCAACGAAAAACACTCCGCCAAAGTCTGGCAATACAAACAGTTGATAACAGTTGATAACCATATTGCAAAAAAAATAATAACATCATTGTCAGAAATGCCGATAAAGGGGGCAACATTGTCCTGTGGGACAAAAAGGATTATATGGAGGAGGCTCTGCTTCAGCTAAATAACAGAGCATGCTACAAGATCAGCAATGTATGGACACTAAAATCAATATATGACGAGTTCTATGGAAAACTCCTAGCTTGGAAAAGCGCAGGAATCCTGACAATGGATGAATATAAATTCATACAGAAAGACAACCCTGTAATCCCCAACATATACTTCATCCCAAAGATTCAAAAAAGCCACCACGTCGTCCTATTATTTCAGCACAGAACAGTTTACTTGAGAATGCAAGCCAATACATTGATTATATTTTACAGGAACTGGTCCAATCTCTGCCCATGTACATTAAAGACACAAGTGACTTTTTAGCAAAGCTCCAACCAGTTTCCATCCACAACACCTTGTTAACAGTATCCCCTATGGGGAAATGCTGCGAATTAAACGAATATGCAGCAGCCCCATTGATCTGAAAAAAGCACAGCTGGAGAGCAAAAGAAGATTCTTAGCAAGGGGGTACAAAAGTAGGACCATAGATGCAGCAATCATCAAAACCCAGGGCTTAGACAGAAATGTACTTTTAAAACCAAAACAAACAGATGCCAAGAAACAAAAAGAAACAATGCAACTGAGGCTAATTTTAGCTTATAATTTACAGAACAAGACCATCAAAAACATTATGCAGCGGAACTGGACCATAGTGTTGAGTGATCTGGTTATAGGTGGTAGCTTAACAAAGACCCTGGGGATAACATACAGGAGAGCGCCATCTATGAGCGGAAGTTTAGTCAAAAGCAGTCCGGAGGTTCTAGAACAACAAAATTGGCTAACACAAAGGAAGGGCTTTACGAAATGTAAAAGTTGCAAAGCCTGTCAATACAGTACCAACAAAAAAACATACAAAACACCTTTCAGTGACAGGGAAATAGAAATTCCATGTTCCCTGCACTGTAAAACAGATCATGCCATTTACATTTTAGAGTGCTCTTGTAACCTTAAATATGTAGGGAGCACTAAACTCCCTGCCAACAAGAGAATTCTGCAACACATCCGGGCTATTACTAATCATGACCCAACTTACCCGGTGGCCAGACATTTTCAAGAAGTCCACAATAGTGACCTCCATCACCTCTCATACTACCTCATAGATTCAATACCGAAAAATAGAAGGGGAGGTGACAGAGAGGGTGCATTACGGAGGTTAGAAACTAAGTACATTTTGAATCTCGATAGTAAGACCCCGGGAGGATTAAATACTACTGAAGATTTATACACATGCATCTAGTTGATTTCCTGTAACGTTGATATTGATATTAATGTTTATCATCTCTAATATTTCTTTTTAATTTTGGTTTTATTGATGGACACAATCTTTCTACAGATTTAGCTGCAACTGATAAAGTTTTTCAATAGAAAAGATGGAGGTTAAACAACATTTCATTACAACTATAGGAGGCTGCTACCTGACCTAAACCATAAATATAATGGTTTTTTAATCAAAAATTCTTTTTACACATTAAGTGGTGTTTTTACAATATTTTTTATGTCACAAAATGGTCTAACCCCTAATTTTTGAGTTTTTAGATCAAATTTGCACTAGCACTTTATCTATCAGGTGAAACAGGATACAGTCTACAGTGACAAACCAAAGAAACAAAAACAAAAACAAAAAGTTGCATTATGCAAGGATGTTTTAGCCAATTCTACATGGGAGGAAAATCATGTTTCAACCAATTCATTGTTTTAACATTATTTTTATGAATATCAGTTTGAATTTTTTTTAACCATTTATTCGTATTTCCGTGGGTATATATTTTCTGCTGCTATGGTATTTAAATATTTATTATATATTTAATTTTTATCTGTATTTATAGGCTCCTCAAATATGAATGGATAAAATGCCATAGGTCAGAATCATGCTGACGTTTAACATTAAATCAGCTTACAAAATGTTTTGCAAGAAAATTGGTAAATGCAAGATTTGGTTTTATATGCTTGCCATTGAGAGTATGTTTTCAGTGTCCATAAGGCGGGAACCAGAACTTTCACTAGTATGCACTGTCACTTTAAAAGGGGTAAAATGCCAGAAAGCGTTGTCATGTGATCAAGGTCCGGGAGGACCGAAACGCGTAATGGCCGACAGAAAATAAATTAAACAATAAGCACCGAACTGTGGTCCGTGCCTGCTTACTGTATCGAGAATGGTGATCATCTGCGAGCAGCGTACTTGGATATATATATATATATTATTTTTTTTATTTTTTTTTAGAAATAAAGCCAGCCAACAAAGGAGGCAACATAGTGATTCTAGACAGAGATGAATATGTGTTGAAGGCGATGCGTCAATTAAATGTAAACACAAACTACAAGAAATTAACACACAATCCGATCAATGAGTTAACGTTAGATTTGAACAATAGACTTATAGAATGGCATAAAAGGGGCCTGGTGAATGATCAAGAAATGCTATTTTAAAAAAATGACAGTCCCATTGTACCCACCATATACTTCTTACTGAAAGTTCATAAAACTCTGACAAGACCTCCAGGTAGACTCATTATTTCCAGCTGTGGGTCTCTATATGAAAATATTGCTATCTATGTGGACCATTTTCTTGCACCGATCGTGTTGACCTTAAGTTCATACATTAAGGACACTGGAGATTTCTTAAGAGCTCTTACAGACACCGGTTGGCAAAACGGGTATTTATTTACTTGTAACAATCTATGTAACATCACTATATACATCAATAAGTAATGAAATTGGCCTGAATGCAATTAGGTACTTTTTGAAGCAGAGACAGATTGAGGAATGACAGCATACCAACATGTTGATGGAAATGATTGAATTGTGTTTAAGAAATAACATCTTTATTTGTAATCACATCTCTTACTCCCCAATTTGCGGTACTGCTATGGGAGTTTCCTTCTCTCCAAGATATGCCAACTTCATGATGGGTTGGTAGGAGAAGACTATAGCTTGGAGAGAGGAAACGAACAATATACAGCCAAAGTAGCCCTATGGCTGAGATTCATAGACAACTTATTTTTGATCTGGAATGGCACTGAAACAGAGTTTATTGAATACTTCTCAATACTCAATAACAACGAAGTAGGTCTAAAATTCACATGCAACGCCAGTACCAGAGAAACACAATTTTTGGATACAACTGTGTACATTGACAATAATGAAATACAGACTACGGTTTTTCGCAAACCTACAGCCACCAATAGTATTCTCCATGGTTCAAGCTTTCATCCAAACTCACTGATCAAAAGTATCCCCTATGGGGAATTCATAAGAATGAAGAGAAACTGCTCAAAGACAGAGGAGATGGAATCTAAATTCAAAGATACAGAGAGAAGATTCACATGTAGAGGATACAAATACAATGATATCAAACGTGGTGAAGAAAAAGCAAGATCCCTTACTCGAGCACAGACCCTTGTGAACAAAGGAAGAAGGAACATCAACGAAAAAGATGAGATTATGAGGATGATACTTACCTTCAGCAAGGAGAATTATAAAATCAAGAGCATTTTGAACAAATGTTGGAATGTGTTAAGGAAGGATCCGGACATTGGTGACAAACTAGGGATTAGGCCCAGAATAACATGCAGTAAAGCACCTTTATTGTCAGACAACCTAGTTAAAAGTCACTTTACCATGAAGAAATCTGAAAATTGGCTGCTGAATCAACAGAAAGGATTTGCCAAATGCGGGAAATGCAAAGCATGCAAAGCATGCAAAAACATTAAAAAGCTTGAAGACCCAAAAGGGAAAACCTTCATGATGAATGAAAAGATCACTTGCGATTCAGTTTATGTAGTTTACTTGATTGAGTGCTTCTGTGGCAAAAGATACATTGGTAGCACAATTTGCCCATTGAAAAAGCGAATATTAGAGCATATAAGAGCTATACAGAACAAGGACACAAATTATGCAATTGCAAAACATATGCTCGCGCATGAAGGAAAGAACTGGTTGAACATAACATAGTCTGGAATAGCCACAGTCCCAAGAGATGGGAGGGGTGGCAACAGAACCCTGAAATTGAGACGGCTAGAGTCACGACTCATCATCAGGTTCAAGACAAAGACCCCTTCAGGCCTGAATGGGGATGAAGAAATGTATATTAATTCATAATGGAACATTACAACTCGCTTCTGATTTCATTGGTATAGAACCTAATATTGGGTTAAAGATAGAATAATCTGGAATGCACAACACTAGTGGGGTAAATGCTCATATAGTGCAGACTCAACAACACATCTCATACAACAGACATAATGATATGGCACTTAGCCAATATTATACATGGTATCATAATCCCATAATTGAAAAAAAACAAAAAATCACATGAAGTGTAAGCAGGACCAAGCACTGTGCTACTGCATATTTTGGGTATTTATGAATCATGAACACATGCACTTTATAAATTGTATATTTATAGTTGTAGAGGGCAGGTACCACTATGGCCTGCACTACAACATAGGGTGCTCTTTAGAGACACAAAGGGGCCGATTCCGATTCGGGCCGGAAAACGTACCGACTGACTCGGAGCCGGAATTCATTCCGACCGACACGTACCGGTGCAGCCCGACCCGCAATGTACGATGAGAAGCGTACAAAACCCGACCGACTCGTATGGAACACAAGCCGAACGACCGAGCCACGCGGAAAACAGCAATCCGGCCGGAAAAACACGCGAATTGAACCAACCGACACGCACCCGGAACAATACCGAACGAAACGTACCCGCGAACTCCTACCCGCCAAGTACGATGCAACGCGTGGAAAACACGACCGAGTCGCACGGAGGACAAGCCGTACGACCGACACGCATACAAAACTGCGAGCCGAAGCAACCCAAAACACCACGACCGACGCGTACGCAGCATAGAAAACAGCACAAACACAGCGTGAACGACTCAGAGAAGCTCGTACGAGACAACTGCAGGGTCCGACTCGGTCACAAGAACGTCTCCTACATGCACAAAAAGTACAAAGGGAAAATACACAAAAAAGGCCAAACAAGCAATTACAAAGCCAATAAATACTGGGGGGGCAGGGAACAAAGACACACCCACAACTCCACCCATATAAAGGACACAAATCCCTACCATGATCCTTTGCAAATTCAAATTACCTGCCAGCACTCAACAGACAGCAACCACACACCCACAGCTCATCCATCACACAAGCCACACACCATCAGCACCTCAAGAAATAGCACCCTCACATACACCCAGCAAAACACACACTCACACACCCTCACCTGCACACCAACACACACATCACTCACCATCACCACCCATCACCATGCCCCCAAAGAAGAATCATAAGTTCCTAGATAGTGAATTGGAAGTCCTGGTAGATGAGATCCTCAGGGTAGAGCCACAGCTGTTTGGTACACTGGTCCAACAGACACCCATGTCGCAGAAAATCAAGATGTGGGAGAGGATCGTCGACAGGGAGAACGCACAATCACCATGTTTGCGCACAAAGGTAGACATCCAGAACAGGTGGTATGACGTGCGCAGGAGGGTCAGGGAGCTGTTGAAGAAGGACTACCTCTTGAGCCAACACACCGGCAGTGGCCCTCCTGCCAAACCAGTATACCTCAGGCCCTGGGAGGAGAAGGTGCGGGCCATCCTACCACCAGTGAGGGTATATGGACTAGAAAACATCCCAGAGCCTGGTGAGTACACAACAAATGTACACAATATTGTGCGACAATACACACACATCACTGTCAAGGGGAGAGTCAAACCATGCACCCTTAGCAAATACACAGCAACCAGAACAGAATCATCCCAAAATGTGTATGTCAGTCAGATAAACACAACACATGCCATCTCATAGTGATATGTAACTGTGTCATCACATGTACAAACACAACTACAACTACAGCTAGGCAGTGGCATAAATATAACTAACAAACACATCCAGACATGTAGCCACCACTACAACACCACCTCACAGTGAAGCCCACTGAAAGGAAGGAATTCTGTGTATGCTGGGCAAGTCAGTGTAGCCAATAGCATCCTGGGAGTCGTAGTCACAGATATTGCCCACCCTCACAATGCGCACATCAACACCACCATGAACCATGCTCACATCACAGGGAGTGGAAAACAACTGACAAGATGGCTGACACTGGCTACTGCTGTGGGGAGCACAAGGTCCTGCTGGCAACTGTGCACCAACCAACAGCAGGACACCACTGACTGACATCCTGAAAGACAACTTGCACTCCCTGCAACGGAAGCACGTTCCATGGTGGAAAATCTGGCTGGGTGGGAAGGAGGACTGACAGCACTGACCATAGTTACCAGCAGCTCCACTCACACACACCCCTAACACAAACTCCACACAACTCACCTGGGAGAATGCATTGCCTCACACTCTAATCAAATATCCCACAAAGAACCACAACCCTGGGTCATGCAGTGTGAAGCACAGGGACACACATGTGACTTGCAGCAAAACTAACCCCAGGATAACACTATCAGCCATCTTGTCAGCACAGGCACACAACCCCACAGGGAAGCAGAATCAAAAGGAAGGAAGCATGGGCATGCTGGGAAGTGGGGTGGAGGCAATAGCATGATGGTAGTGGTAGTCACAGCCCAACATCCCCCACACACATGGCCCAGCAAGCTCACACCCAAGCATGCACACCTCACAGGGAGTCAAAAGCCACTTCAAAGATGGCTGACACTGGTGCTCAGTTGTGGGGAGCACATGGCCTTGCTGGGAACTGGGCACCAAGCAACAGCAGGACCCCACTGTCAGCCATCTTGCCATTGCTCTCACACTCACACACAGTGAAGTCCACCCAAAAGCAAGTAAGTATGGGCATGCTGGGAAGTGGGGTGGAGGCAATAGCATGATGGGAGTGGCAGTCACAGCCCAACATCCCCCACCCACATGGCCCAGCAAGCTCACACCCAAGCATGCACACCTCACAGGGAGTCAAAAGCCACTTCAAAGATGGCTGACACTGGTGCTCAGTTGTGGGGAGCACATGGCCCTGCTGGGAACTAGGCACCAAGCAACAGCAGGACACTACTGTCAGCCATCTTGCCATTGCTCTCACACTTACACACAGTGAAGTCCACCCAAAAGCAAGTAAGTATGGGCATGCTGGGAAGTGGGGTGGAGGCAATAGCATGATGGGAGTGGTAGTCAAAGCCCAACATCCCCCACCCACATGGCCCAGCAAGCTCACACCCAAGCATGCACACCTCACAGGGAGTCAAAAGCCACTTCAAAGATGGCTGACACTGGTGCTCAGTTGTGGGGAGCACATGGCCCTGCTGGGAACTGGGCACCAAGCAACAGCAGGACACCACTGTCAGCCATCTTGCCATTGCTCGCACACTCACACACAGTGAAGTCCACCCAAAAGCAAGTAAGTATGGGCATGCTGGGAAGTGGGATGGAGGCAATAGCATGATGGGAGTGGCAGTCACAGCCCAACATCCCCCACCCACATGGCCCAGCAAGCTCACACCCAAGCATGCACACCTCACAGGGAGTCAAAAGCCACTTCAAAGATGGCTGACACTGGTGCTCAGTTGTGGGGAGCACATGGCCCTGCTGGGAACTGGGCACCAAGCAACAGCAGGACACCACTGTCAGCCATCTTGCCATTGCTCTCACACTCACACACAGTGAAGTCCACCCAAAAGCAAGTAAGTATGGGCATGCTGGGAAGTGGGGTGGAGGCAATAGCATGATGGGAGTGGCAGTCACAGCCCAACATCCCCCACCCACATGGCCCAGCAAGCTCACACCCAAGCATGCACACCTCAAAGGGAGTCAAAAGCCACTTCAAAGATGGCTGACACTGTTGCTCTGTTGTGGGGAGCACAAGGCCATGCTGGGAACTGGCCACCAACCAACAGCAGGACACCACTGTCAGCCATCTTGCCATTGCTCTCACACTCACACACAGTGAAGTCCACCCAAAAGCAAGTAAGTATTGGCATGCTGGGAAGTGGGGTGGAGGCAATAGCATGATGGGAGTGGTAGTCACAGATATTGGTCAACACCACAACTGTCCCATCAACACCACCCTGAACCATGTGCACATCACAGGGAGTGGAAAACAACTGACAAGATGGCTGACACTGGCTACTGCTGTGGGGAGCACAAGGCCCTGCTGGCAACTGTGCACCAACCAACAGCAGGACACCACTGACTGACATCCTGAAAGACAACTTGCACTCACTGCAATGGAAGCACGTTCCATGGTGGGATATCTGGCTGGGTGGGAAGGAGGACTCACAGCCCTGACCATAGTCACCAGCAGCGTTTCTCACACACACCCCTAACACAAACTCCACATAACTCACCTGGGAGAATGCATTGCCTCACACTCCAATCAAATATCCCACAAAGAACCACAACCCTGGGTCATGCTGAGTGAAGCACAGGGACACACATGGGACTTGTAGCAAAACTAACCCCAGGATGACACTGTCAGCCATCTTGTCAGCACACGCACACAACCCCACAGGGAAGCAGAGTCAAAAGGAAGGAAGCATGGGAATGCTGGGAAGGGGGGTGGAGGCAATAACATGATGGGAGTGGTAGTCACAGCTCAACATCCCCCACCCACATGGCCCAGCAAGCTCACACTCAAGCATGCACACCCCACAGAGAGTGGAAAGCCCCATCAAAGATGTCTGACACTGGTGCTCTGTTGTGGGGAGCACAAGGCCATGCTGGGAACTGGCCACCAACCAACAGCAGGACACCACTGTCAACCATCTTGCCATTGCTCTCACACTCACACACAGTGAAGTCCACCGAAAAGCAAGTAAGTATGGGCATGCTGGGAAGTGGGGTGGAGGCAATAGCATGATGGGAGTGGTAGTCACAGATATTGGTCACCCCCACAACTGTCCCATCAACACCACCCTGAACCATGCGCACATCACAGGGAGTGGAAAACAACTGACAAGATGGCTGACACTGGCTACTGCTGTGAGGAGCACAAGGCCCTGCTGGCAACTGTGCACCAACCAACAGCAGGACACCACTGACTGACATCCTGAAAGACAACTTGCACTCCCTGCAATGGAAGCACGTTCCATGGTGGAATATCTGGCTGGGTGGGAAGGAGGGCCGGATGTCAACCAAATACAACCAATGCAGACCATGTACACACCCCAACATTCACATAGAAATGCCCAAATAATGCAGGACAATGTGCTACACCAATATCAACCTCTGACTGTGACAACTTAGGACAATGCAATGTACAGACCCGCATCCAGAGGCACAGTCACAACTGTCAGGTGTGTCAACCATTGATGCCTGCAGAAACATAACATACATTGTGTGTGTCTCCCAAAAACAGGTGATGATGGGGACACAGCAGCAGACGCTGAGGAGTCCCCGTCCCATGCTCAAGAGGATACGGAGCTCACTGGTGTGGAAAAGCCTCTGCCCTCCTCGGATGAAGAAGACCTACCTGGCACCTCCGGAGCAAGTCATCATGCAGCACCAGCAGGACCACCAGCTGCACCCCCTGCACCCACCCCTCCAACGACTGTCAACACACATACCACCCCTGCCGACATGGACAGACCAAGGAGCACCACCACCACCAGCACAGGGACCCTGGACCAACGTGGGGCCATGGACACCAACACCACCAACAACCCCCAAGTGGGCCCAGGGTCACCTGTGCGTGCCACCTCAGGTACTGCACGTGTCGCCAGGGGTGGTGGGAGGGGTGGGAGACCAAGGTCGCTGATCGCAGATGGGTCTGGACTGCATGATGACCCACAACTGGCACGCATAGCCGATGCGTACCAGTCCAGCACCGGAGAGCTCAGCCAGGTAGTGGGGCTCCTCAGGGACATTAAACAGCAGCAGGCTGCCCATCATGCCCGCTTGGACTCACACATGTCCCGCGTGGAGTCCAAGTGGGACACACTGCAAGAGATGACGGCGGTGCATAGGGACATATTACAATGCCTCCGCCAGATGAGCAGCAACCAGTCAACACCTCCCTGTGTGCCCACAACATCTGGTGCTGAAACAACTGCAACTGCCACAGGGAGAGAGGATGACTCTGGCGGAGAGTCCCCTGCACCGCAGCAGCCTGCACTTGAGGGTCCCCCCAAAGAAGAGGGGTCATCCGAGGAGGGGCAACTGAGAGGCCAATGGCCATGTGCAACCCCCAGGAAGCCAAAACCTGTTCTGGATAATCACCTTTGTGCGCAAACTGTTCACCCTGTTGACTGCAACACAACTCCCCCACATGACATGGGGAGTACAAGTTGGACCAATGTCTCAGATGACTGTGGACTTGATACAGGACATTTCTGCTACCAGGACTTCCAATTCATCTAGGAACTTTGGATTGCAATCAAAATGTACAGCACTCACCATCCTGTGCACTATTCACACACATGTATGACAATAAACACACTAATACACCATACCTGCCTCTGTCGTGATTCCAACGTGGTTTCTGTCATGGAGATGATGACCAGCGAAATTACACTGTGCATGCTAACTGCTACAGCAAGTACAACACAGGCATGTGAGTCATGGCAATGTGACACATATGAGGGAGACACACCACCAGGGCTACTCAACAAATACACACCTAGGCCATCTGACTCATTGCCTACACTGATGTTGCCAGGAAATACGGTGCAATGCACAGACACAACACCTATTCACAGTCTTTGTCAACTAGCCCACTGGTGCAGTAAGCAAATGTCAGTCAAATGTGTGACCACAGACAACGCACATCACAAAGTGAAGCACAGGTTTATTACACATTTGCAACATGTTGTAACCACTACAGATGCAAGGTAATCCCACCTGGCAGCGGGCACACAGTCAACAAGTGTAGAAGGAAGGAAGTCCATGGGTGTGGCGCACATCACCTGTAGGGACACAACAGCTACCACCCTGGAAGTCGAATCACGGTGTCGGGGATCACAGTTGACCAAACGACTCTGAAAGTACCCTGTGAAGGACGGAAATGACACACAGTCAAAAGCACTGAAGAACAGGACAGAACTGCAATACTCATGCCCAATACATGTCACAAGATACCCACCCAGAACCAAATTAGCATGTCAACACTGTTGGGGAGTACAGACTACCTGTAAGGACACATCGCTACATGCATACAGTCATGTAGCCCATGGACACACTCAAACAGCACCAGAGCACCAACACATGTCATGCAAAGTCACATCATTGACATGACATCTCTGGATACTCACATTCAGCTGAAGAAGTTGGTGATGAGCTGTGTGCGGACATCACCATCACCATCATCATCACTGGCATCGTGGTCCAGGCCAGGATCCTCCACAGGTGGCGGATGTTGGTCATCGTCATCCAGGATGAGAGGCAACTCCTTCCGCACTGCCAGGTTGTGTAGCATGCAGCAGACGATGACAATCTTGCACACCTTTGCTGGGGCATATGGGAGGGCCCCTCCTGTCTTGTCCAGGCAGCGGAAGCGGCTCTTCAGGAGACCAAATGTCCGTTCAATCACTCTCCTTGTCCGACCATGTGCCTCATTGTAGCGCATCTGGGCTGGTGTCACAGGGTTCCTGAGGGGCGTCAGCAACCACGGCATGTTGGGGTATCTGGAGTCACCTACATACAGACAATTGCACATTAGCTGAGTTGGAAAAGAGGGTGGAACACTACATTGCAGAACACACACAATGGTACAAAGTCAGTACACACCAACAAGCCAGGCACGCTGGTTCCGCATCTGTGACATCATCCTCGGGATGCGACTACTCCTCATCACGTAGGCATCGTGCGCAGAACCGGGGAAATGGGCACACACGTGTGAGATGCTCATATCTGCAAGACAGACCACCAGTGCATTGACCGAGTGGTAGTGTTTGCGGTTCCTGTATGCCTGCTCTTGGGCCTGTGGTGGTACCAAAGCCACATGTGTCCCATCAATGGAGCCAATGACATGCGGCATCCTCCCCAGGGCATAGAAGTCACTCTTCACGTCAGTGAGTTGTTGGAGTCTAGGGAAATAGATGTAGTGGTTCAGGTATATCAACATAGCCTCCAAAACATCGCGGAGCACACGGCTGAACATGGTCTGTGACATCCCACCAGCAGTCGCCACAGTGTGTTGAAAGGTACCGGTGGCAAAGAAGTGTAGGGCTGCCATCACCTTCACCTTGGGGGTCAGCACTGTAGGGTATGTCCGGCCAGCTTGCAAATGTGGGGCCAACCGCACCGTCAATACCTCAATCAGCGGCCTGGTGAAGCGGTACCGTCGGATGCAGTCCCGTTCCACCATGGTTGCAAGGTCAGGGAATGGTCTATGGACAGCTGGTGCCCTGCAGTGCATAGGTGAAGAAAGAAAGATTGTCAGTCACCCCACATATGTGGCATTGAACACACTCAATATCACATGATACATCATTATGAGGCACAAGTACATGATGTGTGCAGTTCCGTAAGGACATGTATGGCACATACATGGCCAACATCTAACATCACAGTTCAACAAGTGGCATCAATAAGTCCCAGGTTGTGCCATGGGATATCATGAGGCCGTGTCACAGTTCCCATCTCCTGCTGCCATGTTCCAAACACACCCCACAGTGACATGTGAGGACAGATGTGCCCCAGGCATCACAGCTCAACGACAGGTAGATTCCCAGGGACCCTGTATTGCCACATGGACACTGGCATGACATGGTGTATCATGAATACACCACAGCAAAACAACCATGACCCCCACAGGTAGTGGTCCCTGTTGCCTCGGGAGGACAGACATGGACGTCTGTGACACACACATGCACAACATCAAAGTCCATGCACAAACAACGTGGATGTGGAGACTGTCTCCCATTGTGCACATGAAATCAGAGACACTGTAAACACAACATGCACACAGACTGTGGAGGACCATCACTATTGTGCCAATGGGTCACCCTGGGATAAACATACCGTCCCACATGCGACTCAGGGGGTATGTGACATGACATACACATACACCACCGTGAAATGTGACCATGCCACATGCTCAGATATGAACAGTTGCACATCACAGTGGTCATGTACACGAAACACCAAGGATTCTGTCCCCATGAACACGTGCACAGCCTGGGAGTGGCTGCCCCCAAGTGACACCCACAGACCAACATGTTCACCCCCATACACGGAATAGGTAATGCAGCCTTACATGCCTTAGGATACAGTTTGGACAGGCTGTGGTGTTGTAGGTGTGCCCCTCACTCCCTGGGAAGTATATGTGGATGGCATATGTTCACCTGTGACAGGCATGGTGACATATGCCAGTGACTTGTACAGGGACGCGTTGGACAGCAATGGACCGATCGGTGCGCACACATTGGCCATTGCATTAAATGTGTGCTGGTACGCGTTGTATTTGCAATACGTGTTGGACAGCAATGGACCGATCGGTGCGCACACATTGGCCATTGCATTCAATGTGTGCTGGTACGCGTTGTATTCGCAATACGCGTTGGACAGCAATTGACCGATCGGTGCGCACACATTGGCCATTGCATTCAATGTGTGCTGGTACGCGTTGTATTTGCAATACGCGTTGGACAGCAATGGACCGATCGGTGCGCACACATTGGCCATTGCATTCAATGTGTGCTGGTACGCGTTGTATCCTGGGTATGCGTTGAACAGCAATGGACCGATCGGTGTGCCCGGCCGGCCCATTGCATTCAATGTGTGCGGGTACGCGTTGTATCCTGGGTACGCGTTGAACAGCAATGGACCGATCGGTGTGCCCGGCCGGCCCATTGCATTCAATGTGTGCGGGTACGCGTTGTATCCTGGGTACGTGTTGAACAGCAATGGACCGATCGGTTTGCCCGGCCGAGCCATTGCATTCAATGTGTGCGGGTACGCGTTGTATCCTGGGTACGCGTTGAACAGCAATGGACCGATCGGTGTGCCCGGCCGGCCCATTGCATTCAATGTGTGCGGGTACGCGTTGTATCCTGGGTACGCATTGAAAAGCAATGGACCGATCGGTGTGCCAGGCCGGCCCATTGCATTCAATGTGTGCAGGTACACGTTGTATCCTGGGTACGCATTGAACAACAATGGACCGATCGGTGTGCCCGGCCGGCCCATTGCATTCAATGTGTGCGGGTACGCGTTGCATCCTGGGTACGCGTTGAACAGCAATGGACCGATCGGTGTGCCCGGCCGGCCCATTGCATTCAATTTGTGCGGGTAAGCGTTGTATCCTGGGTACGCGCTGAACAGCAATGGACCGATCGGTGCGCACCCATTGGCTATGGCCTGGCCTGGCAACGGACGCGTTTTCAAATTTTGAACGAGTCTGATGCTGTAAATTCAGTTGGTCACCCACAACAATGTTGCAAATTCATGGGTGTCATGAAGTTAAAGTTTTGAAGGATGCTGTGGGCATGTGTAAGTGGTGCAATTCCATGGATTGGCCAGATTCAGAAGATGCAAACGACTTGGACCTATCACTTTGGACACATGGGACAGTATCTGTCTCTGCAGCACACATATAATGCTGGCTGTTCCCCTGAGAGCTCACTTGCCTGCACTACATGCTCCAGGACGACATCTGCCACCACCACTGCTGCTGTATCTGCACCCTCTGGACCCTGCAATGGCACGTACTGTGGAGAGAGCCCCAGCCTTCAGCACTGAGGAGAACCAGGCCCTGCTGGACAGCCTCCTTCCACAGTACAGCAAGCTGTATGGGCAAGCAGGGGAGCAGGTGAGTGTTCTGTCCACTGCCTTTCTAAATGTGCATGTTGTCTGACTAGCAAGGCTAACAGTCTGCACGCCACTGGCTAGCAGGCTCACTGAGTAGTTGTCACCCCCCATAGTGTGTAGTTACATGCACTGAACAGGTATAGTGCAGTGACAGTGCATTTAAACAAGGTTTTACTTCCCAGGCAATGATACCATGTAGTAACTGCTGGCATACTGTCCATGGCCATCGTTGCACTGCCTGTGTACATCATGTGCCCCTGTGATTGAGACATGTATATCCAACTGTGTAATGCACAGATATGTTGCATGTGTAGTAATGGCATTCTCACTTTGTCATCCTCACAGGTTGATGCCCACCAGAAGCAGCAGATATGGCTGACCATCGTCCGGGCAGTGAGATCCGTGGGGGTCTACAAGCGCCGGATCCGCAACTGCCAGAAGAGGTGGCAGGACCTTCGGGGCTGGACCCGGAGGATCGCACGGGTCCAGCTGAAGCTGTCGCCTCCTCGCAGGAGGGGCGGACACCGGACCCTGACCCCCACATGCTCAGGATCCTGGCGGTGGTCTTTCCTGATCTGGATGGGCAGCTGAAGGCCAGAGAGCAGCAAGGAGGGGGTGAGTCCATGACTGCATTGTGAACTTTGTCTGCCATGCTATGTGCCCTCCTCTGGCCTGGTTAAACTTCCACAGTACATCAGTCATGTGGTCCAGGACCCATGTCCCTCTATTGTGCACTGCCCACTCCTCATCTGATACCCAGGTGTGGCCCTTACAGTCAGGGAATTGTGTCACTTGGGTACTGTGTCCTTGCAGTTTGCTTGACTCAAGGTGGGGGACAGCATCTGTTTCCCTAACTCTGTGGTGGGCATCATGGGTGGGTCCATTGCTTACACAATGCCTGTGTTCTGCCATGTAATCTGCGTGTTACTTTGATATGTGGTCCAATTGCTGAGCTGATCCACCACATGTGCCTGGGGTATCTGGCACACACCCATGCTGCGGGTGGGAACAATGTTTGGGCCCCAGGAGTGTGTATATTACGTGTGTCACACATACTTAGCCAGCTGCCTACTGTCCAGGGCTCATCCCTCATTCATGTGGGGCAGGACAGTCATGCCTACTCCAGGCCATACAATACACTCTGTACTCCCACTCCCGTGTATCAGCTGACACGTTGTGCTCAGTGATATGTCCCCTCAGGTGTCTGCCTCTGTGTCAGTGTGCTGTGGCTTCGTTGTCAGGACTGCTGGGGTGTTTCTCGGTTGGGGCTCAGCATGCCACCGGAGATGTGACCATAGGAGACGATACTTGTGTGACACATAGGTGTTTGATCACCTGACCGTGCAGACTGGGGTATGCGAATGTGAAGTTCAGGCAGCTGTTTCCCATTCACAGCAGATTGTGAGGTGCTCAGGTTCAGAGGGTTGTGTTACAGGTCTCCCATATGTCCAATCGGTATGACCTGGACAGATAAGGGTTCAGATGATGTGGTGTGTGGGGGATGTACATGTGCACTTGTTCAGCTCCAGGACTTGCATTCCCCATGACCTACTATTGTGACACAGTGCAGAGTGTTGTTGTCTGGCTGCCCTGCCCATGTGACTGGAGACAGTGATGTATGACTTAGCAGGCATGCCTGTGCCATGGCATGTGACTTCCTATGAGTGATCCTGCAGGGGAGTGACATGTGCTACATGCACACCATTGTGGCAATGGCTATCAGGACATGGGTGCATCATGGTGTCTGTCGCTGGTATGCATCACATGCATTTCCTATTTGACTCTGGGCATCCCTTTCATCCGGACACCTGTACTGACTCAGTGGCAAGAGTTGTGATGTGTGCATGTTCACATGCTTCACCGTGTTCTCTGCACTGTCCAACTACTGTGTAGGTGGTGCATGTGTCCACACTGGGGTATTGCCATCCAACAGACACCAGACAGATGGGTGCAAGGCCAGGTGGGATGTGAGTGCCATGGTTGACCATCAGACTGACAATTGGCTTCTCCTGTTCTGTTTGGGCACTTTTAGCAATGTTCAACTAAGGATGCCAGGGCTTGCTCTGTAATGTGCTGTACTTACTGTGGTGTGTGCGTTCGGTGCAGGTGACTGATGTCTGTCTGTTTCCCTATTGATTGCAGATACATCCACGGCCACAGGAGGGGACAGCTCCACGGACCAGGAGGAGCCGCAGAGCCAGACTGGGTCAGCAGCCGAGGAGTGGTCGGAGGGACCCAGTGGCACGGAGGGCGAGGGGAGCCACACCGAGGAGTCCTCAGCACCATCCACCTCAGCTGAGGACCACAGCAGCTCGGAGGATGACTCCCTTATGGAGGCGGGTGTCAGCAGCCACCACACCCCAGCTAGTGTTGCTGTCCCCGCCACCACCACCACCACCACCGCCCTCCCATCGGCTCCCATTCCCGAGGTCCGTGGAGGCTCCCATGTTCGGGAGCGTGTCTCCTTCGGGCCAGGCACCGCACCCCCTGCCCCTGTGTCCCCTGCTGCCCTGAGTGAGGAGTCTGTGTACCTCCTTCGCCAGCTCCATGTAGGGCAGACAGCGATGCTGAGTGTCCTCCATGCACACACCACTCTGTTGACTCAGCTGGTGTCGTTCATGGAGGGCATCTCATCGGGCATGTCTGCCCTACAGAGGGGCAATAGGTCCATGGACTCCTCCCTGACGGCAGCAGTGTCCCTCCTCCGACAGTCCCTCACCCCTCCTGCCTCTGCCCCATCCACACTCCCCAGCACCTTACCTGTCCCAAGCACACACACACCGGCACAGGCACACACCAGCACAGACACGAGCAGCACACAGACACACACGCCACAAACAAGACGCACACGCACGCACAGTCAGGGGACTGAAACCACACTCACAGGGGATGGGGCCCAGGCACACACACACGCATCCACGAGCACTGCGCAGTCCTCAGTTGCCTCTCCCTCCAAAGCCCCCTCCCTTGCCTCACCTGCAACCCCAAAGACACAGCGGCTCTTCCTCAGTGACCTCGGCCTCTTCCCCTCCGATCCAGCTGATACAGCATTCAGGGGGAAGAGGAAGCCCACCCACACGGAGCGGAGTGCCCCTCGCCACCGGACACCCTCCCCCAGGCGCAGACCGACTGACGCCCCCACCCGCAAGTCCCCCCGGACCCGGAAGAGCAAGACCCCGCCGCCGCCCTGCAGCTCAGGCACCAAGTCTCCTTCCTCCATCCCTCAGGCCCCCACTCCACAGGTGCCCCCACCACACCCTGCCCCAGGTTCCCCCACCCACAGATACACCATCCCCAAAAGGATCAGGCCTTCTCCCCTGCCACTTGCTCTTCCGGCCCCACACCCCCCGCTGCGCTTGTCTGTGCCACTGGTGTGGTGAGGGTGTCCTCCCCTCTGTCCTGCCCACCTTACCTGATCCCCATTCTCCTCCCCTGGAGGTAGGCACTGCAGTGGAGTCCACTACCACCCTGTCTGACTTGGGCACTGCAGTGGGGAACCTGTCCACTCCATCTGCACGGTCCACTGCAGTCGTGCCGGCACCCACACCATCTGAGTCATGCCCCCCAGTTGTGCCGGCACACACCATGTCAGACACCTCCACTGCAGTTGTCAGTGGCTCTCCAGCACCCACCACCCCTTCCCTGCCTCCTTCTGGTGAGCCCTGATCCTGTCCCTGCGGTGCCTGGCCTGCCCCCCGTATGCCCCTCCGAGGGGATTGTCCCTGGTTTTTATCAGTGCAGGCATGCGTAGGGTGACATCTGCCACTGTCACCCTGTTTTGACTTTCATGATGGACTGGCCATTGGCCTTTGTTTATTTTTTACATGACTTCAACTTTTGAACCCACATATGCTGAATAAAGCAACTTTCTGTTCTCTAGTGCTTTTGCTTCTGATGTACATGATGTTGATGATGCTAACCATGCCCTTGCTGCAGTGATGGTGATATTTGGTCTCATGAAAATGAAGTGTTACTGTGCAGGAACCCATGTGGTCCAGGGGGACTGTGTCCTATCCTGTGGTGTATCCATGTCATCCTTAGCAGCATCTGAGGGTGTCATGTTTTCAATATTTGGCAATGGGATTTCCTACTTACATTAGCAATGTCACATCTGTGGCTTCCACCCCTGCACATCTGTTGTGCTTGCCATTGTTCAATTAGTCTACTTCCCTGACCGTGTGGCCATCTCCACTGGACATGCAGGTTTGGGCATCAATGGGGAAGGACTCATCTGTGTTGTCAGTGCAACTTGCTATACATGTGTGTTGGATCTGTGCTGATGATTTCGTTGACACTCCCATGACCAGGCTGATGTGACGGGAGCCTTCATTTGGTGCTAATTGTTGACTGTGTGACCAAGTGTTCTGCTGACATGATGGAGCCCTACTGAGGCGACATATGGCACAGCTTTCCTCACACAGGAGTGGAGTCCCCTCATGGCAGTGTGTACTCCTGTGACATCGCCTGCGCCCAAGGTGTGTGTTGTATGAGCATGTCTGTGTGTTCACTTCCATTTTGCTGTGCATGCTGGGATCCCTAGTGATGTTCCTGTTTGTGATGCTTGCTGAGTCGACCTATGTTCCCCCAAAGTCTTCTCCCTGGGTTCTCTGTGATGTGGGTGCATGGCACATTACTGGTCATCAGGGTGTCACCCATAGGTGTGTTTGTTGTCAGGGCTGAGTTTGTGGGCAGACGCTGATGGGTCACAGTCAGGATTCCCCTTGGCACTTGTTGTTTACACCTGTCATGTGATTTCCGGTTTGTGTTAGCTTTCATTGGTTGTGACACGTTGTGTGTGTGACATCTGGCACTCCTCAGGGTCAGGGCTGCAATGTTGGTAGTTGTCTATGTGTGTTCTTTGTGGGTGACCTTGGCTTCTTCATTGGTGTGTGACTGTGGCTGGGATCCCATTGGTTGGTGTGGTATTGCTGTCATGTCCATGTACAGCGTAGTGTGCAGTGTGTCAGACATTCTGGAGTCTTGTTGAGTGGCCATGTGTGATGTGTTTCTGCACCTTGGTTCCCACCACCCCCCTGGGATTGTCATGGGTGCATGTGCAATGTCACCAGTGCATGTGAGCTTCACTGCTGCACATTGTTGGAGGTCGAGGTGTGTGGTGTTGAGTGTGTGCAGATGAGAGTTGTTGCCCGGCTAGACCCCTGCCTCCATGTTGGCCTTGGCTTACTGGCCGTGCTGATTGATTTGTGCTTGTGTAGGTGTGATGGTAGTTTGTTGCTCAGGACACATGACTGTGGTTCACAGTGTGAACGACATCTAGCTTTGTCATCACAGTGGGATTGTAATGCAGCCCAGGGTCACCACATTGTGGGGGCCCTGGGGGTAGTGCTGTGGTGTCTCTGTGTCTTGCTGTGTCAGTTGCTGTTCCTACATGCTTGTGTGACATGTGTGATTTGTGCTCCCTCTCATCTGACAATGCCTGATTGCCCACATAGGTGATTTGGATCCATGAGTTACCTTTGTGTGGCACTGTATGCACATCTGTGTAATTGGTATTCAGGCCTCCTCATGTGTTGTGTGGTTGCCTGGGGACACTGGCACCCCCTCACCTGTTGTGTTTGATGTGCAGTGTGGGTCTGCCTGTTTGTGTTTGTGCATCTGCACCACTGCATTGGCATATCTTTAGTGTGCCATTGGCTGTATGTTGTTTGGTGGGTTTCCCCTGCTGTCCCTGGGACTCCTAGGTCATCAGTCAGCACAATGATCATTGTTTGTGTGTCCCATTGCTGCCATGGTATGGTATCTGTTCACCTCACATCTACAGTCTCCACAGGGTATCTGCATTTGTGTGCCCATTGGTGCAAATATGTGGGTCTGCATTCTGATGGTCACTTCTGTCATTGTGTCATTGATGAATGTTGACAGTGTCAGCCCCCATGGGTGATGTTTGTCTGCACATGGCCAAAGGTATGTCTTATTTGCACTGCACTGTTTGCCTCCCCCAATCTATGTTGCTATGGGACACAAGCACTACTTTGCCACTGATGTGTTTGTTGTTCTGTGACCAGGAATCATCCATGCAGTTTGGCAGTTGCAGCTTTTTCTTTGTCAACACTTACATTTTGGTCACTGTGATGATGGGGGTTTGGACCCCATTGCCACAATGTTCAAAATGTGCTTCAGCTATGGACCCCACACTTACATTTTGGTCACTGTGATGATGGGGGTTTGGACCCCATTGCCACAATGTTCAAGATGTGCTTCAGCTATGGACCCCACACTTACATTTTGGTCACTGTGATGATGGGGTTTTGGACCCCATTGCCACAATGGTCATGGCCTGCTTGCATTGTGGGGGCCACACACATTTATGTGTGGCACATGTGATAGGGGGTCACATTGTATGTTCAAAGTCATGTTCAGTGTTGTAGGCATTTGACACAGTCTACACACGCTTGTCATGGTGTTGGGGGGATGTCTTTATGTTGCATTCTTTATGTTGGTGTGTGCTTGTTGTGTCATGTATTAGCCATCCTGTGAGTGGGGGTGTTGTTGGTGGTAGGCATCCAGCCCCCCATGGGTAGGGGTGGTAGTAGTGACAGGCATCCAGCCCCCATGGGTAGAGGTGGTAGTAGTGGTAGGCATCTGGCACCCCCTGGGTGGAGGTGGTAGTAGTGACAGGCATCTGGCACCCCTGGGTAGAGGTGGTAGTAGTGGTAGGCATCTGGCACCCCCTGGGTAGAGGTGGTAGTAGTGGTAGGCATCTGGCACCCCCTGGGTAAGGGTGGTAGTAGTGACAGACATCCAGCCCCCCAAGGATAGAGGTGGTAGTAGTGGTAGGCATCTGGCACCCCCTGGGTAGAGGTGGTAGTAGTGGTAGGCATCTGGCACCCCCAGGGTAGAGGTGGTAGTAGTGGTAGGCATCTGGCACCCCCTGGGTAGAGGTGGTAGTAGTGACAGGCATCCAGCTCCCCATGGGTAGAGGTGGTAGTAGTGGTAGGCATCTGGCACCCCTGGGTAAGGGTGGTAGTAGTGACAGGCATCCAGCACCCCATGGGTAGAGGTGGTAGTAGTGGTAGGCATCTGGCACCCCCTGGGTAAGGGTGGTAGTAGTGACAGGCATCCAGCCCCCCCTGGGTAGAGGTGGTAGTAGTGGTAGGCATCTGGCACCCCCTGGGTAATGGTGGTAGTAGAGGTAGGCATCTGGCACCCCTGGGTAGAGGTGGTAGTAGTGGTAGGCATCTGGCACCCCCTGGGTAGGGGTGGTAGTAGTGACAGGCATCCAGCCCCCCCTGGGTAGAGGTGGTAGTAGTGGTAGGCATCTGGCACCCCCTGGGTAAGGGTGGTAGTAGTGACAGGCATCCAGCCCCCCATGGGTAGAGGTGGTAGTAGTGGTAGGCATCTGGCACCCCCTGGGTAGAGGTGGTAGTAGTGGTAGGCATCTGGCACCCCCTGGGTAGAGGTGGTAGTAGTGGTAGGCATCTGGCACCCCCTGGGTAGAGGTGGTAGTAGTGGTAGGCATCTGGCACCCCCTGGGTAAAGGTGGTAGTAGTGGTAGGCATCTGGCACCCCCTGGGTAAGGGTGGTAGTAGTGACAGGCATCCAGCCCCCCATGGGTAGAGGTGGTAGTAGTTGTAGGCATCTGGCACCCCTGGGTAAGGGTGGTAGTAGTGGTAGGCATCTGGCACCCCTGGGTAAGGGTGGTAGTAGTGACAGGCATCCAGCCCCCCATGGGTAGAGGTGGTAGTAGTGGTAGGCATCTGGCACCCCCTGGGTGGAGGTGGTAGTAGTGACAGGCATCCAGCTCCCCATGGGTAGAGGTGGTAGTAGTGGTAGGCATCTGGCACCCCCTGGGTAGAGGTGGTAGTAGTGGTAGGCATCTGGCACCCCCTGGGTAAGGGTGGTAGTAGAGGTAGGCATCTGGCACCCCCTGGGTAGAGGTGGTAGTAGTGGTAGGCATCTGGCACCCCCTGGGTAGAGGTAGTAGTAGTGGTAGGCATCTGGCACCCCCTGGGTAAGGATGGTAGTAGTGACAGGCATCCAGCCCCCCTGGGTAGAGGTGGTAGTAGTGGTAGGCATCTGGCACCCCCTGGGTAGAGGTGGTAGTAGTGGTAGGCATCTGGCACCCCCTGGGTAGAGGTGGTAGTAGTGACAGGCATCCAGCCCCCCATGGGTAGAGGTGGTAGTAGTGGTAGGCATCTGGCACCCCCTGGGTAAGGGTGGTAGTAGTGACAGGCATCCAGCCCCCCATGGGTAGAGGTGGTAGTAGTGGTAGGCATCTGGCACCCCCTGGGTAGGGGTGGTAGTAGTGGTAGGCATCTGGTACCCCTGGGTAGAGGTGGTAGTAGTGGTAGGCATCTGGCACCCCTGGGTAGAGGTGGTAGTAGTGGTAGGCATCTGGCACCCCCTGGGTAGGGGTGGTAGTGGTGGTGGGCATCCGGGCCCCTATGTGTATATGTGGCATTGCTGATGGCCATCCCGCCCCTATGGTGCTGCTGTTGCTGGTGTGAGTAATTTCTGCATCCCTCTGTGTGTGTGTGATGTGTCGGGTACGTGTAGTTTATTTTTGTGGTTGGTGTCTGACTTACATTCTGCGCCGTACGCGTCCGTGCCTGTTCCGGTAGTAGATGTAGAATATTGGTAGGATCGGCACGATGGGATTCATGGTTGGTTCGTCTCGTTCGTCTTTCTCGTTGCTTCGCCTCATCCTCGTCGCTGGCGTGTTCGTCTCGTAGCCGTGGATCGTGTTGTGGCGCGAATCGGAGCTTATGTGCGTCTCTCCCGGATGCTTTGACGTGCCGTGCGTAGCGAAGGGTTCGGCGCGTATGGGAAGCGCATCGTACTTGTCCGGCCGGATGGGGCTGCATTTTGGCTTCCGTGCGACTCGATTCTGCGTTTACGGATCCGGCTCGGTCGGGGAACAGGACCTGGATTGGGTGAGTACGACTGGGTCGGAATCTATGCTGTTGTGCGCATCGTACTTGCTCGTTCGGAATAATGTGCGGATCGGTCGGGAAACAGGCATTCGCATGGCTTTTTTCCCGACCGAATGGTGTTAGGTGCGCCTCCGACCGAGATCGGAATCGGCCCCTCAGTCTTCACAAAAACGGAAATGAGCACCAATACGAGGTGTGAACTTAACCTCAAATGAGTATGTACTCCCGTGTTCTAAAATATATAAATATTTGTTATTTACATAACAGTACACTTGATTTTGCTGAATAATATGATGAATTACTTGAATTATTAATTTTTTTCTATGTAATTTGTTTTGAGAAGGATTTGTAAAAACTACCATTCCCACAATGCCTCTTTATGGATAATGTGGGAGAGAGGTATTTAAGGTGGAAGCAATGATGGACTAATTGGTTTACCGTGATCAAGACCAGTGTGGTCGAAACACGTAGGTGAGAGTGTCGAGGCTGAGTTGATTTATGACTCAATAAAGAACTTGGAAATATCTCAGGCGAGTGCAGCGCTGTTTCCTGTTTGTTGGACAATATATATATATATATATATATATATTCACTGAAAAAACCATAGGTTTTAGGGACAGTTATAGTTAGTTGGACATTGCACTCGTACAAAACCCGTGAAATTCCCCCGTTATAGTTAGTTCAGCTAACTATAACTCGCGCCCCGCAATGCACTGCTGATGACGTCACATATTACATCACTCATGACATGGTCAGTGACATCACTGATGACATCACTGATGACATCTCAAATGACATCACTGATGACATCATCCAGTGACTGTGTGTTTCTGTAAAGTTTAAATATTTTTAATATATATAGGGAAAGGCGTATTGAAGAATGAGTGGGTGTATAAGTGTGTGTATGGATGATTTAGTAGGTGCGTGACTAATTCTATAAGTGAGTGATTAAACGTATCTTACTGAATGCATGGGTTAGTGACTAAACTGGGTTAATGTCTGTATCTGTCTGTTGCTGTGTAAGTGGCTGCATGGGTTTGTGAATAGCTACATGAGTGTCTATAAGAGATATTGATTTGTTGTCTGAGTATCTGTATGGGTGCCTGAGTGTTTGTGTGGATGGGGTGTGTGCGATCTGTGCATAGATGTGTGAATGGGTGATTCACTGGGTGGATGGTTTCAAGAGTGCATCTGTGATAGACTGTATGGGTGGGTAAGAGTGTGTAAGAGTGTGTTAGTGAGTGAATGTATGTCCCAGTGGTACATGTGTGAGTAACTACATATGTGAAAGGCAGTATATATGTGTATTGGAGTATATAAATAGCTATAAGCGAGAGTGAGTGATTGTGATAGTGGCTGTATGGATGAGTGTGTGCTTGTATCAGTGATTGTATAAGAGCGTAACAATGTGCTAGTATTTGTATGATTAAGTGAGCTGGTGTGTGTATAACTGTATAGGTGAGTAAATGGCAGTGTGTTTAATTATTTGCATGACTGACTAGGTGTGTGAGTACCTCTATGGATGAGTGGCGGTGTTTGAGTGTCTATATAGGAGTAAGAGTGCATATGATTGTCCTGTACTGAGTGACCATAAGTATGAGTGACTGTACGGGTGAGTGAGTGGATGTGTGTGTGTAGACCTAAGAATCAGTGAGTGGGTATGTAGTTATTGGTGTTGGAGTGTCTATGGTTTTGCGAATGGCAGTCTGTAATTTAGATTGGGTGTATCAAAGGTTATATTAGGGTGTGAGGAGGTGCATCAGATTATCACGTGGATGATGTCATCAGTGATGTCATTTGAGATGTCATCAGTGATGTCATCAGTGATGTCACTGACCATGTCATGAGTGATGTAATATGTGACGTCATCAGCAGTGCATTGCGGGGGCGCGAGTTATAGTTAGCTGAACTAACTATAACGGGGGAATTTCACGGGTTTTGTACGAGTGCAATGTCCAACTAACTATAACTGTCCCTAAAACCTATGGTTTTTTCAGTGAATTTCAAAGGTTTTTTAAATGCTAATTTCTAACTATAACTTATCTGAAACCTATGGTTTTTCCAGTGAATTTCAAAGGTTTTTTAAATGCTAATTCCTAACTATAACATGTCTGAAACCTACGGTTTTTTCAGTGAATTTCAAAGGTTTTGTAAATGACAATTTTTAAATGTATTAATTGTTATATTAATTTTTTTCATACTGATTTATTACATTTTTAGATTTTTTTTTTTACATATTTTATTTTTTAAATTACATTGTAATTACATTATACATTACATTACAAAAAATACTTTCTCAGAATGAATTACTTTAGTTTAAATACTTTGCACATAGGCAATAGACTTTTAAGTACAGTAGTTACAGTTGTTGCAATGGGCACCACATTTTCAAACACAATGCAACATTCAGCTCAATGTGAATTTCTAGTTAAATGCAATTAGTTACTTTATGGATTACTTTTCTAACCACAGGACTGGATCCTAGATTCAGTCCTGGTACATCTCCTGTAAACAGTTGAGTAAAAGCGTTTTGGTTACAGTCGTGATTTTTAAGGAATATTATTGTATTTTAAAAGTTGACACTTAGAAACTTTTTCTCATAGAATCACCAATGTTATCCTATGGAAGGAAATTCACTTAGCAGGTAAAAACTGTTATCGTTACTTTTTCTTACTCAGTGTTGGATCCTGGATCCAGCACTGGTGCATCTCCTGTAAACAGTTGAAAGAATGCGTTTAAGTCATACAGGCGATTTTTAAGGAATATTTGTAGTTTGTGAAAATCGACACTTTGAAACTTTTCTGCTGAAAACCAGACAATGGATTCCTATGGAAGAAAATATAAGTTACTGGTAAGTACGGTTAAAATTACTTTTCAGGACCAGTACTGGGCTGAAAGATGCAGCACTGAGGTCTCTCCTGATAACAGGTGAGTAAATCGAAATTCGTATTTCGGCTGATTTTAGAGGAATATTTGTATGTTTCAAAAATCAACACTTAGAAACTTTTTCAGCAAAAAGCAGGCAATGATATCCTATGGAAGGAAATTCAAGTTACTGGTAAGTACGGTTAAAATTACTTTTGAGGATCAGTACTGGGCTGAAAGATACAGCACTGAGGTCTCTCCTGATAACAGGTGAGTAAATCGGAATTCGTATTTCGGCTGATTTTAGAGGAATATTTTAAAGTTCCAAAACTCCACACTTAGAAGAATTTCCAAGTGAAACCAGTCAATGTTAGCCTATGGAAGAAAATTCAAGTTACTGGTAAGTACGGTTAAAATTACTTTTCAGGATTAGTACTGGGCTGAAAGATGCAGCACTGAGGTCTCTCCTGATAACAGGTGAGTAAATCAGAATTCGTATTTCGGCTGATTTTAGAGGAATATTTGCACAATGGTGAAGGGAGGGGGCGGGGCCTGAGTTGACATCTGTGCAAACGCGCCCCGTGGCGCGTTTTAAGTTGGGTGATTAAGTCCCCTTGAATCATGAGGGTCCCTACGGGCCAACTAGCCCACCAGGAACCTCCAGTATGCGCCAGGGGCTGCGTTGCAGAGACATGTACAGAGGCCACACCCCTTTTACACCTCTCTGCAACGCAGCTCTGTGGCGCTTTCTGGACGTACCTGTTGGGCTAGTTGGCCCCCAGGGACCCTCAGGATTGAAGGGGATTTAATTCCCCATCTTAAAACGCGCCACGGGGCCTGTTTGCACACATGTCACCTGAAGCCCCGCCCCCTCCCTTCACCACTGTGCAAATGCGCCCGTGGCGCGTTTTAAGTCGGGGGATTAACTCCCCTTGAATCCTGAGGGTCCCTGGGGTGCAACTAGCCCACCATATACCTCCAAAAGCGCCACAGAGCTGCGTTGCAGAGAGGTGTAAAAGGGGCGTGGCCTCTGTACACCTCTCTGCAAGGCAGCCCCTGGCGCATACTGGAGGTTCCTGGTGGGCTAGTTGGCCCCCAGGGACCCCCAGTATTCAAGGGGAATTCGTTCTCCCTCTGCAAACGCGCCAGGGGCGCGTTTGCAGAGTGGTGAAGGAAGGGGGCGGGGCCTGCGGGCCCGATCGTTTTTTTTTTTTCCCTGAAGGGGGGCTGTGTGGCCCCCTTCCTTTTCCTATTTTTAGGCCCTGGGGACCCCATCCCCCAGGGCCTTACCCCTTTTTTTAATAAAAATAAAAATAAAAAAACGGGAAGGGGGCCGCGTGGCCCCCCTTCCCTGGGCCTGTATTGGCCCCGGGGACCCCATCCCCGGGGCATGGCCTCTTTTTTTTTTTTTTGGAGGGGGCTGCGTGGCCCCCTCCTCAGGCCATTTAAGGCCCCGGGGACCCCATCCCCGGGGCCGGCCTTGCACTTTTTTTTTTTTTAAACTTTTTTACCTTTGGGGAGGGGGCTGCGTGGCCCCCTCCGTGGCCACTTATGGCCCCGGGGACCCGATCCCCGGGGCCTGGCCTCGTTGGGGACTGTGGGGGTCCCCAAACCCCCACAGTCCCGCCGGCTCCCCGTGTCCTACGGGAGCCGGCATTGCTTACACATGGGGAGCAGCTAACATGCTGCTCCCCATGTGGAAAAGCAATCAGCTTTGGATATTGGAAGAGAGAGCAGTTTGCAATGACAGGACGGGAGCCGCGAGGCTCCCGTCCTGTCATTGCAAACAGCAGTGTCCCGGGGGTAGGCACCCGGGACACTGCAGGAGCTGGCCCTGGGGGTGGCGGTCCCCAGGGCCACCACAGGCTCCAGGAGGGGGCCGCGCGGCCCCCTCCTTACATTTTGAAAGCCCCGGGGAGGTGGTGGTCCCCGGGGTTTGGGGGTCCAAAACGGACCCCCATTGTAATTTTTCTTAGTGCCCCGGGGAGGTGGTGGTCCCCGGGGTGTGTGGGGGGGCTGGAGCCCCCCCACACAGGTTTTTCAAAAATAAAAAAAGAAGCCCCGGGGAGGTGGCGGTCCCCGGGGCTGCGGGAGGGCTCAGAGCCCTCCCGCACCATTATACATAAAGCCCCGGGGGGTGGTGGTCCCCGGGGCTTGGGGGGCCCTTAGAGGCCCCCACACATAAAATTAACCCCCCCCCAGCATGCCCCCGGGACTTGGCCCACCCGGGGGCCAATTAACATCGAAGCGCGGGAGACCGCGCTTCGATTTTTTTTTTCCAGCAGGATTTGCGCACCCTGAGCGCATCCTGCCGATTAAAAAAAATGCTTTTTCTGCCCAGGGGTCCTTGTGGGACCCCTGAGCAGACCTAGGGGGTCAGGGTGTTTCTACCCTGCCCCCTTTGTGCGCTTTGCGCACTTGTTTCTGTCCCTCGGTTCTACCGAGGGACAAAATGGCTGCCAACACTTCCTGATTTGGAGTGTTGACAGCCAATTAGCATGCAGCTCGTGATCGGGAGGGTGCGCAAATCCGACGCGGCCATAGATATATCTATCTTTTTACTTTTGATTTTCTCAGCAACTACTGAACGGATTTACACCATTTAACAAAAGGGTTCTTTCTGAACCAAGAACTACCTCTTTGCCAAATTTGGTGTAATTCCGTTCAGCAGTTCGGGCTGTAGCCGTGTCTAAAGTTTCCTATGGAAAATTGCATGGGGAAAACACGTTTTGGGACCCCCTTTTTCTCGGCCCCCGCTTGACGAATCCCCCCGAGACTTTCAGGGTAGGAGCGGACCGGAGCGCCCCACTAAGTTTGAAAATTTTGCGAAGATACGTCAACTGGCAAGAGAGTTATTTCAAATAGAATGTCGCGGATTTCCTATGGATAATAGGTTGTAAATATAACTATCTACTGGCGACCGCCAGTAGATAATATATATATATATATATATATATATATATATATATATATATATATATATATATATATATATATATATATATATATATATATTTTGTGTCCTTGTTCTGTATAGCTCTTATATGCTCTAATATTCGCTTTTTCAATGGGCAAATTGTGCTACCAATGTATCTTTTGCCACAGAAGCACTCAATCAAGTAAACTACATAAACAGAATCGCAAGTGATCTTTTCATTCATCATGAAGGTTTTCCCTTTTGGGTCTTCAAGCTTTTTAATGTTTTTGCATGCTTTGCATGCTTTGCATTTCCCGCATTTGGCAAATCCTTTCTGTTGATTCAGCAGCCAATTTTCTGATTTCTTCATGGTAAAGTGACTTTTAACTAGGTTGTCTGACAATAAAGGTGCTTTACTGCATATTATTCTGGGCCTAATCCCTAGTTTGTCACACAACCCGGAAGGGAATTCCGGCGGCAGCCCCCTGCAAAGCTACGGAGTGAATCACCAGCCACGAGGCGGCAAAAGGCAGGGTCGGAGGACGCGCCTGAAGCAGTTTCACGGCGGTGAGTACCAGAAGCTATAGAGCAGGTGGGGAGGTATCTGGCGTTGGTATTCAAGGCAGTGATTACAGTCAACACGCTTGCCATCCACAAAAATCTAGGTAAAAATGTCAGCGGAATTGTTGCGTGAGGCGGCAGCCAACAAACTTTTTAGTAATTTACCAAGTACCTCAAATCATGAAGAAATCGCTCAGACGAGCACGAAGGAGGGAGATGCCAAATCTCTTTTAAAAACACTGGAGAAGTGTATGAGAAATGAAATGACTAAGTGGTGGGAACAACGGTCCTTACAAAAGTATGAGGAGGTTGGAAGAGTCCCTAGAGGGCTTCGAATATTGTTAGCTCCAAGCTTCATGAACCCAAATCCCAAAATGCTAATGGAATGGGCGGACAGTAATCTAACAGCATCGATGAATCTAGTTCAAACCCTAATTAAATATGCCCAGATCGATCGTGAAGCTTTGCTTAAAGAAATTGATCAAATAAATGAACAACTCAGTAAGTTAGAACAAACCCAGTACATAGTCAAGACCAGAAAAGAAATACAAGAAAGACTCAAGCGACAGGAGGATAAAATCAAAATAAGGAAAGTTCACAAATTTGCCCGTGACAAAGCAGATTACGAGCTAGGGCAGATTTTTACTTTCGCGCGCAGGTATGACAACGCGAAAAAAATGCACGCGAATAATATGGCAAAAACATCCAGCAATGCGATTGTAGCTGTAAGGGCAAGCGCAACTAATGCAGATATGTCGGCTTCAGATCTGAGTTCTCTAACAAGTGACAATGAGTCAGATGATGGCAATGTGAACACACCAACTGCACTGACAGAAGGAGACAAATTGAACCCAGGTGAGGAATTGATTTTTTTAGCATTAGACCGCCGTCAAACTCTACGACCCCGGAGTCAAAAGAAACAAACAGATCCCGAAAAAATAAAAGGCGACGAGCAAGGCGCAAGCATAGGCGGAACAAAGCCCAAGAAAACACAATGGCGAAGGCGCTAAAAGACATTACTGTAATCAATTTATCCCCCTTGGTTCTGACAAAAGCGGAAACACAATTACTTGCCCTCGGCTTATCCTACTGTCCAGAGAGTAATTTTAACTATGGTAAAACAAGAGTTGATATATTCAGTTATATTAGAAAACTCAAGTTAAACAAATTCTTCACGATCAAAGAAGGCATCAATCAACAAAGGCAAATTGAAGGCCAAACAAGTAACATCAATGTACCTAGTAATACTCTTCAGGTCTCTGATGCTAGACTGTTATTAACACTTCATGAATTAAATGGCGAATTAACACATGGGCAAGAAAATTGTGGTAATCAAGAATCAACACAAGAAAGGCTACAGTCATTAAATATAATAGAGCCTAGCGCAGGAACAAGTCAGTTTAAGCGAAAATCTATTTTCTACCCTATGATGCCAAAAGACGCAATTGATATTTTCCATGAGTGAATCACAGAAGACCTAAAACAATTGTATCACAAAACCAATCAGATGAAAAAAAGAGCCAAATATCATGATGTACAATATGAAAATCTAATACAAAAATTGAAGAACAATGAGGACATAGTAGTGAATAAATCCGATAAGGGTGGGAATGTCGTCATCTGGCCCCGCAAAGACTATATTCAAGAAGCACAACGCCAGCTCAGTGATGTGACATGTTATGTTAAAGTACCTATGAGCGAGTACAAAAAAGCCAAAGAATCCCTTAAGAGTGACTTATTGGCATTTAAAAGACAAGGTCTTATATCCAATCAAGAATACCAGTTCATGCATAATGACTTTCCAGTGATTCCTACAATGTACCTGATCCCCAAAATACATAAGAAAGTATCGCCGGTACCTGGAAGGCCCATTATATCGGCCATTGGAGGAATAAGTGAGAACATATCCCAATATGTGGATTTTTATCTTCAAAATCACGTGCAAAATCTCCCCACATATGTAAAAGATACTGGTAACTTTTTGAATAAGCTGAGTCAAGTGCAATGGAATGATGGGTACCTACTAATTACGTTGGATATAGAATCGCTCTACACGAGCATTGACCATCATATAGGATTATCAGCAGTAAAATATTACCTAGATACAAGACCTTTGATTTTTTATAATCATAACATCATGTTACTAGATTTGATCAAATGGTGTCTGTTTATCAACTTTTTTTTGTTTGGTAAAGAC
This sequence comes from Calotriton arnoldi, assembly GCA_963921515.1. Classification (NCBI taxonomy): domain Eukaryota; kingdom Metazoa; phylum Chordata; class Amphibia; order Caudata; family Salamandridae; genus Calotriton; species Calotriton arnoldi. Next base: position 160,604 of record CAWUFW010005833.1, on the reverse strand, counting down.
CTGGTAAAGACCTGTATAAACAGCAGCGGGGAGTTGCCATGGGAGCCTGTTTCTCCCCCCCATTTTGCATTTCTCCCCCAGCGAGACCAGCTTGCATGTTGGCTGGTGGGAGGAACAGGTTCTCAAAGGCATTCATGCCAATATATACAATACACATATAGTACATTGATATCGCTATATAGATGATATTTTTCTAGTGTGGAAGGGTGATCAAACAAGTGCAGAAATTTTCATTTCAGAAATCAATGACAACAATGTGAACTTAAAATTTACGTCACACATTAATCATCATAGTGTTGATTTCTTGGATACTACTGTGTATGTATCAGAGGGCAAATCAGAAACAACATTACATAGGAAGCCCACTTCGGGTAACTCCACGTTACACGCTATGAGTGCACACCCCAAGCATTTGATCTCCAGCATCCCTTATGGAGAATTGGTAAGATTAAAAAGGATTTGCAGCACAGATGATGAATTCAGCAAATGCTCACAAGCATCCCTAGAGAGATTCAGACAAAGGGGCTATAGCGAGAGAATACTCACTCAAGCAAGCAATAAAGTTAAGCTCAGAACAAGGGAATCACTACTGACACAAGATACAAAAGAAACAGCTCCGACAGTCGGTTCGGATACGCGAACCAATGCAAATGACATAAATATACAGAGACTGATTACAACATACAGCAGACAGCAAAGACAAGTGAGGGAAATAGTTACTAAAAATTGGCCCATTTTACTTACGGATGGTGTGCTGGCGCCAAACTTACCTTCTAGGCCAACACTTACTTTTAGAAGGGCTAAATCTATGAAAACAGAGTTAGTTAAAAGTAGCCCGGAGTTAGTTACCAACACGACATGGCTTACACCCAAACAAGGTTTTTTTAAATGTTCAGCGTGTCGTGCTTGTAAATTTGGCAAAAACATGACTCACTACACCATACCGTTTAGTTCTAGTGGTAACTCTGTGTTGAGGACTGGGCCAATAGCAAGAAAATCTGAAGACATATCAATAAAAGTGAACTCCAGTCCGGAAACTAAGAGCCTCAAACGGTTCATAAATCAGACCCTTCGACAACTGCAAAAAACACCAGGGAACTTGGAGTTGCAGTTGACTCTTCGACAAACGAAGGCACTATTGAGAAGGAGGAAGTGGCGTAAAATAAGGCAAAAGAATGACGAAACGTGGGTAAAATACTGCATGACGCCAAGCAACAGAACAGCGCTAAGTTTTGGCAAAGAATCCATAAGTTAGATCGTCCGGCCCATCCAGGAATCAATTCCAATATAACAGAGGCGGTCTGGGTTGAGTACCTCTCCACCCACTTTAACAACATGGAAGGGGATTTCAACAAGGGCTCGGGCATTGTGGCACCTGAAATCAAATCCCCTATTAAGGGAAAAACAACACCAAATTGCACACCCAAAGTTCATCTGGTCAGCAGTATTAACATCTTCAAGGAACAAGGGACTCTGTTGGCTGGCAAATTAAACTTCTTAGACTACACTGAAGAGGAAGGATATGCTCCCACGGAAAAACAGATAAAAGGTCTAATAACCAAGAGTAGAGATATGGGAGCACCCGGCCCTAACGGGATCCCCCCGATATTATACAAACATGACGCCGGCTTTTGGAGCAAGGCTCTACTATCAGTCTTCAAGGGCTTAAACACCGGAGTCATCATTCCAGACTCTTGGAAAGGATCTATTATTAGCCCAATCTTTAAACAAGGCAAAAGGAATGATCCGAATAATTATCGACTGATTGCCCTCCTTGACGTCGATGCCAAATACTACGCTGGAACACTCTTGGACGAGTTAACATCTTGGGCTTCAGACAATTCTATTATTCCCATTAATCAGACTGGGTTTTGTAGTGGCCAAGGAACTACAACCAACATATTGGCTCTTATGTTACTAATGGATGCAGCCAAAGTATCAAAACACCTCTCTTCCTGTGTTTTATTGACTACACAGCTGCCTTCGACCATGTCGATAGGTCCAAACTTTGGGGAAAACTGGAAAAATGGGGTATACCAACCACACTTTTGGATCGGCTAAAACAGTTGCATACAGACACATGGATCAGGGTCAAACTAGGTGCAGGGGCACACATCTCAAAACGAATTATGACCTCGAAAGGTCTCAAGCAGGGGTGTGTCCTTGCCCCGTTCCTTTTTAATCTCTTTTTGGCCGATCTGCCTGGGGAGCTGGACAGCTGTGTATCCCATGCTCCTAACCTGGGGAACAAGCTAATGTCAAACCTGCTATATGCCGATGATCTGGTTTTAATTAGTCAGACACCAATTGGTCTTCAGCATTTATTAAACACAACATGTAGCTTCTCGAACCGGAATTCACTTAAAATACATTTTAGGAAGTCCAAAATTATGGCAGTCAACTACCACAAAAAGAAGATCAATAGCTGGTTCCTTGATGGCCAACGTTTGGAACAAGTACAAAGCTATAAATACTTGGGAATATTAATGGATCACACAAGCTCATTCAAACGTCATTTAGAGTCCACGCGAAGAAAGGGGACCATGACATACCTATCATTGAAGTCATTGAAGAGGCGCCTTCCTGACCTTACGCTTGGTCCTTTTTTACAGGTCCTGAGGGCCAAACTGCTGCCTACATTGACATATGGGAGTGAGGCTTTAAAAGGTAAAGATGCAGCAGCCTTAGACGTTATAATAGCCAACTCTTACAGAGCAATTTTCCATCTCCCAAAATATGTCTCCCCGGCTCAAATCCGGTTAGAATTTGGGATCCAAAGACAAACGGTGGAAAGAAGGAGCTCCTATGTTAAAAGTTGGCACAAAATCCGAAGTGCTGTGGCAGGGTCGTTAAACTTCCATCTTTGGAAAGCCTTGCAAAATCAGGAAATATGCACAGCCAGGGATTATCTGCTTGATTCAATTGAGACACTGGGCCTGTCCAATCTCTGGGCGGTACCAACTGATCATCTTTCCTTTAAAAAAGCAGTAAGAAAAACAACATCTATGCTATCCGTCTTAGAAGATAAAGCAATTCTCACTAAAAAGGCACACGGCTGGATAGTGCTCAGTGACTATGTAGGGCCAAAACCCCAAGCCTACTTGAGTGCCGGAATGAAGATAAGCAGGAAGGAAAACTTTCTAAGGTTGCGCATGAGGGTTATTGCGATCAAACCTCATCTTCCTCCATGGGAAAGGGATGGGGGTATTCCGACCTGTCGTCTATGCGGAAATGGAAAGGAAGATATTACTCATGTTATTTGCAATTGTTCTAACTTAAAGGACATAAGATGTATCTTGTTACGTCCCTTTTTTAGGTATTACGGCACCCGGACCTGTAGGCAGGCAGGGAAGCTTTGCTTCAATTCTACTGACGTCCAGCTTAACTGTCGGCTAACAAAATTTTTTGAGATGGTAACTAAGAAACTTAAAACTCTGTCGCCAACAGGAATATGCTAAAAAAACCTCTAAGAGCCTACTCTGTTTTAGTCCTACTTGCACTTTACTTACCTAAATTTTAACTTGGACAATGGACCTGGTTAAGCTGAGCATTTGTTCTGAAAAGTTGTGGTCGTCACTGCTAGCTAGTATTTTATGAGACGTAAGAGTTTATAAGAATCGTTTTTAAAATAATTAACACCATAATACAAGAATATGCAAATGACGATCCTTTTTACATTATGTGTTTTTAAACTGCTTTTAATCGTTTCTATTTGTGTACAAGAGGAATCTTTTTGTTATGTATTTGCAAAGATTTTAATTAATCAAGCAAAAAAAATAATAAACTAAACTAAAACTAGTGAAAGAAAAATAAAGGGCCACTACACTTGCCGCACTGAATTTGCTGTATATGTCCTTATTTGTACATGCGGATTAAAATACATAGGCAGTACTAAGTTACAGGTGCATGTTCGCATTTTGCAGCACCTACGAGCCATAGTTAATAATGACACTAGCTACCCTGTGGCGCGCCATTTTAAAACAGCGCACAATAACAACTTAGACTGTCTAAAATACTTTGTAGTTGACGCCATTCCTATCCAAAGACGTGGTGGCAATAGGGAACGTATGTTAAGACAGTTGGAAACACGGATGATTTTGGAGTTCGACAGTAAAGCCCCCAATGGTCTTAACACCACGGAGGATCTCCATAACTTCCTATGAACAGATTGTTAAGTTTACCTTTCTCCCTCACACTAGTATGTTAAGACATTACATGCATACACTTAACTCCTATATCAATATTTATCCAAAGGTTTTGAGGAAGTAAAAGGTATCATACTGGCTAAAATGAATTTTTTGCTGTCTCACATAATATCACGAAGTATACCACATTTTAACAAAATCCCATAAAACAAAATCCCATAAAAATTATAAAAATATATAAAAATATTTTTAGAAGTGTTTTAACGATTTAAGATTATCAATAATTTATACATTTAGGTAAAGAGTACTGTATAGCACATAGCACTTTATATCTGCGTTTGCATTTTATTATACATTATTGTTTTAATAGCAAGCGATGGTCATCTGAAGCAGTCTACGTGTATAACAAACACATCTATGTAATTAATAGGATCAACTCACTATGGCATTATTGATAATATTGAATACTGATGTATTAATGATCAAATCAAGTTATAAGGTTGAACATTCAATGGTGCATTTATGCGGATAGCAAACCAATTGAGTATGGTTGCATCTTTTTCAATGCTAATGTTGGCTCCAAACTGTTTTTTACAATTTTTTACAATTTGTACAGTATTTAATATTTATTATATGTGTTATTATGCCATATCACCAGGTAGATATTTAATTTTATGATGTGTTGCACTATAAAATCTGTAGTTGTTTTTAGTATAAAGTCTTGCCGGCCGGCATAATTTTTATGACCAAGCTAAGCTATGTAAATAATGTATTGTTTTTTTTTAGCACACGCAAAAGAAAGACTTAAGGATTTGAGTCTTTTCTCACTGTTTGTTTTGTGTCACATGACACACCAGGGTGGTATAAGTATAATCATGGCAACGTATTTCCACAAGTGATCAAGGCCGCTGTATCGGCCGAAACGCGTATTGACTTTTACCGTTGTGGAATAAAGGAGTTTTCGCCTGACTGCAGAGGAGTTCGTGCTTTTTATTTCCATGCGCTACGAGTGGGAAGAAAGCCAAGTCATCGAGTGTGATATATATATATATTCCTGGATGTAGAGATATATGTGGAGGCAGGCAAGCAGGCAAACTAGAAACCAGACGGTTCAGGAAGCCAACAGCAGGCAACACAACACTGCACGCTTTGAGCTTTCACCCCACCCACACCAAGCAGGGTATCCCTTACGGTGAAATGCTACGAGCCAAAAGGAATTGCAGCACTCTTAAGGAGTTATCGAGATGTCAACATGAGATGAGCAAAAGATTCCAGGAGAGAGGTTATAGTGAAGCAACCATTGAGTCAGCGCGAGAGGCAGCGAACAAAAAGAAACGCGAGGACCTTCTATTTATTAAAAGAAACGCCAAAAAAGAGAAGGCTGAGCCTCAGATGCGTTTTATAACTACATTTAGTTGCCAGAATAAGGAATTCAGAGATTTGCTTAACAAAAACTGGCATATCCTTAAGACTGACCCAGTGATTGGTCAGCTGATTCCCAATTATCCACCACTCACATATCGCAGGGCACCCTCACTAAGAGATGCAGTGGTCAAGGCGAGTCCAGAAAGCGATAAGGACCTTGGTTGGCTAAGACCTTCCCCTGGATTCAAGAGATGTAGAAAATGCAGAGCCTGTAGCATAGGCATAAACACAACAACATACTCCACCCCCTTCAGTAGCAGGGAGATGAATATCAAAGGCACATATAACTGCAAGACAGAATTTGCAATATATGTCTTAACCTGCACCTGTAATCTTCAGTACGTAGGCAGCACCACTCTCCAAGCACATAAGAGGATCCTGCAACACATGAGGGCTATAACGAACGTGGATAGATCATATCCCGTAGCCCGCCATTGTGAAATTGTACATCAAAAAGATCCCACACAAGTCAACTATTTTGTAATAGATGTGATTGCACCAAACAGAAGAGGGGGAGATTGAGTCAGAGCGCTACGTGAACTCGAGACAAGATATATCCTTTTACTCGATAGTAAAACTCCACATGGGCTCAGCCATGATGAAGAATTTCACTCATTGGAAATATTGACATGGTCTTCCCAGATATCAATAAAGGAGTGTCATTGAAAGAAGACGGTAGAGTTACACTCACAACAGACCTCCTGAGCACCAGTGACCTGAACAGCCCAGATGAGCATTTGGTTTTCAGCATTACCGGGGCACCTATCCGAGGCCATTTGGAGTGCACAGATCACCCGAGAGTGCCAGTGATTTCCTTCACCCAACTCCAAATAACAGGTAACAAAGTCTACTATATTCACACTTCAGATGATGAAGTAAAAATGAATAGCTTTGAATTTGAAGTCACTGATGGATACAATCCAGTATTTCGCACATTCCAGATTTCTATAAGTGATGTCGACAACAAAAAACGAGTGGTGACAATTCATGGCATGGCAGTCAGTGAGAGTGAACACCAACTAATCACCCCCTTTGAGCTAACAGTGGAAGACAGAGACACCCCTGACCATCTTCTGAAGTTCATTGTGACCCAAGTACCTGTTCATGGGCAGCTCCTGTTCAACAACACAAAATCCGTGACAACCTTCACCAAGCAAGACCTTAATGACAATCTGATCAGTTACAAGCATGATGGACAGCTTATCGTTCACAGTAACCGATGGCACCCATACTGACTTCTACGTTTTCCCTGACACTGAATTCGGAACAAGGAGGCCACAAATGATGAAAATCCAAATCATAGCAGTCGACAATGGGATCCCCCAAATTGTGGTCAACAAAGGAGCCCCCAACGTATGTATCTTGCCTACTGGTCTCGTGGGATATCTCATCACCAACAAAGCCCTGAGAGCAGAGGGCAGGGACAGTGTAACCCTCCGGGTCATTGAGGGGCCCCACCATGGCTTCCTGATCAACCTGGATAAAGGCAACCACAGCATCATTCAGTTCACACAAGGTAAAGTGTATGCATCTTCCTGTTCTGTCTCTGTCTTTTCCCTTGCCTTCACCTCTGTTTGAAAACCTATTACATGTGACAAGCACAAGCAAAATGAATGACAACATATTGTTGTTCAACACTGTTTTAACTGGAATCACACGAGTAGCAAGTCAATGTTAAAAACACTATATAAGCACTGTGAAATGTATTGTGTACAAAAGATCGGAAACTCCTGTGCCAGTTCACAGCCTAAATGATGTATAGGCTTGTGTAGTCATATATACGTCATTAGATGTAGTACAGAGTTTACCATTTTCAAATGTTCGCTTGTGAGGAAAATGCAGACTTGTTGGTGGAGTTATAAAGAGGTATTGTGTGCCTCGAGAAATGACCTGCACAGAAAACTCGTATAAGGGGCAAATATGCATTAGGCATAACGAAGGCCAGAGAAACTCAGCACTGTTTTCAATTGTATCCAAACACACCGTAATCTATATTGGTTTTAGGTCAAAGCCTACCAGACAGCCCAGCAGTCTGCACCACTCCACTCTACGCCACTTAACTCCACACCGCTTAACTCTACCCCACTCTACTCTGCAGCATTCTACTATGCACCACTGCACTCTGCGCTACGCCACTGCACTCTACGACACTCTACTCTGCAAGACTGCCCTCTCTACTACTGAACCCAACGCCACTCTACTCTGCACCACTGCACTCTGTGCCACTGCACTCTACACTGCACCACTCAACTCTACGGCACTCTACTGCAGTCTGTGCCACTACATTCTACATCACTCCACTCTACGCCACACTGATCTATTCTGCACCACTGCACCCCACACCACTGCACTCTACACCACTGCACTCTATGCTACTGTACACCTCTGCACTCTATCCTGCACCACTCCACTCTGCACTGCTCCATTCTACCCCACACTACTCCACTCAATGCCACTTCACTCTATACCACTGCACTCTACGCCAGTCTACTCCACTGTGCGCGCCTCCACTCTACGCCATTGAACTCTATGTTACTGAAATCTTCTCTGCACCACTCTACTCTATGCTACTCTATTTCACTACACTCACCACCAATGTAGTCTACACCACTTTAATCAAAACAATGCACTCATCGCCACTGCTCTCTACGCCAATATGCTCTCCACCACTGTACTTTATGCCACATCACTCCAGGCCACTCTACTTCACTCTACAATACTCCACTCTACGACATTCCACTCTGAATCTCTACTTCATTAAACTTTACTCCACTCTATGGCACTCCACTCTACAACGCTCTACGACACTACTCCACTCTATGATGCTCTACTCAACTCCCTCTATGCCACTCCATTAAACTTTACTCCACTCTAGTCTACAACACACTACTCCGCTCTCTGCACTCCACTACTCTACACTCTGCCACTCCCCTCTATGACACTCTATGCCACTCCACTCTACACCACTCAACTCCACAGTACTCTACTCCACTCTGAGCCATTCCACTCTCCTAAACTACTCCATTCTGTGCCACTCCACTCAACAACAATCTACTTCGCTCTACTCCACTCTACTCTACTCCACTCTACACAACACCTTCTATGCCACTGCACTCTATTCTACGCCACTCCATGACAGTCTATGCCACTCCACTCTACGACACTCTGCTCCACTCTGTGCCACAACACTCTACTCTACTCCCTTCCACTCTATGATGTTCTACTCCCTCCACGGCACTCCACAACACTTTATGCCACTCCACGCCACTCCATGCCACTCCACTCCACTTCACTCCACACCACTCAACTCTATTCTATACCACTCCATGACTCTCTATGCCTCTCCATAACACTCCACTCTACTCTGCTTTACAATACTCCACACCACTCTCCTTTAACCCACTAACTTTTGGCCATGCTTAACAGCAGCCATGCTGGTATACAACATGGCTAAAAAATATTGGCAAAGCCAATAGCTCTGGCACAGGCAAGTCTGATTGGCTTTGCCAATGCTTTTTTGAAACATGCCTTTTTGCCAGCCAATAGACAGTATAGACCATTGTATTTCAACAAAAGAAATCTCTTGCTTCTGTCTACACCTCTGTTGCTTCTTTCAGCAATTCTCTTACCTCTTTCTGCACTTCTCTTCCTTCTTTCTGCACCCCTCCTGCCTCTTTCTGCACCTCTGTTGCCTCTTTGTGCACCTTTCTCGCCTCTTTCTGCACTTCACTTGCTTCTTTCTGCACCTCTCTTGCCTGTTTTGGCACCTTTGTTGCTTCTTTCTGCACTTCTCTTGCCTCTTTCTGTACCTCTGACTTAGAGGTAGTTTTAATCCCCCTGCCCTATTATGTACTAGGGCCTTACAGGGGAGGTCATGCCAATCACAGGGGTACCCCAACCCATAGTGTACCCTAGTGTATGTAGGTGTTTTCACTGTATTCTAAGTGTCTTTCAGCATAGCACTGGCTCTAGGCCTGGTTACTCAGACTCAGTTACCACCAGTGCCCGTCAGCAAAAAGTTGGGGGCATAGGATGACTTTGCAACAAGGCCTGTTTCTGCCCCTCTGTTGGTTCTTTCTGCATATCTCTTGTTCCTTTCTGCACCTTTCTTCATCTTTCTGGACTTCTGTTGCCTCTTTCTGCATTTCTTTTGCTTCTTTCTGCACTTTTCTTCCTCTTTCTGCACATGTCCTACCACTGTAGGCATAGTTAGAAATTAGCATTTAAAAAACCTTTGAAATTCACTGAAAAAACCATAGGTTTCAGGGACGTTATAGTTAGGAATTAGCATTTAAAAAACCTTTGAAATTCACTGAAAAAATCATAGGTTTCAGGGACGTTGTAGTTAGAAATTAGCATTTAAAAAACCTTAGAAATTCACTGAAAAAAACACAGGTTTCAGGGACGTTATAGTTAGTTGGACATTTCACTCATACAAAACCAGAGAAATTCGGCCGTTATAGTTAGTTGAGCTAACTATAACTCGCGCCCCCGCAATGCACTGCTGATAAAGTCACATATTACATCATTCATGACATGGTCAGTGACATCACTGATGACATCTCAAATGACATCACTGATGACATCACTGATTACATCATCCACGTGATAATCTGACGCACCTCCTCATACCCTAATATAACCTTTGATACACCCACTCTAAAATACAGACTACCATTTTCGAAACCATAGACACACCCATTCCAGTTACTACATACCCACTCACTGATTCCTAGGTCTACACACACATCTACTCATTCACCCATACAGTCACTCATACATGCAGTCACTTATCAATACAGCACTATCATATGCACTCATACACCTATACAGACACTCACACACCACCACTCATCCATAGAGTTACTCACACACCTAGTCAGTCATACAAAAAAGCAATCACACTCCCATTTACTCACCTATACAGTTATACACACACCACCTCACTTATTCATACAGATACTAACACATACTTACTCTCTTATACAATCACTGATACAAGCACACACTCATCCATACAGCCACTCTCACAATCACTCACTCTCACATATAGTCATTTATATACTCCAACACTCACATATACTGCCTTTTACATATATAGTTACTCACACATGTACCACTGAGACATCCATTCACTAACCACCACACCCATACACACACTCACCCACCCATCCAGCCCTTCACAGATGCACACTTGAACCCATACACCCAGTGAATCATCCACTCACACATCTATGCACAGAGTCACACCCTCCCACCCCCCCACACAGACACTCAGGCACCCATACAGATACTCAGACAACCAATCAATAACCCCTTTAGACACTCATGTAGCTTCTCACCAACCCAGGCAGCCGCTTACACACCAACTGACAGACTGATACAGACATTCACACAGATTAGTCACTAACCCATGCATTCAGTAAGACACGTTTAATCACTCACTTATACAGTCAGTCACGCACCTACTAAATCATCCATTCAGACACTTATACACCCACTCATTCTTCAATACACCTACCTTGGCATGTATATATATAAAACATATTTAAACTTTACAGAAACACACAGTCACTGGATGATGTCATCAGTGATGTCATTTGAGATGTCATCAGTGATGTCACTGACCATGTCATGAATGATGGTAATATGTGACGTCATCAGCAGTGCATTGCGGGGGCGCGAGTTATAGTTAGCTCAACTAACTATAACGGGCGAATTTCTCTGGTTTTGTACAAGTGAAATGTCCAACTAACTATAACGTCCCTGAAACCTGTGTTTTTTCCAGTGAATATATATATATATATATATATATATATATATATATATATATATAATGATATTTTGTAAAACTATATTTATCATCAACAAAAAGGGGAGCAATAGAGGGAAAAATAACCAGGTCGCCCTCCACTCACTGAACCATACTGATTATGAAGGAACACTATACATTTTCAGAGTACCGGGGGCAGTCTGAGACTATCTCTGCCAAAAAGCTGGCTTCGCCAGAATGCCAATCATGCCCAGTCCCAAGTGTTCAAATTCTAGAAAGTTTGTCAATACACCAGACATCGTCTCATCTCGTGAGCAAAACCAGAAAAAAGGTGTGAGAGGTCAGAAAGTACCTCACATAAGCATCACCAAAGGAGCTGCTGGTTGGTACTCACCAGTTTGCTCACGATATCATCATTGGTAACTTTCATGACGTAAAGAAAGAGAAAAGACTGTGCCCAAGTTTTTTAAGAGGTGAAAAAAGAACTAGAAAGAGGAAACGGAATGCAGTGTCGATGCTTATGTCGTTCTTCAACCAATCAGACCCCGTAGTGTGAAAGAAGAAAATTGCTTCTCCAAGCTGAAATGAGTTGTGACTCACTTTCAGTTAGACATACTTCCTTGATCGCAGTGATCACACTCAGGTTAAAAGAACGGCATGTGTTAGACCATTTCAGTTAGAAAGGCCGACATGTTTCATTGGCACTTATGTTCGGCAATTTCATCAGGACTTGGGGACCGGTCTCCACCTCACCAATACTTCAAGCACAATCTATGGTGATTGACAAACGATAAAAGAAAGATGGTGCCAAACATTTAAACACATATTAAAATGATGGTTTACTGGCAATATTGCCAAGACATTAAATGCATGTAACTCTACGAGGTAATGCCATAATTACCCAGTGGTTGCCAACAGAACTCGTACCAGCAACACACCCTTAGGGGAACACGCACAAATTTTAGCCACGCATCCCCTGCAGAAAGTAGTGGTCGCCGATCGTCAGCCTGTGGATATATACACATCAACATTCATTTTGATTAATGTACGCTGCCAATATCTCAAAGGGTCACCCATGATCACCCTGTATTCAATGAGTGCCCACCTCACATCCAAAAGTATGTCCTGGTAAGGAATATTCCAAACTTAGCATCCACGTAATAAATTTGTTAAGTGATAAAAACATTATTAACTGTACTGTGTGCCACTACAGCCTATGGGGAACTGCCAATTGTATGGCCACAGCACTCCACGGTAGTTTACCGGGATCTGCGGCCCCCGAACTGTTAGGTGACCATTATTGGGCAGCCCCACTCCCCACATCCGCGGTACCCTATCCTTACTGCACAAGTGGTCGTCTCTGTTGTAGACTCGTCCAGGACGCCGAGAGAACTCGTGTGCTCCTTAATGAGCGAGTCCCGCATCACTGAAGGACAGCGGGAACCCTGCCCCCAGACCTCGGCCAGCTTTCACAATCAACCCGTAGTGTGAGGCAGGACTATGGTGCAGATCCTGCCCTCAAGCAGGCGCCATCTTGGAGGGGTAGTGTTTAAATGCAAAAGGTGCCTAGATTGTAACAATTCAATCCCTTTATCGTTGTTTCTCAAATTTTTCATAAAGCCTTCTTTTTTAGAAAACTGTTGTACAGATCATGTATTTTACTAGGGAATAGACGCATTTGCCTAAATAAGGTGTGCCGACTTAGGCAGTTATGTGAGTGCCTGATGTAATGTACAGGCATTGGAACACCTGTACTTATTAAAGAAGTAAATATGTATATCTCTATCAGGTTGTGTATACCGGGCAATAACTAAGATGAATTAGATTAACCAAACACCCCCCTGGTACCCATATAGGTCCCTAGGTGTCCTGTGTGGTGTGCCCAAAGCGAGTAATCAGGATACAAGGTGAGGTATGGTATAGCGTTGCACACAGTGCCTTGCCTAATTCTTCCTATAGTGCAGTCCCTGCAGTGACATAAATGCCCGCTTGCAGTGTATCTCGTAACTCAGAGATCTCCATGCCGATGCCCCTATGGTCACAGTTTAGATACTCGGCTCTGAGTGTAGACTAACACAGACACCAACAGACGTGTATCGGTATTTGCCTACACCCTGCCCGCCACGTATTAGAGCCTCTGTTTAGCCTTGATGGGTACAGACATATATTCAAACTAATCTCACCATAGCCTATCACATGCCAGTGTCTCTGGTATGTCCCAAACGGGACAGGTTCCTATCTGCCCACCTTATTCCACTCAATGCAATCGTTCAAGCCTATTTGATCCGCCTTTTCCATGAAAATCCAACGCGCCTCCTTCCTGATCAATGTGTCTTCAGCGCTGTGCGTGTCTCCCACTACTCTCTCCAACACCGTCCATTTCAGATCCCTGAAATTATGTTTCTGCTCCTGGTAGTGCTGGACCAGTCGTGTAGTCAATTTCCCTGCCTTAAGGGTACTGATATGTTCTTGTATCCTCACCTTCACTTTGCGGGACGTGAGGCCAATATAATGCAATCCACACGCACAAGTGAGTCTGTAAATTACATTCATGGCGTTACAGTTGCTGAATTTATTTTGATGCCAGATTCTACCGTCCGTCAGCTGGACATTTTTGGACGCCTGAGTGAGATCACACACCGTGCAACTCCTGCAAGGGAAGTGCCCTGATGGTATACCTGATCCCCTTTTATGTTGGGTAGGGCGGGTGTGGACCAGCCGGTCCCTTAGGTTAGGTGCTCTTCTAAATGCAAACCTGGGGGAAGGCATTTTTGTCTGACTCGTGTCCAGCAATGTCCAGTGCTTTCTAAAGATCTGCCTAATTTTGGTAGATAGGGGGTCAAAAGTAGTTTCTAGTTCTTTTTTCACCTCTTAAAAAACTTGGGCACAATCTTTTCTCTTTCTTTACGGTCTTGAAAGTTACCAATGATGATATCGTGAGCAAACTGGTGAGTACCAACCACCAGCTCCTTTGGTGATGCTTACGTGAGGTACTTTCTGACCTCTCACACCTTTTTTCTGGTTTTGCTCACGAGATGAGATGATATCTGGTGTATTGACAAACTTTCTAGAATTTGAACACTTGGGACTGGGCATGACTGGCATTCTTGCGAAGCCAGCTTTTTGGCAGAGATAGTCTCAGCCTGTCCCCGGTACTCTGATAACTATATTTATGACATCGATATTTTTTTCCAATATTTTTGTACTTAACATTATAAGTATAGGATGTAGATATTTTTGACATCGATATTTGGGTCATGAAATTTAATGTATGGGGATATTTTAGGTGTCGCTATTTTGTCAGTGTACCCCATATTACATCACTCATGACATGTTCTATGACATCATTGATAAAATGAGTGCAACATCGGAAATGACATCATTCAAGATAACACTGTGCATGGAGGAGGCCTTCCTTTAATGCCACAATGTAGTAGAGGAAGTCCGTCCATCCTATTTGTGAGAAAGATGAGGTTAACTCATGAAATTCATTTAGATTAAACATTAAAAAATAATGAATGAAAGTTTGCCTTCACACAATGTACAGAACAATTGCTGGTCTTAGATTTTTTTTAGGAGGAATTAAATCTTTTATTGATTAAAAACAGCTGACTTCAGAAGATAAGAGAAAGAGCAAGTGAATTTTCAGTAAATAGGCTCGAAAAGGTGGAGGGGGTGGAGTTTCTCGAGCACTGGAGTGGCTGCCACCTATGGGAGCTCTGTCGTAGCTCCATTTCAGAGCAGTGTGGCAGAACCAAGTACTTGAGTAGGCCTGATAGAGCATATTTCCAGGTGACGGAAGCAGCGTCTCACCTAGGAACTGGTCTTCAGCTGTCAAGTTCTATGCTAGTCAAAATATTTCTGAGGGACTGAGTCCCTTAAACATTTGGCAGTGGACTTAAGATTTTGAATGGCTAGCCTTGACCTAGGATAGTGTGTTTGTGCCTGTTGTCAAGGGGTCACACAGTTAGCTCTGCAAATGCCATACGTTGTGAGGGGAGGAAGCAAACTGAGTGTTCACTAGCTGAGCTAGGAAATCGGTAACCTCAGCAGCAAAACTGGAAGGCCTTCCCAACTGGTACTTACATGATGAAATGGTAGACTATTAAAGCAGACAGACCATCAGAACTCCCTGAGGAAAGGTGAAGCTAGAAGTTTCATAGTATTCATAGAAAGGAACCTTTCTGGGTCTGACGATGTCGGGTCCCCGTGCACAGTATGTCCTTCAAAGAAAACAAACATAAGGCCCATGAGAGAAGCACATATACTTCACCAAAATCGTCACATTGAATTAAAAATCTCAGTAGTGGAGCTGTGGTGATGCAAGGGTCTATCGCAATGCAAAAGATAGAATTGGGTTGACCGGATCAGCAAACCGATAACGTGGTGTTTGTGGTGTGCATTTGACCATGATCCTCTGATTTTCAGTGGTTACTTTCTGTTCCTCTGATAACCACAGGCCTTTTTGGCTGGAGACCTGTAAAGCTCACTGACCCCCAACAACATGAGGTAGCTTCTGAAACGGTGATGAGGCAGAGGCTTGTGTCTTTGAATAATACATAGATTAATGTTTCTTGCTGATCTCAGGTGAACCACATAGCTGAGCTGAAGAGACAGAAAGTACAGACTAAATGGAATATTGTCTAGCCTAATGAATAGATTGACTGACTATGCCCAGTAAGAAATGAGCATATAATAAAAAAGTAATATCTAAACTTCCCAGTCAGTAAATTATGGTTTTAATTATAATACTAGTTCAAGGGAAGATAATGTTTTTGAATGAGTTGCTAATATAATTTTATAGCAAATATTCTGGTATCTCTAACCTCTGTATTCAAAGAAGTGCATACTGATGTGATACCTGGAAAGGGTAACCCCAAAGAATGTTTCTGCATAGGACACTATACAATCCTTAAGATTTTAAGTACCTGCATTCAGAACTGTGTCTCTTCTCGCTGTC
Organism: Calotriton arnoldi; assembly: GCA_963921515.1. NCBI lineage: Eukaryota > Metazoa > Chordata > Amphibia > Caudata > Salamandridae > Calotriton > Calotriton arnoldi. The sequence continues at coordinate 144,301 of CAWUFW010005833.1, read as the reverse complement.
TCTGCAACACCACCCACTTACGAATGGTACTGATCATTGCACCTTGCATACAGAATTTCATCAAGCATCATGCACCTAATAAACGTTTCATACAGAACTACCCCCTTCCAATAATGCACTTTAAAAGATGTCCATGTCCTAGTGCAAAGTGGAGCTCTTCATGGCCTCACCAGGAATATGATTCACTATACAAATTATACCAATGGAGCAGCTACTTACTCAGCCCAAAAACATTATCCGCTCCATAAGGGGTAGGAAAGCAGTATACAAATGCTAATATTATACAATGCACTTGATTGACCTAAGTGAAGTCATACTGAGTCCGGGAATGGTATTGTGTTCCTTGTTTGGCTCGGTCCCATCCAGAAATGAGGAGTGGGTATCCAACCTAGCCATGATAGCTACTGAAAATTTGTATGACTGGTGCCACGTGTAGTGAATTCCAATACAGGTTAAGGGTGTTCCTTTCTCGACGGCTCTTTCATTTTGAACATGTTTGGCCAATTTGCATGGATTATCCTAAGTGAAAGTTCTTAGTTGGTGGTAATAGGGCAGTGTCAGTTTTTGAAAATAGACAGTGTTCTGTCATCGGTATGGTGCTCAAATTTTATCTTGTGAGCCAGGAGCCATCGCATAATTTTTTATTCACCTGTTTCTTTTTTAGAATACAAAAAGAGATTGACATATCAATACATATGAATTACACATAGCAAATAATGGTTGCATAATCACAAAAGATCACTCTGTAAAATAAATACTTCCCATATATCAGCCTCAAAAACACAGTTGTTTTGGTCAAAGACAAGGTAAATGGTTATATTCAAAAGGAACAATAGAAGTAGCTAATGGAATGAGATCAAGATCTCAGCCAGAGATCGAATCTGAGATATATAAGCCTCCCTAATTAAGATTAATGTAAGAATTGTTCTAATACAGTTTTTCATTTGACATCATATTTTAAATGTTGCCTTCTTTGCGCTGTCAATAATACATTTCATGGCTAAAATATTACACAAGCATGAATGCCAATGAGCCACAGATGGCATTTCTTTCTTTCTCCATGATGCCGCACTGATTTGTTTCTCAGCACCTAAAGCATTGGCAAATTGAGGATCTATGCAAGCATCAGATGCCTTTGTAACTCAGGGGTCTAAGACCCAGCAATACAACTCCTGGGTCTCCCAGTAGTGGATAACCAAGTATGTCCCCCGGTAGGGGTGTAAGAAATTTGTATAATTTGTTTACATGTAATTATATGAAATTTCAGCAAAGGTACATGAAATTGCAGGTAGTTGTGTCATTTTGTGAAATATTTTATAGAGAAATGCATTCTTGCTTCAATTTGCTATTAGGGCTTGTTTCTACAAAAAGGCCACAACCGGGTATTGCTACCAAAATGTGAAGCGCATTCTCTGTGGCTGTACACACCCTCCAGAAATTTGAAGTAAAAATGGCAACATGTGATGTTGCTTTGCAGAGGTGTAGCACCAATCATACATCATTATAAAATGACCTCTCTGTTGTCCTTGCAGGTAGAGCTTTACTGTATGTCCCTCCAATGGGTTTCTGACTCGTTCCAAAATTGTTGATGAGAGACTATTCAAAGAGATGCTTCAAATGGGACTATTGGGACTTCTGGCCAATATCATTGTAATAGAATTTGGTCCTAATCACAATTCCCCTAGAATCAAGTGCAGGAATGAACAATCCACTGGGTTGAAAGCTTTTTTGTTGTCTAGACACGAGAACTAGACAATAAATATAGTATCTGTCTGCCTACTCAAAAACACATCCAGTGCATATCTAAGATGGTTACCGCCTGGGATGACTCATGCTACTAGGGAGTCTTTCTCTTTTTTACATATAACCCTCACTCACTCTAATGGTGACATGCTTCTTCATTGGGTTCATCCTGGCTCCCAAAGGCCAGGATGGGCTTGACTGCAATCCATGGAGTTTTTATTTTCTGGTAACCGTTGGGTAGTTCTAAACATGACTCATCCACACCCAGGTATCTCTTTATTAGCAGGGTGGATGGACACAATAACAACAATAATAGTAATTATAAGGAGGGGCACTCAAGAATACAATGGTCCTATGACCCTCAGTTTGTCAACATGTTTCTGCCCTACAGCAATAGCATGGGTAAACGCGGGATCTCAAAGTGACGCTCACCTGCCAGTGCGACACGAAGTCAAAAAATTAGAGAGTGGTGCACACAAGGGAGGAGTGTTTACTCTACACTCCTAATCAGACATCCTAAAGAAAGGAGTCCTACACAAAGTCAAACAAACCTTACATATAAATTATATATCAAATGTTTTCACAATTTAGTATTCATCAAGCTCATTTACGCAATTCCAATTTCCACAAGAGAGTTATAATCATCCAAATCTTGGACTCCAGAGATCTTTTATTGTAGATCATTTTCAGTGTTCAAGTAGCCAGCACGTGTTTCATCGGATTAATGACTTCATCACGGCTACAATAATTAATAAAGATAATTAGGGATAATATTCCCAATATATGCCAAACATGTTAGGCAACAGCACAAAAGGAACACAGTAGCTTCAATTTCTGTGGTATAGATCACGTTATTAGAGATCCATGAGGGGGGAATAGGGAACTCAACTTAAGACATAGAGAGGCTATGTGGATATTGCGATTAAGGTCCCTGGAAAACGGGCTCAATATCGATCATGAACTTCAATACTTTCTAGGTGATTGATATGTCAATATGTGTAAATATATGTGATTTTTCACTGCTAAAAAGTTCAACTGTGTTTTATTATCTGTTACCTTCATAACAAATCTCAGTGATAAACATTGTATCTGTAAGTACTTGGATTGTGTTACCTGTTGCGAGGTCACTAGCTCTTGGATGCATGTGCACGGTGAATATTCTACACATATACTATTTTATAATTTATTATTCTTTCAATCTGGAACCCACTATATTGAGTCTGACCTTCTTTATTTCAGAATCTGGAACTTACTAGCGACGTGATAATATGTAGTGTTGACCTTCCCTTTACAAATATACCTTACTGATTCTATTCCTTACCTTGGCACGCCAAATATGAATACTGTTACTACCTACTATAAGCGTGTGATAGCTATAGAGACACTGACATAAGGGTCAATACTAGTGGCAGTATTAGTATACTTAGGACTTGAGCGGATTCCAGCTTCTATCATGCTTTGATATGACGTTACCTTTGCGGTATTGACACTCTCACTCACCACTTTTATCTCTAGGGGCGAGACCGTAACTATTGCTTACCTGCATACGAGACATACATATATCTACTATGAAACATACACGTTACAGAGTTGTTTCTATTTATTATAGTACATTTGCCTTTTGTTTACAATAACACTAATTTTATAAATTTAGTAACTATGCTGTGAATTTTAGAATTAACTGCAGGCTTGGTTTGCCAATACGCCTTTATGCCCAGTCACTAATATCCATGCCAATATGGCATATTTCTTAACATAAGCCTTCTCGGGTGGTTTTCCCCACGTTAGTCCGTTCTTTCTTTCTTTGGCGTTTATAGCCGAGAATCAACATGGCGCGTACACATACCGCCATTGATTATGCCACAAGATACACCGTAGAGCAGTGGTCTTCAAACTGTGGGGCGCGCCCCCCTGGGGGGGCGTGGAGACATCTCAAGGGGGGCGCCAGTCGACCATTTGCAACCATCGGTACTGCATGGTCCTTCACAGACTGCATCCACTTGCTGAATGCGTTTAAAGTAATATCCATTGTAGGATAACTGGGCGTGATTTACAGATGGTGGGTAGTATAAAATGCGAAGGTTCTGCTCGGATGGGGTAAATCTGCCTTCAGTGGGATTGCTGATGGCTGAATTACCGCCAGCAGAACCGTACTACGGTCATTTAAGTTACTGAAACATAAACAAATTGTTGCTTATATAAACTACGTGCACCTGTCAAACCCTGTTAAAACGTGAGAAACACTGCCTGTTTACTGTACAACGGCTTTCAGCGACATTAGGAATCATGTATCACCCCATTGAAAGGCCCGCCCTCCTGCCTCACTCTTATCACAGTGCCTCGTCAAGACCGTCAATATGCTGAAAAATAACCAATTACACATTTCCAGCACTTATTACAGGCTGCAACCACGGTGTGGGACAGAAATGTTTCACAATCACAGAGGCACCAGTTATTGCAAATATTAGCTCCACTGGTCCTGATGCTCTTAGGTAGATCCCGCTTTGTATACACAACCAAATACACAGACCTATTTATTGTAAATACTGTTTTAACGCCTTTTCTCTTTTGCTTGGCGGTAATATTTCAATTTGGTTGGAGGCCGCAGCCGGGTTGGCAAAGGCGGTACAGCGTCTAGAGCACCAAACGTCTAATGCGATTCTTGTTTTCAAACCATTGCAAACTATTTAAATAATTATATCGGGCAATATAATTTAAAAGGCGCAGTTTTCACAGTTATCTACCTATAAAACATAAAGACAATCTAAACATGTAGAACAGTCAACTGTTTGTTACTTCAACATTACATTTCAGAGCTCCAAAATTCTCACACTCAAAAGTGATTTGTACATAAAAGTTTAAAAATGAAAAAATAATCTTCACTAAAAGGCCACCTAATGACTAACATGAAAGAATCATTTGTCTTGATAAGCTTTATACATTTCCAGAAATTGTACATTCGCATTAATGGGACATTGTTGACTTAAAGGATGACATATAATATTTTCTCCTTTATGATTGGCTGATGCACGGAAATTCAAGCATCTGGGCAGACGTGTAGTTTGATTGATAGAATATGGCATTTATTCATGCCACATTTTCGTGAAGTTAAAAAGAAGTTTGCATACTCAGCAGTGGCCGTTTTTTTAGCCTGGGCACTGGTTTCAGTGGTGAACCAACTGCCTAGATAAAATATGGTTACCATCAGTGAGGTGAGGATTGGACAACCTAACAGATATTTTCACTTGTGCCACACTGCTAGCGGGTGTATATAGGAAAAGAAACCAGCCACCTTCCATAATGCATCAGGTCTCACCAAATCATCAGCCTGTAGATTTATTTTACAGCCATTCTTAAAAGAGCCATGCAAAAGTGTGGATAGTAATTTATGACCCTTGACTTTTGAAAATGTAAGTGCATCACCAGTGTTACAAGTTCCCCATCCCTTGTTCTAGTGCGTGGCCAGACTATTAACCAGTAGGGAGGGAGGAGCAGCCTGGATTACCGTTCACCCTCCTATGCCATTGTCATTTCTGCCCCTTTATCTCTCCCATCTTATTCACAGACAGTTCGACAGAGAAGGATAAGGATGAGAGAAAATGTCACTTTTTAGTGTTCTGGGATACCAAACTAGGGGGGGGGTGTAATTTGTCGAATCTGCTTTCATAAAATATGTGAAATTTTGTGAAAATTACGCATAACTACCCAAAACGCAAATCTGTCCTTTAGCTCAATATTTTAGTGCAAAAGTGTTGTTGTTCCAATTTTGATGAGGGGACATACTTTGCACTGAAAAATTGTGTGAAAAACACAAGTGCTGCTGGCGTTCTGGTCGTTCGTGTTCTTCCCACGCTCCAGCGCTATAACATTACCTCAAACAATGGCATAATTACGAGGTTTGGCATAATGGCATAATTTTGGGAAACTCGTGTAATATGAAGCTCCCGAAATTATGCAAATTATGCCAGAGCAATTTAAATTTCACCCGGGCCAATACCAAAACTACTGTGATTTATGACTGCTTCCTGAAACTGGATTGTACCCAAATGTAAAGCAAGGCTGCGCAGCGCCACTGTAGGGACCAGATTTACAAATGCTTTGCAACAGGTTTGCGTTAATTTTGCAATGCAAACCCGATGCAAAGTGTTATGCTGGGATTTACTATTCAAAGCAAGTCAGGATTTGCATTGGATAGTTTCCCAAAGTAACACAAAGTTTTGCTACATGCTGCCTTGCATTACATTGCATCAAGGGTGCCTTCCATGGGCGTCGGATTGGTAACTTGGGCACTCAGGCAATGCTCGAGGGCCGGTGTCCAGTTCCAGCTGTGGGCTGCTTTTTTAAGCAGTCTGGGGGGGCCGATTTGGGTGGTCTCTGCGTTGTTCGGATACCTCCAGCGGCCCAGTGGGTGCCTGAGTGGCCTTTCTGGAGGCAGATGGGCGTCCATTACCTCCCTTTTATCAGGCCAGAGGTGTCACTCCCTTGCTCTCGCTGGGCGGGACAATTAATGTGTGCATACTGAGCGGGGGCAGGGGGCCTGAGCAGAAGTGGCCTCACTTGTTTTCAGGTGTGTTTCACCAGTGTAAACTAATCCCTGCACTTTTTATCACCCCCCCTTGTTTTAAAATAAAATTTCACCGAAGCAGTGTTTTGCGGAAAGGCAATATGCAAATGTGGGCCACTTTTTTTAGCGTACCCGGGCCGATTTTTAATCCCAATTCAACCCTGTCCATGGGTAGCGCATGGGTGTCTGAAAAAGGGACATTAAGGCTCATATTGCTTGCTAGCAGTAGAGCAGAGGGAACCCTTGCTGCAGAAGAGACAATGTGTGGGAGCTATTTTTTCTCAATGCAATACAGAGCCTGTGTCAAGACTGGAGTGACGGCCAGGCATGGTGGGGAAGGGGTAAAAGAGGTGCGCGGGACAGCCTACTACTCAGGAATGCAGCTAACATTAGTGAAGCAGGTGGTGTTGCATTGGGGCCCAGGAGTGTGAAGGGCTCACAACTCTCCCAAATATGAGCAGTGTTTGTTGATCAATTTTTGTTTCAAGCATTTACTCTTTTATAAGTCTCACATTACTGTGGATTATGAGCTACAGAAAAAGCACTCCTGCAATGGTCTTACAAGCCCAAACCTCTGTACTCAGCCCTGCCCCTCCAGTCCTTGCCATAAAGTTTTGGAGGGGGGGCCCCGACTTCAAAATAGTTAGCTTAGGGGGGCTCACCGCAACAAAGTTTGAAGACCTCTGCCGTAGAGGTAAGCACGAGATATGCTCATACACACTGTCCTCCCTATTCTTCAGACTATTCGTTTATAGTGATACACTTTATCTTTGTACCTTACAGGGATCACACACGGACCTGGCGCCTATTAACTACTTACCGAATACTTTACTTACTGGGGACTTAACACTGAAATAAAATACTCCACACACTGACCTGGCGTCTATTAACTACGAACTGAATACTTTACTTACTGGGGACATAACACTGAAACAAAATACTCCGGGTGAGTTAAGTATTACTCGCTAGTACTGCCAATATGAAATATAGGACTATAGAAATTGCCTGTATGCCCAGACATCCTGGTGCTTTGTTACTATTGACAGACTGTATGACCTCAGAATTTGTAATGGGGACATCCAGCAAATCAGCATGTAGCTGTGAAAGTTTAGGGAGGGTTGCCTATGCAATCTAATTTATTTTACACCATACAGCACATGGTTCGGTTGAGAAAAATGTTAGCAAACTTTTCTACTTATCCCTGTCATCTGTCAACCTGGTCCCTGTAAGGGAGGAATGTTCTTGACATATGCCTTCTCCATTTTTCCGTGCGAAGCTGGGCATTTTTTCGCTACTTAATTGCTAGCTTATAAGATCACCTGTTAAGTCTTAAGGTATGGAAGGCATTTACTAAGATGTACGGTTTGTATTTGCCCCTTGATTAGTCTCGTCTGCCTATGAGGTCTGAGCAAGGGGATCACCCGATTGTCCTGTTCTATATATTTAGGTTCCCTTTTCAATTTTCTGTATTTGAGAGGTTTTGTGTCATCTTTAGATCTGACATCATGTAAATAAATCCCCATGTAGGACATCCTGGAACTCATCCCATATTTTCTGGGGAGAAAATTCTCAATTTTTGTTAAGAACAATATATTCTTTAGTTTGCGACTCAATTTCCTTTCATAGAATAGGATCCAGGAGAAGAGTAGCGTGGAATTGCCATTTGCCCAATTTAGTTCTGAATTGATCCAAATGTAACTGTTGCCCAATGGAAGCATAGTCAGAAAGAATTATTGGACTTATTTCCACTTGTTTGACCAATCAAAATAAAACATTACTAGCAGAGATATACTCGGTTCTTGAGAAGAATCACTATACATGTAAAAAAGGACTAATTTCTGTCTACCCCATAGGTTACCACTGAGACACACCTATTAAGGTTTGTAACTAGAAGCTATCTAGCTGTAAAATGTGTGGCAATGGGGTACTCCTCCATGGAACAGTAAACAGTTTCCACTAAGACATACAACTTAAATAAGGAGCTTCACACACTTACTGCATATTAGCAACAAGTAAAGTAAAGTGCAAGCGAACTTCGCTATTATAAGAGGTTCTTGCCAATGGTGGCTGATGGGTTTTGAAAACAAGGAGGGAAAAAGCTTAAGTGGTGCTTGGACTAACCTAGTTTTATACTATCACTTTGATGGGTCACTGCTAGGTCATCTTGGGAGATGACAGTATAAAGAATCCAGTTTCCCTTTGGTCAGTACCTGGCAAGTGTCTATGCTTGCATTGGTTCCATTATAGTTTGCACCTGACCTATGCATTCCTCTCCCTTTGTTGTTTTCTTCCCTTTCAGGAACCCACATGTTCCTTGTCTGTTTATGCCATCAGCTGCCTCCTTAGTGTTGAGTGTGATGTTTCCAGACTCGCCTCTCCCTCCTCTGAGATCAAGATTTCTTCCTAGACTACTTGGGCTCAACAAAGCCTACACTTTTAAAAATATATATATTTTTTTGTACATATGCACAAACAGCAAGTAGTTGCAAGCTGGGTTACAGTTTGTTAGTGGACAAATGTCATGTGTTCACACTGTCTGAACAATGGTTTAATAGCAAAAGTCCATATTCACATGTTTGGTTTCCATTGAAGGATAGAAACAACTGCCTTTTTAACATTACCCTCCATAACCCTCTGCCTTACCTTCTTGCAGTAAACTACCTCAATAACAATTCCCTCAATAAGTATGGTGTCTTCCCTTTAAAGTTTTTCCTTCTGTACGGGGGTCATCTAATCTAATTAAGGTTCAACAAAGCCTACATTTAAGTGGAGGTGGATGAGTTACTCCTTGAATAATAAAGTAGCTCTCAACTGTGACTACTTGATGCATTCTAATTGTTATACTTACTGTGAGCTCCTCAATCTTTATATATAAGTAGGTCTATGCCTTAGAAACAACCTATTCCAAAACCATGGGGCCTAATTTGTACAATCTGGAACTCCAGATCAGTGTTACTCTTTCTCCCCTATTCCCTCGGGCCGGATTCCGGGTTAACAAGGTAGCTCTCAGGGTTGTCTCAGAGTTTAGGAGAAGGTAAGGATTGCTTTAGGAATAAGTTGTGCTCCACCAGTTCCTTGACAAACCTTCAGTCCAGAAGTAATAAATATATTTTTAGGTTTAGAGACGGTGTTAACCGTGATCTTTCCTTTGCTAAATCTAAGGTCTCATCCCAACCTAAATTAAAGATTTCTTTCAAAATATTGTCCAGTTCAACAAAGTCTTTTAATCCCAACATAAAATCTAAGAAAAAAACCTGCCACTTGTCTCATGTTGAGAGAGTTTACATTTGCCAGAGTCATTCATAAGCCCCTCACAGTTTCCTTGAGTAAAATATATCTGCCTTCTCCTATCTCTTTTGCTATCTGTCAAGGAAAACTGTAGATTCTTATGCTTATCCAAGAAGTAGGCCTCCGGGTATAGTTTGCGACCCAACTTCGTATGACCTTCACAGAGCAGGTGCATATCCTGGATGCATATAATGTCTGGTTAATGACCCTTAAAGGACGTCCAGACCTTTTATCAGTGAATTAAAGCCTCTCAAGTTATTAGATAGAAGTGTAACTATATTGGGTTAACTATTTAAGATTTACTCTCAAAATTCCAGACTCTCCCAGCTGGTTTGCCCACCCCATTGCAGCTATCTTTTAATGTCAAGAACCTAAGGCAACATTAACCTCCATGCTTTAACCATTTCAAGCCCTCCACTGCCAAAATAACCTTTACTAGGAGCACAAAAAACAAGCAATGTAACTTCATAATTGAAGGTAAAGTACCCACTGCGAGACACCAGGACCTGTTTGCAGTGTCCCCACACTTCCCCCCCCCCCCCCATTTTGACTACTAGATACTGGTTTTCTGACTCAGATTGTCATGATAAAGCCAACAATTTGCCACTGTTAGATTTATAATAACTATTACAGAAAAGAAGTTATAGAACTTTCTTTTCTGTGAGCCAAAATCCAGCCTTCCGACAGCCCTTCTCTGACTGGCCAGCCTCTGCCAGGCTGAGCCAAGCTGTCTTAATGAGGTGTGAAGTTAGCTGCTTTGAGACAAAGGATTTCCTGTGGGAGGAGAACTGCAAGCTGCAGAACACAAGGCAGGAAGTGGGTGGAGGGGCCAAACTTGTCTTCAAAGAGGGAATGACAGTTTGGACAGGACACAGCCTCACCCCCATATCCTCTAACCCCTGCCCCACAGGAGCCCCTGTAATTAGATTAGTGAAGGGGCTGGAAGGGTAGTGTTAGAGAATCTTAGCCACACCAGTGGGTTGGCTTAGCCACATCTAACTCTTCAGGAGAGACTTTCTCCATTTTGGAATTTGGAAGAATAGTGCTTTCTGTGATAAAAAAATATGCCACACTTTGGAGGGAGCGGTAGTACCTGAGGGTGACACCCTGTACACCATTGGTCAAGGGCGCCTCCCTGCTTGATGCCCAGGAACAATGGATAGAAAGTTGAGGGATGCCCAGCAACTTAGATCTACTGTCTGAAACAACAAGGAGAAGAACGACTACCCTGCTGGAAACCTGATCTGCACCCAAAGGACTGCAATCTGAAGGACTGCATCTGCTGCACAATTTGATACTACAGCCCTAAGGATTTTGCCTGGCTTCACAAGGATTAAGGAGTAGACTCCCTGAAAGTTACAGGTTAACAGAGCCCACCTACATCATCTTCACATAGAAGTCCCCAGCATGGAGTGCGTTCAGTGGACTTTTAAGGATTTGGACAGGTGCATTGTGGGAGTAGTAGTCCCAACATCCCAAAGTCCATCTCAGAGCTTCTAGACCCCTGGATTGGTGTTATTGACTCTTTCAACCCTTAAGTAGGCCTGCTGGAAGAAGTTCCAGAAGTTTGAAGAAGTTTGGAGCAACTTTTATAAAAAGCTCCATAAGTTGACCATGTGTATTGTGGGAGTTGTAATCCCAGACCCCAAGAGGCAAACCAGAGCATCTGAACCCATGGCTGGTGCTGTGGACCACTTTCCTGCATCAAGAAAACCTTTTGGTAATAAGTTTAAAGAACTCTTGACTTTGTCCCAGTCCAGCATGAACTTTTCTTTTACCCTTTGAGCGCTATTTGTTTCTAAGCGCTATTTTTAATTTTAATCTTTAAAACTCATATCTCTGGTTCTCTACATTAGATTTTTGTCATATTTGTTCATAAAAATATAACTTAGTTTTATAAATTGGTGTTGGATTTTTATTGTGTATTGTGTCTTACTAATTTTTATGTATTGGTGTTTTTAAATGCTCTACACACTGTCTCCTAAGTTAAGCATGCCTGCTCGTAGCCAGCTACCAAGGATTGAGCAAGGGAATAATTTATTGAGACCTTTACCTAACATTTTATTGTGTTTGTGGCCTTAATACTATTGGTAGGTCCCTACTTATCACTACTAATGAACTACTTACCAACACCCACTGATTAAAGAAGGGAAGAAAGCCTCCATTTACAGATCCACAAGGAGAAATGAATTTCCCTGCATGTTTGAGGAGTTTTTATCAACTGTGGGTTGCACCACCCAATCCAAATATCCAAAGTAAAAAAATAATTTTTAAATGTCCATCCAATGTTAGAAATGTTCAGTTTTCTTTATTCTTCTTTTTTTATTTGAAACAAAGCACCAAGCAGCCAACGCGTTTCGTTCTTTTAGACAAGAACTTCGTCAGGGCTGTAAAAACATTTAAAAAACATATATATAATACAATCTAATATCTATTAACATATAATAACACATTCAATACAATACTATAAGACAGAAGACATTTAAAAATAGAATTGCATAGACTCCATTCTCTTGAACCAAAACATGATGTTATGAACATATTTATAATCAAACCACATGAAAGCTTTTTCTTCATGAATATTTCATTTTATAACGTTCAATTATCTAAAAACATTGTTTGAAATTTATGCAAAAATATATAATAAAATCAACATACAAAATTTGAGACAATATCCAACATAAATAATCCTATGGCTTCTAATAGTATACCAACTTCTTCACCCAATTTTTCACATGCAACCATACCAATCGATTGCAATGATACCCCCAATAGAAATGCCAAATATAGTTGGAGAAAGAAAAATGAGAGGCAAATATAAAACATAACGTCAACAAAATTACAAGAGACAGAGAAAGAAGGAATACTGATGATAATCAAATGCACCAAAAAGAAAAAATGTTGATTAGTTGTTAATGGTTAAACTAACCAAAGGTTAAAAATAACCCTATGTACTAAGATCACCCAATATTTTAGAGGGTTGCCAAGTAACCCAATTTCCCTAGCAAATTCATCCAACAAGAATCCTGGTCACCTACCGATTAAACTGTTATCATTTCTTTCTGAATGGAAAAAGGAATCGCCAGGCTAGCTCAACTAAGAACTCCACACACGACGTCACCTTTCTTTTCTCGAACATAAATTGAATATAATGGCTGTTGTGCCTAGGAAAAATTATAATAGATTATTTATTTAAGCCTTGTCTATGGGCCAAACAGATATATGATGGCGAGACACAACTATTTATGCCCAAATATAAACTGGTAAATAATATAACCTTAAAATTTGAACCATAATTGCCAAAACTAAACAGACCTCGCAGCAATGAACTATTGAATGGCTGTTGTCCCTGAAAAGATCTAGAGAGGACATTACTCTCATATCCAAACCCACTTATTACAGATATTTACTTTCAACCCTTATTTAGGGAGATTTAAACAAATCTATCCCCACCCTCCCAGCACTGGCAGCAGTCTCGTCAAGTGAAAACCGCTCCAAAATAAGAGCAATGAGGGACATGCAATATTGCATAGAAATTCAATTTAACAACCCCAATCTCATTGCCAGCAGTTCCTTCAGGTTAAATGTGCTCAAATTAAACGCCAATGAGTATTCTGGCTAAGTGCACGTAAGAGAATTGCAGGTGGCTAAAACGTATGACTCCATTACGATGTCAAACCGTAGTAAGCACCGAACAACGGCAAAGTTTATAAACTTTAGCAACAAATGTATAAAAATAACCCGGCTTGCAACGACTCCCTCTTAGTTTAAATAAAAACCCTGGCGATAGTCAGGCTTACCAAAAACGCAGCGTTTCGAGCATTGGCAGCAGTCTCATTAAGTAAAAACCGCTCCAAATTGAGCGCAAAGAAGGAGTTTGCAATAAAGCATAAAAATACAATATGACAACCCCAATAACATTGCCAGCAATACCGTCAAGTTAAAAGTTCTCAAATTAGACGCCAATGAGTATTCAGGCTAAGTGTACGTAAGAGAATTGCAAGTGGCCAAAACGTATGACTTCATTACGCTGTCAAACCGTAGTAAGCACCGAACACAGGCAAAGTCTATAAACTTTAACAACAAGTATATAAAAATAACCCAGCCAGCAATGACTCCCTCATAGTTTGAAATAAAGAACCCTGGCGATAATCAGGCTTACCAAAAACGCAGCGTCTCGAGCAGCAGGATGTGTATAGATTCGATCGTTCGAAGAGAGTGCCCAATCTTCCTCCTCCTATTTAAACACCTGACCACGTCAAGCAACTTTCCCGCACACCGCTACGCTCTTTAGGGAGGGTCTCAAAACCGCATGTTTGTTTGTTTGAGTCACACCACTCCAATCCCCAGGGAGGGTCAAAAAACAACAACGTACCCACACACTCCATCGGTACCTCTTACCAAGAATCATACACAATCAACAGGCGCCAATAACCACAATTTAAAACATGAACAAGCGACCCAATTCTAATAAATGTCTGGTTGCGTATTCCGCAATCGATCTCCAAAACATATCACTTATATACCCACGACACCTTATAATTGAGAGCCCTACAAATTGTTCTGGCAAAACATTGTCTTGTAAACTAATAATAATAAAATAATATTTGAAAAATAATATTTATTATCCATAGATGCCTGCTCCAATCTAGAGAAATCACTTATCTTATATCGTAATCCCTATTATCACAGAAGAAAAAATAAAAAAACAGGAACAGAATAAGGAAAAGTAAAGTGAAATGAAAAGATATATAAGCATAGAAAGTCGTATCCCAGTTCGGACCCAAATAGCCCTCTTATACCGTGTACCAACCACTCTCACCTGTACATTATTACTTTGTCCTTTACACAACAACAGCTTGAATCATTGTTGCATACTGATACATCAAAGAGGCACAGAATAATCAAGTATTTTATCCTACGCAGTTTTTACAATTCTGTTATTTTCTCTCCAAAAGGACTGTTGACAATTACAAGAAATAATGCAACTCATCATCTGTATTGTGTCCCTTTGTCGTACTACACAAACGACAGATCCACCCTGCTTCATTACGTCGGAGGGCTAATTCTCTGTCACCCCCCCTAGATCTTACTGGAATATGATCAATTCCATGGAACCAAATTTCAGGCCTTGCCCCATGACATTCACTCATATGCGTTGTCATCGGATATCTAGTATCTTGGTGCCGGATAGCCCGTATATGTTCCTGAATTCTAGTCTTTAAGGCACGGATTGTACTGCCCACATATATGATGTTACAGCTACATCCTATTACATAAGTCACATATGTTGTTTTACATGTGATAGTGTGTCTAATAGTGTAGGTACGTTGGGTATTATATTTAAATTCCTTTAGTTTGTTTTTTCCAAATTGACAGATATTACAATCTGTACATGTGAAAAAACCATGTAACTGTACTGGTAACCACATGCCCTCAGTTTTTTTCTTCGGAGTGACAAAGCTAGGACACAATATATCTCTCAACGTCCTACCCCGCCGATACGTAATCTTAGGTTTCATGGAAATTTCCCCCTTCACTCCTGGTATTTCCTGGAGTAATGTCCAATGTCTGGAGAGGATTTTATACACTGCCTGGCTATGTTTGTTATATTTTGTAATGAAATTTATAGAAGATGGCGGATTTGAACTACTACAAGTGGACCCACTTTTTTGTAAAGTGGCCTCTCTAGATTTTGACAAAATTCTCTTTTTTGCATTGTTCAAAACTCTATGTTTGTAGCCTCTCTTCTCAAATCTAATTTTGGTAATTTTCAAATTTTCAGTAAATGAGTTAGTATCACTACAGTTTCTGTGCACCCGCACCATTTCTCCATATGGAATATTGTTAATGGTAGCTCTAGGATGCGCACTAATTGCATGTAATGTACTATTGCTGTCCGTAGGTTTGCGATATAGTGTACTTTGGATTTTATTATCCTTAACAAGAAATCTAATATCCCAAAAATCTATCTGATCTTCAGCATGTTTCATAGTTAATGTCACATTAAATGGGTTGTGATTAAGGAAAGCAAAATAATCCTTCAACTGACCAACAGACCCATTCCAAAGGACAATCACATCGTCGATATACCTCCCCAGAAAATGATGTTTTCTAGCCAGGGGAGGCATATCGTCCCCAAGCGTGTTCCTTCTCCCACCATCCCATGAATAATCCTGCGTACGATGGAGCAAATTTTGCTCCCATCGCAGTCCCTTGCAGTTGGTGATGCCACTGACTTCCATGTAGGAAAAAATTCTTTGACAGAATTAGCTCAGTCATTTCAAGAATCATCTCATTGTGTTCGAACCATTCAGCTGTCCTAGTTTTTAAAAAATATCCCATAGCACGCAGGCCCAGATCTTTCTTAATGCAGGTGTATAAACTAGTTACATCAAATGTAACAAAATGAAGCCCTTCAGTCCATGTAACATCCTCAAACTTATTGAGGATATCCTTGCTATCTTGGATATAGGCGGGTACATTTTTACTAATGGTTGTAGAAATGAATCGACGTACTCAGAGAGACGTTCTGTTGGGGAATCTATCCCTGCAATTATAGGTCGACCCGGAGGAAATGCTCCTCCCTTATGTACTTTTGGAAGGACATAAATGCAGGGGTAATTTGGTTTTGTAACCAGTAGATATTTAAATTCTCCCTCTGTCAACAGACCTTTTTCTTTCCAGTCCCCCAATTTCGTATTGATGTAAAATATTAGATCTGGCATTGGATTGTATGTAATGGTTAATAACAGGCCCGATCCGCCAGTTGTCTTGTTATTTCTCCCATATAGTCATCTTTTTTCATAATTACCACGTTTCCGCCTTTATCGGCTTCACGTATCACCAAATTGTCATTGTTACATAGCGTTTGTAAAGCATGTTGCTCGCCTTTAGTTAAATTATATGGACCCTCATCTCTATGTCGATAACCATTCAATAATTTGTGAAGGTCCTCAGTCACACGTGTCTTGAAAAGATCAATATTGGGGTGCGAGACCTGTGGTACAAATTTAGATTGTGTTCTTAACCCACTGTCTATATCAATCTTAGAATGAACCCCCAGTTCCATATTTAATTCCTCCAAAGTAATGGTAGTTTCTTCATTAAGTGACATCAATAAATGTATATCTGTAACATCTCCCACAGTGTAATTGGACGGTACACATCTCAAAACATCAGACTTAATACATTTAGGATTTATTTCGAAAAAATGCTTTAATTTCAAAACACGTATGAATTTATACAAATCAACAATAACATCAATGATTTTACATGCCTGCGTTGGGCAAAAACCCAGACCTTTTCGCAACACTGTAAATTCTTCAGTTGTAAGGCAATAGTCCGAAAGATTAATGATTGATAGGTCACGTGTATTAGGCACCAGTGTGTTCAAACCAACTGTATCTGTCTCACCTAGAGTAACATTACTTATTTCCTCTTGGATGACCGCAGATCTATTGCCAACTTTGGCAATTCTTTTTTGTTTTTTAGCCCAGCCCCTGCCTCCCCGTCTTGTCTTATGTCTCTTTTTGGCTGTTTGCTGTTGAGGCGGAGCCTCTCCATTTCTAATAAAAAAGAGCTTTTTTCCTGCAATGGTACATTACTATTATTGTCACTTCCTGACTGGAGGCTTTCTGTGGAGGTAAAGGAGCTACTACTGGCTGATCTAGACTCCGACATTTCCTCTCTATTTCTTTTAGTTGTCTCAATGGGTTTGGCATTATCAAACTTTTTCACAAAAGTATATATCCTTCCCTCTCGATAATCTGTCTCATCTCTCTGTATTTTCTTTGCCTTCTTATCTCTCTGATAGACTTGATAATCTTCCATTACTTTTTCTAGAATTTCATAATTCTTTTTCACTACCTCAGTGAGTGGACTTGCCTCAATCTCCTTTTCTAACTTGTCAATTTCTACAAGTAAAGATGCCGCTTTCTTTTCAGCATGAACAATTAAGATTTTCATCATAGTTATTGATGAGTGGGATAAATTTTCCTCCCATTCCTTCAATAAATGTTCATCCAGATCTTCGAATGTCGGGAAGATCAAAATTCTTAATCCCGAGGAACCCTGTTGTTATCTAAATACTGTTGCAAGGTGATTCCGTCCCACCACCTTGCAAGTTCCTGCTTCTTCAGTCGTTCTAATCTTTGGAATTGTACTTTTAATCCTCCCATCGTACTAGTGTCATTTGTCTTATTGCTCATTGTTCTCTGCGAAGAGAATAGGTTTGAAGCAAATTCTTCTCTCCTGTCTTTAAATTTAGCCATGATCCTGTTTTATAACACAATTGTATCGGAGGTGAGAGAGTGCAACTGGTTTTAAAAGAATTTATAAGCAAAAATGGAAACATCAAAACCATCCAAACACTATAGAGTGTATGTAACGCACCTCCCTCAATCTAAGGAACAGTAAACCTTATTTTTAAAACCCCCTGTAATTAACCTAACATTTGAGCCTTATGCTCACGCGGTGTGCAACCCCACTGCCCCTGCCATTTCCAAGGATCGATCAAAACGACCAACACAAACTTTTATCAACTGTGGGTTGCACCACCCAATCCAAATATCCAAAGTAAAAAAAAAATGTTTAAATGTCCATCCAATGTTAGAAATGTTCAGTTTTCTTTATTCTTCTTTTTTTATTTGAAACAAAGCACCAAGCAGCCAACGCGTTTCGTTCTTTTAGACAAGAACTTCATCAGGGCTGTAAAAACATTTAAAAAACATAAATATTATACAATCTAATATCTATTAACATATAATAACACATTCAATACAATACTATAAGACAGCAGACATTTAAAAATAGAATTGCATAGACTCCATTCTCTTGAACCAAAACATGATGTTATGAACATATTTATAATCAAACCACATGAAAGCTTTTTCTTCATGAATATTTCATTTTATAACGTTCAATTATCTAAAAACATTGTTTGAAATTTATGCAAAAATATATAATAAAATCAACATACAAAATTTGAGACAATATCCAACATAAATAATCCTATGGCTTCTAATAGTATACCAACTTCTTCACCCAATTTTTCACATGCAACCATACCAATCGATTGCAATGATACCCCCAATAGAAATGCCAAATATAGTTGGAGAAAGAAAAATGAGAAGCAAATATAAAACATAACATCAACAAAATTACAAGAGACAGAGAAAGAAGGAATACTGATGATAATCAAATGCACCAAAAAGAAATTTTTTTGATTAGTTGTTAATGGTTAAACTAACCAAAGGTTAAAAATAACCCTATGTACTAAGATCACCCAATATTTTAGAGGGTTGCCAAGTAACCCAATTTCCCCTAGTAAATTCATCCAACAAGAATCCTGGTCACCTACCGATTAAACTGTTATCATTTCTTTCTGAACGGAAAAAGGAATCGCCAGGCTAGCTCAACTAAGAACTCCACACACGACGTCACCTTTCTTTTCTCGAACATAAATTGAATATAATGGCTGTTGTGCCTAGGAAAAATTATAATAGATTATTTATTTAAGCCTTGTCTATGGGCCAAACAGATATATGATGGCGAGACACAACTATTTATGCCCAAATATAAACTGGTAAATAATATAACCTTAACATTTGAACCATAATTTCCAAAACTAAACAGACCTCGCAGCAATGAACTATTGAATGGCTGTTGTGCCTGAAAAGATCTAGAGAGCACATTACTCCTCATATCCAAACCCACTTATTACAGATATTTACTTTCAACCCTTATTTAGGGAGATTTAAACAAATCTATCCCCACCCTCCCAGCACTGGCAGCAGTCTCGTCAAGTGAAAACCGCTCCAAAATAAGAGCAATGACAGACTTGCAATATAGCATAGAAATTCAATTTAACAACCCCAATCTCATTGCCAGCAGTTCCATCAGGTTAAATGTGCTCAAATTAAACGCCAATGAGTATTCTGGCTAAGTGCACATAAGAGAATTGCAGGTGGCTAAAACGTATGACTCCATTACGATGTCAAACCGTAGTAAGCACCGAACAACGGCAAAGTTTATAAACTTTAGCAACAAATGTATAAAAATAACCCGGCTTGCAATGACTCCCTCTTAGTTTAAATAAAAACCCTGGTGATAATCAGGCTTACCAAAAACGCAGCGTCTCGAGCATTGGCAGCAGTCTCATTAAGTAAAAAACGCTCCAAATTGAGCGCAAAGAAGGAGTTTGCAATAAAGCATAAAAATACAATATAACAACCCCAATAACATTGCCAGCAATCCCGTCAAGTTAAAAGTGCTCAAATTAGACGCCAATGAGTATTCAGGCTAACTGCACGTAAGAGAATTGCAAGTGGCCAAAACGTATGACTTCATTACGCTGTCAAACCGTAGTAAGCACCGAACACAGGCAAAGTCTATAAACTTTAACAACACATATATAAAAATAACCCAGCCAGCAATGACTCCCTCATAGTTTGAAATAAAGAACCCTGGCGATAATCAGGCTTACCAAAAACGCAGCATCTCGAGCAGCAGGATGTGTATAGATTCGATCGTTCGAAGAGAGTGCCCAATCTTCCTCCTCCTATTTAAACACCTGAGCACGTCAAGCAACTTTCCCGCACGCCGCTACGCTCTTTAGGGAGGGTCTCAAAACCGCATGTTTGTTTGTTTGAGTCACACCACTCCAATCCCCAGGGAGGGTCAAAAAACAACAACGTACCCACACACTTCATCGGTACCTCTTACCAAGAATCATACACAATCAACAGGCGCCAATAACCACAATTTAAAACATGAACAAGCGACCCAATTCTAATAAATGTCTGGTTGCGTATTCCGCAATCGATCTCCAAAACATATCACTTATATACCCACGACACCTTATAATTGAGAGCCCTACAAATTGTTCTGGCAAAACATTGTCTTGTAAACTAATAATAATAAAATAATATTTGAAAAATAATATTTATTATCCATTGATGCCTGCTCCAATCTAGAGAAATCACTTATCTTATATCGTAATCCCTATTATCACAGAAGAAAAAATAAAAAAACAGGAACAGAATAAGGAAAAGTAAAGTGAAATGAAAAGATATATAAGCATAGAAAGTCGTATCCCAGTTCGGACCCAAATAGCCCTCTTATACCGTGTACCAACCACTCTCACCTGTACATTATTACTTTGTCCTTTACACAACAACAGCTTGAATCATTGTTGCATACTGATACATCAAAGAGGCACAGAATAATCAAGTATTTTATCCTACACAGTTTTTACAATTCTGTTATTTTCTCTCCAAAAGGACTGTTGACAATTACATGAAATAATGTAACTCATCATCTGTATTGTGTCCCTTTGTCGTACTACACAAACGACAGATCCACCCTGCTTCATTACGTCGGAGGGCTAATTCTCTGTCACCCCCTAGATCTTACTGGAATATGATCAATTCCATGGAACCAAATTTCAGGCCTTGCCCCATGACATTCACTCATATGCGTTGTCATCGGATATCTAGTATCTTGGTGCCGGATAGCCCGTATATGTTCCTGAATTCTAGTCTTTAAGGCACGGATTGTACTGCCCACATATATGATGTTACAGCTACATCCTATTACATAAGTCACATATGTTGTTTTACATGTGATAGTGTGTCTAATAGTGTAGGTACGTTGGGTATTATATTTAAATTCCTTTAGTTAGTTTTTTCCAAATTGACAGATATTACAATCTGTACATGTGAAAAAACCATGTAACTGTACTGGTAACCACATGCCCTCAGTTTTTTCTTCGGAGTGACAAAGCTAGGACACAATATATCTCTCAACGTCCTACCCCGCCGATACGTAATCTTAGGTTTCATGGAAATTTCCCCCTTCACTCCTGGTATTTCCTGGAGTAATGTCCAATGTCTGGAGAGGATTTTATACACTGCCTGGCTATGTTTGTTATATTTTGTAATGAAATTTATAGAAGATGGCGGATTTGAACTACTACAAGTGGACCCACTTTTTTGTAAAGTGGCCTCTCTAGATTTTGACAAAATTCTCTTTTCTGCATTGTTCAAAACTCTATGTTTGTAGCCTCTCTTCTCAAATCTATTTTTGGTAATTTTCAAATTTTCAGTAAATGAGTTAGTATCACTACAGTTTCTGCGCACCCGCACCATTTCTCCATATGGAATATTGTTAATGGTAGCTCTAGGATGCGCACTCATTGCATGTAATGTACTATTACTGTCCGTAGGTTTGCGATATAGTGTACTTTGGATTTTATTATCCTTAACAAGAAATCTAATATCCAAAAAATCTATCTGATCTTCAGCATGTTTCATAGTTAATGTCACATTAAATGGGTTGTGATTAAGGAAAGCAAAATAATCCTTCAACTGACCAACAGACCCATTCCAAAGGACAATCACATCGTCGATATACCTCCCCCAGAAAATGATGTTTTCTAGCCAGGGGGAGGCATATCGTCCCCAAGCGTGTTCCTTCTCCCACCATCCCATGAATAATCCTGCGTACGATGGAGCAAATTTTGCTCCCATCGCAGTCCCTTGCAGTTGGTGATGCCACTGACTTCCATGTAGGAAAAAATTCTTTGACAGAATTAGCTCAGTCATTTCAAGAATCATCTCATTGTGTTCGAACCATTCAGCTGTCCTAGTTTTAAAAAAATATCCCATAGAACGCAGGCCCAGATCTTTCTTAATGCAGGTGTATAAACTAGTTACATCAAATGTAACAAAATGAAGCCCTTCAGTCCATGTAACATCCTCAAACTTATTGAGGATATCCTTGCTATCTTGGATATAGGCGGGTAAATTTTTTACTAATTCAGGAACATATACGGGCTATCCGGCACCAAGATACTAGATATCCGATGACAACGCATATGAGTGAATGTCATAGGGCAAGGCCTGAAATTTGGTTCCATGGAATTGATCAAATTCCAGTAAGATCTAGGGGGGGTGACAGAGAATTAGCCCTCCGACGTAATGAAGCAGGGTGGATCTGTCGTTTGTGTAGTACGACAAAGGGACACAATACAGATGATGAGTTACATTATTTCATGTAATTGTCAACAGTCCTTTTGGAGAGAAAATAACAGAATTGTAAAAACTGCGTAGGATAAAATACTTGATTATTCTGTGCCTCTTTGATGTATCGGTATGCAACAATGATTCAAGCTGTTGTTGTGTAAAGGACAAAGTAATAATGTACAGGTGAGAGTGGTTGGTACACGGTATAAGAGGGCTATTTGGGTCCGAACTGGGATACGACTTTCTATGCTTATATATCTTTTCATTTCACTCTACTTTTCCTTATTCTGTTCCTGTTTTTTATTTTTTCTTCTGTGATAATAGGGATTACGATATAAGATAAGTGATTTCTCTAGATTGGAGCAGGCATCTATGGATAATAAATATTATTTTTCAAATATTATTTTATTATTATTAGTTTACAAGACAATGTTTTGCCAGAACAATTTGTAGGGCTCTCAATTATAAGGTGTCGTGGGTATATAAGTGATATGTTTTGGAGATCGATTGCGGAATACGCAACCAGACATTTATTAGAATTGGGTCGCTTGTTCATGTTTTAAATTGTGGTTATTGGCGCCTGTTGATTGTGTATGATTCTTGGTAAGAGGTACCGATGGAGTGTGTGGGTACGTTGTTGTTTTTTTACCCTCCCTGGGGATTGGAGTGGTGTGACTCAAACAAACAAACATGCGGTTTTGAGACCCTCCCTAAAGAGCGTAGCGGCGTGCGGGAAAGTTGCTTGACGTGGTCAGGTGTTTAAATAGGAGGAGGAAGATTGGGCACTCTCTTCGAACGATCGAATCTATACACATCCTGCTGCTCGAGACGCTGCGTTTTTGGTAAGCCTGATTATCGCCAGGGTTCTTTATTTCAAACTATGAGGGAGTCATTGCTGGCTGGGTTATTTTTATATACTTGTTGTTAAAGTTTATAGACTTTGCCTGTGTTCGGTGCTTACTACGGTTTGACAGCGTAA
This sequence comes from Calotriton arnoldi, assembly GCA_963921515.1. Taxonomy (NCBI): domain Eukaryota; kingdom Metazoa; phylum Chordata; class Amphibia; order Caudata; family Salamandridae; genus Calotriton; species Calotriton arnoldi. Next base: position 120,702 of record CAWUFW010005833.1, on the reverse strand, counting down.
TGAAGTCATACGTTTTGGCCACTTGCAATTCTCTTACGTGCACTTAGCCTGAATACTCATTGGCGTCTAATTTGAGCACTTTTAACTTGACGGGATTGCTGGCAATGTTATTGGGGTTGTTATATTGTATTTTTATGCTTTATTGCAAACTCCTTCTTTGCGCTCAATTTGGAGCGGTTTTTACTTAATGAGACTGCTGCCAATGCTCGAAACGCTGCGTTTTTGGTAAGCCTGACTATCGCCAGGGTTTTTATTTAAACTAAGAGGGAGTCATTGCAAGCCGGGTTATTTTTATACATTTGTTGCTAAAGTTTATAAACTTTGCCGTTGTTCGGTGCTTACTACGGTTTGACATCGTAATGGAGTCATACGTTTTAGCCACCTGCAATTCTCTTACCTGCACTTAGCCAGAATACTCATTGGCGTTTAATTTGAGCACATTTAACCTGATGGAACTGCTGGCAATGAGATTGGGGTTGTTAAATTGAATTTCAATGCTATATTGCAAGTCCGTCATTGCTCTTATTTTGGAGCGGTTTTCACTTGACGAGACTGCTGCCAGTGCTGGGAGGGTGGGGATAGATTTGTTTAAATCTCCCTAAATAAGGGTTGAAAGTAAATATCTGTAATAAGTGGGTTTGGATATGAGGAGTAATGTCCTCTCTAGATCTTTTCAGGCACAAAAGCCATTCAATAGTTCATTGCTGCGAGGTCTGTTTAGTTTTGGCAATTATGGTTCAAATTTTAAGGTTATATTATTTACCAGTTTATATTTGGGCATAAATAGTTGTGTCTCGCCATCATATATCTGTTTGGCCCATAGACAAGGCTTAAATAAATAATCTATTATAATTTTTCCTAGGCACAACAGCCATTATATTCAATTTATGTTCGAGAAAAGAAAGGTGACGTCGTGTGTGGAGTTCTTAGTTGAGCTAGCCTGGCGATTCCTTTTTCCGTTCAGAAAGAAATGATAACAGTTTAATCGGTAGGTGACCAGGATTCTTGTTGGATGAATTTACTAGGGAAATTGGGTTACTTGGCAACCCTCTAAAATATTGGGTGATCTTAGTACATAGGGTTATTTTTAACCTTTGGTAAGTTTAACCATTAACAACTAATCAAAAAAATTATTTTTGGTGCATTTGATTATCATCAGTATTCCTTCTTTCTCTGTCTCTTGTAATTTTGTTGACGTTATGTTTTATATTTGCTTCTCATTTTTCTTTCTCCAACTATATTTGGCATTTCTATTGGGGGTATCATTGCAATCGATTGGTATGGTTGCATGTGAAAAATTGGGTGAAGAAGTTGGTGTACTATTAGAAGCCATAGGATTATTTAAGTTGGATATTGTCTCAAATTTTGTATGTTGATTTTATTATATATTTTTGCATAAATTTCAAACAATGTTTTTAGATAATTGAACGTTATAAAATGAAATATTCATGAAGAAAAAGCTTTCATGTGGTTTGATTATAAATATGTTCATAACATCATGTTTTGGTTCAAGAGAATGGAGTCTATGCAATTCTATTTTTAAATGTCTTCTGTCTTATAGTATTGTATTGAATGTGTTATTATATGTTAATAGATATTAGATTGTATTATATATATGTTTTTTAAGTGTTTTTACAGCCCTGACAAAGTTCTTGTCTAAAAGAACGAAACGCGTTGGCTGCTTGGTGCTTTGTTTCAAATAAAAAAAGAAGAATAAAGAAAACTGTACATTTCTAACATTGGATGGACATTTAAAAATAATTTTTTTACTTTGGATATTTGGATTGGGTGGTGCAACCCACAGTTGATAAAAGTTTGTGTTGGTCGTTTTGATCGCTCCTTGGAAACGGCAGGGGCAGTGGGGTTGCACACCGCGTGAGCATAAGGCTCAAATGTTAGGTTAATTACAGGGGGTTTTAAAATAAGGTTTACTGTTCCTTATATTGAGGGAGGTGCGTTACATACACTCTATAGTGTTTGGATGGTTTTGCTGTTTCCATTTTTGCTTATAAATTCTTTTAAAACCAGTTGCACTCTCTCACCTCCGATACAATTGTGTTATAAAACAGGATCATGGCTAAATTTAAAGACAGGAGAGAAGAATTTGCTTCAAACCTATTCTCTTCGCAGAGAACAATGAGCAATAAGAGAAATGACACTAGTACGATGGGAGGATTAAAAGTACAATTCCAAAGATTAGAACGACTAAAGAAGCAGGTGGGACGGAATCACCTTGCAACAGTATTTAGATAACAACAGGGTTCCTCGGGGATTAAGAATTTTGATCTTCCCGACATTCGAAGATCTGGATGAACATTTATTGAAGGAATGGGAGGAAAATGTATCCCACTCATCAATAACTATGATGAAAATCTTAATTGTTCATGCTGAAAAGAAAGCGGCATCTTTACTTGTAGAAATTGACAAGTTAGAAAAGGAGATTGAGGCAAGTTCACTCACTGAGGTAGTGAAAAAGAATTATGAAATTCTAGAAAAGTAATGGAAGATTATCAAGTCTATCAGAGAGATAAGAAGGCAAAGAAAATACAGAGAGATGAGACAGATTATCGAGAGGGAAGGATATATACTTTTGTGAAAAAGTTTGATAATGCCAAACCCATTGAGACAACTAAAAGAAATAGAGAGGAAATGTCGGAGTCTAGATCAGCCAGTAGTAGCTCCTTTACCTCCACAGAAAGCCTCCAGTCAGGAAGGAAGTGACAATAATAGTAATGTACCATTGCAGGAAAAAGCTCTTTTTATTAGAAATGGAGAGGCTCCGCCTCAACAGCAAACAGCCAAAAAGAGACATAAGACAAGACGGGGAGGCAGGGGCTGGGCTAAAAAACAAAAAAGAATTGCCAAAGTTGGCAATAGATCTGCGGTCATCCAAGAGGAAATAAGTAATGTTACTCTAGGTGAGACAGATACAGTTGGTTTGAACACACTGGTGCCTAATACACGTGATCTATCAATCATTAATCTTTCGGACCATTGCCTTACAACTGAAGAATTTACAGTGTTGCGAAAAGGTCTGGGTTTTTGCCCAACGCAGGCATGTAAAATCATTGATGTTATTGTTGATTTGTATAAATTCATACGTGTTTTGAAATTAAAGCATTTTTTCGAAATTAATCCTAAATGTATTAAGTCTGATGTTTTGAGATGTGTACCGTCCAATTACACCGTGGGAGATGTTACAGATATACATTTATTGATGTCACTTAATGAAGAAACTACCATTACTTTGGAGGAATTAAATATGGAACTGGGGGTTCATTCTAAGATTGATATAGACAGTGGGTTAAGAACACAACCTAAATTTGTACCACCGGTCTCGCACCCCAATATTGATCTTTTCAAGACACTTGTGACTGAGGACCTTCACAAATTATTGAATGGTTATCGACATAGAGATGAGGGTCCATATAATTTAACTAAAGGCGAGCAACATGCTTTACAAATGCTATGTAACAATGACAATTTGGTGATACGTGAAGCCGATAAAGGCGGAAACGTGGTAATTATGAAAAAAGATGACTATATGGGAGAAATAACAAGACAACTGGCGGATCGGGCCTGTTATGAACCAATTACATACAATCCAATGCCAGATCTAATATTTTACATCAATACGAAATTGGGGGACTGGAAAGAAAAAGGTCTGTTGACAGAGGGAGAATTTAAATATCTACTGGTTACAAAACCAAATTACCCCTGCATTTATGTCCTTCCAAAAGTACATAAGGGAGGAGCATTTCCTCCGGGTCGACCTATAATTGCAGGGATAGATTCCCCAACAGAACGTCTCTCTGAGTACGTCGATTCATTTCTACAACCATTAGTAAAAAATGTACCCGCCTATATCCAAGATAGCAAGGATATCCTCAATAAGTTTGAGGATGTTACATGGACTGAAGGGCTTCATTTTGTTACATTTGATATAACTAGTTTATACACCTGCATTAAGAAAGATCTGGGCCTGCGTGCTATGGGATATTTTTTTTAAACTAGGACAGCTGAATGGTTCGAACACAATGAGATGATTCTTGAAATGACTGAGCTAATTCTGTCAAAGAATTTTTTATCTACATGGAAGTCAGTGGCATCACCAACTGCAAGGGTCTGCGATGGGAGCAAAATTTGCTCCATCGTACGCAGGATTATTCATGGGATGGTGGGAGAAGGAACACGCTTGGGGCCGATATGCCTCCCCCTGGCTAGAAAACATCATTTTCTGGGGAGGTATATCGACGATGTGATTGTCCTTTGGAATGGGTCTGTTGGTCAGTTGAAGGATTATTTTGCTTTCCTTAATCACAACCCATTTAATGTGACATTAACTATGAAACATGCTGAAGATCAGATAGATTTTTTGGATATTAGATTTCTTGTTAAGGATAATAAAATCCAAAGTACACTATATCGCAAACCTACGGACAGTAATAGTACATTACATGCAATGAGTGCGCATCCTAGAGCTACCATTAACAATATTCCATATGGAGAAATGGTGCGGGTGCGCAGAAACTGTAGTGATACTAACTCATTTACTGAAAATTTGAAAATTACCAAAAATAGATTTGAGAAGAGAGGCTACAAACATAGAGTTTTGAACAATGCAGAAAAGAGAATTTTGTCAAAATCTAGAGAGGCCACTTTACAAAAAAGTGGGTCCACTTGTAGTAGTTCAAATCCGCCATCTTCTATAAATTTCATTACAAAATATAACAAACATAGCCAGGCAGTGTATAAAATCCTCTCCAGACATTGGACATTACTCCAGGAAATACCAGGAGTGAAGGGGAAATTTCCATGAAACCTAAGATTACGTATCGGCGGGGTAGGACGTTGAGAGATATATTGTGTCCTAGCTTTGTCACTCCGAAGAAAAAAACTGAGGGCATGTGGTTACCAGTACAGTTACATGGTTTTTTCACATGTACAGATTGTAATATCTGTCAATTTGGAAAAAACTAACTAAAGGAATTTAAATATAATACCCAACGTACCTACACTATTAGACACACTATCACATGTAAAACAACATATGTGACTTATGTAATAGGATGTAGCTGTAACATCATATATGTGGGCAGTACAATCCGTGCCTTAAAGACTAGAATTCAGGAACATATATGGGCTATCCGGCACCAAGATTCTAGATATCCGATGACAACGCATATGAGTGAATGTCATGGGGCAAGGCCTGAAATTTGGTTCCATGGAATTGATCATATTCCAGTAAGATCTAGGGGGGTGACAGAGAATTAGCCCTCTGACGTAATGAAGCAGGGTGGATCTGTCGTTTGTGTAGTACGACAAAGGGACACAATACAGATGATGAGTTACATTATTTCATGTAGTTGTCAACAGTCCTTTTGGAGAGAAAATAACAGAATTGTAAAAGCTGCGTAGGATAAAATACTTGATTATTCTGTGCCTCTTTGATGTATCAGTATGCAACAATGATTCAAGCTGTTGTTGTGTAAAGGACAAAGTAATAATGTACAGGTGAGAGTGGTTGGTACACGGTATAAGAGGGCTATTTGGGTCTGAACTGGGATACGACTTTCTATGCTTATATATCTTTTCATTTCACTTTACTTTTCCTTATTCTGTTCCTGTTTTTTTCTTTTTTCTTCTGTGATAATAGGGATTACGATATAAGATAAGTGATTTCTCTAGATTGGAGCAGGCATCTATGGATAATAAATATTATTTTTCAAATATTATTTTATTATTATTAGTTTACAAGACAATGTTTTGCCAGAACAATTTGTAGGGCTCTCAATTATAAGGTGTCGTGGGTATATAAGTGATATGTTTTGGAGATCGATTACGGAATACGCAACCAGACATTTATTAGAATTGGGTCGCTTGTTCATGTTTTAAATTGTGGTTATTGGCGCCTGTTGATTGTGTATGATTCTTGGTAAGAGGTACCGATGGAGTGTGTGGGTACGTTGTTGTTTTTTTACCCTCCCTGGGGATTGGAGTGGTGTGACTCAAACAAACAAACATTCGGTTTTGAGACCCTCCCTAAAGAGCGTAGCGGCGTGCGGGAAAGTTGCTTGACGTGGTCAGGTGTTTAAATAGGAGGAGGAAGATTGGGCACTCTCTTCGAACGATCGAATCTATACACATCCTGCTGCTCGAGACGCTGCGTTTTTGGTAAGCCTGATTATCGCCAGGGTTCTTTATTTCAAACTATGAGGGAGTCTATGCTGGCTGGGTTATTTTTATATACGTGTTGTTAAAGGTTATAGACTTTGCCTGTGTTCGGTGCTTACTACGGTTTGACAGCGTAATGAAGTCATACGTTTTGGCCACTTGCAATTCTCTTACGTGCACTTAGCCTGAATACTCATTGGCGTCTAATTTGAGCACTTTTAACTTGACGGGATTGCTGGCAATGTTATTGGGGTTGTTATATTGTATTTTTATGCTTTATTGCAAACTCCTTCTTTGCGCTCAATTTGGAGCGCTTTTTACTTAATGAGACTGCTGCCAATGCTCGAAACGCTGCGTTTTGGTAAGCCTGACTATCGCCAGGGTTTTTATTTAAACTAAGAGGGAGTCATTGCAAGCCGGGTTATTTTTATACATTTGTTGCTAAAGTTTATAAACTTTGCCGTTGTTCGGTGCTTACTACGGTTTGACATCGTAATGGAGTCATACGTTTTAGCCACCTGCAATTCTCTTACGTGCACTTAGCCAGAATACTCATTGGCGTTTAATTTGAGCACATTTAACCTGATGGAACTGCTGCCAATGAGATTGGGGTTGTTAAATTGAATTTCTATGCTATATTGCAAGTCCGTCATTGCTCTTATTTTGGAGCGGTTTTCACTTGACGAGACTGCTGCCAGTGCTGGGAGGGTGGGGATAGATTTGTTTAAATCTCCCTAAATAAGGGTTGAAAGTAAATATCTGTAATAAGTGGGTTTGGATATGAGGAGTAATGTCCTCTCTAGATCTTTTCAGGCACAACAGCCATTCAATAGTTCATTGCTGCGAGGTCTGTTTAGTTTTGGCAATTATGGTTCAAATTTTAAGGTTATATTATTTACCAGTTTATATTTGGGCATAAATAGTTGTGTCTCGCCATCATATATCTGTTTGGCCCATAGACAAGGCTTAAATAAATAATCTATTATAATTTTTCCTAGGCACAACAGCCATTATATTCAATTTATGTTCGAGAAAAGAAAGGTGACGTCGTGTGTGGAGTTCTTAGTTGAGCTAGCCTGGCGATTCCTTTTTCCGTTCAGAAAGAAATGATAACAGTTTAATCGGTAGGTGACCAGGATTCTTGTTGGATGAATTTACTAGGGGAAATTGGGTTACTTGGCAACCCTCTAAAATATTGGGTGATCTTAGTACATAGGGTTATTTTTAACCTTTGGTTAGTTTAACCATTAACAACTAATCAAAAAAATTTCTTTTTGGTGCATTTGATTATCATCAGTATTCCTTCTTTCTCTGTCTCTTGTAATTTTGTTGACGTTATGTTTTATATTTGCTTCTCATTTTTCTTTCTCCAACTATATTTGGCATTTCTATTGGGGGTATCATTGCAATCGATTGGTTTGGTTGCATGTGAAAAATTGGGTGAAGAAGTTGGTATACTATTAGAAGCCATAGGATTATTTATGTTGGATATTGTCTCAAATTTTGTATGTTGATTTTATTATATATTTTTGCATAAATTTCAAACAATGTTTTTAGATAATTGAACGTTATAAAATGAAATATTCATGAAGAAAAAGCTTTCATGTGGTTTGATTATAAATATGTTCATAACATCATGTTTTGGTTCAAGAGAATGGAGTCTATGCAATTCTATTTTTAAATGTCTTCTGTCTTATAGTATTGTATTGAATGTGTTATTATATGTTAATAGATATTAGATTGTATTATATATATGTTTTTTAAATGTTTTTACAGCCCTGACGAAGTTCTTGTCTAAAAGAACAAAACGCGTTGGCTGCTTGGTGCTTTGTTTCAAGTAAAAAAAGAAGAATAAAGAAAACTGAACATTTCTAACATTGGATGGACATTTAAAAATTATTTTTTTACTTTGGATATTTGGATTGGGTGGTGCAACCCACAGTTGATAAAAGTTTGTGTTGGTCGTTTTGATCGCTCCTTGGAAACGGCAGGGGCAGTGGGGTTGCACACCGCGTGAGCATAAGGCTCAAATGTTAGGTTAATTACAGGGGGTTTTAAAAATAAGGTTTACTGTTCCTTATATTGAGGGAGGTGCGTTACATACACTCTATAGTGTTTTGATGGTTTTGCTGTTTCCATTTTTGCTGATAAAATGTTTGAGGAGTTGTGGATGCTGCAGCTGGGACCATTCCTTGCTCCATCCCTCGCACCCTAGAGATCTTAATTCTTGGTTCCTCTTGCAACCCATTGTTAGAGCAAAAAGAGTAAATAGGACTGATAAGGTAAATAATTCTATAGGCAGTAAGGTATAAAGCATGTCAGAAAATAGTATCCTAGAGACCTGTGCTATTGTTATGAATGAAAAGAGTATCAAGCAAATTATGTTATCCATTCATGTCCACTATCCTTAGATAGGGCCACTAGATACTTTGTTTTCCTTCTGGCATCTTTTTATCTTTGTTATCTAGTTCTGAGCCCTGTAACTGCTTCATTATGAATCAGGTGCCTTTGGCGAAGAGGCTGTGCTTTGTCCTTTTGTGGGAGATAAGATCTGTTTATGTCTATATTTAGGAAAATAGTAGCCTCCATTAGATCAGTGAAGTGATACGTGTTACTGTCCCTATTAAAACATCAGACCAAATGGATAAGTCTATTTATAAAGTATGTTTTAATTTCTTAACTGACTGTGTGTTCAAACCCCCACTGATGCACTTGTTAATGGATGCTAGATTCTGTCACCATTTGGGATTAAAGCCATACCTAACCCATCACAGAGGATACACTTTTGAAAGACATTGGCTTGAGCACAACAGGGCTATTAATTAAGAGTAAATTACTCTAGGTGCATTCTGTCACCTGATGCCACCACCGTGTTAATATACACCAACATAGCACACTGGTAATCCACAGGAGCGAAGATGGCCCTTCTGTCTCTCTACGAGTAGTGATTGTATGGTCTTAGTAATACACCAAAACAAACAATTCCCCACAGGGAGACAGGAGGAAATAGAGTTGGATGACCACAGAAGTCGGGGAGCAAAGTCCAGAAGTATCCCCATTCAGAATGACTCTAAGGTAGTACAGGTCAAGATCGAGGTGTTCGGAGTGCACAGATCCCCTATGAAGAGAAAAGAAGAAAAGGAAAAAGAAACATCCATTAACCACCCTAACAATAGAATATATATATATATACATGTTTGGTGAAATATTCTTTGTGTCCAAAAAACGCTATTTAACACTCACCCAAATGATCACCTTTCACTCATGAGGTACAAAAAAGGAAAAAACAAAAAGATGACTCTTCATGTTAGTATCACATTTCAAATGTACCACGGTCCAACCATGACTTTCTAAAGCATATCCAAATGTCTCGCCCTAGTCTTGCAAATGACCAACAAATGTACTCTTCATCAAATCTACTTGACGGTAGAAGAAATGAAAAGACAAATAGAACAAAAATTATGTGCAGCAATAGCAGACTGGACTAGTCTCACTGCGTACTCCCAAAGTCTCTCGGAGCGGTTCAGTCTGCTGCCACTCACTGTGAACAGGTCTCCTCTTCACATTGCCTCTTCCAGCCTAGAACCCCGGAAGAATTTCGAGCCCGGAAGGTCACAGGGATATGGGGAAAGAAATACTAGACCGCTTCCCAAAACAGGATATGGAAGCAGAGCCTGACTTGGCGGCATCAGTGTTTCGGCGTCTGAAAGTTTACTGGGGGCGTGGTCCTCTAAGAAAGCAGGAAATACCAAACCAAGCAGCGAGTTCATGAATATGGCTGCTCTTTATACTGGCTCCAGTGCTCCTCCTCTGTACCACATAATGTTCATTAACCCCAGTTGCAAGTGAGTGAATTAAAAGGCAGAAATGGGGCAGTTAAGGATTTTAGACACAAAGAAAATGAGTGTTCCTAAAGGAAGAAGGTATTATGTTTAAAAACAAACCCTACACTATCCATGTGCCTACGCTATGGGGAGGACAGTGATTGTGCAGGATGCGCGGGGTGTGACACATTCTTCGGATGCACTGTCTCTGGATTTATCTTAATAAAGTTATATAGAAGCAGACTAGTGAAGCAAGGGTGGTTCACTTAGTTGGTGTGGGTTCACCCCCTCTATTGGGCGTGCAGTGCTATTTCAGCTGATAACAGCCCAAGGTGTAACTGAACTTGTGAGAGATTGTTTGTGAGCCACTGGTGTCACACGTCTTGTCTGGCAGGGGACTGTTATCCTCAGGATATTACTGTCAGTCATTGGCTCTGGGCATGAGGGGTCGCTGCAGTTGCATCATCACCACGCCTAGGGCCTATGTCACTCCTCTGAACCATTGTTAGCATCCAGTCTCCTCCCTATAGCTGTGTAGGCTGGCACCTTCTTCACTATTCTTCACCGGAGTGGGGAAGGCAGCAGGCTATATGAGATCACATGTCCTGTCTGGAGTCTCTACTGCTGGCTGATATGATATCAAATTCCAGGCTCCTTACGGAATCTGCTTTTCAACTTTTGTTGGTAAAATATACATAGGTTGGACCCGGTAATATCTGGGGCTATTACATATAAATTCCATTCCAGAATGATTAAGTTAGGAAGATGTATTAACACTAAAAAGATATTTAGAAAACCAACATTTTTGTTAAGGGGTCAAAGACTCCACCTTAGACAACACAACACATAGGGGCCAATTATGATGTTGGTCGGAGTTGCCTCTGACTGACATCATCGTGGAATCGGGACAGACCGACCTCCGGTCGGCGGTACCGACCACAGAATTAGGATGTGACCGCACATGGTGCGGTTGCATACTCCCATTTCCCACATGGGAGCCTGTGTTGCAGCTGTAAACCGGCAGTAGCACAAGCTCCCATTGAGAAATGGGAGAGTGTGTTCATCAAGGCTCGGCTAAAATGTATACTTCTAAAATGTAGGTCGGCCTCAAGGCATGCAGCCGATATAGCAGACCTCATACTCACTAATGAACCTGACCTACTAATTTTGACCGAAACATGGCTAAATGAATCATCTACGCCCATCCTAGACATACTAGTACCCCCAAACCACGACATCAAAAGACTAGATAGAACTGATAGGCCAGGTGGTGGTATTGCTTGCATACATTGGAGCAATCTCTCAGTGAACCGCTCCCACTCCCCGGTACTATACTCCTGTGAACACCTTTGTTTAGACATCACTAGTAATAATAAACCAATATGCTCACTACACATATTCTACCACACGCCAGGGGATAACCTCACCTTCATCGAACATCTCATGGATATTCTAGCTACAAATGCCGGACAACAAAATATCCAAATATTCCTTGGTGACTTCAATCTCCATTGGGATGACCTTGATGACCCAGGGGTCAATAACCTCAAAGCTTTCCTCTCAGACCTTAACCTTACCCAAATCTTTGACAGCCCCACACATGACAAAGGCTCAACCCTCGATCTAGTAATTTCCAAAGCTGACTCCACTCAGCTTGAATCGATCCTCCCCTGTGACTGGTCTGACCACCACATCATTACTTTCCACATCAATGAATCAGTTAAATTACTTTCTGCCCAACCCACAAGAACAAAAATTTGGAAGAGGAATCTAAAAAATGTCATTCCAACTTACTCGCAACCTCCAGTCCTAACATCCTGCTTCCCCCCGAAGGCTTATCCGATGTTCAAGGTCTGACTAACCATTACTTCCACTCCATGAACATGGTACTAGACAAACTAGCTCCCTTAAAATTGAAAAGAGCCGCTACAAAAGACTCAAAACCCTGGTATGATGGTAGGCTAAATGAAGACAGACGATCCCTAAGATTAATTGAACGACGATGGAGATCGGCACCATCCTCTGACCACCTCAAGCTACTAAGATGCACGAGAAACTCATACTACAGAAAGTTCCGACGATCAAAAGCAGACCTCTTCAGTAAGCAATTAGACCAAGCCAAGAACCATCCCAAAAAGCTATTCGAACTAATCAAATCTCAATCTAAGGTTGTACCCCACCGCCCCCCAGCTAACCCAGACACACTACCCAATTGCGAGGAATTTGCCTCCTTCTTTACTATGAAGACAGAAAACATAAAGATGGACCTGCTCAACGACCTAATATCCCGTACCGACACTCACAGTGACACGTCATTACCCCCGCTAGGAGCCCCACTCATATGTTCCACAAAATTCGACCTCAAAAACAACGCATCCTGGTCCTCCTTCAACACTTACAGTGAATTAACAATATTAAAAACGCTCAGGCCCTGAATCCCTCTAGTCACTTCACAGACCCTCTTCCAGCAAACTACATAAAAGACTTCATTCCATTGTTATTGCCTCTATGGACCAAGATTATAAACACCTCTCTCCTTCAAGGAACCATCCCAGAAATCCTTAAAGCAGGGCAGGTATCCCCGTCTTAAAGAAGCCATTGGCGGACCCGTCGGACTTAAATAACTATCGCCCAATATACAACATCCCCACTCTGGCCAAACTCTTAGAAAAATGTGTTCACACGCAGCTTGGCAACCACATAGATCAGTTCAACCTGCTCAACCAATACCAATCGGGCTTCCGTGCAGGTCACAGTACTGAATCAGCCATGACCCACATAATAGATGACGCATTAAAAATCCTTGACCAAAACGAAGCCTGTTTACTAATCTTGCTTGACCTATCTTCGGCCTTTGACACCGTCAAACACGACAACTTGCTAGATCTCCTGAAATACAGAATGGGATTATCTGGATCTGTTCTAAATTGGTTCACCTCTTTCCTCCAAAATAAATCACAAAGATTCAAGGTTAATCAATCCTTATCCAAGCCCGTCCCAGTCACTTTAGGAGTACCGCAGGGATCATCCCTCTCACCTACACTTTTCAACCTCTTCATGGAACCACTCACCGAACTTCTCAGCTCCTCTAATGTCCATTATCACATGTACGCAGATGGCACACAACTCTACATAAAGATCCACTCACTTGAGGACATCAAATCTCTCAATTCAACTCTTCAAAAACGCAGACCTGGTTGGCCGAAAACCATCTGAAACTAAACACCTTCAAAACGGAATTCCTCTTAATCGCTCCCCCTAAGCAGTCGACCTTCATCCTCGATTGGCTGAACCACCTTACAGCACTCAAAGGTCAACCTCTCATTATCGACTCAGCGAAATCGTTGGGAGTGACTCTGGACAGAAATCTAAACATGCAGAAACACACCAGCGCCTCCACAAAAGGAGCACATTTTCAGATGAACACCTTGAGAAGACTGAAACCCTTCCTGCCCGCAAATGGCTTCAAACAGGCAGTTCAAGCTCTAGCAATCCCAAGAGTGGAAAATGGGAGTGTCGCTCTCTGCGGCCTTCCCAGATCGACGACGGCCCCTCTAAGAGCTTCAATCAACGCAGCTGCTAGACTCATCACAGGCTCCAAAAGAAACTGTCACATCTCTCCTGACCTTCGAGCCCTCAACTGGTTACCTTTCGAGGCTAGAATTCATCTGAAAATTGCTTGTATGATGCACAAGGCATTACATCACAAAACTCCGAGTTATCTATCCCAGAAACTGGTGCTCTCCTGTGGTAACAGATCCACCAGGAGCTCCAGTAATCTTCTACTGAAACCACAACGATTTGCCAAAAAGAAAACATACAACCGGACCTTCTCAGGAATGGCTCCTAGGATTTGGAATGCTTTGCCCCCAGAAACGAGACAGAATCCTTCTACTGCATTTTTCAAAAACGAAGTGAAATCTATTCTCATGGCTAAATTTACTTGAACTATTTATATATCCCTGTATTATATCTGCTAGTTTGCATTAGTTACTATTTTGTATCAGACTCACCTATATTTTTCTATGCTTGTTTCTGTTGACTTACATCTGCCCTGTAAAGCGCTCTGATACCCGCAAGGGTCTTGTTCGCGCTATACAAAACCTTCAAAATAAATTAAATAAATAAATAAATCCATGCACCGTGTGGCAGGCACCTATGGTGCCTGCCACACGGTGCAGGGAATAACAGGGGGGCACCATAGGTGCCCCCTCGGCCCCCAACCGGAGGCCGCAAAGAGAAGGGGGCCCTCCTAGGGGCCCCCCAAACTCACTTTATAACAGGCTTTCCATGTCGGAAAGCCCAGCATGGAAAGCCTGTGGGAAACCGAGCATCATAATTCCAATGGCGGAAACGCCGTCCATTGGGATTACGGGGCAGTCTCCAACTGGCCGACAGGCTCCTTGAGCCCGCCAGAATCCAGCCGGAACGACCGTCCAGTTTCAATTCCAACTACCTAGATTGTAACTAGGTGGTCGGAATTGAAACTGACGATCTCGGTCGGAAAGCCTCTGACCTCAGGTCGGAGGCTTTCCGACTGAGATCTTAATAAGCCCTATAGCCAAAAAATATATATATTTAAGAATGCTAAGACAACAAAATTATATAAGAAGGGTGCTCCAGCTGGTGAGATTGAAGCAGTACTCATGAAAGTGAGACCACAACAAATGACAAATGTACAACATATATAAAATCAATAAGAGCCTGTGTACAATAATATACAAAGTTTGACAAATGGGACAAGTTGTCAACCCCTTGTTAAGTCCTGTAACAATTAGTCTGCATCAAGATCATAACTTAACTCATTGTTTATGTTTTGACTCATGAATGCTTAGGAAGTGGATCTCCCTCAGGTCAAGAAGGAAGGGATACACCGTCTAAAATCACTTAATGGTGAGCAGATGTATTACTATAAGGCCTTCATCCTGGTAGGCACACAGAACTGGAACCAGTCACTGTACTGGCATCTGGGTTTATAGCCCTCAAAGACACACTGCGCTCAAGCTTATGATTAATAGGTCAGGGCATAAAAATCTGCTCCCCTTGCAAAGTTTGGGGAATTCAGCTACTCCGCGTTTGGCAGAGAACGCAGAGTTACCGATAAACTCCGCAATCCGCAATGGAGCGAGTTTTTTTTGGTAGCGCGCTCGAAATGTCCTTTCGCGTGCACAGGAGTGCTTACCAGGTGCTCGCAACTGCTCACAAGATTGTTAGAGCCGTTCGCAGCTGCCACAAGATTTGCTAGCCGGCAGCATGCTCCCGTGAGATTTTGCGGTCGCCAACACGTCATTCGGCCATTTCAGTGACTTCCAGCAAATGTTTTTTGCCATATGCGATCCCGAAAGTGCAGGATCTACCGCAGCTGCAACCTGGGGAAGATTCTCTCCTCAAGGAGCACCAAAACCTTCCCAAAATGACGATTTACAGTAAAAGACCTCATCAAATGGACCTTTGGCATTTTTTTTTGCACGAGGAGTCCTTTTTTTCTTTTTACTTTTTCTTCTATCTGGAAGGAAGTGCCACTGAGTCTCCAAATTCCTGTTCCTTTCCAGCAGGCTCCTCTCAGTGCTTTGTCTATCTCCTGGTCTCTTTTGATTTGAATTTGGAGCTGGAAGGATCACTCTTTGTGTCTGCTGCATATACTTTTGGATTTAAAGACTTTGGGGCCGATAACAATGCGGACCGGAAAGGCTCTGACCGACATGAGCCTTTCCGGGCCGCATCTCGGTTTACTTTCCGACAGCCGCATTTCAATGCTGGCAGTCAGAAATTAAACTGGCCGGTCATTCCGGCTCCTTGAGCCCGTCAGTCAGTCAGAGGCCAGCCCGTAATCCCAAAGGGCAGTCTTTCCACCCTTGGGATTTCGATGCATGGTTTCCGGCAGGGTTTCCATGCTGGCCTTTCCAACATGGAAACGCTGTTGGAAATTGTGTTTGTGGGCCCCAAGCAGGGCCCCCTTGGGTGTGCGGCCTCCGGTTTGGGGCCGAGTGAGTAACTATGGTGCCCCCTGTTAATCCCTTAACACCACCCTCCATTTCCCAATGGGAGCATGCACTACAGCCGGTTTACGGCTGTAATACATGTCCCATAGGGAAATGTCAGAATGCAACCGAACAGTGTTCGGTCCAATCCTAATCCGGAGGTCGGGACCGCCGACCGGAGGTCGATTGGTCCCAGTTCCAAGACAGTGATCCACCCAACATCGTAATAGGCCTCAAAGTATTTGAAATTTCACAAGTCATTTGAAAAACTGGTGTTGTTTGTTTGATTGGGGCCATGCACCTGGATTTATTTGTACTTTAAATTGATTTTTAAAATACATTGTGGTGGGTGGCCTGTAGTTTCAATAGGAGCCTAGTTATTTCTTTGTATGTAATTTTTCTTCTTTCATAAAGGAAAAATGTGGCACAGTTCACTACATTTTCTCCATGTTTTTGAATAAATTTCCAATATTGATTTAATTCACTATGTGACCTAGTCTGTCAATGAGCCTTCCAGCCAATAGGCCCAGTGCTAGTCATGGGTGCATGAAA
Source organism: Calotriton arnoldi (assembly GCA_963921515.1). Lineage (NCBI taxonomy): Eukaryota > Metazoa > Chordata > Amphibia > Caudata > Salamandridae > Calotriton > Calotriton arnoldi. The sequence goes on along the minus strand of CAWUFW010005833.1, from coordinate 104,171 downwards.
CAACTGTTTCTGGTGTGTCTGTTGAATTGAAACTCTGTTAATTTTCATTTTTGGTATTGCTGAATTAATGTGTTCCCTCTGTTACCAATGCTTCCTTTGTCTGGCCGGTGTATGTGTGTGTTTGCCATAGGCCACCATTTGGCTTTGTTCCCCATGTGGCCAGGGGTCATTTTGTATAGTCAGTGTCCATATGCCTCCATGTGTTCTTTGTTTTCCAGGCCTCCTGCTTGCTGTTACCATGTGGCTGGCGGCCATTTTGTGTAGGCAGCCAGTGTGCTTTTGCCATAGGCCTGCATGTGTTCTTGTTGTGGCCATGCCTACTTGCTTGCTGTTTGACCATGTGGTTGGTGGCCATTTTGTGTAGGCAGCCAGTGTGCTTTTGCCATAGGTCTGCATGTGTTCTTTGTTTTCCAAGCCTCCTGCTTGTTGTTGCTTGTGACCATGTGGCTGGCAGCCATTTTGTGTAGGCAGTCAGTTTGCTTTTGCCATAGGCCTGCAAGTGTTCTTTATTTGTGGCCATGCCTTCTTAATGCAAGGATAACAAGAATTTAAAAACGGATAGATCGAAGACAATTTTGGAAACAAATTAGGAAACAGGTAGAAATAATGAAATTCAAAATGAGGAGTGGTAAAAGTTAGGGAAATAAATATTAATGTTAGCAACAGGAGGACTTACTGGGGCCAGCAGAGCCATCAGCAGAGGAACATTGGGAGGCACCTCCAGTAGCTCCCTCACCTGCCTCAGCCCTCCTCCTGCCCCTGGATGCTGATGTATGACAGAAAGACAAAACAATATTGGTGGTAAATAAAATAATCTCTCCAAAAATATTTTTGGGCAGGAAAAGGAAATCGCAATAACATTTAACTTTTCAAAATCAGATCGACTAGTAGTATCGTGGACCATCCTATCCTATTCCAAATTTCCCAAACCTACCTAGCCCTATTCCAAATTTGGTAAACTAGATTTTGGAACTACTAATAAATTTAATGATGTTTGCTTCTCATCTCATTCGCAATCTCAACCCCTTTGACTGGCCAATTCACTAAGTCTGCATTTTTCTTTAAATGCAGAGATGGATGCATGCATACACCCAATTGGTTGCTTGACACAGTACGAGGTACAAAAAAATAAAGGCTCTATGAATTTAAGTGAGAAGACGCGCGCCGCTAAATTACTAATACTGACTACCTCTATCTTAGTGACAGGACAAAGGATTACTTCTTACAAAATCAGCCCAAGTGAGCGTCAACAAGTATGATTAGGTAGCGCCGAGCACCTGTCTAGAATAACGATCACATAATATTTGTAACCTTAGCGTAACTGCGTCATGTGTGAGCGGCATGCTTGCTAAATGGGAACAAAAATATTAGCAATAGCACAGCACACAAGTAATAATAATATTAATAATTACTCACCGAGCCTTATGACCTCCACTCCTAGCAGGTCCAGCAGGTCCTGCTGCTCGGTGCACCGGACCCATGAGCAGCGGTACACTGCCGGCTCTCCATGAATCCATACCTGGACCCAGGCCTGCCGTCTGCTGCCAGGATTGAGGGGAGGTGGCCCTGGACATAAAAGATCTGCGCTGCCACCTCTACCTCTGAAAATAAGGCACATGGATGCACCGCTTCCTGGTGCCGCCTTCTGCAATGCGGTTTCTGCACCATTTTTTTACGCCCTGCTCTGCCATGGTGAGAGAGGGAAGAGAGAAAAAAATTAACAGGAAAAAGAACTAAGGAAGGTAAAAATAAGGAAGAAAAGCAAAAAAAATACAAAAACACAAAACTCACAAAAAAACACACCAAAAAGTAGAAAAAATGTAAAATACACACTCACAAAGACAAAAGGAAGGATAATAAATAAAAATGCAGGGAAAAAAGTTTTAGAAGGGAAGGATTAAATAGATTAAAAAAGGATTGAAAAAGTAGGCCCCAGCACCATAAACAGAGTGAAAAACAAGATGGCCATGTCCTTGCGAAATGCGTGGTGCAGTTCGCGTGAGATTTCCACCCAAGAACGCACTACGTGTTGACGTACGGCGGAAATGTCAAGAGAATGGGCGGGGTAAGGGAACTCGCAGAGTTGCGCACGGCACGGCGACACAAACTCCATCCGGATCCAATGATTAATGGAGGTTGCAGATCCATTCTAGTTCTACATGCCTATCAATGAGTTAAGTTATGACAAATCACAAAAAGCATGTTTTCTGCGCCAAGATTTCGCTTTTTGCCAAATTTGGTGAAATTCCGTTCCTCTATTTTGGCTGTAGCTGTGGCCAATTTTCTATGGACAAGGAAGCAGAAAAGGCAAAGTAGAGGGCAGAAAAACGAGCTGAAAATAAAAACAGAGCAGAAGAGGACAAAACAGAGGGCAGACAAACAAGCAGAAAAGGCCAAATAGAGGGCAGAAAAGTCAAAATAGAGTGCAGAAAAACTAGCAGAAAAAGGCAAATCGGAGGGCTGAAAAAAACAGAGGGCGGAAAAATGAGCCGAAAAAGGCAAAACAGAGGGCATAAAAACAAGCAGAAAAGCCAAAAAGGAGCAGAAGAGGGCAAAACAGAGGGCATAAAAGCAAACAGAAAAGGCAAGATGGAGGACAGAAAAATTTGTAAAAAAGGCATAACAGAGGGCAGAAAAAGAGCAGAAAAAGGCAAAACAGAGGGCAGAAAAAAGAGCAGAAAAAGGCAAAACACATCAAGAAACTAGCAGAGGAGGTACAAACAGAGGGCAGCAGATAAACAGGCTGCAGAGGGTAGCGGACTGCAGGCAAGCTGGACAGGAGAACTGTTGCAGGGGGAGCTGGCACTAGGACCTGCTCAATGGGGTTGCGCTGCAGACTCCATTAAGTAGGTCCTGAGGAGAGGGCGGGGTGCTGGGTGATGAAAGAGGGAAACAGTGGGAGGAGGGAAATGGCAGCAAGAGGGAAGAAATGCACAGAAAAAGACAAAACAAAGGGCAGAAGAATGAGCAAAAAGGCAAAACAGCAGAAGAGGGCAAAAGATAGGGCAGAAAAATGAGCAGAAAAGGTAAAACAGAGGGCAGAAAAACAAGCAGAAAAGGGAAAATGGATAGCAGAAAAACAAGCGAGCATAAAAGGCACAACAGAGGGCAGAAAAACGAGCAGAAAAGGCAAAATAGAGGGCATAAAAATGTGCTTAAGAGGAAAAACAGAGAGCTGAAAATCGAGCAAAAAAAGCCAAAACAGAGGGCAGAAAAATGAGCGGAAAAGGCAAAACAGAGGGCAGAAATGAGCAGATGAGGAACAAACAGAGGTCAGGAGGTAGACAGGAAGCAGAGGGTAGCGGACCTCTCACAGGGGGAGTTGGCACGAGGACCTGGAGTGCATGCTGAGATTGTGTGTTATAGTTACTTTAGGCCACAAGTTATAGTTACTTAAGATAACTGTAAGTGGTAAATTTCAGTGGTTTTGTTTCAAATGGTATGTTTTAAGTGACATTTTCACCTAACTATAACAACCCTTTACACTTTGTTTAGATATTCTTACAATTCCTAACTATAACGTCACTTTAACCTTTGGTTTTTTTCAATGAATTTCTAGTTTTTTTAACATAAAGTTGATGTACATCGTAATGCACAGCAGGGGGTTTGAATGCAGGGCCTAGTCTGGCATTGTCCGCTGTGCTGCCCAAGCTTGCTGCCCCAGCCACCCCTCCCGCCTTGACCTCCATTGTCCAATTCCATGCCCTTGCAGTCTCATTCCAGCCCTATGTGACCTTTGTTCTTCCACTGCCCTTCCTGCCTGACCTGTATGGTTAGCTAGCTGCCCCTACCCACCAACTCTCTGTCTTCTGTTGTCTATGTCCATGCTCCTGCCGCCTCCTTCCTGCCCTGCATGGTCCAATGTGTTGCCACTGCCCTCCTCCAGTTACTGTGCTGTCCCTGCCCACTACTCCTGCCCTCCATTGCCCAAGTCTATGCTGCTGTCACTGCCATCCTGCTTAGACTCCATGTTTAGCTGATGGCCCCTACCCTGCTTCATCCTGCCCTCCAATATCAGTGTTCATGCCCCTGCTCCCTCATTTTTGCCCACCATGTTTCATGAAGCTGCCACTGCCCCTCCTGCCTACTCTGATTGTTCCGTTGAGCTGCCACTGCCCTTCTTGCCTGCTCAGCATGATCAGATGGCTAAAGCTTGTCCCTTCCCCTGCCACCCTGCCTCCCATTGCCTGAGTTCCATGCCCCTATACCCTCCCTCTTGCCCTCAATGGTCCATTTTGCTGCCACTCTCTTCTGGCCTTCATGCTCTGTGTGCTGCAACTTCTGCTCCTGCTCACCCTACGTGGTCTGTTGTGAAGCCCCTGTCCCTGCCCTCTGTTATCTGTGTCCAGCCCCTACCCCTCCCTTCTGTACTCCATGGTCCTTTGTGCATGCCCCTGCCCCCTCCTTCTTGCCCACCATGGTCCATTGTGCTGCCACTAACACTCCCGCCTGCCATGCATGGTCTTTTGTGCTGGCATGTCCCTCCCACCTGCCCTGTGTGGTCAGCTTGCTGCCCCTGACCCCCTTCCATCTTCCCTCCATTGTTCATGTCAATGCCCTGTTGCCCTCCATGGTGTGTTGTGCTTCCATTACCCATGCTGCCTGCCCTGAATGGTCTGCTTGCTGCTCCTGCCCTGCCCCTTTGCCCCCTGCCCTTCATTGTCCATGTGCAGGCCCCATCCCCTCCCTCCTGCCTTCCATGGTCATTGTGCTGCAACTGCCCTTTCTGCCTGCCCCATATGGTCGGCTTGCTTCCCCCTTGCCCTCTGTTGCCCATGTGCATAGATTTATTTCCATGATCTGTTGTGCTGCACTGCCCTCCCACTTGCCCTGTATGGTGTATTTTGCCGCTGCAACCCCTTGTGCCTGCCCTGTAAGGCCAATTGTATGCCTCTGCCACCTCCCTCGTAGCCTCTATTTTCCGGGCCCATGTCCCTAATCTATTCCTCCTGCCTTCTACTTGTGCTACATTCTGAGAAATACTTTTGTGGAGGAAAGTGTCCTTTCCTGCAGAAAAACAACCCTGCCTGCAACGTAGGCACTGTTGCACCATGGTGAAATAGTGTCTGCATTGGCGCTAGGCAGCATATAGTATGCCAGTGCAAGGAGAGGACCGGAATGTGCCATATAATATTAAATATAGAGCATTCCTGCCCTCTCACTGTCATGCAATGCAGTGCAGCGAGTGCGCTGCTTTGCATGACATTTTGATAAATCTGCCCCTTAATTGCCCGTGTCTAAAACCAAAATGAATATTTGCTTGTGTAATGTAACTGTTGCTCATATAAAGCACTCCATTACCTTTGGGTCACGTCCGCGCTAATAAAACTGCAAAAAAAAAGTACATATTTTGCACACTTCTTTCAGAGTGCTATACTTGGGCTAGTTCGGTTGATAGTTGTGGTACATTTGGGCTCTTTTTTCTCTGTTGGCCATCTTGAGACACTTTTTTGTTATGAAGCTCCCTCATTTCCTCATTTACTGCAGCATCCTCAGTAGAAAATGCTTTCAGTTTTCCACTTTGATCCCATCAAGATGGCGCTCAGATGTGCTACACTTTTGTCATAAATTCAGAATTTTAGTATTCTAGTTGCTCATTAGAACACTGTGGTAAAGCTGCAGCTGATGACCAGGAAGTTAACTGGCAGTCTGCTGCTGGTGTTGAAAGTGCATGTTTTAGTCTGCATGTCAGAATGTTTTAATGAAATAGATGAGGAAGATATTTGAAAACTCATTTAATATGTGTCCTAATGTTGCTTTATTCAGCACTAACTCTAATTTCCATGACAAAATGAACCCCCTTATTTTGTTTCTTTTTAAATGAAATGTTCTAGGTTTTATCAGTTTGATTCAATTATGATGGCTTCAGGACTACCACACTTTTGTCAGACGTAAGACTGTTAGCGCTCTCTAGTTGTACTTTAGAACACTTCTGGGAGGCTGCAGTAGAAAATAGGGGAATCAACTGACAGGCTGCTGCTGTTGGAAGTACATGTTTTACTCCGAATGTCGGACTTTATTCTCACATGTCTGTGGACGATAGTGTGAATTTTCAGAAAATATGCTCTCATTTTAGCTGCTGGAGCACCTTCCATAACCTCTATGAGAAAATCGGGATGATTCATGAAACCCCAGCAGAAGGTCAGCATTTTTCACAGGGCAAAATCCCCTTAGAACCCATCACAATTCCTAAAATTAGTATGGTGCCACCAACAAATGATGCATGTTGTAACTAAAATTTGTTATCACCATTTACACATGCTCTTTTTAGTGACTAACAAAACCTGCCATTCAGTACAATGCATTTCAATTGAGACCCTGTCCCACAGAGATTTTGCATTTGGGACCCCCCTTTTTCTCATCCCCTACTTGATGGGTCACCCCAACACTTTCCATGCACAATCTAGGTGAAAAAGAGCACTTTTCTGGAAGGTTTCATGAAGAGTTGTCAAACGGCATCAAAATTATTAGCTAAAACAAAAAAGGCATTTCCTATGGAAATGCTGACTTAACTATAACTACACAGTGGCAAATGCCACTGTGTAATATATATATATATATATATATATATATATATATATATATTACCATCAAAACCCATCAATGTATAATGACAGGCTCTGACACAGCACAGCACACCAGCGTATAAGCCACTGAGATTTTAATTCAAAGTTTCAGCCAACATGAACGCGTTTCGGCCGAGGCACCGGCCTTTGTCACACATGGTTTGGGCGCCATATTGAGCTCACATATATCTGTCACATGATGCATAGACATAAAAGAAAGCGAACAGAACTACAAATGCAGCATTAGTTTAAAATTATAGTAGTTTCAACTTTCCAACATCTTAAATGCACCCAGCTCATTTTCAGATACCACAACTCCTACTGCATAACATGTGCCCCGCTGATCGTGCCTGCACAGTTTTATAGTTTTAACTCAGTGTGGACCAGCCAGTATAATACCAACGACCAGAGTCGGGTCCTCACTGAAAACTCAAACTGGTGCCAAACACCCCACAGAGCACATAGCCGATACGGAGATTTAAAACGCCTGGGTCACGTTATTTGCATATTGTGCTCAAAAAGTAAATACATTGTGCCCTTGATTGAATGAAATTACTCGAAAAACGGAAAGAAAACTATAAAAATGTTTCACTCATAATCATTTGCCAGTCACTGTTGTTTCATGACATGAAAAAATATATATGCGTAAGGGGGAGTTCTTTTTTCTCTCCTGGTGCCGCTTGAGCAAAAAATGTTAATTTCAGTCATTGATTTAAAGTTTTAAATAACATTTTGGAAAAATCCCAAGTCTAACTCGGCGAAACCACGGAGTAAGTAATAAAATATATATATATATATACATATTACATACTGGCGGTCGCCATAAGATTGTTATTGTTAGGACCTAATTTCCAGAGGAATTAGGAAAGGCATTTTTTGAGTTGCCTATAGCTTTGGTGTTGTTTCACCAATCTTTTTAAAAAAAGTGTTAAAGGTTCTGTGCATCATGGAAAGTTTGGGGGTGATCCGTGCAGTGGGGATCGAGAAATAGGGGCACAAAATAAGGGTATGTTTGTAATGTTAATTCCCTTAGGTAAGGGTTGTCGAACCTACAGCCCTGACCGCTGGACGGAATTACACCAAATTTGGCAGAAAGGTAGATGTTGTTACGCAGATTGGGCTTTTTGTTATTTAGTGCAGATCTTTTCAGTAGTTTTCTGAGAAATTGAATCCGAACAATATAGTGATATCTCTGATTGCGGATCTTTTGCAACAGTTTCACGGTGGTCACAGTTAAATCATGATGATTTCACGGTAAATCACGAATGGGGGCACCAACAGGAATGCTGTGGTTGACTGGGCTCAACCTGAAAAGAAAGTTGCAGCAGCCATTTTATCGATCAGGATAGGTTTCCGGGGCTGAACATTTGGGTCAAAGCTAAGATGAAGGGTCAGGGTGGAGGTATTAATGACACCAGTAATGTGCCCAAAATTGATTTTTTTAACCACGCACAATATTCGCGATGATGCCCCCATCACCAGCGCGGCCCCTCATGTACCATCACTGACACCGTGAATATTGCTGAAAAAATATATATATATGTACACACTGACCGGTCACTGTCACAGAATCATGTACGCACTCACTCAATCAGACACTTATACACCCATTCACATACCCACTCACATACTTGTACATCCAGTCACATACCTACTCAGATACTCATGTACCCACTCACAGATCCATGAGGTCCTCTTGTGTTCTGAAGACCTCAGGACACAAGTGGACTTCATCCCCCAAGCAGCAGTGCGCCAGGAGGCACGTTTGCAGAGTTGTGTAAAAAGGGGGCGTGCCCTCGGACAACCTCTCTGCAATCCAGCTGTGTGGCGCTTACTGGAGGTACCTGGTGGGCTAGTTGGCCCCCAGGGACACTCATGAGGAAAGGGGTCTTCATCACCCTACCAAGAGCGCGCCAGGAGTCGTGTTTGCAGAGTGGTGGAGAAAGGGGCCGTGGCCTGTGTCCACCTCTCAGCAATCCCACTGTGTGGGGTTTACTGGAGGTAAGAGGTAGGCTAGTTGGCCCCTAAGGACCCCCAGCAGTGAACGGGACTTCAATCCCCATCCAAGAGTGCACCAGGGAGTGCATTTGCAGAGTGGTGGGCAAAGGGGGCATGGCCTGGTATGAGAACTTAGCAATCCTGCTGTGTGGTACTTACTGGAGGTAATAGGAGGGGTAGTTGGCCCCCAAGTATGTCCTTGGGGGCCAACTACCCCTTTTGTTACCTCCAGTAAGTACCACACAGTAGGATTGCTAAGACGTCTTCGGAGGCCACGCCCCCTTTCTCCACCACTCTGCAAACGCGCCTCCTGGCAGACTACGGGATGGGGGATAAAGTCCACTTTACTCCTGAGGGACTTTGGGGGCCAAGAAGCCCTCCTGGTACCTCCTGTAAGTCCTACACAGCGGAATTCCAGAGCGCTGGTCGGAGGCCCAGCACCCTTTCTCTACCACTCTGCAAACGCGACTACTAGTTAAAGAAGCATCTTTCTGCACCTATGACTTAGAGGTAGTTTTAATCCCCCTGCCCTATTATGTACTAGGGTCTTACAGGGGAGGTCATGCCAATCACAGGGGTACCCCAACCCATAGTGTACCCTAGTGTATGTAGGTGTTTTCACTGTATTCTAAGTGTCTTTTAGCATAGCACTGGCTCTAGGCCTGGTTACTCAGACTCAGTTACCACCAGCACCTGTCAGCAAAATGTTGGGGGCACAGGATGACTTTGCAGCAAGGCCTCTTTCTGCCCCTCTGTTGGTTCTTTCTGCATATCTCATGCTTCTTTCTGCGCCTTTCTTCCTCTTTCTGCATATGTCCTAGCTATGTAGGCATAGTTTGAAATTAGCATTTAAAAAACCTTTGAAATTCACTGAAAAAACCATAGGTTTCAGGGTCGTTATAGTTAGAAATTAGCATTTAAAAAACCTTTGAAATTCACTGAAAAAACCATAGGTTTCAGGGTTGTTATAGTTAGAAATTAGCATTTAAAAAACCTTTGAAATTCACTGAAAAAACCATCGGTTTCAGGGACGTTATAGTTAGTTGGACATTTCACTCGTACAAAACCAGAGAAATTCGGCCATTATAGTTAGTTCAGCTAACTATAACTCGCGCCCCCGCAATGCACTGCTGATGACGTCACATAATACATCACTCATGACATGGTCAGTGACATGACTGACGACATCACTGATGACATCTCAAATGACATCACTGATGACATCACTGATGACATCATCCACATGATAATCTGATGCACCTCCTCACACCCTAATTTAACCTTTGATACACCCACTCTAAAATACAGACTACCATTTTCAAAACAATAGACACACCAATACCAGTTACTACATACCCACTCACTGATTCCTAGGTCTACACACACATCCACTCATTCACCCATACAGTCACTCATACATGCAGTCACTCATCAATACAGCACTATCATTTGCACTCTTACACCTATTCAGGCACTCACACATCGCCACTCATCCATAGAGTTACTCATACATCTAGTCAGTCATGCAAAGAATCAATCACACTCCCATTTACTCACCTATACAGTTATACACACACCACCTCAGTTATTCAAACAGATGCTAAAACATACGTACTCTCTTATACAATCACTGATACAAGCACACACTCATCCATACAGCCACTCTCACAATTACTCACTCTCACATATAGTCATTTATATACTCCAACACTCACATATACTGCCTTTCACATATGTAGTTACTCACATATATACCACTGAGACATCCATTCACTCACCAACACACCCATACACATACTCACCCACCCATACAGCCCTGCACAGATGCACTCTTGAACCCATACACCCAGTGAATCACCCACTCACACATCTATGCACAGTCACACACCCCCACCCACCCACACAGACAGACACTCAGGCACCCATACAGATCCTCAGACCACCAATCAATAACCCATATAGACACTCATGAAGCTACTCACCAACCCAGGCAGCCGCTTACACACCAACTGACAGACTGATACACAGATTCACACAGATTAGTCACTAACGCATGCATTCAGTAAGACATGTTTAATCACTCACTTATACAGTCAGTCACGCACCTACTAAATCATCCATTCAGACACTTATACACCCACTCATTCTTCAATACACATTGGCATATATATATATAAAACATATTTAAACTTTACAGAAACACACAGTCACTGGACGATGTCATCAGTGATGTCATCAGTGATGTCATTTGAGATATCATCAGTGATGTCATCAGTGATGTCACTGGCCATGTCATGAGTGATGTATTATGTGACGTCATCAGCAGTGCATTGCGGGGGCGCAAATTATAGTTAGCTGAACTAACTATAACGGCCGAATTTCTCTGGTTTTGTACGAGTGAAATGTCCAACTAACTATAACGTCCCTAAAACCTATGGTTTTTTCAGTGAATTTCAAAGGTTTTTTAAATGCTAATTTCTAACTATAACGACCCTGAAACCTATGGTTTTTTCAGTGATTATATATATATATAAACACACACACACACACATATATATATGGCGCTTCTTTTTTTAAATTAAATTGTAGGATTGGTCATTAAGTAACGATGATAACCAAGATGGTTGGCCTTGTTGAAGTCAAGGACTGTCTGACACAAATATTATATATATATATATATATATGTATATATATATATATATATATAATATATACATATGTATGTATATATATATGTGTGTATTTGTATATATATGTATATATATATACATATTATCTACTGGCGGTCGCCAGTAGATAGTTATAGTTAAAACCTATTATCCATAGGAAATCCGCGACATTCTATTTGAAATAACGTTGGCGCCGGTTGACGAATCTTCGCGAAAGTTTCCAACTTGTTGGGGCGCTCCGGTCTGCTCCTATCCTGAAAGTCTCGGGGTGATACGTCAAGCGGGGGCCGAGAAAAAAGGGGGGTCCCAAAACGCGTTTTCCCCATTCATTTTTCCATAGGAACCTTTAGTCGCAGCTGCAGCCCGAACTGCTGAACGGAATTACACCAAATTTGGCAGAGGTAGCCCTTGGTTCAGTGTCGTGCCTTTTGCTTAAATGGTGTAAATCCGTTCAGTAGTTCCTGAGAAAATCAAAAGTAAAGTCACATATATATCTGGGCGGAGCATAACCACACATGTCATCGTGAGATCTGATTGGCTGTCAGCACTTCATCCTGGAATTGCTGGCAGCCATCTTGGGACCAATATAAATGATAGTACCTCATTGAAATGCATTGTAGTGAATAGAAGATTTTGAGGGTCACCAAAAGGAGAACTATAAAGGGTGATAACAGGCTTTAGTTACATTAGAATTTATTTGTTGATGGTACCATACTAATTTTAGGAATTGTGGTGTATTCTAAGGTGATTTTACCATGTGAAAAACCTTCTGCTGGGATATCATGAATCATGTTTGAGAGAACACTATTTTCTCATGCTTGTCCCATGGAGGTTTGGAAGGTGCTCCAGAAGCTAAAATGAGAGCATATTTTCTGTAAATTCACATTATCTTTCTCACTCATGTGAGAATGAAGTCTGACATTCTCAGTAAAACATGTACATCCAACAAGGGCAGAGACTGTCAGTTGATTCCTTTGTGTTCTACTGCAGCTTCCCAGAGTGTTCTAAAGAACAACTAGAGTGCTAACAGCCTTACTTATGACAAAAGTATGGCACACCTGAAGCCATCTTGATTGGAATAAACTGGTAACACTTAAACAATTTAATTTAAAAAGGAACAAAATGATGGGGTTCATTTTGTCATAGAAATTATGGTTAGTGCTGTAGAAAGAAAAATTAGGACATATTTCAATTGTGATCTCAAATATCTTCCTGTTATATTTCAACAGGAGCAGCCTGCCAGTTGATGCCTTTGTGTTCTACTGCAGCTTCCCAGAGTGTTCTAAAGAACAACTAGAGCGCTAACAGCCTTACTTATGACAAAAGTATGGCACACCTGAAGCCATCTTGATTGGAATAAACCAGTAACACTTAAAACATTTAATTTAAAAAGGAACAAAATGAGGGTTCTTTTTTAAATAGAAATTATGGTTAGTGCTGCAGAAAGAAAAATTAGGGCATGTTTTAAGTGAGATCTCAAATCCTCTTCTATTTCATTAGAAAATTCTGACATACAGACTGAAACAATCACTTTCAATACCAGCAGCAGACTACCAGTTAACTCCCTGGTGAGCAGTAGCTTTACTCCAGTGATCTAATGAGCAACTAGAGTGCTAAAATTCTGAATTTATGGCAGATGTGAGACACATCTGAATGCCTTCTTGATGGAATCAAAGTAAAAAACTGAAAGCATTTCCTACTGAGGAGACTGCAGTAAATGAAGAAATTAGGAAACTTCATAACAAAGAAGTCTTCCAAGATGGCCACCAGTGAAAAAAGAGCCCAAATGTAGCACAAATATTACCCAGATGTAGCCCACATATAGCCCAATGACAAAAGTGTGCAAAACACTTTTTATTTTTAGTTTTTTGCAGTTTTATGTAGTGCAGACTGGTCAGGTATTGGAGCATTGCATCTTAAAACATGACCCCCTACACTACAAAAACACCACTGCACTACCTTAAACCTAAAACACTACCCCCAGCATGACCCCCTACACTACACAAGCACCACTGCACTATCCTAAACCCTAAAACACTACCCCCAGCACGACCCCCTACACTACCCAAACACCACTGCACTAACCTAAATCCTAAAACACTACCACCAGCACGACCCCTACACTACCCAAACACCACTGCACTACCCTAAAACATGACCCCCTACACTACACAAACACCACTGCACTACCCTAAACCCTAAAACACTACCCCCAGCACGACCTCCTACACTACACAAGCACCACTGCACTACCCTAAACCCTAAAACACTACCCCCAGCACGACCCCCTACACTACACAAACACCACTGCTCTACCCTAAACCCTAAAACACTACCCCCAGCACGACCCCCTACACTACACAAACACCACTGCACTACCTAAACCCTAAAACACTACCCCCAGCACGACCCCTACACTACCCAAACACCACTGCACTAACCTAAATCCTAAAACACTACCCCCAGCACAACCCCCTACACTACCCAAACACCACTGCACTACCCTAAAACATGACCCCCTATACTACACAAACACCACTGCACTACCCTAAACCCTAAAACACTACCCCCAGCACGACCCCCTACACTACACAAGCACCACTGCACTACCCTAAACCCTAAAACACTACCCCCAGCACGACCCCCTACACTGCCCGAACACCACTGCACTGCCCTAAACCCTGAAACACCACCCCCTTCACGACCACCTACACTGCACGAACACCACTGCACTGCCCTAAACCCTGAAACACCACCCCCAGCATGACCCCCTACACTGCCCGAACACCACTGCACTGCCCTAAACCCTGAAACACTACCCCCAGCAAGACCCCTACACTGCCCGAACACCACTGCACTGCCCTAAACCCTGAAACATCACCCCCAGCAAGACCCCCTACACTGCCCTAACACCACTGACCTAAACCCTGAAACACCACCCCCAGCACGACCCCCTACACTGCCCGAACACCACTGCACTGCCCTAAACCCTGAAACACTACCCCCAGCATGACCCCCTACACTGCCCGAACACCACTGCACTGCCCTAAACCTTGAAACACCAGCCCCAGCACGACCCCCTACACTGCCCGAACACCACTGCACTGCCCTAAACCTTGAAACACCAGCCCCTGCACGACCCCCTACACTGCCCGAACACCACTGCACTACCCTAAACCCTGAAACATCACCCCCAGCACGACCCCTACACTGCCCGAGCACCACTGCACTGCCCTAAACCCTGAAACACCAGCCCCAGCATGACCCCCTACACTGCCCGAACACCACTGCATTGCCCTAAACCCTGAAACACCAGCCCCAGCACGACCGCCTACACTGCCCGAACACCACTGCCCTGCCCTAAACCCTGAAACACCAGCCCCAGCACGACCCCCTACACTGCCCGAACACCACTGCACTGCCCTAAACAGTGAAACACCAGCCTCAGCACGACCCCTACACTGCCTGAACACCACTGCACTGCCCTAAACAGTGAAACACCAGCCTCAGCACGACCCCCTACACTGCCCGAACACCACTGCACTGCCCTAAACCCTGAAACACCACCCCTGCACAACCCCCTACACTGCTCGAACACTACTGCACTGCCCTAAACCCAGAAACACCATCCCCAGCACGACCCCCTATACTGCACGAACACCACTGCACTGCCCTAAACCCTGAAACACTACCCCCAGCAAGACCCCCTACACTGCCCGAACACCACTGCACTGCCCTAAACCCTGAAACATCACCCCCAGCAAGACCCCCTACACTGCCCGAACACCACTGCCCTAAACCCTGAAACACCACCCCCAGCAAGACCCCCTACACTGCCCGAACACCACTGCACTGCCCTAAACCCTGAAACACCAGCCCCAGCACGACCCCCTACACTGCCCGAACATCACTGCACTGCCCTAAACCCTGAAACACCACCCCCTGCACGACCCCCTACACTGCCCGAACACCACTGTACTGCCCTAAACCCTGAAACCCCACCCCCAGCATGACCCCCTACACTGCGAGAACACCACTGCACTGCCCTAAACCCTGAAACACCACCCCCTGCATGACCCCCTACACTGCCCGAACACTACTGCACTGCCCTAAACCCTGAAACACCACCCCCAGCACGACCCCCTACACTGCCACGAACACCACTGCACTGCCCTAAACCCTGAAACACTACCCCCAGCAAGACCCCCTACACTGCCCGAACACCATTGCACTGCCCTAAACCCTGAAACACCACCCCCAGCAAGACCCCCTACACTGCCCAAACACCACTGCACTGCCCTAAACCCTGAAACACCACCCCCAGCAAGACCCCCTACACTGCCCGAACACCACTGCACTGCCCTAAACCGTGAAACACCACCCCCAGCACGACCCCCTACACTGCCCGAACACCACTGCTCTGCCCAAAACCCTGAAACACCAGCCCCAGCACGACCCCCTACACTGCCCGAACACCACTGCACTGCCCTAAACCCTGAAACACCACCCCCAGCACGACCCCTACACTGCCCGAACACCACTGCACTGCCCTAAACCCTGAAACACCACCCCCAGCACGACCCCCTACACTGCCTGAACACCACTGCACTGCCCTAAACCCTGAAACACCAGCCCCAGCAAGACCACCTACACTGCCCGAACACCACTGCATTGCCCTAGACTCTGAAACACCAGCCCCAGCAAGACACCCTACACTGCCCGAACACCACTGCACTGCCCTAAACCCTAAAAAACTACCCCCAGCACGAACCCCTACACTACACAAACACCACTGCACTACACTAAACCATAAAACACTACCCCCAGCAGTACCCCCTACGCTACCCAAACACCACTGCACTACCCTAAACCCTAAAACACTACCCCCAGCAGTATCCCCTACACTACCCAAACACCACTGCACTACCCTAAACCCTAAAACCCTAAAACACTGACCCCAGCACGACCCCCTACACTACCCAAACACAACTGTACTACCCTAAACCCTAAAACACTCCCCCAGCACAACTCCCTACACTACCCAAACACCACTGCACTACCCTAAACCCTAAATCTACCCCAGCATGACCCCCTACACTACACAAACCCCACTGCACTACCCTAAACCCTAAAACACTACCCCCAGCATGACCCTCTTCACTACCTAAACACAACTGCACAATTTGTTACAGGCATTGCAATGCAGGCCTGTGGTGCTTACTGGAAGTACCTGGTGGGCTGGTTGGGCCCCAGGGACTCTCAGGATTCAAGGTGACCTAATCCCCCAACTTAAAATGTGCCACGGGGCGCGTTTGCACAGTGGTGAAGGGAGGGGCGGGGCCTCAGGTGACTTGTGCGCAAACACGCCCTGTGGTGCGTTTTAAGTTGGGAGTTAATTCCCTTTGAATCCTGGGGCCAACTAGCCCACCAGGTACCTTCAGTAAGCACAACAGAGGTGCATTGCAGAGAGGTGAAAAAGGTGCGTGGCCTCGGAACGCCTCTCTGCAACTCAGCTCTGTGGTCCTAACTGTAGGTACCTGGGGGGCTAGTTGGGCCCCAGGGACCCTCAGGATTCAAGGGGACTTAATTTAATCCCGCAACTTAAAACGCGCCACGGGGCGCGTTTGCCCACATGTCACCTCAGGCCCCCCCTCCCTTCACCACTGTGCAAACGCGCACTGGTTCTGGTTAGTCAGAGTCAGTTACCACCAGTACCCGTCTGAAAAAGTTGTGGGCACAGGATGATTTTGCAACAAGGCCTCTTTCTGCTCCTCTGTTGGTTCTTTCTGCACATCTTTTGCTTCTTTCTGTGCGTTTTTTCTTCTTTCTTCACATGTCCTACCTCTGTTGGCATAGTTAGAAACTAGCATTTAAAAAACCTTTGAAATTCACTTAAAAAATCATAGTTTTCAGGCACGTTATAGTTAGAAATTAGCATTTAAAAAAACTTTGAAATTCACTGAAAAAAACATAGGTTTCAAGCACGTTATAGTTAGAAATTAGCATTTAAAAAACCTTTGAAATTCACTGAAAAAACCATAGGTTTCAGGCACGTTATAGTTAGAAATTAGCATTTAAAAAACCTTTGAAATTCACTGAAAAACCATAGGTTTCAGACACGTTATAGTTAGAAATTAGCATTTAAAAAACCTTTGAAATTCACTGAAAAAACCATAGGTTTTAGGGACAGTTATAGTTAGTTGGACATTGCACTCGTCCAAAACCCGTGAAATTCCCCTGTTATAGTTAGTTCAGCTAACTATAACTCGTGCCCCACAATGCACTGCTGATGACGTCACATATTACATCACTCATGACATGGTCAGTGACATCACTGATGACATCTCAAATGACATCACTGATTACATCATCCATGTGATAATTTCATGCATCTTCTCACACCCTAATATAACTTTTGATACACCCACTCTAAATTACAGACTGCCATTCTCAAAACCATAGACACTCCAACACCCAAAACTACATACCCACTCACTGATTCTTAGGTCTACACACACATCCACTCACTCACCTGTACAGTCACTCATACTTACAGTCACTCAGTACAGGACTATCATATGCACTCATACACCTATATAAACACTCACACACCGCCACTCATCCATAGAGGTACTCACACACCTAGTCAGTCATGCAAAAAATTAATCACACACCCATTTACTCACCTATACAGTTATACACACACCAGCTCACTTACTCATACAAATACTAGCACATTCTTACGCTCTTATACAATAACTGATACAAGCACACACGCATCCATACAGCCACTCTCACAATAACACACTCTCACTTATAGCCATTTAAATATTCTAACACACATATATACTGCCTTTTACATATGTAGTTACTCGCACATGTACCACTGAGATATACATTCACTCACTAACACACCCATACACACACTCACCCACCCAAGCAGTCCATCACAGATGCACTCTTGAAATCATGCACCCAGTGAATCACCCACTCACACATCTATGTATAGAGTCACACACACCCCACCCACACAAACACTCAGGCAGCCATACAGATACTCAGAGAACCAATCAATAACCCATATAGACACTCATGTAGCTATTCGCAAATCCATGCATCCACTTACACACCAACAAACAGACGGATACAGACATTCACACAGTTTAGTCACTAACCCATGCATTCAGTAAGATACGTTTAATCACTCACTTGTAGACTCAGTCACTCACGTACTAAATCATCCATTCAGACACTTATACACCCACTCATTCTTCAATATGCCTTTCCCTATATATATTAAACATTTTTAAACTTTACAGAAACACACAGTCACTGGATGATGTCATCAGTGATGTCATCAGTGATGTCATTTGAGATGTCATCAGTGATGTCATCAGTGATGTCACTGACCATGTCATGAGTGATGTAATATGTGACGTCATCAGCAGTGCATTGCGGGGGCACGAGTTATAGTTAGCTGAACTAACTATAACAGGGGAATTTCACGGGTTTTGGACGAGTGCAATGTCCAACTAACTATAACTGTCCCTAAAACCTATGGTTTTTTCAGTGAATATATATATATATATATATATATATATATTCACTGAAAAAACCATAGGTTTCAGGCACGTTATAGTTAGAAATTAGCATTTAAAAAACCTTAGAAATTTACTGAAAAAAACATAGGTTTTAGGGAAAGTTATAGTTAGTTGGACATTGCACTCGTACAAAACCCGTGAAATTCACCCGTTATAGTTAGTTCAGCTAACTATAACTCGTGCCCCATAATGCACTGCTGATGACGTCACATATTACATCACTCATGACATGGTCAGTGACATCACTGATGACATCACTGATGACATCACTGATAACATCATCCACGTGATAATCTGATGCACCTCCTCACACCCTAATATAACCTTTGATACACCCACTCTAAATTACAGACTGCCATTCGCAAAACCATAGACACTCCAACACCAATAACTACATACCCACTCACTGATTCTTAGGTCTACACACACATCCACTCACTCACCCGTACAGTCACTCATACTTATGGTCACTCAGTACAGGACTATCATATGCACTCATACTCCTATATAGACACTCAAACACCGCCACTCATCCATAGAGGTACTCACACACCTAGTCAGTCATGCAAATAATTAATCACACTGCCATTTACTCACCTATACAGTTATACACACACCAGCTCACTTACTCATACAAATACTAGCACATTCTTACGCTCTTATACAATCACTGATACAAGCACACACTCATCCATACAGCCACTCTCACAATCACACACTCTCACTTATAGCCATTTATATACTCCAACACACATATATACTGCCTTTCACATATGTAGTTACTCACACATGTACCACTGAGATATACATTCACTCACTAACACACCCATACACACACTCACCCACCCATACAGTCCATCACAGATGCACTCTTGAAACCATGCACCCAGTGAATCACCCACTCACACATCTATGCACAGAGTCACACACACCCCACCCACACAAACACTCAGGCACCCATACAGATACTCAGACAACCAATCAATAACTCATATAGACACTCATGTAGCTATTCACAAACCCATGCAGCCACTTACCCAGCAACAGACAGACGGATACAGACATTCACCCAGTTTAGTCACTAACCCATGCATTCAGTAAGATACGTTTAATCACTCACTTATAGAGTTAGTCACGCACCTACTAAATCACCCATTCAGACACTTATACACCCACTCATTCTTCAATACGCCTTTCTCTATATATATTAAACATATTTAAACTTTACAGAATCACACAGTCACTGGATGATGTCATCAGTGATGTCATCAGTGATGTCACTGACCATGTCATGAGTGATGTAATATGTGACATCATCAGCAGTGCATTGCGGGGGCGCGAGTTATAGTTAGCTGAACTAACTATAACGGGGGAATTTCACGGGTTTTGTACGAGTGCAATGTCCAACTAACTATAACTTTCCCTAAAACCTATGGTTTTTTCAGTGAATTTCTAAGGTTTTTAAAATGCTAATTTCTAACTATAACGTGCCTGAAACCTATGGTTTTTTCAGTGAATATATATATATATATATATATATATATATATATATATATATATTCACTGAAAAAACCAGAGGTTTTAGGGACAGTTATAGTTAGTTGGACATTGCACTCGTACAAAACCCGTGAAATTCCCCCGTTATAGTTAGTTCAGCTAACTATAACTCGCGCCCCCGCAATGCACTGCTGATGACGTCACATATTACATCACTCATGACATGGTCAGTGACATCACTGATGACATCACTGATGACATCTCAAATGACATCACTGATGACATCATCCAGTGACTGTGTGTTTCTGTAAAGTTTAAATATGTTTAATATATATAGGGAAAGGCGTATTGAAGAATGAGTGGGTGTATAAGTGTCTGAATGGATGATTTAGTACGTGCGTGACTGACTCTACAAGTGAGTGATTAAACGTATCTTACTGAATGCATGGGTTAGTGACTAAACTGTGTGAATGTCTGTATCCGTCTGTTGGTGTGTAAGTGGATGCATGGATTTGCGAATAGCTACATGAGTGTCTATATGGGTTATTTATTGGTTCTATGAGTATCTGTATGGGTGCCTGAGTGTTTGTGTGGATGGGGTGTGTGCGACTGTGCATAGATGTGTGAGTGGGTGATTCACTGGATGGATGGTTTCAAGAGTGCATCTGTGATAGACTGTATGGGTGGGTAAGTGTGTGTAAGAGTGTGTTAGTGAGTGAATGTATGTCCCAGTGGTACATGTGTGAGTAACTACATATGTGAAAGGCAGTATATATGTGTATTGGAGTATATAAATAGCTATAAGCGAGAGTGAGTGATTGTGATAGTGGCTGTATGGATGAGTGTGTGCTTGTATCAGTGATTGTATAAGAGCGTAACAATGTGCTAGTATTTGTATGATTAAGTGAGCTGGTGTGTGTATAACTGTATAGGTGAGTAAATGGCAGTGTGTTTAATTATTTGCATGACTGACTAGGTGTGTGAGTACCTCTATGGATGAATGGCGGTGTTTGAGTGTCTATATAGGAGTAAGAGTGCATATGATAGTCCTGTACTGAGTGACCATAAGTATGAGTGACTGTACGGGTGAGTGAGTGGATGTGTGTGTGTAGACCTAAGAATCAGTGAGTGGGTATGTAGTTATTGGTGTTGGAGTGTCTATGGTTTTGCGAATGGCACTCTGTAATTTAGATTGGGTGTATCAAAGGTTATATTAGGGTGTGAGGAGCTGCATCAGATTATCACGTGGATGATGTCATCAGTGATGTCATTTGAGATGTCATCAGTGATGTCATCAGTGATGTCACTGACCATGTCATGAGTGATGTAATATGTGACGTCATCAGCAGTGCATTGCGGGGCGCGAGTTATAGTTAGCTGAACTAACTATAACGGGGGAATTTCACGGGTTTTGTACGAGTGCAATGTCCAACTAACTATAACTGTCCCTAAAACCTCTGGTTTTTTCAGTGAATTTCAAAGGTTTTTTAAATGCTAATTTCTAACTATAACGTGTTTGAAACCTATGGTTTTTTCAGTGAATTTCAAAGGTTTTTAAAATGCTAATTTGTAACTATAACGTGCCTGAAACCTACGGTTTTTTCAGTGAATTTCAAAGGTTTTTTAAATGACAATTTTTAAATGTATTAATTTTTATATTAATTTTTTCATACTGATTTACTACATTTTTAGAAACAATTTCTTTTACATATTTTATTTTTAAATTACATTGTAATTACATTATACATTACATTACAAAAAATACTTTCTCAGAATGAATTACTTTAGTTTAAATACTTTGCACATAGGCAATAGACTTTTAAGTACAGTAGTTACAGTTGTTGCAATGGGCAACATATTTTCAAACACAATGCAACATTCAGCTCAATGTGAATTTCTAGTTAAATGCAATTAGTTACTTTATGGATTACTTTTCTAAACACAGGACTGGATCCTAGATTCAGTCCTGGTACATCTCCTGTAAACAGTTGAGTAAAAGCGTTTTGGTTACAGTCGTGATTTTTAAGGAATATTATTGTATTTTAAAAGTTGACACTTAGAAACTTTTTCTCATAGAATCACCAATGTTATCCTATGGAAGGAAATTCACTTAGCAGGTAAAAACTGTTATCGTTACTTTTTCTTACTCAGTGTTGGATCCTGGATCCAGCACTGGTGCATCTCCTGTAAACAGTTGAAAGAATGCGTTTAAGTCATACAGGCGATTTTTAAGGAATATTTGTAGTTTGTGAAAATCGACACTTTGAAACTTTTCTGCTGAAAACCAGACAATGGATTCCTATGGAAGAAAATATAAGTTACTGGTAAGTACGGTTAAAATTACTTTTCAGGACCAGTACTGGGCTGAAAGATACAGCACTGAGGTCTCTCCTTATAACAGGTGAGTAAATCGGAATTCGTATTTCGGCTGATTTTAGAGGAATATTTTAAAGTTCCAAAGCTCCACACTTAGAAGAATTTCCAAGTGAAACCAGTCAATGTTAGCCTATGTAAGGAAATTCAAGTTACTGGTAAGTACGGTTAAAATTACTTTTCAGGACCAGTACTGGGCTGAAAGATGCAGCACTGAGGTCTCTCCTGATAACAGGTGAGTAAATCTGAATTCGGATTTCGGCTGATTTTAGAGGAATATTTGTATGTTTCAAAAATCAACACTTAGAAACTTTTTCAGCAAAAAGCAGTCAATGATATGCTATGGAAGGAAATTCAAGTTACTGGTAAGTACGGTTAAAATTACTTTTGAGGATCAGTACTGGGCTGAAAGATGCAGCACTGAGGTCTCTCCTGATAACAGGTGAGTAAATCGGAATTCGTATTTCGGCTGATTTTAGAGGAATATTTTAAAGTTCCAAAACTCCACACTTAGAAGAATTTCCAAGTGAAACCAGTCAATGTTAGCCTATGAAGGAAATTCAAGTTACCGGTAAGTACGGTTAAAATTACTTTTCAGGACCAGTACTGGGCTGAAAGATGCAGCACTGAGGTCTCTCCTGATAGCAGGTGAGTAAATCGGAATTCGTATTTCGGCTGATTTTAGAGGAATATTTTAAAGTTCCAAAACTCCACACTTAGAAGAATTTCCAAGTGAAACCAGTCAATGTTAGCCTATGAAGGAAATTCAAGTTACCGGTAAGTACGGTTAAAATTACTTTTCAGGACCAGTACTGGGCTGAAAGATGCAGCACTGAGGTCTCTCCTGATAGCAGGTGAGCAAATCGGAATTCGTATTTCGGCTGATTTTAGAGGAATATTTTAAAGTTCCAAAACTCCACACTTAGAAGAATTTCCAAGTGAAACCAGTCAATGTTAGCCTATGAAGGAAATTCAAGTTACCGGTAAGTACGGTTAAAATTACTTTTGAGGATCAGTACTGGGCTGAAAGATGCAGCACTGAGGTCTCTCCTGATAACAGGTGAGTAAATCTGAATTCGGATTTCGGCTGATTTTAGAGGAATATTTGTATGTTTCAAAAATCAACACTTAGAAACTTTTTCAGCAAAAAGCAGTCAATGATATGCTATGGAAGGAAATTCAAGTTACTGGTAAGTACGGTTAAAATTACTTTTGAGGATCAGTACTGGGCTGAAAGATGCAGCACTGAGGTCTCTCCTGATAACAGGTGAGTAAATCGGAATTCGTATTTCGGCTGATTTTAGAGGAATATTTTAAAGTTCCAAAACTCCACACTTAGAAGAATTTCCAAGTGAAACCAGTCAATGTTAGCCTATGAAGGAAATTCAAGTTACCGGTAAGTACGGTTAAAATTACTTTTCAGGACCAGTACTGGGCTGAAAGATGCAGCACTGAGGTCTCTCCTGATAGCAGGTGAGTAAATCGGAATTCGTATTTCGGCTGATTTTAGAGGAATATTTTAAAGTTCCAAAACTCCACACTTAGAAGAATTTCCAAGTGAAACCAGTCAATGTTAGCCTATGAAGGAAATTCAAGTTACCGGTAAGTACGGTTAAAATTACTTTTCAGGACCAGTACTGGGCTGAAAGATGCAGCACTGAGGTCTCTCCTGATAGCAGGTGAGCAAATCGGAATTCGTATTTCGGCTGATTTTAGAGGAATATTTTAAAGTTCCAAAACTCCACACTTAGAAGAATTTCCAAGTGAAACCAGTCAATGTTAGCCTATGAAGGAAATTCAAGTTACCGGTAAGTACGGTTAAAATTACTTTTGAGGATCAGTACTGGGCTGAAAGATGCAGCACTGAGGTCTCTCCTGATAACAGGTGAGTAAATCGGAATTCGTATTTCGGCTGATTTTAGAGGAATATTTTAAAGTTCCAAAACTCCACACTTAGAAGAATTTCCAAGTGAAACCAGTCAATGTTAGCCTATGAAGGAAATTCAAGTTACCGGTAAGTACGGTTAAAATTACTTTTCAGGACCAGTACTGGGCTGAAAGATGCAGCACTGAGGTCTCTCCTGATAGCAGGTGAGTAAATCGGAATTCGTATTTCGGCTGATTTTAGAGGAATATTTTAAAGTTCCAAAACTCCACACTTAGAAGAATTTCCAAGTGAAACCAGTCAATGTTAGCCTATGAAGGAAATTCAAGTTACCGGTAAGTACGGTTAAAATTACTTTTGAGGATCAGTACTGGGCTGAAAGATGCAGCACTGAGGTCTCTCCTGATAACAGGTGAGTAAATCGGAATTCGGATTTCGGCTGATTTTAGAGGAATATTTGCACAATGGTGAAGGGAGGGGGCGGGGCCTGAGGTGACATCTGTGCAAACGCGCCCCGTGGTGCGTTTTAAGTTGGGGGATTAAGTCCCCTTGAATCATGAGGGTCCCTACGGGCCAACTAGCCCACCAGGAACCTCCAGTATGCGCCAGGGGGCTGCGTTGCAGAGACATGTACAGAGGCCACACCCCTTTTACACCTCTCTGCAACGCAGCTCTGTGGCGCTTTCTGGACGTACCTGTTGGGCTAGTTGGCCCCAGGGACCCTCAGGATTGAAGAGGATTTAATTCCCCATCTTAAAACGCGCCACGGGGCCTGTTTGCACACATGTCACCTGAAGCCCCGCCCCTCCCTTCACCACTGTGCAAACGCGCCCCGTGGTGCGTTTTAAGTCGGGGGATTAACTCCCTTGAATCCTGAGGGTCCCTGGGGTGCAACTAGCCCACCATATACCTCCAAAAGCGCCCTAGAGCTGCGTTGCAGAGAGGTGTAAAAGGGGCGTGGCCTCTGTACACCTCTCTGCAAGGCAGCCCCTGGCGCATACTGGAGGTTCCTGGTGGGCTAGTTGGCCCCCAGGGACCCCCAGTATTCAAGGGGAATCGTTCCCCCTCTGCAAACGCGCCAGGGGCGCGTTTGCAGAGTGGTGAAGGAAGGGGCGGGGCCTGTGGGCCCGATCGTTTTTTTTTTTTTTTTTTTTTGGGGGAGGGGGCCGTGTGGCCCCCCTCCCGGGCCACTACTTGCCCCGGGGACCCCATCCCCCGGGGCTGGCCCTCTCGTTGGGGACTGTGGGGGTCCCCAATCCCCCACAGTCCCGCCGGCTCCCCGTGTCCTACGGGAGCCGGCATTGCTTTACACATGGGGAGCAGCTAACATGCTGCTCCCCATGTGGAAAGCTAGTCGGCTTTGGATATTGGAAGAGAGAGCAGGTTTCCTGCTCTCTCTTCCAATATCCAAAGCAGTTTGCAATGACAGGACGGGAGCCGCGTTCGCGGCTCCCGTCCTGTCATTGCAAACTGCAGTGTCCCGGGGGTAGGCACGCACCCCGGGACACTGCAGGAGCCGGCCCTGGGGGGTGGTGGTCCCCAGGGCCATCAAGGGCTCCAGGAGGGGCCGCGCGGCCCCCTCCCATTCAGTGCACAGCCCCGGGGAGGTGGTGGTCCCCGGGGCTCTGGGGTCCAAAACGGACCCACATTGTAATTTTCTTAGTGCCCCGGGAGGTGGTGGTCTCGGGCGTGTGGGGGCTGGAGCCCCCACACAGGTTTTTAATTAAAAAAAGAAGCCCCGGGGAGGTGGTGGTCCCCGGGGCTGCGGGAGGGCTCAGAGCCCTCCCGCACCATTCTACATAAAGCCCCGGGGGTGGTGGTCCCCGGGGCTTGGGGGCCTTAGAGGCCCCCACACATAAAATTAACCCCCCAGCATGCCCCCGGGACTTGGCCCACCCAAGGGCCAATTAACATCGAAGCGCAGGAGACCGCGCTTCGATTTTTTTCGGCAGGGTTCGCGCTCCCTGAGCGCATCCTGCCGATTTTTTTTTTAACTTTAACTTTTTTGCCCAGGGGGTCCTTGTGGGACCCCTGAGCAGACCTAGGGGGTCAGGGTGTTTCTACCCTGCCCCCTTTGTGCGCTTTGCGCACTTGTTTCTGTCCCTCGGTTCTACCGAGGGACAAAATGGCTGCCAACACTTCCTGATTTGGAGTGTTGACAGCCAATTAACATAAAGCTCGTGCTCGGGAGGATCCGCGGCCCTAGATATATCTATCTTTTTTACTTTTCATTTTCTCAGCAACTACTGAACGGATTTACACCATTTAACAAAAGGGTTCTTTCTGAACCAAGAACTACCTCTTTGCCAAATTTGGTGTAATTCCGTTCAGCAGTTCGGGCTGTAGCCGTGTCTAAAGTTTCCTATGGAAAATTGCATGGGGAAAACGCGTTTTGGGACCCCCCTTTTTTCTCTGCCCCCGCTTGACGAATCCCCCCGAGACTTTCAGGGTAGGAGCGGACCGGAGCGCCCCACAAAGTTTGAAAATTTTGCGAAGATACGTCAACCGGCAAGAGAGTTATTTCAAATAGAATGTCGCGGATTTCCTATGGATAATAGGTTGTAACTATAACTATCTACTGGCGACCGCCAGTAGATAATACCTGGCAAAGGACAGGTACTGTTGGAATATATATATATATATATATATATATATATATATATATATATATATATATATATATATGTGTGTTCCATATGCAAATCATGCCAAACTTTCAGCATAATAAAATCCCTCCATTAGAAAAAGCAGATAAAAGTTGATTTTAATTCATGGCAGGCAGTAGAGAAAGTGCAGCATTACGCGTTTCGACCGTGAAATGGTCTTAATCATATGCAGTCCCGAGGACAAGCTGTTCACAACTTAAATATGCTAGGGTAGTAAACAGCAAGGGAGGACACAATGCGCAGACACTGGATTTAAAGTAACCCCTTTCCGATGATATCTTCATTTTAAATGCACTTTGCAGTCAGAGCTCATTTTGCAGTAGTACTTTCAATACGTCAAATGCATAGTGCAGTTATTTCAAAACGGTGTTAAAATTCATGAAGCTCCGATATGAATTATTTCCATAATCGGACTGCAACATCCATAGTGCTTTGCGATAGTGTTCGTGAGTACGACATGGTGTCTACCAAAGTTGCAGTAACATAAATTTTAATGTCTCAAAACATGAGAAGGAAATTGCCCATCCTTACTTGCATCAAGGAAAAATTCCATGTCGTGCCGGTGGCAATTGTTTCTCACTTCATTTTAAAGGTGCTCAGCCTTGTGCTAAAAGTTGTTTGGTATGCACCTGGCCCCACAGCTGCCTGCTTGCTTTTCCTTTTTCCTTTTTCGAAGTGCAGAGATAAACCTCCACAAACCCTGGCTGCCTCAGAATGTGCTGTAAATTCTCAGCCAGCAGGCCTCCCTTAGAATCAGTGGCGGAGCCTCCCATTTCCGTGGTGGCTCCGCAGAACCAACCATTTCAGTTCATCTTAGGTGCAGCCGGCGGGCGCCTCTTGACTACATATCCATATGAATTTGCGACGAGAAAGGCGCCCTTCTAAGCGGTTCGGGGCTTTTTGGCAAATCATGCCAAACTCGCAGCATAATAAAAGCCCTCCATTCGAAAAAGCAGGTAAAAGTTGATTTTAATTCATGGTAGGCAGTAGAGATAGTGCAGCATTACGCGTTTCGACCGTGAAATGGTCTTAATCATATGCAGCCCGAGGACAAGCTGTTCACAACTTAAATATGCTAGGGTAGTAAACAGCAAGGGAGGACACAATGCGCAAACACTGGATTTAAAGTAACCCCGTTCCAATGATATCTTCGTTTTAAATGCACTTTACAGTCAGAGCTCATTTTGCAGTAGTACTTTCAATACGTCAATTGCATAGTGCAATCATTTCAAAACAGTGTTAAAATTCATGAAGCTCCGATATTAATTATATCCGTAACCGGACTGCAACATCCATAGTGCTCTGCGATAGTGTTCGTGAGTACGACATGGTGTCCACCAAAGTTGCAGTAACATAAATTTTAATGTCTCAAAAAATGAGAAAGAAATTGCCCATCCTTACCTGCATCAAGGAAAAATTCCATGTCGTGCCATTTTAAAGGTGCTCAGCCTCGTGCTAAGAATTGTTTGGTATGCACCTGGCCCCACAGCTGCCTGCTTGCTTTTCATTTTTCCTTTTACGAAGTGCAGAGATAAACCTCCACAAACCCTGGCTGCCTTGGAATGTTCTGTAAATTCTCAGCCAGCAGGCCTCCCTTAGAATCAGTGACGGAGCCTCCCGTTTCAGTGGTGGCATATATATATTAGGGGTGGGCGGAATTTGCGTAGTCGCGCTACGCAAAGCTCCGCGAAACGGTAAAAATCTCCGCGAGCACGCAGAGAGTTCCGCGAACACGCGGAATTGCTTGTTCCGCCCGTTCGCGATGCTTTTTCCTGTTCGCGAACGCTGTTTGCGTGCTCGGGGAAATATCTCGCGAACACGCATTTTGAAAGCGCGAACAAGCAAAAAATTCCGCGAAGTCGCGGATCGCGGAATTTTTGGCAATTCCGCGTTCTCCGCGGAACGCGAAATTACCCAAATTCCGCAAATTCCGCGAGCGGAACGGAATTTACCGCCCAGGCCTAATATATATACACACACATATGTACACACATATGGTGCATTTGTTTCCGCATACCGCCCCTCCTCCAAATTACCATCTGATCTGATATGGGCAATACAGAAACATGGCAGGTGTGAGGATTTCAAAATGACAAGCTTTTATTCGATTTTTCTAGCAAAGTGCAGAGTGCATGTGCACCAGCAAAACAGACCTATGCATTTTCGGCCGCAGCCTTCAACTGGGTCATAGAGTAGGTGCATAGAGTGTCACATTTAAAGGGACAACAACCCTTCTTCCCACCCGCTAATTAAAATCACATTTGTTTCTTAAATGGTAATTAGACCATACATCTTATTGTTTTGTATGTTTAAGTATACAACAGTCTTTTTACCAATTGAGGCATACTATCTTATCACAATTCTTTTGTGTTGAAGTACATTGACAAGAGCAGAGCTGACAATTAATTACCAAAAATATATTTATAAAGTACACGCATGTATCTTTTGTTTTCAGCTTTTATATCATCATTTCCTCTAAGACAACATACCTGACAGCACCAAACTTGTCTTGACCACACATTTTCCCTACCAGAGAGTTCATATGTAATCAAAGTGCTAATATCTTAACCACTATGATTCTATATTACCCACTCCTATTGGGGGCAATTTTTTCAGTATCTTAGATATGTACAAATCTAATCCATTAAGGCAGAGTTATATTTTCTAACCCTAGTTTCCAATATGTATCAAAAGTGCTAAAGAAAAGGAAACTTGCATTGCTTCCTTTGGGACATTTGTAGCTGTTCAATTTGGAAGTTTGTTATGTCAAAACTTAGTAAAAGATGCAAAACTGATTCATATGCCTCTAATTATTGAAATAGGTATATATACAGTGCTGGAGATTTTCAGATCTAAAGTGCATTATCATTGTTTCAATCATCCACATATCTGTTTATATTGCATGAAGATGAAGCTATTGTACATGAAACTTAAAGTGCATCATCATTGTTTCAATCATCTATTTGTGTATATATAAATATTTTACGAAGATGAAACTATTGCACATTACCCTTGGATGTGCAAACCTCGCAAAGTTAAAAAAACAGTGCTAATCCTTACCACAGGTACATATCTAGCCACAAAAACAAACCTTCCTTCAAAGGACCATGCTTATACCAATAAATGTAAAGTGTAAAGTGCTTTTTGTAAGATTGCACAACCCTACATCAAAGCCATGTCTTCCTTTATGTGGCAACATTAATATAATATATATATTATTTGTAAAATCCCTGTGGTTTGGAACATCTCTTGGAACATCTCTTGATGTGTGTCAAAATATATATGCATATATACCGGGTACAAAGTTCTCTTGACTGCACACAATTCCTGACTGAGATCTAGAGACTCCAGAGTCTTTTTCCAATAATTATTCAGATTTTCCAGGGCCTCAACTTCACTTCCAACATATAAATGCTCACTACAAGAACATGTATAGCTCTGCATCTGTGTTGAGGCTCAATGGGATCTCAGTTTCTATTGTGATGATCCATTTCGATACTGCCTTTCTTAATGTTACTTACTGCTCTCCTCCTCTGATCTTGTTTGGGATACGTTCAATGCCAGAAAATGTAAAATTGTCCAAATTGCCCTCATGGTCTCTCCAGATGTGTTTCAACATTAAATATGTAAAATCTTTATTCGTAATCACTCTCAGATGTTGCAGTATGCATAGCTTTAGCTTGTTAACTGTGCTTCCAATATATTGTTTTCCACATCCACATTCCAAAATATATACTATGTGTGTAGTTTCCCATAGTATCCTTTCTTTGATCTTCTTTTTTGTACCATTGAGAGTCCTGATGTCCACTCTGTTCTGTCCATAATGGCAGGCCTTACATTTCTGAAATTTGAAGCGTGCTCTGATGCTTCAGCGGTCCCCCCCACCCGGGAAACCGCAGACCACCAAAGTTGCACCTACCTCTGGGACGCAATGAAGTCCGGTGCCGGGCAGCAAGGTTAGAAATTCATCTAGTGAAGAACGGCAGGCCGGCGGGCCACTCCATAATATCCACAAACAAATGTCCCTTCCGCGGCCCAGGGCCCGTGAGAGGTGGCGCGCTGCACTGGCGGGACACGCCGGACAGTCAATACAAAACTCCAATCCAAATGAAGCGCACACTCAGGCTGGTAGCAGATTAGGAAGATTTAATCGTTCTGTAACACATTTAAACTGTATTCACAGTCTTGATCACACACAGATAGAATGTTACAGCGAGGTTTACATATCCAGAATAAACATGGAAACAAGACTACAACGCATAGTTTAGCCCAACTCGGTGTAAATGTGGCAGCCATTTTGTAATGTGCAAACTGTAAATAGTACAAAACATTGATTCTTTGATCTTCTTTTTTGTACCATTGAGAGACCTGATGTCCACTCTGTTGTGTCCATAATGGCAGGCCTTACATGTCTGAAATTTGAAGAAACCATTATTCTTTAGCCAATTTTCTTTCCGTGTCCCTCCTCTTGTGAAATAGCTTTGAGTTAGTAGATCTCCCAGTGATGGTACCTTTCTATACGTGATACTCAAATGTTCAGATGTTAATCATTTGAGTTCCTCATCTCTTCTAAGCACCTTCCAGTGATTTCCTAGTGCATTTTTGATGGCTTTATTTGACACATTGAAATCCGTAATGAGTCTTATAACTCACCACTGGGTTCTAAATTTCTCTGCAATGTTTGGGGGACAAGCATTGTTCTCTCTTCTGCTTTGTTGCTCTTATCTTTACATCCTCTAGTACAGTTACCGGATAGCCACATCTCCTAAATCTTTTGTACATCTCATCCACTTGGGCCTCATATTCCGTATCTTCTGAACAATTCCTTCGAGCCCTCAAGTACTCTCCGTATGGCACACTTCACTTGAGAGCCCTTGGATAGGCACTGTTTGCGACCAGAATGCTGTTACATGTGGTGGGTTTACAGAATGGAGTTGTGCAGATCTTCCTATCTTCAATGTATATTCGGATGTCCAAATAATCAATTCTGTTTTTATTAATCGTGTAAGTGAATTCTAATTTCAGGGAATTCTGATTCAAAGATTGCAAAAAATCTTCCAACTCCTTTGCCTCACCGTCCCATATTAGAAAAAGGTCCTCGATGTAACGTACCCACAGTATCACTTTTTCCATTCTTACAATATGTTCTTCTGAGCACATACATTCTGCCTCCCAGTACTGCATCATCAAATCCGCATATGTAGGAGCGAATGAAGTGCCCATGGCTGTGCATCTCTTTTGTTTGCAAAATTTGCCATCAAAAATAAAAATGTTGTTAGTCAGGCAGAAAACATCATGTATAGAAGCATGTGAGTGTGACGGAGCAGACTCAGTGAACGCGTCTTCATGAAGTATTCACATGATTTAAGGCCATCTTCAATGACAATAAGAGTGTAAAGTGAAACCACATCAATCATGACCATTACATATTCCAATTTCCAGGGAATTCCATTGATGCAGTTGAGAAAGTTCATTGATTCACTGATGTACGATGGTAAGTTGGTAAGTTGGCTATGTATGGAAATAGAAAAATATCCACGAATCTGGACATATTTCATAATAAGGAGCCACAAGAACTCACAATTTAGGCGTCCCAGAGGATTTTCCAAACTTTTATGTACTTTCGGAAGTACATAAAGTGTTGGAACAATTGGGTGAGTGACCTTGAGATATTGTAG
Organism: Calotriton arnoldi; assembly: GCA_963921515.1. NCBI lineage: Eukaryota > Metazoa > Chordata > Amphibia > Caudata > Salamandridae > Calotriton > Calotriton arnoldi. Next base: position 71,238 of record CAWUFW010005833.1, on the reverse strand, counting down.
TTCATCATCATCCCAAGGGCCTTGTTCGTGCCATGTACGTAGTTTAGTGTGGAATGTCAACATGATTTTATTGGTAGGATTTTCCTTCAACTTTTCATAGTTGGTTGAATCACTCAGTTGTCTCTTGACTTAATATTTTTGGTGATCCATCACAACAATATTCCCACCTTTGTCAGATGATTTCATAACAATGTTCTCATCATGTCGTAAATCATCAAGTGCCCACCAGAAATCCGCCTTCATATTAGGTTATAATAGGTCACTCTGCTTCTTTTCTTTGATTGAGATGTCTCTCAGAACTTCAGCCACGAGCTCATGAAACATGTCTATTCTGTTTCCCGGTGGGAGTTGGGGGCAAAATGTAGATTAAACTTTGCATCTACTGCTCACTGATTTGTTCGTTTTGATGCCCAATATATCACAACACTCCATGTTGGATGTATTCTCCATTTCACGTTAGTTTGATCGATCCCCATCATCTAATTCCAAACCGTACAAGGTTCTTAGGGGGAATATGCCCTCAGACGTTAAGGTTGATAATTCTTGTATTGTTCCAAATTTCTTTTTAACCAATACAAAGGGGGACCCCTGCAGGCGAATAAAGGGCGGGTAGAGCAGGGGAACAATTCAATGAAAACTCACACTGACAACGATTACCCGCCCCTAAGGAAATTTACATAAAGGCCCAACAAGGGGTCCTAGTATTTCAAAACAACACCCAGGGCTGTCAAAGGCATATTTTCAAGAAATTCAGAGAACAGATTGCTTCACAAAATTAGTTTTTTCTTTTTATTTTCATAGCATCATAAAATAGTCAACAAATTCCGAGAAATTCATAAATAATTACATCTATAATATCTAATAATAAGTCCCACACACAACAATCATATCATCAATCATACTGGCACTCACTCATAATGACATACACATTTATTCCTCAAAACAAACATATTTATAAAACATCACAAATCACTCCAGATGTTGACCGATTTTTAAAACCGTTGGTTAGCAAACTGGAATCATTTGTTAGGGATACTGGCCATTTCATCTCAAAGATCGAAAAGATGCAATACCATTGTGATAGGGAACTCCTGGTCACTTTGGACCTGGAGTCCCTTTACACGAATATCCCTCAGGAAGGAGCTATGAAGGTGCTACAAGAGATTCTGTCCAATGAACCGGGAATCACCAATGCTCCGTTCATTATTCAATGTCTCAATGTGGTCCTTAGTGAAAATTACTTTGAATTTAATAACAACTATTTCCATCAAATACAGGGAGTAAGCATGGGAGCGTCATGCGCTCCGAGTGTAGCCTGCCTATATATGGGACACTTTGAGCAAGTCAACATATACAATAAGGTGGCCCCCTTTCATGAGAATATTCGAGCTTGGTCTCGGTTTATTGATGACATCTTTTTCATCTGGGAGGGGGACCAGATATCCCTAGAGGAATTTATTCTTTGGATCAATGCTGCCGACCCAAACCTGAAATTCTCAGTGCACTCCAGTAACTGTAAGCTGGAATTCCTGGACGTATGGATTGAGCACAATCAAAATGAACTTTTTGTTTCTTTGTATACCAAGCCTACCGCCAGGAATACCTTGCTACAATATGGAAGCTACCATCCCCTCTGTCAAAGGGACAGCATTCCTTTCAGCCAGTTTCTCCGCCTGCGGAGAAACTGTTCTGATATCAGGGATTTTCTCAAACAGGCAGACATCCTTAAAGAAAAATTAGCGAACCGAGGATACCCTTACAAACTGGTCAAAAACGCTTTTAAAAGGGCCAGATACTTCAATCGGGAAACCATGTTCCAAACCAATGAGGTCAAACGTATGGATAAGCTGGTTTGTGTTACTAAACATTCTAACATCAACCATAAAATTAGACAAACAATTAATTCCCTGTGGTATCTTTTAAACATGGATGAGAGCGACACCAAACTCCCCAAACCGCTTTTTGCGTTCAAGAGAAACAAGAACCTCAAAAACTACCTGGTGAAAGGAAAGAGTTCGGAACCTTTGGCCCTATGTCAAAAATCGATTACAGGCCTTGAACCCATAAAGGGGAATCATCGTTGTGGTTCCTGTCAGGCTTGCTCTAATGCCATCGTGGGCCATACCATCATAACCAAGGAGCGATCTATATCCCTACTAGGTATGACGAACTGCCGCACCTCCAATATTATATATATTATCATCTGTCCGTGTGATCTTATATATGTTGGAGAAACAGGACGGGAATGCAGGTTAAGAATTGGAGAGCATAAATCCAACATTCGAATTAAAAAGATCTCGGCCCCGTTGGTCAATCATTGGTTGGACAAGGACCACACCGAGACTGATCTTAAATGGTCCATCCTTGAGAAAATCTTAGTTGCCCCAGGAAAGGACCCGACTGCCTGCAGGAAAAAAAGAGAGGTATTTTGGATCTACCTTCTCAACTCTGTCAACAAGGGCCTGAATGAACAGTGCCCCTGGGAAAATGCTATCATCTAATGGCTATCTCCGCCTTTTTTTCTTTTTTTCTTTTTTTGTAGTGTTGACTCTATTTTGCTTTTGTTTCGTTTTCATTAAAAACAAAACTTCTTGAACTTTGTGTGAGATTTTAAATAGATTTTGTTATTCTGTAATGCATTGCATGTTCCCGGATCCTGTTTCCACACCTGGGAATAGTTTCCCTGAGGGATATTCTATTGTAACCCTTCTATTAATCCATCTTTCAAAGATGGCCGCCGTATTTTTTTCTCAGCACGAGGGCTCTCTTGTCCGTTCTCTATCGTTGTATGTCAATGTTTTCCTCTCTCCTATTGGAGACTGGGCGTTGGCGGGACATATTTAAACTGTTTAGCTCCCTCATTTTGTCTCGATCGGAGAAATCCCTTTCCGCCGCCCGACAGGAGGAATATCGCGCAACACGGAGTCCCTATCGTTATCTGGTGAGTATAGCTGTCCGTGTGGGGCTCATTCTAACCGTTTATTAATTTAGGCCATCGTCTGTCCAAATCCTCGCTACTCTCAGTTTAATTTATTCTGCCGCAGCCCTGAAATGACCACACTCGTCTATATCCCTGGGTGGGCCTGCGCACATCTGCTAGTCAGAACCCCGGGTTACTTCAGTTATTTATTAACTTATCGGTTCTGTACCCCGTATGAGTGCGTATTCGATATTTGCTTATTTGTATCACGACCCGTTGGGTGACATTTGATAGTTGAGAAATGCCCCCTTACCAGTTAACAGCTTTGGATTAGAAGCTTGTTTAGGTTATAGGTGGCGCTCATAGGCATAGATGCCCTTAGATGTTTAAACAGCCTCTTGTGTCGCAACTGATGTCCAAAGCCATAATTTTCTTTAATTTTCTCTCGTTTTCTTGGGTCAGAAGTATCCTTGGCTCCCGCTGATTTATCTGAAGGGTCCCATCCAATTGATCCATTACCGATCTCCTCTGCGGTGTCGCTGACAGTGGTCTTAAATCCTCGGACCAAACTCTTGACTTATTCTTATGAAGTACTCTGGACCTTAGGTATGCATCTCTGGGCATATGGGCACCTTTCTCCCTCCTTGTCCTTATATGTTGGAATAGGACAACCGATACTCGATATATCTGACCTTTGGCCATATATTTACACCTATAGTTTTGTCTGGGCCTCTGTTTCAGATACCGTCTTTATCGTTTGATGCGGTCTCGTGAGGATTTCACAAAAAGAATCTTAGCGAACATTGTCATTTCATCAAGCAATAGTTGACGAGTGAGTAGTGTCTGCATTTTTGTTCGCGATGTGTGGCAGGGTCTTTCCTCACATGCATGTTTAATCTTCATCACACTCTTTGGAATCTGACTTGTTGAACTATTTACATCTTATGTATAATATGGTGAATTTTTCGGGTATTCTCTTTCCTTCTCGTTTCTTTTGGTATCCTAATCTTTAACTATTTTTCTTTTTGCACTCCATTTTTGTGTCCAGACCATTGTGTCTACCTAATTATATCATTATTAAAAATGAATTGAGTCTCACTTCCTGGTTGTTCTTTGGCAAAATCCTTGTATATATTTTGATATCAAAAAGCAAGTTTATTTTGTTTACTATAAATAAATATATGAATGTATAAATTGTTAATGCATTTCTATGTGATTCTAGGTGAGTCTGTGTGTCCCACACTTTCTATCTACCTCCGCCCTGACGAAGGTGTTGCCCTATCTTGGGCCTCACACCGAAACGCGCGTTGGCGTTTTATTCTTCTCCTGCTCTTGGACTTTGTTTCCATCCACCACCAGGAGAATCCACGAGAATGTACCATTCTATCTTCTAACGGCAGCTTTACCATCTGGAGTGATTTGTGATGTTTTATAAATATGTTTGTTTTGAGGAATAAATGTGTATGTCATTATGAGTGAGTGCCAGTATGATTGATGATATGATTGTTGTGTGTGGGACTTATTATTAGATATTATAGATGTAATTATTTATGAATTTCTCGGAATTTGTTGACTATTTTATGATGCTATGAAAATAAAAATAAAAAACTAATTTTGTTAAGCAATCTGTTCTCTGAATTTCTTGAAAATATGCCTTTGACAGCCCTGGGTGTTGTTTTGTAATACTAGGACCCCTTGTTGGGCCTTTATGTAAATTTCCTTAGGGGCGGGTAATCGTTGTCAGTGTGAGTTTTCATTGAATTGTTCCCCTGCTCTACCCGCCCTTTATTCGCCTGCAGGGGTCCCCCTTTGTATTGGTTATTACGTCACAGCCCTGTTGCTGTGGGGGTTCTGTTGTTCTTGTGGACTTGAGTGCATTTTTATCAGTTTTCACCTTTGATATTTTGGTGATTGGGCTCTGCTGTGTGTGTTCTCTTCTGTATTGTTTGTTTTGTGTATCTACTATGTAATTTAATTATTAAACGCTAGACCTTATTCCTTCGGGAAGCTATCCTCTTTTTCTGTATTTTACGGATCTTTCTTTCTTACCAGTTAATTTCCTTCTTTTCTACGAGTGTGATGGAAAGTATTAAGACCTTTGGGTTTTCCGATGAGGACTTTGCCCGCATGATTGGCCTATCGGCAGGTAGCAACAGTCAGTTTTCCCTTTCTAAAGGACTAGAGCAGGAATGGATTAAACTTCTTGACCTCAAGTAGAAGTCCAAGCGGACTGAATTCCATGCCAAATTTTTGTTGGAGTATCTCAAGGCTGGCACAATTCCTATTGGTTTAAGGGTCCGGAATATCCCTGGGCTCTTCATTGAAATTAGACAATTTCTGGAGAAGTGGGCCCTAATATCAAACAGATGCTCTAGGGACTGGATGATGTTAATCATCGAGACAGCAAGGGAGGTAATAGCCATCCTTAATAAAGAGATTGATGAACTTGAAGAAAAGTTGAAAAAAGATAATACTGTTGAATTGGGCAAAAAGAAATTGGAAGAAATCTGTCTTGAGCTCGATTCATTCTCCGACTATCTCTTAAAGAGAAAGACGGAGAAGCTTAGGAAGGACATCAGACTATTTACCCAAGAACGTGCCTATCCATTCCTGACAGCAAATTTCTATACCACTTCTGAAGAGAACGGCCCCTATAATGACACCCCCCGATGGGGCAATAGGCGGATCACTACATTCTCTGATACCACAGACTCTGATGGAGAAGGCTCTATGAATTATGACCCTAATCATAATCCAAATTATCAATCGAGACAGAAACCCTTTGAGAGATCAGCGATGCCTAATCGTTTTTTAGGCAATCGTAGGGGGGACTTCCGCCCCAGGACCCGGACCCCCCAATCGAGGAACTTCCATCAGGGTCAGGGTCAGCCACAAATGTATATACAGACCCGACATCACCAATATTGGAAAACATAAAAAATATTCCTGTGATCAATCTGTCTACTTCCCCCATTGATTCAGAAGCAATGACACTTCTATCTAGGGGCCTCTCTTTTGTCCCTACTATAAATTTTAACAAATTTGAATTCTTAAAAGATCTTCATCTTTTCTTTCGGAAAATTAGGCTAAAGAAATATTTTCTAACTAGACCTGATCCTGTCAATTCTGACAATATTTCCGGACTGAGACCTCGCTCTGAATTCACGCCCACTCTTGATTCTATTGGACCGGAAGTAGCCATCTTTGAGAAAGCGGTCATGTCCAAAATTGAAAAGATTATTAAATATGTTCCTAAACCACCTCATAATCTCCCCAGGGCAGAAAACACCGCCTTGGTGTCCCTAAAAGATAACAAACAGTTAACGATCAAACCCTGCGACAAAGGGGAGGAATTGTCATTTTTGACACCCCTAGGTACATTGAGAAAATGAATCTCCTTCTCTCATCTACCAGACACTATAAACGTATCATGAGGAATCCTGAACCAGGCCTGAAACAGCGGATCCTGTCCTTGGTTGAGACCGCCGTTGATAATGGACATATATGTCCTAGGGAAGTGGAATATCTGACACCCAAATATACCCGCACACCCATTATTTACGGGGTCCCTAAAACTCACAAAAATGTGTTGGACCCTCCCCTGAGACCCATTGTATCCACCATTGGATCTGCCACTGAGCCTCTCTCCAAATATGTTGACCGATTTTTAAAACCGCTGGTTAGCAAACTGGAATCATTTGTTAGGGATACTGGCCATTTCATCTCAAATATCGAAAAGATGCAATACCATTGTGATAGGGAACTCCTGGTCACTTTGGACCTGGAGTCCCTTTACACGAATATCCCTCAGGAAGGAGCTATGAAGGTGCTACAAGAGATTCTGTCCAATGAACCGGGAATCACCAATGCTCTGTTCATTATTCAATGTCTCAATGTGGTCCTTAGTGAAAATTACTTTGAATTTAATAACAACTATTTCCATCAAATACAGGGAGTAAGCATGGGAGCGTCATGCGCTCCGAGTGTAGCCTGCCTATATATGGGACACTTTGAGCAAGTCAACATATACAATAAGGTGGCCCCCTTTCATGAGAATATTCGAGCTTGGTCTCGGTTTATTGATGACATCTTTTTCATCTGGGAGGGGACCAGATATCCCTAGAGGAATTTATTCTTTGGATCAATGCTGCCGACCCAAACCTGAAATTCTCAGTGCACTCCAGTAACTGTAAGCTGGAATTCCTGGACGTATGGATTGAGCACAATCAAAATGAACTTTTGTTTCTTTGTATACCAAGCCTACCGCCAGGAATACCTTGCTACAATATGGAAGCTACCATCCCCTCTGTCAAAGGGACAGCATTCCTTTCAGCCAGGTTCTCCGCCTGCGGAGAAACTGTTCTGATATCAGGGATTTTCTCAAACAGGCAGACATCCTTAAAGAAAAATTAGCGAACCAAGGATACCCTTACAAACTGGTCAAAAACGCTTTTAAAAGGGCCAGATACTTCAATCGGGAAACCATGTTCCAAACCAATGAGGTCAAACGTATGGATAAGCTGGTTTGTGTTACTAAACATTCTAACATCAACCATAAAATTAGACAAACAATTAATTCCCTGTGGTATCTTTTAAACATGGATGAGAGCGACACCAAACTCCCCAAACCGCTTTTTGCGTTCAAGAGAAATAAGAACCTCAAAAACTACCTGGTGAAAGGAAAGAGTTCGGAACCTTTGGCCCTATGTCAAAAATCGATTACAGGCCTTGAACCCATAAAGGGGAATCATCGTTGTGGTTCCTGTCAGGCTTGCCCTAATGCCATCGTGGGCCATACCATCATAACCAAGGAGCGATCTATATCCCTACTAGGTATGACGAACTGCCGCACCTCCAATATTATATATATTATCATCTGTCCGTGTGATCTTATATATGTTGGAGAAACAGGACGGGAATGCAGGTTAAGAATTGGAGAGCATAAATCCAACATTCGAATTAAAAAGATCTCGGCCCTGTTGGTCAATCATTGGTTGGACAAGGACCACACTGAGACTGATCTTAAATGGTCCATCCTTGAGAAAATCTTAGTTGCCCCAGGAAAGGACCCGACTGCCTGCAGGAAAAAAAGAGAGGTATTTTGGATCTACCTTCTCAACTCTGTCAACAAGGGCCTGAATGAACAGTGCCCCTGGGAAAATGCTATCATCTAATGGCTATCTCCGCCTTTTTTTCTTTTTTTCTTTTTTTGTAGTGTTGACTCTATTTTGCTTTTGTTTCGTTTTCATTAAAAACAAAACTTCTTGAACTTTGTGTGAGATTTTAAATAGATTTTGTTATTCTGTAATGCATTGCATGTTCCTGGATCCTGTTTCCACACCTGGGAATAGTTTCCCTGAGGGATATTCTATTGTAACCCTTCTATTAATCCATCTTTCAAAGATGGCCGCCGTATTTATTTCTCAGCACGAGGGCTCTCTTGTCCATTCTCTATCGTTGTATGTCCATGTTTTCCTCTCTCCTATTGGAGACTGGGCGTTGGCGGGACATATTTAAACTGTTTAGCTCCCTCATTTTGTCTCGATCGGAGGAATCCCTTTCCGCCGCCCGACAGGAGGAATATCGCGCAACACGGAGTCCCTATCGTTATCTGGTGAGTATAGCTGTCCGTGTGGGGCTCATTCTAACCGTTTATTAATTTAGGCCATCGTCTGTCCAAATCCTCGCTACTCTCAGTTTAATTTATTCTGCCGCAGCCCTGAAATGACCACACTCGTCTATATCCCTGGGTGGGCCTGCGCACATCTGCTAGTCAGAACCTCGGGTTACTTCAGTTATTTATTAACTTATCGGTTCTGTACCCCGTATGAGTGCGTATTCGATATTTGCTTATTTGTATCACGACCCGTTGGGTGACATTTGATAGTTGAGAAATGCCCCCTTACCAGTTAACAGCTTTGGATTAGAAGCTTGTTTAGGTTATAGGTGGCGCTCATAGGCATAGATGCCCTTAGATGTTTAAACAGCCTCTCGTGTCGCAACTGATGTCCGAAGCCATAATTTTCTTTAATTTTCTCTCGTTTTCTTGGGTCAGAAGTATCCTTGGCTCCCGCTGATTTATCTGAAGGGTCCCATCCAATTGATCCATTACCGATCTCCTCTGCGGTGTCGCTGACAGTGGTCTTAAATCCTCGGACCAAACTCTTGACTTATTCTTATGAAGTACTCTGGACCTTAGGTATGCATCTCTGGGCATATGGGCACCTTTCTCCCTCCTTGTCCTTATATGTTGGAATAGGACAACCGATACTCGATATATCTGACCTTTGGCCATATATTTACACCTATAGTTTTGTCTGGGCCTCTGTTTCAGATACCGTCTTTATCGTTTGATGCGGTCTCGTGAGGATTTCACAAAAAGAATCTTAGCGAACATTGTCATTTAATCAAGCAATAGTTGACGAGTGAGTAGTGTCTGCATTTTTGTTTGCGATGTGTGGCAGGGTCTTTCCTCACATGCATGTTTAATCTTCATCACACTCTTTGGAATCTGACTTGTTGAACTATTTACATCTTATGTATAATATGGTGAATTTTTCGGGTATTCTCTTTCCTTCTCGTTTCTTTTGGTATCCTAATCTTTAACTATTTTTCTTTTTTGCACTCCATTTTTGTGTCCAGACCATTGTGTCTCCCTAATTATATCATTTTAAAAACGAATTGAGTCTCACTTCCTGGTTGTTCTTTGCAAAATCCTTGTATATATTTTGATATCAAAAACCAAGTTTATTTTGTTTACTATAAATAAATATATGAATGTATAAATTGTTAATGCATTTCTATGTGATTCTAGGTGAGTCTGTGTGTCCCACACTTTCTATCTACCTCCGCCCTGACGAAGGTGTTGCCCTATCTTGGGCCTCACACCGAAACGCGCGTTGGCGTTTTATTCTTCTCGTGCTCTTGGACTTTGTTTCCATCCACCACCAGGAGAATCCACGAGAATGTACCATTCTATCTTCTAACGGCAGCTTTACCATCTGGAGTGATTTGTGATGTTTTATAAATATGTTTGTTTTGAGGAATAAATGTGTATGTCATTATGAGTGAGTGCCAGTATGATTGATGATATGATTGTTGTGTGTGGGACTTATTATTAGATATTATAGATGTAATTATTTATCAATTTCTCGGAATTTGTTGACTATTTTATGATGCTATGAAAATAAAAAGAAAAAACTAATTTTGTTAAGCAATCTGTTCTCTGAATTTCTTGAAAATATGCCTTTGACAGCCCTGGGTGTTGTTTTGTAATACTAGGACCCCTTGTTGGGCCTTTATGTAAATTTCCTTAGGGGCGGGTAATCGTTGTCAGTCCAAATTTCTTTTTAGTTAGGGGCTTCATAGCAAAAAAAAAATTTAATGTTAACTTCCTGCAGAATTTATAGAAATCCACTCTTGTTGTGACTAAATCCATCCCACTGTTCTGGCAGAAGGTGAGGCCTTTGAGTTTGTATGTTTTTGGTCCAAAGTTTTTCCAGAGAGACTGATGACAAAATTGTCCTCAGGATTGGGGCCGGGCATGTCTTTATCTTTTTTTATCTCTTTCAACCTTTGCTCCCTCTTCCTCTGTTTTTTCCAGCTTCACCTTGTTGTTTTTGTTCTCCTGGGAGAGTGGTTGCTCCCCTTCCTTTCGCCCTAGTCGTCATTCGTAGGAGACGCATTTGCCCTGAAAAATCCATTCTCTGTCACCTGAGCTGACCTCTGAAATCTCTGCGCAAGAAAATTTGGCTTGTTCACATTCTTGTATTTGATCCATGGTTTGGTTATTATAATTTGCATCATACCGCCAAGCAAATGTGTATACCCTTCCAGTGGCATAGTCAATTTTGTCTCTATTGAATTTCTTCATTTTCTTCAATTGTATTGCCTTTTCATGTTTTTTCAACCTTTTTTCAAGTTCTTCAGACAATGTCTTTCCCTCTTCAGTCTCATAACATTTTTCCAAAGATTTGTCTTTTGCACAGATTTTCTCCACTGCTGACAATAGTCTCCTCTCTGCATGTATAATGAGGGTGTTAATTAATTTCATGGAGCATTCAGAGGTATCTGTTTGCCACTGTAAAAGTAAATCCCAGTCCAGGTCACTTAGTGTGGGGAGGACAAAGATTCTCAAGCCCCTCGGAATTCGTTTGCATTCTATATATTTCTTGAAGGTCAAACTCTCCCACCAATTGTTGATCTCCATTATCCTTGCCTGCTCCAATTCCCTTAAAAGTTGCTTTGGTGTGCTAGCGGTATTTGGGCCCCGTTACTCCCATTTGAGTCATAAACCTCTCCATTGTCTTCAAACATCTCTTTCAGGAGCTGTTCCCGTTTGCTCCATCTGTCTGCCATCATTATGCCAGTCAAATTGTGATTTTTTTTGTGTATATACAAAGACGTATTCCAGATATGAGGCGAGTTTGGCAGATGGACTGGGAAGAGCGTTCAGCCAGACCTCGCGGTGGAGCCACTAGACAAACGGACTCCCCGTGGAGACACTCCACTGTCTGCTCCGCCCAAACCTCTTACCGTCTCATCTCGCAAGCTACCACTGTCGGCTTCCTTACTCTGCTGTCCGTCACGGACAGGAACAGCTCTCCTTCGTCGTCATGCCAAAAGAAACGCCGGGTCACTGAGAGCCGTCCCACATCTGAGTGCGCCTCTTGCGTGGACCGACACCACGTTCAACATGGCATTCCTTTCTGGATACCTTCCCTCCTCCAAATTACCATCTGATCCAATATGGGTGACACAGAAAGATGGCATGCATGAGGATTTCAAAATGTTTTTATTCGATTTTTCTTTTTTTCATTTTTTCTTGCAAAGTGCAGAGTGCATGTGTGCCAGCAAAACAGACCTACATGTTTTTGGCTACAACCTTCAACTGGGTTATAGAGTAGGTGCATAGAGTGTCAAATTTAAAGGGACAACAACCCTACTTCCCACAACCTAATTAAAATCACATTTGTTTCTTAAAGGGGAATCAGACCATACTTCTTATTGTTTTGTATGTGTAAGTATACAAGTCTTTTTACCAATTGAGGCATATTATCTCATCACAAAACTTCCCTGTAACCTTTGGGCTTTTCAGTGAATTTCTATGTTTTTATAAATTTTATTTTCTAACTGTACGCTGTAACCTTTGAGAGTGGGTGTGTACGGCTGTATAAGTCAGTGAGTGGATGTGAGAGTGCCTGTATGGGCCTGTGAGTGGAAGTGTGAGTGGTTTTGTGAGTGTGTTAGTGGCTGTCTAGGTCAGTGAGGGAGTGTGTGAGTGGGTGTATGGGTTTGTGAGTGGGTGTGAATGTGGCTGTGTATGTGAGTGGGTTTGAGAGTGTTTGAATGTGCATTTGAGTGGGTGTGAGAGTGTCTGTCTGAGTGTGTGAGTGGGTGTGAGAGTGTTTGTATGAGTAGCAGAGTGGGTGTGAGAGTGTCTGTCTGGGTGTGTGAGAAGGTATGAGAGTGTCTGTATGGTTGTCAGAGTGGGGCTAGGAGTGTCTGTATGGGTGTGTGAGTGGGTGTAAGAGTGTCTGTCTGTGTGTGTGAATGGTGTGATAGTGTTTGTATGGGCATCAGAGTGGGTGTGAGAGTGTCTGGGTATCACAGTACGTGTGAGAGTGTCTGTATGGGTTTCAGAGTGGGTGTGTGAGTATATATTCATTTTTTTATTCACTGCAAGCTCTGCAGATTCGTCGCAGATTTACATGGAAAGCTGGGCTGAGTCCCGCAATGGCGCCGCAGTGTGGCAAAAAAAAAATTAGCTGGCATTTGCTGCCCATTCTACATGCTTTTCCCACATCCTTAACACACACATGGGGTCAGGAAAGCTCTAACCTGACACCTTCATTTACTTTACATTCTACCGTTCATCCCAGAGGACCATTTCCCAATATATAAAATGGCAGCTGCAACTTTTCTATTAAGTTGCAGCCAGCCAATCAGGACCTTGCTTTGGCACGTGGACTCATGGATGCACCGTGCATAAATCTGTGGAGGGTTCGTGCCTCTAGATTTACAGATTTAAAATCTTGAAAACGAACAAATTCACACCAAATAACAACAAGCACGCTTGTGCCCAATTTGGTGTAATTCCATCCAATGGTTCTGGCTGTAGTCGGTTTCAAAATCCCTATGGGAAAATCACCTCAAAACTTTCAAACCAGCAGCTGAGTGGCGTACTAATTTTGAAAAGTTCATGAATATTCATCAAACGGCGCCAAACTTATTGGCAAAACAATAAATGCTTTTCTTAGGAAACAAGGTCCTACTTATAAGTACCTACTGGCGACGAAAGCTGAAACGTGTTTGACACTGCAATTCACTGCCGTGCTAAGTGCTAATTAAAAAAGAACAACACCACTTGGAGTGCTGGTCTGTACTTTATTTTTGGTATGGTACTTGTTTGTAATTGAACACGCCCGGGCGCAGGCGTTTATGAGCACCCCTGGCGTTCTGGATGCATGTGAGCTACACATACACATACTTTGAAGAGGATATATATATATATATATATATATATATATATATATATCCAGGTAACTCCAACTCTTTTCCACACAAAAGACAACGGAGCACGGACCTCGGATAAAGTGCAGGTTTTTAATCAATTGAGCTCTCAAACAGCACTAGCAGCATAACGCGTTTCGGCACAACAAGTCCCTTGATCACATGATGCGCGTAACTGGTCTCACCTGGTTTTTATATACCCATTACTTTCAAACTTAATTGGTTTGACCCATTTTTTCTATGTTTTTCTCTCTTTTTTTCTTTTTTTATTTGCATTTAAAGTGACAGGTGCCTAAAGTGCAAGGTCTGACATAGACATAGAAAAAATAATATATATATATAAATACTCTATTTCACAGTACTGTTTTGAACTTTCAAAATGCCAATCGTATCAATACATTTTAACAAAATATTGGTTTAAATACCTTAAAATCATGAAACATGGCTAATTAATAAAAAAGGGGAGTATTTTTCTTTACATCCAGGTTTAAATACCAGTGCATTATACAGTACATTTCCATAAAACCTAAATAATTCAAGTCTAGATTCTGCCAACCTTTCTTTATATAAAACCCGTGCTAGTAATATTAATATAGTGTATAAAATTATTAATAAAATCCCTTCTAAAAGACCATATAAAAATATATAAAAAAGTGTAAAAAAGTGTTATAATCTTAATATATTATCTAAAGGGGCCTAGTAGCAGCATATTGTTTTTGATCATCTTAATTACCCTCTTAATAGCTGTTCTATGATTATTATTTTTTAAAGTATTTCATTTATTTTATTTTATTTATTCTATTTCTAAGTCAGATTAACCCATTAATTATCCTTCAATCTCTTGATAATATAGTAATATCTAGGGTTGATTTGGGTAATCTAATAAATTTGTATCATTTGGACCATAGTTACTAAAGGCAGGTGTAAAGCTCTTCAGTAATATTAAGGCCTCCTGGTTGTTTACTATCAAGATCTAAAATGTATCTGGTTTCCAACCTACGGAGAGCCTTTTCCCTATCCCCACCTCGTTTATAAGGTGGGATGGCATCTATTAAGTAATATCTCAATTCTTTGGGATCTGCATTATGCTTTTCCTCAAAGTGCCTCGCTACAGAGTACGTTGTGTCTTTGTTTTTAATTGCTCTTATATGTTGTAGTATGCGTTTGTGACCCTGTAATATGGTGCTCCCTACATATTTAAGGGCACAGGGACACTCCAAAATATAAACCACAAAATCAGATTTGCAGGTTAGAGCTTTTTCAATCGGTCTTTCTGTATCGCTGAAAGGAGTCACATACAATGTTTTATTTACTCCAAACTGGCAAGCTTTATATATAAACACACACATACATATATATGGTGCTTCTTTTTTTAAACGAAATTGGAGGATTGGTTATTAAGTAACGATGATAACCAAGGTGGTGGGCCTTGTTGAAGTCTGACACAAATGGATGTAATAATATATCTGTGTGCATGTATATACATATTTATATATATGTATATTATATATACATATGTATAGATATGTGAATATATAATATATATATATATGTATGTATATATATCTATATATATAAATATAGATATAGACATAGATATATATACATACATATATACATATTTTTCATTGTTAGGAACCCATCTGTTCCTCTAGTCACTATGTCTGTGTGCTTGCAATCGACACTGAGCAATTTTATGTGTATACATGTGTTGCTGTAACCATGAGGACATGTAGCAAGCTCAGCAATTTGAGTATTGCATGTTTCTTTTTTCAGGTTTTTTCAGGTTTTGTACTTACAAATATGTGGTCATTTGTGCAATTTGTATTGGGGTTTGCAGGTTAACCCCGGTTAAGCCCTCCGGTTACACCCATGACACTATTGTCTTACAGATGATCGAGGTGTTCCTAGAACTAGCATTCACTATCTGTGTATATATATATTTTTTCTTAATTGTCTTCCTTCCTGATGTCAGTGCAAAGTAATTTTCATTCAATTTGTGATAGTACTATGTTTATACAACATGCAATGTTGATGTTTATTCTTGCTTTATTGAACATGTGCTGACTGGGGGACTCATTACCATTTTTGTTGGGTCACTACTGGTTTCCATATCCCTACTTGGGTAACTCCAGTCTGGGCTTACAATCAATGTTTTGTACTATTACCAGTTTGCACATTACAAAATGGCCGCCACATTTACACCGAGTTGGGCTAAACTATGCATTGTAGTCTCTTTTCCATATTTATTCAGGATATGTAAACCTCGCAGTAACATTCTATCTGTGTGTGATCAAGACTGTGAATAGAGTTGAAACGCGTTACAGAATGATTAAATATTCTTAATCTGCCACCAGCCTGAGTGTGCGCTTCATTTGGATTGGAGTTCTGTAGATATATATATATATATCCATCCATCCAAGCCTGTTGGTGTGGCCAGATCGTAATACCTTCCAGCCAGAACAAAACCACAGTAACGCTGCTCCAGTGTATTCAGCATGTTTATTCAAACGCTAGCAACAAAAATCCCCAACATGTTTCGGAGCCTTCTGCTCCTTGGTCACGGGTTAGGTTTGTGCGTTACTTCCATTTCATTTAAAGAAACACCACATGTGTTCTGTACAAGTGATAGACATCAACAAAATACTATTTGTCAGTTTCCGATGTTGTTCATAAACATGGTTCAATCGCATTCGAGTAATTAACAAAATTATGAATGGTTTAGCATGACATTAAGTCTACTTTAACCAAGGAAAGATTAAAGAAGAATTAACATACTTTGTAAATTCATTAGAAGGTGCATTCAGCCAACTATCACAGCGCAATTCTTTAGCTTTCTAGCCCAGAACGGCACCCTGATATTATTCCATAATCCCTTTGGTATCATTAAAATCACAATTCTGCCCAAGTGGGCTGATTTTTACGATAATTCTGACTCTCGACCGCATGTCAGATAGTCATATTCAGTCCTTTTAAAACAATATCTGACAGAGTGAATTATTCATAACCTCTCAATGTCGACATCTCCAGTACTCCACATCAGTGTATTTCATTGATCTTAATGATGAGTGTATATATATATATATATATATACACACACACATATATATACACACACAAACATATAAATATATATATTCCAACAGTACCTGTCCTTTGCCCAGAAAGCAGGACGTGTACTCTGAAGTTGTCATAAGCAATATTTCCTCAATTTTTTTGTCCATTACACCATGCAGTGACATCAAAACACCGGTCACGTTTCGGCATTGGACCACCTTGATAAGAGCTAACCCCAGCATCAAATATAAACATTTGCCTAATTGTCATAAACATTGACAAAGGGCTAAAGAACGGCTCCATTAGGACAGACCGTAATCTTTCAGACATTTTGTAATATGTCCATGACTACAATAAATGCACATTCCATGCTAAAATTATGTGCAAATACATCACAATGTGTAAAACATTTGTCATAAATTCATGATCAAAATGTCAGAAATATGTGACAGCAATTCAATGACAGGCATTAAATACAAAATACAAAAATCATAATTCGGTGTTCATCATATGTTTCCAACCACAACAGAAACATCAGTACTCCTTCCATACCAAAATAATCTGCTCCTAGCAGAAATACTAATATCACACTGTGCATGCCTTGGTCATACATACATACATGGAACATTAGCAGCATTAAATGCGAGTCTGTCCTTCAGGGTCACTCCTCTTCTGTATGTTATTCTGGGATAGTCCCTGATAATATTTTAAAGGCTATTTTCACTTAACAATTCTTGCCAGTGTTTCCCCAAGATGTATCTAACCTTTCTGGCCTTGTGAGTATGTGATGATAAACCCAAAGTTACTGTTGTCATAGCTTCCCTTCGCACTCTAGGAATTAGAAATGTTTTGCCTAGATACTGTACTCGTTGAACGGCCGCATTTACCGTAACTTCTTTTTCTGAATCTCCATATCATGTTGGTACACTCCTGATCATATGCCTGATCATTTCTACAGTTCCAGCGACCCTGTAATAGTTCGCCATATGGGATACTTTGTATCAGTGATAAAGAGTGACTACGCTAGGCATGCAGGTGTGTTCCTTGCAGCAGCTTTTCTATGTAGGTCAATTTGTTGGCAACCACCTCAACTTTGATATCTATGAACTCAATTTCAGTTCTACCAATGTGGCTGGTGAATTTTAAATTCAGTTCAATATCATTGAGGATATTGATAAATCTCGTGGCTTCTTCCTGATGGTTCCCTTCCAGACCACAAATAGGGCATCACTGTAATGAATCCATGTTGCCACATGAGTGTTAAATTCCTCTAGGGCATCGACCACCTGTTCTTCCCACCCCCCATAAAGAGGTTGACGAATCTTGGGGCAAAACAAGTACCCATCACCGTGCCATTAACCTTCCTAACATACTTGTCGTCAAACACAAAAAACCTATTGTTGAGGAAAAACCAAATCATTTCTATAATCATTTCAATGTGGAATAACAATGATGATGATCTTGTGAGAAGCAGGTAATAATCATCCCTATATATCATCAATGCATGTGAGGAACTCCCTGCTGTCCAGAATGTAAGATGGTAGTGCTGACACAAAGGGACGAAGGAAAAAGTCAATATACTTGGAAGTATTTTCCAGCACAGGTCCCCTAGAAGAGACAATCAATCTCCCTGATGGATTGATATCATCTTTGTGTAATTTGGGGAGTAGATAGAAAATGGGAACTTTGTGATGTTCACAATACAACATTTTGTATTCCTCCCACTCAATCAAACCACACTCCATCCACTCTCTCAATTTGTCAAAATAAACAAGGTTAGAATCATTGATCGCACATTTCTGTACCACTTCATAGCATTTCACATCATTCAATTACCTATATCTTTCTTTAAGGTACTGCTATTTCGATAAGATAACATTTCCAGCTTTGTCAGACGTCTAATGACAATGTTAGTGTCCCTCTGTAAATTTCTAACTGCTAATCTTTCATTACAAGAGAGGTTGTCACTTTGCAATTTATTCTTTCTCACCAGTTTCTTGATGTCCTGAATTTGAGCATCAGTGACATAGATGAGTTGTTCACTTTAGAGGAATTAGATCCGGAGAATGGTGATACTGGTGACCAATATCTTAATCTGGCACATACAGGAATTGACTTGGAGATGAGTTGCCCCAGTAATTCTAAGACTAAACCTACCTTTACACCCACTTTTCCACATAATGCCATTGACACATTTGAAGGGATGGTAATTAATTGAATGTTGTGCTCAGGGTGACATGCATAGTGGGGGCTTGGTGACCTAATGGGACTTGGTTGTCTTGAGGGGGAGAGCTCTCCTTGAAAAGATGTGCAGAGGTCGAAGCTGTTAGCCACTGTTGCTACGTCATAGAGAATCTTGCAGGGATTTTGCAGAGCCTGCCTGAGCAGCACTGGAAAGCAAGGGCACAGCTTCTGTAACAGAAGTAAGGGAAGGCACAGAAAGTGGTGGAGGGGAGTGGTAGTACACCAGTTTTTGTTTACATTTGGGACAGAGAGGAGAGCCCAGATTATGCATGTCTTCTCCATTACTCCTCTAGCCCTGCGTAGCAATTGAAAGCACATGCAGATGGCTTTGGTGCTATACATAACTTAAAATATAGATGGCTAAAAAGTGAATTATGGGGAGGTTTTTCTCCTCGGGATTCTGAGTGACTTCATAAAGAACTTGAGCTTCGCTCTTGTTGTCTATTTGATGTCACTCAGAACTCCTCAGTGAAAAACATCCCTGTAATTCACTGTTACCCATCTATGATTCTTTATAATATCCAGGGAGTAGACAGGTAATTTCTCAGTTATCTATAGTGGCGCTGCTGCCTTTGCTTCTTCCAACCAAAAATTCACAACAGTTGATCACTCCTTCTCTGTCTTTTGAAAAAAGGAAGTGGACCCATTGTTCAATACCCACAGCTGTGTAAATGAGCACAGACAGCCTTACATCCATTGCACACACTTTCTGATGTACTCATATCTTTGGTAAGTCCTACACCTAATTGTTGTGCTGTCTAAGGTGTTCCTGAATTGTCGGATCATTCTACTTCACACTGTGTCCTTCTGCAACACACAATGCTTTCTGTCCTAAGCCCCTCCCCCTTTTCACTAACACAGAGCACACAGGCTTAATCACCTTAATAAATGCATAGGGCCTCATTTATGAAAAAGTGACTCATCGCTGCGTGAAAACAGCGATGCGTCACTTTTCATTACGCCCTCCTTGCGACATGATGGATGCGTCATATTTACTGTATGACGCATCATGTCTCAAGGAATGACAGATAGGTCAGTTTTACTGATGTATCTGTCTGCAAAATGACGCATTGCTGGAGTTGTGTCAGAAGTGTGACGCAACTCCAGCAATGCAGGGGGAGGGCTATAGCTATAGCACTGCATCACCCTTATGTCTGCTATGAGGCAGGCGTAAGGTTTTGACGCATTTGCATCCCAGAAGTGGCTCAGTGAAATCTCATAGATTTCACTGCATCACTTCTACAAGGCTTACTTGCGTGGGACTTTATACGTAGGGCACAACAGGGGGCATGTTTTACGCCGCTGATGCCGCACAAAAAGTGACGCAACGGCAGCGCAAAACTGTCTCAAGGCCTCATAAATAAGGCCCATAGTGTTCATTTATATCACCGTCACTCAGCCACCACAGAATGGATTTAGTCATACAATTATAGCTAACAGTTCCCTCTGTCTGATAGCTGACTCACTGGTCACAATGTTTCTTTCTACCTTACAGTATTGTTTCCTTTGTTGAGGAATATTATCACCCCTGAGTCACTGGGTTACACATTTTCTGTTCTATATATACATTTTGCTTACAGTTTTTCTACATGACTAAGAAGGCCCTAAAAGAAAATCTCATTCTCATTCAAAGCATGTTACTTTATTGTATTATCTCGCATTTAACATAGAATGGATTTATTTTTGTTTAAATCCATTCATGTTAACTATTACTTTTAAGTCATGATCATTTCCTGGAAGACACACTTTACCCTAGACTCATTGTTTCTCAGGTCCCAAATAACTCACGCTTGATTTTGGCATTTGATGTAAAATATTGGCATATTACTTTCATATTTTATATAGTTTCACTGCTACAGGCAGTTTAAATAGATTTGTTTATTTGAGTGCGTTGTAAAATTCTTGACACTGTAGTTGCACACAAATGTTTTCATGTGTATTTTGAGAGACAATTAAGAAGTGAGGTTGTTGAAGATGCAAAGTTGGCATTACATTTTTTTTCCTGTTAGACTGATTGGAGTGGGGCGTAGTTTCGGTGCCGTTCTAAGATGGCGTGACCGCCCGAGGCTCCGTCGGGCCGGGGAATCCATTTCATGAAATGAGACCGTTCCAGCGCTCGCCGAGGGACGAGATTCACAGCGTCTCTCCCTCAAATAATGGTGAGTCACTGGAACACTTCAAAAACAATGTTGCAGTGATTTTAGGGATTTAACGGCCCCAGTGATTTCTCCTCACAGTGAAGTCGCGCCCACCATTTTGGAAGGTGAGCGCGTCTCCTCTATTAGTGAAGCAGCCTTTCATAACTATAATGAGCTCCTGCTTCCTTAAACAACCTTTATTGGATTATTTTTACACCTCTACACGGCGTACTTGCTTTTTCTCTGTTTTTTATGCTGTTGACATGTTACTCACAAGGAAAATATGACTATTTTTTTTTCTGGAACCCTTTTCACTCAAGGTGAATTATTGCTGTGGATAAGTCTCTTCAAGATGTGATGGCTAATTTGAGTTTATATTTATCAATATTGGATAAAGAATCCGACCCTGCGGTTTTTTGATATATTCCTGTGTGCTCAACTCTTCTAGAGCTGTGTTTTTTCTCCCCTCATTTTCTGACTGATGTAATCTACATTTTTCAAAGGTTTTACCTCACGCTTGCAACTTACGCAGTGTTTTACAAAACCTTCTTCTCTTTTATATGGGGAGTTTAAGAAACCTTAAACTTTGAGCTTCCACCAAACATACTGCGCTCTCTGACTCTGACTCTACCCACAACGACATGGAGGACAATCCTTCTCATAAAAGTGACCCCACACCAGGCGCCATTCCAAAATCGCAGCCTTCAAACAAGTTATCTGTGGTATCTACTAAACGTCCAAAAAAAGACCCTCCGTCTCCAGTGCACTCTTCCTCAGCATCCATGGACATAATTCTTGCAGAAATTCGTGCCTTGAAACCCTTTATAGAGGAAACTAATAAGACTATGCAATATTTAGACAACAAAAGGTCTTCATTGGACTCACGGGTGCTAGTTGTAGAACAAAAAACGGAATCTCTACAATCCACATGTTCACATATCTCTTTTCTAGAATCAGAAATAACTCTCCTTAACTCTCACACTGAAGATTTGGAAAATCGAAATTGCAGAAGCAACCTTAGCATTTATGGTCTCCCTGAAATGGAAGGTTCCACTCGGACTGTTTATTTTCAAACTTTTTTGCCCAGGCTTCTGGATATGTCTGCTCCTACTTCACTTAACATCCAACGGGCTCATAGACTTGGTCCCAAGGTCTCAGCAAAACCACGTGGAGTCATCATGTTCTTCCTGCAATACACCGACCCCCTCCAAGTCTTATCAGTTGTCAAATCCAGAAAACACATTTTTAGGGAGGGTCATCTACTATATTTTTCTCAGGATGTACCTAAAGTCACTGCTGACCGTTGGAAAACATTCCTGGATCTACGTCCCCAGCTAAGATCTATAAATGCCAGATTTGGTCTAATCCATGCATGTCTTTTAAAGGTTACCTACAAGGAGAAGACTATCACTTTTGAGGATCCGGCTGCATTACAGGAATTTCTTCATCTTCATGGAGCCGATGTCATGGACACCTCAAAATCTACCTGATTGTTATTTTGTTCTGTCTTACAGGGCTGTCTCCTTATCTGTGTAATTCAATGAATGTTGTTTTGTTCTTGCTTCGATTTTGCATGATGTTCATGCCCTAGTCTTTTGTCTATTTTTCTCTTTTCCCTCTTCTATAAAAGTATTTTATTCATATTGTCCCTTTTCTTCCTAATACAGGTGTATTGTTCCGCTTCCCGTCCTTCATATGGTCACCTTCTGGTGTTAATACTTAACCATCCAAGGTTGCCCTGTCATCCGGTGGAGTTCGAGTGCTGCCGTCGTCTTCTGGTGTCGCCATTCCCCATTCCATCTTTGTGTTTGGTAGGTATGTTCCTCAGTCGTCATTTGCGTGACTTGTTCTGTCTTTTTCTTCCCTGTTTTATTTCCTCTTTCATGCTGTTTTCTTCTATGGTTCCTTTCTACTTTTTTCTTCTTCCTATTATCTATTTTTTCATTACTTCTTCCATGCTTCTTCTCTATAAACAAACACCTTATTTCTTTCACCTTTTTCCCTCATTTCTGTTTTATTCTTACTTCATTCTCAATATTGTAAGCATTTTGATTGTTCATGTTCTTATTTTTACATTACATTCTGGGTTACTACATGGAACATTAAAGGACTAGGTAACCCTATTAAAAGGCAATGGGTGTTATCCCATTTAGATAAATTAAAAACTGATATTGCATTCCTTCAAGAATCGCATCTTTCTGAATCTGAAGCTTGCAAGTTGAAGAAATGTAGGGTGGGCAATGTGTTTAACTCTCCTGCTTTAGGTAAGAAGAATGGGGTTATGATCCTATGCCATAAAAAACTACATGTATCACTTGTTCATCAAGAATCTGATGTTGAAGGTCGATGGGTTATTGTTAAGTTACTTATAGATAAGATACCTATAGTTATTTTTAATATATATGGTCCCACTTCTGTTGATAAGGTTTTCTGGACAATCATTTCTGACAAACTGCTTTTATATGATGATGATTACATTTTATTTGGCGGAGATTGTAACCAAATTCATGATCCCATACTAGATAGACATTCTACAGTGAAATTTGTTCCCTCTAAAATCCACTCTCAATTTACTTCCACAATACGACGTAAATCTTTAGTCGATATATGGCGACTTTGCCATCCAGACCTTTGGGAATACAGTTTCTATTCAGCTCCACACCACTCACAATTCTGTATTGATTATCTTTTCCTGAGCAAGTCTTTGGCTCAACATGCTATTCAATCTGAAATTGGATCAATTTTAATCTCGGACCGTGCCCCAGTATATGTTGATATAGACCTTATTCCCTTTTCCCCTTGTTCAGGTAGATGGCGCTTTAATAATTCACAGCTCTTAGACCCTAAATTCAGTCAACGATTCAGTTCCTTTGCCTCTGAATTTTTGCTATCAATTCAACCCCAGAATCCCCTTTCGTAATGGTTTGGGACTCTTTTAAATCAGCAGCCAGAGGTTTTATAATAAATTTCGTATCACAAAAGAAAAAATCCTTTATGGCCCAGTCTACTCAATTACTTAATAAAATTGAACAGCTAGAATACACATACTATCAATCCATTGACGAGCCTTCCCTGAAAAATCTTATTGACACTAAATTTACTTTTTTTTTTTTTTATTTATTTAAGTTTTATTTAAAACACAAAGAAAACAAATTAAAGACAAAACTGAACAGAGACCTTCTGTAGGCAATTCAATGCAAGCAGTGCATAATAAGAGAGTACAGTATGTCTTCACAGTACACAGTGTTGAGGCAGAACATATCAGTATTGGACAGCCCGCATCCTGGGTACCTGTGGAACCGAAAGGCCTTACACAATTCTACTTTGCATCCCCGACATTGCACATTTCCCAGGCAGACAGCCTCGACCGATCCCACAGCCCTCTGGGGATAATTACCAAGCGCACTCGCAAGTGACTCCCCCAACAAACGCAGCAACACAGCGTGCAGCATCCCAACTTACTGTTGTTCGGGGGCGTCAACGCTCCCAGTATCCTTATCTTTAAGAGCCAAATAAGTTCTGTATAATTCCCAGAAGTTTTTAGAGTGATTACGCGGGGGATAAGTTCGCTGTAATTTTCTGTTTGCGTACAACAGTATATCATATCTCTCGACCAGCAAGCTATGGTAGATGTCGGGCCAAGGGACCAGCAAACTACCACCCTTCGTCTCGCTATGAGCAGCCCAATGTCAACCAGTCGTCTAATAGCTTCAGGCAAGTATTTGGAAAACCCTAGTAGGGCAAGCAGGGGGTCTGGTGTTATTGTTGTGTCAGTAATATCCCATATGGTCTTGAAAGTCTGGACCCAGAAGTTGGCTATACCAGGGCATATCCAGGCTAGATGCAGAAAGTCTGCTGAGCTATCCCCGCAGCGCTCACATGCAGCTGAGTCTCGCAGTCCGTACCTGTGAAGCCTCTCAGGGGTGTAATATACTCTGTTGAGAAATTTGAAATGAATCAACCTGTGGCGACCATTCAATGAGATACGCCTTGTATTCTCGCAGTAATATTTCCACATACCATCATCTATATCAATGCCCAAATCAACCTGCCAAGCTAATCTAGCTTTCGTGTAGTGGTTTGCTCGATATCTCCGTGCCTCTTTATATAGTTTAGATACAATCTGCGTTGGTGTGTCGGATTTAATCATAAATGTGAGAGCAGCCATCTCCGGTGGCTCCGCCAAGTCAGTGCCCAATGTGTCTTTTAATGATTGCCTCATCCTATGGAACTGGAATCTGGTAAGTGGCATGTCGTGCTGTCCCATCGTCTCCGCCTCCCCCCAGGTCTTAACTATGCCGTCTGAAAACATATCGCCTATCATCGTAATATTGACAGTATTCAGCGCCCGGGCTACCCCTCTATCCGTGCATGCAGGCAGCCAAAGACACCACTCCAGAGGCGTGAGGGGGGAGTATAAAATAGCTCCTGCTTGCAGTTTCAGAAGATGCTGCCATGCATGCGCTGTTGTGTTAATAGAATCTAGGATGCCAGTTCTGCGATCAGTTGGTTTGAACAAGAGCGCTGGCAAAGGGAATATTATTACCTCCTCACTTTGAGTTACATCTCTTTATAAAGACTGAAGGTCAGTCAACCTCTATAAAAAATTATGTCAAATATCAGATGAATTGTTGCTTTAATTGTGGGAGGTATGCCTATGTTGCTTGGATATGAATTTACCTTAAATAAAGGAAAAGACAAGAGCTGTTTGGCAAAACAGGAACAAATTATGTTAATTAAACGCTGCAGCCGGGAGAGCGTGAACAGAGTAAGTCTGCTCAAAGTCTCTCAGTGTACAATGTTTTGGCCTCTATTATATACAGTTAATGAGGTACAATAAAACAATCTTTACATTCCAAAAAAGCATCTCAGTTGTAAATCAATGAAGTGCAGGCCTCTGATAAGTACACAACTGGCTCTTGACCTTGGGGAGAGCTATTATGGATCAGTGTGTATGTGTCCAGATGCCTGGCATGAGGAGCGGGTTACCACTACATGTGGTGAGCATGTTGTGTCTTGATTGGGTGAATGTTTCTATCTACATGTGGTATCTAGCTTTGTTGTATGTTTGGTGAACGCGAGCCCTTGGCCGAACGGGTCTGGTAGGAACTAGTCTTATAAAAGTGTATTGTATGACCTATTGTCTATGTCGCCTCTAGACTGATATTGCTTAATTCAATAAGCCTGTTACTTGTGAATGTTTAAAAATGTTTATGTCAGCATGTGGCCTAAAGTCAGCCAACATGTGACAGGCAACTCCGTCACTCTTTAGCAAACCCATACTAACATTCTGCGATGTATAGCTCAATTGACCACCAAACCATGTCTGGTGTACTTGATGTCTCAAGGAGACTTCTAGGTCTTGGTAGAGAACCTATTTAACTACAAACTGTGTAGGTTTGTATGTCTTAAAGTTCTCAGTGTTGTGATCATCCCAAAACGTTTCGTGCACAAACTAAGCAAACAAGAGAAATATTTTGGAAAGTTTTGTGGAGTCTCTTCAAACAGTGCCAAAGTTATTAGCAAAACAAAAAAGGCATTTTTCTATGGAAGCGCAGACCTATCTATTACTACCCAGTGCTCTCACTCAGCAGGAGCTTTATTACATGCACCCTTTCATATTACATCACTTATAGCATGTTTAATCATAGCATTTATAATAACACTCATGCCATCTCAAGTTACATAATTTTTTACAACAGTGTTCATGGTAGCAGGATGAGTTGTAGTTGAGTTAGTCTGCCTTGCGAGTTCTTCAAAACACTGTATGAAGGTGGGATAGTTACAGAATGTTTTGGGCGGGAGTGAATTATAACTTTACGTTGTAACTAGAACTGTTTAATTTCTAAGATTTATGTTGTTTAGGTTGTTTTTGTATAGAAATAATAAATTATAACTTACCTTCAACCAATGCGTTTCTTTTCATGTAATGTTGCTTATTATGCTATCAATGGAGTAGAAGGGTCTCCAGCCAGTAGCTCGTCGGCTACTGTAGCTCTCCAGCTACCTCTGAGTAGCTCACCTGTGTGCAGCCCAGCTTAATAAATTAGAAAGCATTTGCTTAGTTGAATCAATATACAGATAAAAAAAAATTGATTATACAACACTAATAATATTAGTAGCTCTCAATGCGTTTCATTGAACATAAGTTGCTCTCAATACAGAAAAGGTTGGAGACCCCTGTAAATGGAGTCATATATAATGGAGGAGAGTGTCATTGAATCAAGGGGAGTAAAGTGTTGTAGAGTGGAGTACATTGGAGTGGCATACAATGGGATATCATACATTGGAGTGTCATAGAGTATCGTCTCATAGAGTGTTGTGGCATAGAGTGTAATTACGTAGAGTGTTGTGGCATGGAGTGGAGTGGAATACAGAGGAGTGGTGAGTTATACAGTGGAGTGACGTCAACTGGAGTGACATCGAGTAGAGTGTCATAGAGTGGCATAAGGAGAGTAGATTGTTGTAGAGTGGAGTGGCATGGAGTAAAGTAGAGTGTGACAGAGTGTGGTAGAGTGGAGGTAGTCAAGTTAAGTGCTGCATAATAGAGTGAAGGAGAGCATTGTAGATGGCAGTATTCTAGAGTGGAGTGTCCTAGAGTATCTTACAGTGGAGTAGCGTGAAGTGGCATGGAGTGGAGTAGAGTGTTGTAGAGGCAGTGGCGTAGAGTGGCAAAGAGTGTTGTAGAGTGGAGTGGCATAGAGTGGAGTAGTGAAGTAGAGTGGAGTACAGTGGAGTAGTGTGTCATACGGTAGACTATAGTAAAATGGTGTGGAGTGGCATAGATGGAGTTGCGTAAAGTGTCATAGAGTGGCATAGATTGGAGTAGAGTATTGTAGAGTGTAGTAGAATGGGGTGGCATAGAGTGCAGTAAAATGTAATTGAGTGGAGCAGCATAGAGTGTCGTAAAGTGGAGAAGAGTGGAGTGACATAGAGTGGAGTGGCATAGAGTGATGTGGCATAGAGTATTGTGGCATAGAGTGCAGTGGAATAGAGTGGAGTGGCGCAGAGCCAAGAGCATAGAGTATGGTGTTGTGTCGTAGAGTGCTGTGGTGTGAGTGTTGTGGCGTAGAGTAGAGTGGCATAGATTGGAGTGGCATATAGTAGAGTGGCATTTAGTGTTGTGGCTTAGAGTGCAGTGGCATAGATTGGAGTGGCACAGAATCGAGTGGCATAGAGTAGAGTGGAGTAAAGTGGTGTGGTGTGTCATTAATTAGAGTGGAGTGACGTAGAGTGCAGTGACATGTTGTAGAGTAGAGTGGCATGTCATTAAGTGATGTGTCGTACAGTATCTTAGAATGGAGTGTCGTAGAGTGGAGTGCCATAGAGTGGAGTGCATGTCTTAGACTGGAGTGGCCTGTCATAGCGTAGAGTGTCATAGAGTGGAGTGGTGTGTCGTAGAGTGGAGTGGCATGTCACAGAGTAGAGTGGAGTGGCGTAGAGTGGGGTGTGTGTCGGTTTGTAGAGAAGAGTGGAGTGGCATGCCATAGTGCAGTGTGATGTGGCATAGAGTATCATGGCATAAAGTGGCATGGCATACAATGTTGTGGTGTAGAGTCGAGTGGAGTAGAGGGGAATGGTGTACAGTGGAATGGTGTAGATTGGAGTGGCATAGAGTGGAGTGGTGTGTGGTAGAGTAGAGTGGAGTGACATTTCATAGAGTGCAGTGTTGTACAGTGTCTTACAGTGTACGCGCAAAGAGTGGAATTTCATAGAGTGGAGTGGAATGTCACAAAGTGGAGTGGCCTGTTGTTGAGTATAGTGGATGCCGTAGAGTGGAGTGGCATGTCATTAAGTGGAGTGACATGGAGTGGAGTGTAGTAGAGTGGACTGGAGTGTTGTAAAGTGTAGTGGTGTGTCATAGAGTGGAGTGGTGTTTTGAAGAATGGAGTGGAGTGGCGTGGCATAGAATGCAGTGGCATGTCTTATAGTGGTGTGTTGTACAGTGTCTTAGAGTGGCGTGTCATAGAGTGAAGTGTCAGAGGGTGGAGTACATGTCGTAGACTGGAGTAGAGTAGAGTCGTAGACTAGAGTTTTATAGAGTGGAGGGGCGTGGAGTGGAGTGTTGTAGAGTGGACTGGATTGTTGTATAGTGGAGTGGTGTGCCCTAGAGTAGAGTGGCATGTCGTAGAGCAGAGTGGAGTGGTGTATAGTGGAGTGACATGGCATGTTGTAGTCTAGAGTGGAGTGCCATACCATAGTGTAGAGTAAAGTGGCATAGAGTGCCATGGCATGGAGTGGAGTGGCATAGCGTGGAGTGGTGCCTCGTTGAGTACATTGGACTGAGGTAGAGTTGAGTGGTGCATTGTAGAGTAGAGTGGAGTGATGGGTCATTGAGTGGAGTTTTGTACAGTGTCTTACAGTGGAGGGGTGTAGAGTGGAGTGTCATAGAGTGGATTATCACATCGTATAGTGGAGTTGCCTGTCGTAGAGCCGAGTGGGTGTAGTAAAGTGAAGTAGCATGTCATAGAGTGGAGTGGAGTGGAGTGTGGTAGAGTAGACTGGAGTGTCGTACAGTGGAGTGGTGTATCATAGAGTGGTTTGGAGTGTTGCAGAGTAGAGCGGAGTGGAGTACAGTGTAGTGGCATGTTGTAGAGTAGAGTGGAGTGGCTTGTCAAAGAGTGGCAGGTCATAGAGTACCTTACAGTGGAGGGGCGTAGAATGGAGTGGCATAGAGTGGAGTGGCATGTTTAGAGTGGAGCAGTACTCTGTAAACTTTTTTAAAAATATATAAATCAGTAAAAATACTTTTCGTTACCTCTACAGGTTTTCCTAAACTGACACATTTCTGCCTGTGCATTACACAAAGAGTACTAAGCTATATTTCATGAAAAACACAGTACAAATAGAAAGTGTTGTCTGCCTGCCTTTTCATTTTGCAAGGGCTTTGATTAACTAATATTTTTGTGTTTCATCATTGCCAGGTTCCACAGTATACCGCAAAGGTAACACAGTATACCACGGCCCAATATATAACTAAGGTTTGTCCCATATAAATTAAAAGCTACTGAACCAATTCAGATTCAATAACAAAAAGGACCCTTTACCCACCATAATCTACATTACTGGCAAAATATATCTATCTATTACCCAGTGGCGGTTGTCACTGGGTAGTTATAGTTAGGGCAGCATTCCCATACAAAATGCATTTTGTGTGTTGCGAATAACTTTGGCATTGATTGACAAATCTCCATGAAACTGTTCAAAAAGGTGCTACTTTTTGACTACTTTGTGCAGGGAAGGTTTTGGGGTGATATGTCAAGCAGGAGCTGAGAAAAATGTAGAGGTGGGACTTATGGAAAAACTCTGGAAGATTCCGCGGAATTCTGCCAAGAGGTGTAAAATATGAAGCTTGTGCTGCTCGTGCTGCAATTTAGCATTGGTAGCATGAGCAGCGCTGAAAATCACTGCAAACAGGATCATACGTTGCGCAAGGGATCTTGGCTACTCAAGTTGATTGTGCTGCTGCTCAAGTAGAAAATCTACTTGAGCTGCAGCAGGTGTATTCAAACTTCAGCCCTCTGACCCAAATTGCTCATGAATGCTGATGCATTAGAAAATCGCACTAGGGGACGCCTACTCTCACTCGCCAGCTCACATATTCTGGAGCCTTGCAGGAGAAAAATTTCGCCACAAGGCGATTCGCAGAATTTGACCAGAACTCTGTGTTAAAGGTTAACGTGGACTGGCCAAAATTCTGTCAACTCTGTGGGTGGAATGGAACATTCTGCCCACTCCTCTAAATAATTTGGTCCCAAAACTCAAACTCCCCATGCATTTTCCATAGACTTCTTTAAAAAGCACCATCACAAAAACCAAATTTGGCAGGAAGCCAGAACTTGGTCCAGAAAGCGTGTTTTTTGTTGGTTGGTGTAAATCCATTCAGATGTTTTGGAGGTAATAAGCTCCAAAATTATTTGTATATCTGGATGCTTGGGTTCGAAAGACTCTCACGAGCAGGACCTGTGTGGGGTTGAGTTTACGTATGGAAATAAAATACTCATGCCCTCACCATGCACAGCCAATTACCCCACATATTACATTACTTATAACATGTTCTATAACGTTATTGATAGCATCACTGCAGCATCTGAAATTACATCATTGATGTGAAAACCATGTATGGTGGAGGCACATGTTATAATATTTCCCTTGGTGCACAAGTTTAGTTACTAGAGATCACTATCACTGGTGATCTGTTTTATATATGCAGTGTAGTTTAGACCTTAATTGAAGTAGAAAAACAAGCAAGAGTAAGTGATAAAGTACAAAGGTTTTATTTTACAGCGGCTGGGCGAGTGATGAACCCATGTAGGGTTGCCACCCAACTCTCAAATTGGCTACAGCAGGTAGCCCTTTATATAGTGTATTTTTGCTGAATCATACATACTAATCATGTGACCGACAATGGCCATACTTGAGCATCATTACACAACTAAAGACAAGCCTCTTACCCTCCTTCATTCATTTGTGCAATCACTCCCACCCTCCTGATTATGTGTTCTAAGTGCTATCTGACTATGTGTTATTTGGTTTGTGTAATCTACGTGTCCTAAAACCTCAGCTTAAGCAGAATACATGATCTGACTCATGTTATTTAGTTTGTGCAGTCTGACTATGTGTCTCTCTGACTAGGTGTTGACTTCTACAACCTCAGCATAAACAGAGCGCGTAATCTTGCTCTTGTTGCAACATATTTTGATCATCCCTGTGTCCTATCTTTCCCTACTAAATTGACCTGCAAGCTAATTGGTTTACTTGCATCACTCCCCTTGTACCATCTCCTCACACGATCATTCTGTGGACGAATTGTCAATACTGGTTTGTTTGATGTAACAGGAACTTCTTGATTTGTTTGTTTTATTGATTTCTAGCTACCGTCAGTATGTATCAAAGGTTAAGGCTGTTCCCTCTCTGAGCTCGTCCAATGTAATTCAGTAACTTGAAGCATTGGTCACATACTGCTGTCTAATCACGTACATTCCTGTACTGGTACCGGTGAGGCTTTTTAGTGACATTTTCTCCGGGTCCCCTTCCTCCATGTCTATACTAACACTTTCTATACTAACAAAAGACAATGAAAAAAAAGTTCACCAGTATATATATTTGCGAGAAATGGGGCTGTTGGTTGACTGGGGTGTGAGCCCTGGTCAAGCTACACTCACAATCCCTTGCAGGGTGAACCACAAAAAGTCACCAATTAACCTTTGCTTAACCCTAGGTAGCTTGGCACAAAAAGCAGTCAAGCTTAACTTAGAGACAATGCCAAAAGTATTTATGCATTACACAAACAATAATAAACTGAAAACACAATGCATGAAAAATCCCCAAACAATTTAGAAAAATAGAGTAAAGTTTAATATATTATTTGACACCAAAATGACAAGAATCCAATCAGTAGAACTGGAGTTATGACTGTAAAGTTTTAAGTAAAATCTAGCTCCTTAAAAATCAAAGCATCAACTGTGGACATCTAATAGCGCGAGACCTGGTGAAAGTCAAAAGTTAAGGCCGAACGCGATGGAGTGTGGTTTGGATACCAGAACTGGATTGGGCCCAGTCAGCACTTACTTTCTGACTTAGAAAAATTCTTGTTGAAAAATGTCTGCGAATAGGCTGCAGGAGGTGTCTGAGGAGAGAGTGTCGTCGTCGTGTGGCCTTGGGTCAGAGCTGAGATGAAGATTTCCGCTTTCAAACTTAGAAATGAAAGTTGAAAGACTCCAGCTGAAAGAAGCAGAGGGCCGTAGCTGAAGACAGCTTCAAAAGGTCGGGTACCCCTTTGGCAAAGGACCGCTGAAACGGATTTGCTGCTGCAGCGAAGAGCATAGTAGGAGAAGCCACAAAGACAGTCGGACCATCGATGCACCTAGGGCAGATAGGCTAACAGATTGGTCCCGGTCTCCTCCTGGTTCTCAGAGTACATTTCGGTTAAAATTTAAGTCCTCAGTTTTGGAAATTGGCCATTTGGGCATCTTTAGCACCACAACCAAGGGTCCAGGACTGGTGGGAGACCTCTTGGGTGTTCAGGACTCACTCAGACGGGATCCAGCTGCAGGTTCATGATGGTGGGAGCCATTTCTGTCTCTGTGACTCTAAACAGGAGGCCAGCAAACTATCCCTTGGAGTCACATCTGGTAGTCCTGTGTGTGGGTGAAGATGCAGGGCTCAACAGTAAGGAGCTGAAGAGTGGGTTTGAAGGTCCCATTTTTATACCCTGGAGCCCTTCTCCTGGAAGGAGCTTCTGTAAAGGTTCTTTGAAGTGCATGGAATTTCCTGACTCCCCTGCCCTGGCTCAAAGATGGATGATTGACAAAACAGGGTCTTTAGCGCCCTTTGTGTGAAGGCAGAGCAAAGGCTATTCAGGTGTAGTTGGGGCTGTTGTCAGCTCCTCCCCCATCTTGACAGCAGATGGCCCATTGAGACACACCTAATCCCTCTATTGTGCGACTGTCTGGGAAGAATTCACAATTTCTAACTTTCCGCTACACCCAGTCATATGACCCAAGACAGGCTGCAGGCAGAAAGGGCTGAGGGCAGGCAAATGCCAACTTTCTAAAAGTGGCATTTTTAAAATTGTAATGAAAAATCTGACTCTACCATTAAAGAGGGTTTATCATTATATTTTCATAGCTACCAAATGTGACATGCCCACCTGCTCCTAATTTGGAATTACAGCTTATTAAATGTAATAAGGAATAAGGAATGTTATCCTATGGGAGGGGAAGGCCTCACAATAGTAAAAAATTAATTTGGGAATTTTTCCCTACCAGGACATGTAAAACTTAAAAGTACATGTTTGACCGTTTAATGACACAGCATCCTCCCCTGTGAAAAACCCAGGGCCTACCTTAGGAGTGACCTATGTGTACTAAAAGGGGTGTTTAAGACTTGGTAAGGGGGATAAAATGTCAAATCGACATGGCACTGTGACACTGCATTCAGGCTGCAATGGCAGGCCTGGGACATGTTTTGGAGGGCTACTTAAGTGGGTGGCACATTCAGCGCTGCAGACCCACTGTTAGTATTTAATTTAAAGGCCCTAGTTAAATGATATACTACTGTACAAGGGACTTATAAGTAAATTAAATATGCCAATAAGATATATGCCAATCAAACCATATTTAGGGGAGTGAGCACAAGCATGTTAGGACTGGTTAGCAGTTGTAAAGTGCTAAAAGTCCTAGGGCTAACAAAAACGAAATCCAGCAAAAATTGGAAGTAAATAGGCAAAACGTTTGAGGGAAGATATATATGCATTCCGCTTTACCAGTTGCATATGTCTGATAGTATTAACATTGTCGTAGGTGTCAGACAAACTGCTGGGAGCCAGAACAGAAGCTTGCAAAACAATAATACATGAACTGGGTTCCATTCCAGGGAAGTGACCCTGATTTTTATAAAGAGTGAACTGTTCTATAGCGACAGCCACAATCATCCAAATATTCAGTTATATTTGGAAATAGCATTTCTGAGAACCAGTGTTCCCAAAGTAAATGCATTAATTTCAGCTGAACTGCCACGTATTGCACTGGGGAGAAACGTCTTATTTCAATAAATCATTTTCCGAGATGTTTTTGTACCCAGGAAACACTAACAGCAAAACTCTCA
The DNA here is from genome assembly GCA_963921515.1 of Calotriton arnoldi. Classification (NCBI taxonomy): domain Eukaryota; kingdom Metazoa; phylum Chordata; class Amphibia; order Caudata; family Salamandridae; genus Calotriton; species Calotriton arnoldi. The sequence continues at coordinate 36,759 of CAWUFW010005833.1, read as the reverse complement.
TAGGACAAGCTGCAGAACGCTAAACAAAATGTTTAAAACAGATTTCCGCTGAAGAATAATTGTCAATCCTTTGTCTACATATTTCTTTTGTATGTTAGTCTAATGAACTGTAAGAGAACACAGTGGCATTGTTTGTATCTGATTCCTCGGGGACAGCTGTGTTTGTGGTGATCAATCAAGCGCTTTAACAAGAGGCAGAGTAGACAATCATATAGCAGCAAGATTCTATCTCACTAATGTATATTTTGTCACTTCCTTGTCTGAGGTTAAAGTCAAGTCCTATTCATGTTATCTCGACAGCTACAATGTATGAATTTGAAATAATGGAGTATGAAAACAGCTAGGCTGAGCACAAATGATCTGTCATTGAGACGGGGTCTATTTCGTTTGAAAAAGTAAAAGTAAGTCAGGAACCGGAAAAAGAATTGTAATAACTTCGACATCAAAAGATTTACCAAAGTTAGCAACACTGTAATGACAACATTGTATTGCGAGTAAGGGAAAAAATGTGAAACGACTGCACTCACACAGCATGCGCCATTTTAGCTGGTGCCAAATCGCATTTGGTGTGGGACACGGCTCAAAAGCGAGCAAGCAGAGTCCTGAGTGAGATTTGTCCTGGAGACACACCACAATGTCCTCGTTTTAACTGGATGTGTGTAGTTTTGTTGAAATTGCATGCTTTGCATGCTGAAAAATCACACTATTTTTCTTTCACCCACTGATCCTGTTTTCGTCCGGTACTAGGAGTCCATCCAAATGGACGTTGCGCTACTACTACGTGTGACTATATTTGATCTGGGTTTGCATGGAATCCTGGATTTTTTTTGCTGTGTTTCATTTAGTTATGCCCACTTTGCATGATATTACTAGGTTTGGAGCTGTGCCCCTGTCAACTTTCAGTGCAAAAATCTTTTTTTGTATGAAAGATGACTGACACCACCGTGCACTACATAGAGCAATTTTGCGTTGTGTCAGTGCCCCAGATTATGCATAGCAAATCTATGACACAATGTTTACTAAAAATGATTATTTTGAATTGTTTATTTGCATTCTAAGGTGGATGTACTTTGGACCATTAGCCAATTCACACCAAACAACAGGGTGTTAGAGGCTATAGGAGTAGAACAAATTTATATGAGAACTGACTTTAGAGGTGGACAGCAAGGTTTTTGCTCTGGATGCTTTGAAATCCCTGATGATGATCTACCACCATATAGATATCAATATCATTCACTGACGCTGCAAGAACAAGGAAGGTCTACATTATTACCTAAATTGAGCTTGTAAATCTCTTCAACAGTTTTAAGATCGAATGCCGATTGGAGAGTGATTACCATCCACAGTCAATGGATCTATTAATAAAATAATATTCGGTACCATACCTTAAACCCATAAGGAATATTGATGGAATCCAAAAGGAAAAAATAAAATAGACAATAATGGAGGAGAAGACGTTAGAACACTGGATTATAAATATAGCTCCAAACGTTTAGAATTTCTATCCTCTAATTCGATAAATCAAAGTCCATATGATTCTGCAACATTGAGTAGATTTGTAACTGTATTGAGATCAATTTTGAAAACAATTATTCAAGATTTGAGAGATTAAATTATGGTTCATGCTAGAACTTCCACATGAAAAAGGAAACTGGCGAAAAAAGTGCGATTGGAAAGAAACACTTATAAAAAATATGGGGCATATTAGCAAGGGCACTATCGCCGCTTTAGCGGCACTTTTGCTCGCTAAAGCGGCGATATTTATATCGCCCTATCAGAAAACTGTCTCTAACAGCAGTTAGCGACAGTTTGCGGGCATTAGCGCCCGTTTTTACCGCTTTGCATGTCAGCGATATTTATCGCTAATGACATGCAAAGTGGGCGTTCCCGACGAACAAACCTGGGAAACACTCGCTAACAGGCCTATCGCCTATTAGCAAGGTGGCCATGGCCCCAGTTAGCGACGTGAAAAGTCGCGCTAACCGGGGTCATCGCCATTTATTTAACACCTGCAATTAGCAGGTGTTAGCCATACCTAACATGGGGAGTCGATTATGCTGATACGACCACAGGGTCGTATCAGCAAGGTGATCTCCTTTCTCCATGCAACAGCGCTGGTTTTTCAGCGATGTTGGCCCATTTCCTCGCTATCGCTGGAATATTCATCGCCATAGCGCTAATCGTTGCTAATACAGCATTAGCGTGGCGATATATTCCAGCGATAGCCGGCGATAAAAAAAATCACGCTAAGCAGGGTTAGCGATGATTATCGCCTCTTCTTGCTAATATGCCCCATGATCTTATTTGGGAAAATGAGAATGTACACCATCAGTGTAAGAAACTCATCTGGGGCACAACACAAGCTTGCCAAGGACAACGAGAGATTAGCTCTGCACTAGCATGCCATTCTCGCAATCCAAGAGATTTTTGGTTGAGGTCAAATAAAGTCTGAAGCTCGGGTAATGTTTCTGTCAGGAATACTGTTAATGCGTCGAAATTGGTGTCTTATGTGCAACTCTATACCTCACTGAGAACTTCAAAACTGAAAACTTTTTTGCGATTGGGTCATCTTGCAAGCACTATCTGCTAAATTGGTTAAAATTCATACTCTAATTATAACTGATCAAATCCAAACAAGAGAGGACCTATCACCCGACAGGATACAAACAGAGTTAGTTTCAACAATGATACCCAAAAGTAGGAAAGAAGCAGCGCATTTCCAAAAATGCCCTGTCAGCAGCAATTTTCAAAACCAAAATGAGCTACTGGCTGGAGCCATTAAAAACGAATTTGAGACTTGCTATAATACTAGTAAGATTCCAGAGTTATGACAAAGCTCATATTTACACCAGATTCATAAGAAATTAGATCCCACTAATTATGGGCTTGCTGCCTTTGTGGATGCAGACACCAATTGCTATGCGTCTTTGCTACTAGAAGAATTGCCTAATTGGACAACAGTTAGTTATATATTCCCTTGGTTCTAGACTAGGGTCCTGATTTACTAAACTTTGGTGCAACACAATGCAGCGAGGAAAGTTGCTGCGCTACGTTGCGTCTAAGGGCGAGAGTGGAATTGAGCCGTTTATACCAAGACATGGAACAGTCTTGCACTCTCGTAGTGTAGGCGCACTTCGGGCTGCCTAGCGCGAATGCAGGCACCTTTGAGCCACAGCGCAATGGGTGTTGTGGTTAGAGTAGAGGCTTATTTCCCTTTGTATGTGTGCTGCAGAATGTAAAAAGAAGGAATAATGATATTTCTCCTTGTTACACCAGCCTCGGGTAGGTACATCATTTTGGCGCAAACCCATGTTTACTTACATTAGTGAATATGACTTTACATCAGAATAAATGGATTTATGCTTGGAAATGTCCATGCTCCAGCCATGTAACATCTCTCCAGTGCAGGTTAAAGCATTATGTATTGGCTTGCGCTACTTTTTGGAGAAAGTCCCATGCAAAGCAACACAAATCTTGATTTGCAAGTCTTGCTAAATCCCAACATGGCTTTTACCTCGAAGCTGCGACGCAAAAGTGGTGCAACCCAGAGCAAAATATTAGTAAGCCTGGGCCCTGGTTTCCGACTGTTTGCAGAACAACAGATAACAGAGTGGCTTTTTCTGTATTAGTTCACAAAGTAATAAATAAAGGTGATCAGTTATGTGTCTGCTTTATAGATTTTAGGAAAACGATTGACAGCATTGATAGAAGATTACCTTGAGGAAATGGAAATTAATTGATTGTATGTCTAGTTAATATTAAAATTAAAATATTAAAATTATGATAATAGTTGTTTATATATTTTTTAAAGAAAATGTACTACTTTTAAATGGGTTGAAATACTTTTTTAGTGGGCTGTGTAATGATAGTAAATAAAATGAAAATATTAAGGGGCCGATTCCGATCTCGGCCGGTAGGGCTCCGAATCGGATTCGGCTTAACCGGATCCGATTCGGAGCGACCGATTCGTTCGCGCGTCTGGGCGAGCGAGTCCGATGCGTATTCGCTGACCGACTCGTCCGGGCGTCCCGACCGCTCCGACCGACTCGATCCCGGCTCTAACCGCACCGACCGACCGACTCGCACGGACACGACTCGCACCGCGCAATGGAGACGTTCCCCAGCCGGGTAAGTACGATGCGTGCCGCGAGCAGTCCGACCGAGCCGCGCACTCCGGCTCGAAAGAGCTGTCGGAGCCGTACTTTGGGGGTCCGTGTCGGACCCCCCTGTACGCGTAGCCGCGCGAGTCGCACACAGGGGGGACCCATGGGTCTCCCCTACCTGTGCGTGTACGGCGCGAATCGCTTCGCCGCGTAGACGCTGTATGGGACGCACTTGTCCGCATCGCACCCATTGAGTCAATGGGAGCCCGCGTACGCGTTGTACGACAGGCTCCCATTGACTTCAATGGGAGTCCGACCGACTCGAGTCCGATGGCATACGTGCGCATCGTACTCGTTCGGTCGGACTGCACGGGTCCGATTCGGTCGGAAATCTCTCCGGGTCCGGCTCGGTCGGAGAGATTTCTGGCCCGAATCGGAATCGGCCCCTTAATGGTTAAAAAATGATGTGTGTTTTGTATGTAAGTTTGAGAGATTTATTTATTTAATTTGTAATAGTTTTAATTTATTTTAACAATTTATTTACATTTCTTCCAATTGTAAGATATTTTAATAGATTTTAGGGTTTTAGTTTTTCATCATTTAAGTTTGTAAATAAATCTGAATGAATACTAATGTATGTAATATTTGGGTATAGTGAATGTAACCCTCCAATGCATGCACTTTCCCCAACATTTCCCAGACTGTAGTTAGATTAGTAAACCTGACCTCCTTCAATGTATGCACTTTCTCCAATTTTTGTTAAGCTGGATTTAGAATAATAAATCAGACTCACCTCGCCCCCTAATTTGCCCACATTCAGTATTTACTGCCCTGGAGTCACAATAGTAAACCCTACTGCCACCCAAATACATGTATTTTCCTTATTTCTGGTTTGATTGTTTTCAGAATATTAAATTGGACCATCCTTCTAATCTATGCATTTTCCTAAATGTTTGTTGGGCTGGAGTTCAAATAGAAAGCCTTCTCCCCCCCACACCCCAAAGTATGCCCTTTCCCCAATGTTTGATAAATTGGAGCTAGAATAGTAAATCTGAAGCCCCCAGGGTATGCATTTTCCGCAACGTTTGCTAGATCCAAGCTTTAATTGTAAATCTGACCTTCTTCCCTCAATTATTATTTGCTTACAAATTATTATTTTTCAAAAAAATTTAACTACCTACCCATTACTCCAGTATGCCATCAAATCAATTAAAGTATGTAAACTCATTAAAAAATGTAAAACTTATTTACAAAAATGTATTTACGCAGATGTTTGTAATTTTAATATTAAATAGCCATACAATTCATTTCCAATTAAAAAAAAATTCTAATTATTACATTCATCAATTAGTATCAATATATACATATTTAATCAACAACTCAAAATTAAAATATAATGCATAATGTAACATTTAATCTAGTAAACAAACATTACAGCATAAAATAGTTGCCATGTATTAATCAATTTACATAAATTAATATATATTTTAAAAACACCACCCACCAAATCCACCAGTAAAACATACAACCCAAAATTTGAATTTAATACATTCAAAAATAAAATTTAACATTTAATAAAATACATATTTCAAATATACATATATTTGTATTAGAACATATTAAAATATAAAATACATTTTACAGTAATATAGATAGTAAAATACAAACATAATACAATAAACCCCATACTAAAACAAATTGGTGTATCTACCTTTGAAATTTGATTCACAATATTTTTGTCGTCAAGATATTTTGACAACGATATTATGGTCAGATGATATTTTAAATGGCTATATAGGTGGAATACTCCACAGATGAAAACATTACGTGTAACCTAACTCTAAGGGATGCCGTAGGAAAAGGCTCTCACCCTCGGTCGGAGCTGTTCCTACGGCATCGTAATCTCCTGTTTGGATTCATTTCTGACTGACCCATTTTGTTGGAGTCGGTCGGAAATTAATCCAAACAGGATTTCTGAATGGCTTCCGACGAGCTCGGAGAGCCCGTCTGCCATTCGGAAAGCCTCCTGTAATCCCAAGGATGGCTCATTCCGCCCGAGGGATTACAATGTCGGATTCCGACAGCCTTTTTGTGCTGGCCTTTCTGACACAGAAAGGCTGTGGGAAGTCGAGTTTGGGGGCCCCCAGCAGGGCCCCCATGGGTGCAAGGCCTCCGGATGGCAGCCGAGGGGGCACCTGTTGATCCCTGCACTTTGAGGTGCCTGCCACAGGGTGCAGGGATGAACTGCACCTCAGCTCTTTACAATGAGAGCATGCATTCTGGTCCCATTGTAATGAATAGGAGTGCGACCAAACAGTGTTCGTCGCATCCTAATTGCTGGTTTGGGACCGCCGACAGGAGGTCGGTCGGTCCCAGTTCCAGATCGATGTTGGATGGACTCAGGTCCATCCGACATCGAAATCGGCCCCTAAATAGACAGGAGTGATACATGAGTTTGGCGCTCTGATTACCCATTGCCCTAAACTCTAAGTAAGACCGTTAGTCCTCCCACCCCTGTGAAGTTATTGACAGGTCCTGTCCTGCATAGAAAACAATCGGTTCACACAGCCAGAGGTAGTAGGTGGAAAGATGACATTGTGCTTCATAAAGGACTCTGGCCCTTAAGTGTACAAAGCAGATCGTTAGTTCTGTTGTTGCTACTTTCCTGAGTGATAGTCTGAGGTCACCGTCTTTTGTGCTTTATGAAATGATGCAACCTCAAATTTGATAGATTTGAAATAACAAAACACTTTTTTTCAGGAACCTTTTTACTCTTGATCAGTTCTGGGATCATGGTTATTGGGGAAACTTCCATGCATCAGCATTTGGCGGTGGTAGATATCGAGCAACCCTTCACTACCAAAGAACACTATGTAATTTTAGCAATAAAACCGAACAACACTATGCTCTATCATTCTTAGGCAATTTACAAGGTTGAGTTGTTGGTTTTAGAAATAATTTTTAAAGCTAAGTATCAAGCTGTAGACTCACAAAATGTGGGGCTATAATCTCATCATATATTTGGTAAATGTATGTGCTTTGATTCTGCTGTGGAACACCAGGCCCAGAAGCCCTGTTGCCCACCTGTTTTCTGCATTGAGGAGGTAGATGGGGCAAGGTGCTACAAAGTGCAGTCATGCTTCCCGTTGTGTGGGACATGCCTGGTCTTTCCTGGGGACCACAAAATCCAGAAGCCCTGCTGCCAACCTTTTTGCTGGAATGAGGAGGGAGGCGAGGCAAGACGCTACAAAGCGCAATCGTGTTCCCCACTGCCCATGCACTGCCCGGGCAGACACTGGTCCAAGATTGGGCCTATCTGCGCTCATCAGAGCCCGGATGAGACTGGGCTGGCTTGCTCTTATTGGCCATTTGTCTTAATCTTTCTACTTTTCTGTCCCTGGGCCGGAGAACACTATCCACTGTGCTTTTAATGATAGGGAAGAGGAAGGAACCTGGAGGTGTTAATCCACCACACAAAAGAAACACACATTGAAAGAATGCTGGAGAGAGTAGTTGGTGTAATAATAGCAAATGAAATTGCCCTCACCAGGAGGCATCTCTCACTGGATCAAAGATCTGCTGTCCGTAATGTGGATTCTGAGCAGGGATGGGTGACTGAGGCTGATTGTATTATCTATTTTCCACCTCTAGCCCTGCCATTTACAATCCCTGGGAAAGGGCTTTTTTCTGGAATTGAACTTGAATCCCCCTCTGCACTGGTGGTTAAAAAGTAGAAACAAGGGGTGTTGGACAACATCAGAACCCTTGGTTGCATGTAGTGATGATGTAGTAGTCGGCAGTTGCATTAATAGAAACCTCTTGGAGGAGTGTTGTGCCAGGTTAATTTCTAATCACCATCTACAGCTGACACCCGTTATCGACCATCTGACCATACAGAGTCAAGAATAGAGGGACTGTGCTCACATATCTTTTGTACTCAACCTCCACGTTTTCAGAATGCTATAAACTTTAATGGTGCACAACCTGTTCAACGAGGGTATAATAGTATCACTTTAATCTCTGCAATTTCTTTACCCCTCCCTAATGAAGCTGTGATTGCCCCTGATTGTCCTGGTGTGTTTTCTCAGTCTTCTATAAATAACTGCTCCTCAAAATAGGCCTCTGTCATACCGAGGGGTAGGTCTTCCTTACATAGTGACAGAGTGAAATCCAATGTAAACTCTAGTTTGCCTGAACCCTCTCAGATTATCCACGCTTTTCGATCTTCAATAGAGGATCAACAGAAAGCTTGATAGTCCTTAGTACTATCTCCATAAATCTGCCTCCTGCTGCCTGCTCATATGTGTTGATTTAGGCTAGGGTTCCAGCTCTTAGGCCTGAACAGGGTAAAATGGAAGAAGAACTGTTTAAGAAAGATTTCTATCGGTTGTGTAAGATTAGAGGCTTTAATATTATGGATGGTAGCCAAATTTTAACGACATGAAAAACTGGATGGATTGGTTCTCTACAGAAGGAAATAAGTGGTGACTGCATCGAGGTCAACTTTAGAAATCATATCTTTGTTAGAAATATACTTAATTAACGTGGGGCCCGATGAATGGCTTAATTCTTAACCTTCTATTTGATTATTTTTACACGCCCATTTTTTAGAACAGTGGTATGGGTTCAACAGTGGGTAGACTTGTGAGTAATCTCGATATAACTACTGCTGTCTGTCCAATCATCCCCTTGTCAAATAGATTTAACTTTTACCAACTTCACATGCATTGTTTGACTTCCAGATTTCCCGGAGAAGGTCATTTTTTCTACCATGGCAAGTTTTATGGAAGTCCAGTTGAGCGGACTTGCTGATAACACCTTTGTTCTGCCAGCAGTTTCATTTTTAAAGTGGAATATTGCCACGATTAGGGTCAAAATATTGTTACCTGATTGGCTTGCAGTGAACAATAAATTTGACATCTGTCTGTTCCAGGAAAGGTGGGGCACTTCAGCTATTACATGTGATGGTTACATTTGCTGTTCTATCCTTGCAATGTCATTGAACTCCGGTCGTGCTAGAGGAGGTCTTTCAGTCCAAAATATTAGGGTGGTTATATGAGAGACCAAAAGTCCTGCCTTTCAGGCTCTTCTAGTCAATGGATTGAACAATTTTTATTCTTATTTGGTAAATTTCTACAACAGTGATTTTGTGAATATAGCTAAAAGTAGTTTTGTGAAATTATTTAGCTTGTTAGAAAATCTAAGGGGCCTGAAATCGTTGACATTTCCCAAGCCAATATTATTGGTTGTGGGGATTTCAATGCCAAACTTCCTAGAAATATGCTACGGATGGGGTATGTTTTACCTATAGATGTCACTGCAGTGTGTGATCATAGAGGAGTGGAACTGGGCCAATATGTAGCTACCCTTAATTTGGTTAGCATTCTAGAGCATTTTTACATTGGAGGTTGTAAGCTTCCTCTTTCCAAGGTACGGTATTCGTATCCACCATCAATTATATTTTTACCATGTGGGGTCTCCTGGACCATTTTTCAATAGGGAACATTCTCGAGACGAGTTGGGGAGATCATATTAGTAAACACAAGGAGATGATGGACGAAGTGCTGAAACTTTTCAAACACTCACACCCAGTCACAGATGTGGGTTGAATGCATCATCATTCTTTACCTCACTTTGCCACACCAGTTCAGACACAGCTATATGCAAATCAGTCTTGACCCTGTGCCTCATGGGAACAGTCCAGCCCAAACTGCCAAGCCATGTCTTCCCTGGACCGGAAACAAGCATCCTGGGACCGGTTTCGGGCCTAACAGCCCTCATCAGCCAGGCTAGCTTGAATCCAGTGGCAAAGTGAGCAAGGGACCCACGTCTGGGCATACCCTGCCAACTTAGGGCGAACAAAGCAAACACAAGGAGATGATGGACGGAGTGCTGAAACTTTTCAAACGCTCACCCCCAGTCACAGATCTGGGTTGAATCCATCATCATTCTTTAGCTCACTCTGCCACCCCAGTTCAGACACAGCTATATGCAAATCAGTCTTGACCCTGTGCCTCATGGGAACAGTCCAGCCCGAACTGCCAAGCCATGTCTTCCCTGGACCGGAAACAAGCATCCTGGGACCGGTTTCGGGCTAACAGCCCTCATCAGCCAGGCTAGCTTGAATCCAGTGGCAAAGTGAGCAAGGGCCCACGTCTGGGCATACCCTGCCAACTCAGGGCGAACAAAGCAAACACAAGGAGATGATGGACGGAGTGCTGAAACTTTTCAAACACTCACCCCCAGTCACAGATCTGGGTTGAATCCATCATCATTCTTTAGCTCACTTTGCCACCCCAGTTCAGACACAGCTATATGCAAATCAGTCTTCACCCTGTGCCTCATGGGAACAGTCCAGCCCGAACTGCCAAGCCATGTCTTCCCTGGACCGGAAACAAGCATGAGGCAAATAGCATATAGCTGTGTCTGAACTGGGGTGACGAAGTGAGCTAAAGAACGATGATGGATTCAACCCAGATCAGTGACTGGGGGTCAGTATCTGAAAAGTTTCAACGCTCCGTCCATCATCTCCTTGTGTTTGCTTTGTTCGCCCTAAGTTGTCAAGGTATGCCCAGACGTGGGTCCCTTGCTCACTTTGCCACTGGATTCAAGCTTGCCTGGCTGATGAGGGCTGTTAGCCCGAAACCGGTCTCGGGATGCTTGTTTCTGGTCCAGGGAAGACATGGCTTGGCAGTTCGGGCTGGACTGTTCCCATGAGGCACAGGGTCAAGACTGATTTGCATATAGCTGTGTCTGAACTGGGGTGGTGAAGTGAGCTAAAGAACGATGATGGATTCAACCCAGATCTGTGACTGGGGGTGAGTGTCTGAAAGGTTTCAGCGCTCCGTCCATCATCTCCTTGTGTTTGCTTTGTTCGCCCTAAGTTGGCAGGGTATGCCCAGACGTGGGTCCCTTGCTCACTTTGCCACTGGATTCAAGCTAGCCTGGGTGATGAGGGCTGTTAGCCCGAAACCGGTCCCGAGATGCTTCTTTCCGGTCCAGGGAAGACATGGCTTGGCAGTTCGGGCTGGACTGTTCCCATGAGGCACAGGGTCAAGACTGATTTGCATATAGCTGTGTCTGAACTGGGGTGGCAAAGTGAGCTAAAGAAAGATGATGGATTCAACCCAGATCTGTGACTGGGGGTGAGTGTCTGAAAAGTTTCAGCACTCCGTCCATCATCTCCTTGTGTTTGCTTTGTTCGCCCTAAGTTGGCAGTGTATGCCCAGACGTGGGTCCCTTGCTCACTTTGTCACTGGATTCAAGCTAGCCTGGATGATGAGGGCTGTTAGCCCGAAACCGGTACCGGGATGCTTGTTTCCGGTCCAGGGAAGACATGGCTTGGCAGTTCGGGCTGGACTGTTCCCATGAGGCACAGGGTCAAGACTGATTTGCATATAGCTGTGTCTGAACTGGGGTGGCGAAGTGATCTAAAGAGCGATGATGGATAGAACCCAGATCTGTGACTCGGGGTGAGTGTCTGAAAAGTTTCAGCGCTCCGTCCATCATCTCCTTGTGTTTGCTTTGTTCGCCCTAAGTTGGCAGGGTATGCCCAGACGTGGGTCCCTTACTCACTTTGCCACTGGATTCAAGCTAGCCTGGCTGATGAGGGCTGTTAGCCCGAAACCGGTCCCGGGATGCTTGTTTCCAGTCCAGGGAAGACATGGCTTGGCAGTTCGGGCTGGACTGTTCCCATGAGCCACAGGGTCAAGACTGATTTGCATATAGCTGTGTCTGAACTGGGGTGGTGAAGTGAGCTAAAGAACGATGATGGATTCAACCCAGATCTGTGACTGGGGGTGAGTGTCTGAAAAGTTTCAGCGCTCCGTCCATCATCTCCTTGTGTTTGCTGAGATCATATTAGTGGCTGTGGTTTGTTTTCCAGTATCTAAAGTAGATGTTCCGGTTAAGTGCGTTTAGCAACCAAAGCCTTTGAATGATGAAAATAAATTGTATTCGGCTCTTAAAAATCCATGGGCCAGATGCACAACCCTACCAATTTGCGAGTCGCATATTGCGTCGTTTTGCGACTTTCAATTTGCAACTCGCAAATAGGAATGTACAATAGTGTCTCAGACACTGTTTGCGATTTCTAATGGGGTTGCAAATTGCCTGCCTCATTAATATTCAGGAGGCAGGTGCAATTTGCGACCCCATTAGGAATGGGTAGCACTCCCAGGGATGGAGGCCTGCTGAGGTTAGCAGACCACCATGTCTGTGACTGCTTTTTAAATCAAGCAGTTTCTTTTTTACATGCAGCCCATTTTCCTTAAAGGAACACGGGATGCATTTAAAAAAAGAAAAATGAAACGTTACTGTTTCATTTTTTAAGAGTAATCTTAAAAAATATTTTTAATGCCAGTCACAAAAGGGTAGGGATCCCCTGGGGACCCCTTCCTGTTTGCGAGTAGGTTACCAGCCATTTGAAATGGGTGGGAAAGTGCAAGTGTTTTGCGGCCACAAGAAAATCTTACATTGAACTGCGAATTGCTATTAGGAAGGGACGCCCTTGGCACGCCCCATCCTAATAGCGACTCGCAAACCCTATTTTGCGAGTTGGAAATAGGTTACCGACTCGCAAAATAGATTTTGTAAATAGGGCAGACCGATTCTGGTCGGACCATCCAGGAATTGGTCCGACCACCGCATTACGATGCTGCCGGTAGGAGCGCAGTAGTTGGGGGGAAAGGCCGCCACCTCCAATAGGATCCATGATCCAGTCAAGGTGGCGTCAGAATCCTATCTCTTCAATGAAGCCTGCAAAGGCACCGCTGTAGGGAATAGGATGTCCCTTTCTGACAGCTTTTTCATGGCGGTCCGATTTGCCATGAAAAGGCTGTCGGAAATGGAATTTGGAGGCCCCAAGCAGGCCACTGCTAAGTGAGCCTGGGGGCACATGTTGTGCCCCCCACACATCCATGCACCGTGTGCCAGGCATCAAATGGTGCCTGGCACACGGTGCATGGATGTGCACAAAGTGCTTTTTTCTAATGTGGCTTGTGCTGTGGCCTTTTCCTGGCCCGCAGCATAAGCCACTGTAGAAAACAACGCTTTCCGACTGACGTGCAGGCAGTCTAATCGTAGTAGGGCAGGTGGGACCATCGACTTATTGTCGGATTTTCTCCTGCCCGATGCGATGGTGGACAAACCGCCATCGTAATTAGGGCCTATATTCCCACAAAGATAGCAGCCAACAATTACAATGTGATCAAAATAAACAAAGTGTAACCCAATTAGCATATTAAATAATATATTCTTAAAAATAAATGAATATTTTATTTATTTATCATTATTTAAATAACTCCCCCATTCCTCTACAAATTAAACACATACCTAAAAATATAACTTAACAAATATGATAAGTTCTCAATTAACATAATTACCAGTAATAATAAAGTAATAATTATCAATAAATTATTTCTTAATTAATTCCCCATCTTGTAACCCTAACAACACAACAACCATAACCTGACATATAATTGCACAATTTCATAATTATCAATGAAATAATAATAATTTTATTTTTAAAATTAATTATTTAATTATAATTAATTTACTTCCCACCATGTATCCCTACAAACCCCACAGCTCGCGACTAGAACATAACTAAAAAAAAGTTAATTACATTATTTACATAATTAATTGTCAATTAAATAGTTACAAATTAATTATTCATTAACTAAAATTAATTTAGTTCCCACCCTGTACCCCAACAAACCCCAAAACCCTCACCTAAAACATAACTTAAAAAATAAATTAACTACACAATGTGCATAATTATTTATCAATTAAATAATCAATAATTATAAAAAACATATTATTAATTATGTTTAATTTGCTTGCCACCATATACCCCTACAAACCTCAAAACCCCCACCTACGACTTAACAAAAAATAAATTAATTACACAATTTACATAATTAATTATCAATTAAATTATTCATAATAATGAAAAATTAATTATTTACAATTAAAATACTTCCTACCCTATACCCCTACAAAACCCACAACCCGCTGCAACACTAAAAATTACAATAAACAATTAAATTAGATTAAATAACAACTACAAATTTACAAACTATATTAAAAAAGAGGAGGGTCTGGTGGCCAAGTGGACTAATGCAGCCAAATAGGGACCTGTGTTTGACCTCATGGTAACAGGTTCAAATCCCGGCGGGTCCACTCAGCCTTTCATCATTCTGAGGTCGATAAAATGAGTACCATTGAGTTGGGTAACAATAAACATCTGTTATTCCGTGTCAAAATGCCCTGTACAAATGCAAATGTTATGTTAAAACAATAATTATACAATCAATCAATCAATCAATCAATCAAGGAAAGCTTTATTCGATTGCTTTTTTAACAATCATAAAAGCACAGAAAACACACAATGCTTTTACACAGAAATTAACACAAAAATTAATATAAAATAAACATAGAAAACTTCTTAAAATTTGATTTAAGATTCAGCATAATTAAAATCAGGCGATATTAAAAAGACAGTATGCCCAAACAGTCTTACTCCTTAGATCACTATACTCTTCCTTTGATAGAGCACTTTCTTCAAAAACATAGATATCCTCCAGGCTGTGTGCTCATTTTCTAAAAACTGGAGTTTAATTAGTGCCGGGCGACATTGCCTCAACCCATGAACTTTTAAAAGTGAAACTAACCACACCTTCCTTAACTCCATGTAAAATTTACAAAATAAGACTAGATGAATAGTAGATTGTACCGAGTGATTATCACAAGGACACAATTGTAATTCTCGGGCCCAATCATTCATTCTTGGAAAGGAAGCAAATCTATGAACAGTCCCCAGTCTAAACCTAGTTAGTAGCAGCCTATCGTATCCACCAGGGACAAATGCTAAGTATGGCTGCATACTAAAAGTAGTTAAAACCACCAGATGCTGCTGAACGCTGGGCTTTAAAATCTCCCCAGACCGTCTTAACGTATCCAATAACTGGAGACCCTCCTTTTTTAGATTCTTTCTGTTAATCAGCTGGATAGTGCTCGGGTTAGTAAAATATTCTGAGTGACCTAAATCTCTCATGAAATCACGCACATACTTAACCCATGGGATCTTTAAGGCCTCTTCCAGGTTCAAACTATCCTGTAGAATCTCCCTGTTTAACTTGGTCTGTTCTTTTGACCAAATCCTGTGCCAGAGGAGAATAGGTTCCAGTTTATGAGGTCAGAAATATATGGGAGGCCCAGCTCAGCATGACAGACGTATGAGGAGGTACTGGTTGGAACTGACAGAATATACCTTGGGAAAGTGTTTTCCACTATTTGTATCGGGTGCATGTCAGCAAAGCCCCAGACCCCCGCTACATACGTTGCAGTAGAGATACATTTAGCTTTATAAATTTGGATAAGCTCTCCTGGCGGTTTCCTACCCAATTTTTTCGAAAAGGTTGCCAGAGCAGTTGTTGTCCTGATGAACGCCAACTTTTTTACAGAAACGGCTTGGGTCCATAGATCATTCTGATTAAATAAAATACCAAGATCTGAAAAACTCTTGGTAGGGGCTATTTTTTGCCCATCCACAAACATGTCCCTATACCTCTGATTCCCGCGACCACATCTCATTATAAAGGTCTTAGACATGTTAATGCTAAGACCAAGATCCTTCATAAAGTTAGAAAAACTATTTAAAACCTTCTGGAGACCAATATGGGTACTTCAACATCAGCACTGCATCCTCCGCATAAAGGAGAGCAGGTATAGGACGTCCGCCTATTTGGGGGAAGTCTCGACCATCCTTAAGCAATGCCTGCCCCAGCCCATTAATATAAAGGTTAAAAAGGAAGGGGGCTAGGACACAACCTTGCCTAACCCCCCTCCTAATGGGGAAAAAAGCAGTACGCTCGCCGCCCAGGCCATAACGCACTTGTGCCTTCGCACCACTATAGAGGCGCTTAAGAAAATGGATAATGTTACAGTCAACCCCCACGGTCTCAAGGACCTCCCAAAGTTTACCATGCCTCACAGAGTTGAAGGCCGCAGTGAGGTCCACAAAGGCTAAAAACAATCTGCCCTTCTTCACCCTAGTATACTTCCCCACGAAGATGGCTAAATTTAGGCTCTGCTCTGTTGTCCCTAGCCCCTCGCGAAAACCATATTGAATGTCGGATCGGATCTGGCTGTCCTCAGCCCAATTATGTAGGCGTTCCAAGATAATTTGCCCAACAACTTTTGCCAAAGAATCCAATAAGGAGATGGGTCTGTAGCAGCCAGGATCCTGACGTTCCCCTTTTTTAAAGATAGGGACAACGATAGATTCCACCCAGGTCGACGGAAATGAGGCCTGGCAACTGGCATTTATTACCTGTGTTACCTGTGTAATAATTGGTCCCCAAAGATTGGTGTTTGACTTAAACAGGTCCACTGGGACCCCATCTGGCCCAGGGGCTTTGCCACCTAGGCTTGCTGAGAGTGCTTTATTTACTTCCTCCAAGGTAAACTGGAGGTCCAAGTTATGGGTGGTTTCCTCTTGAGAATTGCTGGGTTGGATGTTAGAGTTTCCCTGCCCATTGTACACCGTGGAAAAATGTTCAATCCAGTGATCCTCGGATATGGCAATTTCTATTGAGGGGCCCCCTCCAGGTGATAAAAATTGTGTTTTTACTGCTTTCCAAAAGGCAGCACTATCTTTCATTTGTGAAGCTATGTGGAGGGATTCCCAGGCTTCTTTCCTCAGGGCGTTTTTTTCTTTCTATAAGGGCAACCCTATAGCACCTTCTTGCCTGCCTAATGTAAATAAGATTCCTTGGTAGCTTATGTAACTCGCGCTTCAGGGTAGTATAAGTTTGTGTACACTTTGTGTCGAACCAACCCTGGGGCCCAGCCTTTTTTCAATTTTGGGCGTGTAATACTTCCCTTACCACACCTGCTATTACTTGGAAGGAAGATAAAATGCTGTCAGAGGTAGCTGACTCACTCAGGCAAGTGTCAAAGGCCAATCTACATTTGGTTACCAGTTGTTTTATGACCGCTGCAGGGTCCACCATGGACCAACGTAGAGTGTATCCATTCACTTTATCAATTTTTACATTAACTAATGCCTGGTCGACCTGGTCATCCCTTCTCGATTTGCTTGTTGGAAAAAAATGAGACCGATATGCACAAAGGGAAATGGTCACTCAGCGAATTATCATCAACTGTGAAGGAATGCAGCCTACATGCGTGGGTATTTGACACTAATATATAATCCATTGTTGAGCATAGACCTCTACAATTAAAAGTCTCGGGCATTAAAATGGGTCTGGCACATAATTCATTCGCAAAACCCAGGTCCAGGGAGAAGACCAATTCATTAAACAACTCCCCTGTTCTGTAGTGGCAAAAGTGAGTATTACTTATACCTTCTTCATCATTAAAACCACAAGTTTTACCAACTTCATGGAAGCACAAAGCACAATTAAAATCACCAGCCAATATTAACATCCTATCTTTAACACTGTCATTGCACAAGGGTTTCAAATCATTGCCCAGTTTCTTAACCACATTGAGTAGTCTATCTGATGGAATGTTGTTGTGAAAGTTAACCAAAACAATATAATGGGTTACACTTAAATGCAGGATGATCAGTTGATAGTAACTTTCCCCCTGGTAAGTCTCAATCTTATTTATTATTAACTTATTAGATATATAAGTGCAAAGCCCGACCTTTGCTCTGCCACTTAAACCCCCAACTGCTTGCATATTAAGCGTTTTGAACCCATTTATATGTATTGTTTCCTTTGCCCACATTTCCTGGAAACACAGTATATCAAAATGTATTATAAAATCACATCATAATGGGTTATTGATCTTAGAACGTAAACCTGATAAATTCCAGGAGATGAGACTACAACCAGAACTCTTGGAAATACATGAGGGTCTGATGGTTACAGAATTAGGGGGCTTAATGCCGCCATCACAAATAGGTATTTGGGCTAAGTTCTGGTGATCATGCGATTCGCGGGGGGAAGCCAGGTTCTGTAGGGTAAAGCCGATATCTTGGACTTCCTCTTCAATACATGCTGAGAGTATCATAAAGTTTTCTTGCTCTATATTGTCTTGGGCTATGTTATCTTTCCTTGGATCCTTATCTCCATGGCACCCATTTAGACCACCATCAGATTTTAGACACTGGCTCTGAGGAGTCAGTCAGTCAATATCTTCTAAGGTATTCAGAATATCAAAGTGATTACTGACTGGGACTGCATACTTTGGCTGGTTTGCCCATGTGAATCTGTCCTCCTCTGCAATATACCATGGGGGTCTAGGTGGTTGAAAGAAAAACCCCAAGGGTAGTGCACATATCCCCTTTGTCCTTACAGGCCAGTTGCCAACCCTATCTAATATTGTCTGGACCAAACCTGGGGATCTGAAAGTTAGTACTACACAATCTCCAGGTAATGTCTTAGTAGACTTTCCTACCCAACCAATCCGACGTGCCATATTGAATTCTGAGAACAACATGTTGTTTATCCCCGTCCTTGCACTCAGAAAATGTAGTGATTTGTTCCTCAGAATTGACCAGTGCTCTATATCACCGGGCAACAAGGGAGGGACATTGGCCAGCACCACAGTGTATGGAGTTGCTTCTGGGGGTAGATGCAGATTAGTGATTGGACTGCGAGAGACTCTTTGGTCAGAAACCTGGCCTCTTAGGGTACTTGTGGTCTGAGGTCTCTCATCTTGAATACAACTTTCCCTATTAGGGAGGGCCCTATTTGGGGCGTGTGTGGTCTGGACATGCCTGGTGGTCGGACCTTCTGGCAAGTGTGGGGTCTCAGTACCGTTTAATAAAGTGGATACTACCCTTGGGCATGAAAGATCATCCTGAGCCACGTTGGTGGGTTTAACTATAAGGTTATGAGGTCTTGAATGGGGTTTAGGATGTTGCACAACCCCATTTGTAACATGGCTCTCGAGTTGTCTGTTGGAGGGAATAACCTCAGCCCTGCTTTGGCAGTTGTCAAGGGAAGTCACAGGCTTTTCAAGGTTAGCTAGCCTAACCTCCATTTGGATTAACTTTTGCACTATTGGGTCCAGAAGTGCTGAAACCATTAACTCCAACTTTTCCCAAAAGTCTTCCTTCTCCTGGGTTGAAAGTAATCCTGTTAATACCGCATCCTCTGATGCTGGAATAGGCCCCTGGTTAAGCTCTATATCAGCAGGTTTAGTTCTGCGTCCTAATGACTTTGGCAAGAGATGATTTTGTTTATGGGGGCCCTGCCTCTTCCTTTTCTTAGATGGTGGTGCAAGGCTATTCCCATGACTAATTTTTGCTTTCTGACCCCTGGTGATTACATTCGGCTTAATTGGTTTATCAATTATCTCAGAGGCATTGGTAATTTCGAAGTCCAAGACCGTAGAGTGCAACATATTGGTTTGAGAGGAATTATCTTCAGGATTAATTTGTAACACAGGGGCGGTAGGTACAGATCGATTTTGGGAACTTTGGGGCTCTAGGGATAGTCTGTGCTCTGTAAGTTCGATCTCATGAATGAGTGCCGACTCAGCCCTCAGTAAGAAGGCATCCAGTGTCCCTACAACTCCCTGCCCAGTTCCAGATTTAAACCTACTCATTTTTGTACCCCTCAGTACAAACTCTATGTCAGCTATATTAATATCACAATACCTTAAAAAGATAGAACGGATCGTCCCAAGTTCATTAAATGTCAATAATGTGGCCCGGCCTCCTTCGGTCACTGACGGGCGCAGATGGGCCCGCTCTTGGCCCGGGCTTCGCAGGTAAAGTGACGCGTGCAACTGGAGTGAACAGAACTGTCTGTAAGGGCTCCCGCTTATATGCGCCGCCTGGCGCTTGAAGATCGTGTTGGCGCCTCCTGGCGCTTAGGATGGTGGGTGATGGAGTCCAAAATACTCCGTAAGGCCGGTAAAGTGACGTGTGCAGGGCCGGTAAAGTGACGTGTGCAACTGGAGTGAACAGAACTGTCTGTAAAGGCTCCCGTGATGCAGGAGCCCGGGACCTCTTATATGCACCGCCTGGCGCTTAAAGATCGCGTTGGCGCCTCCTGACGCTTAGGATGGTGTATGATGGAGTCCAGAATACTCCGTAAGGCCGGTAAAGTGACGTGTGCAGGGCCGGTAAAGTGACGCGTGCAACTGGAGTGAACAGAACTGTCTGTAAGGGCTATAGTTATACAAATAATTTATAACGTATACAATTAAAACCTATACTAAAAAACATAAAAGTAATTAAAAAATGATATTACGAACAACAATATTTTTGTAAATGATATTAACAACATGGATATTTTTGACATCGATATTAACAACATAGATATTTTTTTTAATGATATTAACAACATAGATATTTTTTACATCAATATTCCTTACCTTAGAAAATCAATATTCTTATCAACTATATTACTGCATCACAATATTTGCGGATCATGATATTTAAAACTCAACATTTCTGCATCTCGATATTTTTTACTCACTATTTTGTCCAAATACCTCTAAGATTCACAAGCATTTCTGGCTCATGGGGAAACAGTGTAGACAAAGAGAACGTCCCATTAACACCATATGAGGTATTATATCTGGCAACAAGTAGGTAAAACACTTTTTGCCCAATTATCTCTCTTTCTCGAATAGGTCTCTGCAAGTCACATTGTTGTCTAAATTGTATGGTAGTTCCAAAGTAGTGCTTACCCTCAAGGAAGTTCAAGAAGCTATAATACACTCAGAAGCCACAAGGCGCCTGGCCGAGATGGTATGCCAATAGAGCTAATTTAATGTAATGTGGAGATATGGGCTCAAATGTTTATAATAGACTTGTGCCAGACACCGAGTTCTTGGTCTCTTTTCATCATTATGCTGATTTTTAAAAAAGGTGGTCAATCAATTCCAAGATGATATTAGCCTATTTCCCTTATAGATAACGCAGTTAAGGTAATCAGCAGGGTCCTCTTCAAATGAATTAGGGAATGAGGACAAGTTAATAAGATACTCCATCCTTGACAATATTGCTCCAGGGCTAGGCTGAGTACAGTGGAGCAGTGCTTGAATCTCCATCTTTTTTTAAGTTTATAATGCTTTTATTAAGATAATACAACAAGGTAAAACATCAATACAAGGTCATGTTGTGGGTACAGATGAGGAAAAATTCGCATTAGAAGTACGCATGACAAAATAAAATCCTTAACCCCCGAAAGGGACTGTATATACCTAAAAGAAAAGTGAATTTTTCGTATTTTGAGAAAAAAAGAGGGGGAAGAAGGAGAAGAAAGAGAGAAGGGGGAAAAGTAAGATGTAGGAAAATGCAGAGTGAAAAACATAAATTAGAGAAAAGTCTAAAAAACAACTGACTCTGTATAAGATGACAGTAACAACTGTGGTACTTTAAATCTGAGCACAATTAGGAGTTAATTCTAGAGAGAAAAGAGGTTAGTGGTGACCACAACAAGTCTTTTTTGATTAACAGAGGTACTGAATTTGCAAAGGCACGGTCCAACCTGTGGTGATGACATAGCAAGTTCCACCAGGCCTGATAGGAAATTTGTGAGGTATCTTTCCAGTTGGTGGTAATGATCTGAAAGGAAATAGCTAAGTACAAGTCTATAAATTTACCAACATTGCATTGCACTTCCCATAGGGGCGAGAAACTGCCCAAAAACACATGAACAATATCAAAAGGAAAATTTGTAGATAAAATTTCATTAAGCTTTAACCAGATACGGGACCAAAAGGATTTAACTGAAGGACATTGGAAAAACATATGGATAAAATCACTATTCTCACACGGGCAGGACCAACATTTCTTGGAGTCTAACAGATTAAATTTGTACATATCGGAGGGAGTAAAGAAAAGTCTGTTATAGAAAAAAAATAGAGTTTGTGTAGTACTGGCCGAGCGAGAGGAATTATGTATTTTTGACCAAATAGAGTCCCAAGTTTGAAAGGAAAAATCCTGGGCCAAGTCTTTCTCCCATATAAGTTCCAGTTTAGATTTTGTTCTGACCTCCATAGAGCGGGATAATAGTTTGTATATAGCCGCTGCTTTGGACGGGACCAAAAAGTCAGGTGGGGAGGAGGCAACTTGTTCAGGTAACCCAGGGGAAGTGATCTGAGAGAGGAAGTGAGTCAGTGAAGCCTTCAGTAGGGGATACTGAGAAGCATGCGTGAAAGTGGTGTCAAACGATGTGCAGATGTCAGTGAAGTCCCTAGGGGATCCGTCCTTCAACAACTGGTCCAAAGTGGTAATACCTTTGTCAATCCATTCCTTCCAGAACAGCGCTCTGTTATTGATCTTCAAAAATTTATTATACCAAATAGGAGTGTGAGAAATTTGATCCTTGAGAGGTAAGTGATTTCGAAACAGAGAAGATGCAAGGGCTTTAGAGTGGGAAAAAATAGGAGTGGAAAAGCGCTTCGGAGGTTGAGATAAGCAAAAGCCGAACAGAGTGTAAAAGGCTTGACTTGGGCTTGTTCTAATGAGCTCCAAGCCGTTATAGGGGTGAGAGGCGAATCCCTTAAAAAAGTCCAGATTTGCTTCAAGGTAAATGAGGAGTGATAGCATCTGAGGTTAGGGAAGTTAACTCCGCCACCGGCCTTGGGTTGTTGAAGGCGAGAAAGTGAGATTCTGGCTTTACGATTGTTCCAAAGAAAATTGGTTAAGGAGCGATTGATCTTGCTAAAAAGGAGAGCGGAAGAGAAACCGGGAGCATTGAGAGATAGAAGTTTATAATGGGTAGGAGCATCATTTTAATTGAAGCCAGTCTGCCCCACCAGGATATGAAAAGAGGAGACCAGCTTTCAATAAGGTTAGAAAGTTTTTTGAGTATTTCCTCAAGATTAATTTTGATAGTCTCTTTGATGTTGTTAGCATATAATATACCCAAGCATTTGATATTCTTGGGATTCCATTCAAAACCAGATCCATGAAACATATGAGAAAAGCAGAACTTGTTTAAGGGCAAAACTTCAGACTTTTCGATGTTCAATCTATACCCGGACACTGTAGAGTATTCCTGTAGTAAAGAAAAAAGAGCAGGCAAAGAGGTAGACGGATTGGAAATATATAATAAAATGTCATCCGCATAGGCGGTAAATTTGATATCAATATTTTTAAATTGAAACCAGTGTACTGTGAAGATCGTCTAATCTTCTCCAAAAAGGGTTCCAGTGCAAGGATAAATAGAAGTGGGGAGAGGGGACATCCTTGTCTAGTACCCCTTAGAAGTGGAAAATATTTAGACTGACAACCATTAATCCATATAGAAGTAGAGGGAGCAGAATATAAGAGTTGGATATACTTAGTAATAGAGGGGCTAAAGCCATGCCATCTCAACGCACCAAAAATAAAGTCCCAGTTGACCCTATCAAATGCTTTCTCAGCATCTAATGTGATGGCAGCGACTGGAGAGTCCATCTTGGAAGCAAGGTGAATAATATTGAGGAAGGTTCTGGAGTTGTCCGTGATAGATCTGCCTTTAACAAACCCAGATTGATGAACGTTGATGAGATCAGGGATTACCTTATTAAGACGAATGGCTAGTAATTTAGCAAATATTTTACAGTCTGTGTTGATGATGGAAATGGGCCTGTAGTTCTTACAAAGGGAGGGGTCTTTGTCCTTTTTAGGTATCAGACACAGCATAGCTTGAGTAAATGATCCTGTCGACTCTCCAATAGTTAGGAAGTGATTAATCAATGAGATTAATTGGGGGACTAGGAACTGTTTGAAGTGTAAAAAAATCTAACAGTGAAACCATCCGGGCCAGGCGTCTTATCCTTGGGTAGTAGATTCATAGCACTAGAAATTTCACTATCCAAGATAGGTGAGTCTAAGGACGAAAAATCTATGGAGTTATCAAGGGATTTAGGGATCGATTGAAAGAAGAGGTCAATTTGTTCAGGCGAAGGGACGGATTCTGGAGTGTATAAAGTAACATAATATTGAGTAAAACACTCAAGAATCTCCGCATCTGTAGTATGACGTGTTCCGGCACTATCTGTGATGGCAACGATTTTGGATTTCTGCTTTTTAATTTTAAGATAATTAGCCAGTGATTTGCCTGCTTTATTCCGTCCACCATACATTTTTGCATTAAATTTAAGAAGATTATTGCAGGCGGAATCCCAAGAATGTTTGTTATATTGCAGTTTGGCTTTAATAAGAGAGGACAAAACATCAGGGCAATTAGAGGTGAAGTATTGATGTTCAAGAGCTTTTATTTGTTTTAAAACAAGAGAAGATTCCGTAAGGGCCTTTTTTTTCCTCCGAGAGACAAATTCAATAATAAAGCCTCTGGCAGTAGCTTAAAAGGCGTCCCAAATATAGTGAACTTCAGAATCAGAGGAGAGATTATTCTGGTAAAATTCCTGAATGAAAAGTGTGAATTGTTCAACAAATTGGGGGTCCAGGAGTAGAGAGTTGTTAAAACGCCAGCGACGAGAAGTAGGGGAAGGAGTGGGATAGTCCATGTCTAGAATGATGGGGGCGTGATCTGAAATAAGAATGGAGCCAATTTCTGAATTACTCATGAATTGAAGAGCGTGTGTAGTAATGAAAATGTAATCTATACGAGAGTGAGATTTATGTACAGGGGAAAAGAAAGAAAATTCCAACGTGTCAGGATGAGAAATTCTCCATGAGTCAACCAAACCTCTCGAGGTGATAGTTTTGTGGAAGGTTTTCTGCATTTTATTAGGGATGTAATTAGTTTGGGATCGTCGGTCAAGGAAGGGATCCATAAGTTGATTACAGTCACCCCCCACAATCAAATTGTCTGCAGCCTGGGAGGATAATAGAGTGGAAAATTCCTTCCAAAAAGTTAAATCAATGCCATTTGGGCCATAAACATTACAAAAGGAAAATTGAATATTATTAACTTTAACAATTGAAAGCAACCATCTGCCATTAGCATCGTGAATTTCATTTTGTAACTGAACATTTAAAGATTTGTGAAACAGAATGATCACACCATTCTTATTGTTCACAGCAGGGGAGCAAGATATTGCTCCTACCCACTGTTTACGCAGTGAAGATATATCTTGTAGTTTGAGGTGCGTTTCTTGTAACAGTGCAATATGACATTTCAATCTTGCGAGATGAGATAGCACACGCTGTTTTTTAACAGGGTTTCGAATACCTTTAACATTCCATGAAATTACACGGAACCCCGTCATCAACATAAACTAGAAAATGACATACATATGAGTGAAAGAAATTTAAGGACACAGAGAAAAGGAAAATATGTACTTGCGGAAGGCGTTAAAGTTAAGAGAAGGCATAGAAGAGGTGGAATATCATTAATCATGTGAGTTGGGCTTGTAAGAAGAGTACACGAACAATTGAGTACCACAGAAGAGGAATAGCAATATGGAAATATGAAATACAATTGAACCAAGAGACAAAGTATAGAAGGAGGGAGAGAAGGAGGAAGAGTGAAAAAGGAGGAAAGAGAGAAAAGGGAGCATAGCACCCCAAACAAGATTAGCACATTGAAGATGACAAAAAGCCAGCGGGCTTTAGTCATGATAAACAAGACAAGAAGAACAATAATGTGGGAGAGGGGGCGGAAACAGACGACCACCACACGAAACGGGGGAGGGGCACCGAGATAGGAAAAGATTACCATAGGAACAGCCAGGGAGCAGTAAAGAGATAAGACAAAATTGGCAAACATATGAAACAGAGTGGAGGGAGACTTATGTAGTATTTCAAACACAACAGGACGCGGAAAGAATGAGGGAAAGGAAAAACTTGCATCCGGAATAGCGCAAGGAGGACCTAAAATGTTAGAAATAAACCAACCAGCCGAGGAGATCACCACGGAGAACAACCAACGGCAAGGCGCTTATATGGCACCAGATAAATACACCTGCATCTGAAACAACGAGGGAGAAACCAGAAAATAACCAGAGAAAACTTTCTCTCCCTTTTAAGGTTTGCTTAGTTCCATATCTTCTCCCTTGTGGGAATGAATAAACTTCCGCAGGTCAGCTGGATCATCAAAAGAGAAAGTTCTGTCCTTGTAAGTCACCTTAAAGAAGCAGGGATGTATTAGACCATATCTGGCATTCATGGACCTCAAAGACGGTCTGAGGTCGAGAAATTCCTTGCGTCGACTTGCAGTTGGCTTAGAGACATCTTGGGAAAAAAAGACTTTGTGACCGGACCAGAGCATCTGCTTGTGTCTCTTGGCAGCATTAAGAATGGCAATGAGATCCGAATAAAGGAGGAAGTAAGCTATAATGCCTCTAGGTCTAGATGAGGAAGAAGCATTCTGAGGACCCAATCTGTGTGCCCTTTGAATATTGAAGTCCATGGACTTCGGAAGGCCAACTATCTGCAGAACTTGGGACTTCAAAAAGGAGATCATGTCTGAGCCTTCAGATCCTTCCGGAATACCATAAATACGAAGGTTGTTGCGCCTATTGCGATTTTCTAAATCCTCTGTAGTCTTCTTTAATTGAGTAACTTCTTTATTAAGGGACTCGACTCTAGCAACAACATCCTGAGCATCGCTTATTTTTTGTTCCACATCCGAAAGTCTCGAATCAAGTCCAGACCACTTCTCCTCTATTCTCTGAAGGGTAGCAGTAGTGTCTGACATGAAAGGTCTGATATGGCGCAGCTCCTCCATAATATCCTCCAGTGTCAGCGGTAGAGGCGATTTCGAAGGAGAAGATGGGTCCTTCTTGACGCGCTTGTTTGTGGAAGCAGCGGGCTCCTTACGACCTCCAACACCAGACCCGGAGGCGCCGGTCAACTTATTCGAGTGTGGAGTATCCATGGTTGAGTATATTGCGCATATAGAAAAATATCAGTGAAAGTTAAGTAGCCGCCGTTTTCCAGGAGGAAGGATGAAGAGGTGCCCCACGCCAGATCATTGGTTAGGAGAAATGAGCCCACCAAAATGCGTAGGGTAACCACGTAGCAGAGTGATGTTGAATAAGACAGTCATAAACTATGATCTGAGGTGCTCCTTGTTTACTTTAGATAGCCAAAGTCACTCAAAATGGTTGCAGCCAAAGGCGTAGCCTCTGAGGAGAAAAACCTGAACCTAGATACCAGACCAGTCCTGGAAGGAACACAGCTGCAAAATGTTATACTCAGCAACCAAAGTAAAATTAAAGTTCTTCTAGTGACCTCCACATAAGCAGTAACAGAAGAGAAGGCACCATGTAGAGAGGCCCGGAGGGAGCTCACAACGCGCCTTTGCTGAAATGGGCCACAGAAGAAGAGAAAGAAAAAAAGAAAAAAAAAATCTCTTTCATCATTTGACGGCCATATATTCGCAAAATGGCGGCCATTAAGACAAGCGCTGTGAGAGGGGCAGCCAGAGTAGAGAGAAATCGCCAAAAAGACTCTCAAACATTGGCCTCGTCATACCCTGTAGCCTGCGACCCAAGAAACAGGAGCCCGAAGGCCAAAGCTGCGATGGAATTAGGGGCTGTACATCACCTCAGGAGTCCACCATCACAGTGCTTCACAGCTAAGCGCTCGACGCTCCAATCCGCCAACCTCCAACCTCCTCGTGTAAAAGGATATGGTATCCAGCAGCGCGCCGCTCCCTTCCGCAGCATCAACGCTGAGGTACGATGGACTGACACACAATCAGTCACCTCCGTCTGACAGGCTCCGCGCTGAAAAGCGACTCAAAATGGCGGCCGCTCGAAACGGGCGCTGTGAGGGAAATCAGCTTGGGCTAGAAAAGAGCATCGTAGAGACCTTACTTCGGTCTGTTATTTGGCCTCGACCTGCCCGATAGCTTCCGACGCCTGGAACAGTGCCTTAATTTCAGCACCGCGTCCTGCAATCGTCTCCCCCAGTGTCGAAAAGAGCTCGGTGCCGCCGAGCGTCTCACGGAGCGGCCATCTTGCTCCGCCGCAGCCGCGCGCGAATCTCCATCTTATAACTGGAAAATAAACCATTGGTAAGCGATTCCCATTGTACCAGGCATTCATTGACCTCTCCACTGAATTCAATTGTTTAAACTGGGCCAAGCTGTGGTTGATATAGCTAGATTTAAGGTTTGACCAGAACCTAGTGAATTTTGTGTATGTTTTTCACAAGAACCTATCATCTAAGGTTAGATTCGGACCTCTGGAAAAGTTGTTAGCGCCCTTTGCCCTCTCCAGGGGTGTTCGACAGGGGTGCATTTCAGCTCCCAGTTATTTATTATTAATATGAATAATTTAAACTTTTTCTTAATAAAAGCCACATTGGACGTACCCTATGTGAGTGAGACTGCCATCCCTGCATTACTTTATTAGGATGATGCAGTCCTTATAGCCTGTATGCCCAAAGCCCTATGTAGGTGGGTTGGCTTGTTTGCAAACTTAATGGCAGGCCTAGACCTTTCAGCAAATCATAGTAAGTCCCATATTATGGCATGTGGCCCCAAGAGGATAAGCATTGCTACGCTTACTATTAATAAAAACTCACTGAGTAGAGTCAATTATTTACCATACTTGGGAGTTGAATTCGACTTGCCAGGTGCTTGGTGCCCCATTCAGTGAGCTCCTGATTTAAGCTATCTAGGTCAGCTGGTGCGATTTTCAATCCTCCCCAACCATCTAGACATAAAATCTGGAATCCTCTTCTTACTATCTTCCAGTCCATCCCCTGGGTATGATGTAGGAGTCTGAGGTCATGGCAATAGTGCAGCCTTACAGGTCGAGGAAATTCATTGCTGCAGACAACTTCTAACGGTGAGCCCATCTACTTCACATTTTGTTTTTGTGTGCCATAAAGAATGAGGTCTTCCTTATTTAATAGACTTGATCAACATTAGCTATACTCTTGTGGCTATCAGTTTAGGTTAATGCAGAAGCTTCTCTTCTACTTGAGAAGGGTCATATAATCCCATGGCTTGCATATGTGCAAGGTTCCTTGAGGGATCTAGGCTGCAGCTGCCTATTTAATAATCAAGCATCCATTGTAGGACTGATAGGTGGCTGGTGAAGACATTGTTTCTGAACCTTTATCTGTCCTGGAAGTTGAGAGAGAATAGTGGCAAAAGCACGATGGAAGGTTACATCAATTTAGTACTATCACCTGGAATTGATGATGAAAGGTGTTACCCCGAAACCGGTCCAGGATGCTTGTTTCCAGTTCAGGGAAGACCTTGCTTGGCAGTGTGGGCTGGACTGTTCCCATGAGGCACAGGGTCAAGACTGATTTGCATATAGATGGGTTTGAACTGAGGTGGCGAAGTGAGCTAAAGAATGATGATGGATTCAACACAGATCTGTGACTGGGGGTGAGTGTCTAAAAAGTTTCAGCGCTCCGTCCATCATCTCCTTGTGTTTGCTTTGTTCACCTGCAATTGAGCCTTACCTTTTTTCCCCTCTTGATTCATGGGAAAGTTCTTTACTGGTTCATTTTACAGCTGGGACTTTAGGGCATCTTTTCTGTTTCCCCTTAGGGTGCAATACTCTTTTTAGGGGCCGATTCCGATCTCGGTCGGAGGTGCACCCAATACCATTCGGTCGGGAAAAAAGCCATGCGAAAGCCTGTTTCCCCGACCGATCCGTACAGCAGGCCGAACGAGTAAGTACGATGCGCACAACAGCAAAGAATCCGGCCGAGCCGTACTCACCCAAACCAGCTCCTGTTCTCCGACCGAGGCGAATCCGGAAACGCCGAATCGAGTCGCACGGAAGGAAAAATGCAGCCCCGTCCGGCCGGACAAGTACAATGCGCTTTCCGTACGCGCCGAACCCGTCGCTACGCACGGCACATCAAAGCATCCGGGAGAGGCGCACATAAGCTCCGATTCGCGCCACAACACGATCCACGGCTCCGAGACGAACACGGCAGCGACGAGGACGAGGCGAAGCGACGAGGATGACGCGAAGCAACGAGAAGGACGAACGACACGAACCAACCATGAATCCCTTCGTCCCGATCATACCAATATTCTACATTTACTACCGGAACAGGCACGGACGCGTACGGCGCAGAAGGTAAGCCAGATACCAACCACAAAACACATACAACACGTACACGACACATCACACACACACACAGGGATGCAGAATATACTTACACCAGCAACAGCAGCACCATAGGGCGGGATGCCCATCACCAATGCCACATATGCACACAGGGGCCTGAATGCGCACCACCACCCCTACCCAGGGGGCAGGATGCCTACCACTACTACCACCCTCACCCAGGGGTGCAGGATGCCTACCACTACTACCACCCTTAGCCAGGGGGCAGGGTGCCTACCACTAGTACCACCCTTAGCCAGGGGGGGCAGGATGCCTACCACTACTACCACCCTCACCCAGGGGGGGCAGGATGCCTACCACTACTACCACCCTCACCCAGGGGGGGCAGGATGCCTACCACTACTACCACCCTTAGCCAGGGGGGGCAGGATGCCTACCACTACTACCACCCTCACCCAGGGTGGGCTGGATGCCTACCACTACTACCACCCTCACCCAGGGGGGGCAGGATGCCTACCACTACTACCACCCTTAGCCAGGGGGGGCAGGATGCCTACCACTACTACCACCCTCACCCAGGGGGTGCAGGATGCCTACCACTACTACCACCCTTAGCCAGGGGGGCAGGATGCCTACCACTACTACCACCCTCACCCAGGGTGGGCTGGATGCCTACCACTAGTACCACCCTCACCCAGGGGGGCAGGATGCCTACCACTACTACCACCCTTAGCCAGGGGGGCAGGATGCCTACCACTAGTACCACCATCACCCAGGGGGCAGGATGCCTACCACTACTACCACCCTTAGCCAGGGGGGGCAGGATGCCTACCACTACTACCACCCTTAGCCAGGGGGGGGCAGGATGCCTACCACTACTACCACCCTCACCCAGGGGGTGCAGGATGCCTACCACTACTACCACCCTTAGCCAGGGGGGCAGGATGCCTACCACTAGTACCACCCTCACCCAGGGGGGCAGGATGCCTACCACTACTACCACCCTTAGCCAGGGGGCAGGATGCCTACCACTACTACCACCCTTAGCCAGGGGGGCAGGATGCCTACCACTACTACCACCCTCACCCAGGGGGGCAGGATGCCTACCACTACTACCACCCTCACCCAGGGGTGCAGGATGCCTACCACTACTACCACCCTCACCCAGGGGGGCAGGATGCCTACCACTACTATCACCCTCACCCAGAGTGGGCTGGATGCCTACCACTAGTACCACCCTCACCCAGGGGGGGCAGGATGCCTACCACTACTACCACCCTTAGCCAGGGGGGGCAGGATGCCTACCACTACTACCACCCTCACCCAGGGGGGGCAGGATGCCTACCACTACTACCAGCTTCACCCAGGGTGGGCAGGATGCCTACCACTACTACCACCCTCACCCAGGGGGGGCAGGATGCCTACCACTACTATCACCCTCACCCAGAGTGGGCTGGATGCCTACCACTAGTACCACCCTCACCCAGGGGGGCAGGATGCCTACCACTACTACCACCCTTAGCCAGGGGGGCAGGATGCCTACCACTACTACCACCCTCACCCAGGGGTGCAGGATGCCTACCACTACTACCACCCTTAGCCAGGGGGGCAGGATGCCTACCACTACTACCACCCTCACCCAGGGTGGGCTGGATGCCTACCACTAGTACCACCCTCACCCAGGGGGGCAGGATGCCTACCACTACTACCACCCTCACCCAGGGGGGCAGGATGCCTACCACTACTACCACCCTCACCCAGGGTGGGCTGGATGCCTACCACTAGTACCACCCTCACCCAGGGGGGCAGGATGCCTACCACTACTACCACCCTTAGCCAGGGGGGCAGGATGCCTACCACTACTACCACCCTCACCCAGGGGGTGCAGGATGCCTACCACTACTACCACCCTTAGCCAGGGGGGGCAGGATGCCTACCACTACTACCACCCTTAGCCAGGGGGGGCAGGATACCTACCACTACTACCAACCTCACCCAGGGGTGCAGGATGCCTACCACTACTACCACCCTTAGCCAGGGGGCAGGATGCCTACCACTACTACCACCCTCACCCAGGGGGCAGGATGCCTACCACTAGTACCACCCTCACCCAGGGGGGCAGGATGCCTACCACTACTACCACCCTCACCCAGGGGGTGCAGGATGCCTACCACTACTACCACCCTTAGCCAGGGGGGCAGGATGCCTACCACTACTACCACCCTCACCCAGGGGGGCAGGATGCCTACCACTACTACCACCCTCACCCAGGGGGGCAGGATGCCTACCACTACTACCACCCTTAGCCAGGGGGGGCAGGATGCCTACCACTACTACCACCCTTAGCCAGGGGGGGCAGGATGCCTACCACTACTACCACCCTCACCCAGGGGGGGCAGGATGCCTACCACTACTACCACCCTCACCCAGGGGGGGCAGGATGCCTACCACTACTACCACCTTCACCCAGGGTGGGCAGGATGCCTACCACTACTACCACCCTCACCCAGGGGGGTCAGGATGCCTACCACTACTATCACCCTCACCCAGGGTGGGCTGGATGCCTACCACTAGTACCACCCTCACCCAGGGGGGGCAGGATGCCTACCACTACTACCACCCTTAGCCAGGGGGGGCAGGATGCCTACCACTACTACCACCCTCACCCAGGGGGTGCAGGATGCCTACCACTACTACCACCCTTAGCCAGGGGGGGGCAGGATGCCTACCACTACTACCACCCTCACCCAGGGTGGGCTGGATGCCTACCACTAGTACCACCCTCACCCAGGGGGGCAGGATGCCTACCACTACTACCACCCTCACCCAGGGGGCAGGATGCCTACCACTACTACCACCCTCACCCAGGGTGGGCTGGATGCCTACCACTAGTACCACCCTCACCCAGGGGGGCAGGATGCCTACCACTACTACCACCCTTAGCCAGGGGGGCAGGATGCCTACCACTACTACCACCCTCACCCAGGGGGCAGGATGCGTACCACTACTACCACCCTCACCCAGGGGGTGCAGGATGCCTACCACTACTACCACCCTCACCCAGGGGGGCAGGATACCTACCACTACTACCACCCTCACCCAGGGGGCAGGATGCCTACCACTACTACCACCCTTAGCCAGGGGGGCAGGATGCCTACCACTACTACCACCCTCACCCAGGGGTGCAGGATGCCTACCACTACTACCACCCTTAGCCAGGGGGGCAGGATGCCTACCACTACTACCACCCTCACCCAGGGTGGGCTGGATGCCTACCACTAGTACCACCCTCACCCAGGGGGGCAGGATGCCTACCACTACTACCACCCTTAGCCAGGGGGGCAGGATGCCTACCACTACTACCACCCTCACCCAGGGGTGCAGGATGCCTACCACTACTACCACCCTTAGCCAGGGGGGCAGGATGCCTACCACTACTACCACCCTCACCCAGGGTGGGCTGGATGCCTACCACTAGTACCACCCTCACCCAGGGGGGCAGGATGCCTACCACTACTACCACCCTTAGCCAGGGGGGCAGGATGCCTACCACTAGTACCACCATCACCCAGGGGTGCAGGATGCCTACCACTACTACCACCCTTAGCCAGGGGGCAGGATGCCTACCACTACTACCACCCTTAGCCAGGGGGGCAGGATGCCTACCACTACTACCACCCTCACCCAGGGGGGCAGGATGCCTACCACTACTACCACCCTCACCCAGGGGTGCAGGATGCCTACCACTACTACCACCCTTAGCCAGGGGGCAGGATGCCTACCACTAGTACCACCCTCACCCAGGGGGGCAGGATGCCTACCACTACTACCACCCTTAGCCAGGGGGGCAGGATGCCTACCACTACTACCACCCTTAGCCAGGGGGGCAGGATGCCTACCACTACTACCACCCTCACCCAGGGGGCAGGATGCCTACCACTACTACCACCCTCACCCAGGGGGTGCAGGATGCCTACCACTACTACCACCCTTAGTCAGGGGGTGCAGGATGCCTACCACTACTACCACCCTCACCCAGGGGGGCAGGATGCCTACCACTACTACCACCCTCACCCAGGGGGGCAGGATGCCTACCACTACTACCACCCTTAGCCAGGGGGGCACGATGCCTACCACTACTACCACCCTTAGCCAGGGGGGGCAGGATGCCTACCACTACTACCACCCTCACCCAGGGGGGGCAGGATGCCTACCACTAATACCACCCTCACCCAGGGGGGGCAGGATGCCTACCACTACTACCAGCTTCACCCAGGGTGGGCAGGATGCCTACCACTACTACCACCCTCACCCAGGGGGGCAGGATGCCTACCACTACTATCACCCTCACCCAGGGTGGGCTGGATGCCTACCACTAGTACCACCCTCACCCAGGGGGCAGGATGCCTACCACTACTACCACCCTTAGCCAGGGGGGCAGGATGCCTACCACTACTACCACCCTCACCCAGGGGTGCAGGATGCCTACCACTACTACCACCCTTAGCCAGGGGGGCAGGATGCCTACCACTACTACCACCCTCACCCAGGGTGGGCTGGATGCCTACCACTAGTACCACCCTCACCCAGGGGGGCAGGATGCCTACCACTACTACCACCCTCACCCAGGG
Organism: Calotriton arnoldi; assembly: GCA_963921515.1. Classification (NCBI taxonomy): domain Eukaryota; kingdom Metazoa; phylum Chordata; class Amphibia; order Caudata; family Salamandridae; genus Calotriton; species Calotriton arnoldi. The sequence goes on along the minus strand of CAWUFW010005833.1, from coordinate 2,090 downwards.
GGGCAGGATGCCTACCACTACTACCACCCTCACCCAGGGTGGGCTGGATGCCTACCACTAGTACCACCCTCACCCAGGGGGGCAGGATGCCTACCACTACTACCACCCTTAGCCAGGGGGGCAGGATGCCTACCACTACTACCACCCTTAGCCAGGGGGGCAGGATGCCTACCACTACTACCACCCTCACCCAGGGGGGCAGGATGCCTACCACTAATACCACCCTCACCCAGGGGGCAGGATGCCTACCACTACTACCACCTTCACCCAGGGTGGGCAGGATGCCTACCACTACTACCACCCTCACCCAGGGGGTCAGGATGCCTACCACTACTATCACCCTCACCCAGGGTGGGCTGGATGCCTACCACTAGTACCACCCTCACCCAGGGGGGCAGGATGCCTACCACTACTACCACCCTTAGCCAGGGGGGCAGGATGCCTACCACTACTACCACCCTCACCCAGGGGTGCAGGATGCCTACCACTACTACCACCCTTAGCCAGGGGGGCAGGATGCCTACCACTACTACCACCCTCACCCAGGGTGGGCTGGATGCCTACCACTAGTACCACCCTCACCCAGGGGGGCAGGATGCCTACCACTACTACCACCCTCACCCAGGGGGCAGGATGCCTACCACTACTACCACCCTTAGCCAGGGGGGCAGGATGCCTACCACTACTACCACCCTCACCCAGGGTGGGCTGGATGCCTACCACTAGTACCACCCTCACCCAGGGGGGCAGGATGCCTACCACTACTACCACCCTCACCCAGGGGGGCAGGATGCCTACCACTACTACCACCCTCACCCAGGGTGGGCTGGATGCCTACCACTAGTACCACCCTCACCCAGGGGGGCAGGATGCCTACCACTACTACCACCCTTAGCCAGGGGGGCAGGATGCCTACCACTACTACCACCCTCACCCAGGGGTGCAGGATGCCTACCACTACTACCACCCTTAGCCAGGGGGGGGCAGGATGCCTACCACTACTACCACCCTCACCCAGGGTGGGCTGGATGCCTACCACTAGTACCACCCTCACCCAGGGGGGGCAGGATGCCTACCACTACTACCACCCTTAGCCAGGGGGGGCAGGATGCCTACCACTAGTACCACCCTCACCCAGGAGGGGCAGGATGCCTACCACTACTACCACCCTTAGCCAGGGAGGGCAGGATGCCTACCACTACTACCACCCTCACCCAGGGGGGCAGGATGCCTACCACTAGTACCACCCTCACCCAGGGGGGCAGGATGCCTACCACTACTATCACCCTTAGCCAGGGGGGCAGGATGCCTCACCACTACTACCACCCTCACCCAGGGGGTGCAGGATGCCTACCACTACTACCACCCTTAGCCAGGGGGGCAGGATGCCTACCACTACTACCACCCTCACCCAGGGGGGCAGGATGCCTACCACTACTACCACCCTCACCCAGGGGGGCAGGATGCCTACCACTACTACCACCCTCACCCAGGGGTGCAGGATGCCTACCACCACTACCACCCCCACCCATAGGATGGACAATGCATGACACAACCAGCACACCACAACCTAGGGAATGCAAGAAGAAGACATCCCCCAACACCATGACAAGCGTGTGTAGACTGTGTCAAATGCCTACAACACCGAACATGACTTCGAACATACAATGTGACCCCTAGCACATGTGCCACACAAATATGTGTGTGGCACACACAACGCAAGCAGGCCATGACCATTGTGGCAATGGGGTCCAAACCCCCATCATCACAGTGACCAAAAGGCAAGTGTGGGGTCCATAGCTGCAGCACATTTTGAACATTGTGGCAATGGGGTCCAAACCCCCATCATCACATTGCCCAAAAGGTAAGTGTGGGGTCCATAGCTGCAGCACATTTTGAACATTGTGGCAATGGGGTCCAAACACCCATCATCACAGTGCCCAAAAGGTAAGTGTGGGGTCCATAGCTGCAGCACATTTTGAACATTGTGGCAATGGGGTCCAAACACCCATCATCACAGTGCCCAAAAGGTAAGTGTGGGGTCCATAGCTGCAGCACATTTTGAACATTGTGGCAATGGGGTCCAAACC